>JALMGJ010000004.1:3353995-4648995 GCA_023362775.1 Charina bottae | reverse complement strand
TATTTCTCCATTTTCTACTTTAAATCACTGCAGAACACTCCTGCCATGGCTACTGAGAAAGGATGTCTATAGCTGAATAAATCTAGATTACTCTAGATTTGAGAGTTCATGTTTCAATCACAGGATTCATTTCTCCTAATGTTCCAGAAGACTGATGGAATCACAATATTCCATCAGCCATAGCTAATCTGACATCCTAAATGCTAAGAAGACATTACTCCCAGAACATATTAATCTATTTTTTTCTCCTATTAATGAAATAAAATACAGGCTGGACATTCTGCTCTGGTTACCTATTTTTAATGTGTGCTATGTTGCCATGTTATACTATTTTTAAGCCATCTATCTTATACATATGTTATGTTTTATTGGATTATGTTATGGGCATGTTTTTCTGTTATATTATATTATAATGCAAATTGGCAGCAGATAATATTGATGCCCAAAACATTTTGAGGAATTCTTGAAAAATTGAGAGTATTGCTAACTTTCCATGACTGATCTCAGTTTATTCTGAGAAAGATATACAGCATAAAGTATATATACTGTACATATATTTTTGATATGCTTTTGTGTTCTGTCTGCAACTTTTCATATGTAGAAAATAATTAATGTGTCTGTGCCTTCAAACCAGTTTTTGACTCCTGGTGGCTGCTTGGATAAGTCCCTGCAGTTTTATGGCAAGGTTTTTCAGAAGTGGTTTGCCATTGCCTCTTTCCTAGGGCAGAAAGAAAGTGACTGTCCCAAGGTCACCCAGCTGGCTTCATGCTCAAGGTGGGACTAGAACTCACAGACTCGTGGTTTCTAGCCCATTGCCTTAACCACTAGACCAAACTGGGTCTCTAGAAAACAACTAATACAGCTAATTAAAGAACCCAAAGTAACATGAATATTATTAAGAAGAACTAGTCACGGAGTAATAATTTGTTCCCACAGAAATATAGTTTTGTGAAAGAGAACAGCAAAATGAAAATGGTAGACTATTATTACAACATTACTATAGCCAGATATGGAAAAGTATTTACAGAAGCTCACTTTGTACACCCTCAGTGGTTCTTGAAGGACATTAAAAAAATTGGAATGAGATTATGTTCCTGTGAATCAAGACAAGTTAAAGCAGTAGACCATATCCTATTTGAATATGATTATTACAGATATCACATCTCCATCTGAGCCTTGAGACTTGCTCCATTTCCAGGGACAACTACAAAAATCTATGTCTTACATTTGCTGCTAGGTTCAAATAAAATCAGTGATGGAGCCATATCTGTAAGTTATCAGCAATACACAGGATGTCCCCAATGTCAGACCCCATAGACAATTTATTATATAAATTGCATTACATGTTTGAATTGATTGCCATTTTCTTGCAAAAACTTCCTTATTTGTTTGACGCATGACCGTTGAGCATTCCTAATTACAGTAACATTTTCTCTGACAAAAATATTAATTAACAAAACATATTGTGATTGGCCTATGGGTCCTGACTTTTGGTACATTGTGTGTGTGTGTGTGTGTGTGTGTGCATGCGTGCGTGCTTGCGTGTGCATGTGCATGTGCAAGGTAAGAAAGGGTAGTGGATACAAAGATGGTTTGCTTTGACAGAAAAATTCCATCTAGCAGGGTCCAGGAGGCGGGCCTTCTCTGCAGTTGCACCCGCCCTTTGGAATACCGTACCCTCAGAGCTTTCCTTGCCCTTTCGGAAAGACTTAAAGACCTGGTTCTGCCGGCTTGCCTCGGAGGGAAATGCCAGCAGTTCCTCTTGGGGATGGCTGGTCCCATGAAGCGCCTCCAGTATAACCATCTTTAACATCTTTTATGCTTGGATTTTATATTATATATTATATTGTAACTTTATATTTATGTTTTAACTATGTTTTATTGTGAACCACCCAGGGTCCCCGATGGGGGAGATGGGCGTTAATATAAATTTAATAAAAATAAATAAATAAATAAAAAAATACGGATGGATATGATTAATGGTGTAAACTGGTTTTAGCTGAGCATCTTTTACAAGCCTCCTACAAAAGCCACGAATGAATCAGGAGATCTTACATTGTTTCTACCCCTTTTCCTGAATTTTCTCCTGGGTAATACTTTGGCACAGCCACAAGGATTGTAATCGTATGATTCTATTTATGCCCATCCAGACACTTTCTACAAACGTTAGATGAATGGGATGAATATGACCTTGAGCAGGGCTAAATAAATAAAGAAATGGTAGTGAATTATTCCCAGGGTTATTACTCATTTCCAAAACATATTCAAACCTATTATCAGAATGTAAGCGATGATGAATGCACACACATACAAAACACACAAACACAGACACAGAGTATATTTCTTACTCTAAGGCAAAAAAAAAAAAATTAGGTTCGTTCACCAATTTTTTTTCTTGCAAGTCCAAACTTTAATGACATCACATAATGATTGTGGGATTCAACCAAACAAGGTTTGGTTTATTTTAGTAGACAACTTTACATTTTACAAATTAATGTCCTCACAGTCCAAACTGCGACCATATGTGATGTACTCACATTTCCCTAAAGGAGTCCATCTGTAGCAGCTTCTGTTCAACCCTTTCATCAAATCTTGCTGTGATTACGTTAAGTCATTGCTCTGGCACAGCCTTCATCAAACCACCAGGCTCCCTATCCTCACAGAGTTCTTTCCTTTGGTTTGACATCAGATCAGGAAGTGATTCTGCAAGTTTGTTCCCTATTATATCATTGCTTAGTCTGTTCTCTTAGCATTGCAAATGTATATGAAAATTTTGTACTTCAATCATCCTTGATTTCTGACTCAATTTTTCCATGTATCATAAAAGCATTCTTGCAGAATCAGGAATTGCTCAAAATGGTCTAACCTTGGACTGAGATGAGGTGGGGCATGCGACTTCTGGAGCCTCAGGACCGAAGTGAGTCAAGCAATATCACCATAGTGTAATATCTTTAACACAGACCCTTTGTCAGATCTTAAGGGATAGGTGATGTTTATCTGACTCTTGCTGCAGAAAGTCCCTCTGCCCTTGGAAAAGAAAACAAGGGGTCTGCAACCACATAATGAGTACCCAATTGCCAAAGTGAGAAGTAAGACATTTTGAACAGCGATGAGGATCTAAGGAGAATCTGTTTGAAAGGGTGTGAACATTTCTAAGAGCGAAGAGAGGGCATAAAGAAACAGCTCCAATGTAATTATGTCATCAATCTTCAAGACACTAACAGGCTTGGGATCCATGCCTGTCTTCTACAACCCTATCGCGTGTCCTTCATCTTATAGGCCAATATTTCAATCATGCAAAACCCAACTGACAAAGAAATTTATACAAGGTCACAAAAAGCAAACAGCAGTGTGCAAAGAGGAAAACATGGCATACTATCTTATGCTCACTTTTTGTGGTTTTCAGTTTCTAATTCCAACAAGTACAAGTTGCTCAGCTAATATACATTTCTCATTTAATGTTTCCCATTAGCACATTTAACACCATTGCTCTTAGGGAAGCTGACTCCTGTTTTTCTTTTCTTTCTGGATTCCATTCTGAAATTCAAGGTGCCGTTTAAAAGAATTAACTTTTTGCAGCAATTCACGTGCAGCAAGATGACTCTTTTCTAGATATCACAGGTGTTTGATTAATACATATCGAAAAGATATAAATAAATAACCTCTAACATTAGAATAGCATGGTTGTGCTTGGCTAGTGACCAGATCTCAGAAAATGAAAATTAACTGCTTAAAAGCTAAATTTTCAAGATGCATATCTCTATAACTAGGAAATATCTGGCTACAAAGTTGTTGTTTATTTCATTTTATGTTATACTTCACAGATTAATCTAAAATAAATGGAAATCTACAAATCTATCTATACAGTAGATCTATCTACTCTCTCTCTCTCTCTCTCTCTCTCTCTCTCATCTCCTTGTGGGGGAGATGGGTGGGTTATAAATATGTTTATAAATCTATCTATCATCTATCTATCTATCTATCTATCTATCTATCTATCTATCTATCTATCTATCTTTCATCCACTTTCTCTTCCAAAAAACAGTCCAATACTGTGCAAAGTTGTATGCAAACAATATTAAAGAAATGTGAGGAACAGGATTAATAACTATTTTCATGTTGCAGGGCCAGGTACTGGAAATAATTTTTTGTTTAATGCTCCCCTCTTGCATGACCAAAAAAAAAAAAAAAATTCAATCTATTTTCACAGTTCTGCAGGGATGTGGAATTCACACAGCTATACAAATGTATCAATCCTTGAGTAATGCCTTTATTTCTTAATTTATGGGTTACCTAAACAGTGCAGGACAATAGAAATTCCCTTCTCACCCCTACAGGTTGTGTGTGTCTTCCTCAACCTCAGGTCCTCTGCCATGGTTGCAGAACCTAAGTTGCAATTAAATCCAATTCACAAGCTTTTACTTGGAAAATCTATTTAATGCTAGGTTACTACAGTACAGAGAACGTTGCGAATGGAAAAGCTGTCTAGTGTGGTAGACTCCTGCTTCTATGGATCAGATGCTTAGTGCCTGTTCTTGTGCTCCTATGATCAGTGCCTCAGTGCTGTCTTTAAGTCCAGCCCTTTCCAGCTACTGGTAGGATTTCCCAGTGTCAGCCACCTCAGCTATCTGTCAATGGTACATCCCATGCAGGGTCTTGTCTTGCCATGGCACTTCCTCTGCTTGATCTTCCTTCCATGTCTGCTGCTACTTCAGGCATTCTCTCAGCAGCTCATCTTTAGGTGCCATCTTACTGATGTACTCCTGGATGCTCTGGGTCTCATCCAGGACAGTGGTTTTGACACTCATCAGACCCCGCCCACCCTCTTTTTGGCTGGTGTACAGTCTCTGGGTGTTGGACTTTGGGTGAAACCCACCATAAATTGTGAGGAGCTTCCGGGTCTTCACACCAGCAGCCTCCATATCCTCCTTTGGCCAGCAAACTATACCAGCAGGGTATCTGATGACTGGCAGGGCATAGATGCTAATGGCATGGATCTTGTTTTTCCCATTGAGCTGGCTCTTCAGGACCTGTCTTATCCTTTGGTGGTACTTGGATGTTGCTGTCTTTCTTGCCTCCTCATCCAAACTAGATTAGATTGAGTTATGCCACTAATCTGATTTTTTTTTTTTTTGCTTTCTATTCCAGCTCCATTGGTGTCTTTCTGCACAGAGAAGCTACATGACACTATTTCAAGGTAAAATACAAACCTTTATTTTCTACAACTTTCTAATTCCCTTCCACTGGACATTTGGTCCGTAAGTCTTTCAAGGCTATCTCTACCATGCCTTCCCCACCCTCAAAAATTTATTTATTTATTTATTTATTTATTTATTTATTTATTTATTCATTCATTCATTCATTCATTCATTCATTCATTCATTCATTCATATTAGTGTGTCCAGCTCTGTGAGGACACCAATGTGGTTAGGTTAAGTCATTGAGGAGAAAATTAATGACATACAACCCAGGTAAACCAGTATTGCTCGTTTGGAATGGATTTGAACTGAAAAGATGGGAACTACAAGTTAGAACTTCAGCAGGGGTGCCAATACAAAGTATCTCAGACCTGGTCAGACTTGGATGCACATGAGCATAGGTGTAAGACTGTGAAGTATTTTGCTCTTGATCATCTGGGGACACATCAAATAGTTAATTAAAACTGACAGAATCTTATGTGGCAGCTCTAGAAATTAACTCAGCTTGTTCTGGTAAATATATACCAGGAAGAACCCAAAATCATTTCCCAGAATGAAATATAATTGGTCATATTACAATCGAAGTAGAACTGTATTGAAAACTTTTGAGTTTTTCCTGGAAAGCTTTCTCAGCAATAACTTTATGAGCTTCTAACCAGAGAAATACATTTCACAAACAGATCAGTAAAATACAGCAATAGTGCCTTTGAAAGGCACAAAATAATTTCCAGTAACAGGGAAGAAATATAGGAAAATAAGTAATTGTGTGTAAATTATGGGTCTTGCATCTTGTTTATACAACAGAAAAAAGAGGATGATTTCAAAAATATCAGGGACTATGAAGAATAATCTAAAATGCTTTATTCCATCATAGTAATTTGGATCACATCTATCTTTTCATAGGGAAAGTGCTTATTTTAACAGTTAAGAGCAGACCCTATTCATCTTATTCCATTCTTTCCTTCCCGCTGTTGCTATTTGCACTCTAGTCACAGAGAAGACAAGATATAAAGAGATTTTGGTAAGTCATTCATTTCCACATATCAGCTGTCATTTTCTCTTTCAAAATACAGGGGAACTGATGTGGTAAAGTGACTGAGAAGAATCTGAGAGGTAAACTAGAAGATCCCTAATTAATCTACTTAATGTTACTTTCAACAGCTGGCCCGTTTTCTCATTCTGCAATGAAGTTTATTTGTTAATTAAATTTGCATCCCACTTTTCCATTCCTAGAGTCTTTAAGCAAAGCAAAACATAGAGCAGATTAATCCCAATTAAAACAGCAGCTGAATTTATCATTATTCCAAGGTGAAAGATCTAAGTGGAGATGAAAAAGTTAGCTCCTCTTCTAAAAATGGATTAAGGAGCCTTAATCCCAAAGAGAATATTCCATACTTTCTAATTTAAATAACTTGTAATAAACAGTAGTGGTTCACTCTACCTGGGCACAGCTTTTTTGCTTCTGTCTGTGCTCCTGCCCTCTGAAGATGCTGGCCACAGATGCTGGTGAAACGTTAGGAACCACAACTTCCAGAACACGGCCACACAGCCCGGAAGACCCACAACAGCCATCGAACTCCGGCCGTGAAAGCCTTCGACAATACAGTAGTGGTTTTGTTGGACATGATGAAAAATGAATGCAAAAACTAGAAAAGGTGAAAACATTAGGCCAACTGGATTTACCAAAGCTCTATAATCTATTTTGGATTTAAAGTAATTTAATAATCCTTGTCTTTACAATCTTTCTTTGAAAATACATTCTTGCACTTCCATTAGTTTACATACCATTAATCAGAAGTGGCTGAGAATATTTTATAAGTGCAAAATGTCTGTACAAATAAGTTGAAGGTGTGATATCCGAATATTGCTTCAGAGCCCTCTGTGAAACTGTGATGGTGATGGTACTGATGACTGCTTGTCTCTTGTGATTTTGTTATGTTGGTCTTTACTTGTCACATGAAGTCTAAGATTTTGAGGTTTCTCTGCTTATGATTACTGACAGATCAAATTTACTACCTGTCTACTGTTACTTGTCATATTATTGTGCAAGTTCACTTGTATCAATGCAGTGCACTTCTACCCTTCTGTTGTAAATAAAACCTCCGAATTCGTACCTTTCCATCATTCATTATCTCAGTTGCAGAGTATAAAACATCCTTGAAACACTGTAGAATCATGGAACTCAGAGATAACATGAAGGAATCCAAATTCTTTCTGAGATGATTAAATCAAATTATTGGGGGAATTGTGTGATGGAAGCATAATAGTTTCCAAGTAATCATAACAAGTAATTTTGAATTTATGTGTATACGTGTAACTAGATACTATAACAGAGTAATACATTAATAAAATATGATCCCTTCATTTCAGTCTCTTCATGTTCATGTATACTAGTTTCTAGTAAAAAAAAAGGTAAAGGTTCCCCCCGCACATTTGTGCAGTCGTGTCCGACTCTAGGGGCCGGTGCTCATCTCCATTTGTTAGCCGAAGAGCCAGCGTTGTCCAAAGACGCTTCCGCGGTCATGTGGCCGGCATGACGCACGCGGAACGCTGTTACCTACCCACCGAAGTGGTACCTATTAATCTACTTGCATTTGCATGCTTTCGAATTGCTAGGTTGGCAAGAGCTGGAGCTAGTGCAGGAGCTCACTCTGCACGCAGGGCTAGGGATTCGAACCTCCGAACTTGCAATCTTCCGATCAACAAGCCTGGCGTCTTACCCGCTGAGCCACCACGCCCCTAGTTTCTAGTAAGAAGGTAGCAATTTAGCCTACTTCAAGCTCTACTAATAGATTGGTGGAGTATGTGAGGTTGATGTTAAGAACAGTTCAGGAAGCACTACTCCATGTTCCCATATTCTTCTTTCTTTCTTTCTTTCTTTCTTTCTTTCTTTCTTTCTTTCTTTCTTTCTTTCTTTCTTTCTTTCTTTCTTTCTTTCTTTCTTTCTTTCTTCTATAAAGCAGGTTGTAATTGGGTTAAGGACTTATTTGTGGCAAACTTCCATTTATAGAATATTATTCTCTATTAAAAACAATCCCTAGTTTTTAACTTTTGATTCTTTTTAAGAATTTATCTTGCTTTATGTTGTTTAGAGTATGTAGATTTTTACTTATTGTTTTTTTTTATTTCTTAGTGCTACACCTTATTTTTATAAGTTACACTGGAAGTGTTTTGACTGTAAAAAGCTGGAGAAAGAATTCTCCACTTAATTAAGCAAAGACATTATTTGAGTGAATGATTGATTTTATTTGATTTTTATTCTGTTGCAATCAAAAAAGACTTTTGAGGATTCACATACAGTAACTTATCAATGGCAAGCAGAAAAATTATCTACAATGAGTCACAGACAACTGTTTACTATTTCATTCTATAAATATATAGGATTGGTATTTTCCTCATATGTCTAACTCGTGGGTAGAATGTCAGGATATGACTTACAATTACAGGAACACAACTATCCAAGCATTTCCATATATAAGAAAAAATGGACAGACAATGTGCTGTATGTAAGCATGTAAGCTCAAGGATCATTCCCATACCTTACGATTGCAGTGCAGTGAGAATTTTTTTTTCCAGTTCTAAAGCTGACATGTTAACCACAGACTAAGTCAGTGGATTTGAATCACAAAAGTCATTACTCTAACCTGCCAGGTGACCTTGGGCCAGTCCCTGTCTCTCAGCCCTAGGAAGGAGCCAATGGCAAACCAGGAGAATGAGAGTTCTAGTCCCGCCTCAGGCATGAAAGCCGGATGAGTGACCTTGGGCCAGTCCCTCTCTCTCAGCCCTAGGAAGGAGCCAATGGCAAACCAGGGACTGAGAGTTCTAGTCCCGCCTTTGGCATGAAAGCCGGCTGGGTGACCTTGGGCCAGTCCCTGTCTCTCAGCCCTAGGAAGGAGCCAATGGCAAACCAGGAGAATGAGAGTTCTAGTCCCGCCTGAGGCACGAAAGCCGGCTGGGTGACCTTGGGCCAGTCCATCTCTCTCAGACCAACTCACCTCACAGGGTTGTTTTTGTGGGGAAAATAGGAGGAAGGAGTATTGGGTACTGTGTGTTCACCGCCTTGAGTTATTTATAAAAATAATAAAAGCGGAATAAAAATAAATAAATGAATAAATAAAAATAAGATAGCAAGTTTTTAGATCACCTTGCCAGGGTTCATGTTATGGTTTCATGCAACTTAGCAGATCATGAGTAATGTGCAACCCATGACATAGGAAAAGACCTAAGTCCTTGATTTTTTAAACTACTGAGCTTTATTTGTGTGTCATAGTGTGTCCATCAAGTCAAATCTTGAAATTTGGCATTGACTTTGCTATGACGAACCCTATCACAGCCACATTCTTCAGAACCAGGCAATAATATTCTCAGCATAGTAGACTAATTTAATTTACCTGTACTTCCTGGAAAGACTATTTTAAGACACAAAGCATGAAAAAGAAACTCTTAATGAAGTCTCTTGTGGCATGCTAAATGAAGAAACACATTTCATTTTGCAAATGAAAAAAATGATAAAATAAGACCCATTTCACTTTCCTTTGATTGATTCCTCTCCACTGCATTACAGGGTTCCCTCTAGCAATTTATTTTTTTCAGTTAAGTTTTAACCTAGTTTATTTGATTTGGTTTCCAAAGACCAAAAGAAAAAAACAAGCAACTATGTTTCAAACATAATCGAATGATACATACATTAACAGATACCAAGTCAGTAAATACGTTTATCTCTGCATAATGCTTTGCTGTGTCAGGTATCAAGAACATCAAATATTAGGTAGAGGAAGTGGAAAACTCTATCAGTTGCTGCAAGAAATAACTGCAGGGACCATCTATTATGCCAAATCCAAATCTCTAGCAAACCAAAATCAACTCATGGCCCTGTAGAAAATTAGAACAATCAAAACAGGGCAAGGGCTATCAGGGCAAAACCCTAAAACCACTGCTTTGCCCAAGTTGAGTTTGAGATGATGGGCAGTCACCCATGATTAAGTTTGCTGTAAACAGCCCACTGAGAAACTTAGATATAGATCGATACACTTGGATATCATTGGCGTAGATGGAATATTGAAATCAGGACAACAAATACAGTACATATTGCTGATTTTCCAATATTTTCTTCCCCTTGAAAAATCATTTTCCATCCTATTGAAAGAATGGGGAGGGGGGACTGCAGAAAGACTGCCCTACTTTGGTAGAGTATGACCACAATGGATGAAATCAATTAGTGTCCTAGCTCGCAAAGTTCAGCCATTCTATCCCAGAGTGCTGAAATTCCTTCTCAACTTGGCCATAGCTGTATAGCAATAAAAGTAGCTATCATCATCATCATCATCATCATCATCATCATCATCATCATCTATTTATTGGATTTATCACCACCCATCTCTAATTACTACCAGAAGCTGATTTTAATGGATTCAGATGAGCTGCAAGTTTTGTTCTGGAGAGTCAGTGGATATTATTCTACAAACAATATTGGGTGCTAAGAACTTTTCTGCTTTAAGGGAAGAACTTATTTTGATGGATGGTGTTTCTCCATCAGAAATAGACACCTCTTTTCACTTGTGGTCAAGATTAACCTTTGCTGATTCTGACTGATACGTCTCCAATGTATAAAAGGGCTCCCTGCCACACACATCTAATTGGATGAAACAGACTAGTACCTAATGTAGAATTCATTAAAAAGGGAGAGGGAGAAGAATAAAGATTGATCCAATTTCCAATAGCTGTCAGAACTAGTGAAAATTGGAAGCAAATGGTCAGTTGATTGTTTCCCTACTAATCCGCTTTTGGTCAACCAATATGTGAGCAGTTCACTCTAGACCAGAACAATAAAGTGCTCACCATGAATAATGACCTCGGGATTATCTGATTAACTTTTTATATCCTCTAATCTCAACCATGACGAAAATTACATTACCCTCTCTTTCTATCTGGCATGGCAAGGAACTTGCCGTTGTGACAAAGATTATAAGGGTAGGACTCATGGCCAGAATCACAGTTTAAAACCTCCAAATCAGGCTCAAAATAAAGGCCTATGATATTCTTCAGTGTTCTAGCTGAACATTTACTTATTGATTGGTCTGAATTCTAAGTTTGGGTGGCTAGCAGCTTGAATATCATTTGATGGTGGCCTTGTCCACTGACTATAATCTTATAACATACTCAGCTGAAATGAAGGAAGCACAAGATCTCTCCCTCTCCCTCTCCCTCTCCCTCTCCCTCTCCCTCTCCCTCTCCCTCTCCCTCTCCCTCTCCCTCTCCCTCTCCCTCTCCAGTCTTTCTTTCTTTCTTTCTTTCTTTCTTTCTTTCTTTCTTTCTTTCTTTCTTTCTTTCTTTCTTTCTTTCTTTCTTTCTTTCTTTCTTTCTTTCTTTCTTTCTTCTCTCTCTCGCTCTCTCTCTCTCTCTCTCTCTCTCTCTCCACTTTCTATACCAATAACTCTATCTCTATCTCTATCTCTCTATACCACTTTCTAAACCATCTCAAAGCAGTTTACAATAAAATGGCAAAACACATAAGAAAACAAAACTTTAAAGCAATAGAAAACAATGAAACATATTTATTAAAAAAAGGGAGTTTTAAGAAAATGTTTAAAAAATAAGCTAAAAATAGAAATGAGCAATAATCACAGATGTCCATAGTATAAAAATATTAAAATAGCAATTAGTGGTTGGGGGTTGGGTAAGGGGGTAGAAAGATAGGTGGCTACTAAAATGCTTTTTCCTACATTGTTTTTTATCCTTTTTTGACTATTTTGACTGTTCTTTAAAAAAGGTTAAAAATCTTTTTAAAATCATATTTTCATCTCAATCTTTGCCCTAGCGTAAAGTTTATTTTATGTTTATATATGTATATATGTATATATGTATGTATGTGTGTGTGTATGTGTGTATGTGTATGTGTATGTGTATGTGTATTGTATTGTATTTATATTTTATTGTTATAAATATAAAAGATTAATAGGTACCACTTCGGTGGGAAGGTAACAGCGTTCTGCATGCGTCAAGCCGGCCACATGACCGTGGAAGCGTCTTCAGACAGCACTGGCTCTTCGGCTAACAAACGGAGATGAGCACCGCCCCCTAGAGTCGGACACGACTGTGCAGGGGAAAACCTTTACCTTTACCTACTATATGTACTCTTTTCCTTTTTCTTTCTTTTTTTACTTTTTGTTGTTTGATTTACCTAATTATTAAAAAATAAAAAGGTGGGTTGAAAGAAATATATAAACACTCTCTTTAAATGCAACTTCCTATTAGTATGGCTTAGATTTTGCTAGTTACTGAATCATAATCATCATCATCATCATCGAAAATCATCAAGAAAATTAGATAGGAGTGATACTACAGTAGCTGCTCCAGAGTTCTAGACTGCTTCAGACATTCTGAATTGTATGTTTTCTAATTTTCTGAAAATGAACAAAAAGAGCAGATAAGAGAGCTCTCTCTATTAGTCCAATGCCGAAGACATACCCACAGATTTTGATTTTTTCTGTCTTCCACACAGACTGAATTAACTTCAGGAGGGTAGACTTACTTTATTATCTGCATAATTTTCAAGTTTTTAAAAAGTAAAAAAATAAAATGCTGTGCCCTGACATTGGAGTGAGACATGCTAGCACACACAGTTATCCCCTTCTGTAGCCATAATGTGGTCACATGAGCAATACCAAAAGTTACGCCAAAGGAGAATTTTTTCTGTGAAAAGCACTGCATCTTTATATGCCCAAATATGGGCTTTTAGCCCCGTTCAGGTTTATGGTGGCAGTGAGTTCTTCTCATAGACACGGCTGTGCCTGGAATGCTTGTGTAGAATTAGAAAAGGAGGAAGTACTAAAAGAATGATAACATCTACAAGCAAAACATCCTATAAAAAAGCAAATGAAACTTCTCTAGGAATATAGGAAAAGCCATATCCTCCCAAGGGTGTACAGGAAATTTTAAATATTCTTTAAAAAGGAAAAAAAGAGAGAGAGAGAGAGACTTTCTTAGCTACTGTACCTCTTACTGCACACTTAATATTCCAAACTCCTCTCGTGATAATGTGTCCAAAGATTCTTCCCCTTTCACAAATTTTAATTTTAACAATAATAACAAGTTCCACTGATCTTTGCCTTGTTAGCTTTCTTATTAAACATGCAACATCCCCAAACAGCAGCCTAGTAGGATTGTATCACTAGGATGGAGGAGACGGGAAGGTGAATGAATTCTCAGTTGGGTATGCATGAGGTCAAGTGAGCATTATATGCACCAGAGAGACTCAATAGGGGGCAGTGGCTCCATTAGTCTTCCATATGTTTCAAGCAAATAGTCCCTCAAACATTTTTAGTTGGACAAAGAAGCAGAATGCACAGGGGGAAGGGAAACTGAGCAATAAGATCTGTCAAGTTGTGTTTTGTGCCAAGAGGTAAGTTCTGTGATGACACCTGGGCTTAAATGCTGTCTGCTCACATCAACCTGACGGTGTACTGCTTGAGAATCAGATTAACCATCGAGGGTCAGGACTGCATTTGAAAGATCCACCAGGCATCTGCCAGAGATGTTTCTTCCAAGCAAAGGCAGAAACATCACAAGAGGCTACTTTTGCAAATAAAGGTGCTGCCAATGACAAGAACCTTGAGACCTGTTTTACAGGATCAAACAAAAATCTAGTCCACCAGACTCACTCCCCACCCACCTAAGATTTGAACAGTGAGACCACTCATATTGTCTAGAAGCTCAGTTCACTTTAGTTGGCTCAGTACCTGCACAGATCCTCCGCATCACAATCCTTGTTCTCTACAAGCTTTTAGTCCTCCGAAAAACCAATTCCACTTAAGTATATGTGGGTCTGATAGGTGCAGAGACCTCAAAAGAAATCCCTTCAAAGGGATGCTTCATTATGATAAAATCTAGATCAATCTCACCCTCTCAACTGAAGAAGAATTGGAGTGACTCCCTCACTTCCATCTGTATGCATGTGCAAAAGATAATTCTACTAGGACTGAGCCAGCTAATGTGAATCAACCCACTTTTTTCAAATTGGAGGACTATATCCAATTGCTTTGGTGACCCAAATAGGAGAGATCCTTCCAATCAGCTCCAGTCCATTTATATACAGTACCTCAGTAAGACTTCTTCTTACATTCTTCACAATCCCTGCCAGCTTTCAATGTATTCTGTTTTTCATTTCCTTGGTTTCCTGCCTCTTGAAGACTCTAAGATAAAGCTGTGTACCATCCCAGAGGATACCTCTGTCCTTCCACCTGAATTTTGTACTAAACAATTGAATACCATTGAATAGCACAACCAGTCCCACCCACATTGAAGATAATAAACAGAAAACCTGCCAAGGACGTTTGGTTCTTACTTTCACAGCACTAAACTTGCAGAGGCCTTTGAGGGAAGTTAAATTTTTCAGTCAGTTTAAGCAGGATATATCAAAAGGGTTTCACTCATCCTTTAGCAAAGGCTGAATTTA
Organism: Charina bottae; assembly: GCA_023362775.1. NCBI lineage: Eukaryota > Metazoa > Chordata > Lepidosauria > Squamata > Charinaidae > Charina > Charina bottae. The sequence goes on along the minus strand of JALMGJ010000004.1, from coordinate 4,634,343 downwards.
ATAAAACGTGAATCTTGATGCATATTTAGAGATGGACCATCTATCAAAGTGGTGGTAATCTTTTGATAGACAAGGGACATTCCTAATATTTCATGGGAGGCTGGGGGCATTTACTGCGTGGACCCTCATTTGTGTTTGGAGATTGTCTCTCATATAAATATATTCTGTTTCCCATCTTATAAAGATAGGAAACTATGCTGACAGTTTTCTGCAATCATAGAAAACCCTGAGAGCAGCAAATGGTATGGACAGTTGGCCACTCCTGATCTAAGGAATTATAGGGACATGTTGGCAAGAGAGTCAATTTTCTCAAGGGAACCTTAAGAAACCATTCCAGAAGGAAATACTGAAGTAATGTAAAGCTTCCTCTTAAGCTAAGATTCTGAGGATTTTCAAGGAATAACAACAGCAGCAACAATGCAGTAATAAGGCCAGTAGACTTTCCCATTGGACAGGATGTAGACAGATTTCATTTTCGAAACCTGAGTTTCCTTTCCCTGTTTCTACTCAATGTCTCATCCTCCCACCCTGAAACCCTGAACAGCTTTCGGTCTTCCTTACAATAACCATAAGTCCCTAATATTATAAAGGACAGGCCTTTCTTTCAGAAAGCTGTCCTATAGATTTATTTAATTTCATTATTTATTTTCTTGGATTTTTTTCCCCTCTTGAATTTTCCTTTGTAAAGTGAAGTTATAAACATACACTTCTTCTCTTTTTTTTATCCTTGTGAACCTCTTTCAGATTTGCCCCCTTTCCAGGTGTGTCCTTTATTTTTTCCAAGGAATTATTTATTTATGTATTTCTCACATTTCTTCACCGCCCATCTCGCCAAGCAACTCTTGGTGAAATTTGGTCACTGCAGTCTTGTTATTGTATTAAATGGGGATGTGAAACTGATCCAATTACATCTGTCCATCCCATTATATGTGACAGAGAAGACATGCTACGGGTACGACTACTAGAGAACTACACCTGTTGGCTTCCAGGAGGCAGGTCTTCTCTGCTGTGGTGCCTGCCTGTGGAATCCCCCCCCTGTGAAGTGAGGTTAATTCCATCCAGAGTTAATGTCCCAGAAGTCCCTCAAAACCAGGCTATGTCATAAGGCCTGGTGAGATCTTGAGGTGGCTCCATTACTGTGGTTAACGTTCATTCTCTCTTGTGCCTGTGGTTTTTCTTTTTTACATTTTTTGATAATGATTGTTTTATATATCTATTGTTTTAATTAATTGTTGTACGCCGCCCAGAGTAACTTTTTGTGAGATGGGAGGCCATATAAATTTGATAAATAAACAAACTAACAAACAAATAAATAAATAAATCACCCTCCCTCCAAAGTTACTTGTGAACTTTTCCTTCTGAAACATCACTGCTTGCATACACATGAGGAAATAAATTGTTACATTTCTCCTCTGTGCTGTAAAAACCTAGGCTATCTGTAGCTCATCCTTTTCTTGGTCAATAATAGATGAACAAAGCCCTGAATACTGAATGGATAATCCATCAAAGACAACCAAGGGCATAATGCTTTCTCAAAGCAATTTCACAATCAAGGTAGGAATTGCACTCATTTGATCGCCTACCTTGTTTTATTTCCTGAAGCCGAAATTGTCGCATGCAAAAGCATTAGCCTCCTGAGGGACATGGTGCTGTAATCCCAGCTCCTTAATTAGAAGAATGGGAGAGCAAGAATTAATGATGTTTTGTGTGACATTGAGCAAATTTCAGGTAGGCTGCAATAGTCTCTTCCACAAAGCCTAAAATAATACAGTAATTGGAGTAAGACAAGCAAAAATGAAAACACTATCTTCATTTCACATAGAGGAACAGGATTTTTAACCAAATACTGTGTTGGGAAAATTGAATTTTCTGCCCTGACAGCAAAAACTAATAGGGTCAAGTGGAGAATCGAAAAATGTATTGTGACATTGTGCACCATGGCTCTTTTTCTTTGGATTAACAAATATACCACCTTGTTTTCTTTTCAAATCAGAAACCTAAAACTCAGTTCTCAAGCTACTCAGTCAAAAACAGTCTTCTATAAAAGCCTTAAGTTCCACCAAAGGATTGTTTTTACAATGTACTTGCAGAAATTTGCAGAACCAGAATGGTTATGATTCAAGCTGAATCAAGAAACATGTTGAAATTCACGAGGGATGGGTAACACAGAGGCGCACTGATGTATAATCAGTCCTCCATGACCAGTGGCCATGCTTTCAAGGAAACCACTTCTATGAATGTACAGAAGACACTTTCTATGAGCAAAGCTAAGTGGCATCATGATCCACCACAACTGACATGGAAGCCGGGGGAGGGGGGTTGTCAGTTTATGTTCATTGAAGCAAATTGGCCCTTTGAACTTTGCACTCTCTTAGTATTTATTCAGAGTATTAATTCTAAGTATTTATTCAGATGAATTAATCTTACCAAGAGATTCTGGTTTCAAAAATAGGGTAGGATAAGATAACATAGGAAAAGAAAAGAAAGGACCCCTTAGCCACACAGTGTATAATTCATTTCTGGAATTAATTATTATGTGGTGCTGATTTACATGTTCTTCATTTCTTGTGTTAGATTTATATGCCATCTTTTCTGCAGGAGATCAAGGTGGCTTTCATGGAATTTTATCCATGGAACAACAGCCTTGTGACTATGAAGGTTCTCAGTCATCCAGGTGGAATTGTCTGTAGCTTGAATCATGTCAACTGGATTTCTATTTTCTCAGTGGAAACGTTTCGCTCCTTATCCAAGGAGCTTCTTCAGTCTGAGCAAAGTTAGTAAGGGAATCCTAAATATGTTTCTAGGTAGGATTCCCTTACTAACTTTGCTCAGACTGAAGAAGCTCCTTGGATAAGGAGCGAAACGTTTCCACTGAGAAAATAGAAATCCAGTTGACTGATTCAAGCTACAAACAGCCTTGTGAGTTAGGCTGGGCTGACAGAGAGTGAGTAGCCTAAAGTCATCCAGTGAATTTAAATGGCTGAAGTTAGACTTGAACCCAATCACAAATATACCCCATTAACTACAGAGTGGCTCTCATGCTTTCATAGAAACAACTGCATCTTGAGTTACAGGGGGGAAAATTGAATTCCATTAAGATATTTGGAAGGGTAATTGAATTTACTGTCAAAGTTGGGGGACCTATATATACAAATTATATCTCCACTATTCTTCTCCCCATTCCATTTGTGAGGTGGAGGCACCAGCCTCTTGTTTTCATTCCATTTGACAGTATATTCAGTTTCATTGATTTTGAAAGACACCTTGAGATAACAAGAAAGAGTTGTAACATAAATAAATCATACAATGGCTCGGTTTTAAGCTTAGATGCTTCAGGTAGAATCTGTTGTTATGTTTGGATGAGTTTTGCAAGACCTTTCAATCAAATGATTTTCTGGCTAATGGGCAGAAAGTACTACCACTTGATCCAAAGTTCTGGGCCAGCTAGTGGTTGGACTGAAGTGTTGTGTGCAGCAGGAATAAGGGAACAATTTCCCCGTAGAAATGCCTTCCCTTAGGACTAGACTAATCTTCCACTTGTGATTGTTATCCCTAGTGGCTTTTGGTCCTCTCTGATGGCAACAACCAGAGGTTCTCTAACACTCCAAAGACATTTGGAGTGAAGAATAAAGGTAGAGAGAACATTTGACTCCTAGTCACTGCATCCGTGTAGTTTTCTTGGAAGAACTTTGCAGGTGTTTGCCACTGCTTGTCATTTTTTTTCCAACTTCCCAGTCTAGCTTACAGCCCTAGGATTTCCTGCTAGTCTCTCCAGAAGCCTGTTTTGTTTACAAAAACAGACAAGGTCAAGTGGGCACCACCTCTTGCTGTGGAATAAAAGGCAGAAAAGATTGAATTGCATAGCTTGTATATGCATGATAATGATAACAACCAGAAAGCACCTTAACTCATGAATGGCCGTCTATGGGAGGTTTCAAGACATCTTATAAGGAGTTCTTTAACAATTAGATGTGCATTGACTGAGAAGACTGAAGGTACATTTGTTTTCGAAATGTAACTATGCCATGAAGATCCAAGTCAACAATGGGTGAGGGAAGCAATCACAATAGTAAAAGTAGATATACAGTCACACCTTAAACTTAATAGTGTTCTAAAACTAATAGTGTTCTGTTCTATTTATGAGCAGAAGACATTGGCAAGGAAGCAGTTTGCTAATTATTTCCCTAAATGTCTCCTACTTTTGGGGGAGATATTTTTTTTTTAAAAAAAGAAAGAATATTCTTTGAGGTTTTAATTTATTTTTCTTTTCTATTATATTCTTTTTTCTTTTTCTTTCTTTTTTTGGGTAGGGTGGGGTGGAGGGAGATTTTTTTCTATTCATCTCTAATGATGCAAAAATTCTCTGCATAATATCAGCTGAATGCACTGATTTCCAGGATGGAAAAATGAGTATTATTGGTCATTCCACCCCATGACCAGGATTATAGTACATTAGCATTATAGCATTATGAGATCATGAAATTTCATTAGAGAGTTGATGTTAAAACTTAGTTGTAGTACTTAGTTGTCCTAAGCAAACGTCACTGAACGGTGTTCTTGAAAAAGGCCTCTCAGCCAGCTTTGCCTTGTCATCCTTTATTAAGTTGCAAATTGTTAGAGAAATCATTATATCAAAAGCCCTACTGCCACTAAATTAATATAATCTTCCACTCGTTACTGACAGGGTGTTTCTGAAGCCTTGTGATAAAGAGTATTGGTTTAGCACTTTCTTTTCTGAGAATGGTAACTCAATGGAGCTTAATAAGGTATTTTACAGAAAAAGACCACTTGATTAAAAGAAAACTGTCATAATCAAAAGAAGGAGTGTGGGGAAAAATCATAAAGATTGTCAATAATCTTTATGATTATTGACACGTGGTCAGCGTGGCCAGCGACCCGACGAGTCCAGCATTACGAACTTAGGCGGAGGAAGGTGTGGAGCCTTGGCCCCCTCCCCTTCAGAGCCAGAGCCAGAACCAGAACCCCCTGGATAAATGAAGTGGTGGGGGCGAATAACCTCGGTGATGCCACAGACTACTGCAGCACAAGGGAAACAGGCTGTCGCAACAGATCTCGGTGTCACAGGCCTTGGTGGTGAGGACCAGCAGTCCTGGAATTAAGAACTGGTCATCCCCTCCCAACTGTCCCAAAGATGGCAGAGAGCTATTAGGGTCCTTCCAAGGTGAGTGAGAGACTCCCTCCCGAGTATGAGAGATGAGGGAGGGAGTCTGCAAGTGGCTGATGGTATAAGAGGGCACTCACCTCCTAAGTGAGAGGCAGGGGGTGAGGAGGAGTGGATGAGTGTCCCCCCTGCCAACTAGTGAGAGAAGCTGAGGAAGGGCATAGTGAATGGGCATAGTGAATGTGTAGGTGTGGGCTAGGCCTGGCAGCGCCGAGAGCAGAAGCTGGTGTGCTGGAGGGCCTGCTATTGCCCTGCGAGTGACTGCGAGTGTGTAAGGATGTATGAGTGGATGGAGGGATCCCTATTTTGAACCAGGGACTCCGGAGGTCCAGGATCAGGGGCAACTGAATTGGGAGTCTCTGGGGGCTGTAAGGTGATTGAGGTGGTGATGGGTCAGGAATGCTATGGTGGGAGCCAGAGGGCAGGCCATCTTTGGGGAAGATGCCCCCGGTGTTTGTTACTGATGGCGTGTTCTGGCCCTCCGAGTTCAAACCCAGGCCCTGGACAGCAGATCCATAGGGGCCCTGATCTTCAGCTGCTGCTTCTCAATGCCAGGTCAGTAAACAACAAACCCTCCTCATACATGATCTGATCATTGAGGGGGTGTACCTGGCATGTATTACCAAGACCTGGCTGGGCCCTGAAGGGGGGTTGCCCCTTTTGGAAATGGCACCAGCCGAGACTTCAGGGCAGGGGAGGAGGAGTGGCTGTTGTCATCCAAGAGTCTCTACAGGGGCACTGCTCCACAAGTGGCCAATTGTGAGACCCTGTTTTTCAAGTTGGGTTCCCAAGAACAGTTGGCAGTGTTGCTACTATATCAGCCTCCCTGCTGGGTAGCAACCTCCCTGCTGGGTAGCAACCTCCCTGCCTGAGCTGCTGGAGGCCGTCTCAGGGTTGGCAGTGGAGTCCCCCAGGCTTATGGTTTTGGGGGACTTCAACCTGCCATCCCTAGGGCATGCCTTGGAGATGGCACAGGAGTTCATGACTACCATTCCAGCATGGGCCTGTCCCAGATTATTCAGGACCCAACTTGAGACAGTGGCCTTACTCTGGACTTAGTTTTCTTGTCGGAGCAGTGGCAACGTGATCTGAGTGGAGAGTTGCATCTATCCCCATTGTCATGGTCAGATCATGCCCTGGTGACCTTAAGATTCTCCTATGCCACCCCCCTCCACAGGGAGTCAGGACCAATTAGATTGGTCCACCCCTGGCAACTGATGGACCTGAAAGGGTTTCAGAGGGAGCTGGGGATTATACCCGAGGATCTATTGCATGGTCTAGCTGAGGCCCTAGCCGCTGCCTGGAATAGGGAGGCGTCTGGAGCCTTGTACAGGATTGCGCCTGTGTGACCTCTCTTGTCCCATCAAACCCGATACTCCCCATGGTTTACGGAGGAGTTGAGGATTTTGAAGAGGATTAAAAGACGTCTAGAACGCTGCTGGCGGACGAAAAGGACGGAACCCGACAAACTAGAGCCACTGTTAAGGCCTACCTTGTGGCAGTAAGAGTGGCAAAACATCAATATTTCTCCACTCTTATTGCATCTTCAGAATGCCGCCTGATGGCCCTGTTTAAGATCACATGATCCCTTTTGGGGATAGTGTGCCTTGTGACCCACCTACAGGGCTGTGCAGTGGCGTTTGCTGTGCATCTGCAGGATAAAATCACTTGGATCTGTTCCAAGTTAGACTCCAAGTGTGAGACATGGTCTGGGGAGATACCAGGGGAGCATTCTTACCCAGTTTTCTGGGAACAGTTTGATCCTGTTGGACCTGAGGAAGAGGACAGGACCTTCCAGATGGCAAATGCCACCACAACATGTCATCTAGATCTATGTCCCTCCTGGCTGGTGAAAGCAGCTCAGGAGGTGACATGTGGCTGGGTCCAGGTGACGGTTAATGCATCCTTGAGAGAGGGGGTGTTTCCAACTGCCTTTAAGGAGGCATTGGAGCACCCCCTCCTTAATCTCCCCTCCTCCCGATCGTGCACAGTGGGCATGTTGTGGATCCTGTCTGTAAGAGAATTTCATTTGACTGGGTCCAGAAGGCAGGCCTTCTCTGCAGCAGCCCCCGCCCCTTGGAACATCCTGCCCCCAGAGGTGAGGCTAGCCCCATCACTCCTGACCTTCCAGAGGAGCCTGAAAACTTGGCTCTGCCATTTTGCTTGGGGCCAGGAAGGGAATAGTTACTCCTGGGGATGGCTAGTGCCTTAGAGTGCTCCTCACACACATGGACTGTATTAGATCTTTCTGCCACTTGGATTTTACTCTTATTTTATAACTATATAATAGCTGTATTTATATTTTATATACTGTTCTTGTATTCTATGGTTATTGTTTTAAGAAATCATTTTACTGTAAACTGCCAAGAGTCCCTCCTGAGGAGGGAGATGGGCGGTGATAAAAAAAAGTAATAAAATAAATAAATAAATAAATAAACAAACAAACAAACAAACAAATAAATAAAGTTAGAGCATCAGATGTCCAACTGAGTGTGTTCCCACTCATCAGAATATTGCCTTGGTGTGGTCAGCTACTCTGATTCTATGAAAAGGGCACTTTGTGCACAGAGAGAGTAAGAATAGGATCCCCTTTCATCATCTGAACCAAATCTAGAGCCACTCTGATCTGGTGCTTCAAATAGCAGCACCTTTTGAATCTAATACCTTTCTTCAAGAGGGCCCTTTATAGACACAAATCACCTTAAGACCACTGCCAGCCACTTTGAAAACCTCAATACAACACAGCCACAACTAAATGAATCTGACCATGTCCCACTGAAGAGAATAAACTTTAGTTTTACACAGGAGCAAACTTAGATTGAAATACATTTTTCTTTCTCCCAACTGGGGGACAGGATTCAATAAAATTGGAAAAGGACCCTCAACAACCACCTTGTGCATTTTTTAAAAAAGAAGTGCAGTCACTCAATTTATAAGTGAGATTATCTATCATCTATCATCATCTACAGTATCAATCATATCTATCTATCTATCTATCTATCTATCTATCTATCTATCTATCTATCTATCATCCATCCATCCATCCATCCATCCATCCATCCATCCATCCATCTATCTATCTATCTATCTATCTATCTATCTATCTATCTAATATGCTGGTTGGACTTAATTTGATGCTGGCATGAATTTCTCTCAAATTTAACCTGTAATTCTCAGAGGAACATGTAGCAAAATTCTTTCACATGTTCACTTCTGTGGTCTACAGCTACAGAAGCAGGACAGGTTGACTACAAATTGTTGCTCCCAACTTTGTTTTCTATGAAGTTCCCAATTTTCCATGTGACAGAAAATCCGAAGAACTCTGCTGTTATTTCCTGATGGGCATTTCCATTATTTTGCATTTTACAATATTTTATTTTTATAGCAGTCATACTAATAGTACACTGCCCTGTGCCAGATGGGCAGATTTCTAAACTGACTGAATAAAATAAACAATTCTGCATTTTAAAACTCCAAGGTATATGTGGAGGAGATATTTAGTCAGAATGTGGCTTGAGCCTGAACTTACAAGCTTCTCCTGAACTAGTCCAAGACATTTTGTGGTCTGAAGTCAAAGAGAAGATAGTGTTCCTCACAGTTGCTGAGTTGTTGGGTTAACATTCTCCTCTGTGAAAGAAAAGGGTATCTTAGCATGTTTAGGACAGTATAGCTGACAAACACAACCCTATTCTCCAACTGAAAGAAACAGTGAGAGACTTGAATAGGGAAGAGCTTTGCCACATTCCACCTAATAGTGGCTGGTCTTGCTCTTCACTGCATGCTGTGTTCGTAATAAGCACCTGTGCACTAAGCAAAACCCAACATTTATCCTCTCTTCACCTTAAAGGGTAATGGAATTATGTCATTCAAACACAAATGTCACCCCATCCTGCCATACAAAATATCTACATTATGGATAATACCATCCTTTTCCCCCTGATCTGCATCTATCCAGCCATTGGGACTGGTGGGTACATTTGGAATTTTGCATGGGTTGATGATGAATAGCTGAAAGGAGAGAGGCTGCTGAAAGGGAAATAAAGAGTTTCAAATAAAGAGTTTCATTTGCTAGAATGGTACAGTATTTGCCTCTCCTTTTAGCTACTCATTCACAGAATGTTCCTTATTACTCCTGTTCACCTTTTTTCGGGGCAATGAACATATTTCCAAACAAAGCACTAATCCACAGTCATTTTGATTTTCTAAGAAAACATATGGGGCACTCATTCTTGGAAATAAAAATGGCACTATAGGCTGGTGTTCTACTTAGTCCCATTGATTGGATTGGATTATTTCATAAAGTGAGAAGTCAGATGAGATCAAGAGCCAGGTGGGTGCCAAAAGAGATCCCAGTGGATATATTGGCATCTGGGAACTTGACAAATCTAATAGCACAAGTTGAATTCTGTTACAGCATGTTCTACTCTCTGTTCATTCTGGGGCTTAGTCTTCTATCATACTGTAAGTACATTCCATTGTATCACATGAATATTCATTTGATCTAATATAATGCAAAAGGGTTATCATATTAAGAGCTCTCATGTTATGTTAGAAGTGATGAACAGTAATATGATCCAACACTAATTTAATTTGAAGAAAATTGCCAGCATAAGTCTTGCTTTGGGGGGCTACAGCTCCTGTCAATGCAAACTTTCCCCCTTCAGTTTTATCATTATCTATAGAGTTAGCATATTGAGAGAAGTAACACAAAGCAATTTTGGTCTTTCTTGGGGGTTGCCATTTAAAGGGAAAGCAAGTCACTGCAGCCTTATTGTTTATAGTCTTAACTATTACCATTCACTTCAACTGTAAATATTCCTAACCCACCCTCCCTCCCTCCCTCCCTCCCTCCCTCCCTCCCTCCCTCCCTCCCTCCCTCCCTTCCTTCCTTCCTTCCTTCCTTCCTTCCTTCCTTCCTTCCTTGGGATACACGTTCAGGTAAAAATGGATCCATTCCTAGAATGAGATATCAGCATTATATGCTACCTAAAATAAAATTAGGAACACCAAAGGGGTACTGAAAATCATGGCAGAACTTTAGAATGTTAAGTGTTGCCAACTTGGACTGAATCAGTCCATCCTCCTGGAGAACGAGTCAAGGGAGTTTTTCTGAGTTTTGTGAAATCTCAAGCAAGATTTAACTAGCTTCCTTCCCTTGCCTCTCTTCCTCCAAAACTGCTCTTACATACTTGCCTCACTGTTTGCTACTTCCTTCCACTTTGCAGGGTCCTAAGAGAATCACTTTGTTATTGCCCTCCAGTCTGAATTCGATTTTTTCCATACTGTGTTGAACTCAAGGGTCTTAGTGATGGTCAGCCATCATGCCAGTGTTTTAGGGACTGCAAGGTTCTCTGTGTTGCATGGCATAGGACAGTTTTTCCCCCCACCAAGCCCTGAAAAAACATTCCCATGCATCTGGACATTAGTAACTGCAACTGAATCAGGATTGAACCTTCCCTTAAGCCCAAACCAAGAAATATATCCAAATAACAAAGGTGAGTTAATTGGTACATCTTCCAAATGACGTATTAGAATGCTTCATCATATACAGTATATAGATGGTGCTTGTTAATTTTGAACCATAATTCAGAAGTTAGACATTATCTCGATAGGCAACCGCGCACCCTAAGCCAAGAATCCTAGATTATTAAACAATACATGCATCATTGCACACTGATTCATATTGCCTATTCATTCATACTGTGATGGAGAGCGCAGGCGAGGAAGGAGGTGGTGCATTCCAGGGGGAGAAGTGCGTTCACAGTGTTGAGGACCTTGGGCGCCCAGCCAAGAAAGTCAGGCAGGATCTGCCCTAGGGTACCTGGGCATTTTCTCCTGAGAACTTGTTAGCCTAGCTTAGTTTGGCAATATTCTGGGTAAGGTAGAAACAATAAAGATCTAGAGCTTCATTTCTGGCTCAGCGTCGTTTCTTCGCCTCAGCCACGACGCATATTTTGATTTTCTCCTCCAAGTTTAAAACCACAGAGACACAGATAACTTCAGTGTTATATCTGAATCAGGGGTTTCAGGTTTTTATGCCCAACACACTGAACCAAGAACATAAGACAGTTTTAAACCAGGACTTGTTACCTTACCTTACCAATCATGGTTTACTTAAGAAAGTAAACCACAAGACTGGGATTGGACATCACAATAAGGTATTCCTGCTTATATAAAAAGTAAACAAAGGTGAACTGGTTGCATGCATATTGTGGTTTCACTGTGTGTGAACTTCGCCAACAACTTTATTCCAGATTTGTTTTGTTTTGTTTTTTAAAGGTTTTCAAAAACCTGTATTCCCTTTTATCACTTAACTCTCTTATCACCACTGTTGATTATCACAAACATTCCAAATACAAATACATTTTATATCTGACATGGATTAGGGTAAGAAAATGCCAATTCACTCTTTTATGTACATAAGATACTTTTGAGTTTCACTCTGCCCTTTTTCATGTGTGTCATGTTCTGAAAGGTGTGGAGCTTTATTCCCATTATTGTGGCTGCCATCTTGACTCTTTTGACACCCCGCCAGAGGACACCCTGCATGCTAATCAGCCCTTTTTTTAGGATCAACCAAGTCAGCGACATGGTACCACTAGCTGAACATTTTTGTTGTTGTTGTTGTTCAGTCGTTTAGTCGTGTCCAACTCTTCATGACCTCATGGACCATATCACACCAGGCCTTCCTGTCCTCCACTGTCTCCCGGAGTTTACTCAAATTCATGTTCATTACATCAGTGATGCTATCTAACCATCTCGTCCTCTGCCGTGCCCTTCTCCTTTTGCCTTCAGTCTTTCCCAGAATCAGTGTCTTTTCCAGTGAGTCCTCTCTTTGCATACTTGACGGTAAATACTCCTAAGACTGGGGTAAATGTTTGGAATGTTAATAAAATTGGATGACATAGCATATCATATTCTGAAGCCATAATTTAACCACTTTTATCTCTATATTTCTTATTTATCATCTTTGCTTCAGTAAAGCAAAATTTAATGTTTTTACTTCATGGCTTAAGTTACAGGTCCATCTTGTATGCCAATTTAAGTGAAAAATTGGGGGGGAAATGTAAAAATCACAATCATACATATAAATCAAAATTATCACCCATTGATTAATTTACAGTAGTTTCATCTAAACTATGAATGGGCTGTATAAAAGGCAGCATTTTATAAAATGGCTCAAAATTGGGTCAAATTCCCAGCGGAAGACGGTCATGGCCTCTGCTCTGTGAACAAGAGACCTATGGACTGAGCATGTGCTCTGAAAGTGAATTATGGCTCTTTTCTATCCTCTGTATGAGAGGATGCAAAATCCCTGAAGAAAGGACACGGGATGGTGATCTCTAGAGGGATGATCCAACTGCTGTTCTGACCTGAATCTCTACTCCTCTCCAAGTCAAATATATGGGAAAATGAACTCCTCTCTCTGGAGCAGTCAGATAATTTCCAATTGTGTTTTTTTTTTTTTTTTTTTTAAAAGTACTTAACCAATTTTTCTAAAATATGTTTTCTATACCAACTAACAAGGTGGAACAGAGATAGGCAGACAGACATGCATACACCAATACAACATTTCTGGGTAAGATTCAAGGTGCTGGTTATCACCTATAAATCCCTACATGGCATAGGACCAGGCTATTTGCAGGACCACCTGCCCCCATTGTTTCTGCCTGTCCCACCAGCAAGGAGGACATGTTCCCAGTCTCTTCCATCAAACAATGCCATCTTGCCTTCTCTGTGGTTGCACTTGCCTGGTGGAACAGCATCGTCCTGGAGATCCGGATGACCCTGACCCTGTTAGACTTCCATAAGGCATTGAAGACCCACTTATTCCCCCAGGCTTTTAGGGCAGGAAGTTAGGTGAGCTCTGCTGGTAATCCATTATTTTTGGTTTGGGGGGGGGTTGCTGTTTTAATCTTGGGCATCATGAGTTATATTTTCTTGTTGTGGTTTAATCTCTCTACACTGCCAAGCATTACTATATAAATAATATAGATAAATAAATATTTTTAAAAAATAGGGGAAGGGTTGGACATTTATACTGTAAACAAAACAAGTCCAGAAATTGGACCAAATTCTCAAAAATATATCAAAAATATGATTAACCTCCCACATTAATATTCCACAGCTGCAAATCCAGCGTTGTATAATTATTTTGGCTAGCACAAAAGTCCACATTTTAGACGCCTGGATTTATCTAAAATACTGGTGATGCACGGAAGAAAAACATATCTGAGCTTTATGTCCTACATATTGGTCTAAAGTCATACAAACCATCCAGCCTGTTTGAGCTCCAAGAACAGGACAGACTTAGAATTACAGGTAACTCTGCTTCATGGACAGGGTGCGATGGCTCAGTGGTTAAGATGCAAGGCTTGTCGATTGGAAGGTCACAAGTTTGGAGGTTCGAGACCCGAGTGCCGCGTGATGGAGTGAGCTGCCGTACTTGCCCCAGCTCTTGCCAACCTAGCAATTCGAAAGCATGCAAATGCAAGTAGATAAATAGGTACCACTTCGGTGGGATGGTATCAGTGCTCCACGCACGTCACGCCAGCCACATGACCATGGAAGCATCTTCGGATAGCGCTAGCTCTTCAGCTAAGAAACAGAGATGAGCACCACCCCCTAGAGTCGAACACGACTGTGCAGGGGAAACCTTTACCTTTACTTTTATAGCTTCATGGACTTCATTAACTGCACCTCCAACATCAGGAATGCAACCAATTTTTATTAAGCATTTCTGATTGTTTCAATCAACATGAAACATACTTTTATTGTATTAACCTCTATTTGAGATTGAATAGGACTAGTTTCACATGCTTTAAAGCATCCTTCCATTGAATTTCACATTTGAGCTCATAATATAAAACGAAAAGGTGCAGTTTCCTTCAAGCTGAACTTGATTCCTGGTGAATTACAGCACATTTAACACTGTAAAATACAGTCACTATTATATGGTTGCTAGTAGCTGGACAACTAGAGAGGTTTTACCCTGAGCAGAGCAGGTTAGGATCCTGATCAGAGAAGAGTGGGATTCTCTACGAAGTAAGATTGGGGTGAGGGATAAAATTTCAGCACGTGAAAGTTCTCCAGTTTACTAGATGATGCCCCCAAACAGTTCCCTCCTTTCCTCCAGTCTTCTGAATGTGGCATCCCCTATTTCAGAGTTCTCCTTTCCTTACTGCAAACTGTAATCAAATGTAGGGCTGACAAACCATCAATCTGCAGATGCAAATGGAGACAGCAGAGTTGAGTTGCAGCCAACTTGAAAAGGGCATTGTTCAAATTAAATTAATAGTGACTTCTGCATTTCTTCATGACAGTTTACTCCCCAGATGCATGAAGGAGGCCAAGATGAAAATAGATATAAATTACAGTCAAAGGGAAGTGACTCACAGTTTTCCTTTTCCCCCAAAATGGCTGTTTTCCATTTTTGGTGATCATCAATAATACCCTTTGCAAAAAAAAAAAAAAAAAACAGAGGGGGAAGACACATGAGAATTTGGATATCTCCTAGGATTCATCCTCAAATAGGAAATCCATTTTCTGCATTAGCTTTGGGGGGATATTCTTTCCAATATGAGAAATTAGGAAGATCATCTGCCTAAGAATGAGAATGGTGTAGTGGTCATGGTGCTGCATTAGGAGTGGGAAGACCCAGATTCCCTAACACATGGAAGCTGGCTGGCTGGACACTTTTTCTCAGCCCTAATCAGTTTGATTGACTGACTGACTGACTGACTGACTGACTGATTATGTGCCAGCAAATTGGTGTCATCTCTTAGCAACCACATAGATGGATTTTCTCCAGGGTGATCCCCAACCTGCTCCTTCAGGTCTTCCAATGGTGCCCCCATCACCACTGTAACTGAGTCCATCCACCTTGCTGCTGGTCATCCTCTTCTCTTTCCTTCCACCTTTTCCAGCATTAGAGCCTTTTCCAGAGAGTTAGATCTTTGCATAATGCGTCCAAAGTAGGATATTGTTGGTCATTTGTGCCGCAAATGAGAATTCTGGGTTGAGTTGTTGGATGATCCATTTATTTATTACCTTGGCTGTCCACGGTATTCTCACGAGTCTTCTTGAACACCAAAGTTCAAAAGCATCAATACTCTTTCTATCCATATCCTTCAAAGTCCATTCAGAATTGTAAACACGTGGTTTAATTTTGGTCTAATGTTACAACTATAGCTTAGCCTGATACAAAGTGAAATGATTTCCCAGGTTACGTTTGTTTTCTTTTTGTTCTTAAAAATAAAAGGGGAGTGAAATAAATGTTATAATATATACAAGCAGGCCACTTATTATTCCTACTATTTCTTTTAATTCTAAACCAATTATTCAATTCATTTTTTTCTAAAAAAAGAATTGTTTCAGAATATACTTGTAAAAGTTACGTTCTATGAACAAAAATTAAAGAAAGGTTGTCTGCATATTTGTTAAGTCATCCATACTTTTTTCAGTTAAATAAGAACAAACTCGTTGACTGATTGTGATTACAATTTCTAACAAAATATTTAAAGAACACCACTAATTAATAGCATAAAAATACCTATTTGCCATTAAGCAAAAGCAAACAGGAAGCCAGATGCTGCACACACATGTTACAGTTAACATTTGCAACCATTCTTTTTTTAAAATTAGCATTTCATAATTAAAATTAATTACTTTTGGGCCTGGATCCAGATCCATTTTAGACCGTTCCAATTTTGTCTTTCTCATTGACTATAGAATCATGTCATACTTCTGTGTGTGACATTGATGGTATTAAAATGCATTTTAAGATTATGTTTGCAAAGCAATTGAGCAAAATGTGTCCTGTGCCAGCAATTACAATGGAAGAGGTCAGACTTAGATCAGAGGTCTTTATGGCAGCTATAAATCTCACACAGTGCAGGAATGTGCACCGCTCAGGGAAAAACAAAAAACAAACAAGTTTGCTGCAGAAGCTGAGCTTTCATGCAGACAAATCCAAGATCCAGCAATCTGAGCTGAGTGTGATCTTCTACCAGTCCAGATGTCAGCCAGGGAATCAGAAGCTGCACATGTTTGGAAAGTGTGTGTGTGTGTGTGTGTATGTGTATATGTATATGTATATGTATATGTATATGTATATGTATATGTATATGTATATGTATATGTATATGTATATGTATATGTATATGTATACGTATATGTCGCTCCATCTCCCCGCTAGGGAACTCTGGGTGGTTTACAAGAATCAACAGTTAAAATTTAACAATTAAAACAACTTATATATATAATACTCTCTAATACAATAATAATTTAAATATAAAATCCAAGATGTGATGGGTCGATGTTCAAAAGGGCTCTATGGCACCAGCCATCCCCAAGAGGAACTGTTCCACCCCTCTCCCACACAAGGCAGCAGAACCAGGTCTTTAAGTTCTTTCTGAAGGCCGGGAGCGATGGGGCCTGCCTCACCTCCAGGGGTAGCATATTCCAAAGGGTGGGCGCCACTATCGAGAAGGCCCGCTTTCTAGACCCCGTCAGGTGAAACTCCCTTACCGACGGGATCCGCAGCATGCCCTCTCTAAATGATAGAGTAGGACGGTTCGACGTTATGGGGATGAGACGGTCCCTCAGGTAACCTGGTCCCATGCCATGTAGGGCTTTAAAGGTGATAACCAACACCTTGAATTGGACCCGGAAGCACACAGGTACCCAGTGCAGCTGTCGCAGCAAAGATGTCACATGTGCTGATCTTGGCGCACCAATAACTGCGCGAGCAGCCACATTCTGGACCAGTTGAAGCTTCCGGATACTCTTCAAGGGTAGCCCCATGTAGAGCGCATTGCAATAGTCTATATGGGAGATGACCAGGGCATGAGTGACTGTACGGAGGGCATCCTGATCCAGGAAAGAGCGTAAAAAAAGCCTGTTGTTCCCCATCCAGACCCCCACAGCCTCCAGGCACTGAGAAAGGGTAGCCACTGCATCACTTACCTCACCAGGGACGGAGATATATAATTGGGTATCGTCCGCATATTGATGGTACCTCATCCCATGGTGATGGATGATCTCACCCAGCGGTTTCATGTAGATATTAAATAGGAGAGGGGAGAGAACTGAACCCTGCGGCACCCCACAAACGAGGGGGCGAGGGTCGGATCTCTCATCTCCTATTACCACCGATTGGGACCAGCCCCGGAGGAAGGAGGTGAACCAGCTCAAAACTACGACTCCCACCCCCAACTCCCTGAGCCGTCCCAAAAGGATACCATGGTCGATGGTATTGAATGCCGCTGAGAGGTCAAGAAGAGTTAGGATGGATGCACTTGCCCGCTCCAGCAAGAGATCATCTGTAAGCACGACCAATGCAGTTTCCACCCCATATCCCGGACTGAAACCTGACTGGAAGGGGTCCAGATAATCCGTATCATCCAGGATCCTCTGGAGTTGTAATGCCACCACTTTCTCAACCACCTTCCCTAAAAAGGGGAGGTGGGAGACAGGACGAAAATTGTCCAATATAGTAGGGTCCAGTGATGGTTTCTTGAGGAGGGGGTGCACCATAGCCTCTTTAAAAGCAGCTGGGAACACCCCCTCCCCCAGAGATGTATTAACCATCACCTGGACCCAACCGCATGTCATCTCCCGGGCTGCCTGTACCAGCCAGGAAGGGCATGGGTCTAGATGACATGTGGTGGCCCTTACAACCCGAAGGATCCTGTCCACTTCCTAAGGTCCAACAGGATTGAACTGTTCCCAGATAACCGGGCAAAGATGTTCCCTCGGCATCTCCCCAGACTGTGCTACATGCTTAGAGTCCAACTCAGACTGAATCCGAGTGATTTTATCCTGCAGTTGCTCAGAAAATTCTTCCGCACGGCCCTGCAGGTGGGTCACAGACTCCACCTTACCTAAAAGAGATCTTGTTATCTTAAACAGGGCCGTCAGGCGGCATTCTACGGATGCAATAAGAGTGGAGAAATATTGACGTTTCGCCGCTCTTACCGCCACAAGGTAGGTCTTAACAGCGACTCTAGCTTGTGTTCAGTCAGATTCAGTCTTTGTCTTTCTCCAGCGGTGCTCTAGGTGTCTCTTAACCCTCTTCAAGACCCTCAACTCCTCCGTAAACCAACAGGAGTATCGGGTCAGGTGTGGCAAGAGAGGCCGCATAGGCGCGATCCTTTCCAAGGCCCCGGCCGCCTCCCTATTCCAGGCTGTGGCCAGGACCTCTGCTGGAGCATGCAGTAGATCCTGAGGTACAACCCCCAGCTCCATCTGAAACCCTATTGGGTCCATTAGTCGCCGGGGGCGGACCAATCGACTGTGTCCTGCCTCCCTGCGGAGTGGGGCGGCATAAGAGAATCTCAAGGTCACCAGGGCATGATCTGACCATGACAAAGGGGAAAGATGTAACTCTCCCCTCAGAGCATACTGCCACTGGTCCGAAAAGAAAACTAAGTCCGGGGTGAGTCCACTGTCTCGAGTTGGGTCTCAGATAATCTGGAACAGGCCCATGGCTGCCATGGTAGTCATGAACTCCCGAGCTGCCTCAGAGGCACGTCCCAGTGACGGCAGATTGAAATCCCCCAGAACCATAAACCTAGGGAATTCCACCGCCAGCCCCGAGACGGCCTCCAGCAGCTCAGGCAGGGATGTCACTACGCAGCAGGGAGGCTGGTACAGCAGCAACACTCCCAACTGGTCTCGAGAACCCAACTTGAAAAACAGGGTCTCACAACCGGCCACTTGCGGAGCAGTGCCCCTGAAGGTCACTAGAGACTCTCGAATTACAACCGCCACCCCTCCTCCCCTGTATATGTATATGTATATGTATATGTATATGTATATGTATATGTATATGTATATGTATATGTATATGTTCATTGGATTCATTGGCGATCACTCGTAGCCGAGTAAGATTGTCTTCCAAAGGTAAAATTTTAACGGTGGATCCGTAAGTGGCTATAAAGGCCAATTCTGGATCCGCACAACCTCCCACAATGAGGGCATAGGTTTCCGGGTAGGAGACGGTCATGATGAGGGTTTGCCTGATGTGCCTTCCTTTTAGCTCTTTTCTCCCTTTCACCCTGTACTTGTGCTTCTTCAAAGTCCATTGCGCCATTAATAAAGGCTGACCTCCAATTGAAACGCTCATGAGTTAGGGCTTCCCAGTTCTCAATGCTGATATTACATTTTTTTAAATTAGCTTTTAGAGTATCTTTGAACCTCTTTTGCTGTCCACCAATATTCCGTTTTCCATTCTTAAGTTAGGAGTAAAGTAGCTGCTTTGGAAGACAATGGTCAGGCATTCGAACAACATGACCGGTCCAGCAAAGTTGATGTTGGATGATCATGGTTTCAATGCTGGTGGTTTTCGCTTCTTCTAATACGCTAACATTAGTCTGCCTATCTTCCCAAGTAATTTGCAAAATTTTTCGGAGGAAGCATTGATGGAATCTTTCAAGAAGTTGGAGGTGGCGTTTGTAGAGGGTCCATGTTTCACAGGCGTACAGAAGTGTTGGTAGTACAATGGCTTTGTAAACAATCATTTTGGTCTCCCTGCGAATGTCCCGATCCTCAAACACTCTACGCTTCATTCGGGAGAAAGCTACACTCGCAGAGCTCAGGCGATGCTGAATTTCAGCATCAATGTCGGCTTTTGTAGATAGATGGCTGCCGAGATAAGAAAAGTGGTCAACATTTTCTAGTGACACACCTTTAAGCTGGATTGATGGCGCTGCAGAGGGATTGGTTCAAACTTGCTGGTAAAGCACTTTAGTTTTTTTAATGTTAATCGAGAGGCCGAGCTTTTCATATGCATATGTATGGCTGTGAGAGTTGGACCATAAGGAAGGCTGAGCGCTGAAGAATTGATGCTTTCGAGCTGTGACTGCAAGGAGGTCAAACCAGTCAATCCTAAAGGAAATCAACCCTGACTGCTCATTGGAAGGACAGATGCTGAAGCTGAAGC
Organism: Charina bottae; assembly: GCA_023362775.1. Taxonomy (NCBI): domain Eukaryota; kingdom Metazoa; phylum Chordata; class Lepidosauria; order Squamata; family Charinaidae; genus Charina; species Charina bottae. Next base: position 4,614,217 of record JALMGJ010000004.1, on the reverse strand, counting down.
TCAAATACTTTGGCCACCTAATGCGAAGAGAGGACTCCCTGGAAAAGACCCTGATGCTGGGAAAGACTGAGGGCAAAAGGAGAAGGGGGCGGCAGAGGATGAGATGGTTAGATAGCATCACCGATGTAATTAACATGAATTTGAGTAAACTCCGAGAGATGGTGGAGGACCGGAAGGCCTGGCGTGCTGTGGTCCATGGGGTCACGAAGAGTCAGACACGACTTAACGACTGAACAACAACAAACCCTACTTAGGGTCCTCTCGTTTTTATCTTGCCTCTTAATTTCTGTTTTACCTGAATGTCTGGGGGTTGTTTTCATGGGGAGGGGGTAGTGAATTAGCAAACAGCTTTCTTCTGGACTGAAACTCAGCCCTGGAGCATGACATGTGTTGTCAACAGCAGCGAAGCAATTTAGTACTGTGGTAGTTCTTCACTGTTGCTGAGGGAGACTCTTGTGTGATGTAGAAGGTGATGTTCCTCAGTGAGAAAAATTCCCAAGGTCAGGACTGAGCAAGAGGAAAGAGACTTGATGCAGATATTGTTTAAATATCTTTCCTTGCCTCATCATTTTACTTTCAGTCACTACTTAAATGAATTGTTTTTCTTTTCTTTTTTTGGTTCTATTTGGTTTTTTTAAGATGTTAAGCTCAGATTCATTCATTCATTCATTCATTCATTCATTCATTCATTCATGTATAACTTATGGTTAGCTCTTTGGGGCATAAACAGGAAAGCAGAAGGGGATGGCAGAGGATGAGATGGTTCACCTATCTAACGAACGTGAATTTGAGTAAACTCCGGGAGACAGTGGAGGATAGGAAGGCCTGGCGTGCTATGGTCCATGAGGTCACGAAGAGTCGGACACGACTAAACGACTGAACAACAACAACAACAGTTGTCAAAACAGGCATTGTCTGAAACAAAAACAAAAATTCTTGACAAAACATTCCTTTTTATCACAGAGCTTCTCCCCAATTTTAATTTCTCCCATCTTAACATGTCCTTTTTAATTTCATTCCATGTCTTACCATAATCTTTTTAATAGTATACAATTCATATTTGTCATAGTAATACCCAAGTATTTTTCTTTTTTCTCCATCTTAAAACCAGTGTTCTCCATTAGTTCTATTTGATCTTCTAATTTCAAAGTTTTTGTTGACATCTTTGTCTTCTGGTTATTAAACTTAAAACCTGCTAACATACCAAAGTCCTTTAATTTTCCCATTAATGTTTCTACTCCCTCTAGTGGGTTTTCCAAAACTAACACCAAATCATCCACAAATGCCCTTAACTTATAAGTTTCTCTTTTAATCTTAACACTCCCCTTATTCTCTCATCTTGTCTTATGTCTCCATTCAGTACCTCAAGAACGAAAGTGGAAACAGGAGACATCCACGTGTTCAGAAAGTTTGGTCCAAGGTTGGAAAGTTATTTGCCAGCAGAAGTCTGACTCCCAAACACTTCTTTTGTGGCAATGACTCAGGCATGCTTGTCTTCCTTCCTTCCTTCCTTCCTTCCTTCCTTCCTTCCTTCCTTCCTTCCTTCCTTCCTTCCTTCCTTCCTTCCTTCCTTTCTTTCTTTCTTTCTTTCTTTCTTTCTTTCTTTCTTTCTCAGTCAATGTCTCTGTTCCACTCACTTTTATGTTTCTCTGGCTGAGGACTTTTCACCGCTTAGATTCCAGTGTTTCTGCAACAGGTAGCTGATTACCTGATTGCTCCCGAACTGCAGGCTCATCTTCTAACAGCTCTTCTGGGCCTCATCTCCTCATCGCCTCATAGAAGAGCCCACTGGCTCTGAGGTGCTGGTTAGTCCTATTGCTCCAATTCAGCGTCTGAGTCTTCAGTGTGATTTGTTGCTCAGCATGTTTAAGCCACTGATATCCTACAGGAGAAGGTAGTAATTTCTACACAAACTTTCCACTCATCTTTTCTCTGTCCTGGAGCTCTTGAAATTGTGGTTCCAAGGTTGGATGGCAAATCAGTGAACAAGAGAACCACAATTTTCTACCAACTGTTGGCATGAAACAAAGTTTTTTTAAAAAAAGAAATATAGTAAGCAAGCTTAATATATTTTGAAGTATTTTTTTTTTCAAAAACTCCAAAAGTACATCTTATCAATTCTGGCCTCATCCCCTCTCATGGATAGTGCTTTTCCCTGTCATGTCCACTATGGTTCTTTACTATCCAATAAACTAAAGAAAGAGAGAAATAGAATGAGGGTTTCAGACTTTCATATACTATATAAGAATAGATCAGATTATTGTTTTTTTTCAATTACAGAAAAAGAATCCCAAATATTTCTGCAAAGAATTGAACAAGTTGTTATTTCTTTATTTGGTTTATTTCTTTATTTGGTTTCTATATGCTCGTCCTCAACAAACGTCTCTTCAACTGGCTTGTGGAAAGAGATGCTAGAGGGGCCAGATGAACCTTTCTGGGGAGAGGGCTGTACTCTCTACTGGAGAGCTGTCACTGAGAAGGCTCCATTTCTGGTTACCCACCATGGGCCAAACTGGAAGGACCACAAGCAGAGCCTCCTCATCTTAACGATTGGTGGAGGTGACTTTTTAAGTATGTGGACCCTGAGCCACTTAACAGAATTTATGCCAGGAAGCACAGAAACAGAGCCTTATGCTACAATCGTAATTCCCAATCAACATTATGGCATTTACTCCAAGAAAGTAAAATGCACACTGTTGTGCTATAAATCACTGGGTGAGCTTTGCCATAGCACCATCCATTATATTTGCAAAGTGTACTCAAAGTGCTATAAAGTCAGCCTGCTTTTTCTGAGTCTACAAACGCTCCTTGTTCCTGATTTTTACTAAGACCCCATCTATTTTATATTTCTTCGAGTTATTCCCTGGGTGGGTTGGGTAAGTGAAACCTACGCTCAGAGGTAAGGAATGCAGCAGGCAGTCTGTCCATTGATAACATAAACATAGGGGGAAAAGCAAATTTAAGCTGGAGCTGGGAGGACATATAAGGAAAAAAATAATTTGATTTGACAATCGTGCCTAGGAATTGGAGTTTCTCAGTGTCTCTCCTGCTCCAGCTACTGGCATTTTGTTATGTCCAGGAGCATAACCAGCAGCAAACATGGGTATAATCCGGACACGGAACAGTTCACTGAAAGAGAAAAACATGATTATACAATAACCATTGAACATTAGTTTAGCATTTTAAATGATCTCAGAGTTCTCAGAAATATGTGTAAGTAGCCTGAAAGAAAAATCAAGAACATGTTTCCCATTTTGCAGTTATAAAAAGAAAAGTTTAGACTGAAAGACAGAAGTTCATTTAAGAAAAGTAAGGAGAAGTCGTATCTAAAGTGAAATGTGAACAATGGACCTCCTGTCATGCAGACTATCCCAGATCATATCTGCACTGAAGCAGATTTGGATCTGGTTGTTGACTGCTAAACAATCCAAATGAAGATGATAGAGAGATAGACAGAGACGAGAGACGAGAGACGAGAGACGAGAGACGAGAGACGAGAGACGAGAGACGAGAGACGAGAGACGGGAGATGGAGACGGAGAAAGAGACCGAGACGGAGACCGAGATGGAGACCGAGATGGAGACCGAGACGGAGACGGAGACAGAGAAGATGGATTTGTATCTACTTAGAACTATGCCCACTGGAATTTGATTACTGGTGTGTGTGTGTGTGTGCGTGTGCGTGTGTATGCGTGTCTCTTGCTGTGTATGCACATTCATATATAATAATATATATGAATATATATATATATATATATATATATATATATATATATAAATAATTGCAGCTTTGGCTTTAGCAGTAACTAGTTAGGAACATAACCAAGTCCTCTGGTTTATAAGAACCTGCAGAACAGCCTTTGGCATAATCTAAAAAAAATATCTAAAAAGATATTTAAGCCATTAATTGAATGAAAAGGGGGAACAAAGTTAGAGTGCAAGTTGTGTTTATTTAATGATCCCCACCCGCAAAAAATATACATGAAGAAAATATTGTGCCAGCTGGAAAAAAGAGTGATCCAGTTATTCGTAAGAAAGTACACTTTCCTATTATCTATTCTAATCATATGCTAATTCAGGCAGATTGATAATTACTGGTCTCACTGATATGTAACTGCAGTTTTTGACACTGTGACTGGATGCAGAGAGTTCTTGTATTTTGAAGAGTTGTATCAAAGGGACAGGAACTACACCTGCTGATATTCTTGTTTGCGCACAACAGTTAAAAGTACAAACTGCATTAGTATCTGAGTACAGAGGTTCCTTAGCCATCTTGCACAGAGTAGTCCTGCTGACTTCCATGCTGCTCTGAGAATAATGAAATGACGTGCTTGCAAATTCTTTTCTGTTTCATTCGCATTTCATAATGGTAACTCGGCCAAATTATTGAACAAGTTAGTCAAGTAAATAGACCTGTAGCAGTACTGGGAGAGAGCACCAGGAGGTGAAATAATGAAATATGCGTTGGAATTGCTCCATTTATGCAGATGCAGTTCAAAATGGACTTCAGAGGACCTCATTGACATGAACCTGTAGCTCTGGTAGGGAAAATGCAGAAGTGATTTTCTGTTGCTTTATTCTGGGATTCTCCCCACCCACAAGCTTTCCAATCTTGCCTATGGACCTGATTCCCAGGTGGTACGCTACTCAAGCCCAATGAGGCTGAACTCTGCTTGTATTAGTCAAGTTCAGCCAAGGACAGCTGGGTGCTGCCCCTGCTGTGATAAAATGCCATTTTTTAAATCTGTTCAATCATGTCCAATTCTCAGAGACTGCCTGGACAAGTCCCTGCAGTTTTCTTGGCAGGTTTTTCAGAAGTGGTTTGCCATTGCCTCCTTCCTAGGGATGAAGGAGAGTGACTGGCCCAAGTCACCCAGCTGGCTTTCTCCTAACGTGGGAATAGAACTCATGGTCCCCTTCTTTCTAGCCTGGTGCCTTAACCATTATGCCAAACTGGCTCTCAAAATGCCAGTACCCCACTGTAATTATGTTGAAAATATGTATGTGTGTGTGAATGGGTGTGTGTAGAGGGGGGTTACATAAAGTATGTGTGAATGTCCTTTTTAATTTTTTTTTTACATTCATTCACTCTCCTACTAATTCCCAGTAATTGCCCTAATGGAGTTTCCCAGGGATATATTTCAAAGATGTCATACAGCAATCTATCTATCTATCTATCTATCTATCTATCTATCTATCTATCTATCTATCTATCTATCTATCTGATTTCTCACCACCCAACTCCCTCAAGGGACTCTGGGCGGTTTACAAATCAATAAAATATCAAACATTAAAATAAACAATTTAAAAATACAATAAATATAATAAAATCAAGATGGTGATGTCTTCTTTCAAACATTGGAAGGGCAATTTTAGGGCTATCCTACGAAGTTAGACATCCCCAGGAGTTTATGCTCTTCTTTCCGCCCCAGGCCTGTTGGCAAACCTATAATTTGTTTTATTTAAAAACAAAAACATGAACACTTTTAGATTTGTATCATTGTGATTTTCTTCTTTGCTCCACATTGTGCTCCCTTACCATGGCTATTAATAGTGCTTTCCTCCAGAAATACAATCAGAAGTACAACTACAAACTCTGCATTCAGAGGCAATATTATTCTTTTTACCACATGCTGGTACAACTGGAAATGACTATTCTATTTTCTTCTGTTTGCGAAGCTCTCAGAGAGATCTGCTCATTTACAGTTGGAAGCAAAATTCTAGAAAAGATTAATCTTCCAACTGTAGTTCTTCAGAATACATAGACAGCACTTATATATACTTATCTTTGGATTTATCCTATGCAACTCAATGAGTCTTGCCTTTGAACAAGCATGCTGAGAAGGTTCATACTGTTACTATCTTATAAAACATTTAAAGACAATATTTAAGATAGTGGTATACAAACACATACACACACACAGAATTTGGGAACCACCTAAATTTGGATATCTCAAGTGTGATATTACTACTATATGTTTTGAAGATCCTATCCTATTACTCTTACGTTGCAGGATGATCTGCTTTTGAATGTCCTCTCCATTCTAAAAATAATTTGCCATCTTCTTATAGCTGATCCTTCATACACTTTCATGTCCACGTCAAGAGAGACAGGATGGTGTGTCATCATGTACCTGCAAATATCTAAGCTGTTAGTGTGGTGTTGCATATTCTCTCTGATCATAGGGCTTGTTTGATAAAACAGAAGCATTACCATGTCTTTCCAGGTTTGCCTTTGGGAAGTGTGACCCAACAGAAGATAATGTTAACTATACTCTTAATCTTGCCACTTGTTTTAAGTATTTAATTGTATACAAATTCCTCTTTTTTTCAGTCCATAGAAGAGCTTTAGGACAGCTTACACTCCTAATTGCAGTTATTATGCATAAGACTCTTGTTATGAATCTTAAAATGTATCATTTTCTTTGCCTGACCTCCTGCATGCTCTGCATTTCCACAAGCAAAGCCAATAAATATTCATCAATATAATAGCAATACCATCTCTGGTCTGTCTCCCTATCACCATCTCTTCTCCACATCCAAATAATGTCTGAAATAAGATCCCATTTAGGGATTTTTATACCCTGCCATGTGGATCAAAATGTATACTTTAAATGTCTGTGCAGGATAATGGCAGCTTGATTATTTATTTATGTTAAGAGGCATCTGTAGTTTCATTTACAACACAGAAACAAAGTGATTATGAAGCCACCACACTCAGGAGCATTACATAACAGGAAATACAATGGAATTGAGGAAGTGCTTCTAATTTTCCACGGCTGTGATTATCTTGTCAGAGTTTGCAGCTTGCACTTACCAGATGTTAACAATATCTGTGGTTCTGGAGCAGCTTCTCTGCTATAACAAGAAGATTTTTACAGCAGAGGAAAAGACTGGCATTTTCCCTGCTGGAAGAAGACAAAATTGGCAATTTAGAGCAGCGGTTTTAACTGAGCAATGCAGTTTACATCGATTAATCTAACTCATTAGAATATTAACTAACCAATCACAGCCAAGTCATAGCACAGATCTAATTTTTGCCATCTGTCTGATGCTTAGTAAACATTTTCATTAATTCAAGACGCAGCAGAGGGCACAGAAGAACTTTGATCTCTTTCCGTAAGCCAAGGAAGCTCAGCTCCACTTCTCAGAGAGTTACTTTGCCTTCCAGATAGTGATCCAAGGGGGAACCACATCATCAATCATTTTTCAATCTTCAGCTTATTATTTAGTCTATACAGCATCTCCATATATCACAAATATCACCACACATGTACACATGGCAAATACTGTATGAGGCTTGGAGGAATCCTAAGTGTTGTAAAAATATAATAAGAATAAGTTTTTATGGGGAAAAGAAAAAGCATTTAATTAGTTGATTGATTGATTTACTGACTGACTGATTGGTGTGATTTACCTGCCATCTTAATCCCAATGGATTCTAGGCAGGGTATAGATACTAGTAATAAAACCAGAAATACAATTATTACCAGAATTAATACTGGAGCCAATGATTTTACAGTCAATCCTCAAATTTCTTCTGGAACAGCCACATTTTTACCATTTTACCAGGTTTCTAGAAGGCTATGAAAGTGGAGTTAATCCTCACCACAGTGGTGAAGCTGTTCCAAAGGAGGGCAGCCCCTTAGGAGGATGTCTACCATCAGGCTGTCTCCTGTTGCACCTTGTGCAAGGAGGGAATCCTTAGCAGGCACTTTCTGGACTGAGTAAGCAGAATCTGTTCGGGAAAGGTGGTCTCTTAGATACCCAGCTCCTGAGTCATATCAGATTTTTAGTATAGTGAACATACCTTGGATTGCTCTTGGAAGCACAATGCAGCTCCTACGGCATTGATGTAACATAACTGACCAGTAAGCACAAAGGCCACTGCATTTTGTACCAATTGAAGTTTGCAGGTGGTTTCAAGGGCAGCATATTACACAAATTACAGTAAAATGACAGATGACAAGAGTAACCTTAGCACATCCTGTTCTACATAAGACCAAAATTTCCACATCAGCTGAAGCTCAGCAAAGACCCTCCTGCTATGGCTTCCATTTACCAGATCTTCCAATAGGAGCCATGAGTCCAAGAAGATCCATCAATAATTCCCAACAAACTACTCATAATTCTGCTTAACCATCCATCCATCATCAATTTTCTGGAGTTCCACTGAGTCAAGACATTCCAAAAGAATCAATGATGTACTGTCCCCTGTTGTGTGATTCTGACAGGGAGCTCCTAAATCATCTCCCAAACATCCCAGACAGTCTGGTACCACATGTGAGCAAAGCTGTAGAATTGAACACATGAAATGGGTTATCACATGGTGCTTTGACCATGTTGACACCATTATTGGTCACTGCAAAACCATGGATGAATATGTCTGACTATGAAAGCCACTCCACCACTATACCATATAGTTCATGGTATGCTTCAGCTGATACATGGCATCAGACTCACCATTTTGCATAGAAATACCAGCTCATGGTCCATTTTCTGGGTCCCACCAATGTCCTGTGAGAAAAGTATATAGGGCAACTTCCTCTGCTGCTTTAAACGTACAAGATTGGACATGCTGCTGCTGCCTGCTATACCTCCCTATTGTTCAGCTGAAACTGTTCCATGGGGCACAGCATATACAACAGCTGCTAGGACCTGTGTGGAACCCTGGTTCTAAATCTTTTAAAAGCAACTTAAAAACAGGCCATATAGGATATGAATAAATTCTGTTTAATAAAGATTAGCTTCCAGTTCCAAAGTGAAGTCACAACTAGCATTATACTTTCAGTTCAGCCGTTAAAAGCAGTCCTTACTCCCCCACACTGCTGGGCAACCCCCCTTTCTTTTCCAGGCAGTCCCTGTTGGTATCTTTCCATTTCTGCCCCCGTGGGTGCACCCCCACTCCTTCCAATTCCTTCGCTCCAGATGGTACGACCTTGGCAGTTCTTCTTCACCCAAACAGCCAGAAAAGGAATGCAGCCTTTCCGTGCATGCGGTTCTTTCAATCCCCATCTACCCCCCTTTGCAGCCTGCTTGTAAAACCTAGCAAGATAGTTGGTTGCAGAACCTCACAGAGCCCCCAGCTTTACCTATTTCATGGAACAATGGGAGAAAGATTCATTGTTTAATGCCAGCATCTCCACTATAGTTTGGATAATTTCACTTGCTATTATGGTCTGCCATTTCCTTGTCATAGATCCTCAATACTGCAATGTGGCCTGCTTCAGCTCCTAGAATGGGTGAGATATGGAAGTTGTGTGGGAGAACGTCTTTTGCTGATGGAGAAGGAAAGCAGAACTCAGAGGACAGTGGATAATGACATCCCCTTCTGACTCTCTCCAACCCTGCAAAGTCTTCCTCTGCCTCTGTAATGGGCAGTGAGAATAACCTTGAGGAACAGGAGGAAGAGCTGCAGCCAAGGCAACAGTCAGATAAATGAAATCTGTGTCCAAACCAGAAATGTAATTTGAGGAAGCGTCTCAGACTTGATCCTCCCTAGTTGTCTTGAGTATAAAGGCAGGGAGAACGGAGGCGCATTCAGAGTTGCAAGATTCTGTTACTGTAAACCTATAATAAAAGTAGTATTAGTATTCATAACTTTGGTTTCCTAGTCTGGTCTACCTCGAAGGGTTGACAGGCTCCATCTGTGCCAATGGGACTTGGCAATAGGAGAGCTACCACACTGCTACCTTGAGTCGTTGGATGCATTGGAGATACAGAATGGTTGACAGAGAACAGAGACTGGCTGGACTAGCTTTGCATGCTACCATAATCCACTTTATGTTTAATTTATTAAATTAAATTATTACATTAATGCAATGTCACTGGCTTTTAGAATGGGTGCATGCTATCACTATTCTATATAAAATGCACCTTGATATAATAAAAATAGGGTGGATTCTACACATGCTCAGACGCAGTTGCTAAGTACACAAGGGAGATGGAAAGAACTGAGATTACAAAGATACACAAAAACAAACAAGGAATTAAGTCTGAGAGAAATAGGATTGTTATAATGTATGGATTGGGGAAAAGCAGGATCGTACACATAAGAACAAACCAACAAAAATCAAGGACAAAAACAACAAATTAAAAAAAATAGAATCATGGCTCTTCTCTCCTCCCATAGCTGGAATAAGCTACAAAGCAAAGGGGTGTGAGAAAAGCAACTGAACAGCATAAACAGCAAAGCAAAAGAAAGCTTCATTGCAAACAGGAATGATAGAGCTCAATAAAGTGATAAAAATCATTGGTTTACTACTCATATCATCACACCACTCAACTGCACACACACCCTTCAGTATTTTCCATGTAGAGAATTGAAGCTGCAACATTGCACACTGCCTATGAGAATCCAGCAACCATCAGGATCTCCAAAGGGCTTCAGAATCACCCAACTTGCCTTATGGCCTTAAACCAGGTTCCCCATTCAATAGTGAATCTGCTTTGAAGGGAAGATTTGACTGAAGCTTTACATAGCCTTAATATATGAATCCTTCTTCATAATTCAAACTGGCCTCCCTTAACCCAGGAGAAATCCAGGAGAAATCCAGGACAAAGCATCAGGAGAACGTTGCAAACCCCTTCACTATAGAAGTTGTTTCTCCAGGAAACTACATGGATGCATCCATGCAGGAGACTTTTTCATACACACACACAAAAACAATTTTCCTTGTATGTACATCATAGGTTGGATGGTAATAATAAGCAGCTTTCCCAAAACATGACTTTTCATGCAACTTTATGCTGTAATTTATCAACATTTTTAGCCAAGCATAAGGAATGCCTAGGAATTATTTTCAATGTTGCTGTTGATTGTCCAGTAGAGTTTGATTTGGCAGATTGCAGTATTTTTATTTTTTGTTTTGCTAAGCTTTTGAGGCTCTGGTCTTGCATATCTGGATTTCTGGAAGTAAGTCAAATGAAATTAATGTGTTTCTGAATATCTAGGATTCCAATCTTTACTAGTCATGTATACTCCATCTTTTCCTATTTCTTTTTTTTTTACCTTCCATCTTACTTCTTTCTTTTTCCCATTCTTCTACTTACTCTAACCTTCTTCTTTTTCTAGAATCCCTTTTCCTTTGTTTCTTTCTTTCTTTTTTACTTGTTAACTTAATTTTAAAGTAAACAATACAAAACTACAAAATACAACATATAAAGAACAACAAAATAAAATGAACTCCCATCTTTCTCTTCAAAAAATTTACTATAATAAATTCTACATAATTACTATTTACTAATCTTTATCTTATTTACAATTAATTTATTATTTGTATTTTTTGAGTTTTTTCTATATATCTATAAAATGGATCCCAGCATAAATTAAAATCTTCTTGGTTTTTATTATTTATTAAATCTGTTAATTTTGCCATTTGAATTAAATCCATTGTTTTTAGTAGCCACTCTTCATTTGTGGGTATATAATCTTCTTTCCAGTATTTCGCAAATATGGTTCTTGCCGCAATTATTAAATAAAATAGTAATTTTCCATATTCTTTATATATCTCAGGTTTTATAAATCCTAATAGGTACATATCCGGTTCCATAATTAAATCTTTTTTTAGAATTTCACTTATTATTTGATGTATTCTTTTCCAATATGTAAAGAAACTAAAAAAAAACATGTTTTCCTATTTCTGATTAATACTTTCTTGTGGGTTTTAGTCTATTATGGTAAAAGATTGTTGTATATAAATTTAGGAAGAACATAGAATCACAGAATCATAGGGTTTGAAGGTACCTTGGAGGTCTTCTAGTCCAACCCCCTGCCCAAGGCAGGAGTCCTCATACCATCTCGGACAAACGGTTGTCCAATCTTTTCTTGAAATCCTCCAGCGATGGAGCACCCACAACTCCGGGAGGCAAGCTGTTCCACTGCATAACAGTTCTCACTGTCAGGAAATTCCTCCTTATTTCCCGGCTGTATCTCCCTCTGAGGAGCTTCTACCCATTGCTTCTTGTCCTACCCTCAGGCGCCATGGAGAATAGATCGACACCCTGTTCCCTGTGGCAGCCCTTCAAGTATTGGAAGATGGCTATCATGTTTTCCCTCAGGCTTCTCTTCATTAAGTTAAACATACCTAGATGCTTTAGCCGTTCTTCAGAGGATTGAGCCTCCAGACCCTGTATCATCTTTGTTTCTCTTCTCTGCACTATTTCTAGGGCCTCAGCATCTTGTTTGTATTGTGGTGACCAGAACTGAACACGGTATTGCAATTGTGGCCTCACCAGTGCGGTCTAGAGTGGTACCATCACTTCCTGTGATCTTGATACTATCCCTCTGTTGATGCAGCCCAGGACTGTTTTGGCTTTTTTGGCAGCTGCAGCACACTGCTGTCTCATCCTTAAGTGGTGGTTCACCAGGACAACTAGATCTCTCTCATAGGCACTACTGTTGATCCAGGGACTGCCTATCTTGTACTTGTGCATCTGGTTTTTCCTGCCTAAGTGTAGGACCTTACATTTCTTGCCATTGATCTTCATCTTGTTGGATAGCCCAATGCTCAAGTCTGTCAATATCCTTCTGAATCTTGAGTCTATCTTCCAAAGTGTTAGTAATTCCCCCCAGCTTTGTGTTACCCACGAATTTGTTGTCCCCTGAAAGATGATATCACGAATGGCTGAAGATAAGATTTCTAAATGGGTATATCACATTGGTTCTGTGTATACTATGTAGAATTCCTTTGAGGGAAGGCAAAACAAATTTGAGATAAATACAGGTGTTTTCCCTCATTTCTATTCTACTTCAACCAAAACAAACAAAGCAAGTTTTGAACCAGTTTTGAACCAGTGAGGCTGTAACTCAAAGTAGCTAAGAGGAAGCTCAGTGGGATTTTCTCCTGAATAGATCTGCATTGGATAAAGGATTTCTCTGCTATCTAATCCACCAGCAGATTATTGTTCATTATGCAAAACTGTTACTACATAAAAAAAATGGGTAAAATAAATTGAGTTTGCATTCCTTAAACTCTACTCCTTGGGCTCAAGAGTTTCTAGATGTATTGGGACTTCAACTCCTAGAATTCTTTGATTGTATGCTGGCTGAGAACTCTGGGAATTGAATGCCAAGACATCTCATTGCCTCTCAGTTGGGAACCGAGCAAGCTTCTTGTGAACAAAAGGGCTCCCTTCCTCTTTCTTCTTCATTCTTTGGGCTGTCTGTCATCATTAGAACTACATTGTCAGACTCAAATTAATATTGGCGAAACTTTAATCATTAAATCCATTACTCAGAATTGAAAATGGCACTAAACCCCCAATTTTGTGCAATTTGGATATTTCAACAAAACATAGACAGAATTAAAATTGGCACCAGCCATATCTGTTCAGATTATAAATAAGCTTTCTGGCAAGCCTGCATCTAATAAACATAATATATGATTTGTGGGGGAAAGGAATATGAAATGAAACAGATGTTCATCTTCAAACAAATACATTCGGCATCACATTTGAAGCAGACATTCATCATTCCTTCATCAAGAAGCATCCCATTGCGGTTAAAGACATCTATAAGTGCTTAGCTCTGATATCTACTTACAAGGCAACTAGATTCATAATGGAAAGGAGTAAAAGATGGAAACAGCTGCAGCAGAAGTTTAGTGGACTTCCACAGATTGTAAAAAGAAAATCATGACTCTACTTAGACAGGTTTTATTCTGCTGTAATCAGGTTTGGCTGCTCTGTTCCCCAGGGAATAGAGTAATTATGGTTTACTAGACTGATGATAATTACCACATTCTGCGGGGATCAGCACCTGCTCGCCTTCTCCATCCTAAGTTGAAGAAAAGAAGAATTTGCCACTGGAACCAGTACTGGATGGGTCTATGAAACGCTCTGCTCGTATTCTAGAAATACAGTTGAATATAAGCAGTGAGAGTATGGCAGAATTTTTATCAACTTATCAAGCTCTGAAGGAATGTGAACAATATGAGCATAGCCAGAGCTCCAGAAATACTTGGGGCTCATAACAGTTTTGAGTGGGTCCTCAGACCTCCTCCAAAACCTACAGCATCTCCACGCTATTCTTCTAATATGAGAGAAAGGGAAAATATTAAATGTGCATTGTGTTTTAATTAATTTAATTTAAAAGCAAAGTAACATCTACAATTTCCGCTTGATTCCTGCTGACCTTAGGGGCATGTCCATGTAGCTTTCTGCAGTGGCTAAACCATTAAATGAATGTCTGTAGCTTGAATCATGTCAACTGGATTTCTATTTTCTTAATGGAAACGTTTCGCTCCTTATCCAAGGGGCTTCTTCAGTCTGAAGAAGCCCCTTGGATAAGGAGCGAAACGTTTCCATTAAGAAAATAGAAATCCAGTTGACATGATTCAAGCTACAGACAATTCCACCTGGATGACTGAGAACCTTCATAGACATTAAATGAATGATTAATTTAACTTTAATTACATGTAAGTAAGTTAAATCTAATTTATTTTTTGTCCTAGTATCACTCAATTCTTATTCCTGGTCTCTTTTTTTTCCTCAAAGGGGAGTCTGAAAAAAAGTGAGCACCTTTTGAATAGGAAATATGCCATTTGCATAGTCCATACATTAGGACATTCCTGCAAACATGGCTTCCAAACTGAAATCAATTCATCACACATTTAGAGGTGCCTGGAAACTTTTTGAGACCACTAGTTTTTAGGCATGCAAAAGAAACCTGTCACATATTTCTATTCAAGTAATATATCATGATCTGCCAGTATGGATTGATTATGGTGTAGGCAGCAATCTGTTGTTTTCAGCTCAGAAGTTTCCTACGAAGCTATATATATATTTAGAAAGGATGCATACCAAATAAAGTGCATTGTAAATATGCATAGCTGCCTTTAAAAGTATGTATAATAGAAAGCAGGATGCAGGGGAAAACACATATGAAGAACAGTTGTATTAAACAAAACAAAACAAAAATATCAACATCTTAACTATTTTCCAAATTAATTAATTCCAAAACTACCTTATTTCTTTATTTATTGTATTTGCATGCTGCCAACAATAACCAGATTCCTAATGGTGTGATCTTGGGACATCTTTAACAAATTCTTCATTGAAATGTGCTTGCCACTATTCCCATAGTTCCTTCTAAGTCATACTAGGTATATTTAATTACTTTTGGAAACATGGGTCCCTCTTATCTTTCATTAGCAACTAGGTGAGAGACGTGACTTCCAAAATGCTAGGTAACACGTGTTTCTGTGGTCTGCTAATTAATTAGAAGTTATTGAGTTGTTGGTAATTCCTGACAACTGTGTGGACAAATGCTTGCCATCTTAACCTGACTCCAGAGATAATCCATATCTCTTCCAGAGACATTCCAATGATATCCCTAAGTTGACCTACACAAGTTTCCCATTGATGTCCTCCTTTTCTACTTCCCTCAACCTTGCCAAGCATAGTCATTTTTTACTATTCCATTGTCCAATCTCATCATATGCCCAATGTATGTTAGCTTCCACATGCTAAACATTGCCTTAAGGGCTCAGTTAGTACTGAACCTTTAATGAAGAATTAATTGCTTGGTATTTTCAATTCATGGTTTTCTTAGTAACCATCTAAGGAGTACATGTGCTTCTGAGAAGGCTCGCCTCCGTGACCCCGCCAGATGGAATTCTCTTGCAGACGGGGTCCGCAGCATGCCCTCTCTGCATGATTGGATGGGACGGGTAGATGTATTGGAGATGAGGCGATCCCTCAGGTAACCTGGCCCCTTTTCTCTTTTCTGTTTGATAGTTTGCCATTACAACAACAAATAGGATGATAGCTCATTCAACACAAAAGTCCACTGTTCAGAAGGCATAGCAAATTAATATTGTTTTCTGTTTTCCTGTTCTCTCCCTTTCTCCTGTTCAGTTCTCCTGAAGTTTATCAGAGTTCTCTATTAATTCAGAAGTTAAGCCTGGAAAGAAGATTAAATCCAGATATGTCAGCATAAATTACTAGAACTCAAGCTCTGTTAACAACTTTAGCATATCAACTTGTTAATTGGGCATTTTCTACCATTTTGTCAGGGCACAATGTATATCCAATAGTCTGTTGCCTTTCTGAGTAACACAACTACATGTGCATCATCATCAGAACATGCTGGTGGATTTGGTCCTTTCCAAATTAGTGTTCAAAATACAGTATGGTGTGTGTGTAGATTTACAGTATACGGTGAAAGTGTACATTTACAAAATCATGACAAAAGTGGGCTATAGACTGAAGATGTTTAGACTAGAAGTAATTGAAAATAAAGCTAAAACAACTGTAACTCCATTAAAGTTAATGATGTATGATATATTCAACACCACCAGCATACAGTATATTTTGTCAGTCTAACTGAAGCTCTTAACATCCTTCAAAATTTCTTAGATGTTCAGCTCAAATAAGGGCTTCTAAGTCTGCTTTGTGTTATACTGTTGGCACATCTCAATGACAACATCCCTTATTTGCTCAGGCTGATCTCCACTGACTAAGCAAACAGAGCAGCTGAACAAATAAAAGAGAAATTCCCAGCTTTCAAAAGATAATATTTATTATTGTTATAATAAACCCTCTATGAAAGTTGAAGCCTTGCCTATCAGCTCACAATCTAATCTTATAGACACATGCTAAGGAAAGGAGAGAAGAAAAGAAAAAGAGATCATGGGTATCATTTAGAGGTCACCAACAGTGGTAGATGATAGCTTTTCTTCACTGCTAGAAATCTTTTGATTTCTATCAGAAATATAAGGAGAAAGGTGTTTTAGCCACGATCTATTCTCCCTTTTTTGACACCTGCATCCCTCTCTATGCTATTCAGAACAAGGTCTTAATTATCCAGAAGAAATGTTCCCTTTCAGAGAAGGAAAAAATAGTGGAAATTGCTTCTTGCCCTTTTCAGCCAGCAGAAAGCCTTAGCTGGAGGTAGAACCTGTCTGATCTTGTTCGAGGCCAGCAGATGAGCAGGATCAGGCCTAGTTAAAGCCTGCATAGATGCCTCCAGAGAGTAATACCAAGTCTGTAGACTAGACTGGAAAAATTCCATGGGGCCCTAACAATATGTAAATTGCAGTTCTTTTCTGGTAGACAAAAATAGGATATGTTATGGCAATAACTTCATCTCTCTCCTAAGACTGGGAATGAAGAGATATCAATGACCCAAATAATTCCTGGACAAGGAGTGATTCTTGACATCCTAAGTGGTAGAGAGTAACTAGTGGCCCCTGTCATGGCATGATACCAGTGACAAGTTTCAAGTACCTCTTCCACACGTTTGTGGCACATCACAGTGTCCTGATGTGCAACAACAGTCCCTCTCCCCCTTTGCCAGCACTGTGAATTTTTCATTGTCCTATGCACGAGAACCATAACAAAAGCAAAAACTCTGATTTTAATGAATGAGAAACACCTTTTCTCTCTGAATTTCAGCCTGGGGGAAGTATTGCAATCCATTCAGTGAAGTGATGTTTAAACCAGAGTTCTAGGTTTTGAAACCTTCACAGTCCTGACAGGTATGATGGCTGCATACTGAAATTCTCAGATATTGATGAACATGACTTTAATGATCTATCCTGAACTTCCTTTTGGGTAGGAAAATTAATATGAACAATAATTTCCCATTTATATATTCATGCTACAATTTGATCAATCAGGGATGGACCACTCCCCCCAAGACACACCCAGCAAACCTTGAAGATTGCATTGTAAGGGGTGCATCATTTTTTTATTATTATTAAAACAAAACTGTTAAGTGTCCAATAACTTTTTTTGATTTTTTTTTTAGAAAATGCAAAACAAACAATGCAAACACTCCTTTCCAGAGATACCACCACATCATTGCCAAGTGCACAGTGACCCTATATGGATTTCCCACCCCTGGAATAAGTAAGAACCAAAATGCAATAATTGTAGACCAACAAATTATGATTTGTCACTCAGGAAATCCTTTCT
The DNA here is from genome assembly GCA_023362775.1 of Charina bottae. NCBI lineage: Eukaryota > Metazoa > Chordata > Lepidosauria > Squamata > Charinaidae > Charina > Charina bottae. The sequence continues at coordinate 4,596,299 of JALMGJ010000004.1, read as the reverse complement.
GGAAAAAAAGGAAATTGTACAAGAGAAAAAAGCAACATGGGTCATAACTAGATAGAGCCTATGGCAAGAATGTGCTTTTTCTCATTTTCACATTGGTGGCCTGTTCTTCAGGTTTGCTTCGATTTTTTCCCCTCCTAGTGAGGGAAGCTTTAGCACTGCAGAATAAGGAGAATATTCTGATTTCTAGAGAGTGTTCTCACAATGACACAGGAAAGCAAGTAAACTTTATTATTACAAAAACTGCCCGGGAGCTCTATTCCAGCTTGTGATTGGATTCCATAGGTCCATAAATCTGGTAATGAACTTCTCACTCAAAAGGCTTCATGCTGCTGTGTCTTTGAAACAGAAACAAAATAGTTTCCTTTAATGAGAACACATTAACAAAGAACCTGCAAAGATGATTCAGTAATCACCAAGGATACCACTACACTTATAAACACGAGAAAACAGGTAGAAAATTCAGTAAGAGTGATCTAATTTTATAGGACAGTATTGTTTGTCAAATAAATGTCATGGTCAGCTATGACAAACACCACAACGTGTAATGTGGGGAGACCCTTTAGCACTCTAGTAGATGTTGTGACCTCTTATAATCTCAGCCAGCATGAACAATAGTGAAGGATTCTAGAAGTTCTGGACTTCTGGTTAAACTGAATGTGCAAATCATCATATTCCACTATGAACAAGTCTGCAGGCAAATGAGTTCAGTCCAACTACCCACTCCATAAGATGCAACCAATAGACCGCCCATTGATTCAGAATTTTAGTGAGGCCATATCTGGTCAATACTAGTCCTTTGGAGCAAACTAAAATATCCCACTAGTTGAATCCTGGATCTAAAGCTCACATAAGAAGTAGAAAGTCACTGTGGCTACTGTGAAAACTTTGCCAAAGTAGATAATCATTTTAACTGGCATGCCAGTAGAAAGGCAGAAGTACAACCCTGCAATGTCAGTAGGAAAAATGGTAGCTGGAGTCATAGAAGCATGGACTTGTATCAGCTCACGCACCATATGAAGTTCAAGGATCATACTTCAAATGTGGGAAGTGCCTGGACCTAAAGTGGGCTTGATTTTTGTGGGGGAGGGAGTGATTGGTAGTTTTAAAGGATACAATGCAATGTTTAAAGCTTTCAGATCACTCCTTAAAATCACCCTCCCAAACATTAAATCATTTTTCGAGGAGGGGCAAAAACTCTAAGCTGGTTCTAAGTGCACAAAAAATTGGTATCAGGCTGTGGTCTGGACTTTTTACATCTTTGGCTTTCATATTACCCCACAATGGGTCCACTAGTAGAAATGGTTGTCTTCTCCTGCCAAGATCATCTCATTCTTGTTAGTGTTACCCTTCCCGCTCCCTAAAGTAAAGGGAAGATATGCATAACGTATACAATCCTGTTTATTATTATTATTATTTATTAAATTTCTATTACCGCCCATCTATGGGATAATGGGATAAAATCTAGATGGCAACAGTCCTCAAGCATAAGGGCCATTCTCGGTATATTCTAGGGTGCTCGGTATATTCTGGACTTTTTATACACATTCTTCAGCAATTAGCAAAGAGAGGGATCTGGGGGTATCTGTGGGGGGCCCACATGTTATTCTTCTTTGTGTCTCTGAAACATTATCCTCTCTTGACAATTTATTTTATTTTGTTTGTACATCAAAACTGTAGATGTAAAAATATTAGTGTGAATGCAACCAATAGATATTTGCAAATGTTTATTTATATGCTATCCAACACCCAGGTTTCACCAATCAGGGAGCCAGTATTGATTACACTTCCCTTCCAAATATAGCTGGTGACAAACATAGTTTCTCCCTGCAATTTGATGTTATAAAGCGATTCTTCATATTCAGTGAGTAATCAACCAACCAACCTATATTAACTCCTTTTGTTGCTGATCATGTTGTTGTTGTTGTATACATCAATATACAGGTATTGACATTTTAAAAATGTCAATTAATTTGGGGAATATTCCAACCTAATTTGCCAATTTTTGACTCCTGATGACTGCCTGGACTAGTTCCTGCAATATCTTGGCAAGATTTCAGAAGTGGTTTGCCATTGTCTTCTTCCTAGGGTGTAGAGAGAGTGACTGGCCCAAGGTCCCCCAGCTGGCTTTGTGCATAAGGTAGAACTCACAGTCTCCCAGTTTCTATTCTGGTGCCTTTAACCACTGCACGAAACTGGCTCTCTTACCTTTGCATACAAAAACAACAATAAAGATCCATAGATGTTTTCATATTCATATGTTGAGCTATAAATGATGATAATTTGCTCTGGAAGAAGAAACAGAAAGAACAGCTTGAATAGCTGCTAGGAAAGTGGCTTTGCAAAGGGTTAAATACCTCTTCTGTTTTTCATATTTTGCAAATGTCTCTCATCAGAAGCTGTTTTTCAACAAAAAAAAAGAAAAAGAAAGAAAGAAAACCTGCAATTTGGTATTCTCATGTAATATATGAATCAGTAATTCCATAGATAATTAGTTTTGAACATTATTTAATCCAATCACTCTAAACAACATTTAAAAAAATAAAATGTCAGTGAGGGCAATATTTAAATGCTATGGAATATTAGTTCTACTAATCAGATTAGTTCTATTAATCCTCTATGTGAATTTTGTAATTAAAGTAATTTGCAAGTGTGGGTATACTTCCTGCCTATAAACCTATCATCCTCAGAAGAGGAAGTCTGTTAACCTGGGGCTACAAGATCTGGTCTGCAAACAGAAAAATTAGGATGACCACCAGATGCCAAAAAACAGAGCTGGCTTTTCCCCCCAAGTGTTGGGCTAAGATGAGGCTGGAGCCCAGTAAATATGAATGTTCATATTTGGGGAGTCTTGTTTTAGGGTGCCAGGAGTTGTTTTGATGCAGGTTGCATGGTTCTTTTATGTTTTATTTTGTCCTTATGAGTTATCCACGGTTATTGTTTAGAAGATGGACAGCCATATACGTTTTTTTAAAATAAATTAAGGACAAAAACTCTAACTCCTTATTACCATCTCATGGTGGTACCCCATTTTCCAGGAAAAAGAGAGTACAAGACTTACCCTGAATCTTGAGCTTGTTTTTTCAAGCTAATCTCACTCAGTAGGGATAAAGGTGGAATTTATTTTCTCCCATCAGTATCAGTTGCTCTAGGATTCAAACCAAGAGGACTGTAGACAGTAATTCCCAATTGCTTGAAGTAATTGAACCAATGATCAGAAAAGGCTAGCATTTTAAGATGGATACAAACAATTATGAAGTGGTATCCTCCTCCTCTTAGTGATATGAAGGCTCAATCACATACCATCAGAAGCTGTAAAATCCAATACCAGCTATACTCCTTCAGTTTCAACTTATCAGAATAGAAGCATACTAAGATGTCCACTGGCAGAGTCCCCATATTTTCCCTTGCATCCTAGGTATTTATTCAGTCTCCACCTAGTCTTAAACAACATTTTGATCCACAGATCTAAATAGAAAGAAAAATTGATTTTTTTAAAAAAATCACAAGCTATATGATCCAGAAAGAAATGACTAGTGGCATCTCTTCCCACCTCCAAGGGCCAAGGCCACCAATCCACTGCAAGAAGGATCCCCTAAGAGAGAGGTTGGAAGACAAGAGAAGACCATCAGAGATGCAGGCCACTTCCCTTTGCCCTTTGAGAGATATCCCAGAAGTCTAATTGCTTGTATCTAAACAATATATAGCACATCTCTATTATTCACTGGGTACATTGCTTATAAGCCATGGTGACAGGATTATTCTCATGAAAGGCAAAAGATAAACAATTATGGAATGAATGAATGAATGAATGAATGAATGAATGAATGAATGAATGAATGCTTTGTGACGGGAAAGGATAGTTAGAGCATTGTTTTCTACTGAGGATGCCAAGTCCCTTCCAACTCTATATTTCCATGACTTTTTATCCAACCCTACCATCCTTTTCATTACTTCTCAATGTCCATTCCCCTAATTATGAGAGTACCTCTCCTTTTGCTATTTGCTACCCCTTCCACATCCTAGGGTGAGTTTTTTTGGAGAAAGCATTGCATGGCATCTTAGAATGTGCCTTTATGTTTTTCCTTCAAAGTCAAATTGGACTCAGTGGTTTCTAGTCTCTTTTCCAACTCAGTTATTTGGTGATTTCTAAACATATCATAGTATCATTAATCATTAGGATGAAAACTCTGAATTCCTAGAATGCTTCCAATTATCAGGGGATGTCCAGATACAAAAAGACAAGAAGGGATCTACATCGGATTGGCTTTATTACACATTTGAACCTGTAGAATAATATGGGGATATCAAGACTGGATTTAGTACGAAGATAGTGGGGACCTTAAATTATAACTTGCTATCCAACAGTTTTGTCTTTTTGCACATGAAAATTAGTAGAACACAATAGAATCAGGGGCGTGCATAATGATTAAATTAATGTACTGAGCATTAAGACAGCAAAAGAACTTTTACAAATCTGTTGAAGAATCCCACATTAACCTTTGTTACATTCTGAAAAAAGATCATTAGAATTTTGCTGATGAATATTTAGCTGCCTCTACAACAACAATAAATTTGAAAAGTGCACATTACTCTACAGGAAAAAAGGAGACCACATAACTATAAAGGGAAATAAATACCCCACTGATTGCCTCCTTCCTCTGGTGTGAAGCTATCACTTTCTGACTCTTTACATGCAGCAAGAAATAATCGGAGGGTTTATTTCTTGAGTGATAAAAGCCACAGCTGTTACTACTTAGTGAATTGCTTTAACCCACAAACCAAATTAAACTGTGCTAGGTTTTGTTTTACAATACCATACACTTTAAGTGCTGTCATGGATAACAAGGGTCAAAATGCATATTCTATAGGAGTACAAAAAGGAAGACCATTATCCCTTACTCTGTATTCTTTCTGAGAGCACAAAAGCAAACAGAAAGGCAAGGGAAAGATCCTTTTCGTACGCAATATTTTCTTGGGGCAGTTCACAACAGAATCAGCTCTTCTCGCTGCAGACTCTTGAGGTGGAGGGTAGAAGTCATGATAATGGTCAAGACCAGGCAATTGAAGCTCTCTCCATTTTATTGCATGTGGCGCGCGCACACACACACACACACACACACACACACACACACAAGTGGGGCTTTGACTGTGTGGTCGTGACTGCTACTTTTACTTCTTTGACTTCTCTTGCAGATGCCTCTGCTCTCCAGCAATTTTTTTCTAAAAAAAATCCATCTATCATCTATCATCTATCATCTATCATCTATCATCTATCATCTATCATCTATCATCCTATCTATCTATCTATCTATCTATCTATCTATCTATCTATCTATCTATCTATCTATCGCATAGTCTGAGTTTCTGTCTTTACCACACTCAAGTTAAAAATGCCAGTGATAGTGGTGAAAATGTTCTTGGGAGATTTACTAAAGGGAGAAAAAAAGGAAAAGAAAAACCTAAAACCAGGCCAACTTTCTGGCATTCATGTACACCAGCACACACACACATGCGCGCACTCACACACACACCTGTCCGACTGCCCCTGGAGGTTAAAAATCCATCTGAGCTATTTTCCCTTTGTCTTTACTGCTGGGTTGGGTAATGGAAAGCTAGAAATAAATTATTTCCCTTCAGTGAAATAATAGCCCCAGAAAGAGATTAACATCTGACGAAAAAGCAGCATTTAAGATTTTAATACAATCTGAGAAGACAAGAGATCTAAAGCTCTTATGGAGAATATTCATAGCATTACAAAGAAATTAATGGCATGTCCATCAGGGAAAGAAGACAAGTATATATAAGTAACCCTTGCTTCTTTTCACTGCCCATATTATAACATTATTACAGTTATTGCAACCTTTTAAATGAAGGAAATGGGCTTCCCATTGCATTTGCTAATCCACTAGCAATTCTGGAGTTCATAATTCCCTGCTGGTGGTGATTGTTATATGTAAGGATTTTTATTAAATCTGAATGAAATTCAAGCCAATCTGCTGCTAATAAGGCCTAATCTTCCATTAGCTGTCACCTTATTGAAGCATTTATGTCTATGTGAATGGCATACTTTAAAAAGTCAGGAGGCCTGTTCAGTGAGAATATCACTAGGAATTTCATGGGGATAGGCAGGTGGGTGGGTGGGTAGATAGGTAGATAGGTAGATATTCACACTATCTACCTATTTTGATGACTGATGAACACCAATGAGTCCTAGATATGCTGTCAGCCTTCACATCACACTCTCCTATGTACCCCTCAGATGTAGACCTTCTGAATTGTGCTGAAAGTACATTTGTAAGAAAGGATGAAGCCATCATTTCAGATTTTTTCTCTTCCTTATTTTTCTCATATTTTCTTTGTGCAGCCCCATTATCACATCCATTTGTAATTAAGTTGGTATAAGAAAGTAATTGGCCTCTTCTTGGCCATTTTTTTCTTAATAGACTTTTTGTATTTTTCCCCCCTGAATATATGGTTTTCAAAATCAATCCATCAAACAATCCAGCAGATTACTACGGGTCACAGACCCAGTCTTCAGAAAGAAAATACAGCATGTAAGACAAAGTACAGTGCAGCATGCATGATAACAAGGCCTGTAATTGTGCTTAGTCTACCTTCTATAAAATCCATTTCCCTAAACAATTATTTTCATGCTATGTTTGCCAAGGCATGTCCGTTTGCATGTATGTTAATCAAATATAGACAAATTTTGCACTGGAGAATTTCATCATAAATTTCAGAGACCGAGGAACACAAAACAATAGTTGGGTATGATTTAAATGAGAATCAGATATGTTTCTGAGTCACACAGGTATTGAGAACTTCTGCAGTTGTTCTTCAATGGGTGTAAGATGCTCCTACAGAAATACTCCTGTGAACAGACTGGAATGGATTATTCAATTTAGTCCACTTGAATTTTCTAAAGGCTCTTTGGAAAGAGTCCTACACAGAACAGGTTTAAAACTGACATAACCCATCTGGTTCTTACTGTGATTATTTGTTTTATCTATTTATTGTATTATAGCCAACTTTTTTTTTTTAAGAGTTCAAGGTAGCTTACCTGGACTTCTTCTCTAATCTTAGGGCCTCAGCAACAATTGTGTAAGCCAGGCTGGTCCACATTCATCCAGTCAACCACATGGCTGTTTGGATCTCCTTCATCCAAATCCAATATATTCATAATTCATAAGGAGGCTGATTATATGTAGCCATTGCACCATTCATAGTATCACAATCCTGCTTTGGGGCCCATGTCACCAAACACATCCCTAAATTCTTTCTCTGTGGTGTTTTCGAATATAATGACCACCTCAAGTCTCTAAGACAAATTATTTCCTCATTGCCATCCTGTGTTGAACAGGCTATTGTTCTAGAATCCTTCACTATTGTTCATGCTGGCTGAGGTTATAAGCCATGTATAAATTTTTATAACGTGGACATGGCTTGCCATGATCATCTTCTATGATGTGTGTGTGTGTGTGTGTGTGCATGTGTGTGCATGCATGTGTTTCAATTTTGCAATCTAGCTCATTGGGCTGGAATTCCTCATGATCTCCTATGCAAATATTAACCAGGCCTGAAACTACTTAGCTTCCAAGCCTAGATAAGATCAGCCAGTGACCGCCAGTTTTTAAAAATGTTTCATTCATTTGATTTAGGTGCCACCCTACTGCCAAACAGTGCTTGTTTCTATGATGGCTGCAGATAACCAGCCCCTTCACTAAATAGCCAGCGTACCATAGTGGTGCCTGGTAGAGCTGGCACATACTGTAACCTTTTTCTTCAAATTAAACATGGGGGATCCAAGCAGCTAGGATAGTTGAATCATGTACTTTGTATAGTATATTGCCCACTTAAGGTGCTCTCAAGCACACACCAGGGCTTGAGCAGAAAGGGAATTTATTGAGAAAATAAATAACTACTGAAGATAGTTTCAGAAACAGTGTAATTTTGACTTCAGGGGAGATGGACAATTTTCAGTAAGACTTAGAAAATCAGGAAAAGAGATCTAAAGAAAAAGGAAGGGAGCTATGACAGACATTTACTAAGATTTTGTCAAGTCACTGTCTCTATGAACCAGTTCAAGATACAAATTATTTCCATAGAATTCAATGAAAAGGCTACGTTCCACTGAAATATAATGACAGATCATCAGACAAGCTTCCTCTGCAATTTTATCTAGATGTTACATAACACAGAGGATGAAATGGAAATTGCAGGAAATCAGAAGAGGTAAGATGTAAATGTATCAGTCAAAAGTTCCTCTATTCCACTTTCTGAAGGCCAGCTCCCAGGAACTACCAATCCATTCTAAGACAATGCCATCAAGATCCATCTCCAACAAGCTGCCATGAAGAACATGATAATCAATTGCACTGAAAAGTATCACAGAAGCAACTGGGAATATTCTGTCTGCCAAGATCCTAACATATATTACAATCTATTTAACCCAAGTCCATCTCTCTCCCAGTCCATAACTGAACAAGATTAAATGGATCTGGGTAATCCACTTAATCTGAGAATTTATCAAACTAAAATGCCACAGTAGGCTCAAGCATCTTGATCAAGATTTCTTGATTATGAGCTTCTGGTTAAGGCTGCACATGTTGGACCAGCCTGAATTTGTGAGCAATTGTACTAAGAGAAATGAAGTAGAAGTTCAGCTGCTATTCTTTTAGGTAAAGGGTATCAAGGGTATCAAGTAATCTCACCTTCCTTTATCCATTCAAATTCAGTCACCTTTGTATGATAGAGATTTTCTGGTCTGATATGGCAGAATGGTGGCTGTATACTCAGTTTCTCTGCTCCTTTTCTTGGAATTCTGAATGGGGACAAGGAAAGGTCATTTTCTTTAGAAAGGGGTGGGAGAGTCTCTATAATGATGCAGGAGCCTAGCCTATTGTGTCCTCCCACTTAGATGAAGAGGATGTCTCTACATGGAGCTACTGCTCTGCTAAGGTTGAGAGTGATCCCTATGTAGGACTACCATAATGAGAAAGAATATAAATATAAACTGGAGCTAAACCAATAATAAACTTGAATCCTTTGATGTTGATGGATTGGCACAGTCTATTTTCTATTACCTTAGAAACCTTGAGGAGGGATAAGAGGCACTGTAGTCAAACAGCATCTGGAGACCTAAAACTTTGTAATGCTCAGATTTAATGTGTTAGAAACATCACTATAAATATATGGCTACAATAATCCTATATTTATCCTAAATTTCAGCACTTCACCCAAATAAAGATGTCTTTTGAGGCCTCCAAATGATATTTTACTTTCATTCCAAAGAATGAGCTGTAGAAATAGAGTTCAGTAGAGGAAAATGTAATGCCATAGTTTTAAGAGTCAAAAAGGATTATTGTAAAACACTTTGTGCCCGTTTTCTGCACACTTTGCATCTAGATTAGCTTCAAATTAGTTTTATTGACCAGTTTTATTCTAGCAGTCAAAATTAATCATTATTATTGGCCCTATTTTTATGATCCAATGAGTAGTGCATAAAATATCTCAAATAAGAACATTTTTCCAGATTGTAATGAAAATGGGCATTAGATTCATTTGTGCTGTTCTGACCTCAATCCATATCACTCAGATTAATACCATTTAGGAATTTTTGATGAGGATGATGATGTTGATTGAGAAATATTGATGTGGAAGGGATGTCATTTTGCAATCTCTGCTTTGAAAGAAAAAGGAAGGAAAATTATTGCATGGCAACGTTCACACCAAATAAATATTTCAGTTTACAGAACGTCTCCTCCGACAGAAAAATAAAAGTGGAGTCTCACTCAACTCCTCTTAAGGGTTGGATGAAGTATGTATTTTCTTAGAAGACTTCTCTTTTAATAAATACACTTTAAAGAAAATGAAACCCAGGGAGCTAAATGCGACATCCAGGCTGTAAATAACAAACTGCAACATTTACATTAATGTCATCCACGCTTTAAATAAAGGAGCATCCTATTTCGGGCAAGAATATTTTCATCCTTCAGACCACATGGGAGGACTTCTGTAGTTCCTTATTAAATGAAGACTGACCCAATTTTCAGTGCAGGAGAGAGATCCCAAACCTATACATTGCTTTTAATGGACCGATTATGAAGGGATCACTATATGAAATGCTTTCCTTTTTATCTATAATTTTTATTAAGAATTTTAAACAGAAGATGAAAACTAACAAGAACTACTGTAATACAAATTAAAAAGAAAAGAGAAAGAGAAATAAGAACAAAGAAAAAGTCAAAAGTGCAAAAAGAAAAATAGAAATAGAAAGAAGTTGCTTCCGATTTCCTTCACAGCAAGTATTATTACAAATACAAAATTACCTCTTACGCTATGGTTAAAAAAACAACTCTCTTTTTTCTATTATCTATTTTTTTCTAATCATCAAAACCACAAGTTCATTTTCTTTCTGTTTCATGCAGAAAGTCTATAAGAGGCTTCCAGTCAGCAATAAATGTAGATATTTTCTTTTCTCTAATTAAGGAAGTCGATTTAGTCATCTCTGCAAATTCCATCATCTTCACCAACCATTCCTCCATTGTGAGTAATGTCGAGTCTTTCCGCTTTTCTGCATATAATAATCTCACTGCAGTTGTCATATATAAAAACAAAGTTCCATGACTTTTTTCCAGCTGTTTGACTAGATGAAATAATTTCCAAACAATAAGTGCAACATGCTATGGTTTGACATTCAAGAGATGCAGACTTGGCAGTCAAATACCTGCACCAAATGAAACAAATAGGGTCCTATCTGTAAAAATCCAGAAAAGGAACAACCTTTGGGAAGTTTGCTTTTTTTCCCCATGTGTGCGGTGTTTTCAGAGATGTGTCCCTGTCACAGTTAAGAGAGTTCATTGAGAGACAGCAGTCTGCACACACCAGATGTTTCCGCTGCTTCATGTTGGCCATTCCTTTCTGTCTCCCCACTGGCTAGGCTGACCATACGTCCCATTTTGAACCATTTTGACAGTCCCGTTTTTTAAACAATTCCTGACCGTCCCATCATTTTAATAAAAATGTCCATTTTGTCCCATTTTTAAAAAACTTTCAAAGTTCCCGCAAACCTGTCTGTCAGATGGAGGCAGAGTCGGAAGAAGAAGAGCTGCTGACGACGGACAGCGAAGGCGCAAAATTCAAATCGGAGCCAGAGCCTCCAATTGGAGAAAGTCAGGGGCCAGAACCATCACTGCCTATCAGCGCGCGCATGAGGTGAGCTGAACAACGGGGGGTGCAATTGGCTGGCCAAGCCAGACCCACCCGCAGTCAGAGTGAAGGGGGCTCCCCGGCCTGCTGACTTGCCCACCGGCATGGCTTGCCTCGCCTCTGCCCTGCCGGCCGGGCAGCGACTGCAGATGGACCAAGCGTGCCCTCCTCCTGGGCTGTGGCACTGGGTTGTGGAGGGGCAAGTTCACGCTTCCCCCGCCCCCGGCACCCTTCTGTCCGCATTGGGTGACCCTCATATTCCCCGTGCCCGCTGAAGCAGCGGAGGGCTGCGGGGCTGGAGGTGGCTAGGGGAACAATGAGAGAGTGCCCACCCGCCCCATTTGCTGGGGCGCTGCAGGGACCGCACTGCCGCCAAGGCTTTGTTAGACGGAGTGCGTGTGCACGCACGCACGCCCACTTTCTCCAGCGAGCCATGGTTAGGTTAGGATCCGGTTTTTGTCTCAAGGAAATATGGTCAGCCTACTACTGGCTTTGCTACATTGGGGAAGTTTATTTATTTATTTATTTATTTATTTATTTATTTATTTATTTTTTCAATTTATTCCCCGCCCATCTCCCATGCAAGGGACTCTGGGCGGGTTACAATAATTAAAATATAAAAGCTATACAAAATACAAACTACCTAAAAAACACAACCAATATAAAATAAATAAAATCCAAGATGGATTGGGAACCGTAGCATAGATCATGGTGCTACGGGGCCAGCCAACCCCAGGAGGCACTACCGCCTCTGTCATCCCAGGCCCGGCGGCAGAGCCAGGTCTTAAGGGCCTTCCGAAAGGCCAGGAGGGAGGGGGCCAGTCTCACCTCCGGGGGCAAGATATTCCATAGGGCGGGCGCTATCGCAGAGAAGGCACGTCTCCTGGACCCCGCTAGATGGAATTCTCTTGTTGAGGGGGTCCGAAGCATGCCCTCCCTGCACGCACGGGTGGGCCGGGCCGACGTTATCGGGACGAGACGGTCCCTCAGGACCAACGGTACCTCAAGTTTGACAGTACCTCAAGTTTGCTTCCTGCACCTACATCTGTCTCTATGTGTTCCTCTCCCCCACCAAGAATGTCACTGTCAATTGAAAGGGTGCTCACATACTGCTGAGGCTGTATTGCCTGCAGGTGTCTGCAGCTGTTTGGCACCATTCACCTCTTCCTCCTGGGAATGTCATACCCATTGTGAGAGGAATCAAATATCTGCATAGCATAACAATATCCTATGATGGAGCCAACAGTGAATGTCGTGGTTGGTGCACACCTGGTTGAGGCCGCTCAAGGAGATTTGAGGAGATGGCTATTCCTGAACCCCAAAGAAGTGATGACAACATTCTTGGACTATGTACATTTGCTTCTCTTACTGTAGATTGTCATTTTGCAAATTATCTTTATCTTTGGCTTACCTTTAACCATCCACTGTCATTATGACCTTTATTAAACCAGGGCACCATTTTACTCATTACTGAGAATTGAGAATATTTGTTTTATTTGCTTGTTTATTAATTCTAATCCTCACCCTGGTTATTCCAAAGGGGAGCTGTGTCAATCATATTTGTGAAAGCAAAGCAGCCTTCCTCTAAAGCTCTAAAGTGAAAGGTGGAGTGGATTTTGGAAGTCTTCTGCACCTATCTTCAGGTACATGTATGTGCATAGATAACAATCATGTTACCCACCTTCAAGCAGGAGTGAACATGTAAAAAGGGGGTGGGGCTTCAACTGTGAGGATGTGGCCACCATCTTGACTTTTTTGACCTTCCTGCAGGTGCCCTGTGTGAGATATTGTGGGCATCAGGTGGAGGAGGCATTCAGTGGGTGTGAGAAAAGGCACCACAGTCCAGAGGTGGAGACATGGAAAGGAAACATGTCAAAGAGACTCTTTCTTAATTGGTTTGCTCTAAGTCTGCTTGGAACTTAGTTTTCAAGGTTATGCTTTCACCCAACTAGCATTAAAGATACCTTCCTGAAATTTGTGTCTTTCCTGCTTCTTGAGTTGGCAAACCACATGGGGCTTGACACTCTGCCTACAAAGCAAGTAGTCCATGTGCACACTTGTGCTGATAGCAATAACATGCTCTGCAAAGCATCCCTTTCAAATGTTTTGCATAGCCATGTAGGCATGAAAACAATGCATGCCTAAAACCAGAAAATCTTTGGAGCTGGGAAAGCATCCTTTTCAACCATCCCTTTACATTTCAGACAATATAAAAAAGGACTATGATTAGAAAAGAGAGAGAGAGAGGACAGGCACTTGGAAGAACTTATGGAAGAACAGCACACAATCCCCATAAAGGTATTTCTTTTATACTCTTCTATAGAATTTGCAACAGAAAATGTTTCATTGAGTGGGTGGAAATCTGTTTATAAGTAGGTGTGCTCTCTCTATCCATATGTCTACAATATCCATACAATATCCATACAATATGCATACAATATCCATAAGCCTACAAGGAAGACCAGTTAATTCTACTATTATTCAAATTTATGCACGAACCACAAATGCTGAAGAGGAAGAAATTGAAAACTTCTACAAAATGCTGCAATCTGAAATTGATCGAACATGCAATCAAGATGCTTTGTTAATTATTCATGACTGGAATACAAAAGTTGGAAATAAAGAAGAAGGATCAGTAGTTGGAAAATATGACCTTGGTGACAGAAACAACGCCGGAGATCGCATGATAGAATTCTGTAAGACCAGTGATTTATTTATTTGCAATATTTTTTTCCAACAACACAGTTGACGATTATATACATGGACCTCACCAGATGGATTACACAGAAACCAAATTGATTACATTTGTGGAAGGAGACGATGGAGAAGCTCAATACTATCAGTTAAGACAAAGCCAGGAGCTGACTGTGGGACAGATCATCAATTGCTCATGTGCAAGTTCAAGCTGAAGCTGAAGAAAATTAAAGCAAGACCAAGAGGGCCAATGTATGACCTTGAAAACATCCCACCTTGTATAAATTATTGTTAAAAGGAGAAATGGTAGAGGAACAAGTTAAAGATTGTATGATAAAATGGGCAAAAAATATTGGACATAATATACAAATGCAGCAATGGGAAGATATGTGGAATAAAGGGTTAAAATTTACTTTGTGCTATAATTTGAAGGAAATTTTTTATAAGATGATGTACAGATGGTACATGACCCCACAAAAACTTACTAAAATGTATGGGAATGTTTCCAACTTGTGTTGGAAATGTAAAAAAAAAGAGGGGTCTTTTTACCATATGTGGTGGACATGTGAAATTGCAAAGAAATTTTGGACTCAGATACATTTGGCTGTTGTGGGTCTTCCGGGCTGTGTGGCCGTGTTCTGGAAGTTGTGGTCCCTAACGTTTCGCCAGCATCTGTGGCCAGCATCTTCAGATGCTGCCCTCTTTCCTGCCCTCTGAAGATGCTGGCCACAGATGCTGGTGAAACGTTAGGAACCACAACTTCCAGAACACGGCCACACAGCCCGGAAGACCCACAACAGCCATTGAACTCCGGCCGTGAAAGCCTTCGACAATACATCAGATACATTTGTTGATGCAAAATATTTTACGAATTCGAGTCCCATTTAAACCGGAATTATTTTTATTGGGAATATGGGAAGAACAAATAGGAAAACAATTTATAAGAATTATGCAATATATGATTACAGCAGCATGACTTGTATATGCACAAAATTGGAAAAACCAGATTTTACCTACGATACAAGATTGGATGTTAAAACTGATGGATATGGCAGAAAATGACAAATTGACATGCTTATTAAAAGAAAATTCAAACTGTTACTTTCTTAAAGAATGGAAACCATTAATGGACTATTTGCAACATGCAGGAGGGGCGAAGCTTATCTGGGGTTTTGAAGACTAATATATATATATAAATTGATATATTAGACAGGAAATGTTTTTGAATGTTATATATAGAGTTAGCATGTAAGATGAAACTTTTTTAAATTACTAAGAACAGAGATAAATCGGAAGTTGACCAATTTCTATGCTTTATCTTTTTCTTTTTTTCTTTTCTTTTCTACACACTTTTTCTTCTTTCTTTGATTTGTATTTCTATTTCTTTTTCATTTCTACCTTTTAACTATGTATATCAAAACTTTAATAAAATTTGGAAAAAAGAAAAGAAAAACATCCCACCTGAATTTAGAGATCACCTCAAAAATAGATTCGATGCACTAAACACTGATGACCTTGTGGGAAGACATTAAGAACATAATATGCGAAGAAAGTGAAAGATCATTAAAAAGGCAGGAAAGAAAGAAAAGATCCGAATGGATGTCAGATGAGACTTTGGGACTTGCTTTTAGTAGCTAAAGCTAATGGAAGAAAGAACGAAGAGAGCTAGATAGAAAATTTCAAAGGCCAGCTAGAATAGATAAGGAAAATATTATGATGAAATATGCAAAGAGTTAGAAAATCAAAGAGGAAGAACATGATCAGCATTTCTCAAGCTGAAAGAGCTGAAGAGAAAATCCAAGCCCCGAGTTGATATCCTTAAAGATTCTATGGGCAATACATTAAATGACACGGGTAGTATTAAGAGAAGATGGAAGGAATATACAGGATCACTGTATAAAAAAGAGTTAGTCGATGTTCAGTTATTTCAGGAGGTAGAATATGATCAAGAACCATCGGTAATGAAGGAAGAAATTCAAGCTGCACTGAAGGCATTGGTGAAAAACAAGGCTCCAGGAATTGATGGATTACCAATTGAGCTATTTCAACAATCAGATGCAGCAGTGGAAGCACTTATTCCTCTATGTCAAGAAGTTTGGAAGACAGTGACCTGGCCAACTGACTGGAAGAGATCCGTATTCATAAAATTCATTCATTCATTCATTCAAAGAAAGGAGATCAAACAGAATGTGGAAATTAGATGAAGATGAATTAAAAGATGAAGGAAGAGAATGATCAAAATAATTGGGGCACATGTATATACTGCATATGACGTATGCATTCATATACAAATTGGAGCAGCCAAACGTATAATAATATTGAACTTTACACCATGTTCACAGCTAAATATTTGTACATGACATCTCATGTATTCAAAGCTTTTGCATGCATTATCTCATTCATCCATGTCATGCCATTCTCTTAGAAAGCAGATCAGTAATTCTGTCTCCAAGTAATTCTGTGGGGAGAAGAAAAAATTGTTTGTACACAGGAGCGCATAAGGGATCCTAAGACCTATCTCCTGATGCCTTGGGACTTGAGAGATTTCTAGCAGGACTTGAGTTTTCAGGGAAAATCCATTAAAATTGAAGTGAACAAAAGGAGAGGTCAAAAGGAGAGGCAGCAAAAGCAGATGGACTTTAACACCTCCTCCAGTCCAAGAGATGTTATTTAGTTTCACCGCTGTGTTTCTCTTATTGAGTTACAACAGCTGGGAGCAACTTGCTCACTTTGGCTGATCTCCGAAAAGCTAAGCAGGGTCAAACCCAGTTAGTGCTTGGAGGAGCAATGGCATTCCAGGTCTATAAGCTAGTCTGAGAAGTTGAAAAATTGTCCCAGAAGAAGTCAAAATCAAACCATGAAGTCACCAGGAGCCAAGCTCAACTTGATGGAAACACTGAGATGCTGCATTGCTGCAGTGACATTTAGAACAAAGAGATTTTATTAATCTAGCTTTTGTTGCAAAGTGTTGCCACGCCTGCATAATCTTGGGAAAGATTCTGAATGGAAATCATAACCAATAGGGAACTCATGGGAGGTCTGGGTTGTTGATCAGGATGAATCAATAAATACAGGGATAAATAGAATTAAAAATGTCAATATTTTTTGTGAGGATGGATAAAGTGTTTCAGTTTTCCAGGATCCTGTAACATAAATATTTTTCATTTTTTCCCAATTTTTTTAATGCTGTGAAATTCATGCAAGAAGCATGATAAGCTCACAAGTTTATTCACTCAACTGGCAAATTCAGTGTCATTTGTTGTTGTTGTTCAGTCATTTAGTCGTGTCCGACTCTTCGTGACCTCATGGACCATAGTACGCCAGGCCTTCCTGTCCTCCACTGTCTCTCGGAGTTTATCATTTTGTGCATGGCTATTTCATTCCTGGGGGCATGGTGGCTCGCCAGGCTTGTCGATCAGAAGGTCGCAAGTTCAGAGGTTCAAATCCCTAGTCCTGCGTGACAGAGTGAGCTCCCGCACTTGCCCCAGCTCTTGCCAACCTAGCAATTCAAAAGCATGCAAATGCAAGTAGATGAATAGGTACCACTTTGGTGGGATGGTAACAGCGTTCTGCGCGCGTCATGCCGGCCACATGACCGCGGAAGCGTCTTTGGACAACGCTGGCTCTTCGGCTAAGAAACGGAGATGAGCACCGGCCTCTAGAGTCGGACATGACTGCATGACTGTGCGGGGGGAACCTTTACCTTTTTTTCCCCTTCATTCCTAATGTGTTCAGGAACACTTATCTTTTTTACATCATCCTGGTTGACTTTGGACATCATTTAAATGATGCACCCCTAAATTTAAGATTTAAATAAATCAAACTGGAAGATCATTGCATAAATATAAATATACCAACAATTATTTTAACAAAATGCACATTTGTAAACATTTTTTTAAAAAAAATAAAAGCATGCATTTCTCAATCACTGTGTAACTGAAACTGGCTAATATTTATTTATTTAGAAGACTGCATCACCAATTTTTTTTAAAGTGAGTATTAAAATGGTTTCTGCTTTCTAATCACCTTTATGACTCTGAAAGGTGCAGCCCTAGTCTATACGTATCAGTTTTCTTTACAACCCAACCCAACCCTACATGAGTCTTTCAGAAATCCGATTGGAAATAATTTGAATCCATTTCTGAATATCTATTACTGGACAGGATTGCAACAACATTTCAGGAGGGCTTGGTGTATATTCTTGCCTCGGTCTGATGTTTTCCTTCTGAGACCACAAAAAGTAGAAATTCAGCCATTCTGTCAATACTGTTCATCAACACATTGGTTTGTATGCTTGTATCTGACTGGAGTCTCATTTTCAAGCCCACAGCCATACAAAACTAAACTTAAATAAAAGCAAAAGGTCAATGCAATTCTTACAAGATAATGACATGGAGGAAACCACAGAGGAAGTCGCAGGCCAGAATGACTTTGTTTTCTATTCCCCCAGGTAAGGCAGGTGAAATTAAGTATCGGCATGGGGCCCGAAGCTACTTCTTCCGCTGTATTTCACCAACATGCTGGCTAGCAAAATCCTTTCTGGGGAAACAGATTGCTATCACCTATGCGGTCGAAGGTTAAGCCAGAAGCACACGGAAGACAGAGATTAGTAATTCCATTTATTATCTACCTGGCAACGGTTCATGGAGTACAGCCCAATCACTAATGCATAAAGTACTTAACTAACAGCATCAGCTCTTGTTTAAATCAGACAAGCAGACCCGAAGGAACTGGTCAGGAAATATAACCAAAGGCATTAATCCTTAAAGCAAAAGGATTCTGTCTTGGCTTAATATGGGGAATTATTTTTTTAACAAAACAAGCAAACCACAAGGTTGTAATTTGCTTCCAGATGAATTACTTGGTTAACATGTGCAGAAGATCTGCTGTTGGAAATGGGAAATGAAAAGATGAAATACATGGTGGAGCATTCTTTGCTCTGGCTTCACTTGAGTTGACTTCCCAATTTCCCTTGCCTGAAAGGGGTGGGGGTGGGGTGGGGGCTCTTCAGTCTATTAATGGAAAGAAATATTGAGAAAATGAGTTCAATGAATTTCTCCAATGGAAAGACAAACATTTCTTACCAGTTTCTTTAGGTGGGCAGGTAGAATCAACATCTGCAGTAATATCTTTCTTTTCTTTTTTTCTTCCTTGATTTCCCTGTATTTTCAAGAGACCATCTTCTTCCTTTTCCTACTTTCCCTTGAATAGTAACCCTAGAGGTTTGAGTAGCCCCTACCCTGTTTGGCTTTAAACAGCCTTTTCTACCAGTCTTTGAGTTAAGTGTATTGTATGTCCCTTGAATGAGATTGTGTTAATGTGTTGGAGTATTGTCAGGGAGATAACGGGCGACGGAGGAGGGGGCTCCCTCCAGGAAGGGAAGTCCATACGTAGTACTGAATCGCTATGTTTCCCTCCCAAGAGATTGAAGAAAGCCCCGCCCTAGGTTTGTGGACTTATTCTTGGGCCAGTCCCTGTCTCTCAGCCCTAGGAAGGAGCCAATGGCAAACCAGGAGACTGAGATTTCTAGTCCCGCCTTAGGCATGAAAGCCGGCTGGGTGATCTTGGACCAGTCACTGTCTCTCAGCCCTAGGAAGGAGCCAATGGCAAACCAGGAGACTGAGAGTTCTAGTCCCGCCTTAAGCACAAAAGCCGGCTGGGTGACCTTGGGCCAGTCACTCTCTCTCAGCCCAACTCACCTCACAGGGTTGTTGTTGTGGGGAAAATAGGAGGAGGAAGGAGTATTTGGTATGTTTGCCACCTTGAGTTATTTATAACAAAAATAAAGGCGGGATAAAAATAAAATTAATTAATTAATTAATTAATTAATTAAATTGATTACTAATCCGTTTCATAGATATGAATTATGCACCTTTACTTTTTAGCTTTTTAGTGAGGGGGGAATCAAACCTTTCCACACACACTGTACGGCTGAGGATCATCTTTTTACAGCCATGCACCATTTTTATGTGGTGCATAAAATGCAAACATTTTCTTCAAATAAAAGTTTTGGTACCATAAAATATGTAATCAGTTGAAAACAGACTTAGTTCCTATTGAAATAAATAGGTTCTGATTAAAATTATGACTAGGGACAGGAGAACTATGTCTATTTCACATTCCCTCAAATACAAACTTCCTGAATATTAAAGAAACATCTTTGGTGTACACTGGATTGAGGTGTCAGGCCAGTGATAGCTCATATACTGGAGTATTTCCATCTATTAAAAATAAAAAATAAGTAAAAAAGTTTGAGAAGATATTGACCAGGTTTTCTGCTTCATTTCTTGTTTCCTTTCACATACAGTACAAAATGCCAATTATGATTCCCCCCTCCAAACTTAAGCAAGTGCAATTTCTCTGTGTGCCTAGTTTTGCAGGTTATACCTTAAATAACATAGCCTTTAACATATTAAATAGGCTAGGTCCTCATTACATTAAAAGTCACGGTCTCTTTACCTCAAATAGTGACTTCATAGACACCTCCAGGTAGATTCCTTTGCATGCTACAGACGTAGTTTGCCATTGCTTCATTCCATGATGCCCCAACAGCTTCTTGCTCTAGCCTACAACCCTGTAGGGCTGCAGCTTTATGCTCCCATCAGAGTATAAAACAGGTCTGCCCCATTAACTATTTTTCAAGATCAGTCAAGGTCAGCTAAATGCTACCACTTGCTGTGGCATATGAAATTACATCTCTGTTGAATCCCTCTAGGTTTTCAGACTTCACTAGAAATAATTGTATGTATAGTTAATCAAACCCAAATGTCTTTGATTTCTTTAAAAAAAGTTTTCTTTCTCATCTCACTTCTACAGAGGTTTTTTTTAAAAAAAAATGAGCAAAAGCCTATGCCTCAAACTTAAATGAGAAAACCACACATTTAATGTGGATAAAAGGGATTTTACTGGTTTTGCACAATGCATAATTAGCTTGTATAATTCATCTGCTCAAATGAAAAAAGAAGAATAGCAGGTTTCTGCAATGAAATAATTATTTAGAACAATAATGAGAATATCCATACTGTGCATACATGAATTAAACACAGCAATCCAAAGAACATAGCACATTAGCTTTTAATTCTGCATTTCCCCCTCCTTAAAATTCAGTGTCTGTGTGTCTGCAGGTCTATGGGACAAAAGGACCATGCCAGACGGTTTAGTGTTAATGAGATGCTGTCCTTGGAAGCTAGAGAGGAATCTCAACCCAGGGCAGGGAATTCAGCCTTAGATTATTCTTCTCAACTATTTACAAACTCCCTGTTCGTGGAAAATACAACCAAAGGGAACGGGTGACACTGGCCAGGGGCATTCTTGGAAGATATATGGCAGAGCTTTCCAAACTGTGTGTCGCGACACAAAAGTGTGTCGCCACACACAGCGTGGTGTGTCGCCACACCACCCGGAAGCGGCGGCGGCGCGTGCGTGCATGGTGGCAGCGGCAGCGGCAGCCGCTGTCGCCACCACCGTGCACGCACACGCTGCCGCACGTCCCCCCTCACTGCCCCACGCACCCCCGCGTCTCCGCCGCACGTCCCCCCGCACCGCTGCACGCACCCCCGCATCGCCGCCACACACACACGCCCTCCTGTGTCATCACCGCACGCTCCACCGCACACCGTATTGCACCGCCGCCGCGTGCTGTCCTGCGTCGCCGCCGTGCCGCCGCCGCTGCCCTGCCACTGGCGTGTCGCCAGTGGCGGCACTTTGGAAAGCCCTGTTATATGGGATCTGCTGAGTATATGTCTGTGTACAACATCATCACTTTTTGTTGACTGGTTTGAGGCCACCATATCTTGACTTGTCAGAATGGTCTATTTAACTGCGTACAATAGTTTTTCTAATGGCCATCTAGTTTGGCAACATCTGGCCAAACTCTTCTGAGAGATAAGTAGAGCTGGACCTAGTGAACATTTGAATGAAAAAAGCCAGGAAACTTCAGACATGTAGGCAAGACTAAGAAGTGGAAAAAAAGAATCTCAGAAGAATCCAGTGGTAAACCAATGGTATTTTGTTCTCAAGTAAATATTTTATTTCTGCACAGATAAAGGCCTTTCTTGCTAACGTTATTTCTCAGATTCTTTATGGTGTTCAGGTGTGCACTTTCATAAAGTTTAATAACCAGGAATCTGTCCAGTCCAAGTTTATAACAGCTATCCTTGCAGTTCCAAGATGCATCAAGAAAACTCCCTTATGGTTAGACAGATTTGGTATCCGTGGGTACCAAGCCTGGTATTAACTCCTTAATTTCTGGTTGAAACTGATTTTTTTCCTTGTGTGGGTATGGCTCCACTGGTTCTCAGAGACCATTTTAAATCCCCTGGTTAACAAGAGCTCATGACAAACTACAGTTTTGAGATCCCTCTTTGAAGATCCTCTGCCCATTAGGGTTTGAAAATGCCAGGAGATGACATTCATCGATCCCATTTTAAAGAACTACCCTTACAGTACAGTCCTTGTCTATAACTTCTTCTACCTGACCAGGACTCTGATGTATCTTTCCAGGGTGACTGATTTTGTACTTCTAGTTGTTCTTTTCATCCAACCTACAACTGGAGTTTAGCACTAATCTTAGTAATTGCCACTGTTGTTGTTGTTATTATTATTATTATATAAATTTTATTGTTATGCAGTTTTATTGTATTTTATGCCTCCTTTTTAGTCTTAACAATAATTTTAGTGTATGTATGTCCATTTCTGGCCTAAAGGTTTGCTGTTGTCTCAAGTAAACAACATGGATTTTTCCAAGTAGTTACCAGAAATCAAGTTATGCAAAGCACTCTAAAGGAGTAAGAAATAGCAAGCCAAAGTAATTAAAGGCAGGAGAGAAGAAATGTAGCTAAATCAATATTTTATAATAGATTTATACTTTTAATAATGTATAATTTTATAATACGGTATTGGAAGCCAATAGCAAGTCTGATTTTCTGAGGAAATCAAGATATAATGTCAAAATCCATTTGATATTATACACATTCCTACAGGAATCGCTTTTCTATTGTAACTTAAGAATTTCAGTTAAGACAGTTATATTATTGTTGCTCTGTGCTATAGTTACAACAGATTATATTAGAAGAATCAGCACTGATTTTGCAAACTGGCAAATCTGTAATCTAAAAAAAATCTCTGCAAAGTATCTAACACATCTTGCTCAATTTGTACAATGATACTTTGGCGAATGCATAAACTGAGAAAGTTTGGAGTGAGAAAGGCGATGGTGAATTTTCATTATACATAAGGGAGGAATTCCCTCATCGAGATTCCTTTGCCAAGCAGGAATTTCTTGGAAGACTCCCTTCTTCCATAGAGATTGGAAGAAGAGGACAGGTCCGCAACTCGGGTCTATGTCACCCGGGGCAAACATGGATTCCACGCCCCTCCCACATTGGTTGGTGAGGGAGGTGTTGTCATTTTCTCACAAACACCCCAGCGTGGTTGCCCCCCCCCCCAGTTGCAGCCCTGGAAGAGGAACAACTTTTCCGTGATCTTTAAAAACTGGAGAGGTGTGAGTTGCACATATCGAGCCAAAAAAGGGGGGATTCTATCTCATTGGAGTGTTTAGCGTAGTATCCTTTACTAAGGACGTGATCTAAATAGTCTCTGCAATTTACATTGGCCTGGATAGTATTTAGATAGGAGACCACCAGGAATTCCAGCCCAATGAGCTAGATTGCAGAGTTGAAACACACACAAACATACACGCAGAGACACCCCCCCCATAGAAGACAGTAATGGCAAGCCATGTTCACATTATTATAAAAAATGTATACATGGCTGAATCCATGGAGCCACCAGAAGACTTTATCTACAAACAATAGCCTCTACAAACAATAACTTGTTCTTTATTAGAATAGTACCAGGATGGCAATGGGAAAATTTTCTATGATAATAACTTTATATCTACCCAAAAGTCTTACCAATCTGAGTATTAGGCTGACCCTGGTATATCTGGAAGCTGGGTGGGAGTAAGATGTTATAGGATTTTTCTATAAGGGTTACTTACCTCTATGGCCTACCAATGGATAATGTTTTGCCTATTCAAAATATAACAATTATTTTAGGCACACCTTGATTAAAATTCATCAGGGTCACTAAGGGCCTAATAAATTCTTTGGGGGCTGGATTTCCAGATGCTAGTTTGTCATCCCCAATTTATCATTAATTAAATATAAATATATACTGAGTGGAGGAGAAAAAACATTTTAAACCCAATTATTAATGGAAACAGTATGGTGTAAGGTATTTATCAGTATTTATATTTATATTTATATTTATATTTATATTTATATTTATATTTATATTTATATTTATATTTATATAGTTGAAATATTGTTACAATCTGTTGATTAACTGGAACGTTTTGCTGCACTTTGCAGATTAGGGCCTTGTTTTGAGTTACATTTATGAAATAATAAATTGCGAGTACATTTGGCAATTCCGTGCTATTTTTCC
Organism: Charina bottae; assembly: GCA_023362775.1. Lineage (NCBI taxonomy): Eukaryota > Metazoa > Chordata > Lepidosauria > Squamata > Charinaidae > Charina > Charina bottae. The sequence goes on along the minus strand of JALMGJ010000004.1, from coordinate 4,571,948 downwards.
AGCAACCAGATGTATTTCCTGTTCAACATCTGCCTCTGTTTTTGTTTGCTTTGTTTTGTTCTTAAGTGGATCTAATTCATGTTTTAAAAATTACGATCTGTAAGATTTTGAAAAGAAAGAGCAAGAGGGAGGGAGGGAGAAAATGTTTTTAGTGATTAGTTCCTTTCCCCCCAACTAATATTCAACATGTATTTTACACTGTAATTAAATTAAACCATAATGGTGGAAAGCAGACCAAGTAAATCCATACATATTTGGGGGGAACAAATAAACAAGTGCTTCACTTTCTCCCTTTAAAATCAATAGCACTTAACAGATGGGTTAGCTGTATCACATCCATGTTTCTTATATTAAGATTTGGTTTGCATATTCCACTTGCTTTCTGAATTAACCATTTCTTTGATTCTCACAATATATTGAACTGTAAACCATTCATCTAAAGGGCCAAGTGTGCATAATACACCAAGACAACATAGACTTATTTATTTATTTATTTTCTACCCCGCCTTTATGATTTTTATAAATGACTCAAGGCGGCGAACATACCCTCCCTAAAAAGCTAAAAAGTAAGGGTTCATAATTCATATCTATGAAATGGATTAGTAATTAGTAATCAATTTAACTTATTTATTTATTTTATTTTTATCCCGCCTTTATTATTTTTATAAATGACTCAAGGCGGCGAACATACCCTCCCTAAAAAGCTAAAAAGTAAGGGTGCATAATTCATATCTATGAAATGGATTAGTAATTAGTAATCAATTTAACTTATTTATTTATTTTATTTTTATCCCGCCTTTACTATTTTTATAAATAACTCAAGGTGGTGAACATACTAAATAATCCTTCCTCCTCCTATTTTCCCCACAACAAGAACCCTGTGAGGTGAGTTGGGCTGAGAGAGAGAGAGACTGGCCCAAGGTCACCCAGCCAGCTTTCACGCCTAAGGCAGGACTAGAACTCACAATCTCCTGGTTTCTAGCAGATATTATATAGCAGATATGGTTTCTACAGATATTGTGGAGCATAGAATATACATACAACCTATAGCATATATGCAAACCCCAGTTTAAAAGAAACCGAGCTTTGCAGATCATACAAGGGCAATTTAAGGGGTTGAACTGACTTGAATAAATGTATTGAGCAAATACAAAGTATGTTTACTGAAAGTTCAGGACAACCAAGCTGCTTTTCCAGAATGATTCTATCCTGGAAATGTCTAAGGCAGGGGTTAGCAAACTTTTTTATGCCAGGAGCCATTTTGACAGTTATAAAATTTATAATATCACTCGAGGGCCAGGGGGCGGGGTTTGCAGGCGGGAGCCAATCACATGGAAGGGGGTGGGGTTTGCGGGCAGGGGCCAATTGCGTGGAAGGGGGCGGGTTTTGCGGGTGGGAGCCAATCGTGTGGAAGGGGGCGGGGGAGGTTTGGAAGAAGGAGAAGGGAAAGAGGCTCGACTGCTCCAGTCGCTTCTCTTCCAGTAAAGCTGGTGGGGAATCCAGCGTGGGAGCGGGGTTTGCGGGTGGGAGTTTGCGGGCCAATTGTGCACACTTAGGGCCTGCTGCCGCCATGCCTGCTGCCGTGCCTGCCCCCGCCACGCCCACTGCCGCGCCTGCCCCCGCCATGCCCACCACGCCTGCCTGGGGAAGAGCCACACTCAAGGGGCCAAAGAGCCGCATGTGGCTCGCGAGCCGCGGTTTGCCGACCCCTGGTCTAAGGTATCTAAAATACTGGTACATGTGAAAGCAGAAAAATATTAATACATGCTCCTACTTTATCGGATAATCTTAAAAAAAAATCTCCTTCAAAGTGTGTGTCTGTGTGTATGTGTCACGGGCTACAGCCAGGGTATCATATTTCACACAGGCAGAGATAAGCCGGCAGCCAGGAACACTTCCCCGGCTGAGGAATGCTGCCGGCAATAAATCAACAGTTGTAGGAGCAGGAGAGAGTGAGAGAGTCAGAAGTCCGTACCAGAGGATTCAAACGCCAGAGAGAGTCCAGTCCAGAGCCAAGTTCAAGGGTACGCACAAGCAGGTCCACGATATATCCAAGCCGAGTCAGGAGTCCAGAGAGTAGAATGCCAATAGTCCAACCGGGGTTCAAGGAAACAGGTAACAAGGTCCAGCAGAGGTTCGCATAGCCATAAACTACTTTACTCCCTCAGAGGGTCCTGTGTGCCTGCTGCTTAATTTATGGTCCGCTCATGAGCTGCCAGCCAAATCCTGCAAAGACTCCAGTTCTGCTCTCCGGAAGTCTCTGGCAGCTAATCTTGCTCTCCGGCGTTTTTCCTTTAAGACGAAGCGTGCACTCCTTCGGCGCTGCCTCTTTGGAGACTCTGAAGAGCTGCCAGGTGTGTGGGTCACAGGTAGCTGCTGAGCAGAGGGCGGGGGCAAACCCTCATCCCTGGCTTGTTCTTCTGTTGGTTCAGCTGCAGCTGCCTCCTGACTATCCTGCCTCCCTGCTTCAGGGGCCATGCCTGCCTCTGGGGCTGCCTCTGGGTCAGTCCCCTGGAGGTCCCACAGGGGCAGCTCATCCTCTGACTCCTGGCTGAAGTCCTGGGGCAAGGGCTGAGGCTGAACCACGACAGTATGTGTGGGACAGTAATGTAGTTTTGATTGATTGATTGATTATATGCCATCAAGTAATTGTTTACTCTTAGCAACCACTTAGATAGATTTTCTCCATGATGATCTGTCCCTAACCTGTTCCTTCAGCTCTTCCAATGGCACCCCTATTGCCACTGTAACTGAGTCCATCCACTTTGCTGCTGGTCATCCTGTTCTTCTCTTTCCTTCCACATTTCCCAGCATCACAGCCTTCTCCAGAAAGCTAGGTCTTCACATAATGTGTCCAAAGTAGGATAATTTGTGCCTGAAAGTAATATATATTGTTGTAATATAATTGTTTAGCACATAGTGCAAAAACTGAGGCTGCATGTTTTGATTACAGTCCGCAAGAGAGCATCAAAGATAGTTAAAAATTGTAATTTTTCATGTTTAAAGCTTAAAGGGGGAGATTATTATTAAAATAATATTATTGTTGGGCATACAATTTCTGAATTCTAGGGAAACTGAACCACATACTTAGGAGCCTACAAAGGAAGCTCATTAGTTGCTTTATTGCAGAGAAGCTAGAAGCCATATACAGTATGTGAGTAGATTCCTTAAAATACCCCTCCCTACTTTTTAAAGGCATCTTTTTAGACTTACAAGGAAGCCTGGCAAAAATTGGATTGCTTTAATGAAACAGAGACATCTCTCCAAAGGACTTCCAGAGCACTTTAATAATTTTTAAAGCATGCACTGCCCTAAAACACAAAGGCAGAAAACTTCCATGGAAAGAGAGTGACAGAGTGTTCCTTGAATGTCCTTGACTGAATGAAGACTAGAAGCAGGGAATCCCTGCCTTAATATAACAATTTGAATAAAAATATTTTTCCCCCCTTGAGATCTTTTTTGAAAGATCAATGCAGAATAGGATGGAGTAGATTTATGAATTAATATACGTATGTGAAAGTGATGTAGTCTGGAAATGGAATGATTAGACCGAGCCTTCATTTATTATTCATTTCTATGAACCCATTCTTAATTTTGCTTCTCACATTACAACAGAACTGTCGAATAGATATTGCTTATGCATATCGTTGTTATAGTAAAAAGAAAAACAGTTGGGGTTATCATTGATATTGGATTGGATCCAGAGCTTAGTAATATCATGATTAATATAAGTCCTGCTGATTGAAATAGCCCTTCCCTAAGTCTGGATCCATCATATTTAAACTCTGGAAATGAGATTTTAGACTATGCACATCTAAAGAATATTCCGGACAATGCTTTGGACTTTGAGCATGTGCACAGTATCTCTGCTATCCACTTAAGCAACCACATTTTTTTTTCAGATTTCCATGTAAGGCTAAAAAAGCTGCCATTGTTTTAAAAAGTCAACTCTTTAAAGCAGCAGAGTCTTCCTCTCTGTCTATGAAGGTTCTCAGTCATCCAGGTGGAATTGTCTGTAGCTTGAATCATGTCAACTGGATTTCTATTTTCTCAGTGGAAACGTTTCACTCCTTATCCAAGGAGCTTCTTCAGTCTGAGCAAAGTTGGTAAGGGAATCCTAAATATTGTATTCACCTAAGTGCTTTACATTTGTTTAATCATAATAGACACCAGTCTCACCAGGTAGTTCCACCTGGCTAACCACCTGAATAAAAAGCAGGACCAGACATGGTTATCTCTCAGATGGGAGACCACCAGGAATTTCAGGGCTGTACGTTAGAAGAAGACAATGGCAACCTTCTTCCATACTGCTGCTAAAAACACTACATGGAGGATTTGTCTTCAAGGAAACTTAACCTCCTTTAGACATACATACAGTACATATTTGAACTGACCAGCATATCTTAGGGACACTAATTCCAGCCACTATATGGACATATGTTATACTGTATCATTGAACTCTGAAAGATACTCATTTAAGATAGATATATTAACCTCTGGATCCCAAATAAGATTAAAATACATAACAATAAAAACTATAACAATAAAATCATTAGGAAACAATATTACCACATCTGTTTTGAGAACTCAGTCTTCCTCTCTCTCTCTCTCTCTCTCTCTCTCTCTCTCTCTCTCTCTCTCTCTCTATATATATATATATATATATATATATATATATATATATAAAAATAAAAAAAATAAAGTCTTCCTCTCTCTTTTTCTCCACATTCATGTAGAAGCTTGGAAAAGAATATTGCTGCTTTAATCAGTAGCTGATAAACACCATGTTGCAGTTAAATATACAGACATATAGTGAGTGTATAGTGTAGACATGCGCACATACACACACACACACCATACACAGAGAGCAGTTCAGTTCCAATAATTCCATCCCAGCTTAAAGATTTCTGCTTTCTGCTTCTTTAACTACTTTAACATGAAAATATACATATAATATTTAGAAATAATTGGTTCTCTGAAAACCTGTTACCCCAGAAGAGTTTATGTAATTCAAATGCTCAGAAGCAATTTATGTAAACATTTAATTATTATAGTAAGAGAGACATCTTGGATGCTCTGTACTTCCACTATTCTGATAACAAAAAACTACGAAGATGGTGCAGCATAAAGGCTGTAAAAAATGTCATTCTGGATGGGATACTGAATCAGATTGAATCACCTTCAAAGTTCCCCAATCAGAAAAGAGCCATTTTCAGAGCTTGAGACTGAGTTCTCAAAACAGATGTGGTAATATTGTTTCCTAATGATTTTATTGTTATAGTTTTTATTGTTATGTATTTTAATCTTATTTGGGATCCAGAGGTTAATATATCTATCTTAAATGAGTATCTTTCAGAGTTCAATGATACAGTATAACCTATGTCCATATAGTGGCTGGAATTAGTGTCCCTAAGATATGCTGGTCAGTTCAAATATGTACTGTATGTATGTCTAAAGGAGGTTAAGTTTCCTTGAAGACAAATCCTCCATGTAGTGTTTTTAGCAGCAGTATGGAAGAAGGTTGCCATTGTCTTCTTCTAACGTACAGCCCTGAAATTCCTGGTGGTCTCCCATCTGAGAGATAACCATGTCTGGTCCTGCTTTTTATTCAGGTGGTTAGCCAGGTGGAACTACCTGGTGAGACTGGTGTCTATTATGATTAAACAAATGTAAAGCACTTAGGTGAATACAGTGTTTAATAGCCACAATAGTCAGTGACCTCTTCCATTGGCTCTTCCAAAAACAACGAATGAAAAAAAATCAGTAGAAAGCTTCATGAACTATCTGGCTTGTCCCTAACAAAAGCAGATGTATGATTTTAAATGGCTTTCGAACTCTTTTTGGCAAAGTCAAAAATCATTTTGAGTTGGATGCAGACAACAGTGTGTTAGCTGATCTTAATTCTCACACTATTCTGTGGGGCAAGGCATAGCCAACATTTATTATTGATTTCAGTAGGTACTAAGCTTGGCATGGGCCACCCAATCAATATTTCATAAAACACCGATTTGGGGCCAGAGGATACTGTGTGCTTTCAATTTTTCGAGAAGGAGAAAGATCACCAAAATGGTAAATGTCCATTCTTAGTCTATGTAGGTATCTGCTATCTAACACTGAAAGGAGGAAAGGAGTCCTAGGAAGAGTTTCTCCAATGGTGATCAGTGGTTCTAAACATATGGAAGAAGAACATATGGAGGAGCGCTTTTCTAGCAAAAACAAAACAGAAACCTGCAGAACAAGCCTCAAATTCACCTTCACCTTCTGAAGTGCTGCCTTTGTCCACTATTGGTAGGCTGTGTTCAGGATGCTGAGTCACCTATTTCTGCAGGCCCTCTCCAGCCCTTCATATCCTGAGCAGGCTACAGAAAAGGATCTCTGCACTTCTGTGACACCCCTATCCATTTGCTCTGAGATGGCATTTCTCCCCTTTCTCAGACTATATTGGAAAAACATTGCCTGGAATGATGACAGAAACAAGAGTATCTAATAGTCGTCATTTTTTTTCTTTTTCCTACCAATCCAGATTCTTTTTTGTTAATTCATGACTCATCAGATAATGCGTAATGCTCATCTCATCTGCAGAGTCATCAGATCTGTCCTTCTAGTTTTAATGCCCTTATAAAATAAGTAAGACAATAATGTCTTTTCTGGATTTGAGATCTACCAGCAGAATGATGCCACAAAATATTTACTGTAAATCAGATCAGTGGCACTGAGCTAGTTCTAGAATAATTGCCTTTGGCACAATATACTTCCTGTTGAGCACTTATGCGTAGGATGGTGGTGTTATGTTGCCTTCAGGAGAAGTTAAAGACAGTCCTCATCAGGGATTTGCTGCTTCAATTTCCATACACGCAAATCCCTTCTGGGTTCAATGAGTAAATAACCTAGTCCGATGCTCCAATAGCTTCTTGTACACAAGATGACATAACGATTCCTGCTCTCTTTAGATGCTTTATTCCAGATGGCTTGGGATGAAGGGAGATGGGATCCAAAAGTTCCTGAAAGGTATGACAAATATTAGGACCTTAAGCTTAGCTACCTGCTTCCTGATGTTGTTCCCCATCCATGGGCAACCACAGGAAGAGGCCAGGTGGCAAGTGACATCTCGTATCATATCATGAGATCATTGGGCAAATGATGCACACCATGTTGATGGTATCCATTGTGTCCGAGTGATATCATGATGCACATGCTGTGGCTTCTAATAGATATCCATGCTCCCTTCTCTTATCCACAGCTGAAGTATAGTGTTACTGCATTGGTGCTCATACATTTCAGACTGTTTTACAAAGTGTATTAAGCATCATTGATGTTCTCACACTATATCAGACTTAATGCTGGGGGGAAAAATCATACTGTAGAAGAGGAATTTACTTTAAGGGAAATACACATGATGCTAGGAGGTGCTTGAAATGTCTTGCTCAAGATTAAGAAAACTGAGAAATGTCCTATATTAGTTTTAAATAGGGATAACTTTTATTTTCTCCCACTTTATCACTGCTTAACTCAGATTATCCTTGCCCTGCTTCTGAAGGGACTGGATCATATTGGCAAGTTCTGATCAAATGCAATCCCCATCAATTTACTCCAGTCAAACCTGGCCAGTGCAACTAATGCCAGAATAGAGGCAATATGCCATGGTGTCTCCCAGGTATTTATGACAGATGAGGAGCACATCTTTAAAAAGAGATGGTCTTACAGTATGTACTTGAATGCACAGAGAGATTGAAATCTAACCTTTTAAAGATGAGCAGTTAAGTCTCTGCCTGGAAGGATGAATGTGTCTATTTAGCTTTCTGCCACATTCAGAAGTCATAAATGCTATTTGTGAAATGACTCAAGACTTGCACAAGTGAACTGAATCTAAGTCTGCATCAGTACATCTGCAAATGTCAAATCCTTCAGTCCCTGCTCCCACCGGGTCACGATACTTCTAGAAGTTGTGCGACGGCACTTAATGTAAACATCTCCCGACTTTGAAACTGATATGGGTAATGATGTCCTCAAATGCAGTTTTCTTGCCAGTGTTACCAAAGTAGCCTGCTGTAGGTTTCTTCCTGGATTTTTTTTCAACTTCCCAGCCTAGCTGTCAGCCCTAACTTCTGGAACTCAGAGATGGAGAGTGCACTGGATGAGATTTCCCCAAGTGGCTTCTCCTCCTTCCCTGATCCCATCAGGTTCCTAAGACCCTGGTTTACTAGGGAACTACTGTAGAGATGTCTAGAGCAGTGGTGGATAAAAATGAAGAGGGAATGCCATCACAGTTACGTATATGACCTTGTTTGGGAGTAGGTCCAAATATTCATTTATCTGCTTTCATTGCATCTGCATCCCTCACATCCAGCAGACCTGTTTGAGGTTAAACATTCCCCTCTGGACTGTAGCTTGAATCATGTCAACTGGATTTCTATTTTCTCAGTGGAAACGTTTCGCTCCTTATCCAAGGAGCTTCTTCAGTCTGAGCAAAGTTAGTAAGGGAATCCTTAAATATGTTTCTAGGTGGCTGTGTGACCTTACACCTGGGGCTAGGTCATGGTTATATTGAGATGTTATTTTAAGTCCTTAATATAACCATGACCTAGCCCCAGGTGTAAGGTCACACAGCTACCTAGAAACATATTTAGGATTCCCTTACTAACTTTGCTCAGACTGAAGAAGCTCCTTGGATAAGGAGCGAAACGTTTCCACTGAGAAAATAGAAATCCAGTTGACATGATTCAAGCTACAGACAATTCCACCTGGATGACTGAGAACCTTCATAGACATATTCCCCTCTGGAGAAAAACAAGATGAAGATGCAGGCTGCTTTGATTGGTCTGCAAAGCTTTTGGCAGATAATGCCCCTCACATTTGCTGCAAGCTAAATGTCACTGGGCAAGGTTTAATGAAGTGACTTGGGCAATAACTTGTGAAGCTCCTGTGGGATTCTGTTGAGCTTGTAGAGCTTTTTGAGGGAATGGATAGAGACTTCATAAAATGTGCTTTCCACCTGCAAGTTAGACCCATGACCAAGGGCTGACTAAGCTAAGCTTTGACATCATCCATCGTCATCCAGGTGCTGCATGGCTAATCTTAAAAAGTCTGTTTTTGGAACCCCCAATCTCAGTGCTCAACTAGCATTTCCTAGAATGACAAATAAAAGAAATATCTGCTGTGATCAGTGCATAGTGTGATATTTCAAGGGGCAGGAAATGTGGAATGGCTGATGGAGAAAGTTTTCTTGTTAAGTTTGTTCCCTTTCTTTTCTTTGTTTTTAAAGCTGATAATTATTGGGATATTTTTCGTAAGCCAAATGAATGGCTTCTAAGAAACGCCAAATACCCGCACCCTCAAGGAGCCGGAACAGAGAAGCTAATTAAAGCAATTAATTGCTACCCTACTGTGTTTTCAAAGACAGTAATTTTAATTGTGTGAATTTTTTTCTAAAACAAGAAAGAAAAACAAATAAATACTGAGGGAGATAACCTCAGTTCTTGTGTTCTTCAGATTAATCTATCTGTTGTCCAGACGGAATGTCTTAACGTTTTGCATTATTTTCTTTTTTTCCCTCCTCCATCTAAAGTTTTTAGGGTATTTTTTACATTATTTTAAACCCATATTCCAAAATTAAATTAAATTATATATATTAATTGAACAGCCAGGTTAGAGTAAATGACTTGGAATTTCTACAATATAAATAATAAATAAGTAATATACCCCATTATACACTTTATTAAAAATACATAGTTCAGAGAGATAGATAGAGATAGAGATGATAGAGATAGAGAGAGAGATAGAGAGAGAGATAGAGATAGAGGATGATATAGAGATAGATATAGATATAGATATAGATATAGATATAGAGATAGAGATAGAGATAGAGATAGAGATAGAGATAGAGAGAGATAGAGATAGAGATAGAGATAGAGATAGAGATAGAGATAGAGATAGAGATAGAGATAGAGAGAGAGAGAGAGATGATAGAGATAGAGATAGAGATAGAGATAGAGATAGAGATAGAGATAGAGATGATAGAGATAGAGATAGAGATAGAGATAGAGATAGAGATAGAGATAGAGATAGAGATAGAGATAGAGATGATAGAGATAGAGATAGAGATAGAGATAGAGATAGAGATAGAGATAGAGAGAGATGATAGAGATAGAGATAGAGATAGAGATAGAGATAGAGATAGAGATAGAGATAGAGACAGAGACAGAGACAGAGACAGAGACAGAGACAGAGACAGATAGGGATAGATTTTGATGAAGGAATCAAAACTGCCTTGGTTGTCAGTGGTCATGGGGCTGATTATATAGATTTCCCTGGGCCTCTCAGGGTCCTTTAGAATCATCAACCAAGGATGCAGTGTGTAAGTTTTCTTGAGCCAGTGGCTGTATTAAAGAATAATACCACCCAGAGTCCCCCTCTTGGGGGAGATGGGCAGTGATAGAAATATGAACAATAAATAAATATATAATAAAATAAATAAATAAATAATTTTAATTTGGTTAAAATTAATAATGGTAATTAATAACTTTCCTTTATTGTCACATTAAAATAATGATTTGATAATAATTTTTAGAATTTTCTAGGACTCGCTCAAGCTTTCAAAGAATCACATAACCACCATGGGGGTCTTATGTCTGTGCCTTTAAGAGGTAGCATCCTACTAAATAGATTTTGAAGATGGAATTCTTCAGTAGCTTCTGGTCAATTGAACATTACAACATTGTACCATACAAACTGAATGCTTCCCTCCCTTTCCCCCATATAGTTGTAACGTTGTGAGTTCCCAGAAGTCTATCTTGTCTTCCATGGTATTTATGTTTATCTGAAACCTGGATGCTGAGGACAAGGATGGATTGTTTGGATTCAAAGAAGAAAAGTTGCTTTGCAGGGCATGAGAGCCTGAACAGGGCATCTGTCTGCAATTCCGTCAACCAAACACTTCCTTTCCATAGCCTAGATAATGTAGTAGCTTCTTTTCATCTCAGAATGACTACATTGATAGAATAGATCCCTACTCAAATATGTGCCCAAGGTTAACAACATGATACGAGGTAACAGCTTTTGAATCTCCCATTTAATCAAATCAGGAAATCCTCAGGATCTAATTTTTCAGAAGCTGAGTTTCAGTCTTCACTCTTGGAGAAGGAGAAGGAGAAGGAGAAGGAGAAGGAGAAGGAGAAGGAGAAGGAAGAGAAGAGGTCTGTTCTTCAATTTATTCTTTTGGTAAAAGGACTTGCAAATCTGTTGGCTTTTCAATGTATTACAGCTTTAAGTTTTTGCCACAATGGAACTGCATTCCACCTTTATTAATGTTGTAAAAGTAGAAACTTTGAGATAAAACATGGAATTTGCAATTGTGCTAGGTACTTTTTTTTATAAAAAGTCTAGAAAACTGGGGTTAATGTAAAGCATTACTTAATATTTGTGGTTTTTCTGGGAGTGGGTTTCAGTCTTTATCTTTTAATGCCTTTCTTTGTTTGCAAAAAAGATAGTTTGTGGTTAGAGAAAGTAAAACTAGAAACACCAAAGGTCGAAAGGTTAATTCCACTTATTGCAATAGATATTCAAGAAGTGTCTCATCTGTGCAGCTGGCAGGACTTTTATCTTACAAGAAAGAGACAGAATGAAAAGGAAAGAGGCTTTTTGTTGTGAAGAGCCAAACTTTTAAAAATCCTCCTGGAACTGTTGAATAAAATAGAGAGAAAGTTTTCCACATATTCTTCCTGACTTCTTCATTAGCTCCAGGTTCAGGAGGAAAAAGATGACATGTGTAAGAAGGTAGGAGTGTGTGTGTATGTATGTGTGTGTATGTGTTTGTGTGTGTGTGTTTTCCTTAAAATGACAGACAAGTTCTATGTAGCAAAAATGGGGCAATTATAACAACTGCTTCAACAATCTGTTCTCCAGCATATATAACACTATTTCAATTCAGTTTGATGGGGAAGAAATTCAGTTCCTCAATACCCCCTCTTCTTCTTCTGTCTTTTCCTCCTATCCATTAAGAAGAATATTTTTTTCTGAAATTCTCAGTTATTATGTTTGGAATTTTTTGCACTTTCTTATCTAGGAATAAAGTGGCCAACTAAGATAGAAAGATTCTGTAGATAAATTGATGAGAAAGAGAGAGAGAGATGATAGATTCTGTTTCTCGGAATATATTTAAAGTAAATAGCTATTAATACAGGTAGTCCTTGACATATGACCACAATTGGGAACGGAACGTCTGCCACTGAGATGGCCATTAAGTGAGTCACTCCAAATTCCACAACCTTTTTTGCTGCAGTTGTTAAATGAATCACCACTTTCTTAAGTGAATTTCCCCGTTGACTTTGCTTGTCGGAAGCTGTCTGGGAAGCTGCAAATGGTGATCGCATGACCCCAGGACACTGCAACCATTGTAAATATGTGCCGGTTGCCAAGCACCTGAATTTTGATCATGTTACTACAGAGATGCTGTGATGGTTGTAAGTGTGAGGACTGGTCATAAGTCACTTTTCCCAGCACTGTCTTAACTTCAAACGACCACTAAACAAATGGTTCTAAGTCGAGGACTACCTGTAGCTACTAAGTTGTTGATTTTCTAATCCATCAGAAAGGCCACCAAATTGGGAATATGGGCTTTCTAAGGTATCTGATAAAGTGGACAGGATTCTTACTGTGAATTTTAAAATAATTATAATATAAAACTTGGAAACAAGAAGAAATATAGTATGCACTTTTCTTGTTTTAGTTATTCTGAGAAAGACTGTAGGTCTCATTTCCCATGCAAAATAAACCCTTACTCTTTCATTTTTACATTATGTATTTTATTATTATTTGAATTGTCCAAATACACAAGGCTTTATGTCTTGTGCAAATATGTCATTATCTTTACTTTCTCGGGAGTGAGGTGGGGAATGGTAGCCTTACTCTTGCTTATAAAGAAGAAATTCCTTTCACTCCATTAGAAATAACCAGCAGATGTTATGTCTATTATTGTAAAATTTCTATTCTGCCAGCCATTGGTAACTGGTGCAGTTAAAATATTGCTCACCCATGATGGGAAGGATATATTCTCTGAAATGTGGTGCAGCCAGCTGAAAGTTTTAGATGATTATATCCATATAGTCACTAATGGCCATTTTCTAGGGAAAATAGTTTTATGTGAGAGAAACTCTGGATGGTTTCTGGAAAATTGGAGAGCTTAATTAGTATTGGAATTAACTAAAGAGAAACACAGAGGTACCCATTTCCATCTTCTTGATTAACTCCCTTCATATGGCTTTATATCATTATAACAATAGCTATTGGTGATGCTGTGAGGCACATTAAATCACTAATGTGGACATGACTTGTCTTCTTTTTCTCATGCCATTCCAGACTTCAGAGACATCCTGCGCTATCCTGCTGACTGGAGAAGAATGGATCTAGGTAGTTTTCCAGGACTGGCATACTTCCCATAGAAATACATCTCTCGAATATTGGGTATATGAAACCTCTTTGGGTTGATGCTGGTCAGGCATTGCAGAGGCAACTCACACAATATTTCTATGTACAGAAATAGGAATTAGTAAAGCATCTGGATAAATGCTTCGAGAGCCAGTTTGGTGTAGTAGTTAAGGCACCAGACTAGAAACTGGGAGACCGTGAGTTCTAGTTCTGCCTTAGGCACAAAGCCAGCTGGGTGACCCTGGGCCAGTCCCTCTCTCTAAGCCCTAGGAAGAAGGCAATGGCAAACCACTTCCAAAAATCTTGCCAAGAAAACTGCAGGGACTTGTTCAGGCAGTTGCCGTGAATCAGACACTGTTGAGTTGTCATCTCAGTCCTGCATGAGTGGATGGCTGAATGTGTTCCTGACTTTAGTATGAAATGTGAATCTACATTATGGACAGTAGCTCTGAAGTATGGCTAGATGGTGACTGCTGCTGGAAGAGCAATGTCATGTCCCTTACAGCAGCTTGCAAGCAAAGAAGCAATATTCAGAGTAGGCTTCTTTAAATGAAAATGTGGTTAGGTGACATAATCTTAAAAACTCATTTATCAGTGAGTATATTAAGGGATGAACATGCTATTCTCTTCAATTTTCATTCTAACCAAGTTTTGATTTAATGGGGAAGATGCTAATTGCCTATTTGGTATCACAGAAATGTCCATCTGTTCTTGTTCTACAATATTTTGGAAATGACCATTTTCATTCACAAGGTCAGATAGTACCATCATATTTAATAAGAAACCTTTTGCTTTTCATTTAAGCATCAGAAATAAATTTCCAAGCATCAGAAATAAATTTCCAAGCATCAGAAATAAATTTCCAAGCATCAGAAATAAATTTCCATACTCGTGGCTCAGAAGTTTGTGAAACATAAGACAGAGGGAAATGTACACTTGGGTATTACTCTCTACTCTGAAAAAGCATTCCTTAAGTAGCTAGGGCACCCTTTGCTACAATAACTATCACACACTTTGAAGATATAATTGACAAGCAACATTATACTCATGGGGGTAGCAAAACAAAAAACAAAGCACTAATCTAAACACATTCTCTTAGGACGAGTCAAACAAACTATGCAAAATAGGAACAGAATAATTCTGGAACAAGGAAAAAAATAACTTATCTGTACAGCATGGAAATGTTCTTTGAATCAAATAAGAAGCTTCCATGGGCAAGCCAAGAAAAGTGAAGATTATGCACTATTGTGCCAGAGTAGTAGACTGCATGGCCTTGCATTCAAGAGGAGGGATGTAGAACAGGATCATTCTGGAGCCACCAGTGGATTGCAAAGATTCCTGTGAGTCTTCCACTGTGAGATTTTGCTTCTGTCTGTGCTCCTGCCCTCTGAAGATGCTGGCCACAGATGCTGGCGAAACGTTAGGAACCACAACTTCCAGAACACGGCCACACAGCCCGGAAGACCCACAACAGCCATCTTCCACTGTGAGTTTGGTTGTCAGGGGGAAGGCAGCCCTATGTACGCTTTCTTTCTCACAACCCTGTGTGAAGCTGTACAGCCCGAAGTAGCAGATGATAGAAATGATAAGTAGGTAGATTGGAAGGTGACACAAATGGGGAAAAGGTCTGTGTGAGAAGAATAAGTTTTATTACAGACTTGATAGAAAGGAAGAAAATAATGGGTGGTGACCTTCTTCATCTAGAAACAAGCATGGCTCCTTTTCTATGACTCTCTGTTGCCACAAATTTTGCATCACTTCTCTGACTTACTCTTCAAGTTCAGTCCTCTACATTTAGGTCTCTGCTTACTTCTTGGTCCTGTTCTTAAGTCAAGGACAGTTGTCCCACATATATTGGAATGGTATCTGAGGAAGCTTGTGACACTGTGCATAGTAGCTGAAAGACCCAAACCTTTCCCACAACTTCAGCACATTCTGCTGCATGTTTGCATACAAAGAGCTGCTTCATGTGATGGGTTTTGATGTCCCTCAGCTCTACTCCCTTGAATGGTTGGGATTCTACCCATCTGTTGAATACGTAGGTGACACATGACCACCATAACATTTTTGGTAGGGCTGATGCATTAAGCCACTACTTGACTCTCACTCTTTCAGCTCTTGCTTTCCTTATTATCTATAGGATGATCCTCCTATCCTTATGTGAAAGAAGGCACAATGAAAAGGTGTTCAAGAATGACCTGGTTTTGCATTCAAGCACCAGAATTGTTAATTCACATTGAGTAGACCACCCAAACTGATGCTAAGATCAGTCTGAATGAGCGTGAATACAGTATATTTAAAAACGATAATGCCAGAAAGAGATGCAATTGATACATTTAAGGAACATATTACAACACAGGCTATGTTCATCAGGATTGACTGAGTTCCAGTAAGAACCCAGAGGTGGATGCTGTTATCAGATCTGGAGGGAAAAAAATCTTGTCCTAAGTAGAGGCTATCTGGCAGATAAAGTATATCAGTGGGAGTTATGAAGTCTGGCAAGATATCTGGCAGTGAAGCATTCATTGCTTCAAGGAAACCAGCTGAGAGCTCCTCATTAATGGCATTATGGTAGCTTTGACCTTGCCTCCAGATAGTGACATGGGTTTTTGTCTCTTTCGTTCACCACTAACTTCAACTGCTGAAAATGTTTTGCTGCTGTGTCCTCATATCTTTCTTGTAGTTAGCATTTCTTTAGGGATAAGGTCTTTTTAAAAAAGCTATACAGTAAACCACTTGGTTAACCCAAGACCATATAATCATTTCTCCATTAATATTCCATCTGGTGTTGAGCAAATGCCTCTGTCTCTAGCATATCCCTTTTTATCCCATTTCACATGTGGAGGGGATGGAGAAAATGCAATAGGCTGTTGGGAGATACTCAGTCTTTCACCTCAAGGTATATGCTATGTATGTTCAACTCTCCAAGTCCTACCTTTATTCAAATGAAAGGAGGGAAGTTACCAATGACAAGAGAAAGGGGGAGGGAGATAAAATCTCAAGGATGTGGAAATTTCAAGACATTTTGGGTCCAACATGTTTTGCAAAATACTTGTCCATGGGTAGATAAAAAACACCAAGTAACTAACATATCTTCCAGCTGTGAAAAATAATCTCATACAATAACTAATATTGTATTGATCATTGCATCAAAGAAGAATGAGATGTCACTAAGCTTCCATCATGACATTATCTTAAGTATTGCCTCTACATTATCATTGTTCACTTCTTCACACGATTCTAACTGGGCTTATGCACTAATGATTGTAGTGAAGTAGTAGTAGTGTTTGTTAGGGGTGGGTGAACTTTTAGCAATTTATTTATTTTATTTTATTAATTTAATTTATATAACCACCCATCTCCCCCTACGGGGGACTCTAATTTGCCTTAGCTCTGCCTTGGTGAAGCATCTATTGGCAGATTGACCTTGCAAACAGTAGCTTCTGCACACAAGTAGAAACGTTGTGTTGAGTAGAAAGACAACCTCCTGGTGGCCTTGTGAAGGGGCACTTGATCCAAATACCAATGCTATTTTCCCTTCAAAGATCAGTGCAACTGGTGTTTATGTAAATGCTTCAAATGGTGACTAATGAACTATCTGCAACTAATGTGCATTTGGCTTTTCCCTAAGCTTACAGCCAGTGAGGAATATCTATGAACCATATATTGAGCAAAATCCAAAGTCCATGGAAGAAGAAAGATGAAGAGATGAAGCTGGACCATCTGCCTGAGTCCTGGAGTGCAATTTTGACACATGACATGTGTCAACTTCAATGAGTATGTCCCAAGAACATAGGAAAATATGATGACCAAAAGAAATATTGGCTCAATGAAATTACAAAAACCGATAACATTTCAATAGAATATATTGTTCTAAAGAACACTACGAATGTAAAACCATTGTTACTTTTCCTTCAAATACAGCAGCACAGAAGAGTGGGGAAAATGGGTTGTATTGCTCTGGGGATCATTTTAAAACATGTAGAAGAGATAAAATAAGAAACTGACATCTAAAAAAGGGGTAGTGTGATAAAATTATATATCTTGCCCTAATTGCTTTTTCTTAACATTTCATTCTTTATAAATTAATCTGCAGTGTAGCATCTTATGACAGTACAGAAATGAAAGGTGGTGGTGGATTTATGTAGTCTTGCATGTCTACATTCCTTCTTTTCTACCATAATATACATTTTAAATGTTACAGCATCTAGGGATGGATGAGAATTTCATTTAGTTTGTTTATTGATAAGCACTCGTTAAAATTGCAAATACCTTCATAAGATGAGTAAAAAAAACATAATGGGAAAGGAATGATACATGAATTTCGTCAACCATCTTTGAGGTTCTGAATCAATGTTGCTGCTGCTGACAAACTCCTCACCTTTATCATATGGCAGGCAAGTGTCAGATGGCTCCCTCCATGGGAGAAGAGCTGTAATATATTAATTTGGCTGCTGCAGAAACCAAAATGCACAAATTTCTTCATAAAAAGGACAGAAACTGAATTTTAAAAAATAGTGTAGGCGAGAAATAAAAGGACACATTCTCCCCTCTGCACACATTTTTTTCAAATCTAACTGTGTGACAACCTGGACTCACCTTAGACCATAGTGGTTGGAAATTGGTGGCATAGTTTCTAGGTCCATGCAAATCCTCAGAAGATGCCTCACATCACTTCAGTACAGCTTTGCAAGTTGATGTGGCTTTCTGCTTCTATACAGTGGCCATCATGTTTGCTGGCAGACTTGGGCTTACATGTGGTCAGCACATTTTCAGAAATTTATTTTTAGTGAAGGGAAGCTGCAAAAAGGTGTTTTGAGTCACATAATGTGTATTGATAGAAAAAAGCTTCTTTCTCTTCCATCTGAAAAAGATAGAACAATACCGTAGTACAAGTGATTCACTGAGGTGAGTTGGTAAATTGTTCTAACTTTGCACTGCTGTGAGACTGTCCTGCCATCATACGGTAAACATTAAAAGACATTTCTAATCTCTACACCCTTCCAAAAACAAGAATGATTGCTCTAGCCACTCCCAAATCCTACCCCATCTACTCTGGATGATCATCATTCTTGAATATCTCAGAAATGTTAATTGGAGCTCCTACCATCCAAAGATAACCCTGCAGGAATAAACAAGTGGGGTTAATGACATCAAGCATAAGACCCAATTCATTAAGACTGTCTGGCTTCACCCCACAGGCAAGAATGAACCACTTAGCCAAGCTCAGAAAAACGGCCAGGAACTCCACAGAAGTAATAAATATGGAAGAAAGTTGGAAGCCAAGTGACTGCTGTGTTTCAAGATCAAAGCCTTTATATAAAAGAAGCAGAACTTAACCTCCCTTGTATGTGTTTCCCCTTCTTCTAAATAGAAGACAATCTGGCCGACATTTTGAGTAGGTTGCCTTGTCTCCATCAGTCCTTTGTTTTTATAACTATTAGATTTATTACCACATTGTTCTTCACTGACTGTGTGAGAGTTAGATCCCATTTAGTGTCAACATTTGGAAAGTTGAGAGCCTCTTACAAAATGGATGCCATGGTGTGTCTTTCCAGTTACCAAAGATCTGCTTCATAAAAAGCAAATGATGAAGCTGAAAGGAGTGGCCTCACCGAAGAATCTAAATGTATTTCAGAGTTTTTTGAGGAACCTTGAAAGACAAAAATTATCATTTGAACTCATACATTATTACTTCATTCTCCATTTCATGAAAGACAAACAAATCAGGTTCAAATTCATTTGCAGGTAACTGTCAAGAAATACGACTGAGGACAGAACAGAAATGCCAATGGGTATTTGACCTCAAAAAACCACATACAGTATCTATTACATAGAAATAAAGGGAATTAATATTTTGGGATATGCATTACTTTCACAGAGCAATTCCTTTGCAGATATGAGAGAGAGAGAGAGAGAGAGAGAGAGGGAGGGAGGGAGGGAGGGAGGGAGGACATGAGAATACCACATTGTATGACATGTGAGTGCAATTTGGTATGTAAAAAAGTGATGCTTAATCCAGACCATCTGCAGGTTGCCTTAATTAAACATAACCTTGATGCAGCGCCTTTATTTTTCCTATCCAGTGATTTTCTATCTAAGAATAGGTACCTCACCCTTTTTTTTCAACATGCTTTGGAGTTCTGAAATTTATTTATTTTCATATTTTTAAAGTTTAATGTTTTTAAACTCAAACAGAAATTTTATTTTTTGTTGCTGTTTGAGTTTGTTTTGCTTTGCTTTGCTTTGGGGCAGAGAGCTGGCCCAAATGTTCCATACATTTCAGAACATTTGGGAGATTTGTTGAATGCTCAGCATCTTCCAATTCTCTATGCTTAAATCTACCTTCTCCTATTTTGGCCTTTCCAACTCCATTTTTTTTTACTTCAGAACAAGCAAGACATAGATGCTGGCAAGGAAATCCAATAGGAATTTTCTTCCTCTGAGGTCAGAGGTCTTCCTTGGTTTTGGAAAAAGGAATCCAGCTAATTGGTCACCTTCCCAAGTATCATAGAATTTCATCCTAAATGTACAACTAAAGTGGCAAGCAATCTGCCTCTATTCGAAGCCAGGCTTGATATAAGGACATCCAAGAATAAGACTGTCTACATTTTTTTAAAGTTAGCCAGTACACCCCAGAACTCTTTAGATATAAGTCTGGATTTAGTTCCATCCATGCCATTTCTTCATTTAAAGGTTCTTGTTTCCATTTTGGCCAAAAGTTTAGAAGTAAAACTCTCCAAACATCATGGGGCTGGCTACATTCCCCAGGAGCTGTTTGTGTATATTAAGTTTCTCCTCTCTTCTCTTCTCTTCTCTTCTCTTCTCTTCTCTTCTCTTCTCTTCTCTTCTCTTCTCTTCTTTCTCTCTACAAACTCCTGATGATTACAGGAACACATCCATGTAGCCTTCTCAGAAACAATCTGGAAGTTTGTCAATTGTCTTCTTTCAAAATGTCCTGGTGGTCTGCATCTTCAATCTTGGATTTCCTGGTGCTCTCCGATCCAAATAGTGGCCATTTCTGAACAGTTTTTTTAAAAAAAATCAGCAAAAATTGGCATTTTTCATTCCTGGGAAGTCATATTGACAGAGCTGCTTTTTTTATATCTAGTTGCAAAATCAGCTCAATATGAAACTGATGTTATCAAACTCCATCAGTAGCAAGGCACTTTGATGCAAGGCAGTGATAAAGGAGGCCCATCAATGCCCTCTCTACATGATTGCATAGACATTTTGTCTTTTTCCTTTCCATAAAGAGCATTTCTTCTCTTGTCCATCAGGGGAAGTATCTGATGAAACGGCTGTAAAATTAAAGCATCTTTCTATTTTGTAATTGATTTATTTCCAGTTCACACTTGCTGGCTGTGAGGTACTCTGCAGGCCAATTAGACCAGAGGAAATTAAACATGTTGATGATGCACTCAGTGTTCATGCTTTGTAGTAAATTAAATATGACCTTTGGAGTTTGCCTGTGAGTGTTTGTGGAATGAGAAAGTTGGCGAATGCAGCATGCAACATGCTTCTATTTATTCACTCTTAATGCTTTCTAGCTAGAGAGAAGAAAAGGGATTTCACGGCCTTTGCAGGTACCATGTATTTCAGATCTTAGAAGAAACAAAGACAGGACATGTTTTCTCTAAATGGTAGATAATGCATGTCCTGTATCTAGATACATACTGTATAATGCTAATCCAATTGCATTTCTCAGTGCCCTGCAACTTTAACGTAGGGAACTTATATTTGGAATATAGAGATGAATAGGATTCCATGCTATGAACAGAGAGAAACTAATGCAAACCCCACTATCTCAAGTAGGGCCTTTTTAGAGAGGAGGCAATGGTCCCCAAACAAGGAAGTTCCCTCTGAAGTATAATCTTTATATGGATCTTTTTTTTTCAGAATTAGTAGAAAAACTAATTAGTTATGTTATAATGGCAATAGTTATTTCAGTATTATAGGTTCCCCCACACCATCTCAATTACTGGACAATTGACTTCAATGGGGAAAAATCAATGGAGGAAAAAGTGTTATTGACTAGGGATGCAGTGAAAAGGAAGTGTGTGTCTTCAAACGAACATTCTGCCCCAGGCTTCTCCGACTCTGGTCTCAAACTGTGTCCCTTTTCAAACAGAGTGAGTTCCAGCCTGTTGTGAGGGTCAGAGATCTTGAATGGATGGCCAGCTGATAGCAAACGGTTCCAGTTTTCATTTTATTTTTCTGTGCTACCAACCCAACATAGCTAGGCAAGTTGATAGCTCTACCCTTATCTTCCAGGGTAGACTCAGAACAGGAGCTCTTTCGTTGTTGTTGGTTTGTTGTTGGTTTTGCTACCTCCAACTACCCAGCTGCAGGGATGCATCAGCAGATGAGTTTTCCATCACTGGTCAAGGGAGACAAAATTGTCTAAAATGTCCTGTTCAGTCCACACACTTAACCCGGACAGCCAATAACAGGCCAATTTTCCCTAGAGCTGATTCTGGCAGTACACAGTGATACCACCTGGGTCAAAAGTTGTGATTTGGGGAATACAAAGTTTTCTTCAGGATGCATATGGTATTCCATGAGTCCTTGCCCAAGGAGAGCTTGTTTATTCAGCCACTGTACATTGCCAAATGTTTTTCTCAGAGGACTGATTTGGGCAGGATGTCAACACTGTCTCACTTTTGATAGAGTTAGACAGCTACACAGCTGACTAGGTGAGAATATATCAACCCAACATCTGAGGCTGTTTCGGGGTTAAAACAAGTCCTCTTCTACCCACTAAGACTTAGTCGCAGTGGCCATACAACATGCTCACTCTGTCATTGATTCCATTAAGTTTGTTGTGCAAACAGAGCCAGTAAGCCTTTCCCTGCTCAGAGATGCAATCTCAAAACACAAGACCAAATATTAGTTAGGTGCCATTGAGTCAGGTCAAACTCCTGGCAGCTGTATGAGCCAATGCCTCCAACTTGACTTGTTGCCATTGACAATCTACAGCTCTTCCTGATCCTGTCTATCTACCTTATCTGTTGTTTCCCATTCTGCTACTCAACTACTACCAGCTATTGGACTGTACTGTTAGAGAGTTGTAATATACTTGTTGTTGTTGTTGTTGGGTAATCTCTTGAGGAATAGATTACTTGCAATGATGGGTACAGTTTAAATAAGTGATGGATGAGAGGCAGAGCCAAAACTGAATGAAGTCACATTCTATTTTTTGCTTTCACTTCCTTTATTTCTTCCTTTGCCCCCTCCAATCTTCTTGCACTTTCTCTAACATACTGTTCCTCTTTCTTTCTCTTCGCAAAAAGCAAGCTGCTGAGGAAGAGATGGATGGTTGTTTTCCAGAGATCTGAATTATGAACTTGCCAAGGGTTTTTTGAAATTAGGCTGTAGGACAAGTTTAATCAGGGAGAGGCACATGTAGCTCCAGAGCTGAAGATATCCCACCTCTGGACTGCAAGTCATTCTATTTGACCTAAAATAATAAAGGATCAATTGATGTGCTAATACTGAAAGTAAAGTTCTCTCTCTCTCTTTCTTCCAGCTGAAGAAAACCTCTTTAGAACTACCTCAGCTTCTGAAGCAACAGCTTCAATCAGAACAATGTTTATCTTTGCACTGAGGATTTGGTGCTACATACGGAGTTCACTTTCCCAGAATATTAAGCTGCTAGCCTTTGATCAGAAAAGCTTAAGAAAAATTGGTGCACTGAGTGGGGAAAAACAAATCCCAGCAATATGTATCTTTAAAGTATAACAAACATTTTCCAACACTCTGCATATTGCTATAGATTATTTTATTTCACCTAAGTTGGTTCCTAATGAATGTCACAGACAAATGCAATCATCCTCATCTTGTCCTCCTTCTTCCTCCTCCTCCTCTTCCTCATTGTATTAGATTTATTTTTGAAGACACTATCTAGAAGTTTGTGCATTCAGAAACATATATAAAGAATGTAAGAGATTTTGTTCAAAGTAGTTTTTACAAGTGTTTATGTTTAAAAATAAGAGAGAGAACTAGTATATAAATATTAATGAAACACACACACACATTACAAAGAGTTCAAATCTATTATTTGGTATTTTTCATTACAGAAAGTACATAGCCCAAATATGAAAAATATCATTTGGTTCTTGAAAATTATTTCTTTTTATGCCTGGACATGGAGAGAATCTTGTTTTCTTTTACATTTGGGAATTCTTAGATTTAAAAAGAAATCATAACAGTTACACATTGGTATTGTTCAATTGATTGTTTTCATATTTTAAACACAGGTGGGGTTGCGTTAATACTGCAGTGATTCACAGTAAATTGGAAATGTTTGAAATATAACCAACATTGTTTTTAACCTCTTAGCCAGTTTTGAAGTTTAGAAAACATATCACATGATGGAGCACTTATTTTATCAGTGAAAACCCCTTTTTATTCAATACAAACATTTTTAAAAATTATAACTTGCATGTTATTTTTATCCAAAGCATCAGATGCAAATAAAGATATTAAATATGGTTAGACTTAAGATTCAAGTCAAATTATATTTTGTTTTAAAATAATGGGGACATTTCCTTTGTTAATTGGATGAGATTCTGCACTTGCTCATATCACTTTTCTCCCATTTGGCTTAAAGAATATGCAATATGGCAATATTATAGAAAGTGAAGACAATAACAACACTGGAAATGTGAATAAAATGTAAGAATTATCGAAAAATTATCCTAAATTGGCCAGTTTGGAGAGCAGTGGTTATGGAAGAATAACAGAGAAGGGCTTTGCAATTATATACAGGTATCTCAGAGCTTATTTGAAATGTGGGGTTCTCAAATGAGAGATTGAGTTGTTTAATATTTCCTTCCATTTTTAATGACAAGCTATTAGGATCATTGTGAGAAGTCTTGGCAGATGCTTTGAAAAGTTATAAGAATCTACATTGCAAAGAATCATAACAGGTAAAGAGAGCCAGTTTGGTCTAGTGCTTAAGGTGCTGAGCTAGAAACCAGGAGTTGGTGAGTTCTAGTCCTGCCTCAGGCATGAAAGCCGGCTGGGTGACCTTGGGCGAGTCATTCTCTTTCAGCCCAATTCACCTCACAGGGTTGTTGTGGTGGGGAAAATAGGAGGAGGAAGGAGTATTAGGTATGTTCCCCACCTTGAGTTATTTATAAAAATAATAATGGCAGGATAAAAATTAAGAAAGAAAGAAAGAAAGAAAGAAAGAAAGAAAGAAAGAAAGAAAGAAAGAAAGAAAGAAAGAAAGAAAGAAAGAAAGAAAGAAAGAAAGAAGGACGGACTAGTCAGTATATTCCGAATCACCAAGGCAGTCTGAAATGGCTACTGGAAGGTCTTCCCCAAAAATCTTAAATTCTGTAATATATAATGACCCTGCTAACATGTGAAGCTAACAACTCCATTTTTATGCATGACAATTCATGCAGGAAGCGGAACAGAAGAAGAACATAATAGAGAGAAACAACAATAGAAGTTTGCTTATATTCTCCTTTAAGCAGTCAGAGATATAGTTTTTGTTGTTGTTCAGTCGTTTAGTCATGTCTGACTCTTCGTGACCCCATGGACAATAGCACACCAGGCCTTCCTGTCCTCCACTGTCCCCCAGAGTTTACTCAAATTCATGTTCATTACATTGGTGATGTTATCTAACCATCTCATCTTCTGTCCCCTTCTCCTTTTGCCTTCAGTCTTTCCCAGCATCAGGGTCTTTTCCAGTGAGTCTTCTCTTCACATTAGGTGGCCAAAGTATTTGAGCTTCAGCTTCAGTATCTGTCCTTCCAATGAGCAGTCAGGGTTGATTTCCTTTAGGATTGACTGATTTGTCCTCCTTGCAGTCCAGGGGACTCTTAAGAGTCTTCTCCAGCATCACAGCTCGAAAGTATCAATTCTTCGGCACTCAGCCTTCCTTGTTGTCCAACTCTCACAGCCATACATTACTACTGGGAAAACCATAGCTTTAATTATACAGACCTTTGTCGGCAAGGTGATGTCTCTGCTTTTTAATATGCTGTCTAGGTTTGCCATAGCTTTCCTCCCAAGGAGCAAGCGACTTTTAATTTCATGGCTGCAGTCACAATCTGCGGTGATCTTGGAGCCCAGGAAAATAAAATCTGTCACTGCTTCCATTTCTTCCCCTTCTATTTGCCAGGAAGTGATGGGACCAGATGCCATGATCTTAGTTTTTTTAATGTTGAGTTTCAAGCCAGCTTTTGCACTCTCCTCTTTCACCCTCATCAAGAGGCTCTTTAGTTCCTCTTCACTTTCTGCCATTACGGTGGTATCGTCTGCATATCTGAGGTTTTTGGTATTTCTCCCAGCAACCTTAACTCCAGCTTGTGATTCATCCAGCCCGACATTTTTCATGATGTACTCTGCATATAAGTTAAATAAGCAGATCTAGTACTTTACCAAAATTGCACTGAATTTCACAGAACATTAATTAGCAGAGTCAAGTCATGGGATTCTAACTTTCAACAATAGCATCTGCATGCAAGAATTCAGGAAGTGCCACAAACAAAAAAGAAAAAGAATGTAACAATAGATGTTACAGTTAAATAATGAATGTTTCCGTTTTTAGTGTGTGCCTTTTTTAGAAAAAGTTCTGGAGTGCTCTATCAGCATTTATACCAAAATTTTCCTAAATGCTGAGAATAAGTGTTTTTTTCTTCCCCCTGTGTTTGTGTTAAGTACTTGTGATAAGTACTAGATCTGCTTATTTAACTTATATGCAGAGTACATCATGAAAAATGTCGGGCTGGATGAATCACAAGCTGGAGTTAAGGTTGCTGGGAGAAATACCAAAAACCTCAGATATGCAGACGATACCACCGTAATGGCAGGAAAACTTTAATGAACTTTAGAATAATTATAACCAAGCTTTCTTTGGAATGGTTTAGAGCTTGCAAGCAGCAAATCTAATCTTCCATATGTTGGTATTGGGATATGGACAATATTCAGATTACAGCTCACTTAAACAGATGTCAGATCTTACTTATTCTGATGCATATTTTAAAGGAAGCGAAAGAAGTACCTGCATCAAAACAGATTTAGCACAAATCGAACATGGAAGGAAGGGAAAGGAAATGGAGGTAGAGGAGTATGTTTAAGGGTGGGGCTGGAGATGAATCACATTTACTTTTCTCTTGCATACATAGTTGGGACAGGGAGGTGCACAATGCCTAATATTAATATTGCATGGGTGAAAAATACCTGTGATAATTTTAATATCTCTGTTCATGGTATCAACATACACCAACCGTTCTCTCACACAAAGAAAAGCACTCAATTTATGCATATAAACCCATACATCGCTCTATTCCAGATAGATAGATAGATAGATAGATAGATAGATAGATAGATAGATAGACAGACAGACAGACAGACAGACAGACAGACAGACAGACAGACCGACCGACCAACCAACCAACCAACCAACCAACCAACCAACCAACCAACCAACCAGCCATAGTATAGCAAGTAAGGCAAGCAAGGAAATCACTTTAATTTCAACTAACCTTACCTTTAAATACAGGGAGATAGTAGCAAGTTTATAGATGTTTTAGTTAGCTACTTTATATCTTGTTTGCCGCATCCCAGCATTGTAAGGACACACATTTTCCCACTCTAGGCTTTTCCATTGTTGCCAAGAAAATGACATGGATATGCACATGGACACATACTCACCTGGAATCAGACTTGACTGAGATGAATTGCTCCATCCACACATCTTCTTAGAAGCCATATTCCAAAAGGAAAAGGGAGCCATCAACATACACCAACCGTTCTCTCACACAAAGAAAAGCACTCAATTTATGCATATAAACCCATACATTGCTCTATTCCAGATAGATAGATAGATAGATAGATAGATAGATAGATAGATAGATAGATAGATAGATAGATAGATATGTCTATGAAGGTTCTCAGTCATCCAGGTGGAATTGTCTGTAGCTTGAATCATGTCAACTGGATTTCTATTTTCTCAGTGGAAACGTTTCCACTGAGCGAAACGTTTCCACTGAGAAAATAGAAATCCAGTTGACATGATTCAAGCTACAAAGATAGATAGATAGATAGATAGATAGATAGATAGATAGATAGACAGACAGACAGACAGACAGACAGACAGACAGACCGACCGACCAACCAACCAACCAACCAACCAACCAACCAACCAACCAACCAACCAGCCAGCCATAGTATAGCAACTAAGGCAAGCAAGGAAATCACTTTAATTTGAACTAACCTTACCTTTAAATACAGGGAGATAGTAGCAAGGTTATAGATGTTTTAGTTAGCTACTTTATATCTTGTTTGCCGCATCCCAGCATTGTAAGGACACACATTTTCCTTAACCACAATGCAGGAACCACTGTAATTCCACAAATCAAATGCATTTTGAAAAAGGCAGATGCAGTAGATGCCTGAGGTTGCCATCTGAGCACTTAGAATGAATTACTACTATGAAAGGGCAAATAACTTAAGAAAAAAAAACTGTGACCGAAAGGTTGATACATCAGATTGGTAATGTGCATATTAACATTACTCATTTGAAAATTATGGTTTACTTATCTGCTGACAACTAATACCAGTTGCTTTCCCAAACATCAACTTGAGTTCAACTTGAGCTTACATTCCAAAGTGCACTATCATCCCATCTGACCATCTTCTTACCACCAGTGACATGTCAACATAAAAGTGTTAGATCCTGCTCTTTAAAATGCAAGTTTTCTGTGCTCCATATCCTGCACAAGATCATCTGCTCCTTGCTCGCCTTTTTGAAAGCTCTGGTTTTCTTCCTTTTGAAACACATTTTTGGATCCCCCCCCCCCCAGAACCCACCTCCCTTCAAAGTGCTAGCATGGCAATCGCTGAGTTGCCCAAATTCAGAATAGATCGTTTTTCATGTGCCACCAGTCTGAACAAGATCTGGGGAAGTGATAGGCACTGAAACAATTAAACAAGTGAAATCATAAAAGGTTATAACATCTTCATTACATGTTATGAAACAATGCTGCTGTTCATAGAAATTATTCTCATCCCTTCTTTCTTCCTCTCCGACTTTTCCATTTTCTGTGCTATAAAAGGACCATCTGCCAAGTTCCAGAGTATTTACAGATCTACAATGAATACAGCTTTCCCAGCCTAAATTTGTTAGCAGATGCTAAACTATTCTAGAATTAGCTGAACCTTTGTGCTTACTTTAAACAATTATATGTGTGGCTTTTTTCTGAAGTGTTGGAAGAACTACTTTCTCATTTGCATAATTATTCTTTCTTGTTAGACAGCAGTTTCAGATCCAATGCAATGGCAGTCATAAATGAGTTACAAATGGAAGCACAATAAATAAATAAATAAATAAATAAATAAATAAATAAATAAATAAATAAGAAAGAAGATATCTAGTTGAAGGCTGACTAGTTAGAACTATTTACATACAACTCAGACCCAGAATAAGCTCATCGAAACTGCAAAGAAAAGGAATACAGATGCTGAAGTCAAAAGAAGTTCACTGTAACTGGAAAAAGAATAAAGATTTATGTTCCAATTTTCTCTTGAATTCAGCCTTCAGCAGGTGCCAGATTCATATGCAAAATGCCACATCAAAATAGAACTCTCTAGAAAATATTATTCTTAAATCTCAAAATAATCTATGGTTCACAGAGTAAGCTTTTGAAATACAGTTTAAATTGCAATTATCCTCCACAATGGTGGGTCAAGAAGATCCTTTTACATAGGTTGTCAAGACAGTGGTGATAAATACGGCAGAAAATGTCGTGGATTGCCATCCTCCTTATTTAAACTTGGAAAGAATCCAGGTACAGTGGAAACCCTCATCTGCAATATTGCACCTCTATTGCTTCTGACTTTTATTATATATATACATATATACATACATACATACATACATACATACATACATACATACATACATATATATATTTAATGTGGCTGCCCATCTAATCTGTGAATTCTGGGCTGCTAATAACAATCAACAAAAACTATATAATGAAGCCTCATTAAGCCAAACAGAAAACAATATTAAAGTAATCAGAGTGCAATAACCAAGGCACCATATAACAAACTAAACCACACAAACCATACAGTACTTATACTGGGCTCCTCTATCATCCTGGCCCTGGGGGAGGGCCAAGATTGTTGTGGCCCTCTGGTTCTCAAGGGGGAGGATGCTTCAAAAGGCGGGTGCTTCACTGCCAGGCCCTCAATACTTCAGGTTTCTAGGAATGGGAAAAGCCACGCAAGTATGTTTCACTCAAGTAGTAACAACAAGGTGGATGGTCTCACTTCCAGTGGTGATGAGTACACCGTTGGGAGACTTGAAAGAACAGGTTAGGGTTGGTATGCATGCAGATGGCGGGGGGGTCTTTTCTCTACTACGATGCATAACTCACCTCCAGTCTTGGATGCATCTGAGAAGATGGAGGGCTTGGGTGTCAGAAATGCAAGGCCTCCCCCTAATTCTCCCCCTTTTGACTTTTCTAATATTGAAAGTCTGGACATTTAAAAGGAAAGGGGAAAGTGAAATTTCAAAGGCATCAGGAGGAGGAAATTGGTCTTTAGAATTGAGTCATCTCCCTAACTTTGGAAGGGGAAATCTGAAACATCCCATGATTTCCAACAATTGCTGTTCTTTAGTTGAAACCGTTGATTGAACAACATGCATTTATTCAGATTTAGCCATTTAACATTGTGAGTGTTGCCCTCAGACATAATTGGTGGTAGCATTGCTAGCTAAGGTTTCTTCACTTGTTTTCCCCTTCCATATTATTACAAATCTTTAATTGGGTTATAAAGAGATGATGATGATGATGATGATGATGATGATGATGATGATGATGATGATATGTATCTTCAAGTGTAAATAAAAACATTGAACTACAAGTGGCTTAAAACCATTCAGATACTTCTTAGATCCTAGTACAGGTTCTAATCTCAGAAGAACAAGTAAATCAAATAATGTGTGGATAATTCCATGACTTTGGCAAGTTGATAGATAATATTTTGCTGTAAACAAAACAAAAAGTTTGTGAGAAAAGAAATGTCCCATTCACCTATGTGAATTTCAGTCCTCCCTCTCTATCTAAAAAACAGTAAAGAGGACAAGCTCCAATTTCTGCAGCTCACACATCCCTCTTAAGCTTCAAGTTGACTTAATCATATGGTCAGGTTTGGTTTGAACTTCTCTGGACCCCTGAAAGTCACTTTATATGTGAATAGAATCAGAAGATAAAGCATTGTGGGTGGGTGGAGATAGATTGTTCTATTTTAGCATGACATCAGGGAGTACTACATATTACTCTTTTCTTTAAGATATTCCTTGCAAGTAAATGCAAATGAACCATAGCATGTTAAAAGAAATCTTTAGTCTTGCCATGCCCCTTTAATACTAGATTTCACCAGATATATGGATCAGCTCCAATCCAATTCACATCATTGATCTAATTTAATCCATGCTTTGGTGTGGTTTGATCATTCAAATGGATTTTAAAAATTGAGTTGAATCAGGTTCATTCAATTCAGTTTGATTTTCTGAATTAATTTGGAAATTCAAGTAAATGACCTTCAACTCAAAATTTTCAACTTGATTTGTTGCTCACATTAGTCGTTATTTTTGTTGTTGTCACAAATAAAGGAAGGAAGGAAGGAAGGAAGGAAGGAAGGAAGGAAGGAAGGAAGGAAGGAAGGAAGGAAGGAAGGAGTGACAAGATGTGTTTTGCTAATCTGAATTATAAACTATAAGTCTGCTTCAAAAATTAAAATTGTTTTTTTGTCACATTACTTCAGAAATATGCAGAATGAATTTCCCCATTTGGGGTCGGGGGAGCGGGGAAGATGTGCCTTTGAAGACATGCAGACATGTTTTTATTCTCTCTAAAGCAAACATACAACCCATCTTCCATCTGTGTATAAACTGTTTCATTTCAGGGTAAAAAAAGTTTATTTCACTCGTTTATTTTGCTTTGAGTTGGTCTTCCCTGTGTAATGTTTACAATTGCTTTTTGAAATTCCATTAAAATTAAATGGCTTTGGCAATTTACAGCAATTTAGCAATTCATCAGTTTCCGAACCTCTGTAGAACTCCAAGGAGTTCTCCAGTTTAGTGCTATTTCTCTCTGGAGTTTTACACATCCATACGTTTTGTACATCCCTTTTGCCAGAAGTAAAATTGAAGCAAATCTGAACGCTCTTCCCAGGGTGAAGCATTGGCTGGATGGCTCTGCAGATTCTGTCCTCAGCCTTTTGAGGCATCTTTGTCATTTATCCAAGGTCTTCAAGAATTATAAGGCATTCTTGCTGTATTTTTCTTGGCTGCCTCTTTCAGAGATATTTAGCCTTGTTTCTCATTTAGCAATAGCAGCAGCTTCTGCTTACAATGAAATATAGCATCTCTTTCTTTTATTAAGTATCTGCCTGGGGCAAAGCTCAGATATCTGTTCCCTTTTGCAGTTTGGCCCTACTGATATTTGAGTCCAACAGTTGAAAGTGCATAAGCTAGAAAATTAACCTTTCCTCGCCCTGATAAGTGGCAGGCAAGCCCTGGGTGGAATTAAAAATAGGTTGCAATCTGTATGAAGTAGGAACAAGCACTGGAGTCTATCATCTGGGGTTCATTACTGACCAATTTCAAGTTATCATGGCTGCTAGCAAGCCTTAAACGAAGGGACAGCAATGACATAAGCATAGCTTTTGAACTCCCTGGGATGTAACTTAATAGTCTATAAGAGAAAAGAAGCAGAGGAGAATCACATAAGCCAGTTGCTGAGAAAATTATGAAATATTCCCGGTGGGTTCCAGTATGAATTGAGTATATGATTGTTGCTGAACTGATAGAGTAGTTGTCAAAATAAATAACAAGATACACAAAATTGTCATTATACTATGATATAGCATGCGTAACCTGGCAGGGGTTAACCACGGTTGCACCTTGCTTAGACTACTGCAATCTTTGTTTGCATCTGGCTATCCTTGAAGATTGTCCTGAAGGTTCAGTTGGTGTAAAAAATGGCAGCTAGCTGCTAACCAGCAAAAATGAGGGCTAGCCGCTAACTCATTTAGGGCCTGTCTGTCCGAAGGGCATTTTGGCATTAATGAGTCAGGCCTATAAGAATTCCAGGACGGGTCCTTTTAATGGTGCCTGCACTTTTGGACCCCAAACTGGGAGACCCCAAACTCTTTCTACTTTCAGGGAAGTTATCAAGCCTTTTGGTAAAATGTTTTCAACTTTTCCATTCCTCTTAGGATGTAATTATTTTATATTGTTTTAAATGCCTTAAAGGTAGAGAGGTGACATGGTAAATGAATAAGTAATAAGGTGCATTTTGTTGTCCATATGTATTTATCTGATTGCTTTGTTGTCCATAGGTATTTATCTGATTGCTTTGCATGAGTGCTCCACCTACAATTGAGTTCTTCAAGAACAGCTCAGTGAAGACCCAAAGTCTCCCAAGGAAGCATCCCTGGCTGAGGGTTGACTAGATTTTGGGCCTCCCTGCTCCTAGTCTACCATTTCCCCACTACCCCACGCTGCCACTCACCCACATGACCCTAGAACAGTGGAAGCTGTAATTTCTTATCACCAATGAATGCTGCATTGCTCTCCTACAGGTCTAAAGCTAAAATTAGAAATGGGCCGATTCATGTATTTCTATTGTCTGTTACTTTTCCACATGATGTCCTCTTTCAGCATTTATCGCCAAAAACTCTGTACTCAAAAGTATATTTCAATACAAAATGCATCCCCCCCGCCAATATGCATCTCAACATTTATTTCAATAGGTTTTTGAGGAGAAATGCGTCACACCATTCAGAAACTCAAGAAATTTTGGGGAAATTAAGTGTGAAACTCGTATTAGTTTAGAAGAAATTCCTCAAGTGCCCTTCCTAAGAAAGATTCCCTCGCTATATATTCATTTCTAAGCCACTAAATGTCTTCTCTTCATTATTTTTGTTTTATTAAAGGGTTTGGACATTCCAGATCTGTTGTACATTTAAAAGGCATTTTATAGAGCACAGAACAGCTCAAAGCATTCTCCTGAGATGTGATTTCAACTCTTTCAAATTGTACTCCATTCGTCACTTAAGGCATGCACTATAAAAAAAGTTTTCTTTCCAAAATGCTGAAATTCCAAAATTTTAAACAAACCACCTTTATGTGTGAAATCTGCTTCCCCAGCATCAAGGTTATGCATTCCCACTAGACAGCACTGGTGCGAAATATATCTTGTCACTCAAGGGGTATTTCCAAATGCAAACTGAAGCTTTCAGAGTTTACATAAATTAATCCACCCTATTGACAGACATACTTCATCATCTCAGAAGACATTTCAGATGGTGGCCAAGATTTAAGTTAGGAAAGTTGCTATTCAAACCTCAAGTCATGCCATGATGTTACCTGGTGGCCTCAGGCAATCTCCTATCTTGGTGCTTACATCTCACCCTCACCTGCAATTTGGGAACAATTATACTGATCTATCTGTATACCAAACCCTGCCTATCATTGTCAGAAATCATGAATTAACGTTTCTTTTTTTAATTCTGATATTGTATCTCCTAAATGCCAGTAATCTCACCCATATTGGGAGTGTCCACCATGTTCTAAAACACATATACCCAAAATATATTTTCACTATTTAGGTTGAACATAACAACCAGTCTAAAAACTATATTAAAAACTGCCAACTATTTTGTAACTGTCTATCCTAACAAATACATTTTATTTATTTATTTGTTTGTTTGTTTGTTTGTTTGTTTGATTATTTATTTATTTATTTATTTATTTATCTTATTATACCCCGCCTATCCCCTCCCTAATGGAGGGCTCTAGGTGGCTTACATTCATGTAAATTCATATATTATACAATCATATATATACTACAGAATGTTACCGCGTGATAGGGAGGAGGTGAAGGAACCGGCTCTTCAGCTGCAGGCATCGGACTGCATGCCCCAGAATGCCTCGCTCCACGCCGGCTGCTGACGTCCAGGAAGTTGTTGTTCCGGATCCGTCGTCCTCCGCCGCCATTGTCGGGATTCCCCAGGTCTTCTTGGTTCGAGGACGACCCTCCGACGGATGCCAGCAAATTGACCCACATAAGTGGTACCCAATTTAACTACTCGCATTCTGCTTTCGAACTGTTGGGTGGACAGAAGCCGGGGCTAGTGACAAGAGCTCACCTCGCCACACGGTTTCGAAGTGCCAACCTTGTGGTCGGCAGTCTAACGGCTCAGCAGTTTAACCCGCTGAGCCACCGCACCCCTTTTAATTTTTCTATTGACTTCTGTTTTTTTAAAAAGTTTCAATAGACTAATGCAAATGCAAGCATTTAATGAATCAACTCAATTCCTTAAAGCTTTTAAAACATATTTTCAATGCAAAATCATAAATTGCTCCTCTTAAACCAATTTCTGCTGTCAATTTACATAAACTAGATAGGTAACTTGATGACTTCAATTTTTTTTGCCCCATTTTAGAACACATGCAAATTTTGAAGAGTACTAACTTACTTGGAGTTCTATTCATTTTTATCCTACTGCACTGATTTTTGCAAAACTTCTTAAGGCTAGTGTGCACATTTTATAAAAATTAGAACATTGGGAGATGGTTGTTAATCTCAATTAATAAAATAAGTGTACTTTGTGTTGTTTTCAGAAGCTTGAAGTTGTACAAATTTGCATAAAAATTACTATGATTCAGGTATTACAAATGGTAGAACAGGATACCAGGAAGAAAGTATTCATTAAAAATATCTACAATTTATTTGTGGTGTTTTTTACCATGTACACACACACACACACACACACACACACACCACTTATATTTTCATGTACAACCACTTCAGAAGGCAGTGGACTCACTTTCTGCATGCGACCAATCTATTTTCCATCCTCCACCTTCTCCTTCTGAAATTATTTCAATAGGGCAAATCTGAAGAGAAAGTTCAAAGAAATATTGTAATTTTCACTGGGATTTAAACTTTAAAACCAGCCTTTTGAATTGAAACCTAAACCAATATTGAAAAGGGCAAGAGTTATTGTGTGTCAGACACTCTGGTTGATACTACATCTGGATGACAAAAGTACAGTTGGCCTGTCCTTTTCTTTGCTTCAGCTTGCCATGAAAGTTTTCAATCAGAGAGTATGAAATGAAATAAATAAGAATGGGAAGAGAGTATGAAAGAGGACAGTTTTCACCATTCCTCTCTCTCCTACTCCATGGGACTTTGAAGGTTGGACACTAGAGGGAATCAGAAGGAACTAAATATTACAATTAAAGGAGAAGAACACTTAAAATTGACTTACTAATATGGAATGGAGCAAAATAGTTTAACATTGGACATACTGAAGGATATTTTTGAACAATGGACCCAGAAGTTAATTTTAAGTGTTTCTGCCTCTATAGATAGACTGTGTTTAAAAGATGTTATGGAAGTGGAAGAAGTTTTACCAGACAAAATTGAGACTGATCTGAAAGTGGATTTAAAAATGACAGGCTACAATAATGATATGGAAAAAGATGCTACACTGGATATATAAATGAAACTTGCTGATGTCTTAATAATTAAAAGGGATATACAAACGACAAACCAAAAGAGTGACCTGGATAACTTTCCTATATTGGATTTATAAAAGAGGCTTGTTAAAGCCTTGAAGGATTTTGGGTGGGGCTTCCGGTGGGAATGGTGGACTGAACGGCTGTGCCCGCTGGTTCAGTGGGCAGAGCTGACAACACAGTAAATTTTTTCAGGCTCAGGCACATTTTCCTGAAGCCCAGAAACGTTCTCCGGATCAAGGAGAATACCTGGAATCATCCCATCTGTCCTCCAGAAGGCTGCCTGCAGCCAGAAGACCGCAAACAGCATCTTGCTTTCGACTGGTAAGAGCCAGCGGGGACTTCATCACTTTCCAAGCCACGCTGTAGCCCTAAAGGGACACGAAGACTGGCTGCCCCATTTCTAAATCATGAATTTGTATTTTTTTTTAAAGTACTGTATATGTACCCCAAGAGAGGCTTTCTACAGCGAGGAGAAGCTGGTTCTCTTGGTGCTTAATGTTATTTTGGGGATTACTTTTTTAAAAAAAATATTTTAAGACTTTTGCTGACATCAGGAATGAAATGACGATGCTTTAAGGATTTGTTTATAGATAAGAGATGAGATATGGGAAGAAGAGATCATTTCTTGTATTTTAAGAGAAGGTAAAAAGTTACTAAAACTGTTTATACTTGTGATGATAGGGGAAGTCACTTCTTCATATATTTCTTTTCCTTTTCTTTACTACATTCTTATTTCTTATTTCTTTTCTATTTTTCTTTCTATTTTTTCTTTTCTGCAGTTTCTATTTTTTATTTTAATTCTTTTATTTTTTTAGTTCGTATTTTTTTTTATCTTTTTAATTGTAATGTTTAATAAAATTACTATTAAAAATAAACGTTGGATGGAGATGTTAAAGTTTCTTGCCTCTCACTTCTTATCTGCACTACTTTTCCTCTGCTTCTTCCTATAGGAAGATAGTTTGCATGGACAGGAAGAGGGAAACAGTACTTAGATGTTTTTCTCTAGATTTCCAGTTTCCAGACTTTTAACTTGGACTCTTCATATTACAATTTTCATTTTTCTTGCTTATTGGAAAGAACTTAAGTAACATTAATACACCTACCAGATCAAGGAGAAACCCCCCCCCCCATTTTTATTTCTCATTAGGAAACATGCAGGTTTTTTATTGAATTAGCTGAGTCCCAAAGTAAAAAGGACATTGTTGAATTTAAAAGTAAGGATATGTATTCTATTGGGAAAAAATACTACTTACATTTTATTGTACATTTTTCAAATTTATGGTTCCATGTTATTCTTTGATTATCCAATGCAATACATATGATAAACCAAACTTTCCAATGAAGACCTCTGCTTTATTTCTAATAGCTTTTTTCTTAATGTGCACTATAAAAATAGTGCACATTAAGAAAACGTCCAGAGTCCCTTGCATGGGAGATGGGCGGGGAATAAATTTGAAAAATAAATAAATAAATAAATAAATAAATAAATAAATAAATAAATAAATAAAAATACACTTTACCTTTCATCCTCAGTGAATCAGAATAGAAGATTAATGGGTCCTTTATACTTATGAAATATATTTTTAAACATAATGTTCTTTTTAAACATGGTATAACAGTGTTAATTACCTTATTTCAATGAACAAAATGCTGAAAGAGCACCATGTACTGATACTTTATACTGATTCAATACTGATATGGCTATTGGCATATTTGATTTAATGAATATTCATCTTTCATGAATGCCATGGTTGTTTTACTTTAAAATTGAAATGTTCTGAAAAAAAGCAATCTTAACAAGGTATTGATTATGACCATTCCCTGTTGTTGTTGTTATTATTATTTATTTATTATTTGGATTTATCACCGCCCATCTCTACCATGGTAGACTCTATTATTATTATTAATATTATTATTATTATTATTATTCCTTACCTATCATCAGTCGATACAATGCAATAGAAATAAACTTGTGTGTTCCTCCCAATAATAAATATTTTGTAGTTCAGGGACCTTGGTCAGAAGCATCTTAGCAGCATATCAGTTCATGATCTTTTCTTATCTGATGCTTGCAAATTCCTTTGTTCCTTTAGTCCAGGCAATTTATGGGACAGTATTGTAGAGGCGTGCGTGCGTCATGCCGGCCACATGAATGTGGAAGTGTCTTCAGACAACACTGGCTCTTCAGCTAACAAATGGAGATGATCACTCGCCCCTAGAGTCGGACACGACTGCACAACTGTGCAGGGGGAACATTTACCTTATTGTAGAGGCTGGGCTAAAATGTGAGAATTTCCATCATAAATTCCACTTTTGCTGATAGCATCATGAAGGTTTCTAGCAAAGCTGTGTGTCAGTGGGATACACTAATGTTCCTTTCGGATCCTATCAGCACATACTTTTAGAGCAGCTGATGTGGATTGTCACACTGAGCATACTCAGTTTGTACTGTATGGTGCAAAATAACAACAACAATGCAACCAAAAAATGTGTTGCTTATCGTAAGTTATCCATTCACAATAGAATCCCTTTATTTTATGCAGAGATACAGAGTAGTATACTATCAGATTCAACCAAACTACAACACGCATCTTCAAGAATAGCAAGTTTCATTTTGGACGTAGTCTGCTCTGATTCATTCCTCACGGACGAGCAGGAATTGGGAAAGTAATGGAAACAGCATTAAGTTTATATAAAAAAGTAAAATCATATCTCTCAGGAATGTATCTGTATCTTAACTGACAAAGACAAGGACAAAATGCATAAAAAATTAGACACATGTACAATCATATTACCTATGAGATTCATACTGATTCTGGTGAGACACAAATGTAATCAAACCATTACATATATATTGGTAATTATTTTACAAATAAAAATCAAAGAAGCTAATTAATGAATGATTTACATTGGATAAATGAACAAAGGAAGAGGACTAAGAACAAATTGTAAAATTTCCTTATCTATAAGTAAAATGAAAGTGAATTCAAATATAGGCAGTGTTTATGGGGCAAACAGCTGCAATAGATATAAGGAGCTAATACTATACTATTATACCCAGTACTGAAGCCATTTTAATTCAGCTCTAAATCTTGATTTTATCAATGGTGATCAACAAATATCCACAGCATGACTTTACACAGCAGGTTTGAATAATCAGCATAAAGTCTGAATGGAGGGGAAGGCCAAACTCTTGAGATCTCTTCTGTTGTTGAACAGGGGGATATGAAGGAAAATGTCTTCATCTGGGTCCACCAAGATATCTGTCTGCCCTACAAGGTAGACCAGGCTAAGAAACCAGTGCCATAGAGGTCAGGATTACTTTTATTGTAACAGCTATAGTAACAGAATCTTGCAAGTCTGAATGTGCTTTCCCCTTCCTCATTTTATCTCAGGTCATGCTCAAGTCCTGCTTATCTGACTGTTGCCTTGGTAGAGGCTCTTCTTCCTCCTGTCCTTCAACTGTACAATAATCTGTACAATGCCATTAGCCTTGAATTCAACTTACACCAGGAGTAGATAAGTGGCAATTAATCATCCTGGTCTCCCCAGCCAAGAAACAAGAAGTTCATGAGGTTCAGAGCTTCTCCACCAAAAGTGGAGAGCCATACTTCTGACATGATCTTCATGGAAAGAAAAGAAAAGAAAAGAAAAGAAAAGAAAAGAAAAGAAAAGAAAAGAAAAGAAAAGAGAAGAGAAGAGAAGAGAAGAGAAGAGAAGAGAAGAGAAGAGAAAAAAAGAAAAGAAAAGAAAAGAAAAGAAAAGAAAAGAAAAGAAAAGAAAAGAAAAGAAAAGAAAAGAAAAGAAAAGAAACTTTTGCCAAGCAGTTCAATTCTGGTGCTTCTAGAAAAGGAAGGGCTTTATATTTACATTTTATGCAGTCAATATGGAATAATTAAAAAAGAATAGATGCATTATACTGTAATGAAATGGTTAGCCAAAATAAAGGAGAACATTGCTTCAGTGAAGCAATCATACATTTACTTGGAATATGGAATGTTCTCTAATCAATATTGAAATTTGGATACAGCTTCCCTGAACTCATTACCAGCCCAGCAGATAATTGCTTAATTAGCATGATTTAATTGGCATTTATATGTTGAATGCTACTGAAATAGCTTTAATATGTCTAACTTTGCTTTAATTTATTTCAGTGATTTCAGATTGGTCTTCTGGAGGTGGGAAGAGGCTGAATGAATGGGATACAACTAACTTTGCAAAGTGCTGGGGACACTGAAGAGCACAACTGTTCCTTCCACTTTCTTTCATGAGTTGTCCATCTGATTTAGCTGCTAATGTACTGTGAGTTGCATAGCACCTAAGCAATAATTTTAACATTTGTTCTTTAGCATTTCATTTTGTGATGCAGGCACGGTGACATTGTGTTAGGTAGCACTTCCCTCTATACCATTTTCCAGTTGTGTTGCCTCAATATATAAACTTTAATTAAATAGACTTAAACCTTTAGTTGATTGCTTGGGAAAAACACTGCAGTCCTCAACACATCTTTACTATATGGGGAAAAATTGATTAGATGTGCCAAGCTTTTATTGCTAGAGAAATTACTTATGCTTTGCATGAGAGAGGCAGGAAGGCTGATCTGTGTGAAGCAGCTTAGATTTATCTCAGTGAAGAGATTTTGTTGGGAAGCCAAATGAAAACAAAACAAAACAAAACAAAACAAGGAATGCTCAAGGATGATATGGAGATTGGAAAGATATTGAAGTTTGTTTGTTTTGCACATGTTTTTGCTACATAAGCTATAGGAAAAATACTTGAGCCTGCATTCATTTTCTCAGAGAAATAAATAAAGCAAGTATATTATAGAAATAAAGAAATAAAACAAGGATATTGTGGTGACCATAGCAGGTATTGTAGGACAATTTGAGACACAACACTACACCGGATCCTGAAGGCATCCACCCATGAATTCTTACAAAACTTAGATATGAAATTGCTGACATTTGAGAGATAAATAGTGACTCGTTCCTTCAATTGTACTCAGTGGAAAGGACTATAAGGTTGGCCAGTGTCACACCAATTGTCCCTATGAGAAAGGCCTAAAACATTTGGGTCTCTTTAGCTTAAAGCAAAGGCTGCTTAAGGGGGGCATAGCGGAGTTGCATAAAATTGTGCATGATTTAAAGAAAGTGGACAGAGAAAGCTTTTCTCCCTTTTTCCAATCATTAGGAACAGGGGGCGTACAATGAAGCTGACTGGTTACAAATTTTAAACAGGCAAAAGAAAGTATTTATTTGCACAATGCATAATTAGCATATGCTGTTCATTATCATGATATCCACTTAGATGGCTTTAAAAGAACCAGGCATCTCATGGATCCAGATAGCTTCTGATGGTCACTTAGGGTTTCCCCAGCAAATGTGTGGGCAGTTCTGCTCAGTGCCTGCTTAGGTGTGGCCCTTGATAGAACTGTATCAAAGACTTCTCTCTGTTGGCCAATTCTAGACATTCCCTAATTTACTGAGGACCTATTAGCTTCCAAGAACAATTCAAAGTGCTGGCCTAACATTGAAAACGATACATGGCTTAGTTCTGAGGTATCTCCCATGCCATGTATTCCATCCAGTCTCAGTCTGATATGGATATGCCAGGGCAAGATTTTACAAGTCCTCCACTCTTGCAAGACGAGGGAATGAATGTTTGCAGGTTCTGTTTGTCTGTTGCTGCTTATACTTTGTGGAATATCCTGCTCCCTGATATACAATTAGCCACCACTTTCTTAAAATGTCCTAACCTGCTTAAAACAGAATTATTTAGAAGAAAGGGTAAATGTTTGAATTGTGTTAATTGTGATCTCCTTATTTTATCAGCTTAATTCCTCCTCCTCCTCCTCCTCCTCCTCCTCCTCCTCCTCCTCCTCCTCCTCCTCCTCCTCCATGTTGTATGTATATTTTACTATTATTAATATTATGCCATCAATGTTTAAATCTATTGGTATAATCTTGTAAGTCACCCAGAGTCATTTGATTTTGGCAGATAGCAAATTTGGATAAATTCAGTAAAGATCGATCTATCCAGAGCTATGAGCCTTGAAACCTCCATCTTGTCTCTGGATTTATGACATTGTACCTCTACTGTAAGTACCAGTTGCGAGGAGCAATGGTGGGAAAGAGGAACGTCTCCTTCTACTGCTTCCAAGAACCCTGGAACCCTGATTGGCCCTAGTAACAAATAAAATGCAGGGCCAGTATGGTCCTTGGCCTCATTCAGAATGGCTGTTCTTATGTTCTTCAGTTGCTTCCATGCCATTTAGGCAATGTGTTTCCCTCCACCGAAGCAATAAGGCAACAACATTTGCTTTGACAAAGACTTCACCCCGCTTTGCCTGGCTCCACTGGCAACTGCAGAATAAAGCAACACAATCACTACACTTGTAAGAGAATGGATTGTGTTGCTTTATGTAGCAGCTCCATGGGTTGCCTCTTTCAAGACATTGTTGTAGCAAAACACCCCCTCTGGAAGATCTGCACAGCCTTGAGAGTTATACAGTAAGAGTTGAAAGCCTGCTTTTAAATACATTCATGCTGAAAGATATTCATGTGGAATCTTCACCGTTAGCTTTAAGGGCTGGCATTGCTGTCTTTCTACTAGCTTCTTAGTACGAAAGACCTGCATGTGCTGTGGGGGCCATGGTGATGAGAAGGTCTCTACTTTGTCTAGGTAGATCAAAAGCTGCCACAGCTGGCTCTCCTGACAACAATCAGATAGAAAACTTGGATTCGGCATTCAGACATATAAGTCAATGCTTCCCCCTGGTCCTACTGAAGTTTTCAAAGTTGCAATACACTCACGCTGT
This sequence comes from Charina bottae, assembly GCA_023362775.1. Classification (NCBI taxonomy): domain Eukaryota; kingdom Metazoa; phylum Chordata; class Lepidosauria; order Squamata; family Charinaidae; genus Charina; species Charina bottae. The sequence continues at coordinate 4,529,148 of JALMGJ010000004.1, read as the reverse complement.
ATATTAGAATTAGTTGTCGTAAGTTTGTATACTTCATACAACTCAAAGCAGCTCTATCCACCAAGGATAATCAATCCCATTCCTTTTAAAGCTGGTCATTTTGTGCCTTTGGCATCTCTGCCTAATATTTTGTAAATCTATACATGTACATTGAACAGGCACATGGTATCTAAAGACCAGATTCTTTGTATTCTCTTATAACTAATATACATCCTGGCTGATAAATCTAATAGATATGATTTGGCAAAAATGGAATCTCCTTTTTAGGCAAGTTCATGAAAAGAACAAAAACAATAATGTAACATGTATACTAACTGTATACAAAACAGTTTAATATTTATTATTCAGTGATGCAAAATGACTAAAGCAAAAGTTTCATTGTTTTCAAAGGCTTGGAACATGAGATGTATTGTAGTGTCTTCCCCCCCACCCTTGTACCGAGAAAGATTATGGCAACCAGCTTGATTGATAACTGGCAAATAGGGGGAGAAAACATGGAGGCAGTGACAGACTTTGTATTTCTAGGCACAAAGATTACTGCAGACACTGACTACAGCCAAGAAATCAGAAGACGTTTACTTCTTGGGAGGAGAGCAATGACAAATCTCGATAAAATAGTTAAGAGCAGAGACATCACACTGACAACAAAGGTCTGCATAGTTAAAGCAATGGTATTCCCAATAGTAACCTATGGCTGCGAGAGCTGGACCATAAGGAAGGCTGAGCGAAGGAAGATAGATACTTTTGAACTGTGGTGTTGGAGGAGAATTCTGAGAGTGCCTTGGACTGCAAGAAGATCAAACCAGTCCATACTCCAAGACATAAAGCCAGACTGCTCACTTGAGGGAATGATATTAAAGGCAAAACTGAAGTACTTTGGCCACATAATGAGAAGACAGGATACCCTGGAGAAGATGCTGATGCTGGGGAAAGTGGAAGGTAAAAGGAAGAGGGGCCGACCAAGGGCAAGATGGATGGACGATATTCTGGAGGTGATGGACTCGACCGTGGGGGAGCTGGGTGTGGCGACGGCCGACAGGAAGCTCTGGCATGGGCTGGTCCATGAAATCACGAAGAGTCGGAAGCGTCTGAATGAATAAACTACAAGAACCGAGAAAGTAATATTAATAGTTATCCAGGACCACTTTAGCATATAGGTGATTTCATCATTTCAACACGTCTACAGTACTGATTGACAATTGGTATAATCTCCCCTAAGTCCAATCTTCAGATGTTTTCCCTGGCAATAGGCAAATGATCATTTTGTTTAATAATACTTTAATGAAAACCTGCATCCACATGTTGAACAAATATGCTATATTTTCTGCTGCTTCATTATAATTGATCTAATTAGAAGACAGAGATCATCCAGAAATAGATGCCATGGCCTGACCTTTCCAAAAATGTTTTATTATTCAGGCAAATTAGGCTGTATGTGATTTCCATCCTTGATAGCTAGACTAAAAGATTGTTAGGTTGTTTCAAATTAATTGCATCTTTATTGAGTTTGGCACTACATCAAGTTTACCTAGGAGGTTTGCTTTTCCATTACCTGTCATGAATGGAAGAAAGAAGTGGGCACATTCAATCTTTTAAATATTTCTCTGTATGTGGAATTTTTAGCCAATTCCACACAAAAAAATGTCAGAGAAACATCACTGCATGGCATGTCTTCTTGAGCATTATTTAGAGTTATAGATAATTACATTATTAGATATTAGTCTGGATCATCAAACAAATCAACCCAGAGTTCTTACTTAAGGCACAAATAACCAGGCTCAAATTATCATACTTCAGACACATTATGTGAAGACTCAGCTCTCTGGAGAAGCTTTAATGCTGGGAAAGGTGGAAGGAAAGAGGAAGAAGAGGAAGGAAAGAGAAGAAGAGGATGACCATCAGCAAGGTGGATGGACTCAGTTACACTGGTGATGGGTGCACCATTAGAAGAATAGCTCAGGGACAGATTGTTGTGGAGAAAAATTATCAGAGTAGTCGCTAAGGGTCAAAAATGACTTGATGACACATAATCAATCAATTGTCTAGAATGGCCTGCTATTTCTATACTTTCCTCTCTACAGGAATCAACTACTTGGGGGTTTTCTAGATGTTTTGAACTCCCGTTCACATAAACTTTCAATTCACTATGATGACAGCCTGTGGGTTTGAAGTTGTCTATCATCTTTGCTAACATCATGCAAAAGCATTGCACTAACTTGTGCCAGACTGAAGCAGAAAATTTGAGCTAGATAAATTTGACCCAGATATATTCCTTGTGAAAGCCTAAAAATTGAGAGAGGAGGAAAAAGACTATGTGAGAGTTGATGATTTGGAAGCGGGATGCATTCAGTAATGCTTGCTATGGATCAGTCATACAAGGAAGCATTTATCTTATTTTAAGGAATAATGCTCAGCTCACATTTTCACTCACTACAGGAGGAAAAGAGATGGGGGAAAGGGAATGAGTGTTGCTACTGAAAGCATCTGCACCATTTCTTCTCTAAAATTTGGTTCCATCTAATGGCCAGCTAGAATTTTGCAGCCTAAACATGATAGCCTTAACTAAGTTAGCTTTGAAATTGACCTATATATGCCTTCCCCCCAAAAAAAATACACAAAACTACTGAGACACATTTTGCCCAATAAATGTTATTCAAATAAGGGGGGAAAAGTTATTTGCTTAAGATTTACCAAAACATATAAGTATGGTCAGTAATATTAGGAATGTGTGCACACATTTGTCTGAAATTTGATAGTGATGCTAGAAGATCAGTTCTTTACCTCACCCATTCATCCACCTTTCAGCAGAAATGAAGATGACCAAGGAGAATGAAAGCACAAAGTATCACAGCTCTAAAAGGGAATGTATTTTTCAAGTCAATTTCATTCCAGGTGACTATATGGAAAAATTGTTTTCCTTGACAACAGTATGGAAGTGATCTTCCGTTGTCTTCTTCTGGATGGATTTGTCAACTTCCTAAGCTAGTTTACAGCCCTGATGGTCTTCATTCCAGTAATAACTAGATCTGATGCTCCTTTGCTTTCTGGAGATTAGCTTACTTCCCACCTACTCCTTTGGTCTAGATTTTAAAAATAAGTCTATATGGTGGTGTGCCTAGGTACTGTATGTGTGTGCTACTTATTTACATAGTCATCGTATGTGGCCTACTTACTTGCAAGTCTTCAGGCAACTTATTATCATGAAATGCATTTCCAAGAGGAGGGTGACAAGACCCTTTCCAAACCTTTTCCTTCCTCTATTGTGAAATACACATTCTTTCTCTCTCAGCGTTTTGAGGAATAGAGGAATTGTAGAGAAACAGTACCCCTTAGCACATTCATTCCAGGAAAGTTTAGCTGGAAGTGGGAGACAGCTCATCTTTCTGAAACTTTTCCCCCTTGGACTGAAATCTATCCTCTAGCTGTGGGCACACATTGGCTTTCATCATAAAGGGGACATTCATTTTTCTACCTCATTCGCCAAGTATTTGAGAATACTTTTTCATTTTTTTTATGCGGTAGTTTAGAGATTAACAAGGTGCTCCAAAGTCCAGTTGCTGATGGTCCCTTTCTCCTTCCTTTCTGTAACTTACTTTTCCATTATTTTTAAAACTCTTTAGCTACTGATGTTTCATGATCTGGAGGAGAAAAAAAACCCTTTATGAAAACTTTAGTGTCTTTCTCCTGGGTATAAATTTCAGCCTGGGAAGAAATTGGTTCCAGTTTATTGGAAATATGAAATATTAGTTATTTCCACATACCTCTTAGCAACTTCATAATGAAGACGAGTCTTAAGAATTTCCCCAGAAATCTTTTTTCTGTGAAATTGAAAGAGAATGGGAAAAAGATTATTTTAAGAAGCAGCATAATTTCCAAGCCAATGTACTGCTATCTTGACATCAAAGAATTAAGGAAGCAATCAACTCTCAGCAAAGTAGCCAATTCATTAAAAAAAATGACTTGTTTGCAAAGATCAACATGGAAGACCACTATAAACATTGGGTTGACTGGACAGTAGGACTGTGCAGAAATTCTGAGAAATGTTTGTTGTGGTGGTGTTCACCCTTTAGGATCTCTTTTCCTCTTAAGAATCATCTGAACATATGGAGGAACAATTCAGAAGATTTCCAAAATTACAATTTTGCATGTTCAAAATGGCTGGGGCTTGCATCATGACACTCCACCCTCCATCTCTGTCTGTTTGGACCCCTACCTTGAGAGGAAGTGCCCACACTTGGCATTTCCCCATCGGTGCTGAATGAAACTGTTCACTCAGAAAGGAAAAAGAACTAGTCTTTAAAAAGTCTTTAAAGACCTGGTTCTGCCGCCTTGCTTGGGACAAAGGAAGTAATAGTTCCTCCTGGGGGTGGTTTGCTTAGTGGTGTCCTCCTTTTAAGATCTTACCATCATTTGGAATTCTACTATTTATTATTGGATGTATTTTAAGATTTATAGGTTTTTAGTTTTAATATTTTATTGTAAAACGCCCAGAGTCTACTTTGTAGAGATGGGCAGTGATAAATTTGACAAATAAACTACTGTAAAACAGGCATACAGTAGGTATGATATATAGGAACAAATTACTCTGTACAAAGAATACAGATAGAGACAGCAATAGAGCAATGTAGATACTTACACATACTCACAATTCCAAGTATGTAAACTCTAAAATGATTGATGCAACTGATAACATACATAATTATTAACTTTGGACCCAAACAAATCCCACTAACTATGTATGGCAGCCTTTAAGAGTTTTAGCTCCCACTGTACCTATCAGTTTCGTAACCAAGAAGGAGCAATTTATAAGCACCCACAAGGACTCTTAATAAATTCATTCATCAGGGTCACCCTATCTCATATTAGAAGGTGCACAACTGTAGCTACAGCAATATTTTTATTCCAGTTTCTCATCATTAGGGCAAGGGAAGAAGGTAGTCCAAGTTGTTCAATTTTAAGACATCTGTTTCTTCCTCTCTGGAGCTTTGTTATAAAGTTGGAAAGGAGCCTCTAGCCAATAAAACTTTAACAAAATATCAATATCAACAACATCTCACAAGTGCACCTTAAATTAATTTTTAATAACAAATTGGCAACATTAAAAAAATGGGGATATATATATATATATATATATATATATATATATATCCATAAAGTCCAGATTGGGCACAAGAGACAACTAGTTTCTAAAGTGTTATTACTTGGAACGGCTGCTTGCGCCTCATTTTGACACATCTGGGCTGTGCAATTATTCACAAAGGTCACTTTCAACAGAAGGGAAGGACAGTGACCAAAAGGCAGCAGATTCAGTTACAAATACACTATGACAATTTAATCAATGAGAAAGCCCCAATGTCAAGAGCCATTTCAGTCCTGAGCTGACAAAGGCTGACACCTCATCAGACCTCTGGAAAATTGTCTATGGACACAGGAGTTCTGCTGAATCCCAGTCCAGCTGTTAAAGTACAGGAAGATTCCAACACATTGCTATTATAAATGTTGATCCAGGGTCTTCTCTCAATGTTAGACTTTTAATTAGCTTGCAGAACAGAAGAGGGGTTGCTCAGCTGTGGATGAGGCTGGAAACAGTTTTGCATGCTCAAGGACACAGTGACTTCCATGCACTTCTTCCCTGCATCTTCATAGCAGGCCAGGGTGGTGCATGGTTAAGGCATTGAACTAGCACTGAGGAGATGCAGTGAGACTTCTCAACCATGGAAGCTTCCTGGGGGACTGATTCAGTCACTCTCTCAGCCCAGTCTATCTCACAGTTGTTGCTGTGGGAAACAAATGGGAGGAATACATTTTATCTATGACTTCTTGAGCTTCTGCCCAATGGGAAAGGTATAAATGTGACAAAGAAACAATATGTATTTATTTATTAGATTTATATGGCTGCCGAATCAGAAATGTTCAAGGCAGCTTGAATTAACAAAGGAAGCACACATAGTTTTTTACACATACACAGCCACAGTAGGTACCATCACCCTTGGCATGGAAGGTAAGCATGGCACATCAGATTAGTATTTGGATGGAGGGACACTTTAAAATTCCATGGCGGAAGCCTGGCTTGAGAAATGGAAAAACTATCCTGAAAGGAGAAATGGGAAAACACTTCTGTACTGTTGCCAAGATAACTTCATCGACCTCTTCATGAAGTCAACTTGAAGGAGACTTTGGTCATTTCCACAATGCTGATTTATAGCATCATCCATCCATCCCTAATCACTAAATCACTAATGAAGTCAGGCTTTATATCAGCACAGCAATGGTTGGGTGATGTTATAACACACTATAAATCTCGAGTGTAGAAAAGGCCTTTATTTACTTGCTACATATAATTGTCAATTGTTATTTATATGGCACTAGCATTTTGAAAGGGCTTAAAGGTGATCAAAGGTAAGTCCTTCAGTCAAAGGAGAATCTAGTCTAACTGAACATTGGAAGAGGTACTACCTTTTGATTTGGTTTAGTTGTAGAGAGATGACCTTGGAGAAGGCATCCAGAGGCTGTTAGGGAAACACCGGGGACAGAAGAAACACTTATTAAGTCCAGAGTGGTGGGAGAATGTTACAAAGAGACTCAGACTAGCCCCACCCTACCTCTGATTCCCTCAGGTACAAGAGGAAGAAAAGGGAAGACCTGGGCCGACTTGCAAGATCCTGTTATTATAGCCTATCTCAATGAAGTATAGTTCTGGTCTTCCTGTGGGGTCCATTTCCTGATCTGGTCTACCTTTAAGGGCTGACATCCCTTGTGCATGTCTGTCAGTGTCTTCCCTTCTCACCCTCATATACCTTGAGGAGTAGCCTGACTCTCTTCTGAACTTTACAGATGTTTCTTCTGCCTTTTGGGTGTTTCCCCCTCTGGATTCCTTCTCCAAGGTCATCTCCCTGGCTCTCTACAAGTTGCCAGTTCTTGGCTTTTGTTTGCTGTTCTTAATGTGAATCTTCATTGCCAGTTGCTGGGAGACAAAATAAGATAAAGGTGTACTTATTATATATAGCAGTGGATTCAGGAATGATGTAGGTGCTATTTAATAACAAACTTTGGCACTCGTGATCATGAAGCTATACTACTAACTCTCAAATGCCATTCAGGAACTGAGGAAAGTGTATTTGTTGTAACAGGGTTTTTAACACTGTGCTTGAAGTGTGCCATCTTCTACATGGATGCAAGCAAGATATGTTACACTTTTGAACAGTAACTATACAGCTGGGTAAGCCATTTTGATAGTTGAGCCAGAAAATGGTACAACTCCTAAAATATTAACATGAGAGTCAGTCCAATCACCTCTTCTCCAGAGCAAGTCCCACTGGAATGAATGGGAGATTAACAGGAGCACCATTTGAACGCCATCACTATACGTTAGATGTCATATATTTTTCTAAATTCTATTAGTTTATCGAATAATTCTCTAGGCGATTTCAAGTATCTGGATATAATAGGTTCAAATGCCTTGCTCACCAAAGTATAATGTCCACCACTAATTGTAACGACCAAAAACAAAAATGTGCTGTGATATCATGATGCCGCCTTCAGCCTTTTATATTGCAGAGGAACAAGTACATTTGACACATGGCTTATGTCATTATGTCACATGTGTACATGTGTTGTCATTTGTCCTAGAAATGTCTTCAGGAATTCTGTTAATCCACCTGATCTGATAAGGGGTTAGATTCACCCACAAGCATAGCGAGAGCAAACTTGCTAAAACTGTTGGTGAAGGTTAGCCTTGATGCAACTTAAGGCAAAACGACAGTAAGGAAACCCACTGAATTCTAATCTGAATAGTTCTGAAGAAAGGTAAGAAACATAATTAGATCAAATCACAGAGGACATGTGCAGGAGACAACGCTATGCACGCATCTGTTAATGCATGCCCATCTTTAACCCATGCTGGCTTTGCTAAGAGTATCCCTGCTTCTCATTATCTAGGAGTTCTGAAAATATCTAAAATATCAGGGTTTCACCACTGGGACAAAAAAAAGGGGGAATGCAATGACAAATCTGGCTGTGGAGTCTTTATGCTTCATAGACCTGTATTTTCTGTAGAATTGGGAAATTCTGACCCCATTCTTCTTTCAGAAATAACATGTGAAATCCCTCCAAGGACATGAAAGCTGCTATGCAGCGCATGGAAAGCTTTTCTCATCCTGTGTGATTATTTCAATATATGACCGGCAGCATTTACAGGTCAATTAAGCTTGAATATTTTGATTCCAGTAGTTCTTTCCTCATCGAAAGCTAGTTTATAGATAATAATCACATTGACATTTTTCTCACAGTTCAACATACAGTTGTGAGCTAAGAAATACAAAATAGGTTAAAGCCTTACCATTTATTTTTACTTACTTACTTACTTACTTACTTATTTATTTGTTTGATTTTTATCCCGCCTTTATTATTTTTATGAATAACTCAAGGCGGCAAGCATACCTAATACTCCTTCCTTCTCCTATTTTCCCCACAACAACAACCCTGTGAGGTGAGTTGAGCTGAGAGACAGGGACTGGCCCAAGGTCACCCAGCTGGCTTTCATGCCTCAGGTGGGACTAGAACTCCCAGTCTCCTGGTTTCTAGCCCAGCACCTTAACCACTAGACCAATCTGTAGTTTGCCTTATGAAATGAATATATTTAGCTATGGAACACATTTTTGCTCCCTTGGCAAACAAACTTAAGTAGTCCGTTCACAGGACTGGTAGCCTTTAATCAAGAAGATTTGAAAGTAATGTTCTATTAACAGCCATGCAAAATAATTTCCCTTTAGTTCTCCATTTAAAAAGAATCATGCATTTTAATCATATCTTATTCATTTCTTCTTAATTTGCTCAAAAACTGTGGCCTATATTTTGCAAATAACAAAGTTCTCAGCTATTAAATTTGCATTTCCCAGTTTCAGACATTCCAGGATATCAATACACACACATACATGTATGTACGTACATACATTAAAAAGGAATTAAAATGTAAAATGTTTTTCCCCCACCTTAATGGAAAGTAGCAGATTTTAGAAATACATTAACTACTAAAAGCTCAGGCAATGTGTGATGTGATAATGGTGCAGATCACAAGACAACTTTAGAGTGTGAATCTACTGAAGACGAAAGAAAAAAGAATCCTGTATTCAGAACTCTCACAGATTTTAAGGTGACTGGATACCTGAAGTTATGTCATGATGTCAACACACCATTGATGCAAATTACATACTCAATGATATAACTTGTGGAAATAACATCATTTATATCATTTATATGATAATATCATGTCACTTTTGATATCACCGTGACTTTCATCAGATATTTATGATATGATGAATATTGTTTCTATTGAAGCAGGTTAAGTCAGAACATGATTTACCACTTCATTAAGAAAACAAAGCACTGTTTTTAAAAACAAGGTGGTATCTGGTGTCCATTATTACTCATTGCTTCCAGGGTGGATAAAATATTCAAATTCCACATTCCACAAATTCCACTTCAATTTCCACATTGAGCTAATTACACCATAGTAGCTATAGCTATAGCCATTTTCAGTTTTTGACAAATGTAATCCTGGAAATGAGAACACATGTCTTGCCCTGTCCCATCATTGACACTCCCACCCCATTGCACAGCATGCCTTGAACATTGCACTTGCTAATTAAATTTGGGATATCTTAAAAACATGTTCTAATCCACATTGCATATCTTGTTCTTCCCAAGTTGCTCATAGAAGTTATGTTTGATTACTGTTGCAAGTAAGCCCAAATAGTAACTATAGCAACAAGCTGAATAAAGAAGAAAGTTGTAGGAAACCTATGCAATTCATTTCAAAAAGTCTTCTACTTTTAAAAGCAAATGTCCATTTCTGTGGGGTCAAGAAATCTTGCCAAGTTAGGTGGGGTTGTTCTGGAAATAAATGGTAAGGCAGTTAAACTAAGTAAGTGAAAATCCAGTTTCAAGGCAGCTGCTGTAAATAGTAGAATTATAAATGAAAGGAACTGTGTCAAATTTATTTTTCATGAAAAGACCTCCACACCTCCAATCATATTTGAGATTTAAGTATTCTTACCAATTATCTCAAAGAACAAAGTGATGAGCTTTCAGAAAACACACAGAGAGACACAAAACAATCAAACAAGAAGTTTCAACAGTAACGTGGCAGTTTGGTGATCATTTTAAACAATCAGTTACATTTCAATTACACCTCATAATAATTTCCTATTCCAGATACAGTAAATAGGTAAGCATTTGCAGTTTAAAAAAGCTAATACTGTATGTGTTCATGGATATTTACTTACTTACTTACTTACTTACTTACTTACTTACTTACTTACTTACTTGATTTATCACCGCCCATCTCCCCCGATGTTCCGTCTTTCCCAAAATACATCTTTCTATTGTTTTCTACCTTTGCTTTGTGGCTGCTGAAAATGTTCCATGGGAGGAGTTATCACCTGACTAAGGCGGTAAAAACCATCCAAAGTGCAGTTTGGAAACATCCTCAAATGTCTTACTGAAAGCATCCTTTGAAGCTGAAATATTGCAAAGGGCACTTTGTAAAGCACCCTTTCAAATATTGTGGCTACTCCTTCTCCTGGCCTTTAATAGAAATATAAGAAGATGGGGGATGGTGAAGTCACTCATGCCCTAGTCATCTCCCGCATAGACTACTGCAACATGCTCTACATGGGGCTACCCTTGAAGAGTATCCGGAAGCTACAGCTGGTTCAGAATGTCGCCGCGCGAGCAGTCTTAGGAGCCCCAAGGAGGGCACATATAACACCGTTGCTGCGTGAGCTGCATTGGGTGCCAGTTTGCTTCCAGATCCAATTCAAGGTGTTGGTTATCACCTTTAAAGCCCTATATGACATGGGTCCAGGTTACCCGAGGAACTGCCTCACCCCCATTACATCGACCCGTCCCACCCAGTCAGGCAGAGAGGGCATGCTACGGACCCTGTCCATGACAGATTGTCAATTGGCAGGGAACAGGAGGAGGGCCTTCTCTTCTGTGGCACCCACCCTTTGGAACAAGTTACTCCCAGAGGTGAGACAGGCCCCCACTCTCCCAGCTTTCCGAAAGGGGGTGAAAACTTGGTTGTGCCACCTCACTTATGGTGGGAGGGGGGATAGTCAACCATGGGGGTGGTTGGCACCCTGATGGGGCCAATGATAACACCTTATTCACCATCTTGGACTATACATTTTATATCTTGCATTTTTATATCTATGGATTTATATTTATATTTATATTGTATGTATTCTATTGATATTTTAATTTTTGATTTTTAACTGTTTGTAAACTGCCCAGAGTCATTTAATATGAGATGGGTGGGGTATAAATAACTTAAATAAATAAAATAAATATCAGAAACATTGTTGTCCAGTGAAAATCAGAAGTTTACATACAAGAATGTTTCCTGAGAATGTCATTAAAAATGTCATCTTCCAATTTTTAAATAAGCAATTATATTGCCAACATGAAGAAAAATGAGTACCCCCCAAATACAGATGAAATTTTCATCTCAGCAATATCTTCACTGCCCCAAAACCTTGGATTATTTAAAATAATGCAACAAAATGATACTGTAATAACAATGCCACTCAGTGTTCTGGCAGGTGTTTTCTCTGGGTATAAGGCAGGTCTGCATGAGCATTACTTTATTTGTTAATTCAGCACCTGGTCTGGCATCCAAATGTGTGAATTAATCCAACAAAAGAACATCATATCTGAGATGCAGCAAGCATGAATAAATGTTCTGTGTCAAACATTAGATTTGTGTTGCTTTATTCACTCAAGAAGTTTATGTTGGTCTCCCAGTTAACTGAAGACATTGAATGTCTGAACTTTCATTCATCAAAACTGATGTTCAACTTTTTAAGCAGGAATGGGAAATGATGAGATGCTTCAGTTTGATCCACCCAATACTCTAAGTTTTGTGTTTGTCTTCTCTGACCTGAGAGGACTGATGGGTTCTACTCATTCAATTTAAGGAGCTGTATGAGTTGTAGGTTTCATGATTACTATTGAAAGGAGCATCAAGAAAACGTAAACTTTTTTTAGCATGATGAGGAGCTGTGGTGCATTGTAATGCATGTCTTGTTTCTGTCCTGCAGATTCAGGTGATGGTATAACACAGAACCAGAAATTATGGCACTGTTATACTTTATGCATCAAGTACATATAATTATATTTAAGCTATATACTCTGGCTGGCATATTGTAGATACCACTGACTGTGCTAAAACTCTTTTCAGAGTTAGCCTTGTTATTTCTCAGTGTGTAACAGAAATATGTCCATTTTCTAAGCTAAAGGTCTAATATTCAGCTTGTTTGAGACACAGCCTCTACAGAGTGGAAATTTTATTTTCCTCTGTGGATTCCAGCATCACGTGATTTTCCTTGTGGTGCTTCTATTCCATACTTCATCCAGTGTTCTGCAGACAAGATATCTGATTATTTTGTGGGCTGAAAATATGGATCCAGAATTCAATGTGTAAATAATAAATGGGAAAGACAGGACCATGTGGGTGGAATAAGTAAAGGTAAAGGTTCCCCTGCACAGTCATGTCCGACTCTAGAGGCCGGTGCTCATCTCCATTTGTTAGCTGAAGAGCCAGCGCTGTCTGAAGATGCTTCCGCGGTCATGTGGCTGGCATGACGTATGTGGAACGCTGTTACCTTCCCACCGAAGTGGTACCTATTAATCTACTTGCATTTGCATGCTTTCGAATTGCTAGGTTGGCAAGAGTTTTGCTATTTATGTTTGTTTCAACATTTTTCTTGACAGTATTTAGGAGTGTGTTAATAAAATTGCTGTACATAAACACCTTTATATATACACAGATCCTGCTGTCCAATGTATGTTCTTTCAGATGTCCTTTTAAAAGCTTGACTAATTAGTATTTTTTAAAACATATTCTACCAATTCAACACAGTTAAAGCTATTACATATTGGCTCAAGCTTTGCAAAGTAAGGAAACGGGACATGACAGTGTTTTAAATTGACAGTTTATTTATCTACTATTAAATGAAGAAATTGTGCATTAACTGATTTATTTATATTTTAAAAGCTGTATTCCCTTATATCTTTAATTTCTTTGGCTTGGTATTTCTTACTCTTTCCATGCAATTCACATATTGCTGCTTACCCTAAAAGGGTATTTACTGTATGATCTGTGGATGATGGGTATTTATGCATATATGCCTTTTTAAAAAGTTCAGGCTGCCTTACAAAACCAGATTTTCCCAAGACAGTTAACAACAGAGTAAAGCCATGTGACCATACATGCGTGTGCTTATGTGTATGGACACACATACATGAAAATCCAATAAAAGATACATTAAAACCAAGTAATTAAAGTACATTAAAACCATACCAGCAGTAAAGTGAATAAAAGGTTTCTAAATGCATTTAAAATTAAGAGAATCATTGATTACAATATCTAGAAGATTTTTTTTTAAATGATGTTGAAAAGACAGAGAGTTCGTACTCCCCCTGGATATTCCAGAGTTTGGAATGGTCCTGAAAGAACTTCTCCTGATTGTGCTTAATATAGGAGATGACTTGGAACACAACCTCTGAAGTGGCTTGCAAAATACAGTTTGAAGCTGCCAGAAGTTGGGTTCCTTCAAGACTGTGAATATTAATATTATTAATTATTAAGTGTTATTATAATTAACAACACTTTGAGTTGGGATCGGAAGTGAATTGAGAGCCAGTGAAAGATTGCATGAAACTCTCATAATATGAGATAAGTCCAGTTCTAGTCAGTCTTCTTGCTGCCAATATTTTTCACTAATTGATTTTTGGGGGACTATATTTGAGGGAAGCCCCGTGTATAACACTTTACACCAGAGCTTTCCAAACTTTTCATGTTGGTGACACACTTTTTAGAGATGCATCATTTCGCAACACACTCTTACAACAGGGCATCATTTCACGACACACTCTTACAGCAGGGCACAAGGCAGGCACTAGGACCTGTGCGGAATCCTGGCAGGGCAGGTTTGGAGGCAGCAAGGCACAAGGCAGGCACTAGGACCTGGTGGAATCCTGGCAGGGCTCGGAGGCAGCAGCAACCACGACACACCCAGACACTGCAGCCGACACACTAACATGTCCCGACACACAGTTTGGAAGGCTCTGCTTTAAACGGTACATTTCAGAACTGCTACAGAAGACTCTGGAACCGGATGATGTAGATATCCAAGAGCCAGGGGTTCACCTAGGCTACAGGTCGAGGTTGCAGGCTGCGGGTGCTGCTGTGTCTGATGATCAGTTAACAATGTTTGATGAAGAGAACTGGGAGCACATGACCTGTATAACATATAAGCAAACACAATTTGGGATATTGCATAATATCACTATAGACCATCTGGAGTGCCTGTTAAGACACCAGCTCTAGTATGCTGTTTCCCGCCATAATGGAACTGGAGGCACAGTGCAATATGTTTAAGTGAAGTTTTCAAACTGGAAGGGATTTTTGTTCCCAAAAAAGAAACCATTGGGTTTCTTTTTTTTTTAACTACTGCAATTGACAATACTAGCTTATCCTCAGTATATGTAAATTTGTTTCCTTTCAGGCCAATGTGATCAACTAGTAGAGTTCATCATGTGTTAATTTCAAGGTAGACACCTGACCTTTTTTGTTTTCTGAAAGATCTCAAAAACACAATAAATTTGAGTAACCATGTTTGCTAGTCATGAAGAGTCGGACACGACTAAACGACTGAACAACAACAACAAGTAGTAGAGCAATAGTTTCCTTAAGGCTAAGCCAAAACAATAATCTAGGAGGGCAGTTTTTGAGAAACCCAAGTTTCTTTATGCCAATTTAAGGAGGTCAGATCAGAGGACTCACTGAAAAAGACCCTGATGCTAGGAAAGACTGAAGGCAAAAGGAGAAGGAGACGGCAGAGGATGAGATGGTTAGATAGCATCACCGATGTAATGAACATGAATTTGAGTAAACTCCGGGAGACAGTGGAGGACAGGAAGGCCTGGCGTGCTGTGGTCCATGGAGTCACGAAGAGTCGGACACGACTAAATGACTGAACAACAACAAAAATAATAATACATAGTAGGCCACAGCTGTTTACTGGAACCCCATTCTGACAATTTGTTATAGTACAGAGGTGTGAAAATATTTAACCATTTCTCATTCAGTTTTATGAAATAAATTCCCCTTTGAGATTTATTTAAAATGAGGAGAGGAGGTAGGTTAAATTCTCTTTGCACTTAGTTAAAGGTGGTTACAGGAGCCTGCAGTTGTCCTTCATTTCATTGTACAATTAACTCTCCAGCCATACATAGCCTCCCTGTGTCCCCTATTTTTCCATCTTGGCCAGGAGGAAGTTATGTCATAAATGTTGGGATGCGCTGGCAAACATATGACCTTTCATATTGTCCTTTGTCCCTTACAATCTTGTTTGGGGAGGGATGTTTTGGAATTTGGAATTCTTTTTATGATGTTTTTGACTGTTAGCCACACTGAGCCTTTGGGAATACTCAGAGAAATAAAATAAATCCATTCAACCCCAGGAGAACCATCACAAACTCTTCCAAATGAGCTTTTTTTGAGCTTCACCCACCCACAGAAGGATGTCTCATAGAAAATAGAAGCACCCTCCACCACTTCCAGTAATAACATAAGTTCAGAACCCTCACCAAGAAATTCTTAAGCATCCTAAGACTAAAGTAGAAAAAATGAGGCTTTTTCCACTGGGGAATCTTTTGTTGCAAAAATGCAAGGCAGATTTCAATATGGATTTAGTTTATTGAAAGGTGTGGAGGCTTCAGTGTGACAGTGAAATCCATCTAATGGTACAGACTTAACATCATTCAACATGAGCAAATGTTTTGAGCTCTCTTCTGAATTATCTGCTGTTGCACAATCTTAAACCGGAATGAAGCTGTGGATCTCAATTTACTTCTCATTGGCTGCAACAACGATGCTTCTGGATGTGTGAGAAAAAAATCTCTCTCCTCCACAGTCATCTCTAGTCAATGTTTTTCATTCACGGTCTGCAATCATTTTTCCCTTCTCTCTCAAATCTTCCACTCTCCCCTAGAGCATCTTCAGGGGAAAAAAAAAATCCTTAGAATCTCTTACAGCAGCTCCTTAGGACGATAAAATGTTGTGCTTCAGGCATCCTGCAGACAGGGAGCAACTTAAAGCTCTCCTATATTCCATTGTTGCAATTCCACTCTGTATAGTAATTGTGGTTTAACCTGTGAGGTCACACTTCATAAGAAATATAGCCGCCATTGCACCTAACATCCACTAAGCACGTCTCCAATACATAATGCCTTGGAAAACATAAGAAAACTCATAACATTCTAGCTTTAAAATGGAACTGAGTATGCCAAATATAACGTTGCCAGAAGTAAATGGCCCAGTAATTTCTACTCCAAATTTTACAAAATCAACAGATGATTGTTTTTCTGAATAAGCCTGACTGAAGGACTAATGGAAAACAATACCAAATAAAGTACCAAATCTTGATGTAAGTGTATGATATGCTTTTTTAAAGGCTGGAATGAAATGGACCTAAATGTCAATTTTCAGCACTCTGAAAATCATTCACTTGAAGCAAAAACTTCAGTGTGTATATTAAGATGTCTGGCTCTTCAAAATATTTAAGCTTGACTTCTGATGATCACATCCATGCAGTTTTATGGGCAGCATGACAGAAGGGGATTGCCCTTATTTATTCCAAGTTGTTTCTTCCACCTTCCCAGGCCAGCCAAAAGTCCTACCATGTCCACACGGTCCTCTCTCTGAGCAATAACTTGGTTCATCCCTAAGTAGCTTCCAACATCAGCCAAGATATCTTTCTCAGACTCTTTGTTTCAGCTCATCTTGTCTTCTGAAGGAAGATTGATGATTTCATGGAGCAAGGCTTCTCTTCCTGGGGGACCAATTCTCTGAAACTCTTCTTGGGAAATTTCTCTCTTCTCCTTTGCTCTTGGGTTACAACCCCTGTGAAGCCCATGTTCCTACAATTAACCATGAAGATCACATTTCCATCCTTGTGTATTGGGAACACTCTTTCTTCTTAGATGTTGAACATCTCCTCTCTGCATTTATGTTTTGCTGATGACTTTTACATATTTAAATAATTATATCTTTTGATAACTTAACTGTACTAATATTCAACAGCATCTTGAAGGGGCTTTAATGTGGAAAGTAAAGGAGATACTTTAAAACAAACAAAGAGGAAAAGCAAATATTCGTACATTCAGCTAACTTCACAATAACTTCAACCACATCTTGACAAATCACAGTTCCCTCCTGCACTTCCCTATGCTAGATCTTCTTATTTGCTTCCATCGTTGTAAAGCAGGAATACTCATTACATCCCTAGAAATATAGCTCTTTGGCTTTTAATATTCCGTAGAGCTGTAATCTTATAGAATGTGTTACAGGCTATCCTGTGAGACCAGTTCAAATAAGACTCACTTTTAATTTACTCACTCACCCTGAGGGATTTTAAAATGTGCTCTAACTTCCGTATGGTGGATTTTATATTTTGGCACCAAGAAATACTGAGGGCCAGAGCTCTCATGAGCTTGGCAAAATGAAGAAGCATCAACAGATGGACACCTCAGGTAGCAGACTGAAATCAACGTGGCTGATTAATGCACAAGTGTGCAGCAGCACTCTAGATGAACGTCAGGCCTTCAACATCCACTCTGTGGTCACTTGTCAGGGTTTTATTTTCAAAATAAAAATGTTAATCAATAGAGTTAATTTGCAGATTTTTGCTAGAAGACCTCTTTGAAAGAAACTTTGTAAAGGTTTATTCACCATGTGCTATTCCCTTTCTTTGTCTTTTCAGCCAAAGAAGAACCGTCCAGCCTATCTACTTAAAAGAGCCCAGGCTGAATAATTATATACACCAATTGTTCTCCATCTGTTACTAGCTTGATCTACAAATGCAATTTCTTGTACCAGAAAAGCAAATAGCAGATATTCAGCTGTTCAGTTTTCCCAGCTTGCTCTGCTAGTGGAAATCATACTGTTAGGGTGCTAAATGTAGACAGAAAACCAATTTACATTCAGAAAAGGGTTTACTAGTCATTTCTAAGCCTGTCCCTGTTGATGAGCTGCATTGGGGAACAGCATTACGATTAGTAGTAGTAGTAGTAGTAGTAGTAGTAGTAGTAGTAGAAATAGTACCAATAGGTTATTGATATTAACTAATATTACTGGTCCTAGCACTCTAGAAGTCCTGGTAGAAATTCTAGAAATAATTCTACTGACCGCTTAATGTTACTAACTGCTATTACTTATGCTAGTACTACTAGGAGTAATCATAAGAATTCCTTAGTGTTTGGTTTCTGGTTTTCTCTCTCTCTCTCTCTCTCTCTCTCTCTCTCTCTCTCTCTGTCTGTCTGTCTTTCTTCCCTCCACCCCTTTATTTTTTTTTTAAGGAGTATTTGGGCAGAAGATGAATTGGCAGGCTCCAATGTCAAAATTATGAGGTATTCCTGTAAATCTCTGTATCCCTCTACCCACGTAAATGTTATATCCACCTAAGACTCATGGCACCCTTGCAGTTCCCCGTGATATTTAGGGCATCTGACACAACAAATTGATAAACAGTAGAGTTTATCATCTAAGCTGCCATTCAGAGGAAATACAGTGAAGATGGTTTTGTTGTATTTCCTCTGAAGCTGACATATGGTTTCCCATTGTTACCTCATTGTGGCTTTACACCCTTCTTGGAATGTAGCCACTGTGCCATCTTGCCACCATTCCCCCATGGTGTCAAGCTTCTTACCACATCTCACAACCAAGAAAGTAAGACTCTTAAAGGTTCAGAGTTGGCAGGTTTATTGCAATGAGAATTGGGTTAGAAAATCTTGAAAGCTAGATATGAAAGCTCTTTTATTAGTGAGTATATTAAGGCAAGGAGTTTGATCTTCTTTCTAATTGTATGGGGAAGATGCTAATCACTCATTTGATACCAGCAACTTTCATCACACATTGTTTCTGGCTTCTCTGTGGGCCAGCTTTCCCATTCCCCTGCATAATGGCATTAACATAAAAGCAGAAGCTTTTGTTTCTCTTTTGAAAAACAAGCACAGCTAGGCACCAGTTTGTTTTAGATAGAACTCCCATATTGGCCAGTTGGAGAGAACATTGGCTAGCTCAAGGAGAGAAAGATGATAACAGTTAGGATCAACATGCTCGAGCATGAAAATGTTGCCAAGGGTTTGGGGAGCAAAGTTACTGACAATATGGAAGGAATCTCTGTTCAAATGTGAACAATGTACTGTAGTATCTCAGCCAGAGGCTATTCTAACCATTTGTGTCATGGAGTCATTCACAACATAAAGCTCCTATCTTAGATGACAAACTCGGGAAACAGATTCCACACTGAGCATTAAGTCTCTGGCTGACCCTGGAGAAAGATATGTGTGTGTTTGTGTGTGTGTGTAGAGAGAGGGAGAGGGAACACCAGTTTGGTGTAGTGGTTAAGGCATAGCTTTCCAAAGTGTGTGTCATGACACACTACTGTGTCGCCTGCGGTGTCCTGGTGTGCTGTGCGAAAACCCAGAAGCACTGATGGGGGGAACTGGAAGAAGCGGCACCCCCGCCAATCAGCGCCACCGCCGCCGCCACACTTCCGGGTTTTTGCGTGACACACCAGACACCACAGGCCGTGCCGCTGCCGCCACTTTGTCTGCAGGCAGTTTCTGAGAATCGGATACGATTGAACGGTGTGTGTATGTGTATGTGTATGTGTATGTGTATGTGTATGTGTATGTGTATATTTATTAGATTTATCACCACCCAACTCCCACAAGGGGACTTTGGGTGGTGTATAGGTATAGGTATAGGTATAGGTATAGGTACAGTGTGTGTGTGTCCGTATATGTATATGCACAGTGTGTGTATGTATATGTACAGTGTGTGTGTGTGTGCGTTTGTGTGTATATATATATATATATATATATATATATATATATATATATATAATCTCCTGTCATTCTTTTGTTAAATAAATCAGCATGCAAGGACACTGCAGATATCCCCATTAAAATAACCTCAGATGCCAGGTGTTATGCCTGAGTCCCTGGAGAGCTGTCATTGCGGATCAGAATAGGCAATACTAAACAAGTGGTCTGACAAATTATAAGCAGCATCTTAGCTTTCTATAGGAAGAATTGGCCCAAAATCACTCTGCAATTTTTATAATGACTGGGGTGTGTCTTCCTTCCTAATCTAAATCTTGTATATTATTCAAAATATACCACTAGATCATTTAGCTGTAAGAAGACCCAAATAATTCATCTTGGACCAAATAAAGGCTGACTAATCCTTTGAGTTGATGATCAGCAGAAACTCAGATTATTTGGGCATGTGATGCAAGAGGATGATGGAGTAGGAAAATGAGGTTGAGGAAGTAGAATATGGGAAAGACAATGGAGAAGATGGATGAGCAGGATAAAAGAGATTACTGAAAGGCCCTTGGAAGAACCATAAGTGATTGCTGAGATCGGTCAAGATGGTGAGCCTTTGGAATCATTGCACAAAACCATACTCAGTGACCCGTAACGAACTGACTAAATAAACTCCATCAAGAGATTATAAGAAGCTGTAATGAAGTTTATTTTCTTCTGTTATAAATAGGGCTCTATAGATCAACGTGTACTTAGCCCATTTCATCAGTACTGAGCCCATTTCAATTATTCCATAATTAGTACATTTTCATATTATTAGACAACAGAAAGTGTTTAGAGCTGCACAGACTTCTCCTAATGTACAGTATATATCGGGTGATTTAGCTTTTGAGCCTAGAGTGGAATTGCTAAATCTAGAGCCAGTGGAGTCCAAAGGATAACACTCTGATTCTCAGAGTTGCTTAAGAAGTAGTGAACTAAGCATTCTTGGCTGTACATCATAAATGCAAGACTGCTTTATGCAATACTGTTCATCAGGATGTTCTACAGTACTGGTGCTTGCATTCATGAAAGCATTGTTTTCCTTTCCCTTTGAATTTAAATGTAGAGCTCTCCAAAGCCTACAGATTTTTCTCAAGGGAAAACAAGCAAAATCACATTTGATTAAGATGTGTCATGTGAGGTGTTGGCACATGATGAAAATACACTAACATTGGTAATTAAGGTGTTATTATTGAACCACCTTCCGTTGCTATGCTCTACAGCTTAGCAAAGGACATGATTGCTACAGGTGCTCTGAAATGTGAGAAAGGAAGAGAGATATCAAAGAATAAAAATATATGATTCTGGGGAAAAGTATCCTTTCAGTCAGCCTTTAGGTGTGGCCTGCCATTTCTGAAAATTTTCGAAGTAATGCTGTGCTTGCATCTTACTGTATCTTCTTACCAATCGCAATATATTGTTCATCGATCACCACTGTTTCCAGTCTAAAAGCTCTTTTCCTTTTTTATCAGGAAAATAGGACTGGTTTTAATTAGCACTAGAGGGGGGACTTTCTGAAATATTTAAAAGCTTCCCTCTTTTATTTGTTTGTTTGTTTATTTTTTTTACAAATATGAACAATGATGCTTAGCATTGAAGACAGCTCCCAGAAAGCCATATAGCACCATGGGATCCACCTTATGTCAAACTGGCCCAGGAATTTGGTGTAGAAATAATTAACAATTAGGATTGAAATAACAATTGAAAGAAATAATGTGACAGGCATCAGAGGGAAATAATTTTGTTCCACCCAAATTGGCAGATGGATTGTTAGGTGCTAAATGGATTCTAAAGTAGGGTCTGGAGTCCAAAATGCAATATAAAATGGAAACATACACACACAAGAAAATTTGAAAGTCTTCCAAGAAAGACGAAGTCAAATCACAAACAAACCCACTGATCATAAGCAGTTCATATTATCGTAATTTCCCAGTGAGGCTCCAGAATAAGACTAATGAATCTTAGTGTGTCATGTGAATATCCTCAGAGAGCAATCCAAGTATGGAGATAATTGGTAAGGAGAAAACCATCATCGAGTCATCATTGATTGTACTTGTACCATGAAGTCTAAGTTGTCTTTTCAATTTTGCAAATCAGTTCCAGTTTCCAGTAAACAATCCACTTAGATTGTTAAAAAAAGAACTAGTTCCTAGAGATGGTGGCCACACAGCTTGCCTGGCAGTTTTGAATGCTTCTGGGATGTTTGTTCCTGTCTCCAGAGAGGTCAACACCCTGGGTTCGCTGGTGGTTCCACCATCCAAGTACTGACCAGGGCTAACCCTGCTTAACTTTTGAAATCAGACCAGATAGATTAGAAAGTTCCACCTATTGAAGCTGGTACACTAACTAAAGGAAACCTAATACTGTTGATTTGGATATCAAAATTAATAGCATCTGTATTTAAAGTAATGGCATTTGTAAAATAATTGGGACCATATATTTATTTACAGCATCTCATCAGAGGGAAATGTCAATTTTACTTAGAAAGCATAACGGCATCTCTTGAATCATACCTATTATTTTTAAAATACCTTCTACACTAGACAGCATCTTAAACTTAATTAACACTTATTGGTGTGATGTAGACTCCTGATGCAACTCAAATTATGCAAAACACTACTATTTTAATTCCATTCAAAAATCAGTGTCTGATGCAAAAGTTCCTCATATCCATCATTACACATTTGCCTTCCTGTTTATTTCGAGAGCAAAGGCTGCTAATTAAATCCACTTTTTCAAGATGCTTTTTCTATAATCCATGAATAGCAGGTAAACTCAATTTGTGAACCCATTGTCCCCATGCTCCAGAGAAGAGATCCCAGCTGGAACTGATTATGCTTAATCTTCCTTGTGTTATCCAGGTTAAAAAAAAATAATAATTCAAAGGTAAGTGTAAATAATTGCTGCTCTCCTTTTCTTTTCATCCCAACTCAAACAAATGTGGATAAACAGCAGAGGATCAGCTGCATGGTTCAAAGATGAGTTTTTTGACTTGTAAGAATAGGCACGTCTAGTATGCAGATTTATTTGTAATGGATGAATGACTCAGAGTTTAAAAGCATCACGAGGAAATGAATGCTGAATGTTGGCTGCAAAATATTGTCTATTTAGTCCCATGAATATGGCCATGTTTCACTAAGGAAATTACATCATTCTACTGCTTTTAAAATTAATGAATGTATCTATGGAAATCTGTAAAAAGTGGGGCTTCACTAGGTTTTTTAATTCTTTGAAATAACTTGGAATAAGTATCCAGGTGGGTGAAGTGGTGGGGAATCTTTATGAGAAGTAGGAAATGCTTCAGAATATTTAATCTCAAATTAATATCGGTATAAAAAGATGGTTAAAAATTCAAATTAGTTTATGGGGGTAGGTGACAACTATTTTAAAAGTAAATATTATTTCAAGAGTGATATATGTGCTCAAAAGGATTCTCATGTCAATACATTCATGGCATTTTAAGCAGATTGAAAAGTTATTATGGTTTGCATGAGAAGGACAAAGCCTAGATTTATTTATTTATTTAAAGTGTCATTACCATCAGAAGTGTGTGTGTGTGTGCACGTTACATTTTCCTGGCTTTTGGCTTGGTCATTGGACACACTTTTTGACTTCCATTTCTTTTTGGAATTCAAGTGATCAAGTCCTACAGCCATCCCCAATTAGGAAGTTATTATATGAACTCTCTGACATCATGGTATATTCTACTCAAGATACTACTGCATTTCAAGTTTTAAAAGTTGCAAGATCTATTTGGAAGATATTTGAACAGATGCTTAATTAAGACCCTTCTTCACATACTCTTCAACTTTGACATAATCCCATCTGAAAATTTCTGGTATTTTTCTTTTCTTTTTCGTACTTCTTCTCCTTCTTCAAATCATGTGCTACTAGGGGCATTAATAATTAGAGCAGATAAATACCAATCACATGTGTAAAGCATTTGAGTATTGGAAGAGGAATTTGGATTATCTTAAACTGGGAAATGTCAATATATTTAATTTAAACATTGATTTCACATTTTGGCCAGATTCATTATCAGCATCTAAAACTCTTGAGTTATTCTCAGCACCAGAATATATTCAGGATGATAATGAATCTACTTTTTTTTTTGGGGGGGGGGGGGGTATTTCTGTTTTTTTTTGAGAATATTGGAATTTATTGGACGGAATATTTTTTAGGGTAAATATTAGTTATTTGCAAGATCTTTGAAATAAATAGTTGGAATAACCCATATTAATAGATCAATAATTAAATTAAAGATTAAATAATATTTTATGTCTTCCCTGTGATCTTAAAGTGAGATTACTAAAATAAAAGATTGCTTTCATGCATCAGACATAATATATGACAAAGCCTAAACAGGTTCAATTTTTAGTATTTTCTATACAGGTTTTCTCAGTCTACTTGTAAAACAATAGCAAGGCAAATTAATTAAAATACTGTAATTCATTTCTATTGGTCATGGGAAATAAAACAAATGCAAGTAAAAGAAATTACCCAGAAATTATTTGAAAGTAAAAGTAAAAGAAACTGCCCAGGTTCCCTCCTTGTGGGGGAGATGGGCAGTGATAAAAATGTGATGAATAAATAAATAAATTAACCTGGCATGGGTCCAGGTTACCTGAGGAACCGCCTCACGCCCGTTACATCAATCCGTCCCACCCGGTCAGGCAGAGAGGGCATGTTACGGACCCTGCCCACGAGAGAGTGTCTACTGGCAGGGTCCAGGAGGAGAGCCTTCTCTGCTGTGGCACCTGCACTTTGGAATAAGTTAACCCAGAGGTTAACATCGACCCGCCCCACCCATTCATGCAGAGAGGGCATGCTTCGGACCCCTTCAACAAGAGAATTTCATCTAGCGGGTTCCAGGAGGTGTTCCTTCTCTGCGATAGCGCCCGCATGATGGAACATCTTGCCCCCAGAGGTGAGGCTGGCCCCCTCACTCCTGACCTTCCGGAAGTCTCTTAAGACCTGGCTCTGCAGCCTTGCCTGGGACGACAGAGGTGGTAGTGCCTCTTGGGGGTGGCTAGCACCGTAGAGCCTTGATCTTGATTTTGGATTTTAACAATCTTGGATTTTACTTATTCCCTCTATTAATTGTTTTATAATAAGTTTTGTATAGATTTTAACTTCTGCTATCTTGTAAACCACGCAGAGTCCCCTATTCGGGGAGATGGGCGGGGATAAATTAAATAAATAAATAAAAAACAAGACAGGACCCCACTCTCCTGGCCTTCCAGAAGGGGGTTAAGACAAGGTTGTGTCACCTTACTTGGGTTGGGAGGGGGGATAGCCATTCATGGAGGTGGTTGGCACCGTGATGGTGCCAAGGATAAGATATTTATTTGCCATCTTGAATTTTATATTTTATATTTTGTATTTTTATATTTGTATCTCTATTTATCTCTATCTCTATCTCTATCTCTATCTCTATCTCTATCTCTATCTCTATCTCTATCTCTATCTCTATCATCTCTATCTCTATCTCTATCTATCTCTATCATCTATATCTATATTGTATTGTATTGTTTTTAGTGATATGTTACTTTTATCTTCTGTAAGCCACCCAGAGTCATTGTAAGTGAGATGGGTGGTAGAGAAAAATGTCAATAAATAAACAAACAAACAAACAAATAAATAAATAAATAAATAAATAAATAAATAAATAAATGTGAAAGGAGTGCTTATGGAGCACAGAGAAAGTGTTTGAACAGTGATTGAATAGTACTGATCTCTCAATCCACCAGTCAGGGAAAAAAAGATAGGGATCAAAATCCAACATTAGAAGAATCTTCATTGCAGAGATGTCTCCTGACTCCAACAACTCAAGGTGGAACACATAATATTTCCTCCTCCTATTTTTCCTCAAACAACAGCTCTGCAAGATGGTTAGCCTGAGAGATAGTGATTGGCCCAAATTCACTTAAGCAGATTTCTATCCCCAAGGGAGGACTAGATCTCATGGTCTCCTGGTTTCTAGTTTGGGGTTTATCCATCACAACAACCAGGTATCTCATTACTTCATTCCTGCACTGAAAATACAAAAAACTGTACTGAGTGCCAATTATCTCCTGGACACAGTTTAAGATTTGTGACATTGGTTTCTTATGCCCAAAGTGACCACATCTCCCACTATGAATCTATAAAAGGCCTTCTGAAGATAGCCCTCTGCCAGAAGCTCAACTACTGAGTACCTAGAAAATGGCCTTCTGTGTATCTCCTTGGCTACATAATGCTCTCCCAAGGTTTTTTGGCCCCCACTATCACAGTAGTTAGGAAAACAACAAAGACAGATCACTTTCACCACCCCTTCATTAATTAACTGATCCTTTAATTTTACTGCTCAAGTGATAGGTATTAAATTCTCTCATTTTTTTTAACCTCCTTTAATCACCTATATAAATACATTAAATCCATCCATCAATCTTGGAACTTAACAAATTCTTTTTCTTCTCACTGAAATCAATGAAGTTTTTTTTAATGATATCTTAGCACATAAATGGGGAAAGAAAGAAGATGCTTGCCCCATCCTTAAATGAAGCATAAAATTCTCACACTAGAACTACATTGGATTTCCTACCTACACCCCTATGGGTTTACTCTAGTAGGATTATTTTTTTTTCTTTTTAAACAGTGTATTAACAATAGTTAAATAACATTATTTTTAAAAAATGTGCTTGAACCAATTCACTTATTTAATATGGTTTAAATGTCCCAATATGTGCAATGTTCCTTTTCCTCACTACTAAGTTATCTTCTAATATCTGGGATCTGTCTTTCCAGAAATTGAACACTTGGCCTTAGACAAATGATTTCCTGACTTCCCCCTAACGAGATAGGTCAATTTAGTTTCTCAAAGACATCTGGCTTTGGCTCTCAACTTCAATATTAATTGAAAATGTCTAAATAACAGCAATTTGTCCAGGCTGTTCTTCAGATCTTGAAAATGAAGAGTTGCGAAGAAAATATTTAAATATACACATCATCTCGTAACAAAAGGCAACATACAAAGACCTTAGAATCAAAAACATGACAGTCCTTGAGAATGGTGAAGGGATCATAACAGAAATGGCACAGTTCTTGACAATATGTTTTTTCCTTCCTTGTGCCTTAGGCTGAATAATTTGGTATTGTTGTGACTGTGAAGGTGACAAGAAGCTTTTCAAGAGTTTTCATCTGTTGCCAATTTATTCTGATTAGCAGTAGCCCAATATATATGTTGTTTTATCAATTCCTCTATTTTAATAGTGTTCAAGCTAATATGCTGTCTGCTTCCTTTCTTAGGAAAGTATTATCATTGATCACATCATACACAATGTTTCATGCACGTGCAAGTTATTTTCCTACATAGCTTTCTGATGGAGGCTGGAGATCATTTCTGCAAACTGAAAATTTCTCACTGGGAATTTAGATAAAAAAAACTGCAGGGGCCACAGAAAAAATGGAGGGAGGGGGAGAGGGTGGGGGGTCAGCTGTACTTGGAGGGGAATTTAAGCCTGATCCATTTGCTAAGACTACCAGATCTGGGTTGCAAAAATCCAGAATACCACTGGATGTCAACAAAAAATCTAATTATTTGCTGGAATCTATTGGTGATCCAGATGTTTGCAACTCAGAAATGATAGTTCTACCATATGCTCACTATCTGCACATTTCTTTCATTTTTTAATCCATTTTGCATTATGCATCCTGTTAAAGATGGAGATCACTGATATACCATGAATCTATCCTCACCTAAAGCTGTTGACAAGTTTGCATGCAGTCTCCTTGTTTACCTGGAGAGGGAAACTCTTTATTCTCAATGTTCCTTTTTCTTAAGCACAGTGAAGCTGTGAAATAGACAGATCAAACTGTCTGCTATAACACATACCATTTTGTTTTCATTGGAAATGCTATTAATATTTTTCAGTTCCAGAAAGCAAAATGTCTAGCTGATGTCTATCCCTTATAATAAGACCTATTTACACAGTTGTAGCTGTTATCTGTGATTCTGGCTGGAACTGTATCTCTTGTATTTAGTCCAGCTATGTCAAAATGAGACTTGGCTTCTGAGATGTGTTCAAATACAGGCGAGACAATTAACATTCCTAGACATCTAAAGCCACAATCTAATGCAAGCTAAGTGCATTGGAGCCCATCCAAACTCATGTTCAGTTGCAACCTGGATCTGGGAGGATTTGAAATTATTATATTGAGGGATAAACTATATATATTGAAAATAAATATTTCATCAGCTTCTCATTTCTGTTAGTGAATAGTAGTAGCCCTATCATTTGATATACAACGAAACAGTCCAGACAACCACTAAATGTCAGGAAAGAGTTAGAGTTTCTCTATTTCTTTGCTACAATCTAGTAATCCTTCAGATCTTTGCAAATCTGAGATCTGGTAGTCTTAATGACAAATTATTTACAAAGCAAGTTGACTTACAGCATTTAGATGCCTAATGGTAACCTGAAAGCAACAAGTTTTACTTGGATAAAATCTTCATGGATTTAAAGAAAAAACATTTATTAGAGTCTGGAACATATCTGAAGTTGACATACCTGGCCAGATGCTTAGAGAATAATGCAAGGGGTGTGGCAGCCTTCAAAAGATTGACAAAGATTGAGTATACCTTAATAATTTCTATGGGAAAATTAATTTCATATAAGAATACTGCTACTGAATGTGGCAATACATGACTTTAAAACATTAAATTGATAAAATTCAAGAAATAGCCAGGAAGGAAACAATGAAACAATTAATGCAGTGATTAAACTGAAAGCTGTACCCAGGGATTAATTAGATATTTCAAAACATAGTTATCTCACAAATATACTAATGAAGCCATTTCATAAATTCTAACTCACTTTATCAATACTTTCTTCACCTCCATGGGTGTGTGTGTAATTACAAAGCTACTTGATTTTTCAATTTTTCCTCATTCATTCTATATTGTATGCTTCTTTGGCCCTGGTAACTCAGTTTTGCATTCAGTCCAGATTAATTCAGTATCCATCCATTCTTGACCCCATCTCTTCTTCTTTTATCATTTTCATTCACACAGACCTCTCAAGTTAACTATCCCCACTACATTCAACCTACTTTATGTTTCTACTTTCACTTCTACATAACAAAATGGGTAGGAGCATACTCTTACACACAGCCATTTTCATTTCTTTGGAAACACCTTCATTTCTTGCTGTGGACTACATGCTACCAACTTCATTTCTACCACCATTTGCACACCTGAAAATGTCTCCATCAATTTTCTCACATTTGGTAAACATTCTACCGAGGTACACTAATTCAACTATTTATTATCAAGTATGTGTAATTTTAAGGGGCGTGGTGGCTCAGCGGGTAAGACACCAGGCTTGTCGATCGGAAGATTGCAAGTTCGGAGGTTTGAATCCCTAGCCCTGCGTGCGGAGTCAGCTCCCGCACTAGCTCCAGCTCTTGCCAACCTAGCAATTTGAAAGCATGCAAATGCAAGTAGATTAATAGGTACCACTTCGGTGGGAAGGTAACAGCGTTCCGCACGCGTCATGCGGCCACATGACCGTGGAAGCGTCTTCGGACAACGCTGGCTCTTCGGCTAACAAACGGAGATGAGCACCGGCCCCTAGAGTCGGACACGACTGCACAAATGTGCGGGGGGAACCTTTACCTTTACTTTTTATGTGTAATTTTATACTTTGGCCACCTAATGCGAAGAGAGGACTCACTGGAAAAGACCCTGATGCTGGGAAAGACTGAAGGCAAAAGGAGAAGGGGACGGCAGAGGATGAGATGGTTAGATAGCATCACTGATGTAATGAACATGAATTTGAGTAAACTCCGAGAGACAGTGGAGGACAGGAAGGCCTGGCGTGCTGTGGTCCATGAGGTCACAAAGAGTCGGACACGACTAAATGACTGAACAACAACAAAAATGTGTAATTTTTGACAGGGGCATGGTCGCTCAGTGGGTAAGACTCCAGGCTTGTCAATTGGAAGATCACGAGTTTGGAGGTTCGAATTCCTAGCCCTGCATGCGGAGTGAGCTCCCGCACTAGGTCCAGCTCTTGCCAACCTAGCAATTTGAAAGCATGCAAATGCAAGTAGATGAATAGGTACCACTTCCGTGGGATGGTAACAGTGTTTGGTGCGCATCATGCGGCCACATGACTGTGGAAGCGTCTTCGGACAATGCTGGCTCTTCAGCTAACAAACGGAGATGAGCACCGGCCCCTAGAGTCAGACACGACTGCACAAATGTGTGGTGGGATCCTTTACCTTTACCTATGTGTAATTTGCAACTCACTTTATTTTCTTTGTCAATGCAGCTACTTTGGTTCTTGATACATTAATTTTCAGATTCACGCTTCTTGTTGAATCAGACAGTCTAACATTCACTGCAAATCATTTGGGTTCTCAGATAACACCATGGCATCATCTGCATATAAAAGTACATATTCATTACATCCTCAGCCAGCACACCTATACTATCATCATGGACATTTCTATGTTATCCAGAAGTACATTGGAACAACCAAAGGGAGATCACATAGACTTGTCTTACACTCTGCTCAGTACTGAACCACCATTATCTAACAATTTCATGCCTGCTTTCATATACCACTCATCACAATCAGCAACCAGCCTTTGACTACATTCATGCAACCTATGCCATATTTTAAGCCTATTCACTTTATGTTATCCTTTCTGATAAAGTATACATACATACATACATACATACATACATACATACATTTTAAAAAAAGAATAATGTTCTTTCTCATGTTTATACAGTTCTCAGTGACTTGCTGAAGAGCCAAAACCTGGTGTGTACTTCCCCTACCCTGATATAAAGGCATACTGTACTTCCCAAATCTTGTTCCTTAATAATTTTTGAACATATTAGATTCGTGTCAAATACCTTAACAAGCACAGTTGAAAATTGAGTTTTTGTTTTCACTGATTTGTGTTGTTGTTTCCTTCCCTTTCCACAGGAGAACAATAGTCACATTCTTCCAATTGTCGGGTACAGACAATTAATTCACACAGCCACTGTGTGTTAATATTTTTTCTAGTTACTGTATATTATCCATTCTGCCGCCTTATCATTTTCTAACATTCTCTTAGCATTTACTCTATGACATCTTGTCATCATTTCTTTTTAGACACCCACATTTTTTGAGGAAATATGTCTGCTTCTCCCCCCCCTCTCTCTCTCTCTCTATGTATGTATGTATGTATGTATGTATGTATGTATGTATGTAAAGGTTTCCCCCCGCACATTTGTGCAGTCATGTCCGACTCTAAGGGCCGGTGCTCATCTCCATTTGTTAGCCTAAGAGCCAGCGTTACCTACCCACCAAAGTGGTACCTATTCATCTACTTGCATTTGCATGCTTTCGAATTGCTAGGTTGGCAAGAGCCGGGGCGAGTGTGGGAGCTCACTCTGTCACTTGGGGCTAGGGATTCGAACCTCCAAACTTGCAATCTTCCTATTGACAAGCCTGGCATCTTACCTGCTGAGCCACCACGCCCCATTTATATATATATATATATTATAAATAATGTAAATGTAAATGTAAATATAGAGAGAGTGTGTGTTCCTTGTCTCCATTCCACCAAGGATGTTTTTTTATATTTCCCATTAACATAACTCCACACACTTCTGTCTCTCTCTGTCCCTTAATTCTTTTCATACTATTCCAAGCAGCTTCTACATCCTCTTTCCTGATGTCTCCTTTCCACTCTTGATACAAGATTAAAGGATCTTCTATTTTTTTTTTCATACAACACCTGCAGCTTCTGTTCCTGCAGTTTTTCTATTTTCATTCTCATTTCTGGCCCCATTATATTTTTATTCCATGTCTGTTTAGTCCCAAAATCCAGTCTTCAGATTCTTGTCCCACATTCAGAACTGTTTGGCACCCTTATGTCTTTATCTACTGTTTGTCATCTTCCTTCATACACAAGCAGATCAGTTGTGCTTCCTGATTCACCCCTTTTCCATGTGTATGTATGAACATACTGACATTCTGACATACATTTTAGCTCTTTTATCCATAATTCACTTCCTGCACGCATTCTTCAACTCCACGCAACCAGAGAGACCACCAATATGCTGATGTGTTACATCCTTCTTCTTTCTTTTAGTTTTACAAACATACAATACATCTATTTCACATGTTAATTCATGTTCTTTACCATTTACTTTTCTTACATTCCAAGTTGTGTTCATCCATATGCCACAGTTTTCACCAGATGGGCCTGTAGAAAATATCCTTCACTGTTCCTCATAGTTTTAGTCAATTAAGGCTGCCACATAATGCTTCTTCATAAAATAGATAAGGGACAGACTATTTGCATCAGTGCTACATGCTGCATTTTTTGCAAATCATAAGAACAATACTGAGAAGTTCAAGCAGAGTCAAAACCCAACAATTATCTTACCTTACTCGGCTACGAGTGATCGCCAAGAGAGAGATTATCATGCTCTTCTATGCAAGCTGGGGTCTCATATCTAGAGGGTAGCTAGCAAGCCAATAACTTATTTTCTGTAACCCACCATTGTATATGTATTATACTGCCATATATTCAGGACCCAAACACAGCACCTTTGAAAAACTGAATCAACATTAGTAGCGGAAGGTAATTGTTTCTGGTTGAAAGCAATTGAATATAAGGGCCAGTTGTTGATTTGCTTGCAAAATATCTGTAGCTCAAAGTTAAAAGAAAAGTTTTTTTCTCAAGTCAAGCTAGCCTCCTTGATGACTTCATCATTTTTTAAAAAATGCTTAGTACCATCTCTGTGATATTTTGGGTGCCAAATAAGTATGTTTCTGCTTGCTCAGACCTGATAAATAATGTACATTTGGCCACTCAGGTTTAAAAGCAGTACATTTATTTTGGAGTCTAATGTTTACATAAGGTCAAGTTATACAATCCCAGTTTACTGAAAGCATAATGAAACTGTCCAATCTTTATTTGATTTTTTTAACACTTACACAAGATAAAACCCAACATTTAGATAAGGTGAAACCCAGCATATGAAAGGTACTATCTCTTATATAGACAGTATAGAAATAATAAATGAAGTCATAATTTCACAATTATGTGTGTGTGTGTTTGTGTACACACACATGTACTCAGTACTAGAAGGACTAGAAAATATTCTTTAAAAATAACTTGAATGTTAAAACAAACATATTCTGAACTGTGCCTTATACATACTAATGTAAAATAAGGACAACTCTGCCAATAAAACAATATCAATTTTTCTTTAAAGGCATATATTTTTAGCATCGTCTCACCACAATAAGTAATAAGCTTCTCTCTGCTTGTTTTTAACATTCAATTTGCCATAACAAACCATCCTCCTTCGATCTCATTTTCATCACCGTGGTACCTCTCTTGCTCCTGGACAAGTCACTGTGCATGACAGGTCATTAACACACCCAGCTTAATCTGCACAAGACCACGGCTGTCCTTATCTACACGGACAAATTGATTAGTTGCAGATGATGGCTGATGGCAATCTGTCAAACTAAATTAGTGCTGGGAAACAGCTTAACACCTGCTGAGGATGTGATGGCAAAAGCTGATTTCAGCATTGGTGCTGTAGAAAGTACTTCTCAAAGAACTCTATGTTCTTTGTGTATCTTTGGAAAATTACCTTTTGCTGAAAATAGCTGGCAAAAAAAGAACCAGTTGAACAGGCGTCCAAACAGGACAAAAGATCCAATGTGCTACATTAATGAATGTTCTCTTGGAAGAGGCAACTATCAGATTTCAAAGGTTCTTTCAGCTTTCTGGCAGAGACCGTATGGCTATAATCTATGAGGTCTGGTCACTCTGATGAGTTCCAGCACATATCAGAGATGCCATTATATTAATATATCCTCGGTTTTTTTTAAGTATCTTGTAAAGAGGAAGAATGTCAAACATTAATTGAAGCTTCTCCTGGGCCATCAGATTTCCTGTAAATCAGGTCTGTTTGACTTGTGACCTTCCAAGTTGAAATCAAGCTATGAAAAATGTCCTGAAAGGCTGCTGCGTGTGATAAATCATATGTGAAGTTCTCCATGAAAATAATAAAGGCGGGATAGAAAATAAATAAATGCATACATGCATACATGCATACATAAATATTCTGAGTGTGTATTAGCACACTGCATATCTCTTAGACAGTCTTAGTCTACATACTACTTTATTTCCCCCTCCCCGTTCTCCTTCTCCTCATGGAATTCTATACTAGAAGAAAGGTAGAACCATGGGCTAACCACGATCCATTTTTTTCCATTTTTTAACAGGCAATGAGACCTTTCTTCTATTTTAAAATTCTATTTTCTCATTTTAGGACTATCTTTGCCCAGTCATTAAATATTTGATTTCCTAACTTCCTAATATTTGCTTGACATTACTGTGCAGCCATGACTGTGGGTGCAAAAAGAAAGAGATCCATCAAATGCAACTATCATCAAATGCCAAGTTCTTCATTGTATAGTAAGATTAGCTCAGCCGAAATGATTTTGCCCCCTGTTTCTTTTAATAACACTAACAGAAAACTGGAATGGCTTGACTTGGGAACAGCCATACTTCCTTAGTGTAGAGGGTCCAAATCCAATGGCAATAACTCTTCAGCTCCTCATAACCTACTGACCATAAGGGATCAATAGGATGTAGTAGGGAGTTAAGAATTTATTCTGTGTCTCCTTTGTCTATCAATCTGTCTGCTAATTTGTCTAATATGAGGTCACTTCCTTCGGCCTTTCTTCTCAGCATAGCCCCATGGAATACATGTTCTTGGACTCTGCTCCTGGCAGGATATAACCTGGCAGTTTCTTTGGTTTTGCCTAAAGTCTATCATGTATTTCTGGTAAACAAATGTCCTTTATGCTGACAGTCATATTTCACTCTTTCTCTCACACACATAGCACACTTCAACCTCCAACGCTATAGATGCCACTGAAGTTCAGATATAACCCATTGAGAATAAGAATCTTCACAGATATGCTATGACATGTTCTAAAGGGTTATACTTTCCTCTAAAATCCCTAACCCGCTCAGAATGTAAACCAAATATATTATGTATTTTGAATTTCTCCCCCAGAAGTCTGCATCTATCATACCAGACACTCTGTGTGACCATTGTGGACAGAATATGATGGCATTTGTGGAATAGTAGTTCCATACAAACTAGCAAGGAAGTCATACAGTATATCAGGCACAGGAGTTTTGTTTAGTATTTCTCAGTCCCTTTAAATTTTGATTCTACTTTGGAAAAAGGAGTGCTAGTGATTTCAGATAAATAGCTTCATTTCAGAATGTATTGGGAAACAACAGCATTTACAGTTCAGGGTTTTTATTTTTTTTAGACTATCTTTTCCCTATTCTGATTTTTTCCCCCTAGATAATATTATATAAATAGGATACCACATAGAGATGGTTCTAATTTAGAACCATGAGCAATTTCCAAAAAGATACAGTAGGCTTTGGGGAGGGGAAATGGCCCTTTTCTCCTCTTATCCCCTCATATATTTGAGGATTTTTGTTTTGTTTTGTTTTTTAAGAACTGGAATGAAAAAGTCATGCTTCATAAAGATGCCTCTGGGCAAGAACCCTATCACATTTCATAAGGATTGGTACAAGGACTACTAAGTTACGATGAATGTTGCTTAGTTGGCACCAAGGTCAAGGAAAAAATAATAGGGAGTGGAGGAATAAATAGCAAATAATGGCAGAGGCAGAAGGACTTAACACAACATTTTTGAACAATACCCAATTCCCCCAGAGTCCACAGTTGCTTTCAAAACTCTCTTAGCTGCCATACCTTTGGGGGAATGACATAGCAAAGAATGCTAAATATCCTTTAGTATTTGTCCAGAACACACACCCCTCCTCAAAAGTCTGATTAGAAAGCCAATTTAAAATGTCCCCTGGGACTAAAAGCCATAAACTATCCCTCTCTCCTCCATGATTTCCTTGATATTGATATTCCAATAGAAATCCTGTTTTGTGTCTCTGTATCATAAGTCTGTGACAGAGTTCACGTTGTCTTTGCTGGAGCTCCACTTGAATGAAGACTTCTCCTAAATATTTTCAAAACTATTTGGGAGTTGGACATTTTTGAAGCACACCTCCTTTTAACTCCTATTCTTGGTGAAACTAATGATGGACAATTCTTCCCATCCAGCTTAAAATATTGACTATTTTTTAAAAAGGAAAAAAAAAGTTGAATTAACTCTTCTCATATAAGAGCACCAGAATCATTTCCTCATTTCCAAAGGACCAGAGAAAGTATCTCTACACTGAAGGCCAAATATCTGATTAGTTAGCTAGACATTAGAAGCACTTGTGAAGTTTGAAAAGAAGGGAAGTCAAGAGAACAGGAAGTGGCAACATCAGGAATCTTTGAGGTGTTCCACAAATATATTTCTCTTCTAGTAAGTATTTAATTTAAATACAGTTTTCTCCAACTGAGCCCCCTCCAGATACATGGACTTCTGGGCCACGATGGCTATTGCTTTCAATTATTCAAAGTCCGTATATCTAGAGGGCACTGAGTTTGGAAGACTGAGTTTTTCCAGTCCTGAATATAGCAGGGTTTTCTGCATACCCACTTAGTTGCCAGTTTTGACTAATTCAGAGCTACGACACTAATTGAGACAATGTACACAATCCTGTGACAGTAAGTGTGATCCTCAGGATTTGCACTCTGTTCTTCCCTTTCTTTCAGAATGCAAAGAATACTGTCTCTTTGCTGATGAGAAAAGAAGGTTCATAAAAGTATTGCTATTATTTTGAAAAAGAAAATGATGCAAGAAAAAGAATTTGTATGTCCAAATGTCACAGTGGCCACAGGGACGACAATACAAAACATCTATAATACTGTCAGTGTCTAAATCAGCAGCAGAATGGCTGGATACACACTGCCAGATTGCTCACCATGATGATACCATCTGGAGAATTATTTTTCCATTCCTCTATCTACCTACCTACCTACCTACCTACCTACCTACCTACCTATCATCTTTCCGTATACTGTATCTACCTATCTACCTATCTACATATCTACCTATCTACCTACATATTTACCTATCCAAAAAATACTTGGTGATCTCCATGCAGTTGCATCCACATAGAATAACTATCTGTTACTTATTTAAGATCCAGTTGACCATTGGCAGAATATGCACATTAATTTTCTGGCAGGTGTAGTGCATGGAAACTTATAATGTTCAAAGGCTTGCTGATTTTTTTTTTAAATCCCAGGTAACGGTGCCCTTGTCACACTAGTCACAACATTTCTCCTTCTAGTGAGACATTGTTAATTTCTTGCTTCCCCTCCAAAAGTGTCAGCTTGCTTTTTATTTCTTAAGTCCAATTGTGTAGGTCACTATATGATTTTTGATTGATTGACTGATTGATGCAGAATACATCTGAGTAAAGTTATCCCTCAGATATGAAATAAAATAAAAACTAAAACACCCATTATTTTCTATCATATGTGCTGTATATAAAAGTAATATATAATATGTCCATC
The DNA here is from genome assembly GCA_023362775.1 of Charina bottae. Lineage (NCBI taxonomy): Eukaryota > Metazoa > Chordata > Lepidosauria > Squamata > Charinaidae > Charina > Charina bottae. The sequence continues at coordinate 4,491,683 of JALMGJ010000004.1, read as the reverse complement.
ATAGCTGAAAAGCATTCCAGTAGATAAGTTTCACCACCACACCATAATCCATTACACTTTATTTCATTTCTTGCTTTGGATTGTGACTGTAAATAATATTTGATTTACTAATTAGATCAGACAAAGGTAATAGCTATATATTTATATCACTGTTTATTATTTCCAGTTGTTTCAGCCTTTTATATTTTATTCTTATATTTTATCACAAACTCTATTTTAGTCTAGGATAAAAGTTTAATAGCTTTTCCTACTCTTAATCTATCACAAAGGCATTTTGTACACTATATTAACTAATATACTATATTACACAAAGCCCTAATACTACTATCATTCATATTCTGCTTTGAAGTTTTGATATAGATTTTGGTGTTAGACCTACTTATCTTATGGTTTTACATTACGTTATGTTGGCTGATGCCTGTAATAAAGATTTTTATTTTATTCATGAACATGTGGATGAAGGGATCCAAAGAGGAGAAGTGAGTTGAAAGAATTAACAAAGGGTGGCTATTGGGTGGCAACTATAAATCCTTCATTCAGTTGTTATGCTTTCAGAGGTGAAATCAGAAAGCCTGCTTTCACCACATCACACGGGAAAGTTCACAATGCACTTTTACTTGTGTCCTCTTGAATTCAACTCAAAACTTCTATTTGACCAGGAATTTCCAGAGATATGAAGGATTTTACTTGCATTGAAGTAAGTTACAGTATAAGCTTCTCGTCAGACACAGTTGCTGAGGTTTCTTTCATTACATAAAAACCTAAAGGGAAAACCAGTACTCAGAACATCATCCATCTCACTCATATCACTATACCCTTTTCAGTGGTAATGTCTAAATAGGGGTAAAATACCCTTGAGCATTAGAAATGGAATATTCAATATACATATTTTTGTAATATTTGATGTGGGTTATCAAATAGGATTTTAAAAAGCCATAACAATATATTTTGAAATAATCTGTTCATATGCACTACATTTTATTTTTGTTTGTTTGTTTTTTTCTTTTGTTTTCCTCTCTGTTTTGTATGCAGTAAGTTTAAGCAGGTTATTGACACCTGATTCAAAATGTGACTGATTTGGGGTTATTTTGTTTTCGTTTTTGTTTTAAATCTTTTTATTTGACTGTAAGAATCCAAAAGAGAAATTGATGATGTCATTTATTCTTGGCATCTAAAAAAAGTTCTTTTTTTAAAAAAAAAATAGAGTTCAGATTTAAGCTGAAAAAATATTATCTTAATTTTGAAAGCCAGGGTTTTAAAACCTATACAAACTGTTATTCTTATAAAATACAGAATGATTTTGCTAAATATATATTTGTTGATTTTAAACAAGATTGGGTAGAAAATTTGTGATATATATATGCACACACACATACACATATGTGAAAGTTGATATTATTATTATTATTATTATTATTATTAAACAATGTATAGCAAAATACTGTTTTACTATAATATTTATCTCTATTCCTAAATACTGTATAATATGAACTATTATAAATTATAATGGCTGCACTACAGTTAATATTCAAGAAAGCCATAAAGAACACTAATGTCTTTATCAGATCCCACATCCCCCAGCTTCTTCAAAAACATATTATTTTAGATATGATTATATATTTAAATATTAATGTAAAGTAGGAAGTTTATTTTTCTTCTGGTAGCTTGATATAGTTATTTTTGGCTACCCACAATATATTGGTTAATAATTCTAAATCAGTCTCAAATCTTACCCCATTTAAATAATATAATAAAATAATTATAAACCCATTAAGAAACATCTGTGAGATATTTCTTCCCAAATGGTAATTATGTATATATTTTCCCCCAAGGCAGATGAAACTAATCACAGGGTGAATCCCAAAGCTAGGAACTAAACCACTTTTGACTTAGGAAAAGATCTGGGAAGTCTTTCTGTTTGAAAGAAGGGTAAAAAATAGTTTCCTCACAAAGCTGCCTCCATCTTCTCCCATTCTGTCCAACCACTTCAAAATATTTTTGCTCAGATGAGAGGGAACTAGCAAAGAGTGAGGCTTCATATAAGATTGCCATCCTTCCTCCAACGTTGCCATGTCACCCAAGTGTTGTGGCTCTTAAGATCTTAAGAAGCACTTCAGGAAAGAACCAAAGACATTTTAATAAGAACAAGTGCGTTGCTCTGCATGTGAGTCTCTGTGTGGATAAACATGTTTTGATCATGACTCTCTTGTCACATCTTCTCCTGCTTTGAAACAAACAGATGTTACTATGACACTGTTGCTTATATTCAGATTTCTGTATATCATGATACAGTCCCTCTGGAGATTAGAATACAGAATTAAATAACACAGTTAAAATGAATGTACTGAATTAAAAAAAAGAAAGAAACACAAAATAAGGACTGTACAGTGCCACAATGTGATATGAACTCGTCTAAGAACTTCTGACAGTGCACCCCCCTAAGGGTTCGGTTTCCTGTTTTGGTGTGTGGTCTGAGATAGCCCCAAACCCATTGTATATTACATATCTCCATTATTATTTTCTGATACATAAATGTCTTGCACACCAGAAAATGTGAAGTTGTAACCAAAACAAAAAAAGAAAAACCCACAGTTGTTAAGTATTGATCAGTCTGTAATTGTGTTATGTCTTCCCCAAGATGCACATGTTTAGACTGAATTGCTGGACTAGTAAATTCAAAATGAGTTATAATGGGGCATTTGACAAAGCTTGAGAAGAACCTGCTGCCACTTGCTGCCACTGCTTGTTGCAACGCAGCTGAATTGGCATAAAAGAACCACTGCCAAGAGTAATATATTCAGTGGTCTTTAATGAACTGTACTTCTCCTGCTAAGATGTGCCTAAGCAGCTGGCAGTGTACAGCAAACTTTGTCTGATCTCAGAAGGTAAGTAAGGGTAGCCTTGAAGACGTTTGGTTGGGGAACCACCTGGGAGTTGCAGGGCTGTTGACTAGACTAAGATGTTGAAAAGCACCATGGAACAATATTGTCTCCTCCTTCTCCTTCTCCTTCTCCTTCTCCTTCTCCTTCTCCTTCTCCTTCTCCTTCTCCTTCTCCTTCTCCTTCTCCTTCTCCTTCTCCTTCTCCTTCTCCTTCTCCTTCTCCTTCTCCTTCTCCTTCCAGAAAACTGCATGCATGCAGTCACCAGGAGTGCGACTCAACTGAATGGAGTCTTTACTTTCCTTTGAAATAAAATTCTACCTCCCCATTTATGGCACTTCTCAATTAGAATTACTCCCCCCACACCCCAGTTTCAAACCTACACTATTCTGGAAACATAGCCTCAGCTATAACATCTTAGCAGGGCAATCTTATCATTTTCCAGCTCTGTTGCTGCCTGCCCACCCCTCCCCATTTTCCTTTAATAAGGAAATACTTTGACCCCTGGGAAACTGTCTCCAGTGCGCTCTCTTATCTATTCCACACTTCCTTCATGCCAGGATCAGTCATCAATTTTAATTGAAAGGAAACAGGGTTTTTCAGCCCATGTGTCATATTGCTGCATTTCAATCCTGGTTTCTCTGGGACTTGTCAGATACTGCTGATCTGCCAAGGCCACCTCTTCTAGCTACATCAGCACTGTTTACCTTGGGAGTGGTTTGGTCTCTTCTCTGATTAAGCTGACATCATTTTGGCTTTTGTGTTCCTGTAGTCATTTTCCGTTGACAGTCTCATGTAATGGTGACAGACCCACTGTCCTTGTAAAAGGGGCAGTTGCCACTGATTGGCTGGCTGCATTCATACAGGTCCTTCAAATGTCACACAGGCATGGCTTTGTGCTAAGTGGCAGCTGAATGGGTGCCAGTGGGAAAGGTTATAAATCATTGATAACAGGCAGCACCCTTTGTACACCACCAATGTCACTTTGCATCACGTGAGGAGAAGCAATAGAAGAGAAGAATCCCTTGAAGCAATTAATTTCCTCACCGCTGCAGACAATGTTTGTTTAATTCACAGCCACTGAAGTCTCATGCTCAGTACACTCCCCAGTGAAAAAAGGATTAGAGGTGCATTCATGGAAAAGAGAGGCTGTTTCCCTCCCCACAATGCACTGAAATCTCTGGGGGGACTCTTGGAGAGATTTCCTGGTGACATGTATGGTTATCAGCCTGAGGGCTTTCTGTGTTCTTTCTCCCAAAGAAAACAGATGATTAAAAAATGGTCATAACAAGCACCGGGATTTACGACTCCACTCTTTGTCACTTGCAGAGGAAGAGCATAAATCAGGTCTCCAGCAGCACAAGATGGAGAAGCAAATGCTGACATGTCCCACAGGGAAAGCTTTAAGGGCATAGTTCTGCCTGATGATGGGCATATGGAGGAAGTTGTGAATTTGACTCCGGAGGCTTTGGCAACAATCATTTATTGATCAACATCAAAGTGTTCTTTTCCGTCCTCCTAAAACAGACACTGTGGTGGTGATGCTGGACCCTAATTTTAGAACCCAACGAGTGGAAGAAAGCTAAACAAGAATGTTACTTAAGAAATAAAATAATAGGGATGTCAGCCACCAGACTAAAATTGCAAAACGGCCGTCTGTCAACATGAGAGGTGCAAGCTTGTCCTTTGCCTCCAAAGATTTCTGAAAATGATGGCATAACTTGTGAAGAGGTGAATGCTAGTTCTCATCAGGTGCTACTTCACTTAATGGGATTTACCTCAATTTCCCAAGACTGTTCACACTGATTTCCGTGGGACCATCGTGCTACTAACATCATGCTGTTAACTGTTACTGTCCTAGGTGCTGTCATTTTTTTTTAGTTATCTTTGTATCTTGACAAGATGAACTATTTAGAATTGTATACAAATCCTGCTCTCTCTTTTTGCTAAACATTTCATTGCTGGAGTGGCCACACTTGATGGAAGACCCATCACTTTTTGGAATTGGGGAAGAGTTTCAGAGATCAGCTTAATCATAGCAAAAATAAAGAAACACACACCCTTTTCTGATGATTGCATACAATTCTATCCTACATCTTTCCACTTGAGAAAAAGAGTGATTTCTTTTTGTCTCTTTTCCTGTAATTGTTCTATATCATGTTGGAGAACTAATGGATCATATATTGGACATGAAACGGGTCAGGCCGAAGTTGCTCATTGAATGCAATAGTTAGATTATGCCCTGTTCACATTCATTTTTCGACTTAAAAATGTTAGTCAATGATAGGTGGTATTTTAATATTTCTCTGTTGCATGATGGTGACATTCATACAGTACCTATATTAAACAACAAATTTTATATTTTTTTAAGTCAATCATGATCCAGCTAGTCTTCAGCTACTTTGGAATGCCTGCAAGGTCAATATAAGGGGCTGGACCATTGCTTATGCAGCTAGGTGAAGGAAACTTTGAAATCTTTGTTATTAGCAGGTGGATATGCAGAAAACCTGAGAGCCAGTTTGGTGCAGTGGTTAAGGCATCAGGCTAGAAATCGGGAGACCATGAGTTCTAGTCCCACCTTGGGCACAAAGCAAGCTGGGTGACCTTGGGCCTGTCACTCTCTTTTAGCCCTAGGAAGGAGGCAATGGCAAACCACTTCTGAAAAACCTTGCCAACAAAACTGCAGGGACTTGTCCAGGCAGTCTCCAAGAATCAGACATGATTTAACGGATTTTTTAAAAAATTCAGAAAACCTACAGAACAAACTTGTAATCCTTTTACATTAGCTAATGTAAAGTTGGCTGATTTCTGTGCTAAGCAGGTTGAATTTTACGGCTGTTGTGGGTCTTCCGGGCTGTGTGGCCATGTTCTGGAAGTTGTGGTTCCTAGCATTTCGCCAGCATCTGTGGCCAGCATCTTCAGAGGGCAGGAGCACAGACAGAAGCGAAATCTCTGTGACCAGGTAGAGTACAACAGCCATCGAACTCCGGCCGTGAAAGCCCTCGACAATAGGTTGAATTTTCTTTGATGAGATTGAAGTTTAAATATTAGGAATCTGACAAAATAGGCTGGTAAATTGCTGGCACATCACCTGAAGCAAAAGAGCCAACAGAATATACTATCTGAGATAGGAACAGAAGATAGTCAGATAATTATGGACTCTGGATTGATTAATAAGCAGTTTTCAATTTTATAAGTCACTATATACATGGGAGGAAGTAGTAATAGTGTATACCTTTTTTGTATTGGGCTGATCAGATAAGGAAAATGCTGACTCACCGGAAGTGATGTCATAGTCCCTCCCCCCCTCCCATGTTCCTCTGTGTGTTAGCCACCCCCCCATCATGCAATGCGTGTTTTGCCGGAAGTGACGTGTCAGCCACCCCTCCCTGGACCAGCCGCATGTTTTGCCGGAAGTGGCATGTGCCCCCTCCCCCACCTGCGTGCTAACCCAAGGCATGCTCAGGCATGCCCATGACCACATGGCTGTGAGGGAAGCAAGCCCAGGCATGCCCCTGCACCACATGGCTGTGAGGGAAGGGGTGGTTGCCTCAGCTCCACACTGCCTGTGTTTAAAGCCTTATCAGTTTCTAAGCAGAAGAAAGAGAAAAGCGGGAGGGGCAAGGCTTTTTCAAAAGGGGAAAAAAGTTTTTCTTTCCCTAAGCAGTCAGTCACCCTGAAGGAAAATGTTTATAAGCATTTCTAATGCAGCAGTAAACAAGGAAGGGTATAAACAAGGTTTAACATAAGTAAACACCGGTGTCTTTTTACTCACGTTAAAATGCCATGGCAGACATAACAGCCCAGTTCTTAAGAGGAAAACTTTTTTAAAAAAGCCGAGGTTTCTCCTGCACACAGCCACAAGTCCCGATAGCACGGGCAGCTTGACTGACAGGAAGTTGCATGCAAGAGCAAAGGCCTGAGGGGAAGGGGCAGCCCCCACTCCAGCCAGCTCCTAGATCTCATTGGAGTAGCCGTTGCAATTTCCAGCTCGCTGGCTGATAGCAGAAACTGCTGGCAGCAGGAGTTGAAATGGCATTTTTAGCCTCAAAAATGAGCCTGCACACCAGGCCTAGATTTACAGTTCTGAATGTGGAAAATTAGGCTTTAAATGCACAAAGTGTTGCCCTTAAGCAGAAACTGTGACCAGGCTGAGGAAAAAGGAAGCCTGTAAGGGGCCAGGGAGAAAGCTGGTTATTAAAAGCACAACAGAAAAAAGAGAAAAAACATGGGTATGTGCATGTTCAGGCATGTCCGCAGGCGTGGCGGGAGAGTGCCGTATCAGGCTGCGACACGCAGTGCACACGTGACAGGGGGCAAGGTTATGCCCAGGCATGTCTCCGCCGCTTTTTCAGGCTATATACAGATACATCGTTAAGTAGCGGTGCCCATTTGAAAAATACAGACACGTGCTTTGAAGATGGCAAACTCCAAAGCCCATCTGTTTGAAGACAGCTTAACGCCAAAGCCGCCAAAACGAAAATTTAGGGCAAGGAAAACGTCCGAAGCTCCTGGACCGAGCACTCTATTTGAGGAAAACGCTCAAGACGCATGTCTAATACCATGTTACTGTAGATTTTGTGCCTCAGATGGTGAGTTAAACATTGAAAATTAAGAAAAACACTAATTTAATTAGATAAAATTGCGAGTCTAATCCAGACTTATACTCTTTTCTTTAAGAAACAACATATCCATATGATTCGACCGTCATACAGATTCTGAGAGCCTGTGTGATAAAAGTATTGCATCATTGTTTCATGGGGTGCATGCAAGCAGGAGGAGATCAGGTGGATTCCCGGCCACCCACCGAGGAAGAGCTTCTTAAGGCCTTATGCCCCAGAATATCGAGGGGCGAGATCCTATGGTTCATTATGAACATAGCGTGTAAGCTAGAGAAATTATATGTGACATGTGATACCCTTGATGAGCTTGTGGAATTCATGGAGTATATTGAGAGCAGCCCTAAGCCACAAGATATAATGGCGAAAATTGGTTCTGAATTACCAGTGGCTTTGAAGAGGCTTATTTGTCAAAATGTAACAACTATTAATTACCAGAAACTGTTAACCTCTACCCAAGGATTGTAATAATAAAATATTTTTACAAATAACACGTTACCTGTTTTTTCTTTCGCTGTCTGATAGCAGTAACTGCTGGCAGGATGAGTTAAAATGGCGTTTTTAGCCTCAAAATGAGAATGCACTCAGGGAGAAAGCAGAAAAAAGAGAAAAACATGGGGTATGGACATGTTCAGGCATGTCCGCAGGCGTGGCGGGAGAGCGCCGTATCAGGCTGCGACACGCGGGTAACACGTGACGGGGCAAGGCTATGACCAGGCAAACCTCCACCACATTTCAGGCTATATACAGACCTGTCTTTTCCTTGAGAGTCAATGGACACAACTTTTTGTATTTACTATATTTTGGCATATTTAATTTTCTCCAGCGGCCGAGGCTCAACCAAATCCCAGGCAGAGAAAATTTTTCTCTTTTGAAGAAACATGGCAAGAGCTGCTTCAAAAAATTTTAATAGAAAAATAGCGAAACCTAGTGCCGTATGCTCTAGCACAAGGCCGGTGCCAGTAGAATGCAACAAACTCTGTGGTCAGGATTTTGGTGAAGAAAACAAAGAAAATTTTATATTCAGACCTGTTTTGTATGGTTGCGGTATGGCGTGTTGTGCCTTTACTGATGAGGCGGAGAGCGAAACAGAAGACTTCCCTTGTGATACTTACCGGGCAGCGTGTGAAATGGTGAGCTCTGCACCAACACCTTCCAGCAGTAGTAAGTAAATATGTTTTTATTGATGATAATGTAAATGTTGACGGGGACCCAGTTAGGGGTGCTAATAGGTTATGTTTTATATTTTGCAGTACCTGAGTTACCAAGTCCTAGAAAGCAAAGATACCGAAGGAGGGCCGTATCGTATACCGACGGCCGCACATCTTCTGACGATTTATCTGCTCCTGAACATGACAACACCTGTAAATTATGCGAAGACCTGTTAGAATGTGGCAAAGGGCGCTGTTGGGAGGGTACAGATGAATCAGGGTTTTATGGCTCTTTATCTTCTTCTTCTTCTTCTGATGATGATGATGATGATGATGAGGGATATGTTTCCGGATCCCTAGACAACCTCTCTCAAAGCTGTATCACCAATAAAGCATTGTATTAAAGACAAAGTGTGATCATTTTGCCACAGACCCTTCGTCATAATGAGGTATGAAAATATTCTAAAAGAGATCTATTACACACCGGGTAGGGCAGGGAGCTATGCTGGGTTAAACCCACTTTTTCAGGAGGGAAGAAAACGTGATAAAAACCTGTCCATGAAGCAAGTCAAGACATGGTTGTCAGGACAAGATGCTTATGCCCTTCATAAACCGGCAAGAATTAATTTCCCTCGAAATAAAACAGTGGTGTCGGGTATAGATCAGCAATGGCAGGCCGATCTCATAGACGTGTCCAAATTTTCTAAGGAAAACCATGGAAAAAAGTTCATCTTAACAGTCATTGATGTGTTGTCTAAATATGCATGGGCATACCCTCTGACTGATAAGTCAGGGAGCGAGGTTGCTGCCGCCTTCCAGAATATCTTTGAAACAGGCCGGGCACCCCGAAAAATACAGACAGATGCCGGCAAAGAGTTCTTAAATACGCCTCTGAAGAAACTTTTAGCACGTTATGGTATTCAGCATTTTGTCACTCATAGTGAGACTAAAGCCGCCGTTATGGAGAGGTTTAATCGGACCCTAAAAAATAAACTCTGGAGATACTTCACAGCTAGAAACACCCACCGGTACGTAGACATCTTGGCAGCCGTTCTTCAAGGTTACAATGACACGTACCACCGTAGCATCCGGACTGCTCCTAGCACTGTAAATTTGTCTAATGAAAGGGTTGTATGGTTAAGACTGTATGGAGATATTTTAAAAAGTAAAAGAAAGGAAAAACATCTTAAGGTGGGGGATCACGTCAGGATATCCAGACTGAAGGGAAAATTTGAAAAGGGCTACCAGCAAACCTACACGGATGAAATATTCATCATCAAAGAACTGTTAACAAGAGGGGAAAGAGGGGTGTATAGATTAAAAGATTACACAGACGAGCCAGTAAAGGGCACTTTTTACCCTGAGGAGCTCCAAAAGGTTCCTGATGATCAACAACGTGTATACAGAATTGAAAAAGTGATCAAAAAAAGAGGGCGGGGAAAATATAGAGAGGTTCTAGTCAAATGGGTCGGCTGGCCAGACAAGTTCAACAGTTGGGTAAAAGAGGCTGAAGTACAAGACCTTTGACATGGCTGGCTTTTATATCACCCTCCCCAGCAACGCATCGGCAACAGCCTTCCCCAAAAACAAAAGTTCAAATTTTACTGTTCAACTAGCAAGATCTCTGGACCTGCCGGGGTCATGGGAAGTGGGGCTGGTGGAGATACAGTACCCACACAGCTGGAACACGCTAACCACAGGTGGATATTTTGAAATTGCTAACGAAAAAAAGAAGTGGGAGTTTTCTTTGAGAAATGGATACTATACCAGCATCCAGCAGGTATTAGAAAATATGAACAAGCTTATGACAGACGCTGAGAATCCGCCAATGGCGACCCTGCAATATGACCCAGTTGCTCGAAAAATTAAATTTAAAGGAGATGGGGCGTTTAGCATACTAGCTAGTGATGAACTAGCGAACATATTAGGTTTGAAGCCCCAAGCCCGCTTCAAAAAATTCCCCTTTGCGGCCGATGTGACAGGAGGATTCAGTACCATATTTATTTATACAGACATTGTGGAGCCGCAGATAGTGGGCGACTTCTATGTGCCGTTACTGCGCTGCGTGCCTGTGCGGGGGCAAGACAACGACATCATCACGGTAACCTATGACCAGCCCCATTATGTTCCAGTCAGCAAGCACGGCATCAGCACAATTACTGTAGAGATCAAAACAGATCAAAAAAACACACATCCGTTTTAACCATGGGAAGGTTGTCGTCAAGCTTCATTTCAGGCCTCAGAAAAGTGAAGGATGGTTGTGATCAAGGAGTACGGGAGCCCTCAAGACTACGTGGCCTATTACAGGGCCCAAGCCGGAGCCGGTCTTGCGGGGTTCCGGGGAACACCCGTCATGTATGGGACAGGCCTAGGCGGTTTGTTCCGTGGACTTTTTCGAAAAGCAATGCCTCTTCTGAGGAAAGGGTTAGAAATCGTTAAACCCCACGTGAAATCTGCAGCTAAGAATATTGTCAGAGATATGACGGGGCAGCTCGTATCCCGTGTTGTAGGGGGCGGCCAAGAGGGCTCGGGCTTGGTCGTGGCCAGAAAGAATTACGTCTTGGGACCGCCTATTCCCTCTAAAAAGAGAAAGAATGTGAGAAAGCGCCATCATACAAAGAGGAAACGTGCTCAGAAGAGGAAGCGCTGTGACAGCCGGGACATATTCTAATACAAAATGGCTTTTATCCACGAGGCATCGCAGGAGTGTGTTAAATCAGAACTGGACCTTTTTCAACTGTCACCTACTCAAACCAGTATTGAAAATAGCACGTATGTCGAGATCCCTCCTTTATCAGCTCTAACGCCCAATGCGCCCCTGGAATTTTTTATCACAGGACACGGTGAGCATTACACAGATCTAAATAACACCCTGTTGTATGTGAGTTGCAAGATTGTAAAGGCTGATGGCACAGATATTGATGACAGCGCAAGGGTGGCCCTGACCAACTATCCTATAGCTTCGCTGTTTAATCAGCTGGATGTTACCCTGGGAGACCGGCTCGTAACGCAGAGCCACCACTGCTATTCTTATCGGGTCATGATTGAGCTGATTCTGAACTTTGGGGCTGACACTCTGGGAACCCAATTTACAGCTGGGGGTTTTTACAAAGATGAATCAGCGCTTATGGAGAGCACTGTGCTGGCAGCCGCGGGCAACGCTGGTTTCAGAGCGAGAGCGGCACATACAGCCAGGAGTCGTAAATGGGACCTGCTTGGGCCTTTGCACAGCGATCTGTTTTTTCAAGACAAACGCTAATTAATGGGGTTGATGTGAAAGTCAAACTCACAAGAAGCAGAAACGAATTTTGCCTAATGAGGGATGGCAATGAGAATTACAAAGTGCAGCTCCTGTCGGCGTCTCTCTTTGTAAAGCGTGTAAAAGTAGCAGCAGGCGTACGGCTGGGCCACGCGGAAGCCTTGCTCTCCTCCAACGCCAAATATCCCATTGATCGTGTGGGGATGAAGGTTTACAGCATTCCTGCAGGCAGCCTTGTGTGTAATCAGGAAAACCTATTTCTGGGCCAGCTACCTAAACAGCTAGTGATTGGATTTGTGGACAATGCCTCTTTCAGTGGAGATTACGAAAGAAACCCATTCAATTTTCAGCACTGCAATGTTAATTTTTGTGCCCTGTATTGCGACGGCGAACAGGTCCCCGCCAAACCTCTTCAGCCTGATTATGCTCGTGGTGTTTTTGTGAGAGAATACATGCAGATGGTACAAGTTTCAGGCAAAGGCATGAAAGACAGACCTCTCCTAATCAGCCGTGAAGAGTTTAGTCATGGATATAATTTATATTGTTTCGACCTGAGTCCTGACCAGGGGTGCTCGGAGCACTATTCTTTGATCCGGAACGGCAACCTCAGAGCGGAAATTAGATTTGCACTACCTCTCCCCAATACCGTCAATATGATTCTCTATGCAATCTTTGAAAACCTCATTGAAATAAGCCACACCAGGAACGTTCTTTTTGATTATATGTGAGGATGGACACCCTGCATCTCCTCCGGCTGTTCTCTGGAAATCCCGACTTTCTAGGGGTCTACCCCTGTGATCTGCTACCCAAGAGGCAAATCTCCAAAAGACCTTTCGGCATAATTGTAAACACTCATCCTCAAACTCTACCTGGCGAACACTGGCTGGCTGCCTACTTCCCATCTCCCGGCTATGGTGAATTTTTTGACTCTTATGGAAGGCCTCCAGACAGCCCTGACTTTCCTGGAGCCATAGCAATATTCTTAGAGCGGCAAGCTAAGAAGTACACGTTTCACCAACTTCAACTGCAACACCCCAGCGCTGTAACATGTGGACATCACTGCGTGTTTTTTCTACTGAACCGGTCTAAAGGCATGGACTATGGAAATATTTTAAAGATGTACTCCGATGATGCTGTTAAAAATGATCAAATGGTAAAGCTTTTTGTAAAATGTATAAAGGTGGGGAGGGGGATTGGAGCCTGTAACCATCACCAGTGCATGCAGACATGTATGCCTTACTGCAAAATAAAGAAAAAGCCTTAAACGTTTTACTTCTTTCACTGTGTTTTTATTCATTTTACAAGCTGTACATACAACATTGCATGGCCAACAGGCTGAAAAGCATACGTTTTACAAATTGAGCCAGTTACCAAGCCTGATACTGCTTCTAGGCTTTACCATCAGGGGTCCAGAGGGCGAGACAGCAAACAGGGGCTTCTGAGTTCCAAAAGGGGCAGTCATAACAGAGTCAGGGCTAGTAGCAGCCTCCCCCTTAATAACCAGAGAGTCTTTCAACATTTCTAACTGCTCTTTAACAGCCGTAGAACCCAACACAGAGGTAGGGACATTCACCTCGGCCATAGCAGTCATAAATTCATCCCAGCCTTTAGGTTTCCGCTTCTCAGTAAGGGAGCGATGTTGCGAGGCGCCTTTCACCAGGTCTAAAATGTTAGTACCGGGAACAGGCATGCCCCTGTATAAAAACGTTCCACGTGTATCCCAGGATGATATGTCCTGGTGCTGTTTCATTTTGTTTAGCAAAAGTTCTGCATTTTTCCTATACCGGGAGCTGACGCCACTTAGGATCTCAGTCATGGCGGCGTCCTGCAGAGCGGCATGTGGAGGCTGTTCTGGCAAGCCTTGGGGTTGATGAGTCTCTTCTGAGGGATAAATGAGATTCAGTCTGTCTTTTTCAGACTCGTTTTGTCTGGTCAGTCGTAGAAACCTCTGCAGCATAGAATTGTAGAGCTTAATCTTTTCCTCCTCGCCCAAATCAGCTCTCTGAAGAACGGCGCGCATCTCATCATCCAGCCGATTAGCAGCCACAGTCCCCATAGTAGGAGCCCTGCCCTGTAGTTGCCCCATCTGGTGGCGTGGCACCAGAAACATTTTCTCAGCATAGTCCATGGCTTATCCGGCTATCAGGTTAGCCAACAACGGTATAGCAGCCCCCAGCAGTGAACCAACGAAACCGCCCGACTGGCGAATGACCTGCTTCTTCTTTTTGAGGGATACCTTTCTATCGCTCAGTTTTTTGATGACACCTTTCTTCCTCTTTAAAGTTCGGTATTGTGAAGGCTTCAAAGGGAGGTTTCCTTTTAAGGTGTTCAGGGCTATTTCTGCTATTGCCCCCACCAGATCGTTATTAGCCTTGCATAAGATGGCCTTTCTCTGTTTTGGCCCAGCCCTTAATAAGATTTTTAAAACCGCCAAATTTCTGAGCACCCTCTCTGACATCCTGAATGAACTAGTGCTAAGGCATTCAGGCTAATGCTTTTTACTCTTCTTTTTCATAGTGTAAACAGCAGGCCAATCAGGGGGAAAGAGGCCTGTTCTCAACCGGTAGGTTTCTGGGGTGCTGGCTGCCAAATCTACCAAAAGGTACCCGTGCGGTTTGTGAGTGGCATCTTGGAACACTTCTAAAAAATACTGGGTGTTAGTGGGGTACATCTGGCGGCCCAGTGTGACAATTTGCAACTGATCACGAGGGCTGCGGAATAAAACCAAATATTTGGAATTCAGAGCTATTGTTCTCATCTTCTTACCTTGAAAAAACAGGTTTTGAAGTATGAGAATAATGCTCAGGTTTCTGTGGTGAACGTACTGTGTAAAAGCCTTCTCTATTTGATCGCTGTCGCCGGCTGAAGCCATGAGGTCGTCTACCACAGCTAAATTGGTTTGGTTTGGTGGAAACAAATCATCATCTTCAAAGGAAGATGGGAGGCCCTCCATAAACTTAATATAAGGGAATTTATTAAGCAGTTCTTTGTACAGAGGTTGCCAGCAGCTATAAAACCATACAATATTTTGTGGCATTTGAGACATCACAGAGGTACCATGCTCTAACATTTGCTTGATAAAAAAGGATTTTCCAGAATTGGACGGCCCGCTTATAATGCAAGAGAAAGGGTGTACAAACTGTACAAGGTTTTCCATAATGTTCAATAGCTGTACGGAAGTGTGCAGTAATCCTCGCTCTTTAGAGCCCTTTTATTATAGACGACCTTCAGGGTTTTCCTGAGGACTCTTGTTTCTAGGGCCCAATGTCTCTTAACCCTAAAAATACCCGTCTGTTCCACTTTGATCGATTTCTTTCTCTCTGGGCTGGTCAGGCAGTAATCATCCACCAGTTCTTTCAAGCTGTCAAAATTAACCTTTTCAGCATTGCCACTGTTTAGCATAATACCCTTCACCTTTAGCACCGCTTCTCCGCTGGACAAGGCGTATCCATATGTTTTGGGTCTGGCTGCCACAAACTCTGTGATCGAGGTGTTTGGTGGGATCTCGCTTGTCAGCTGCCCTAAATAGTCACCCAAAGGTGGTGTCCACGCCCCCTGTCTACTTATAAAAATGACTGAATCAGTGTCATGGTACAGGCATCTATCTCCCAATCCATCCAGTAGCCTGTATAATTCCAGCCGGGCATAAGCCATTGTAAAACTGGCGATGAATATGTTAGTACATGTGGCTTTGGTGGGTTGGTTCTTGGCCATTTTCCACGTCACAACGGCTGTCTCTGTATCCACAAACTCGCATGAGGAAACATCATAATAGGGCACAAAAAGATATTTGAATAATTCCTCAGGTTTTGTCACCACTGATGTGGTCAGGTGGTTGGTGTTCTGACCAAACTTGCCCCACAGAGAGTTTAAAAAGAGTTTGGCAATCTGCCTTTTAGCAAGATTTACTTCGATATGCTCACGCCGTAAGCGGACACCTTCCATCTTTTCATACTCCTGAATATATTTATCTTTATCCTGTTCTGTTTTGCACCAGGACGGGTAACCGCTGGCCTCCTGCTTCTGTCTGAGATGGGTGTTCATATACCCTGAAAATAATGTGACTGATGTTCTTTCAAAATGCCAGATCTCATAGATCTCAGCAATTCTGTAACCCTTTTCTATAGCCACATTCAATTCAACAGTACACCATGTCCCCGTCAGAGCCCTTTCTTCATCACTGTGTTGACAGGGGGCGGTTTGCAGACTTTCTGTGCAGGTTGCACACAGGCTAAACATTAATTTGCCCCCTGATTTGTGGGGTAGGACTGGGAAATAGAGGTTCCTTGGTGGGTACACTTTGACTTTGGCAAGCCCGAAATACTGCTTTATGTCCCCAAAGTTTTGATAGATGATTTGGGGGTGTCCAATTGGGTACTCCTTGTTCTTGTTCACAAAGGGGTACAAACTGGTGAAATCGTAATATAAGATTTGCTCCCCAGCTTTTGGCTTGTAGTACAGGCATGTGGCATTTGTTCTACCCCCAAAAAATGCATCTCGGGGGTTCAAAGTGGTTGGGAGCTTGTTCTCCATTAGAAACTGCTTCAAAGCGGGGTCGTTCTCCAGCATGTCCCGCCATTCGTGTTCCCAGATGCTATGTATGGCATACCCCTGGTCCCTGAGGTACTCTTCTTTAATCCTGGTACGATTGTGCAGACCCCCATATGTTGAATCAAGTAATTTGTTGAAGTCTTTTTCAGAGTAGCAGACAGGACAGCCGTGAAAAAAACAGCCGTGAAATTCAAAAGCAGTGGGGACCCCGTTTATGACAGCAAACCCGTCCAAAAAATATTTGCCTACTTGCTTTTCACCGCCCTTCAGAGCATGCTGGATATTGAGATTCTCAGTGTGCTCTATATGCAACAGCCATTGAATCGCTGGTGCTGAGTACCTTTTCTGTGTCTTGTGATAACTGTCCAAAGGGGCTAACGCAATGGTATTCCTCTTCAAATACATGAACAGGTACTGGGCCATGCAGACAGAGGCCAGTGTAATATACTGGAAGGGGTCAATGCAACGGATCTCTATCTCCTCAACAATCTCTCCCCCGCCATCTCTGAGGCACTCGCGTTCTGTCATTTTCATGACTTGGTCCCTGAATCGAATACAGGCCTCCCTCAGAATCTCCACATCTTGTCTGCAGTAGTAAGCCAGGGCCTTCTTTAGCTTAAACACCGTGCCTGCATTATCTGCGTGCCATTTCAGGAATTCTTCTCTCTCCCCGGGCATCATGGTTTCTGGGCTGTAATACTTGGCTTCAGGGAGTGGCCCCACATAGTCTTGATTGTCCATTGTGTTGAACAAATGGGGGAAATACCCCTTGTTGCCCCGAAAACCCATAGCTTTCGGTAGCTTGCTTAATTTAAGGGGCAAAAAGGAGAGGCTGTCAATAAACCGAATCTTATAATCTGGTAGGAGAATACACAGCAGCTTACCCCCTTGACTGATCAATTCAACACGCACTTTTTCCCGTATCAGCTGTCTCAGCACCAGGTACCCGTCATAACCTTTGGAATTGTGAGCGATAAAGGTACACCTTTTAAACTTGTGATTTATAAACTTCTTCACAAATTGCTCCAGGCAGCTAATGCCATGACAGCCCCAACTCACAGCCTCTTTGCCATCACCTTCCTCCAGCATATCCGTGGCATACACGTAATTTGGTATATGCACGCCCGTCTCTTGACAACATTCAAAATCATAAATGATGTATCTTTTACCAATTTGCGGGCGCTCCAAGGGCTTCAGAAAGCATAAATGCCCTTCCAAGCTGTCAACCTTCTCAGAGCACTGACCACACTTTGTTTTCTTGCATTTTGTGTGGGGAGTGAAGACATAAAGGCCACACTTTTCACAATATACCTTATTCTTACAGTCAACTTTCCCTTCCAATGCCATCTGTGTATGGCTTTCAAGACAGGCCTTAGACCGGCAAAACAATTTGCATATGCAGCATCTTACCCTCTCTTCTGCCACCTCCTGGCAGTCTTGCTTCAGGCACGCTCGACAGAGGTATTGGCAATCGTGACTGAATTTGTGATGGTAG
Source organism: Charina bottae (assembly GCA_023362775.1). NCBI lineage: Eukaryota > Metazoa > Chordata > Lepidosauria > Squamata > Charinaidae > Charina > Charina bottae. The sequence continues at coordinate 4,473,729 of JALMGJ010000004.1, read as the reverse complement.
GCTGTGTGGCAGAATTCACAGAAATAACGCTCGCCCAGGAAGCCCTTGATGTTTTTGATTCCGTAGTAATGCTTGTCGTGTAACAATATAAACAACAATTTTTCTCGCTGTGCTCTGCCCGTGACAAAAAATCGCCACCCACCTTCGTTGTAAAACAAAATTTTTATGGTTATACCTAAAAGCTCTTCAAAGAGATGTATCTGTGAAAAGCCAATCCTGTTTTCTGTGGAAATGCCCAGTCTGGTGCGTAGGGCCCTGGCTCTAGTAGCAATTTCTTGATTTGTACCTTCTCCGCTGTCAAGCAAATACAGCACACTACCTGTGAAACACAGAAATTCACCCTCCACATTGAAATCCACCAGGTGCTGTCTTTTTGTCTCCAGGACTTTGGTGAATATCACGGTGCTTAACTTCCTACGCCCGCCGCCCTCTTTGTATTTCACGATAGTGACCACTAATTGTAAACAGCCCCCCCATATCAATTCTGCTTTGCTCTGTAGAAGGTTTTCAACACGGGTCAGAAAGTCATCAGCATTTAAATCATGCATATGTCTCCTAAGGGTAAACAGGGGTCGATTTAGACCATCTGCATCTAGGCGTAGTTGAACAAAATCATTCGGCTCTATCACCCTAGAAACATTATTCAAAAAGGTCTGTACCACATTATGGATAATACCTATAGCCTCTACAAATGATCTGATACGTTCAAGATTAGCAAATCTATACCGTTGGTAGTATTCCACAGCTCTGTAATATAGGATAGGCCTCTCCCACTCCTGTATCATTTCTAGATACACATCATGCACATTCTGAGAGTTAGGGGTCTGTAGCTGTGACATAGAAGGCCATAGCTCCTCTTCCGGTTGAGGTTCTGACATAGGCTCATCTGTACAGCTATCGCTGTCTGTAGGGGCTGTGGAAAGGGCACCGCCAGACATATTTTTTGCTTTTTTTCCGGGCGGTTCTGGATTAAAAACAAGGGGAAACAATGCTTCAGTAACATTCTTTTTAATGTAATACTGCCCCTTACATTCTAAAACAGGTCTCAAGTAGGATAATACACTCGGTTATTTTACCTCCTAAAAGCATTCGCGTTGCATGGCTTGTACATGGCTGTGGGGTAGAGTTTATGCTGTCAGCCTTCAGAGGCTCTGGGGAGTTTGTAAACACTTGCTCATCTTCCCAACCTGAGAAACAGAGACATGAGAACCATTACAGCTGCTGTAGAAATGCCTCTATAACTAGACATTTTGTTTCTGAGGGCAAAAACAAAAGCAGCCTGATCTTAATACCTCCTAGGTCAGGCGGTGTTCCCTGTGGGGTCTCTGCAGGTATTGTAAAGTTTGCATACTCCTCATCATCTTCTACTTCTGTATTAGACATTTGACAAACATTACAACTGCTGCAGAAATATTTAAAAGCATCTAAGCCATACAGTTATTTAATTTGTATGAACTAAAAAATGTACCTAATAGAGCCTTCACACATTGCGTATCTGTTACAGAACCCTGGTGGAAACACAAGAACACCAGTAGTTAAATATCGTCACAAATGGGTACTACCCCCCCCACCTTCTGCCTCTCAAAACTGCTTGTGAAATTACTTACATTTCAGGCAGCCATCCCATCCATGTCATTACGTTCTAGGATGGGCTGTGTGCCTTGTGGGGGGTCTGCAGGCATCGTAAGGGCTGCATACTCCTCATCATCTTCTACTTCTGTATTAGACATTTGACAAACATTACAACTGCTGCAGAAATATTTAAAAGCATCTAAGCCATACAGTTATTTAATTTGTATGAACTAAAAAATGTACCTAATAGAGCCTTCACACATTGCGTATCTGTTACAGAATCCTAGTGGGAACACAAGAATACCAATAATTAAATATAGCCACAATTGCTACAAACCCCAGCCTTCTGACTCTCAAAACTGCTTGTGAAATTACTCACATTTCGGTCAGCCATGGTGTCCAGGTCATTCTTTGCTGGCAAGCTGCTCCGTCTGTGGGTCTAGATAAGGTCCCAACTGGATGCTGAAAGGGACCTCGCCCACCATCTTTACGTCACCATTTGAGTCCCCACCCACCAATACATGGATAAACTGGTGTTAGCAAAAGAAAAAAAGCAGACAACGTATTATTTGTAAAAATATTTTATTATTACAATCCTTGGGTAGAGGTTAACAGTTTCTGATAACTAATTGTTGTTACATTTTGACAAATAAGTCTCTTCAAAGCCACTGGTAATTCAGAGCCAATTTTCGCCATTATATCTTGTGGTTTAGGGCTGCTCTCAATATACACCATGAATTCCACAAGCTCATCAAGGGTGTCACATGTCACATATAATTTCTCTAGCTTACATGCTATGGTCATAATGACCCAAAGGGTCTCACCCCTCGATATTCTGGGGCATAAGGCCTTAAGAAGCTCTTCCTCGGTGGGTGGTCGGGGAGCCATCTGATCTCCTTCTGCATGCATGCACGCCTTGAAGCACTGCTGCAATGAAGTTATCACACACGCTCTCACCATCTGTACAGCGGCCGAATCATATGGATATGTTGTTTCTTAAAGAAAAAGAGTATAAGGCTGAATTAGACTCACAATTTTATCTAATTAAATTAGTGTTTTCTAAATTTTCAATGTTTAACTCACCATCCGAGTCGCAGTATTGACAGTAACATGGTATTAGACATGCGTCTTGAGCGTTTTCCTCAAATAGGTCGCTCGGTCCAGGAGCTTCGGACGTTTTCCTTGCCCTAAATTTTCATTTTGTCGGCTTTGGCGTTAAGCTGTCTTCAAACAGATGGGCTTCGGAGTTTGCCATCTTCAAAGCACGTGTCTGTATTTTTCAAATGGGCACTGCTACTTAACGATGTATCTGTATATAGCCTGAAAAAGCGGCGGAGACATGCCTGGGCATAACCTTGCCCCCTGTCACGTGTGCACCGCGTGTCGCAGCCTGATACGGCACTCTCCCGCCACGCCTGCAGACATGCCTGAACATGCACATACCCATGTTTTTTCTCTTTTTTCTGTTGTGCTTTTAATAACCAGCTTTCTCCCTGGCCCCTTACAGGCTTCCTTTTTCCTCAGCCTGGTCACAGTTTCTGCTTAAGGGCAACACTTTGTGCATTTAAAGCCTAATTTTCCACATTCAGAACTGTAAATCTAGGCCTGGTGTGCAGGCTCATTTTTGAGGCTAAAAATGCCATTTCAACTCCTGCTGCCAGCAGTTTCTGCTATCAGCCAGCAAACTGGACATTGCAACGGCTACTCCAATGAGATCTAGGAGCTGGCTGGAGTGGGGGCTGCCCCTTCCCCTCAGGCCTTTGCTGTTGCATGCGACTTCCTGTCAGTCAAGCTGCCCGTGCTATCGGGACTTGTGGCTGTGTGCAGGAGAAACCTCGGCTTTTTAAAAAAAGTTTTCCTCTTAAGAACTGGGCTGTTATGTCTGCCGTGGCATTTTAACGTGAGTAAAAAGACACCGGTGTTTACTTATGTTAAACCTTGTTTATACCCTTCCTTGTTTACTGCTGCATTAGTAATGCTTATAAACATTTTCCTTCAGGGTGACTGACTGCTTAGGGAAAGAAAAACTTTTTTCCCCTTTTGAAAAAGCCTTGCCCCTCCCGCTTTTCTCTTTCTTCTGCTTAGAAACTGATAAGGCTTTAAACACAGGCAGTGTGGAGCTGAGGCAACCACCCCTTCCCTCACAGCCATGTGGTGCAGGGGCATGCCTGGGCTTGCTTCCCTCACAGCCATGTGGTCATGGGCATGCCTGAGCATGCCTTGGGTTAGCACGCAGGTGGGGGAGGGGGCACATGCCACTTCTGGCAAAACATGCGGCTGGTCCAGGGAGGGGTGGCTGACACGTCACTTCCGGCAAAACACGCATTGCATGATGGGAGGGGTGGCTAACATGCAGAGGAACATGGGGGGGGGGGAGGGACTATGACGTCACTTCCGGTGAGTCAGCATTTTCCTTATCTGATCAGCCCAATACAAAAAAGGTATACACTATTACTACTGGAGGATGAGGTTAATCAACAAGATATTAATCAATTTTTAAATAAAATTATTATTCAACTATTATTACAAGATAATCTTGATATTTCAAGAATGGTTTTGTCACTCCAAGAGATAATACAGACTCTACCTTTGATGAAAAATGGGAAAGCCCCAGATCTAGTGGCTTTCCCAACTGAAAGGTATAAATCTTTCATAGATGTTCTGGCTCCTATATTGTTGGAGGTGTATAATGTATCCTTCAAGTCAGATAAACTTCCCTTATTGTTCTATGAGGCTTATATATAGCAGTGTTTTCAAAAACTAGTGAATACACTAAATTTTGTACAAGTTATAGACCTAATTGATTAATTAATCTTGATACAAACATACTAACTGTATCATTGGCTAGACAATTGCAGATCTTATCATACATAATTCATCCCTCTCAGTCTGGATTTATTAAAAATAGAGAAGAATTGGATAATTTACATTTTAATTGATATTTTGGATATAGGTTGAAATAGAATTAACTCTTATGTAATGTTATCTTTAGATATGGTCCAAATTCATTTTCTTAAGAAAGTAATGAGTAGATTTCGGTTCTTCATTTATTTTGTTAAATGGATGGAAACAACTCTTGTACAAGTTATATCAAACCAATTGACTTCAAATCAGAAGCATTTGAGTTATAGTGTGACACCTATTAGGACTGTCCACTTTCTTCATTGCTTTTTTAAATTTAATTTTGGAACTCTTGGGAATTTCTATTAGGCAACTATTGATATTCCTGGCATCACCCTGGCAGGGTTTGATCATGAATTATTTTTATATGCTAATGATATTTTAGCAATTTTAAATACCCAGCAATCTATCTGTACCGGCTTTTCTCAACCTTTTGACCCTGGAGCAACCCTTGAAATATTTTTCAGGCCTCGGGGAAACCCTGCACATTCAGGCTCAAATATAGGCCAGAAGTTACAAAATTATTATATTTGTTTCATGTGTAGGCCTGTATATATGCATTTACAGTGTTCTTAAACAATAAAGAATGAAAGTTACCTCTTCAATGTGATGTTGCCCGCATTTGAAATAATCTTTTTAATAAATTCTGATCTCCCAGGGAACCCCTAGTGACCTCTCATGGAACCCTGGTTGAGAAACCCTGATCTGTACAATAGATAGAAAGACATTCCTTTAACTCTGCAGACTATGACAATGCCCTTGATGTTTAAAGCTGAAAAGCAGAATCTTGTTACTCCTGCATGATGATTTCTATAGATACTTGATATGTCACTGGTTTCTTATATAGTGGAGTTGAGGCCAACATGGGGTGTTTAACAACCATTGTAGCAGAAGCAAATTTAATTAAATCAGATTCTTAGCTGCTCTGAACAGGTAGCAGGTAGGTCAAAGCACAGCACAAGCCTGCTGGAGCAAAGGAAGATGAAGGTCAGTACCGAAAGACAGATTCATGTTTTTAGTTCTGGTAACAATTTTCTGGATGACTTTTGGCTTGACAGTTTCACAAAAAGCTCAGCCCTTTAGGAGGCAAAACTTAAATAAGTCAAATATTGTACTTTTTAAAAAAAAATAGTGCACAGATGGTTTGCAAGTTTAATTACCGCCTCTAAATTCAACATACCTATCAACACTGTTCTTTCAAGAACTTGGAAAACTGTAACCAAAAATATTTATTAGGAAACAAGTCCTTGGTGTAAAAAAGAATAAGAAATGTCTAATATTTTAAATTGTAATCTAGAAACCATGTTTTAATGCTTATTATGGAAGATACTAGGAGGGCCTATAGACCTATAAGTCTGGGCCCCAATGTGGGTCCTAATTTTTAGGGGGGGTATTGTCCCTGGATAGCTGAGGTGGTGACGGGTAGGGGACATTATGATGGGAACCGGAGGGCAGGCCATCTGTGGGGAAGATGCCCCCGGTGTTTGTTACCAGTGGTGTGTTCCGCCCCCCCCCCCCCGAGTTCAAACCCAGGCCCTGGACGACAGATCCTCGAGAGCCCTGGTCTTCGGCTGTTGCTCCTTAATGCCAGGTCGGTAAATAACAAGGCCCCCCTTATATATAACCAAATTGTAGAGGAGGGGGCAGACCTGGCCTGCATCACTGAGACCTGGCTGGGCCCAGAGGGAGGAGTAGCCCTTTCAGAAATGTGCCCAGCCGGGTTTCAGGTGTGGCACCAGCCGAGACACTGGGGCAGGGGAGGGGGGGTGGCAGTTAACATCAGAGAGTCTCTAATGGCCTACAGGGGCGCTGCTCCGCAAGTGGCCGGTTGTGAGACCTTGTTTTTCAAGTTGGGATCTCGAGAACAGTTGGGGGTGTTGCTTCTGTACCAGCCTCCCTGCTGCGTAGCAACCTCCCTGCCTGAGCTGCTGGAGGCCGTCTCAGGGTTGGCGGTTGAGTTCCCCAGACTTATGGTTCTGGGGTACTTCAACTTGCCGTCCCTGGGATGTGCCTCAGAAGAAGCTCAAGAGTTCATGGCTACCATGGCAGCCATGGGCCTGGCTCAACTAATTCGGGACCCAACTTGAGACAGTCGTCTCACCCCGGACTTGGTTTTCTTGTCTGAGCAGTGGCAATGTGATCTGAGGGGAGAGCTAGATCTGTCCCCGTTGTCATGGTCAGACCATGCCCTGGTGACCTTAAGATTCTCTTGTTCTGCCCCACTCCGCAGGGAGGCAGGACCTATTTGATTGGTCCGCCCCCGGCAACTGATGGACCCAATGAGGTTTCAGAGGGAGCTGGGGGTGTTACCCGAGGATCTGTTGCATTGTCCAGCGGAGGCCCTGGCCGCAGCCTGGAATAGGTAAGCGGCCGGGGCCTTGGACAGGATCGCGCCTATGCAACCTCTCTTGCCACATTCAACCCGTCATTCCCCGTTTTTCACGGAGGAGCTGGGGATGTTGAAGAGGGTGAAGAGACGTCTGGAGCGCCGCTGGAGAAAAACGAAGACTGAATCGGATTGAACACAATCTAGAGCCGCTATTAAGGCCTAACTTGTGGCAGTAAGAGCAGCGAAATGTGAATATTTCTCCACCCTTATTGCATCCACAGAATGCCATCCGACGGCCCTGTTCAAGATTACTAAATCTCTTTTGGGCCAGGTTCAATCAGTGACCCATTTAAAGGGCCGTTCGGAAGAGTTTTCAGAGCATCTGCAGGATAAAATTGCTCGGATTAATTCTAAGTTGGACTCTAAGCGTGGGGCACAGTATGAGGAGATGCCAGGGGAGAGTACTTGCCCTATTATCTGGAAATGGTTTGATCCTGTTGGACCTGAGGAAGTTGACAGGATCATCCGAACTGTAAATGCTACCACATGCCATTTAGATCTGTGCCCTTCCTGGCTGGTAAAATCGGCCAGGGAGGTGACGTGTGGCTGGGTCCAGGGGATGATTAATACATCTCTGGGGGAGGGAGTGTTCCTGGCGGCCTTTAAGGAGGCGCTGGTGCACCCCCTCCTCAAGAAGTCATCCCTGGACCCTACCGTACTGGACAATTTTCGTCCTGTCTCCCACCTTCCCTTTTTGGGAAAGGTGGTTGAGAAAGTGGTGGCACTGCAGCTTCAGAGGATCCTGGAGGAAGCAGATTATCTAGACCACTTTCAGTGAGGTTTCAGGCTGGGATATGGGATGGAGACTGCATTGGTCACGCTTATGGAGGATCTCTGGCGAGGGCGGGATGGAGGGAGTGAATCCATCTTGCTCTCTTAGATCTCTCGGCGGCTTTTGATATCATCGACCATGGTATCCTTCTGGGACGGCTCAGGGAGTTGGGGGTGGGCGGGGTAGTTTTACGCTGGTTCACCTTCCTCCAGAGCCATTCCCAATTGGTGGTGATAGGAGAGGAGAGATCCGACCCGCGCCCCCTCTTATGTGGGGTGCCGCAGGGTTCGGTGCTCTCCCCTCTCCTTTTTAACATCTATATGAAACCGCTGGGTGAGATCATCTGTCACCATGGGATGAGGTATCATCAATATGTGGTTGATACACAACTGTATATCACCATCCTGGGTAAACTAAGTGATGCAGTCGATGCCATTTCTCAGTGCCTGGGTTCTGTGGGGGTCTGGATGGGGAACAACAGGCTTCAGCTGAACCCTGGTAAGACAGAGTGGCTGTGGATTGATGGCCTCTCGGGTTCCAGGAAGTTGTCATCTTTGGTCCTGGATGGGGTAGCACTGCCCCATTCAGAGCTGGTGAGGAACTTGGGGGTCCTCCTGGACTCACGTCTCCTGCTTGAACAGCAGGTGGCAGCCGTGGCCAGGAGGGCCTTTGCGCAACTTTGGGTTGTGCGCCAGTTGCGCCCATTCCTGGATCGAGATGCCCTCCGAACAGTCACTCATGCCCTTGTCATCTCCCATAAAGACTACTGCAATGTGCTCTACAGGGGCTACCCTTGAAGACTATCTGGAAGCTTCAGCTGGTCCAGAATGCGGCCGCGCAGACAGTTATGGGTGCTGTAAGATCAGCCCATGTAACACCTCTGCTGCGCGAGCTGCATTTGGTACCAGTTTGCTTCTGGGTCCAATTCAAGGTGTTGGTGATCACCTTTAAAGCCCTACATGGCATGGGACCAGGTTACCTGAGGGACCGTCTCATCCCCAGAACATTGACCCGCCCCACTCGGTCATGCAGAGCGGGCATGCTAAGGATCCCATCGGCAAAATAGTTCCATCTAGTGGGATCCAGGAGGCGTGCCTTCTCTGCAGTAGCACCCGCCCTTTGGAATATCTTGCCCCTGGAGCTGAGGCGAGTTTCTTCACTCCCAACCTTCTGAAAAGACCTGAAGACCTGGTTCTGCCACCTGGCTTGGGACGGGAATGCTAATAGTTCCTCTTGGGAGTGGCTGGCGCCATGAAACCTGCCTTATTATTAACATCTTTTTGTTTGGATTTTATATGTAAATTATTGTGGCTGTAATTTTATATTTTTATCTTATTATTGTGAACCGCCCAGAGTCCCCAGGTGTGGAGGAGATGGGAGGTGATACAAATTTAAATAATAAATAAATACTCAACTAGACAAGCTACACAATCATATCATACGGATAGTGCGTTATTGTGTGCTACTTTCTCCTACAAGAAATAGATCCATCCTCAACAATAATGAGCATAGTTTGCATAAAGCTATGCCCTTTTGTACTTAATGGAAGTCCTGTATCTGATAATATAGGTTAGGGATCTGCATCCTCATCTACACTCTAGATGTAATTTATATTCAAGTCCAAGGATTCCTCACCACTTCCCATGCTGGTGAATAACATCAGAATGGGCATAGTTGTAAATCACAATGTAGAACAATAACAAGATAACAATAGCAAATATTGCACTATATTTAACAGCATTTTCTATCAACACCATTCAGTACTATGGTCAAGTTTCATTCAAAAAACTATTCCTGTAGTAAATTGATACTTTAAAGAAGGAGATGAACTGGAAGGGAAGTGTTGCAAAGCCAGCCATCAGATGGTTACACTTTTAGATTCACTGAACTGCATCACAGGGTTGGAAAGATATCTGAGAAATTATGCTGAGGCTTCTATGTTAGTCTTTACAGTCATGCTAAGTGCACATATTTGCCCATCCAGACAGCAGAAATATATTTGCTATATATTCATCAAGATCTGTCTACCTAGGAGGCAAGTTTCAAACATTCCAAAGAGAAATACATTACTGTATATGGGGAAGGAGGGTATAAAGTATGAAGGGCACCTTTACAGAAATCGCCATATGAAATATAAATGAGGAAAGGAACATAATTATGTAGGTTTTCAGCCAAGAAATGAGGTGAGGATCCCAAGGTGAACATCTGAGATGATTGAACTGAGAAATTAGGATCCAAGCAGAAGGAATATTTGGAAGCCACATGTGATCCCTACTGGGCCATTTCCAATGTTACACTTGTGAGCCACAGCTTTGATAGATGGATAGATTGATTGATTAGATTTATATCCTGTCTTTCCTCCAAGAGATCAAGATAGCCCACCTAATACTCCCTCCTCCAGTTTTTACCCACAGCAGAGAGAGTGACTGGCCCCAAGACACCCAGTCAGTTTCCATGGCTGTGTCTTCTCAATACAAGTCTAACACCCTAAGGGGGCGCGCTGTAAGACTGCCGGTCTGATGGTCGGCAGTTCAAATCCACACATGGTGAAGTGAACTCTCGTCACTTGTCCCAGCTCCTGTCAACCGAGCAGTTTGAAAGCTAAATGCAAGTAGATAAACGGGTACCACTTTAAAGTGGGAGAATTTGCCGGCGTCCTGTTGGGGGTCGCCCTCGGAGCGAAAGAAGATCCTGGGAATCCCGGGAATGGTGGAAGAGGACAACAGAACCCGATCGGCAATATCCAGGACGTCAGCAGCCGACTCGGAAAGTGAGGTATTCTGGGACATGTAGTCCAATACCTACGGAAGAAGAGTCGGTTCCCTTACCCCTCTCCCTTAGCGCGCGGTAATAATATATATGAATGTATGTATAATATATATGAATTTGCAATGTTGTAAGCCGCCTAGAGTCCTCCGATAGGGAGGGGATAGGCGGGGTATAAATATGATTAATAAAAATAAAAAACAGTACCTGACATGGCTTTCTTACATATACAGAAGTGTGTTGAATGTATAATTTCTGTATTTTCTTTTTCCTCCTCAATATGGGATTGTAGAAAGTAAACAAGGGTGGAAAATAGTTTGGATTTTCCTAAAGAGCAATTCTAATCACCTATCAGTGGCCATGCTAAAGGAGGTAGAGCTGGCCAGCTCAATGTAGTCCTTTTCCTTCACATGTTGCAGTAAGAGTTTCTACAACAACATGAAAAAGGGTTTTTATACATTTGTGATCTTTTCTATTTATGCAAACATGTAAAGTAAGGTAATGTCTCCTTCAGGTTGAGGACAAACCCTGATGACTTTATGGACAGCCTATGGAGCTTTCCTGGAAACAATACAAATTAGTTTGGCATTGCCTTCTTCCAGGATGTTTTCTGATCTAGCCTACAGTCCTTGTATTGCTTGATAGGCTCCCTTCCAAGTACTAACCAGGCCTGACACTACTTAGCTATGGACACCAGACAAGTTCAGTCCAGTCACCTGTGAATACCTCTACAGATATCAACTATATGGAGGCAAAGAGCTGGATTTAAGCAAGAGAACAGATGTTATTCCAGCTCCCATGTTTTCATCAGTTTTCCTCTACAGTATCATTATGTGTAGGCTTTCTGCGAGGGTGCAAGTATAGTGCTTCTAAGCAGGGATGTCAGAAACCTTTATTTGGTTTTGATGCAACTAAGAATTTCTACATATCTTATGATGACATTCTCAGCTCAACACTTGCACACATAGGCATGGATATTATGGAAAAGTGTATGCAACTTTTGAATGTTAGGGAAAACTGTGGAAAAGAAAAGTGGAATTTCTTGCATAGAATAATATAAATATTTATCCAAGCACTCACAAAACTGAAATAGGCCGTAGTGGCTCTGCTACCTACCACCATGCTTCCAACTGTCCAAAAAATGCAACATTTTAATGCAGTAAGATTGCTTGTATTTCACAGTGGTTCCTCTACTAGACCTTTTAATACTTTCGAAAGGTTGCAGTCCTTCTAAATGTTCTTCTTCCATTCCTCTCCAGATCCTCAGCATGTTGGACTCTGGAAATCAATAGCAGAAAACCAGAAAGATCAAGTGGTGGTAGCATCAAGACAACAAGGAAGGGGATCAGCTATCTGATTCTCCTCCTCCTCCTCCTCCTCCTCCTCCTCCTCCTCCTCCTCCTCCTCCTCCTCCTCCTCCTCCTCCTCCTCCTTTAGGATGGGGGTGACAGTAGTGAGGTTGGAAGGAGGCAGAAGATATGGAAGGAATATCACGGCTAGCTGCACCATACTGGGTGCAGTGACATAGGGAATAATCCAGTAACAGCACAGTCTATCATGGATACCGCCCAGAGTTCCCTTGTGTGGGGGGAGATGGGCGGTGATATAAGTTAGAAATAATAATAATAATAATAATAATAATAATAATAATAATAATACTCATTATTTCCCACATAAGCCAGGACCATTTCTTCTCTGTATGTACCCCAGAAAAAGTGTTGATACAAAACTATATCTAAGTTTTTCTATCTGGATCTCACAGATCGTTATGAGATTTAAAACTGGAGGGTGGCAATTCCTGTGACACTTTTTGTTTACTTGTTTGTTTGTTCTATCTTGGTCCTCAGATTCTGTTTCCCAAAGCAATAACTGGTATCTGGTTTGCATTTGTAGTAAGTAATGCCTTGATAGTAGATTTGCCTGAGCAACGGGGTAGGCTATGTGCCATATCCAGTGGAATGCAAAAATTCATTTGAGCAATAGCGAGAACTAGATATTGTCCAATATTATTTTCAAAGCATCCAGCTGTGGTTGTCACAAAGGGTTCTTTCTTTATTTTTGCAGTGAGGTAATAAGGGAGAAGCCAAGACTTCTGGAGAAACACCACTGGGGGCTTATTTGCACAACACTGAAAAAAAATTCTCAGTATTCTGGATGTAGTTTCTACATGCTGAGAATTGCTGTATCCTCACAGCTTGTACTGTATGTCTTAGTAGTCTTTGTCTCTGGAGTATACACTAAGCTGTTGCTTCCAATAGATGTGAAAAGGCAGAAATGTGCACTTTTATATCAGATGTGCACTTTCTGCCTATCATTTAATCAGGGTGCTTCTTTTATTTTATTTTTATTGTGATATTTATACCCCGCCTATCCCCTCCCTAATGGAGGACTCTAGGTGGCTTACAACCATATATACATTAATTATACAATTCACCATTAACTGCGCGTGAGGGGAGGGGGTAAGGGAACCGACTCTTTCAGGCTCTGGACTACAATTCCCAGGATGCCTTGAGCCAGCTTCTGACGTCCTGTAGCTGTTGCATCCGGGTCCGTCGTCACCGCCGCGTCCGATCCTCTCCTCCGGTGGTACCGACTTCCCGACAGGACGCCAGCAATATTTCTCTGTGTCTCATTGTCTATCATGTTCCTGACCAAGAAACATCCCAAACTGTTGGCAGGAAGAGTTGTACAGCATGTGTTTGGCATGCATAAGGCACTTTATTTAATTAGAAAATGAAGTTTGCTGGTAAAATGGCAAAGGAGATTTCCTTCAGCTGAGCTTGACACCATCCCAAATGATAACAGAAAGTCAAGTTCACCTTTCCCCAGGAAACAGAAATGGCACAGGTTGAATCCACTTTATGTCCCCCTCCAACATCCATTTGCACTTACATCCCATTCATTCATTCATTCATTCATTCATTCATTCATTCATTCATTCATTCATTCATTCATTCATAATATATCCCTCTCTAAGGGGTGTTGGTAACAAACTTAATAACACAAAAATGAAGTCTTCATGCAAGTGCCATAATGGAGTCCTTGAGTTGCAACATTTATGCAATTATGTCATCACACCCAGGTGGTCACTGATCCCCATTGTCACCTGGAGGATGCTCACCCCCATATATTTCTATGCCCATTTGCTTCCCAGTTTCCAAAATTTAAACAGCTATCATCTTAAAAAGCTGATTGGGATCAGATCTGGTTAGTACGCAGATGGGAGGCCAACTGGACTTCACATGCCCATGAAGTTACCAGGTGTCCAGCTCTTCTTAATATATAAAAATATGAAGCCATACTCTCACCCCCCAATCCCTTTTTGTCACAAGCTTGCCACACAAAATCCTTAGAATTAGCTACCCTGTCTCACTAATTCTACATCTCCCAAGACTGCTTAAGGAGACAGAATAACAGTTAAATCCATTTCCATCTGCAGTAGAAACACAACATAAAATCCATAACTTTTCTGAACTTAAAATGACCCTACTGCAAAACGGTTTCTTTCTCATTTATTTCTGCATGAATCCAAATCTCTTGCCCATCTCTCTCTTTTTTTATTGCTCTTTTCTGATGGGATTCTCTACTCAGTCACCATCTTTCCACTTGCCTTCCCTCATAAATCCATATGATCACAAAGATCATCTGGGTGCGTCGGAAAGTCTGAGAGCGCATAAATTGGTTTAGTCTGTTTTACCTAGGGTGCTATAAAATTGATGTGAAGCTTGCCGAAGTCTATCATGAGATAATTCCTGGCAGTTTCCATATCTTTAGTTTGCAATCAGTTAGCCAGTTGAAAGACTGCAGCTGAAAAGATTCGTAGGGGTTCTCCTTTCCTTTTTTAAATGATAGCTTCATTCATATGGGTTCGCATTTCAGGCTTGTCAGTGGACTCGGGTGAAATATAGGGATTTGAAATAGCTAGCCTGCAGCCAGCTGTCAAATTATGACTCTCAAATCACAAGCATGGGACGGCACTTCCAGAGATAAGGAGGGAGGCCAGTATTCAGGCCTCAGTCGACAGCATCTGTGATGAAAACAAGGGATGGAGTATTTGTGTTCATAAATTCAGCTCTGTAGTCCAAAATGCCATTTTTGGGGAGAGATTCCCAGATTTCCACATGAAGCTTCATATCTGCCAACCATCAACCACCTGTCCCACATTACCAGCTTTCAACCTCCAGCATGGAGGCCCTTTAAAAGAGCAAAGACAATCTTTTTCTCTACTTACTCTGCTGTGAATGCCAAGCATACTGCAAAGATATTGAATAGCAATGGTGAGCCCGTAGTTGTTTTTCTGTTGTATAAGACACAGATTTCAGGTTCTTAGTTCCTCACTACTGAGACAGCTAAGCTGTTGGTTCATGCCCTGGTTATTTCTCCTTTGGATTATTGTAGCAGGCAGTTGATTGAATTATCTGAGACCTCATTCCACCCTTTGATTTGTGTCCAGAATTCTGCTGTTATACCATTTGAACCTTCCTTACTTTGCTCCTAGGTCTTGTTATCACCACCCATTGCATTGATTGGGCATTTGTGAAGGATAGCAGTATAGATTTCTGGGGTTGATTTATCAGTCCCTGAATATGAGCACAATTACCATTTAAAAGACCTGTTGGTGTTTCCTTTGATCTGATTACTGGCTGAGATCAGCTGATTCTCTGCAAGCTAGAAGAGATACATTTCTGCGAAGAGCCTTTTCTCACCTTCTCTGTATTTTCTGAACCAGCTTTATGTTTGAAGTCAGATCTGGAGAAGAAATGTGCATCTGGAGAAATGTGAAGTCATGCATCTAGCTAAGAAAAACAAAAGAAACATGTCCAGGATGGGGGAAATCCTAACCTCTTAGAAACTCTATGGTTCTATGATCTCTCTTTCTCTTTCTCTCTCTCTCTCTCAGTATTAAAATGCTTCTTTCCTTGGACCACTGTGAATCCATTAAGATGTTTGTTTTAAGTATTGATTTGAGTGCACAGGTATTGATGTGATTATATGTCATGGGGGGCATAGTCTAGTGGCTTCTTATTTTGTGTTGCGATTTTACAATTGTATTAATTGTACTATTGTACTACTATTGTATTAATTAACCTACGGACTTGGAACTGCACCCTAAGGAAAAAAAATACTGCTGTTTTCATGGAAGAAATGCACCAGTTACTCCATTCTGACCCATGTAACTTTCTCTTGTTTTCAGTCATAAATAGACCTGTGTGAAGCAGCCTGGATTCAGCTCGCTGAAGGTTTTGTTTCTCAAATGATGTGATTGTCTTTGTCAAGGTGAACAGGCAAGGTGATTTCCCTGGATGAGAAACTTGGTGTCACCCTGAAGCTTCCTCAGGAATTGTGTGTCTTCTCTAGCTCTTGGATTGCCCAGAAGAGGTTTCCTTCAAGTGGCAGCGCCCAACTGACCTTGGCTTGGGAGAAGGCAATAAGAAGCACTTCCATGCTGTTTTCAATAAAACATCTTGGACATTGATGTGTATTTCTTGCCTATAGCATGTGGCAGGTTGTTTGCTTGGTTGGTTGGTCGGTCTATCCTTTCTATCTCCTACTCCTACTTGGATTTGATTTTATTATTATTATTTATTTTATTATTTATTTAATTTATTCCCCGCCCATCTCCCATACAAGGGACTCTGGGCGGGTTACAATAATTAAGACTTAAAAATTTAAAATATTTTAAACCATACAAAGTAGAAGATGTATAAAAATAAATCCAGATATAAAATAAAATAAAATAGAATCCAAGATGGATTGGAGACCGTAGCATAGGTCTTATTGCTACAGGGCCAGCCAACCCCAGGAGGCACTACCACCTCTGTTGTCCCAGGCCAGGCGGCAGAGCCAGGTCTTAAGGGCCTTCCGAAAGGCCAGGAGTGAAGGGGCCAGTCTCACCTCCGGGGGCAAGATGTTCCATAAGGCGGGGGCTGTCGCAGAGAAAGCATGCCTCCTGGACCCCACTAGATGGAATTCTCTTGTTGAGGGGGTCCGAAGGATGCCCTCTCTGCATGAACGGGTGGGGCGGGTTGACGTTATCGGGACGAGACGGTCCCTCAGGTACCCTGGTCCTATGCCATATAGGGCTTTAAAGGTAATCACCAACACCTTGAATTGGACCCGGAAGCAAACTGGCAACCAATGCAGCTCGCGTAGCAGAGGTGTTACATGTGCCGATCTTATGGCACCCGTAACTGCTCGCGCCACCGCATTCTGTACCAGCTGAAGCTTCCGGATACTCTTCAGGGGTAGCCCCATGTAGAGCGCATTACAGTAGTCTATGCGGGAGATGACAAGGGCATGAGTGACTGTTTGGAGGGCCTCCTGATCCAGGAAAGGGCGTAACTGGCGCACAACTCGAAGTTGTGCAAA
The DNA here is from genome assembly GCA_023362775.1 of Charina bottae. Lineage (NCBI taxonomy): Eukaryota > Metazoa > Chordata > Lepidosauria > Squamata > Charinaidae > Charina > Charina bottae. Next base: position 4,456,960 of record JALMGJ010000004.1, on the reverse strand, counting down.
GGCCCTCCTGGCCACGACTGCCACCTGCTCTTCGAGCAGGAGTCGCGAGTCCAGGAGGACCCCCAGATTCCGCACTGGATCTGAGTGAGGTAGTGCAACCCCACCCAGAACCAAAGATGACAACTTCCCGGATCTAGGGGGGCCATCAATCCACAGCCACTCCGTCTTACCAGGGTTCAGTTGAAGCCTGTTGTTCCCCATCCAGACCCCCACAGCCTCCAGACACTGAGATAGGGCATCGACCGCATCACCTACTTCACCCGGGATGGAGATGTATAACTGGGTATCATCAGCATATTGGTGATACCTCATCCCGTGGTGACGGATGATCTCACCCAGCGGCTTCATGTAGATGTTGAACAGGAGAGGAGAGAGAACCGATCCCTGCGGCACCCCACAAGACAGGGGTCGCGGGTAAGCTCTCTCCTCTCCTATCAACACCAACTGGGAACGGCCCTGGAGGAAGGAGGCGAACCAGCGCAAAACCACGCCACCCGCCCCCAACTCCCTGAGCCGCCCCAAGAGTATACCATGGTCGACGGTATCAAAAGCCACTGAGAGATCTAAGAGAGCCAGGATGGACACACTCCCTCCATCCCGCTCTCGCCAGAGATCATCCATAAGCGCGACCAATGCAGTCTCTGTCCCATATCCTGGCCTGAAACCTGACTGAAAAGGGTCCAGATAATCCGTTTCTTCCAGAATCCTCTGGAGTTGCAATGCCACCACCTTCTCAATCACCTTTCCTAAAAAGGGAAGGTGGGAGACTGGGCGAAAATTGCCCAGAATAGTAGGGTCCAAAGACGGTTTTTTGAGGAGGGGGTGCACCAGCACCTCCTTAAAGGCAGCCGGGAACACCCCCTCACTCAAGGACGAATTTATAATCGCCAGGACCCAGCCACATGTCACATCTCTAGCTGATTTCACCAGCCAGGAGGGACATGGGTCAAGTTGACATGTGGTGGCATTTACAATCCCAAGGATCCTGTCTACTTCATCAGGCCCAACAGGATCAAATTTTATTTTTTTAACCCAAGAAATGATATAAGACTGTGGAAGTAGGAAGACTGTGTGGACTGAGAAATCAATTTTTGTTCTCAAGGTTGCATAGTTGGAAGATGTGAAGACAATTGCAGATTGTCTTTAAACTGATTTTAAAGAATTGGGGATGCAAAAACAAAGTCAAGAGTAGATAAAGCTGTGTTGTTTATCTGGTGACTCTTAGCTTAAATTGGTGCTGTGCCAAACATTTCTTCTCCTTTTTTTTTTTTAAAGAAACACATTCTTAACCATGAATAAGAATGCTTCCTTTTTGTCAAGCTGGAGACTTTTCTGTCCAGCTGTTTCTGTGATTTTCTCAAAGAAAAATCCTTGAGCCACTTGTAGTGGCAATGCGGAAGACCATTGTATTTTGAGGAGTTTAAGCAACACTTTTTGATTTCTCCTTCATATTTTGAAAAATATAGAAGTTTAGAGTACATTCTGAGCTATGTTTAACCTGGTAGTTTTTCTATCTATCTATCTATCTATCTATCTATCTATCTATCTATCTATCTATCTATCTATCTATTATCCCGCCTTTATTATTTTTATAAATAACTCAAGGTGGCGAACATACCTAATACTCCTTCCTCCTCCTATTTTCCCCACAAGTACCCTGTGAGGTGAGTTGGGCTGAGAGAGAGTAACTGGCCCACGGTCACCCAGCCAGCTTTCATGCCTAAGGCGGGAGTAGAATTCACAGTCTCCTGGTTTCTAGCCCACTGCCTTAACCACTAGACCAAACTGGCTCTCTCTTGCTTGAAAAGGGGGAAGGAATCTTCACATAGTTGTGGGAAGTCCTCACGATTGTTTACAGTAGCACTGTTCCTAGACGTAATATGGGAACGGGTTTACATGCCAGGGTTCTATCAGGTCACATGATGAACAGGTGCACCATCTAGTCAAGGTCAGGTCCTGCAGTCTCAGCACCATGGAAACAGGGTCCTGAGGTTTTAGTGCCAGACTTTGATAAAAGCCTTAGGACTGCCTCTTGAGCTGGGAGCTTCTGCACAGTGCTGGGTACTGTAGAAATTGAGCCACCCTGGGGTATCTCCGCTGCTGTTATTGAGGGGCTCCTGACAGCTGATGGGAGATTGGGTATCATCTTGCTTGGTGTATTATGATTTTAATGTTATGCTTTTTATGTTTCTGTTTAATCTGCCTGAATTGTGTTTCTGTTTACATCTGTTGGCTTGAGTTAATAATAAAGCTCAAAATCTCTTTACTCACTGGTGTGCTTATTGTCTCTGGATCTTAAAAAAAGAACCAATTGTCTGGGCACCTGATCACTGCCTGGACACTTGGCAATACTCCACTGCATCCAGATTTCTTAACTGGGACAGGCAAGGCAAAATTGCTTGAGTTTGCCAGAGAATTGTCCTGACTTCGAGTGAAGGAACACGCTGAGACTTGGTGTAAAGGCTCTAGTGTTTTATTGTTCTACTCTGCTAGACAGAATCCAGCTAAACTATAATGAACTAGTGATGCTCAGAGAAAAGGCCCAAGAAACTAGGGTGGGGCCTTCTTTAGCCTCTTGGGAGGAAAGCAAAGCGATTCAGTACTGCGCATGTGTTTATCCCCCTGGAGGGAGCCCCCTCCTTCTTCACCAGGTATCTCCCTGACAAGAATCTGGCAATGGGAAAGTGTACAGGAGGGGTATTTCAAAGCCTGATTTGGTGTTTTAGATGGGGATGTCTCCCTCAGTTCTGTTCTGAAAAAATGTTTTGGCTTTGGATTCAAGGAAGAGTCCCATAAGACTCCTGTTGCTGACAGTGGAAGTAGTCCAATTGGACAAAGTCCAATAAGAAGTGAACATATTGGTAGAGGGAAGAAGCCTATCTCCACCAAGGATCCGGATGCTCCAAGTATTCCTACTTAGAAAGGGGATTCTTATTCCTCACCAATTCTTATCTCCCCATGTAAATAGGGGGAGGGGGTTCCTTTATTGCTAAAGCATTACCTCTTCTAATTTTTCCAAGAGTAGTTCCTTCATAAGCTGGGTTGAGAGACAGCTTCCATCATTGATGGTGGACTACAACCAGGATCTTCACAGTCCTCGTCCAATATTTTAACAATCATGCTCCTTCCATGGACTTCAGGAAGTGTTGCTTTCTGAAAATGGTGGCTTTGCATAATATATGAATAGAGCTAGTACAACTATGGCTAATGGGAGTTGGAAATTGGTTTGATCTCTTTTCTGAGTTTTCCAAGTTACTGTACTGTACCTACAAAACAGCATTAGTATACCAGGCATTTGCTGTGAATGTTTTTCACAGGCTTTGTCTACTTTTCTTTGTCTCAAATAAAGGAAAACATGCATCAATAATTCCTTCTAATGCATCATGTACTGCCTTGACATTCCTTCAGTATCTGATAGAACTAATGGATTATTTAAATATCTTTCTGTTCCATTGTTCCTGTGTTGTTTGACTTCAACATCTTCCTCTCTCATGGTGGGAATGCATTATTTAATGTTGTATCCCATGGTTTTTCCCCCCCTTTAATAAGAAGTCTAAAGGCTTTTCTTCATTCCTCCCCATTACTTTTAAAATGAGGGATACTTCTGCTTCAGATTCTTCTTGAAAGTACATAAATATATTTATCGTACAACTCAATTTTTTGTCTACAGATTTTTAAGCTGCAGACCAGAGGTTAGATCATTGGGTGATGGAACAATGAATACATCCCCTGCCCATTTAATACAAAAAGTGCATTAAAGTCAATTGTGTTTTTCTGCTCTGAACTAAATGTTCCTCAGACTGAATAAAAATATTTCAATTATTGGAGAGGGTAAGTTTGGCACACTATGAATCTTTGTTAATTGTCACAGATTCAGGATGGCTCTAACATACACCCTTGACTTGATCTGGGAAGCAATTGGCTGTGGCTAGTTGCAACCTGAGATTAAAGGTCAAACTGCGCTAAGTGTTCAGGAAGTTTCTTATTTATCAAGAAATTGCTCCAAACTATAATTAGGAGTAGAAGAAACATGTGGGTGGTGGACATTGTTTCTTTCCAGAAATACTTTCCCTTGAAAATCATTCTGCACCTTGTACACAGTATAAGATATTGGAAACCTGCTTTGGACTCAAATAGGAGGCCACAGGAAATCCCAGGCTAGTTGATCAGGCTAGAAAGTAAAACAGCAACAATAACACCCAAAAGATGGTGATGATAAATCTCTTGTTTTCCATTGTCAAGAAAACTGTGTGGTCATGACAGTGTATTCATTGGGAATCAAGCTCAGTTCAAGGGAGGTTTTATTTTCCACAAAAATACTTTAAAAATAAATAAAAATAAATATTCATTTAAACAAAAGCAGGCATTACTGTGATCATGGAATGTTATTTTCCAGGTGTGTGTGTGTACACATACACACACACATTCACACACTTATAAAATAATGATCTTACAACAGATTTGACTGAATATTATATACAAAGACATATTTAGAACAATAAAACAAAAGTTTAGCTTGTGAATGACACTGGATTGTTTAGGTTATCATCATCTTCATCTTCATTGTCATCATCATCCTTGATAATATGAAACAAGGATATGATCGGATAGTTGCATTCTAGGAAGGTTATATAAGAGGCTATGAGTAGGTCCTGAACTTCCAATTTCTTAGTGTCTGTTGTATGACAAAGAAAACTATCAACAATTTTAATTCAGACTTGCTGCAGAATTTCTCCTGTGGGCAACATAGATGTCTAACTTGAAAGGCTGTGTGTTTTGTTTCTCAGTAGAAACAAAATGTGATGTCAGGGGAAATGTTTTAAGGGATAATCTGGTGCATTGTCAGAGAGCTGATTGATTTTATCTAATCTGTGTAAATTTTATTGTGTTAACACAGAATAGGGAAAGGTAGGGAAAGATTATAAAGATCCCCAACCTATAGTCTATTTATAAAATTTTGTTTGTGTCCATTTTGTTACATCATAGAGTTTGTGATTTTTATTCAGAGATGGTTAAATACAACTCAATCCAAGCTAAGGGTCCAATTTGGAAGCCTAGACAGGGTATACACATGCACGAATATGTTTCATGTATGGCATGAGCCAGTCCATGGGGGGAGGAGGATAAAATAATTCCCCCCACTTTTTTTTTCCCTTTTAGTTTGTTTTTCAAGAGAATCAGGTAACATGCTGAATTGTATAGAAAGTGGTGGAGAAGTTTTTAAGCTGTCCTCATTTAACATAGGATGTTAAAATGCTTGCAATGTTGTTGTTTGGGATATGTGACAACTATAGTAACATTCGCAGTGGGAACAGCATTGGCAAATTTCAGGTTCATACCAATTTCAGATAGAGGGAACTTTGTGCAAAGTAAAGGAATGATGACATCACTTCCTGAATGCTACAGAGCTCACTGTCAGAGAGCAAGATGGAAATAAAAGGAACCAGGTCGTTGTTTTTATTATTTTAAAAAATAGTAGGTGAACTCATTAAGCGAATGTAGTTCATATTTTCCTGAACCTCTCAGGATTAGAGCAAGCAGCATTGGCCTGGAACAAATAGAAAAAATAAGTATTTATCTCTACCGTCAAGGCATTGTGGGCCAAGCAGGCTCATCACCAAATCCAGTATTCTATTCCTTTCCCCTTACCATTACAAGTCTTTTACATAACTGGCTAAAGCAGGGCTTTCCAAAGTTTTCCCGCGGTAACACACCAATTGTCTCGCCACGGGGAAACCCGGAATTGCCGCCACTGCGGCAGCACGCAAAAACCCGGAAGCACCGCTGCCGCTTTCGGTTTTTGCGTGCCGCCGTTGGTGTGTCGCTGCAGGAAAACCCGGAAGCGCCGCCGTTGTGGCAGCACACAAAAACCCGGAAGTGCTGCTGCCGCTTTCGGATTTTCGCGCGCCACCGTTGGTGTGTCACCGTGGGAAAACCTGGAAGCGCTGATGGCGCGCCATCAGCGCTTCTGGGTTTTGACGCAACACATCTGGGCCCCGCAGGCGACACACTTTTGTGTCGCGACACACAGTTTGGAAAGCTCTGGGCTAAAGGATTGTTCTACCCATAGCTGTTTCATTATTCTTATTCAGAATGTCCACTTACAGCTGCTGGACAACACCCCTTCCCCAGACAAAATAAATAAATTAGAAACAATCCAATAAATCATGTCTGGTGTAGTAATCAGTGTTGTCCTGAAGATGCGAAGAAGAAACAAGGTGAAGTTAATAAACAGATTCAAAATCCAAGAATTCACTTAAAGATTTGGGGCAAGATTTAAATGAACTGATCACAGAGGTACAAAGAGGACCGATATTGTTTCACAGATTGCTCATCCTTCAAATTGACAACTTTATTCTAAAATCTTCTAACCTCCACTCCAGCTTGTACTAGTTTTGCTTAGTATGCAAAAGTACTTGGAATAATAGCAATGGCTGAGTTGACCATCGTCCCCAGAGAGTTGCTAGCTGGCATATGACCCTCTGAGTCTTTTGATCTACCCATCTTCAATTTAGCAGCATCTCCACTTGGGTGGGTTTAGAGATTATGCTGAGTAATCCAGAACAGAATATGAGTTCTTGAGTCCCAGGCTTGTGGGGGTTATTTTCTCCCCCCAACCTCTGTGCTGGAACCTTGGTGTAGGGCCTGGGTAATTAAGGAATCCATAATTCAGACTTGCTCACTGTATTCTGGATAAGTGAAAATTTGTTTTAAATTGTTCTGCTCTGATTTATGATTTAGGGTCTAGTCATAACTAATGCAATCCCTAGTATACAGTTTCCTTTGTTAATATTTTCCTTTACAAATTTCTGATAACTGTAGCCAAGGAACAAAGCTGAATTACAGTGAATTCTATGGGATTTTGGGCCCCAATTTCAGGTCAACTTACACTTATAGCACACATTCACAATTCACGAGCTCACAAACATTTTGATGTGTTTCTCTTCATCTTGCATGTTGCAAACAAACTTTTTTTTTTTACTGCGTGCAATTACTCATACAGATCTAAGATTGATTTCCACTCTCTTGGCATGTCAGAAAAGTTTCTGCCTTTTAACATTATTAATAGCATATTTTAAAATTCTGTTCTGGTATTGTTTTAAACCTTTTCACACTTTTATTTTCTTTTGCTGTCTGTAGATTTATTGTAGACTGTCTTGCTGGCATTTTCTCAACAGGTGGCATGTAAATGAAATAAAAACTTATATTTGACTGAGGTTTGTGCCAAGGGAAGGGACTCTGGCAAGGAAAAATGACTCCCCCATAATGGAAGTTAGGAAGCAGGGATAAATGTCAGTGATATTTACCATAAAGGAAAACAAGAGTTCCTGAAATGGCCAGGTGGTAAAGAGAGTCTTGCAACGTTTAAGGGCAGGGGATGAGAAATTGGTGAGCAAATGGTCAAATTAAAGTTTTCCTTTCACAGCCTCTGTATTTTTATCTCAAGGCACCATGACGTGGGCAATTGAAGCCTGCTCCCCACCAACACGTTTTATGCAAGGTACTAATCATGTTATAAATCCCTTTTGCAGTGCAGCACAGGTTTAAAATGACAAATTAGAGGTGACATTTGTGTGAGACTCTGAAGCAGAGAATGGGGGAATGAAAGCTCTCCACCCCACCTGGAGTTTAAAACTCCCTGAAATTACTCTGAAATATGACAGGGCGTGGTGGCTCAGCGGGTAAGACGCCAGGCTTGTCGATCGCAAGTTCGGAGGTTCGAATCCCTAGCCCTGCGTGCGGAGTGAGCTCCCGCACTCGCCCCAGCTCTTGCCAACCTAGCAATTCGAAAGCATGCAAATGCAAGTAGATGAATAGGTACCACTTCGGTGGGAAGGTAACAGCGTTCCACGTGTGTCATGCCGGCCACATGACCGTGGAAGCGTATTCGGACAGTGCTGGCTCTTCGGCTAACAAACGGAGATGAGCACCGGCCCCTAGAGTCGGACACGACTGCACAAATGTGCGGGGGGAACCTTTACCTTTTTTATGACAGGTTCAAGTTTGTCCACGGTAGAGCACTGCAGCAGGAGCAAAATATTCTATTCAAATCAACCACACCTCTCTCTTTGTGATTTGACCAGTTCAAAAACGCGATATGCCTTAATCTAGGAGTCCTTTCGGAGTCTGTCACCTGACTGCCGAATACAATATTGCACCCTGACCTTGTTCTGTGTGACATATTCTCTTTGTTAAAACCTATCTGCTAGACTTGACCTGCCTTTGCCTTTTGTGAAAAGCGAAGCAGGGGTCAGAGAGAATAAGTGATGCAGATCCAAAGAAGAGCAAATGAAGGCTCTTTCAAATAATACTGAATTAGATGCAGAATTTCTGTTTGTAGATGATAATTGGTAATGAACGGAGGATGTCAGCTGCTCCAAGGAATGAGTGGCTGCCACCAAGGAAAAGGTTCTGGTGGCTGTCTCAGCTGTTCCGAGATACTGAAGGGGAGGAGAGACACAGACAGACTTTGGACTAAATTGGGATCCAGATAGCTACATTAGCCCTGTCCATTACAGGGTATGTGTCCTGACTTCGAGTGAAGGAAAACACGCTGAGACTTGGCATACAGGCTCTAGTGTTTATTGTTCTACTCTGATAGACAGAATCTAGCTAAACTAAAATGAACTAGTGATGCTCAGAGAAAGGGCCCAAGAAATGAGAGCGGTGCCTTCTTTAGCCTCTTGGGAGGAAAGGAAAGCGATTCAGTACTGCACATGCATTTATCCCCCTGGAGGGAGCCCCCTCCTTCTTCACCAGTTATCTCCCTGACAGTATGACAAACAGAATGGAATTTATACCCAAGTGTAAAATTAAGCAGGAATTATATAGGAGCCTGCAATTAACATCATGCATGGTATGATCTGATGCTCCTTCACGAACAATGAACTGAGCACAGCTCTGCAGCCAAACATCAGAAAAAGACTTCTCTGCTGCTCCCAAGTGATGGAGTGCAATTGCTCAGCAGTTGTGCCAACTCTGGCTCTTTCCACTTTCAGGAAAGAAGCAAGAACTTCCCCTTCAGCACAACCTTTTCAGCTGGGGTTACAGTCGCTTAAATCACCTGTATTAGTATATTCTATAAATGTATATAAAATCAGCCATAATCCAAACAAACAAACAAACAAACCAGGATATAAATCATATACATTCTGAGCTCCCCATGTGATACCCAGCTGTGATAACGTCCCTGCTGTGTGTTCCTTGCAGCTGGGCAAGCTCCCACCCTTCCTAATTTTGCTGCCTGCCGTTTCTTTAATTAAAAAGAAAAGAATGTTATTTAAAGACTCTGGGCAGTTTACACTACACAAAATAGGATAATAGCAAGGACAGAAAACAAACAAGGTCCGCAGAAATCAGCTTCCAAGGCAGCCCAAGGTCTTTCTCCACAATGGCCCATCAGAATAGAATAGTTGGAGCCACTTGGTGGAAAAGAAGTCAAGTGGGGTCTCCTGGCATCTCAGTGGGCAACGTATTCTATGAAACTGAGGCCGCTACTAAGAAGAGATGCCCCTGGGCCCCACATCTTTTATCTCATGTGGAGTGGGTTCCCTAGCCAAGATGGCGATGAGGCAGCATTTGCTGGAAAGAGCTCCTCTAAAGTTTACTTTTTAGTAGTTTATTTTTATACTTTATTTTAAAATTTTTATATATTCAACTATTTTTAACTATTTTTAACCACTTTTATCATCATTTTATGACAGGCAACTTTTTAGCTTTAATTTATCAACATTTTAAATTAGCTCTCAGGAATGGGGAAAAGGAAAAAGAGGCAGCGTGCGCACTCCGCAGCACAGAAGCCACTGAAGCAGCAGAAAATGGATAATTATACAACAAGTAAAGAGACTGCTGTAGTAAGTAACTTAACCTTGGACTCCTTATCAGGTAGAGCTAACTTACAGAGCTCAGTGGAATGGGATAGTCAACAGCTCTTAGAACTTTCCTCCTGCCTTACAGAAAATGTCTCCCCCTCCCAGACTACAGCAGCTTGCTCGGCAGCTGCTATGCTTATGCAGGAGGGAGTTGTTATGGACTTAAAAAGGGAGAATGCAAGAGACTTTATATCTAGACAGTGCTTGCTTACCGCACAGACAGTGGTTTCAATCTTCGAACTTCTAACATCAATTAAGGATCAGGTTGACTCCCTGAAGGAGTCCGTTGTAAAATTCATTAAGAACTATCCAAATAAAACAGAACGAAACAGGAAGATATCTACTACTACTCCCACCAACAGTCATCAAGGGGTTAATACAGAAAATAAAGCTGGCTCTACTCCCAAAACCGAAAGGAGAGGAAAGAATAGCTCTAAAGAAAATAGCTCTCAACCAGGAAAAAGGCAGAGAGGAGATCCATGTAGTTATTACTTACAAACCAAACAGATTACCTTGCAGATTTATGATAATAAAATGAATAGAGGGAGATGGGGTGATAGGAGAGCTGTTATGCTCTCGTTGAGTCTGCTGCTACGATGCGAACGCTCTCTGATAGACTTAGTGCATGCTGAATGGCTGCCATCCAGAAGAGACTATATCCGAGTTTTGTTAATATTTAAGCAGCCTATAGTTCCCAGCATGCTTTTTAAAATGAAGCCTTTCCTGAGTACTTTTTCAATATTTCCAATACGTGTTTTTAGCTCAGAGAAAGTGAGTCCTCTCCTTGATCAGTCTTTGAAAGGGGGTAATATTGCTTTAAGTTCTGATGGCAGTAGCAAACATACAGATAATCATGAAGTTGCTACAACAGCAATGACCCTGAGGGAGGAAATGCCAGAAGAAACGCTGATTGACTTATTTGGGGAGTTACCACAATCAGAGCAATCAGATGTTATACAAAGACTGGATGAATTAAGAGAGACATTGAAAACAACACAATCTATGGCAAAGCCATTAATAAATATGGCATTACTAAGTACTCAGGCCTGTGAAAATATATCTGTTCAACAAAATACTACTACTTCAACAGAAAAGAAATGTCTAGAAACACAGGCTGATTGTGAGGAAATGGCATTGCTCAATCCAGTCCCAGATAATTTGCAGAAAGTTAAAGTATCTTGTGTGTTAAAATCGGATGCTGGTGGTGGAATAGAACTGAGTCCTAAGGATTCTATTTCCAACCAAATGTTGTCTCAAATGAGTCCCGCATACGCTAGATCTACAGCATTTGAAGGAGAAGTTCAAAATGGGTTATGGAAAGAACTAAAGGCTGGAACATCCTTACCTGTTAGTGAGGACTTTGTTTGTTTGGATGCTGATTCTACTTTGACTCTTCAACCTGTTAAAGTATTTCATCATAATTGTCTTGCTCCCCAATCTCTGTTGGCGCTTCCCCATCAACAAGACAATGACGAAGGCAGACAACTTGTAAATCAATGTGTCTTCTTCGATACAGAAGGCATTCTAGACAACATCACCCCTGCCGATTGACTAAAAGCCTCATGTACTCTAACCCAAAATTTCAAGTCTCCAATGGGGCCGCCTGCCAACATCAATTGCAAGGTTTTTCTCCACCTACTGACTTGGAACATTGCCGGTTGGAAAAATCGAGTATCTGATGGAGACTTGTTGGAATTTCTCTCTCGCTTTGATTTTATAGCTCTTCAAGAAACTTGGCTGTCCAAAGAGGAAGAAAGGATCCACATTCCAGGATTTAATTCCTGGTCAGTCCCGGCAGTGAAACACAAGACTAAAGGAAGGGCATCGGGAGGATTGTCGATACTTGCCAAGGCTGAGTTGGGTTGGCAAGGCCAGGAACTGGTGTTTGGTTTTGATTCTCCTTTCTATTTGGTGGTTAAATTTTCGTATGAAGCAGTTGTAGTAGTACTAGTGAACATTTATCTTCCACCATATTCATCTCCATACTTTTCTCCCAACATTTGGGTAAATTTAGAAAATTTACTGTTGAAGATAAACCTTAATTACCCCAATGCTATTGTAATTTTAGCGGGAGATTTTAATGCCAGAGTGGGGGCTTCTTTATTTGATTTTGTACGACTGGGTGTTATTCCTGAGGACTACCTTATTAACAACCCACCCTGGCGTTCTAGAGATTCCAAAAGGAACATGGCGGGTTCTCAGTTGGTCTCACTAATTTATAAATGTAACCTTCATATTTTAGGAGGCAAAGAATCTGATTTTATATATCCGTTTACATTTCATACAGGAAACTCTAGTAGTGTCCTAGATTATATTTGTGTTTCTCGAAATAAGTCTGGGTTATTTTCAGATATTCAAGCCCATGTGAGAGAAGACAGCGATCATCAGCCGATTACAGTTTATTTTGCAGCCAGATCAGATATTAGATCATTTATGACTTATGATAAGAGGTTACTAGCCAATATTGAAATTAGGCAAAACAGAAGACTTAGGTGGCACAAGGTAGATACAAAGGCAATAACAACCTATCTAAACTCAGAGCAGGTTCAGTCTTGGAGAAATTCTATTTCAACTCCTTTTCAATGCCCAGACAAGATCTTGACACAATATGCTCTTTTGTCTAGCTCGTTGAGGAAATTTTTGATAGATAAAGTTCCTGCTAGAAATCATTCTCAAAACAGTATGAACTGGTTTGATTCTGATTGTCTACATACTAGGAAACATTTAAGGGCAGCAATGCGTATGGCCCAGAGTTATCCTAGTATAAAAAATCAATCCAAAATGCTACAAATCAGGCGGGAATATAAGAAACTTATTGTGTCCAAAAAAGCTCTTTATACAGCTAAAATATGGGCAGACTTGGAATTATCAGCAAAAGGAACTAATTCAATATTTTTTTGGAATTCCGTCTCGGGTTTATTGAAGGAACGCAATTTTCAACTTGACATTCCTATACCTGCCTCAGTCTGGGAGGATTTCTATACAAGTTTATTTACTGAGTCAAACCAAAGACCCTTGCAGGAAAGTATAATTGATCCTACTTATTTTGAAAACCTCCCTCTTTGGCCCTCAGTGTCAGTGGCAGAAGTCAAATCTATCATCCATTCCTTGAAACCCAACAAGGCTCCAGGAGAGGACTTTTTACCACCAGAACTTTTTAAAACCCATACTGACTGGTGGGCCCCATTACTTGCAGGTTTGTTTTCTTATATAAACAACACAGGATTCATTCCAGTAGGATGGGAAGTAGCAATTGTTGTCCCTATATTTAAAAAAGGAAATAGGACTGAGCCACAAAATTATAGACCAATCAGTCTTATAGGAATTGCTGCAAAAATGTATGCCAAACACCTCTTGGGCAAAATAGAGGACTGGGTAATTAGGACAAACCTCCTTGTAGAGGAACAAACTGGTTTTAGACCAGATCGCTCCACAATAGATAATTGTTTCACATTACATCATCTTATTTCAAAACAATTGGCAAATGGTAAAAAAGTGTTCGCTGCTTTTATAGATTTTACCGCAGCTTTTGATTCCATAGATAGAAACATTTTATGGAAGAAATTAATTAATTTAAATATGGAGCCCAGACTTTTATTCCTGGTAAAGGCCCTCTATTCAAATACTTATTTAAAAGTAAGAACTGGTGTAAATGGCTCTTTAACCAAAAGTATTCCTACTCATAGAGGTGTCAGGCAGGGTTGTATCTTAGCTCCAATGCTCTTCAATCTTTATATTAATGATATTCCAGGGTTTATGCGTACCGTAGATACTCACATGTTAAAAATTAATGGCATATTTGTGAATGTCCTATTATATGCAGATGATATGATTTTGATGGCACATTCACAAGTTGGCCTGAGAAGACTCCTGAAAAAGTTGAATGTCTATTGTGTTCATAACTCTTTAACTATAAATAAGTCTAAATCTAAAGTGATGGTTTTTGGTAAAAGAAAAAGGATGAAATATAAATGGCAAATAAATGGGGAGCCTATAGAACAAGTGAATTCTTTCACTTACCTAGGAGTGGTTTTTACTGATACTGGAGCCTGGGACAATCATTTCAGAAGGACCGCAGGGAGGGCTGAGGTCTGTGCCAAAAGGCTATCTAAACTGTATAATTATAAATATCCCGGCACTTTGACCCCTATTCTGAAAGTATTTAGAGCAAAAATTGTCCCAATGTTGACTTATGGTGCCGAAGTGTGGGGTCTTACAAATTCTGCTGCACTTGAATATGTTCAAACCCGCTTTTTAAGAAGTATACTGGGAGTTGATAAAAATACGTCAGCACCCGCAATTAGAGCAGAAACAGGTATCCACTCTATACATAGCCAGACAGTATCAAAGGTCTTTTCTTACTGGCAGAAGGTCCATTCAATGGACCATGATAGGCTTCCCAAATTATGCCTACTTGAACAATTGAGTTTGGATTTTACCACATCCTGGTTAAAACATCTCACTAAAGTTATTACACAATATGGATTTTCCATTCAACAGGTACTCATAACTGCACCGCAGGCAAAAGATATTTTTAAACAGCGAGCCCTGGATATCAGTGCCCAATTGGACATGGAGACATTGGCAAAAAATGGTTCATTAAAATGGTTAGCTAAGAACAAAACTATTTTTAAATTTGAAAAATACCTGTCGATGAGTCTAACACAAAATCTGAGAAGGGCCTATTCCAGGGCTAGGTTTGAATTGTTGGACTCTATGGTTAAATATGGACGTTTTCATCATTTGCCATATGATGAGAGGACTTGTATATGTGGGGACCCAGCCATAGAAGATATTGCCCATGTTTTGTTCGACTGCAAATTATATGATTCACTTAGGATTAAATTCCTGTCTCCTTTGTTAGAAAGAACAGCACACTGGGATTCTAATCACAGATTATCTTATTTTCTTTCGGGCTCAAATACTTTTATTGTGAATAGGACTGCCAAGTTTGTAGTCAAGGCAGTTCACCAGAGAGCCCATTATATGGAAAAGATTGGAGTGCCATGTAGGGGTGATGAACTCATTTGAATTCTGATTAGATATACATGTATTGTATTTATTATTATTTCAGGTTATTCAATTATCTTATTTCCTATTTTGGTGTATTTTTATCAATTTTATCAGTTAAATTGAATTGTATTGTATTCTTGTTATCTTATTTTATCTTTGATATGGTCGTAAGACTAATCAATAAAGTTGTTGCTTGCTATCTCATGTGGAGTGGGGACCCTCAGCTGCCCCCCTTGGGCTGAATGCACAGAATGGGCTAAATCTGGAGAAGGGAAATTATTCTGTAAGTACCTGGGTACTCAGCCACATAGGGCTTGATCAAAACCAGCATCTTGCATTGGGCCCAGAGGCTTACAGCCAACCAATGTTGTGAGTGAAGGACAGGGTTTTTTTTAATCCATTCATTCATGCCTGATTCTAGGAGATTGCCTGGACAAGTCCTTGCAGTTTGCTTGGCAAGGCTTTTCAGAAGTGGTTTGCCATTGCCTCCTTCCCAGGACTGAGAAAAAGCGACTGGCCCAAAGTCACCCAGCTGGCTTTGTGCCCAAGGTGGGACTAGAACTTGCGGTCTCCTGGTTTCTATCCTGGTGCCTTAATTGCTACACCAAACTGGCTCTGAAGGACAGGTATGACACTACTAAAAGTGTCCCCCATTTTAGTACCTAGGTAGCTGCATTTTGCACCATCACAGCAGAAACTCTTGGTACGTATGCATGTAAAAGGTAAAGGTTCCCCCCGCACATTTGTGCACTCGTGTCTGACTCTAGGGACTGGTGCTCATCTCTGTTTGTTAGCCGAAGAGCCTAGGGTTTCTGATGAAGAATGGATAATGCTTCACTAACCTCTGAAGTACTAGAATTGTGAGAGAGGTTCTTTAACACACGGGTTGAAAATTTTAAATACTCTATTATACCTTTATATTTAAAAATAGATAGCTACAATTTAACAAATGGCAAGCCCTTCACCTCTTCTCATTATACAATCTGTTGTATTTTTTATTTTTAATCTAAAAAAATCTGGGACACAAGATTCAGTTTAAAAAGACATGCTAAGGTATCTTTTTTTCTCTCACTCACTGGAGCCACAAAGTCTGCTGGAATTCAGATTGCTGTTAGCAAATAAGGAATCTCTTTGTATTCTTAAAGGTGTTTGTTACATTATATGGTATTCTTGTTTGGCTAGGCTGAGTTTGAGAAGTCACATGCTAATTGGTTACTATGGTGAACTATTGCTGGTGAGCAACATTTAAATATACAAAGGTAAAACTTTTTTTACCTACACACGGACATCACCAGATGGTCAATACCGAAATCAGATTGATTATATACTTTGCAGCCAAAGATGGAGAAGCTCTATACAATCAGGAAAAACAAGACCTGGAGCTGACTGTGGCTCAAATCATGAGCTTCTTATCGCAAAATTTAGGCTTAAATTGAAGAACGTAGAGAAAACCACTAGACCAATCAGGTATGACCTAAATCATATCCCTTATGAATATACAGTGGAGGTGAGGAATAGATTTAAAGGATTAGATCTGGTAGACAGAGTGCCTGAAAAACTATGGTTGGAGGTTCGTAACATTGTACAGGAGGCAGCAACTAAAACCATCCCAAAGAAAAAGAAATGCAAGAAAGCGAAGTGGCTGACTGATGAGGCTTTACAAATAGCTGAGGAAAGAAGGGAAGCAAAAGGCAAGAAAGAAAGGGAAAGATATAACCAACTGAATGCAGATTTCCAGAGAATAGCAAGGAGAGATAAGAAGGCTTTCTTAAATGAACAATGAAAAGAAATCGAGGAAAACAATAGAATGGGGAAGACTAGAGATCTCTTCAAGAAAATCGGAGATATCAAGGGAACGTTTTGTGCAAAGATGGGCATGTTAAAGGACAAAAAAGGCAGGGACCTAACGGAACCAGAAGAGATTAAGAAGAGGTGGCAAGAATACACAGAAGAACTATACAAGAAAGATCTTAATATCCCTGATAAATACGATGGTGTGGTCACTGCCCTTTAGCCGGACATCCTAGAGAGTGAAGTCAAGTGGGCATTAGGAAGCATTACTAACAACAAAGCTAGCAGAGAAGACAGTATCCCAGCTGAGCTATTTTAAATCCTAAAAGATGATGCTGTTAAAGTGCTGCACTCAATATGCCAACAAATTTGGAAAACTCAACAGTGGCCACAGGATTGGAAAAGGTCAGTTTACGTTCCAATTCCAAAGTAGGGCAATGCCAAAGAATGTTCAAACTACCGTACAATTGCGCTCATTTCACATGCTAGCAAGGTTATGCTCAAATTCCTACAAGCTAGGCTTCAGCAGTATGTGAACCGAGAACTACCAGAAGTGCAAGCTGGGTTTCGAAGACGCAGAGGAACTAGTGATCAGATTGCCAACATTCGCTGGATCATGCAAAAAGCAAGAGAGTTCCAGAAAAACATCTACTTCTGCTTCATTGACTACGCTAAAGCCTTTGATTGTGTGGATCACAACAAACTGTGGCAAATTCTTAAAGAGATGGGAGTACCAGACCACCTTACCTGTCTCCTGAGAAACCTGTATGCGGGTCAAGAAGCAATAGTTAGAACCGGACATGGAACAACCGACTGGTTCAAAATTGGGAAAGGAGTACGACAAGGCTGTATATTATCACCCTGCTTATTTAACTTATATGCAGAGTACATCATGAGAAATGCTGGGCTGGATGAATCACAAGCCGGAGTTAAGATTGCTGGGAGAAATATCAACAACCTCAGATATGCAGACGATACCACCCTAAGGGTAGAAAGTGAAGAGGAACTAAAGAGCCTCTTGATGAGGGTGAAAGAGGAGAGTGCAAAAGCTGGCTTGAAACTCAACATTAAAAAAACTCAGATCATGGCATCTGGTCCCATCACTTCCTAGCAAATAGAAGGGGAAGAAATGGAAGCAGTGACAGATTTTATTTTCTTGGGCTCCAAGATCACCACAGACGGTGACTACAGCCATGAAATTAAAAGACGCTTGCTCCTTGAGAGGAAAGCTATGGCAAACCTAGACAGCATATTAAAAAGCAAAGACATCACCTTGCTGACAAAGGTCCGTATAGTTAAAGCTATGGTTTTTCCAGTAGTAATGTATGGCTGTGAGAGTTGGACCATAAGGAAGGCTGAGCGCCGAAGAATTGATGCTTTCGAGCTGTGGTGCTGGAGAAGACTTTTGAGAGTCCCTTGGACTGCAAGGAGGTCAAATCAGTCAATCCTAAAGGAAATCAACCCTGACTGCTCATTGGAAGGACAGATGCTGAAGCTGAAGCTCAAATTCTTTGGCCACCTAATGCGAAGAGAGGACTCACTGGAAAAGACCCTGATGCTGGGAAAGACTGAAGGCAAAAGGAGAAGGGGACAGCAGAGGATGAGATGGGTAGATAGCATCACCGATGTAATGAACATGAATTTGAGTAAACTCCGGGTGACAGTGGAGGACAGGAAGGCCTGGTGTGCTATGGTCCATGAGGTCACGAAGAGTTGGACATGACTAAACGACTGAACAACAACAAACTTTTGTTAAGCCTGCTCCCCACTTCTGTTGTCTCTTTTCCTATTCAAATGAAGATGTTAAGCATGTATGCACCTCTTGTAGGTAAACAGATTGTAGATATGTTTCTTTTTTTTAATAAATGCAACTTTATTTTTTACTGCAAAAGACTAGCTTATTGATCTCTCTCAATGCAAGCTTCTAAAACTCTGAAATCAAATAAAATTAAAACAATATATACAAAATGGTTTATAAAATCCAGTCTATTGGATATTTACACAGAAGTAGGATATAGGAAAAGGTACTCACTGATTCCAAATCACTAAGTAGATTTAATTGATATCCTAATTCCCAAACAATATGGCTATCAGAATGTACTCTTCCTTCAGAATTCCAACTCCAGAAAATCCCCAAAATTGTTAAAGCTGCATTTTTATTGTTGCTGCTGTCATCACTAAATGTAAGTTATAATCTGTCCAATTATCCAGAAAATCTGGAACACGTCTGCAGAGGAATCCATAAATAATGTGTTCCCCAGCCACCTCCAGTCTTCAGTTTTACAAAGACTATAAAAGTCCCTCCCTTTCCTTGGATTAGCCTCAAAACCATAGCCTGAATTTTCTTGCTGACAGGGTAATTCTGTGCATGTCATCATACAACGGGGCTAGGTAAATATGCCTAAAACTAAACTTGGTTGCACAGCATAATCCTGGGAAATGGCTTTTTAATACAGAGTAAACAACCCCCCTCCAGCAAAGGAGATCGTTACCTTGTTGTGGTGCTGAAGCTTGAGCACTTCAATGAAACC
Organism: Charina bottae; assembly: GCA_023362775.1. Taxonomy (NCBI): domain Eukaryota; kingdom Metazoa; phylum Chordata; class Lepidosauria; order Squamata; family Charinaidae; genus Charina; species Charina bottae. The sequence continues at coordinate 4,437,753 of JALMGJ010000004.1, read as the reverse complement.
ATGAGCTAAACCGTGAAGGGACACCCAAGACGGGAAGGTCGTGGCAGAGAGGTCAGACTAAATACGATCCCTGGGGAAGGTAATGGCAACCAACCCCAGTATTCTTGCTGTGAAAACTAAATGGATCAGTACAACCAGAGATATGTCGGTATACCATCGGAAGATGGGACTCCCAGGTCGGAAGATGGTCAAAATGCTACTGGGGAGGAACAGAGGATACGTTCAACTAGCCCCAGAGGTGATGACGCAGCTAGCTCAAAGCCGAAAGGACGGCTAGCGACCGACGGTGCTGGTGGTGAACGACGAATCCAATGTTCTAAAGATCAACACACCATAGGAACCTGGAATGTAAGATCTATGAGCCAGGCCAAATTGGATGTAGTTATTGGTGAGATGTCAAGATTAAATATAGACATTTTAGGTGTCAGTGAACTGAAATGGACTGGAATGGGCCACTTCACATCAGATGACCACCAGATCTACTACTGTGGACAAGAGGACCACAGAAGAAATGGAGTAGCCTTCATAATTAATAATAAAGTGGCTAAAGCAGTGCTTGGATACAATCCAAAAAACGATAGAATGATCTCAATTCGAATTCAGGGTAAGCCATTTAACATCACAGTGATCCAAATATACGCCCCAACCACAGATGCTGAAGAAGCAGAAGTAGATCAGTTCTATGAGGATCTGCAGCACCTACTAGATAATACACCAAAAAGAGATGTTATTTTCATTACAGGAGACTGGAATGCTAAGGGGGGTAGTCAGACGACACCTGGAATTACAGGCAAGCATGGTCTGGGAGAACAAAATGAAGCAGGACATAGGTTGATAGAATTTTGCCAAGACAACTCACTGTAACAAACACTCTCTTCCAACAACCTAAAATACGACTTTATACATGGACTTCACCAGATGGTGGACACCGAAATCAGATTGACTACATCCTTTGCAGCCAAAGGTGGCGGACATCTATACAGTCGGTAAAAACAAGACCTGGAGCTGACTGTAGTTCAGATCACGAACTTCTTATTGCAAAATTTAGAATCAGACTAAAGAGAATAGGGAAGACCCACAGATCAGTTAGATATGAGCTCACTAATATTCCTAAGGAATATGCAGTGGAGGTGAAGAATAGATTTAAGGGACTAGATTTAGTAGATAGGGTCCCGGAAGAACTATGGACAGAAGTTCGCAACATTGTTCAGGAGGCGGCAACAAAAAACGTCCCAAAGAAAAAGAAAACCAAGAAGGCAAGATGGCTGTCTGCTGAGACACTGGAAGTAGCCCAAGAAAGAAGGAAAGCAAAAGGCAACAGTGATAGGGGGAGATATGCCCAATTCAATGCAAAATTCCAGAGGTTAGCCAGAAGAGATAAGGAATTATTTTTAAACAAGCAATGTGCAGAAGTGGAAGAAGACAATAGAATAGGAAGGACAAGAGAGCTCTTCCAGAAAATTAGAAACATCGGAGGTAAATTCCAGGCAAAAATGGGTATGATCAAAAACAAAGATGGTAAGGACCTAACAGAAGCAGAAGAGATGAAGAAAAGGTGGCAAGAATACACGGAAGATCTGTATAGGAAGGATAATAATATTGGAGATAGCTTTGACGGTGTGGTCAGTGAGTTAGAGCCAGACATCCTGAAGAGTGAGGTTGAATGGGCCTTAAGAAGCATTGCTAATAACAAGGCAGCAGGAGACGACGGTATCCCAGCTGAACTGTTTAAAATCTTGCAAGATGATGCTGTCAAGGTGATGCATGCCATATGCCAGCAAATTTGGAAAACACAAGAATGGCCATCAGATTGGAAAAAATCAACTTATATCCCCATACCAAAAAAGGGAAGCACTAAAGAATGTTCAAACTATTGAACAATGGCACTTATTTCACATGCCAGTAAGGTAATGCTCAAGATCTTGCAAGGTAGACTCCAGCAATTCATGGAGCGAGAATTGCCAGATGTACAAGCTGGGTTTAGAAAAGGCAGAGGAACTAGAGACCAAATTGTCAATATCTCCTGGATAATGGAGAAAGCCAGGGAGTTTCAGAAAAACATCTATTTTTGTTTTATTGACTATTCTAAAGCCTTTGACTGTGTGGATCATAACAAATTGTGGCAAGTTCTTGGTGGTATGGGGATAACAAGTCATCTTGTCTGCCTCCTGAGGAATCTGTATAATGACCAAGTAGCAACGGTAAGAACAGACCACGGAACAACGGACTGGTTTAAAATTGGGAAAGGAGTACGGCAGGGCTGTATACTCTCACCCTACCTAATCTACCTGTACACAGAACACATCATGCGATGTGCTGGGCTTGAGGAATCCAAGGCTGGAGTTAAAATCACTGGAAGAAACATTAACAATCTTAGATATGCAGATGATACCACTTTGATGGCTGAAAGCGAGGAGGAGTTGAGGAGCCTTATGACGAAGGTGAAAGAAGAAAGTGCAAAAGCTGGGTTGCAGTTAAACCTCAAAAAAACCAAGATTATGGCAACCATCTTGATTGATAACTGGCAAATAGAGGGAGAAAAAGTGGAGGCAGTGACAGACTTTGTATTTCTAGGCGCAACGATTACTGCAGATGCTGACTGCAGCCAGGAAATCAGAAGACGTCTACTTCTTGGGAGGAGAGCAATGGCAAATCTTGATAAAATAGTTAAGAGCAGAGACATCACACTGACAACAAAGGTCCGCATAGTTAAAGCAATGGTATTCCCTGTAGTAACCTATGGCTGTGAGAGCTGGACCATAAGGAAGGCTGAGCGAAGGAAGATAGATGCTTTTGAACTGTGGTGTTGGAGGAAAATTCTGAGAGTGCCTTGGACTGCAAGAAGATCAAACCAGTCCATACTCCAGGAAATAAAGCCAGACTGCTCACTTGAGAGAATGATGTTAAAGGCAAAACTGAAGTACTTTGGCCACATAATGAGAAGACAGGATACCCTGGAGAAGATGCTGATGCTAGGGAAAGTGGAAGGCAAAAGGAAGAGGGGCCGACCAAGGGCAAGATGGATGGATGATATTCTGGTTGTGACAGACTCAACCATGGGGGAGCTGGGGATGGTGACGGCCGACAGGAAGCTCTGGCGTGGGCTGGTCCATGAAGTCACGAAGAGTCGGAAGCGACTGAACGAATAAACAACATAAACAACCCCCCCCCCAAAAAAAAAACTACTCAGCTTCAGCTGGATTTCAGCATGGCTTCTTGTGATACTAATTGCACAAATGAAAACACAGTTGCTTGTTATAAGCAAAATTATCAACTCATTTTCACTATTGCTACTTTCCAGAATAAGAGAATGCATTTTTTAAAAAATTGTCCATTTCATCTTATCATATTTGCCTATCCATCTGAACATTGATATGTAGGGTTTTTTTCTTCCTTCCATCCTTTTAAATATGCAAACTTGTGTAATAAGTAAACTAATTTAATCATCAATATAAATTTACCTAGGCTGCAGGACTATTCATTTTAATTCCTTTTGCCTCAGACCCTTCATGGCCCATGATATTAGAAGGAAACTGAATGCTTTAGACCTCACACAAATGCAGTCAAAGCATTTCTCTGCTTTTCATTTAAACCTCCCTCCTTTTTTTTTTTTTTTGAGGCTGCTTTAGGGGCCGGATGTGTTCAAGTCAAACCAACTCTTAAAGTTCACCATAGCACACAAACCAACTAAAGCCCTCCAAAACATCTTAAGTAAACCAAAAGACCCAGTATCCCAAGAAGAAAAACCAGGAGTCATCTACAACATACAGTGTAGGGACTGTAACGGCCACTAAGTAGGACAGACAGGCAGATGACCAGCAGAGTGCATCCGTGAACACCAACTAGCAGTAAGAAGACACAATGAAAACTCCTTAATCTCTCAGCACATGGACAGACTCAACCATAGTTTCAACTGGGAAACAGTGAGCATCCTAGACCAAGCTATATCCAAAAATGCTTAGGAAGCTTGGCACTCAGACACATCAGCCATCAATAGACACATAGAGAGAAGCCACACTTACACACCATTCAAAAAAGACAATAAGAAATCTAGGAAAGAAACTAGAAGACCGGAACACATCATCTCCAGCAGCCTACATGCAGTATTAACACCAAACAACTAAGCAGAAAACAATACTCTAATCAAGGAACTACCAAGGAGACAAACAATTGAACAGACAAACAATCAAGCAGAAAACAATACCCTAATCAAGGAACTACCAAGGAGAATACACCCCCACCAACTCTGGCAGGGCAAGCTGCTGTATATAAACAGGGAGCAAACCCCACCCTCCCTCGCACTGAAGATGTTACCTAGTCGGGTAATGAAATGTCTTCAAGCAAACAACCAAGCTCAGAGAGCACCAAGGACTCCACAGCTGCTATAGCTTTGGTCGCAGCTGGCTGCTGGTGTGGGTTACTGAACATCATGGAGAACCTGGTGCATGGGGTGAAAAAGTGGTTTTCAACGGCCACTTGTTTTTTTTATTGTTTGGCAGTTGCTCCCTCTTCCTTTCTTTATATCTCTTAAAGCTGAGACTTTATAACTATCATCTCATGTCTCCTTGGGGTGGGGAAGAAGAGGGTATGATATGCATCGTGCTTAATCAATTAACATCAAGTATATAACCGTGTTTTACACCTGCACTGTAAAAAACCGCATAACCTATTTGAATATAACTGCCTTGAACAACATATGCCAAAATGTGAGAGGATAAAAAATCCTCCCCAAATAAAGGGAATGGTTTTGCATATTCTTAGTGCAAAATAAGACGACTGGCATGTCTAAATCTCATATAAGGTGTCCATCACTTCACTCGAAAGAAAATATCCTTATCTCTATTTCGGTATGTCAAGAATAGTATTGCCAATCTATTTTGACAGATGGCAGATTATTTTTCCAAGAGACTTTTCACACACGTTTTCACTAGCGCTCGCAGAAGTCTTCTACAGACAACCTGCCTGAGGCTACAAATTAAAATGTAAACCCACAAAATATCAATAAAACTGTCAAAACTATATATTTCTCTCAGGATATATACTTTAAGAAAATCATGGCTTTGAGGCAACAGTTTCTATCTACAGGATCGCAGATATTATCAATATTCATTATTCTGAGATAGTATTATGACTCTGTACCTGTTGACAAGAGATTTTTGGACTTTGCAGGAATTTGAACATGGACGGTGGAGATATCTCACATATTAACTCATGCGGAAAGAAATGTTCATATAGTCCTATCCATAAGGATGATGGCCCCTTATTTTATTTCCCTTTTCTTTCGCCAACTGAGCATCAAATCACCTGCTTGGACTAAGCCTCAGACGACACTAATTAAAATCAAGGGGAGATTAATCCCTTCATAAGCTGTCTGTCTTCGTTAGAGAACAGTCTGAACAACCTTGTTACTTTTGATAACTGTAAGCCACTGACTCCCAGCCCCCTGACAGATAGCTGAGCATGTAAAAACCTACCTCTGTATTTGGAGATTGGCTTAGCTGGCTTTATAGAGATCATTAAGGATGTTAAAGTGAAATGTTAGTCTTTCTTTAAAGCCTTGTATTTCCCCTAGTAATTAAGAGGTGTGTGCAGATGTTCGTGCTAGCTCTCCGTCTTTGTTAGCCTTTAAAAACGGCCAACATGAGAGAATGCCAAGGTTGCCTGGCTTAGATATAAAAGTCTTCTGCTTGTGTAAAGGAAGCCATCATTGGTATATTTTTCCCAAAGTCTTAATGAAAAGAAAAGGATACGTCTCTTATGAGTGCATCATGATTTTGCTGAACATTAATTTTCGAGGGCATTCATGTACCTTTCAGGTTTCCACTACTAGCTAAATAAATATGCAATATAAACATATAAAAGTAGACACAATGGAAAAGGGATGAGAGAACATACAAAGCAAAACACTGTCCTGCATCATAATTACATCAGTGGTTCTTAAGTCCATATAGATGGCCAAAGTATGCAGCCCAGAAGCTTACATCTCATGACAGTAACACCATCCCTTACAATCAACTAGAGAGCTTCATTTTTGTACTACTACGTGGAGAATCTACTTGGGGCAGTAGTTAAAGGCTAGAAAGCCTTACGTATGAAGCCAGCTGGGTGACTTTGGGCCAGACCCTCTCCCTCAGTCTTAGGAAGAAGAAGACTGGTCAGGCAAACCAGTCATGAAACTGTACTCCAGACATCTGCATGGACTTGGCCATGTAAGTCACTATGAGTCAAGATTGACTCAAAGACAGTCATACATATCCTGCCTATTCAGTAATCTTCCAGGTGGCTGTTTTTCTTTTAGCATCAAAATGGAAGAAGGGACTGTGTTTGAAAATTGATAGGAAGACTCCTTTTGCTACAAAAAGATGCAAGCGGGTTAATCAAAGTTTTCTTCAGTTCCTTCACCTCTGTGGTTAATCCCATTTCTGGCCTGGGAATGTATGGAGGCTTCTGCCCACGTAAATAGCTATTGGTAAAATACATACATAGTGGGCAGGCAGTGTGTGTGTCTTATGTACTACAGAAGGTAAGTCAGAATGAATTGTATGGATAAGTAAACTAACATATACTCAGGCCAAGGGTGAGCAATCCACAGGCATTGCACATCTGAGATCTGACTTCACTTATTTGATATCTGTATTTATGATCTATTCTGTATCTATTTATTCTATGCTACAATTAATCAGTTTATCTCATTTAAAGTTTCTGTATTTAAAACTGACAGCCAAAGGCTTATATATTAATATATTAAAAAAAAGCAAGATAGAAAGAAGAATTTGCTTGTCCTGGAAATCTCTGTTTTGTTCCTTTACACTTTTATGATGGGAATGCTGAAAAGCAAAAGATTATTCTGTCCGGAGTTAGACTGGGGAGGAAAGGTGAATTGTAGACATAAACCAGCTAAGGATATGTGTTTGGCTATGATCGTTTTGATGGGAAAATGAATCACAAGCTTAAATGTTCCCTTTACAAATTGAATGTACTGAATTTTTTTAATGATCATTTTCAAAGGCCAATTACAAATATCACAAAAAGAATTGAAAAATCCCATTAGCCGATAAATTATAGAAACTAACAAAATTCTATCCAAAGATAGATTTGACAAAATGTATTTGATGAGGGTCATTCCCCATTTCCAAGCAAAATGTGAGGAAATTTTAGAAGCTAAAATAGGTTTAGTACCATTAAAACATAATTTCTCATAAAGCAACACACATCTGGGTTGTGACATCTGTTCAAATTTAAAAGAAGTAATAAGATTTTCAGTAAAATGAGCAAATGTGTTTTGTGGTTTTCACCTAAAATAAAATGATGGGTTTTTGATATTGAAATACGATAAAATATGTGTGATTGATTCATGCACAAGTTCTCATGGATTGTTTTGACTGCACATAAACATCAAAACCAGTTCTCAGACATTATTCCTATTAAGCAGCTAGTCAGATTATGCTAAAATCTGTTCACAATAGATGGGCAAAATCTTTAGCTTTTTAATATCCCATTTGGAATAAAAGCATTAAATCAGATTTACTAATAAAACACATTTGTTCAGATAATGTAATGTTCACTCTAAGGAGTTAATGGAGAATTAAATGAACCACTCTCAGCTAATAGTTATCTGTAAGAACCATATCTTATATTGATGACTAAAGGATTCTTATTAACTGGTTAATTATGAGTTTTTTTCAGCCACAGGAATTTATTAGCAAAAAAGGAAAGTATACCAAAACTGGCACATGTATGGACTTTGATGGGTGCATGATGGGTGCATCTGCAGAACTTCAAGGCAGCACTGCTGAGGCTGGTGGCCTCTGGCCTTCAAACATGACAAATCAAATGTTGCTAAATGAAGGCAAAGGGTTAGGAAAAAAATGTTATCTTGTTTTATGCATGAGGGGGGAAGTTCGCTTGAAGTAACAAATGATCCCTAATGGTAAGTGAAGCCATAAGAATGTTTTGCCCCAATTCCTATGAATAAAACTTATCAATACCTTATTTGGAGCTAGTCTGTATTTTCCAATGAAAGAACTCAAGATATGTGTCATCCAATTTGCTTGCATTTATTTTCCTTTTCTGAAGCTCCTTTGAAGAATATGGAAAATCTCAGTTGCTTGAGGTCTCCAGAAATGGTCTTCTATGTACCTAGGCTATATAGGCTTTGCAGGTGATAATGAGCATATGAGAGAAGAGTGAATGAGTTGAGCAGAAAGGGATGATTAAGAAAGTCATGGTTGTGTAGGCAGCCACAGAGATAATCTTGGGAAAACTAGGCAAAGACTGGGACTGTCCCAGCTGCTCTGTCAATCTTGGCATCCTCGAGACGGGTGGACTTCAAATATGCACTTCCATGATATCTCAGCCTCCATCACCTTCTTCTGATTTATGGTGCCATCTTGGTGTCATGTTTTCCAAGTTGCTCTAGAGATCACAGTGCACCTAAGAAAGGGGCAGGGTTTCAGTTGTATTGTTGTACTGCCCTCCAGATGAATAAAGACACACCCACTGAGAGAAGAATGAAAGATAAATACCATTTTCTGCCCCCTGTCAGATATGCATTGTTGTTCAGTCGTTTAGTTGTGTCCGACTCTTCGTGACCTCATGGACCATAGCACGCCAGGCCTTCCTGTCCTCCGCTGTCTCCCGGAGTTTACTCAAATTCATGTTCATTGCATCGGTGGTGCTATCTAACCATCTCATCCTCTGCCGTCCCCTTATCCTTTTGCCCTCATTCTTTCCCAGCATCAGGGTCTTTTCCAGTGAGTCCTCTCTTCGCATTAGGTGGCCAAAGTATTTGAGCTTCAGCTTCAGTATCTGTCCTTCCAATGAGCAGTCAGGTTAAAAGAATTGGGGGCTCATCCAATCCATGGTATAAGAGGGAGGGAGGGAAAAACTCAGTCAGGATTTCAAGATTTGGTTACTCTGGCCTGTATGAATAAAGTATACAGTAGATTCAGACAGATTCTTGGAGTCTGTTTCCTAACCTGGCCTACTTTGAAAGCTTTGTAAGCTGGATGGTGTCAATGAGATCTTCAAAAAGAGGTTTAAAGAACAAGGGGCAATGTGCCAATGCACAGAGGGGATAGAAGCAAGGATGGTCTGCAAAGATAGGAAGATAAGGAGAGATATAGTGAATAGCGTGCCATGAACTAGGTTTAACTATATTTCCTTTTCTTTTTCTTACCTCACTCTTTGGCTTATTGTTCAATATTCCTTTTCCATGCTTTGCAAAATGGTGCTTACCCTGAAATCGAATAGCATGGTAGGTATCTACTGTATGTAAGTATGTATATATTTGAAGAATACTAAGGAATTCAATCCGTCAATAGCTTTATTACAGTTATAGACCAGTACAATTGAAAGTGCACCACAGATGTCCAATAAAAATGCTCAAATATAATAAAGAGATAAAATCCATATCATAGTTGATTTAACAGACTAGCTGTCATTTATAGATAAGATAAAAAAAAGTGGCCTATATTGCAGTATATTAATACTCCTTAAGTTATAACATCCTATAGTTATCAATTATGGACTACTAAAATTAAGTGATTAATATCTGAAGTTTAAGTACATAGATTATGTAAAAATGTTTACACTAGGTTATTCACCAAGTTTCGACGAATCTTTAGTGCTGCTGCGCAGAATCTAGCTACCTGCGCTGTGACTGTATCCTGCTCATCTTTGAGCAGAAACTGAAGATAGTCGGTGTCACAGCGGCCAGGATACCTAATAATCATCGGGGAAATAAATTTTGTTCGCATGTCTCTATAATATGAACATTGAAGAAGGACGTGTCCAGTGGTTTCTATCTCTCCAGAATTGCAAGGATAGAGTCTATCAGCCAATGGTATCTTTTTATATTTGCCATCGAGGACGGCTGAGGGGAGCACATGGCATCGTGCAAGCGAAAATGCTTTCCAATGATTCGCTGACTCTAGCTGGCTGAGATATTTGGCAGGGGCAACACTGTATCTAATAGAATCTGGAGCCAAGAACGACGGAGCTTTCTCTAAGTCTGCTTGCCTTTCCGTGTCCTCTCCCCTGTGTCTCAGGCTTTGTTTTGCCTTGTCGTAATCCAGCTTGAGTATTGAAGATGGAGAAAAACCTAATTTAGCAAGATTGGACTCAACAGCCTTGATCCATAAAGGGGATAATTTATCTTGGAGAATTAGTGGTGCAAGGCCTCGAGGAAAAAAATTAAGTTTTAGCCATAGATTTAAGGAAGCTATACAAATTCTTGATTCGACCTTTGTCAGTCCTGTCTCCAGACGCAAGTGTGCATTTGAAACACAATGAGGCATCTGTAGAATTGCTCTAATAAATTTGGACTGAACACTTTCCAAAGGTGTAAAACAAGAGGCTGAGGGTCCAAGCTGAGTCCCATGAAGAAGCTGTGCTAGCAACTTGGCCTGAAAAAGCTTAATTGCGGCAGGGACATAGTATCCTCCTTTTGAGCGGGGAAATTTGAGGATGGCATTAGCTGATCTTTGGCCAGAGGCATACTAAGGAATCCCAAGGAACATTAAATATTTTTAATAATATTCAAAGGGGAGGGGACATTTTGTACTTCCTTACTCAGCACTAGGCTGGATGATTCAGTTTTTTCAGTTCTTTACAGAACAGAAGGGTTTTTTTTGTTAAGTCATGTTTCTTTCCTAACAATGTGATTGAGAAGAGTGTTTTTATTAGCACAAGATGGGAATAGAGCTCTTAAGATGAGAGGGACAATCAGTAACAAAGAGCAGTAATAAGATAACAATCATGTTATCTTCAGATGATGATTCCTTCATTGTGATGGATTTAATAACTGCAATATTTTATTACTTCCCTCCATTTCCCTCTTGCAGTAATATCCAGTAGCAATTTATGTCAATGTTTTCCCCACATAAATTTGGCTTCCACTGATGGCAGATCATTTATATAGCATTGTTAAACCAGCATCTTAATGCAGATGCTCTACTGCCATTAACATGCTTAATGACCACAAAAGGAATATAGAACTGGATCAATTAAATGAGGGGGTTAGCCAACCCACTGCTTGAAATGTGTGTGGGCCACCACTAATGAAATGGTGCTCTCCTGAGTCCTTGTTTGGAAAATCAAATAAACCAGACAGTTAATCAGTTGGGACAGACATTACTGCATCATTCTTAGAGAGAGAAGGTAAAAGAGGAAAATGTTTGGGTGAAGGAAAAGAGAAGGTGCTCATCAACTATAGCAATTAAGATACATTTTATTATGAACTACAGTTTTGTATCAGCAATGTTGATTAATCAAAAAGCATGACCAACGTGCCTTGTCTCCATAATGCCCATTATCTATCTATCTATCTATCTATCTATCTATCTATCTATCTATCTATCTATCTATCTATCTATCACCTATCTATTATCTTATTTTCATATTATGGCAAAGAATAACAAGGTTCTGTGCTAGTAAGAATGTATTGATCATATACAAGATGACACATAAAGAAACATATAAATTAAAGAAACCATGGAGACTTCTCTATGATTCCAGTAGTAGAGAATATCTGTAGCTCAAGGTTGAACTGTGGAGTCCTTGGTGCTCCCTGAGCTTGGTTGTTTGCTTGCAGACATTTCATTACGTAACTAGGTAACATCATCAGTGCTAATCAGTACTGGTAATGAAACGTCTGCAAACCAACAACCAAGCTCAGAGAACACCAAGAACTCCACTTTCCTATGAATTTACTATAATTAAGAAGTCTATTTCTGTACCAAAGGTTTCTTGAGTTTAACTCCATTCTCAGTGGTCACCTTAATAATACACCTTAAAAAACAGCCATTCTTCATGATGTGTTGGGACATTGTCTTTTTGCAGGATGTTTTTCAACTTTCCACTCTAGTCTATAGTCCTTAGAGTTCCTGATTTCTGCCATCCTAGTACTAACCAACTGCAACCTTGCTCAACTTTTTGGGGAGTCAGTTATGGTATCTGGGCTAAACCCCACTCCAAAAAAAGATCCTTTAAGATGGGTAGGTGGCTTTCCCAGCTTACTTTCAGCAGTTACACTCACATCTCTTGTGCCACAAGGGCTCGAGTTTCATTGGAAGCCTGACAAATGGAAATCTGTCCTTCGAAGATGCCAATTAAGAAGCAGAACCAGCCAGCCAAGTACTGCAAGCTGATCTCATGGGCCATTCTCAAGCTACAGTATATATTATACTGGATTCAGAAATTGGTCCTTAGTCTGAACTGTTCTGTCTGTTCTTCTCTTCACTTCTTTTTTCTTCTTCTAAGAAGCTTCAGTCCATTTTTCTTCATTTGCTACCCTAGAATTAGTCCCCTGCTTGACTTTGATTACATCCAAACCCTGTGGTGTCCTATTTCTTTCTTTGGTCTTGATTTTGCTTTGCTTTTGAAAACCCATCTCTCTCTGGCCTTTTCTATCCTTCCCTGATTCTTCTGGAACCACGCCCATTTCTTCTAGCTGCTTCCCAACAGTTCCTAGAATCCAGTTGGGCTCGAATTCCAAAACATCTGATGCAAAGTAGCATTTTGGAAGTCTTTGAATATGCTTTAGAAAACATAAGCTGTATGCCGTAGCAAACTTAAAACACACTGGCAACTGGAAACTGTCTCTTGGTATGTCAATTGCTAAATATTAGAACTCACAGCTCCTCACTACTAACAAGTATGCCAGAAATGTACCACCAGGATTTGGATCTGTAATATGCCACTGCCTTTCCTTTGGGGAAAAAAAAAGAACATGACCAGTAATTAAGCCTATATTTCACACCATTGCAACAGTGATTCAGGCTCACATTATATTCCTGTTGGTACTTTTGAATGAGGAACATGATACACAATGTGCTTCTCACTTACATTATGCATAAGCTACATTTCATTAATATTAATACAACTGTAAAAATACCTCTCTGTTCAGTTAGGATTATGTCTGTGTGTAAAGGTGGGGGTGGGGGGAGAAAATTAATAATGGAATTAATAGCAATGTAATATTAATTTTCAGATGAAATATGTGATCTTATATAGGGCAGTTTGGGAAGAATAAATTTACATCCCAAAAGATATTTTCAAATCTTGCATGTCAGAAAAGTATTGCCTGCCCCACTTTTTCCTTGCAATGTGTTCATCAAAAGTGAGACCTATTTTGTATTACACACACTTTGCTTGTTTTTGCATTGATACAGATCAACTTTACAAGAATTGCATTTCTTGTTTAGGGCCTAATGTGTCCATAATGTAGACATGGAGGAGAAGGTATAATGGTGGAGAGGGGGAGTGAAGAAAGATTTTGTTCCTCTTCATCTTGGTTGCAGGATTAAGAACTGTTCACTTTGGAAGTTGTTTTATAGACTTTTTCCATGAAGTCCATCATCCTCTTGCATCTGAATCACTTCTTCCCTTAATGCTCTTTCTTTGTGTTGACTTAACCTAATTAGCATTCACAGTTAATGCAATCAGCACTGGTGATGGTGCGCTGTCAGCCCCTGGAAAATGCTCAAGGTGTCTCTCCTCATCACTGTCTCCGATCAGTCCAGCTGAGTATGGTAATCGTCTACCGAAAGGTCATGGATGCCCTTTTTGCAGTCTGCCCAGTTTGCAAGAAACTTCTTTTTTAATCACGCTCTCTGACCAACCTACCACCAACTTCTGGAATCTACAATGAACTGTGGAGCATGAGAGGCTGAGAGACGAACCGGTGACAGTTTATTTTTAAAACAGGATTATTTCAGAGTGCTGGGAGTAAATAATCTGATAAAACGTACAAATACTCTGCCAACGCAATTTCTCTCCTGCTCTTCCATCCTACTGTTGAAAAAGGGAGCCTAGCAGAAACAGCCTTTCTCTTTTTCTCTTTCTCTCTCCAGGACATTTGAAGGTCACAGACAAGAGAATGAAGAAACAGACAGTGATGTGATATCAGTGATTAAGAAAGGGCAAAGTCTCCAAATGATAGGCAGGAGATGGAAAAGATTTCTCCCCCAAGCAATAGAATATGTGTGCGCGCACATGGATACAATAATTAAAAATGATTAAATAAGCAGAAATGACTTTGTGTTCACAGGACTCTCATCTACGCATTGCAAAAGGGGGAGCTACCTTTCTCGGATAAGTAATTAAGACTGGCTGCACATCCCTCCCTCCCCCCCACACACAAACACACACACATGTACATGCAAATAATCACTTGTTGCCATCACGTTCCAAGACATATATTTGAATTAATTATTCACACTGGGGGAATCATGCTGGTGAATGCAATTTAAAGGTTGATTCAAAAAGTTCTTGCACATGAGTAATTGACCTTCATCCAGTTAATTGAAGCCTACCGCATATCACAGCACCAAGCTGACTTTGGCTAATCCTCAAAGATGGGGGGTACATGGAAAAGAAACTACCAGGAAATCCCAGGGCTTTTGGCTGGATTTAGGAGTAAATCAACCAATAAACCCCAGGAGAAGGCAATGGCAAAGAAAACTACATGAACTTGTCCATGTAGTTACCAGGAGTAGAGCAAGTGAAGTGAAACATTCTTGGAAATGTGTTTTGAAAGGATGTTTCCCAAATGCCAAGTTTCATCAGGACTGCTGTTTATTCATGTGATAGAAAACTCTTGACGTCATGATAGGTTCAGCCCATGAAGGACATTTTTTTTAATCATTATTTCAAATTCCCTCAGGAGAAGATGAGTTTGTTAGAGGTAAATGGTTTGATCTAAGTTCCACATTATTTTGCAAATCCAAAGAAAGGAAGGGGCAAAAAAAAAAAAAAAAACCCACCCTGAATTTGTCTTACACATTTCTGTATGCAAGTTTTTCTATGACAATTTTTCTCCCTCCCCACCCACCAACCTATTCTTATAGGTTTATAAACTATAAGAATATTCATATCCATTTTTTGAGCCAAGGATTAATTCAAGTTGGATGCTCGTGGTGTCCAGAGATTAATCTTTCATTTGCCCCACGATGGAATCCATTTTGGTGGGTTTTCACTTCACTGCTTTGTTGCTGCAACAGTGACAGATCTGATTGTGTTGAAGAAAAGAAGGACATGTAATTCACTACTGAAAATAGTTTAAATCATTCCCTGTTCTCTAGCCATTAAGAATGAAGCCTGATTCTGTGTTCTGAAATACTGATGTGGAACCTGTAGCTCTCCAGATGTTAAACTACAAAATCCAGCAGCTTCAGATAGAAATAGGCAGTTTTGTGGGAACTTGGGAATTGCAGACTCATCCAGAACTCATAAAATTTGTGTGTGTTGAGGGAGGAGGATGGGGGAAAATGGGTATATTCATTCATGAAGAAAATAATATTAGGACATAGTTTTTCATCCCTACTATTAGAAAACTTAGGTGACAAGTGTCAGCCGGATTAGATTCATAACTGGGCTACTAAGAAGGAAATCTAGGCATATGAGAACTGTTCTGCAAAAATCCAGATGATCACTAGATGGCAACAAAGACTTCTTTGTACCATGTTGCTGCCATCTGCTGATTATCCAGATGTTTGCAGCCCAGATTTTGTCTCACTAGCCAAACAAGAGTTTGAGAAAATCCTGAGGTTTACTGAAGTGTGGCAAATAAGGAGTTCTAGTCTCCAGTAAAGTGGGGGGAGATACCTTTTTCCTGTCTCTTCATCTCAATTTTTTTATCCATTCAATCGTGTCCAATTACAGGAGACTGCCAGGACAAATCTCTGCAGTTTTCTTGGCAAGGTTTTTCAGAAGTGGTTTGCCATTGCCTGCTTCCTAGGGCTGAGAGAGAGTGACTGGCCCAAGGTCACCCAGTTAGCTTTGTGGTAAGGTGGGACTAGAACTCAGGATCTCCCAGTTTCTAGCCTGGTGCCTTCATCACTACACCAAACGGGCTCTCCTTCCATCTCACAGCTGCATGCAAAACATCTATTTTTAGGCTGGTGGAATAAGTACCAGTCCTTTATTCCTTGCTCCCTCCAAAGCCTATTTATGATAGGGAGAAACTAGAAAAATGTCCTATTGGGTTAAAATCAGACAGTTCATGATTCACCTTTGGGGTCAAGATGGGACAGGCAGAAGCTACATTCCATTATATTAGGATCCAAAGTATTACATCTTTTGAGTTTTCTTGGTCTTCAAGCAGAGCTTTCCAGTGGGAGTGAGATGAGTGTGATATACCAGAATTAAGTGGTTTTATGTTTCATTGGTTGCAAGAGGAGAAAGTTAATTCTTCCATTGGAATCAGTGGCTCCTAAATGTGCTTAACGTAGATTGCCTTGTTCCTGCTGTACATACCAAACATTATGCATTAGAAAACTGCTGCACTGCACTGAAAATTACAATTATTCAGCCTGTCACATGAAATCCTATTAAAGTCATCATATTACTTTTGTAGGTGTGCTGCAGAGCTATAATCAACCAAAATTAAAATGTGACAAAGCTGTAAAATGTCTAAAGTCATTTTTGGATCTCATGCCTCAATTCACTGGGAATTTTGATTATATGCCAAAATAAGAGAAATTTCCCTATAATACCTGAAAAAAGAAGGGGGTTCTACCTGAAGGATTACACTATTCACATATGTATATTTTTCCACAGCCCTTGTTCAAGTTTAACAGCAAAGAGTTCCTCATGTGCATGATGTTACGGTTATTGTTCTTCAGTCATTTAGTCGTGTCCGACTCTTCGTGACCTCATGGACCATAGCACGCCAGGCCTTCCTGTCCTCCACTGTCTCTCGGAGTTTACTCAAATTCATGTTCATTACATCGGTGATGCTATCTAACCATCTCATCCTCTGCCGTCCCCTTCTCCTTTTGCCTTCAGTCTTTCCCAGCATCAGGGTCTTTTCCAGTGAGTCCTCTCTTCGCATTAGGTGGCCAAAATATTTGAGCTTCAGCTTCAGTATCTGTCCTTCCAATGAGCAGTCAGGGTTGATTTCCTTTAGGATTGACTGGTTTGACCTCCTTGCAGTCCAAGGGACTCTTAAGAGTCTTCTCCAGCACCACAGCTCGAAAGCATCAATTCTTCGGCGCTCAGCCTTCCTTATGGTCCAACTCTCACAGCCATACATTACTACTGGAAAAACCATAGCTTTAACTATACGGACCTTTGTCGGCAAGGTGATGTCTCTGCTTTTTAATATGCTGTCTAGGTTTGCCATAGCTTTCCTCCCAAGGAGCAAGCGTCTTTTAATTTCATGGCTGCAGTCACCGTCTACGGTGATCTTGGAGCCCAAGAAAATAAAATCTGTCACTGCTTCCATTTCTTCCCTTTCTATTTGCCAGGAAGTGATGGGACCAGATGCCATGATCTGGGTTTTTTTAATGTTGAGTTTCAAGCCAGCTTTTGCACTCTCCTCTTTCATCCTCATCAAGAGGCTCTTTAGTTCCTCTTCACTTTCTGCCATTAGGGTGGTATCGTCTGCATATCTGAGGTTGTTGATATTTCTCCCAGCAATCTTAACTCCGGCTTGTGATTCATCCAGCCCGGCATATCTCATGATGTACTCTGCATATAAGTTAAATAAGCAGGGTGATAATATACAGCCTTGTCGTACTCCTTTCCCAATTTTGAACCAGTCGGTTGTTCCATGTCCGGTTCTAACTGTTGCTTCTTGACCCGC
Source organism: Charina bottae (assembly GCA_023362775.1). Taxonomy (NCBI): domain Eukaryota; kingdom Metazoa; phylum Chordata; class Lepidosauria; order Squamata; family Charinaidae; genus Charina; species Charina bottae. Next base: position 4,420,166 of record JALMGJ010000004.1, on the reverse strand, counting down.
ATACAGGTTTCTCAGGAGACAGGTAAGGTGGTCTGGTACTCCCATCACTTTACGACTTTGCCACAGTTTGTTGTCATCCACACAATCAAAGGCTTTAGCGTAGTCAATGAAGCAGAAGTAGATGTTTTTCTGGAACTCTCTTGCTTTTTCCATGAGCCAGCGAATGTTGGCAATCTGATCTCTAGTTCCTCTGCCTCTTCGAAACCCAGCTTACACTTCTGGTAGTTCTCGGTTCACATACTGCTGAAGCCTAGCTTGTAGGATTTTGAGCATAACCTTGCTAGCATGTGAAATGAGCGCAATTGTACGGTAGTTTCAACATTCTTTGGCATTGCCTTTCTTTGGAATTGGAACGTAAACTGACCTTTTCCAATCCTGTGGCCACTGTTGAGTTTTCCAAATTTGTTGGTATATTGAGTGCAGCACTTTAACAACATCATCTTTTAGGAATTTAAATAGCTCAGCTGGGATACTGTCTTCTCCGCTAGCTTTGTTGTTAGTAATGCTTCCTAAGGCCCACTTGACTTCACTCTCTAGGATGTCCGGCTCAAGGTCAGTGACCACACCACCGTATTTATCAGGGATATTAAGATCTTTCTTGTATAGTTCTTCTGTGTATTCTTGCCACCTCTTCTTAATCTCTTCTGCTTCTTTTAGGTCCCTGCCTTTTTTGTCCTTTATCATGCCCATCTTTGCACAAAACGTTCCCTTGATATCTCCGATTTTCTTGAAGAGATCTCTAGTCTTCCCCATTCTATTGTTTTCCTCAGTTTCTTTGCACTGTTCATTTAAGAAGGCCGCCTTATCTCTCCTTGCTATTCTCTGGAAATCTGCATTCAGTTGGTTATATCTTTCCCTTTCTCCCTTGCCTTTTGCTTCCCTTCTTTCCTTAGCTATTTGTAAAGCCTCATCAGTCAGCCACTTTGCTTTCTTGCATTTCTTTTTCTTTGGGATGGTTTTAGTTGCTGCCTCCTGTACAATGTTACGAACCTCCATCCATAGTTCTTCAGGCACTCTGTCTACCAGATCTAATCCTTTAAATCTATTCCTCACCTCCACTGTATATTCATAAGGGATATGATTTAGGTCATACCTGAGTGGTCTAGTGGTTTTCTCTACGTTCTTCAATTTAAGGCTAAATTTTGCGATAAGACGCTCATGATCTGAGCCACAGTCAGCTCCAGGTCTTGTTTTTGCTGATTGTATAGAACTTCTCCATCTTTGGCTTCAAACTATATAATCAATCTGATTTCGGTATTGACCATCTCGTGATGTCCATGTGTAGAGTCGTCTCTTGTGTTGTTGGAAAAGAGTGTTTGCTATGACCAGCGTGTTCTCCTGACAAAACTCTAATAGCCTTTGCCCTGCTTCATTTTGTACTCCGAGGCCGAACTTGCCTGTTATTCCGGTTATTTTTTGAATTCCTACTTTAGCATTCAAGTCCCCTATGATGAAAAGGACATCTTTTTTGGTGTTAGTTCTAGAAGGTGTTGTAGGTCTTCATAGAACTGGTCAACTTCAGCTTCTTCGGCATCAGTGGTTGGGGCATAGACTTGGATCACTGTGAATGTTGAATGGTTTGCCTTGGATTCGAACTGAAAGCATTCTGTTGTTTTTGAGGTTGTACCCCAGTACTGCCTTTCCCACTCTTTTATTGACTATGAGAGCTACTGCATTTCTTCTAAGGGATTCTTGCCCACAGTAGTATATATAATGGTCTCCTGAATTAAATTCACCCATTCCTGTCCATTTTAGTTTGCTGATTCCCAAGATGTCAATGTTCAATCTTGTCATCTCATGTTTGACCACATTCACATCCACATCCAGCTTACCTTGATTCATAGATCTTACATTCCAGGTTCCTATGCAATATTGTTCTTTACAGCATCAGACTTTCCTTCCACTTCCAGACACATCCACAACTGAGCGTCCTTTCGGCTTTGGCTCAGCCTTTTAACTCTTTCTGGAGCTTCTTGGAATTGCCCTCCGCTCTTCCCCAGTAGCATTTTGGACACCTTCTGACCTGAGGGGCTCATCTTCCGGCATCATATCTTTTAGCCTTTTGATACTGTCCATGGGTTTTCTTGGCAAGGATACTGGAGTTGTTTGCCATTCCCTCCTCCAGTTACGGTAGGTAACCAATTTAGAAGACAAGGCCATGCTTTAAATAAACCTTCATAATTATTAAACAGCCACACCAAATCCAGCCTTCCATTCCATTAATTGCCAAAATGTTTCAACTCCCTTCAACTTATAGCTGGTCAGTTTAGCCCATGGAAGCATAAGGACTTCTGAATACTGAGTTTTCTTTAAATGGCAAGTTGTGGCACTCCAGATGTTAGTGGAGTATAATTCCCCAGACTCGCAGGAACATGACTAAAATGGAGGACACTGGGAGCTGGAGTTCAATAACAACAACCAAAAGTTCAACCAAATGCCTATCCTGACACTCCCACAGCTTCAAAAAGTGGGATGGATAGAGAAAATTGCTATTGCTGTGAATTAAATATTGGTGAAGTTTCTGTGAGGAAAAGTGGGCTTTTCCAATGGACAGACCCATGGGTTACAGACTGAACGGTATCTAAACTACGCTAAACAAGACAATGCTTGTTTAGTGCAGTGTTTAAAGTAAGCCCAGGCTGAGGGAAACTAGGTTCAAGTCCTGTCTCAAATACAGACCCCACTGGATGGTTTTGGGTTGGTCCCGCACTTTTAGACCAACCGATATAAATGTAATAAATAAAATAAATATCTAACTGAGCTATTGTTAACATGGAATGTGGAGAGATCCCCATGTAAGCAAGCCTCCTTGAGCTCTTGTATTCCCAGCGATGAAACACGTTCATTAGTTGTATCTCCAGGTAGTCTTCAAAGGACTGATTGGATCGGTGAAGACTCTTAGAAGATTTGCTTGCTTTATGAATTACTGTTTATTTGAAGGGCAGAACTTGGTTTGCAACTTTGGAAGAAGTAGATTCAGTCTGCCAACAAGAGGGGGAGAGTGAATCATAGGAGGGTGAAGCCAGAAGTACCTCCAAGCTGGGAATGGAGGTATAAGCTTTATTTCAGGATAAAGTTTATTAGCAAAGGGGATCTAGATGGCACACAGATCTTGTCCATCATAGGTGAAGGTGAAGTTTTGGCTGCTTCAGTGGAAGATTTATGAGCAGTGTTCACAGACATCAGACTTCATTACAAAGCAAGTGCTGCCTTTTGCTAAGTCTAGCTTTTATATCTGAAATAGGAGATAATTAGCCACAATCCCTTAATAACCAGCCAAGCATTTGAGCATGTGGTTGCCTGAGAGAAAACCAGGACACCTTTATACTTAAACCCAGAATCATTATATGGCTTGGTCCACACACTGCCCTAAACTAGTTAGTTTGGATGGATGGATGGAGATGCATTCATCCCATGTATTAAACCCAAACCAACATAAGATGTCCACCCATCTTAAACAAGTAACTCTGGGCAGGTAACAAATACAATCCCCCTCCCCCCATGTTATAAAACCAATATAAAGCAAAGCAAATTGCAATTAAAAATCTCACATAATTCAGAGCATCAAAACACACACATTGGGCTCTACTAGTAGTATCCTAGTCCTAATGTCTGGGGGAAAAGCCAGGTCTTCATGGCCTTCCAGATGGCCGATAGGGGTGAGGCCATCCAGAACTCAGAGAGGACTGTTCCCAAGGGCAGTTGCTGCAACAGAGAAGGTATGTCTCTTGGGTCCCAGTAAATGACATTTCGTTCAGAGAAGGAACCCAAAGCATGCCCACTCTGCCGGATCTGGTGAAGCCTAGCATGGTTCATTTAGTAAGCATGGTGAAGCATGTACATTAGAATTAAATATATCCACTCAATAACATGCCATTGTGGTCTTTTTGGAGTTACCACTTTCATCTAATCTTAGAAGCCACATGCACAACTCCTACATCAAAATACCAGTTTCAACACATTGCATTTCTCCAAGTGAGCACAGCTGCACATTCAAATTTGTCCCTGTAGATCCACAGAAAATTACAAGAGGCCATTGTCGTGCATAAACTGATTATTACAAAGGTACATACATACATATGCAACACATTGTGTGATTCCCTTTCAGGGTAAACAGTGTTAGGCACCACTCCAATTACTGGTTGTTTGTATCCATTAATTCCGTCTACATAATCTGCATTTACACAATATCAATATGGGTTTGAGTTTGAGAGCAGGGTGATATGATCTATGATACTGTACTGATGTTAACTGTTGGGAGTAAAAGGTGTAGAATTTAATTCTAAGGGCTTAGTTTCATTTTCTGTGATAGTAAATATACTCCCCCCCACCCCCCAAAAAAGCAACCCACGCTAACATGGCTGCTTACAACTCAGGTTTTATTCAGCTGAGAATTTAAATGACAAGATATATTCAGTGAAGTTTTTATCCTGTGAAAATTTTAACCACCATTAAATAAATGCATGTTGATGTAATGTTGAAACAATGAGAAGCCTCTTCTAGAAGTTAAATGAATAATTTAGATTCCAGATGTATTTTCCAGATGTATTTTCTCTATGTATTGGTAAATCTCCAGTGCCGTTTTTGAAATGTGGCCATGGCATGTCATTTAAAGGTCAAGTCCAAACTTTAGTCTTCCCAACAACAGCAACAGCAACAATGTTGGGCATCCCTGGTTATCAGAACAATATTATTGCAACATGCTCTACATGGGGCTACCCGTGAAGAGTATCCAGAAGTTACAGCTGGTCCAGAATGCGGCCACGCGAACCATTGTTGGTGCCCCTAGATCGGCACATATAACACCCTTGTTGCACGAGCTGCATTGGATACCATTTTGCTTCTGGGTCCAATTCAAGGTGTTGGTTATCATCTTTAAACCCTTACATGGCATGGGGCCAGGTTACCTGAGGAACCGCCTCATCCCCAATACATCAACCCATCCCACCTGATTGTGCAGAGAGGGCATGTTGTGGACCCCGTTTGTAAGAGAACTTCATTTGACTGGGTCCAGGAGGTGGGCCTTCTCTGCAGTAGCCCCTGCCCTTTGGAACATCCTGCCCCCCAAGGTGAGGCTAGCCCCATCACTCCTGTCCTTCCGTAGGAACCTGAAAACTTGGCTCTGCCATCTTGCTTGGGGCTGGGAAGGTAATAGTTACTCCTGGGGATGGCTAGTGCCTTAGAGTGCTCCTCACACACATGGAGTGTATTAGATCCTTCTGCCACTTGGATTTTACTCTTATTTTATAACTATTTAATAGCTGTATTTATATTTTATATACTGTTCTTGTATTTTATGGTTATTGTTTTAAGAAATCATTTTACTGTAAACCACCCAGAGTCCCTCCTGAGGAGGTGTAGTGGCAACCTGCGGAAGACCTTTGTATTTTGAGGAGTTAGGTGGCATGTTTTGATTTTTCTTCCCCCACATCTAGGAGATTAGAGTTTATTTTGAGTTATACTGATGCTTAATTGGCTTGTTTTTGTTTCTGCTTGGAATGGGAGGGGGAGAAGAAGAAGCATATGCCCACTCCTCCAACAGCCCTTCAGAACATAACTTTGTTTTTATTTTTGCTGGACATGGGAAGTGGGGGGAGAGAAAACCCCCAGCTTGTTAAGTTTAAGCATAAGTTCACTCCTCCAGCCGCCCCTTGAGCGGCTTGGAATGGGGGGGGGATGATAAGAAATTGTTTTGCTTGGGCACTGGCTTATCTGATCGTTTCCCAGGCTATTGGAATGATGTCATGGTCAGGTGCTGGACCACATGAAGAATCCCAGTCAAGGTCAGGCCATGCAGCTTCAGTACCATGGAAACTTGGTCACGGGGTTTTGAAGCCAGGCTTTGATAAAAACCTTAGGATTGTCTTTGGAGTTTGGGAGTCCACACAGGCCTGAGTGCTGGGTGCTGTGAAAATTGCCATCTTGGGGTATCTCCGCTGTCCTTATTAGAGGGCTCCTGGCAGCATATAGGAGATTAGGTATCACCTTGTTTGCTTGGTATGTATGTATGCATTTCTTTCGGTATGCTATGCTTGTTAAATTGTGCTTCTGCTCAACATTGTCTGTTTATAATAAAGCTTTAAGTTTCTTTATCCACTGGTGTGCTATTATCTCTGGATCTAAAAGAATCAATTGCCGTAGCCCCTGATCAAAGAGGCGTGGACACTTGGCAACACAGGAGAGAGATGGGCGGTGATAATAAATAAATAAATAAATAAATAAATAAATAAATAAATAAATAAAATATGGAAGGATGCCACTTGGAAGCTATGGTAAGGTATGAATTCAGCTCAAAATGTGGGTCTTTTGCAGTTCTTTCAAGAACAATCTCTCTTTGCAGAGCTTACAACCCAAAGAATAATGCAGTTAAGGTGGCTGCAATTTACAAATGGATTTTAACCAGCCAAAAAAATCCAATAAGAATGGAGGAATGCAAGACAATACTTCAGCTGATCCATTCTGAAAAATTCCTGTAATAGATATTAACTTGCTCATGTACTGCATATGGTTTCATTGAAACTACAGATGCAATTCAGATTTGCAGATTTAGAACTTTGTCCTAGGGGTAAGGATAAACTTTGAACATTGCCATTTCATTTCTTTTCAGTGTTGAGGGTCAGTAAAATCTATCAAATGAACCAATTTATATGAGAACATTTTTACCTACAGCCTCATGATCCCCTACTGAGATTGTTGCTTTAAATTCTATAACAAGATTTTATTACATTTTTCATAGCAATGCTATGAGATGCAGGTCACATCTTTGTAACATTCAGGCTGCTATATTTTTTCTTTTTTCTTTTCTCCTCGGTAGCAGTGGTGTGTATCTGTATCCATTGATAGATAGAGCCTATAGACTTGTATGTGAAAATAGGATGTTTATACATGCCAGCAAAACATCCCTTCTCTAAGTGCAGATCTACATTCCCACCCGCTGTTGCAAATATCTCCTTCTCCACTTTCAAACCTAATTCAAATATGTGAAGAAGGGGACAGAATTCTCACTGCTCCTGGGACTTTTGGGTTATTCTGTGCTAGATGGCTGTTTGTTCTTATGTTTTATATTTTGAATGTCATATATATATATATATATATATATGAGATAAAGTTTGATACATACATTTCATACACACAAATTGCTAGAAAAAATGTGAAAACAAGAGTATATATATATATATATATATATATATATATATATGCTCTTGTTTTCATATTTTTTCTAGCAATTTGTGTGTATGAAATGTATGTATCAAACTTTATCTCTTGAGCCTGAAAGATACATTCCATCTCAGAGTCCTTGTGTGTTATATAGACACAATTAAATTAGTTTTTTTCAACTTGGGGTGTCTAGAATTATACTGTATGTTCACTAAATGGTTTATTCCTCGTTTCTTTTGAAAGTACAACCACCATTGTTCAATTTATTTGTTTAATTATATTTCAAATTTTGCCACCGCCCATCTCCCCCAGAAAAGGGGGACTCTGGGTGGTTGTGAATCACTCTCTAAAGAAGCACTTTTGCTTTTTCTTGGTTGTTTTGATCATTGTAGTATGTTGGATTAATCTATATTATTCATACATTTAACCTCAAGGTGAGAAACTTCCAAGGTAAAATAATAAATTAACAAATTAAAATCAGAGGCAGGAGCCTGAGATCTTCCAGATATTATTGCACTAAAGCTTCCATTCTTCCTGAGCATAGGCCATGTTAGGCAGGGCACATGTAAATTAGAATCCAATTATATCAGCAACAGATACTTGTCCAATAAATCAAGTGTCAATAGTCCAGATGTTTCCTAGAAAAGGGGGGCTTTTCATCAGCTTACCAAAAGTGATAGAAAATTCTCTTGGAGGTTAGCTCCAAAGCTCAGTAATGGGTAAACATTTTGAGAAAACTGTAAGAGAGAAATGGTCAGGGACTTAAATCAGAAAGTTACCCTAGTACAGTTTGTTCCCATTGGTAATTAACACTGAACCAATCGTATTTCTGATGCTTTTGAAAGGCAGCTGCTCTGCAGTAATATAATGTACTTTAATGTCAAGGGATCCTGGCAGCGGTAGACCAGACCAGAAAATTAACTCCACAAGAATACTAGTACTATAATTTATTGAGATAGGCTGCAAGAACAAAATGTGGGAAGTCTGAGTGTGCTGTGTCCCCACCCTTCTTATACTCCAGTCAATCAGGGTGTGTGAGACTAGGCTGAAGCTGCCTTAAGCTAAAGATCCAGCAGGCATGTAAACAGAGAGGACAAAAAGCCAGGAATCTTGTCAGAAAGATCCCTTCAGGGAGGTAGATAAGAAGGAAACAAGTCACCAAGGATCAAAGGAGAAATGTCACCAGAAGCAGACAAAGAAGGCTCTCTCTCTCTCTCTGCACACACACCCATCCCATAGACAGCTATTGGACTTGTGAATCAACAAGGCAAGGACTTTGGGGGAGAAAAGTGGTCCTGAAGCCCACCCACCCTTTGAGTTATCCCAGATCCAGACTTGGTGCTTCCATCCCTTCTAGCCAGTGGCTGGCAGCCTAGTTGAGAAGGACGTGGGTAACTGTGGATGCGTGTGTGTACGAGAGAGAAAGAGCAAATGTACATTGTAACCAGTAAAGTTTTGCTGCCACTTTAAATTCATTGGGTTTCCATGTATTCCAAAGAACCTGATGTGCCTCACTGTTCAGTTGAAAAGGATTTCTGCATGCCGTAATTATTTCCCAACTGTTGACAAGGGTTGTGTGTCTTGTATGCTCCAGCTGCCCCATCTGGAAAACCCAGTTAGAAAGCAAGGGGGGCTTTCAAGATCTACATGCCACAACAGGGTGTGTGTATGTGAGTGAGTGACCATAAGCCAAATCTGGGAGTGTGTGTAACAGGAAGTGTCTGCATGATCCACTTCTGAAGATTATCTTGCCTCCCAGGACTTAAATAATGTTTCAACCCTCTTTGTTTATGTAACAGTTCTTGCATATTCCCATCAAGGCCACCTCCCTTACTCTCTACAGGTCAGAGGGAAAGCTTTGACCTTGGAAGGGAAAATCTAACCAGATTTCTCATACCATATCTCTGACACCATCCACAGCTGACTGTTTCTGAAATCTCAACTATGAAAAATGTCCAGAGGGGTTTGATGAGAATCTGACAGGAACTGGGTGAGAAGAATTGAATGGGAGAACTTTTTGAGTTGAGGGATTCAAAGAACTCCCAGAGCCCTCCTTGATTCTCTGCTGCCATTAGATTTATAGGTGGCAGCTGTGACAAGGAACACTTTGTCAAGTGCACCAGCTGTGACCCTACTGAGCCACTCAGATTCGACAATGGTTATCCACACCATGAATCTAAGCTGTCTTGACTACTGCAGGGATCTCCGTGCGGAATTACTCTTGAAAAGTGTTTCCAAGCTGAAGATGATCCAAATGGGCAACTAGACTCAACCAGTATAAAGGACGGAGCTCAGATGACGCCAGTGCTGAAAGACCTGCACTGGTTGCCTGTCACTTACCAGGCACAATTTAAGATACCAGAATTGAACTCTAGAGTTTAGGGCTCTAAACTGCTTAGGAGTTGAAAGATGCAACCTCTTTTATTGTGAATATATGTGGTTGTTACAAAAAAGAGGCAGAACCTCCTGAAAAACCGTGTCTTCAAGACTCGTGTTTATCACATGCAGAAAAGGGGCCGTCTCTTTCATTGCTCCAAGGTTATTGAAAGCACTTGCTTAGGACTTGCAGTTAGCAAGGAAATTTTCTCAGGAAATTTTAATTGTTTGTTTGTTTGTTTGTTTGTTTTGTACACCATCCAGTTCCCAACAACTCTGAATTTTTCATTTTCCCACTAGTGATTTACAGCACCTTCCAGAGTTATCCAACCATCATTCTACTTATGGAACAGTAATGTAGACAAGCTTTATCTCACTTCAGCAATGGTGAAGAATATTATACAGTAAAGACACTATAAATAGGCTCAAAGCTTAGGGAATCTGTAAAAATAATATATTTCCCCAGGGTTTAAATGTCAGGTTCTTTTAAAGTTTGCATGATTGTTATTTTTAATCCGTATTTTTAATTGTGTACATTCTGTTTTGCTTTTAAATTTTGTTAGTCACCTTGAGGGTGGTCAGAGGAGAATGATAGGGTATAGCTCAGCCCAACAAGCGAATAGCTACATAAAATGCCATCAATCTGGCTGAAAATGTACTGGAGCTGGTTTCAATTATTTCTTAACAGTCTGATATTCTCAGTCTGATAATTCCATGAGTCAATATATTATCACAACAGGTACTAAATACAAAAATTACAGTAACAGTTTTGTAATATGTCAACCTAACCCCCCACCCCATCTCCTAAATCCCCGTGGATGCCAATGCATTTTTCCAGCTGTCTAGTTACTCAGGACTTAGCTCTCAGTATCATCAACAAGGACTAGACAGACAATATGAACCAACTACAATATGACTTAGACAGCTGAAAGCAGAGGGCAGTTTCTCACCAACAAATAACAATAACATTTTCTTTTAACTTTTGAAGAACATTGCAAAACATGGACATGTTCAGTTAAATATTCTGCTTTATGTGGTTCACCTTTGAGGGGACTAACCTGTGTGTTTGTGTGTTTCAATCTAATCTTCTAGAACAGAGCTTTCCAAACTGTGTGTTGGGACACGTTAGTTTGTCGGCTGCAGTGTCTGGGTGTGTCGTGGCTGCTGCTGCTGCCTCCAAACCTGCTGTGATTCCGCGCAGGTCCTAGTGCCTGCCTTGTGCCTTGCTGCCTCCAAACCTGCCCTGCCAGGATTCCATGCAGGTCCTTGTGCCTGGCTGCCTCCAAACCTGCTGTGATTCTGTGCAGGTCCTAGTGCCCTGCTGTAAGAGTGTGTCACGAAGTGATGCATGTCTAAAAAGTGTGTCACCAACATGAAAAGTTTGGAAAGCTCTGTTCTAGAGTCTAGACCATCCTTGGTTATGAATGAGAGTGAGAGATACTGATTTTGAGATACACTTATGGTTGTCCAGTTCTCCCAATTATAAGTTTATTTCCGAGTTTTCCTACCTTCCAACATACCTCTGAGGAAAACAAGCCCTTCTAATATCATGATTCACATTCTGAAGACATGTTTCCCTCCATTCCTCTAAAGACAAGCATTTCTGAAACTTCTCAGGCATTTAAAAGGATTTTGAATGCATATTTGGAGATAGGGCTGGGATCATGTCCACTTTCTCTGTGTCTCTTTCAATTGGTTCATAGACTTACAAGACACGAAGTACTTATGTGAACAAGATTTCTATCTCTATTGAAATTCTGCATAAAGAATTGTGGCTCAGATCTTTATTTTATATGCTCTGTAGTTTTATGGGTTTACTGAGTAATTGAATGAAGGAGCTGGATGACAAAATGGACATGATCTTCCTTTCATGGGTTCATTGTACCCTTTCTTTTAACAGGAGAACCAGTGTGGCGTGGTGGGCTAGGAATGAGGAGACAATGAGGATATTGTGGGATATCTTCAGCTTTGAAAACTTTTTAAGTTTTCACTCTCTAAGGCTGAACTGTCTCACAGGGTTGTTGGGTGGTGAAAAATAAGAAGAGTGTATGCTGCCATGAGTTCCTGAATGAAAGATACAATATAAATCAAATAAATAAGTGTATGGAAAACAGGCACACACAGGCACACAGACACACACACACACACACACACACAGTTAGATGGATATTCTTACACTACACTAGATGAAAATGCCTTATTCATTTTTAATGGTTCTCTTAGGACCTCCTGGTAGACTATGTCCTTGAAAAGGAGAAAGAAGAGTTATGCAACTTTTCAATTTTCCATTGTTATCACTAAGTATTATAAAAGGAAATGAGAATCCACTTCAAGTTAAGCAAGAGACCAATTATTGAAAATGAATTGGAGAAGGGGGCAGGTTGCTCTCAGGAAACAAGGGTCCTGTGTCTTGTACAGGTTCCTTGTTCCAGCCACTGGATCTCAACCCCAGTTCCTGGTCAGCAGGCCTTCAGAGGCCCTGGCCTCCGGCTGCTGCTACTAAATGCAGGTCAACCATTGATCTAATCACAGATGAGAGGACTGACCTAGCATCCATTATTGAGACCCGGCTGGGTCCGGAGGGGGGTTCCCCTCTCAGAAATGTGCCCAGCTGGGTTTCGGGTATGGCATCAGCTGAGACTCCAGGGCAGGGATGGGGTTGTGACAGTTGTTATCCAGGAGTCCCTTATGGCTTTCAGGGGTGCTGCTCCACAGATTGCCAGATGTGAGACCCTGTTCCTTAAGTTGGGCTCTAGGGATCAATTGGGACTGTTGCTATTGTACTAGCCTCCCTGCTGCATAGCAACCTCCGTGCCTGAGCTCCTTGACTGTATCTTGGGATTTGCAGTGGAAAAGGAATGCAGTGGCTCAGCGGGTTAAACTGCTGAAGCTGTAGGGCTGCCGGTCGGAAGGTTGGCAGTTCGAATCCCAGCGTAACAAGGTGAACTCTCGTTGATAGTCCCAGCTCCTGTCTACCCAAACAGTTCGAAAGCTTGCGAGTAGATAAATTGGGTACCACCTTAAGTGGGAAAATATGCTGGCGTCCTGTCGGGGGTTGGTATCTACCAGACGGAAGATCTCTTTGAATGGCGGCGGTTACGACAGATCCCGGAAGCAACAACATCTACAGGACGTCAGCAGCCGGCTCCGATGCAAGGCACCCTGGGACTTGTAGTCTGGAAACCAGGAAGAGTCGGTTCCCTTACCCAATCCCCTTGCACGCAGATTAGAAAAAAAACATTGTATAACTGAAATGTATAAACGATGTATGTAAGCCGCCCAGAGTCCTCTGCTAGGGAGGAAATGGGCGGGGTATAAATACAAGCATAAATAAATAAATAAATAAATAAATAAATAAATAAATAAATAAATAAATAAATAAATAAATCCCCAGGATTATGATCCCAGAGTATTTCAGTCTGCTTTCATTGGGATTGGGGTCTGATGTGGCTCAGAGGTTCAGGGACTCCATGACAGCCATGGGCCTATCCCAGGTCACCCAGAGCCCAACATGGGACAGTGGTCACCCATCTGATCTGGTTTTCCTGACACAGCAGTAGTAAAGTGATCTCAGATCATGCCCTGGTAATCATGAGATTCTCTGGCACCACCACCCAGCTCAGGGAGGCAGGGCCTATTAGATCAGTCTACCCCTGGTGACTGATGGACCCAAAAGTGTTCCAGAGGCTGCTGGGGGTTGTTCCTGATGATCTGCAGCATGGTCTGACACTGCTTGGAATGTGAGGGCAGCTGGGGCCTTGGATCGGATTGTGCCCGTGCGACCTCTCCTTTCCTGTGGATCCCATTTACCTGTGAGTTCTATTTCTTGTTGAAAACACCATGTGTGACTCTATAACATGTGGCCCCTTAGATAAAATAACTTATGACCTTCAGATGTCAGAATTATCCTTATTTGTATAAGCCATATTTCTTTCAACCGTATACAAATAACTGTGTCAGTCAATTATTAGATGAGATTTCTCTTTGGTGATATAGCAGTATCCACCATGAGGGTTACATGGAATATTTTAAGAACATGGCTTTTGATGCATAAAGATACAAGTTTATTATTACCCAAGCATTTGTAGATTACAGCTCACAGAACCAGAAGGTCTAGAAACAAAAATATAATATATAAGCTATTGCTGGAAGGGAAGAAAAGGTGAGAAAGGAAATCGTAAAAATTAGAGGCAAGAAGAAGTGGAAATTACCTATAGCGACCCTTATCAAAGCAGTAATGACACAGACTTTTTGTGTTGAATAGCTGATTAACTTACCTACTGCAATCAGGGAGACACAATCTGCATTCTCCAGTTATTTTGCATTGGAACTCTGACGATCCCTTGCCATTGGCCAAACTGGGTGAAGTTGATGGGAACTGTAGTCCAAACTATCTGAAGGACAGCAGGTTGCCTCTTCTTGATTAGGAAAGAGAAGCCTTGTTTTCTTCTGTAACTCACAAGAAGTGCTGGGGGACCTTCTAAGACATTGGAACTGGAATGTTTCACAATCAAATCAGTCCCTGTCATTGCTGATCTTCAACACTGCCACCGTGAGGACAGCAGTAAAATGGCACAGGAAAATAACATCCAACCCCACACCCCCAGCTTTTGGATATTGCCATTCCTGACGTTTAACGTGGGTCCATTTATTTTTTTGCAAACAATTTGGCTGCTTTTCTCAGTGCAAAGTGCAGCGGGGTATTACTGACAGATGATGGAAGATATGACCATTCAAGGATCAGCAAGTGTATGTTCCCCTGATGTTGCAGATGATATTATTTAGGCCCTGTAATAGTGTGCCAGAGTAGATACGGGAGGAACGTTGGCGTCTGGGACTTTGGAAGCAATATTTTGTAAAGTCTTCTTGCTAGCACATCTCTTGCCTTTTGTACTTCTTTCTTATTAACTGACAGCGTAAATGTTATCAATCTGAAACCCCCTGAAATTTGTAGCAATGTTAGAGAGCAGTAACCATACAAATTGTTAGGAGATGGCACACTTCTGTGAAGTGCTAATATTTTCCTTCTGGTGACGGTAAATGCTGGGTTTGTACTTGGGAGTGAGGTTGAATATTATTAAGCCAATCATGAAACAAATCAGGGAAAAATGACTTAGACTTACATACCATTCTCTGTAGCCAGTTATACATCATATTGGCACTCGGCAAGCTCGAATATTCCATTGCAAAGCAATGCCATTTTTCAGTGCTGTTAATACTCTATCAAGCTTCTAGTGCAAGACTAATAATATATAATGAGATCTGGCACATTAGCAGCTATTATGCCATTACGGTTTGCTCACCCAGTTGGATTTCAGTGGCATAAATCTGGGTTTTATTTCAAAAGGAGAATTGGAGTCCACCAGACAATTAATTGAACCAATAGCATAGATAATCCAGATCACCTTTTCATTTCTTGAGTCCACAGGCAAAATCCAGCAGGATCTCACAACCAGCAGTCACAACTAAATTCTGAAAAGTTATCCTGCATCTTACAAGGAAGGGAGGGAGGGAGGGATTCAGAAGCATTTTAAGGCAATCACCATGATTGTGCATGTTGTGCCTACCACAATAAATATATGCAAAAACTTTACAGCAGAGCACTTTTGCTACCTACTCCCCTCCTTTCAGAAAGGAAGATGCCAGATGAGCAAAAACATTCTGGGTGACTTTGAAGGACCAATGGGATAGAGATGGATGCTTTTGCTTAAAGCTATCCATCCAGCCCAATGGGGTCATTCATGGTGAGGCTGGCAACCATCCCACCTTCATAGTTAACCGATTAGGATTAGCCAGTTAACTTTGGGGGGCTGAGTATGAATGTTGAGATACCTCTGACTGATTTGAGCTTTTTCTTTCCTTCCCTTCCTCTTTCCGTTGCTTGGCTTGAGTATTTGACTCATTTGGCTTTGATGAAAGCAGGCAGGTTGTTCCAGAAACCCAGTTGGGTTTCTGCATATCCAAGTGAGCTTTGAGGACTCATCAAACACCAACCAGAAGGGATAGAGGGAGAAATCAAGGAATCCACTTGCCTCGCAGGCTGAAAAAAGCATTTTTTTAGCTTAAGATTTAGTATATCTTGCCCCTCCTTGAGGAAAGACATTAGATCCATCTCATCTGGTTTGTTTGCTTCTGTTCAACCTTGCTGGAACTTCCAAAAGAGGATATTTTCCCTACAGCGTTTTGTCAGATGGACAATTCTGTGTGTATTTGAAGGGAAATCACAACGCTAATAAACCACTTTTTATCCACCTTAAAATGTTACATGTGTCTTCACTCTGATGGAAAAGCAACACAGTTATGAAACATGTGGCCATTAACTTCACAGTTTTTCTATTGCTGCCATTTGCAAAAGCAGTGCCAACATGATGAATGGAGCTAGCAGTACACAGAAAATAATGATAACTAATGATGGGGAATGCCTAGGGACTTGTTTCTGTGACATGATGTCTCCAGGGTGAAAAGACAAGGGTTCGTGGAAGACTCAAAATGGAATTTTTGGATCTGTGATGGATGCATTAGCAACTCTAATGGCTTCATTGCTTGCACTGGTTCTATGACTTGTCAGAGTTGACACACTGCCTCCTTCAACAGAGGTGTGCAGACGCAATTTAATGAAGTTGGTGCATGCATGCAATATCTGTGTGAGTTGGTAGCTGGTAAAAGGAAGAAGATTGCTATTCCTGACACCCCCCCCCCAAAAAAAAAAGATACAATGCTCTAAATTTCCCATTAAACAATGTCAAGTGTTTAAAAAAAACACAGAGAGAGAGAGCAACTAGAAAGATCAACATTCACATTGCATTGACTTTTTTTAATCAGTTCAGTAAATCTTTGCCAAATATTTGCAGAGTGTACCATCAAAATGTCACTCAAGGGAGGGTCACTTTATAAGTAAATGTCACTTTAAAAGCAAATGGCATTAAATACGAAAAGGACCTATTGGAAAACAAAAACATATGAACATGATCCAAATTTCTTGGCTACACAGAGAAGGTGGAAGAAGGGTCAGTGCAAATTTCTGGAATGTTTTCATATAAAATGCAGAGCCAGTGTTATAAATAGATCTCATCCAGGCACGAAGCTCAGTATCTAAAGTTGTTTTAGTGTGAGGGTAACATTGAGGGTTTACACAGTACTTTGTTGCTTGGAGGAACAAAATCAGTGGCTCCTGAACAACTCTGTCTAGGGTCAGAAACTAGGCAAGGTTGGAGGGGGTTCCTTGCTAGATGGGAGACCATTAAGTTAGACTGAGAAGTAAAATTTAAACAAGATAGTGAACATTACATTCCAAGGATCTTTAAGATAGTTAACATAGTGGTCTCTATGGCTCTAAAAACCAAACCTGAGAAGGAATGATAGAAAAAGAGGTCCTTCCAATTACTAATGTGGAAAGGGTTACTGAGTACACTGGACTACAAGAAGAGAGGAGAGGAAGGAAACAGAATCTGTCAGGCTTTCAAGATATTATTATAACTTATATCTATAAAGGAGAGCTCTAGTATTTTCTTGCGGTGTCTGTTTCTTGACCTGGTCTACCTCAAAGGGCTGACACCAACAGATTTTTAGAACTTAGATAAATGGGTGTTTAACTTTTTCTCTGTATCAGTAGCCATCCCCAACACTGCATTCAGAGAGAGATAATTCAAGATAAATGACCTTTACCCTGCAATATCAGGTGCGAGAAGGACATTGATAGGTAAAAGCAATAATGGCATTGTTTGTATAGTGGCAGGCAGCTTATCATTGTGAGAAACAGTGGCATTTGTTTTCATTCTTATTTCCAAATAAGAGAATCCCAGAGATATAAAATGACTCCATCAGAATGTCCTTATATAACATGATGTGATGCCATTAAAAAAAAGTGTGGGTGGGTGGGAGAGAACCATGGACCAGTGGCTCCAGAGATCAACTGATCATCAGTCTTCTCAACTTTCTGATAAAGGTGGAGCATGTGGGATGAGAGAGACATAAACTGAAACCTCAGCATTGCCCAGCGATGTCATTTTCTGTTTTAAGCTAGTATACAGAAAGTGTGCAATTGTTGAAGATGCCAAAGCTTTCTTTAATCCTGGGGAAGAAAATGACTACAGTGTGGTACTATAGCTAAATGGTTTTTTTTGTTTTGTTTTTTTACAGAAAGGGATTTGAGAGAGTTTTAAATCAAGGCAATAGTAGAGTGCGTTTAAACTCCCTTCTTCCAGCATGGTAACTCTAGCCCAATCCAAGGCCCTTGTAGCTCTTCTAAGTCTAAAAATAATGTCCAGTGATAGACATCTTCTACCACATCTAACCTTGTTGTTAGCTTGGAAAAATAGAGGTAAGATGTATGTGTGAAATATAAACCTACTTATTTTTGGCTTAATCTGGGTTCCTTCAATTAAACAATGTCATCCCCAGAAGTGTGCCTTCTCTGTAGCAGCATCTCCCCTCTGGAATGAGGTTCCCCCCCAAGATCCAGATGGCCCCCACTTTGCTGTTTTTTAGAAGAGACAGGAAGACCTGACTCTTCACCCAGGTCTTTGGTGAGGGAGAGGAAGACCCCTCACTTCATCACACTTGCTATCCTTTTTTCTTCATTTTGTATGTTTTATTGTAATTTCTTAGTTTGATTGTTGTAAGCTGCTCAGAGTTGTTGGGAGTTGGGCAGCATGCATGTTTAATTTTTTATTATTATTATTATTATTATTATTATTATTATTATTCCAATATATCCTTTCCCCACCTTTTTTCCTCACTTCTATAAAAAATAAGAAATAAAATATTGTTGGGGAGAAAGAGAGATTTCTGATTTGTCAGGGTATAAGCTAATGCACTAATTGGTAAAATAGTATTTGTATTCGTTTGGAGCCTGCTGTCATGATGGCATCTATACCACCCTGACATGAATAGAAACCACTTAACACATTCCCCATCTAAGGTGCTGAAAGCAATCAATAGGAAGAATGTAACAGCACACAGCCAGACAGACAAGCAGCAGACAGTGTGGATTAGGAGAATACAATCAGCACCTTGGCCGGACAGCTCCGAGCGCGGCCGAGAGGGTGTGAGACGGAACTGATAAACGCATTCTATGGGAGGGGGGAAACTGGAACCTATTTAACTGTAAGGTCTTGTATCTATGCTTTACTTGGTTCATTGACGTGGACCCAGATCGCTCGCTGTAAATAAAGGTTTTACATATTCTACGGAGTGTGTGTTGGAGCCTCGTTTGTCAGCCAAAGGATCGGAGTATCATACCTGCTTGTTTTGGCTCCACCTAATCTTCCTGGCCTAGCCTCCTTCTTCCTCTTCCAATGGCTATTTTTAGATTTTTTATTTTTAGGGTTTTTAGATCTCTCGATCCCATGTGCTAACCTGAGGCATCTGCCACCCAACATCAAAGGCCATCAATGTTCATTACAGGAGCAAATTTAGCAGAAAAACTTTCTATCTTGTGCAGCATCACTATTTCCCCAGACAACTGTTTCACTCCTTCCTACACCTTTTTCTTTGATTAGTCACATATGTAACCTTTCCAGTTCAACAAGGTCACTCTCAGCCAGTCGGAGGCACATTGAAGAACAGGATATTATCACAACACAACATAAGTTATGAGATTTGGCCATGTGATGGCATCAGTGCCAGCATAAGACAGTGAAAAACAATGGAAGATGCATTGAATGGAGAGAACAATTCCTGAAGGTGAGATATTGCATATTGATAAAAAAGTGTTCAATAAAGGTGAGAGGGTTTTGGACATAGCTATTTGTGCAAAACTATAAGAACCTGCTCAACTTTAGATATTACTCATTCTCCTAAAGAAAAGTTGTCCTTACAATAATTGCATGCAATTTATGTATTTGCTGCTTTTTGTCATACAAATACAGTATATCTCAGGTGGTTTTATTTTTTATTTGCTTTCCCTTTCTGTGTAGAAAACTTAAACATGTAATCTCTCAAAAGGGAGGGAGGGAGGGAGGGAGGAAAGAGGGAGGGAGCAGATAACATTTTAGTAAACAGAAGACAGTCATTAGTGCTGCCTCTAAATCAAGTTGTGCTGCCTTTAACTAAATACAGAATTGAGGAACTTGAAGTAATATAGCTTTTTAACAGGTCAAGTTCCTTTTCTGTATTGGTACGCTTAGGAAAGTGCCTAGATTGTGGATGTAAATTAGGATAGTCTTAGTATAATGAAACAATCCAGGCAATTTTGAGGAAAAATGGGTGATACTCAGAATGATTAGAAAACAAGTTTTAGGGGGATTATTTGCTCATTTTTAAATTTTAAATTAGTTTGGAAAGTCCTAATTGGGGATGGGGGTGGAATCTGCAGAGAGTTCCTGGGGAAACTAAGGATAATCCAAGAGCATTGCCCAAATTTTTCAAGAGTGTTCCACAGACCAAGGGAAGGATGTCAGGCCATCCTAATTCAGCACCATGGTCAGGGTTAAAGGCAGAGAATTCAAAGCCTTCTGACCTGATCATTGTGGGTCTTCTCACAGAATAGCTGCTGGAGGTAGCTTCCCATTCACTAATGGCCAATGCTGGGACATAGTATTGATTTCTCAGATATACCCAGGACTAAAAACAAGAATATAAAGTTAAAACAAGAATGGAAACAGCCATGCCAGGGGTGGGGTTAGGAGCGTATTATAACAATTAAAATCAAACAGTTCAGACTTTCTCATGGACTCACATGAAGGCCAAATGCCTTTAGAAAAATCCACTGAATTGCTTTAAATCTGGTAGAGAAAAGTCATATACGGTGGAACAAATTGTTCCCTCAAATCTGCTTCCATAGAATTCTGTGCTAAATTTTTTAATGTGACTAAATGCATTGATGTATAATACCTCAATAATAATAATAATAATAATAATAATAATAATAATAATAATCATCTCCCTGTATTCGAAGGTAGAAAATATACACTCACCAACATTTCTGTCTCTATCTTTGGCTTATGCTTCACTGAATTAAAAAAGATAGTCACCTTTTCATATAAAATATATCACAAGATCATGAAATCCGCCTTGTTGAATCAGTCCAGATGTCATTCTAGATTATTGTTTTGTTTCCAAAATTCTTTATGGAAAGTCTACATGCAACACAAAAAAACCCTTTCACCCCTCAGAGACATTATTTTCTAATATTGCAAGAAATATGTAGTTACCATTTATAGACTCATACTCCATACATTTTTCCACCTTTTAAACTTTTAAACATTTGCAGGATGGTGACTATCACTAGATGTTAGTACTATGTAGCCTATAATATATGTATTCATGTTTCTAATCCTCATTTATTTATTTATTTATTTATTATTATTATTTATTAATCAAATTTATCACCGCCCATCTCTACCACAGTAGACTCTGGGCGGTTTACAACAAATGTTAAAATTAAAGTTAAAAATCAATAATCATTAAAATACAATAAACAGTACAATAAATAAGAATATAAAAATCCAGAGGATGGTAGGATCTTAAAAGGAGGTCATTATTAAATTAACCACCCCCAGGAGGAACTATCTCTACCTTTGTCCCACGCCAGGCGGCAGAACCAGGTTTTTAGGGACTTCCTAAAGGCCAAGAGGGAGGACGCCTGCCTCACCTCTGGGGGCAAGATGTTCCACAGGGCGGGCACTATCGCAGAGAAGGCACACCTCCTGGACCCCGCTAGATGGAATTCCTTTGTTGACGGGGTCCGCAGCATGCCTTCCCTGCATGACCAGGTGGGGCAGGTAGATGCAATTGGAATGAGACGGTCCATCAGATAGCCTGGCCCCATGCCATGTAGGGCTTTAAAGGTGATAACCAACACCTTGAATTGGACCCAGAAGCAAACTGGTACCCAATGCAGCTCGCGGAGCAGTGGTGTTACATGTGCTGATCTTCTCGCACCCATAACCACTCGAGCGGCTGCATTTTGGACCAGCTGAAGCTTCCGGATACTCTTCAAGGGTAGCCCCATGTAGAGCGCATTGCAATAATCTATGAGAGATGACAAGGGCATGAGTGACTATTCGGAGGGCCTCTCGATCCAGGAAGGGGAGCAACTGGCGCACAAGCCGAAGCTGTGCAAAGGCCCTCCTGGCCACGACTGCCACCTGCTCTTCAAGCAGGAGTCGTGAGTCCAGGAGGACCCCCAAGCTCCAGACTGAGTCTGAACGGGGTAGTGCCACCCCATCCAGAATTAAAGATGATAACTTCCTGGAGGCCGAGGGGCCATCAATCCATAGCCACTCCATCTTACCAGGGTTCAGTTGAAGCCTGTTGTTCCCCATCCAGGCCCCTACAGCCCCTAGGCACTGAGATAGGTTGTCCACTGCAACACTTACTTCACCCCCCAACACTTTAGTCCTCCCAACAATTTTGCAGCCCTAGGAACCTCCAGTATCAAGCTCCCCAAATCTGAGTGAACATGATTTTTCACTAAGTCTTTGTTTATAAATTGAAGCTCTAAATCAATGTATTAAGTCTTGCGGACTCAGCAATTTTAATTTGAGAACACTTTTCCAAATCCATCAAATACCACAATCTTCTTCAAATTGAATTGCCAAACTGATTCAATTCACCAGCTGATAATACGTGCTCCCAAACTGGTTTAAAGAAGTATGTCTGCAGACTCATACTTTCATTGAATCAAACTGAACTATTCGGACAAATCAACAATTAGAATAGAATTAGTCAGCTCTGATTCCAACCAGATTGCTGCTGATTCACGTTTCTACTGAAAATATTGTCACATCCATACTCACTGATTGCCCTTGAAAACCTAAACATGAAATTAGAAATATGTATACCCTTGCCAGAAAAAGCTTTCAATTTTGTGGTTTATTTGGTCCTTGGTAGATTGTTAACATTTTTTACAATGGTACAGTTTCCAATACAAATTGGAAAGGGGACTGCTTGTAAGTCATCTTAAAATGTGTGTGAATTATATTAGTGAAACAGCTTATGCAACACTCTTTAAACTACTAAAAATGTCCTATATTTTTAATAGTTTTAAAAAATTATTATTTATTATTATTTGTCTTATTTATACCCCGCCTATCCCCTCCCTACTGGAGGACTCTAGGCGGCTTACAACATTCAATTACATATTTATACATCATTACAAATTTTTACCGCGCGATAGGGAGAGGGGAAGGGAACCGGCTCTTCAGCTGCAGGCATCGGACTGCATGTCCCAGAATGCCTCGCTCCGCGCTGGCTGCTGACGTCCAGGAGCTGTTATTTCTGGATCCGTCATCCTCCGCCGCCATCACCGTTCTCCAGGTCTTTCTTGGATCGAGGACGACCCTCCGATGGACGCCCGCAAATTGCCCCATGTGAGTGGTACCCATTTATCTACTTGCTATATTAGCTTTCGAATCGCTGGGTTGGCAGAGAGCTAGGGCTAGTGACGAGAGCTCACCTCGCCACGCGGTTTCGAACTGCCAACCTTATGGTCGGCAGTCTAACGGCTCAGTGGTTTAACCCGCTGAGCCACCGCGCCCTATAAAAATATCCTAAAAATATAGGACATTTTAAATAGTCCTGTTTTAAATAGTTGGGATATGTTAGTGTCTTCCAGTGTTCTGTATAACACACAGTTATACAAATGTATAACTACATACATCCATATATAGGTTCCCAAGTATTCTCTTTTGGGGTATGCAAAATGAAAAAGAATAGGAAGTAGTTTAATTTTTTTTAAAAAAATCTTTGTATTAATCTATGGTTATGTGGCCAAAAAAAGAGGGCAGTGTCTAATTGTCCATGTAGATCAGGGCTTTCCAAAGAGCCGCCGCTGGCGACATGCCAGTGGCGGTGCTGCGGCAGCCCGGGGGCGCGCGCGTGCGGCGGCGACACAGAAGGGCGTGCGGCAGCGCAACAACACAGGAGAGAGTGCGGCGGCGTGCGCGCACAGCAGCAGCGCGGGGGGGCGTGCGGCGGCACGGGGGGGTGTGCGGTGGCGCGGGGGGGCATGTGGCGGCGTGCGTGTGCATGGCAGCGGCGACAGCGGCTGCCGCTGCCACCGTGCATGCACGCGCCGCAGCTTCCGGGTGGTGTGGCGACACACCACGCTGTGTGTGGCAACACACTTTTGTGTCGTGACACACAGTTTGGAAAGCTCTGATGTAGATACTAGGAATCAAGATTGACTCAAAGGGCTATAACAACAGCATTATTTATTGCAATCATCATCATCATCATCATCATCATCATCATCATCATCCTCTAAAATATTTGACTACTGAAGAAATCCACTATGTAGGGTAAGTTATCTTCCCATTCCTGTCAGTTACAAATAAGATTAATGGATAAAATCTGGTAATGATAAAAATATCCATTATATCTTGATAAGGATCATTTAAATATCTATTTATTTTCTCAGTCTACCCCACCAATTGTCATAACTGAAGATTCAGCTTTTACACCACTGGTTTTTGCAGACAATGTATATAATTAGCAAGCTTCCTCTTTTGAATGATTGTTTCTATCCTCTGAGGAACTTGATAGTATAATGGACAAAATGTGAAGAATAATTAGGAGTAATGATGGTGGCAGATATGGTGTAAGTCCTAAAAGAGAGTCTTGCCTTGTTTTGGGGCAGTAGGGATCAAGCTTTGAGATATCAGATTTCAATTCTGTGGTTTATTGGGTTGTAGGTAGATTGTTAACATTTTTACAATGGTACAGTTTCCAATACAAATTGGAAAGGGGACTGCTTGTAAGTCATCTTAAAATGTGTGTGAATGATATTAGTGAAACAGCTTATGCAACACTCTTTAAACTACTAAAAAATGCCCTATATTTTTAACCATGATTAACATGGTTTTGGCCGTTTACTTTGTTTTCATAAATCTAGAATGCCATAATTAATATACAGCACATACACAGACATGCATATTTTTGCACTGAAGGTTATAACTTATTTCTGTTCTAAGTCCATGAAAATCTTTTCTTTTTATAGAATTCAGCAGTCTTCCCCAACATTGCTTCTGCTAGAGATATTGGGATTATAACCTTGAGAATTCCCAACATCTGAAGGATACCAGATTCTGAAAGCTGGAATACAATGTGTTTATTCACTTTCCATTCAAAGTTATTGTACTATGTTATTTGAACATCATATGTATAACAAGTTTCTGTATACATCATTTTTCAGATATTTAAAAGGGTGCCATAGGGAGGATGGTCAAGAACAAATTTCCATTGCCACAGAAACTAGAAACAGAAATAATGGCTGCAAGTTGCAGCAATCTAGATTTCCTATAAATTTTATTTATTTATTTATTTATTTATTTATTTATTTATTTATTTATTATTTGAATTTATCCTTATTATATAAGGAGAAGGAATGCTGATGACAGTGGAAGAGTCTGCCTACAACAATTGTGGGGTCTTGACCTTTAAAAATCAAGCTCTTGAAGATGCACATTACAGAGGATTGGACCAGATGGTACCTTCCAAACATCCATTCCATCCATCAAGAGATGATGTAGAAATCAGATTTTCTTCTGGCTGATTTAGAATTCCATCTGAATTTCCTTGTCTCCATCTGTTTATCGGTTATTAGAATAAATCAAATAAGTTTATTACAGCCTTAAGGTCAATAGAATAAAATATCTAATAGTAGAACTGCTACATACTTCTATATACACTATATAACAGAAGAACAATAGGCATAATAGGATCTAAAAATAATTAAGAACATATAACATAAAACAGAATAAGAATAGTATTATAAGAAGTGATAAGTAAATAAGTATCCTGACTAAATTAATGGTGTGGCATATTGTACAGATGGTAGCACAAAACTGGGTGACTTGGGAAGATATTTTTGAGTCCTTGTCCGAAAGAAGTATCAATAAGTAGCAATCACACTAGCTATGCATAAATTTCATCAAGACTGGATAAATGAATGTCTGTCTAGAGTCCTTATGTAGCGAGAAGCATAGTAGCATATGGCTTAGAGTTTATATTGAGCCATCACCACATGGACATAATCAAAGATACATAGGAGTACACATAAAACATCCAAAAAGGACTGCTGAGGACAATGCATCCAGCCTGGCTAAAGTGAAAGCCTTACAAAATTTCAGAATTGTAATGGAGGATAAATAAGAGGCTGGAGTGAACCATTTCAGAAGAATATGATAAATATTGGGGTGTGACACCTTGCTTAAATCTGTTTGGAGATCTATATTCTAAATCCGTTGTTTGAGGGCAGTTCTAGCATTATCAAAACCTAACGAGCACACTTTCCATAGTGAAGCCCAGTAAATGAATCTGTTATTAGAAACCAATAAAAATGGCTGCAATTTCTTCAGAGCCATGGCTTTCCCTATTCAAACTCCTTGTCCAAGTCCATCAAAATTCTAGAATCATAAATGCAGCTTCAGGAGGGTTCAAATTCAGTTCAATTGGAATCTTTATAGATCAAGAAAAGGTGATTCTGCATTTGGCCTAGTAGAACACACGGACACACACACTCATCTAAATCCAATGGAAACAAAAGACAAAAAAAAAATCAAGTTTTTCAATTTAATTGACTGTGCCTATGCTCTGCTTCAAATTCAAAGTCCAAAAGTACATATGAAATATGAAGGTAGCCCCTTAAAGAGAAGTACCTCTTCCTGGCATCCAACTTAGGTGATTAAATCCTAGCAGGCTTCTGTTTAATTGAGTGTCTGTGCCACTTTTGGGAAAAAAAAGTGTTGGTGGCTGATTTAGTGATTTGCAGCATGCTGTGTCCAGATGGTAAGGCATCAAGTTGATGGATATCACGTTATGGAGCAGCATGTTCTTAGATTTCCTAATCTCTTTATCAGTCACCTGAACAAATGTAACCTTCTCTTGGTAAAATGCTAGATAAGTTTCAGTATTCACAACGCATCAAATCATAACACTTTTGCTGTTCTCTTGTTAACTTATTGGCCAGGTTTCAGACAATCCATTTAACCAGGTCAGCTTCATTAGTCAATGCTCTAAGCTTGCTTACTGTTAATCTTGGGGAGATTCTGCTTGCTTGCTTGCTTGCTTGCTTGCTTGCTCACTCTGTACTGGGACTGGTGTACTTTTGCATTGCATTATTGTGGCTGAGTATAGGAGGGAGGGAGGGAGGGTTATTTTATAACTGAATGAATAAAACCCAGCAAATGAGTTTAATAACTATGTAAATATTTAAGCAGATTGGGCAAAACCAGCTAAACCTAGGCTGTACCTTTTAACCTTTTAGATATGTAGAAGGGGCTGTGAGAACCTTGAAATTCTGAGCAGAACTCTTTAACCATTAATCAAATGAGCTTCAGATGATCACCAACCAGCAGGGGTGGTATGAGACAAAGGTACAAATGAATAAAAGACACTATTTGATGTTTTGTGACATCTTTCCCTGAGAAACTTTGCTGCTCCAACTGAAACTAGATTTTTGCAAAACTCCAGAAATTCCGGGTGCTTTGCCCAGTAGTAACAGCCAAATGTGCCTCTACAGGAAATTTTCAGTGATTCTTGATGTTATTTGTTTATTTTGCCACTGCCCATCTCCCCAAAAAAAGGGACTCTGGGCGGTTTACAACAATAAGCACATTAAAACAATGAACATAAAGAACAGCTAAAATATTAATACAAAATTACCAATATAAATATAAAAATAAATACAAATATAAAATCCAAGTGGCTTAGAAGATCTAATTCAGTGAGGAGAGCTCTAAGGTGCCAGCCACCCCCAAGAATCACTACTCCTCTTCCCGGCCCAGGTGAGACAGCACAGCCAAGTCTTCAGGTTCTTCCAGAAGGTTAGGAGCGATGGGGCCTGTCTCACCTCTGGGGGCAGAGTGTTCCAGAGTGCAGAGGCCACTGCTGAGAAGGCCTGCTTCCTGGACCCTGCCAGACGGAATTTTCTTACAGACGGGGTCCGTAACATGCCCTCTCTGCATGATTGGGTGGGGCGGGTCAATGTAATGGAGATAAGATGGTCCCTCAGGTAACCTGGACCCATGCCATGTAGGGCTTTAAAGGTGATAACCAACACCTTGAATTGGACCCGGAAGCAAACTGGCACCCAGTGCAGCTTGCGTAGCAATGGTGTCACATGTGCCGATCTTGGGGCACCAAGAATTGCCTGCACAGCCACATTCTGGACCAACTGAAGCTCCTGGATACTCTTCAAGGGTAGCCCCATGTAGAGAGCATTGCAATAGTCTATATGGGAGATGACCAGGGCATTAATGACTGTTCAGAGGGCTTCTTGATCCAGGAAAAGGCGTAACTGGTGCACAACACAAAGTTGTGCAAAGGCCCTTCTGGCCGCAACTGCCACCTGCTTTTTGAGCAGGAGTCGTGAGTCCAGAAGGACCCCCAGATTCCGCACCGGGTCTGTCTGGGGCAGTGCAACCCCATCTAGAACTAAAGATGATAATTTCCCAGATACAGAGGAGCCATTAACCCACAGCCACTCCGTCTTACCAGGGTTCAGCTGAAGCCTGTTGTTCCCCATCCAGACCCCCACAGCCCCCAAGGCACCGAGAGAGGGCAATTACCGCATCACTTACTTCACCCGGGATGGAAATGTGTAATTGGGTATCATCAGCATACTGATTCACGGTACTCATTTGGTGATGGATGATCTAACCCAGTGGTTTCATGTAGTTGTTGAATAGGAGAGGAGAACCTTACCCTGCAGCACCCCACAAAGGAGGGGTAGAGGGTTGGACCTGTTGCTCCCTATCACCACCGATTGGGACCAACACCAGAGGAAGGAGGTGAACCAGTGCAATACCATGCCTCCCACCCCCAACTCCCCGAGCCGTCCCAGAAGGATACCATGGTCGATGGTATCGAAAGCCACTGAGAGATCGAGAAGAGCCAGGATGGACCCATTGCGACCATCCCGCTCCCACCATAGATCATCCATGAGTGTGACCAATGCAGTTTCTGTCCCATATCCAGGCCTGAAACCTGACTGAAAGGGGTCTAGATAATCTGTATAATCCAGAATCCTCTGGATTTAAAAACCCACCACCTTCTCAACCACCTTCCCCCAAAAGTGGAGGTGGGAGACTGGATGAAAATTGTCCAACACAGTAGGGTCCAGCGATGGTTTCTTGAGGAGGGGGTGCACCAGCGCCACCTTAAAGGCAGCCAGAAAAAAACCCTCTCTAAATGGACAAATTTGTATATCATGGACTCCATTATATCATTTGTAAATCTGTATATGTCTCTCATTCTTTCTCTCTCTGTGTGTATGGACACACACACACCACACACACTCAGATGAGTGGTTCTTTTGTGGAGGCTTTAACCAATGATGCACACAATCTTCCCTCCCTCCCTTCTTTCCTTGCATTTCTTTGCATTTCCTTGCATCATGCTTTCATTTTTTTTCATCAGTTGTAACCAAACAACAAAATAGCTTTCTCCCATTTTAGCTAAATATAGATTTAAGCCCAATGTGAGCAAAAACGATTTTCCTCATTTCAACAATCTCATTCATAAGGCCTATAAATTCATATAATGATTGATAACTACCTCCTTGACTATAAAGAGGGTATCAATAGCTGTCCAGATGCTACAGTTGGTTTTGTTAATCAATCACACTGTGTTTTCTAGACTAATGCTTCTAATTTGATTTCAGTTAACTGCTTGAAGACCAGAAGGCTGGTTGTCATAACTCAAGAGGAAAAGAAGGAGAAGAAGGAGAAGGAGAAGGAGAAGAAGGAGAAGGAGAAGGAGAAGGAGAAGGAGAAGGAGAAGGAGAAGGAGAAGGAGAAGAAAACTGTCTTCCTATTGAGAACAAAAGAAAAAGCAAATAGATACTGTAGCTAATGGCTATCTTTATTTTCCTCAACACTTAGATAAATGCAGCTACTTCCCCAAAACAAAGACCTTTGTAGGTATTCAGCTAGAACAGACCCTGATAGGGTAATTGTTCTGGCAAAACTAACTAACTTTGGGCAATCTGTACAGAAGGTGCCCTTGAGTGAGTGGAACAGAACGGAACGGAACGGAACGGAACGGAACGGAACGGAACAGAACAGAACAGAACAGAACAGAACAGAACAGAATGTACTGTATATACAGATGAAACCATGCCTTCAACTTTTCCTTACCCCAGATTAAATTGCCTATGAAGTTCAGCAAATAGGGAGAAATTGGCAATGTTGTTATTTTTGAGAAGGGGAAAAATAAATAAATATGGTTTTGCTATTCTCAGTGGCAGATGTACCTGCTCTATAATACTACACTTTAATTTTTTGAGCTAATATCTTCAGAATTAAGAAGCCCCTGGATATGCCTATGGTTCCTTATACTGATATCTCCTCAAGTAAAGACCCTGGATGGATGGATGGATGGATGGATATATTTATTTGCTTGTTTATTTATTTAAAATATTTTATATAGCTTCTTATATTTAAAAAAATAAAATTAAATTAAATTGGTTCATAATAATGGTACAACAATTAAAAGCAACTAAACAATTAATAAAATGCATTATTAAATATTTCAAACTATTATGTAATAATAGGAACCATTTTCAGTTATTTTAAAACTTATTTTCTTGATTCATTATGATGATCTGTAAGGGGCAGAGAAATCTCTGGTTAACATTTATTTGCTTAAAAAGCAAAGAAACACTGAATTCTTTATTCACTGTTTCTATGGGTGATCCAGTACTGCAAGAGTTGCTTAATTTAATATTACACAAAATACAGAAGCTGCAAAGTTTCAGAAAATAGTTAAGAGTAAAAGCAGCAATAAATAGTTAACCACCACTTCCACCACCACAAGTAGCAGCTTTACTATGAAAAGGACTGGGATAATTTTTTTAAAAAAATTCTGATGTCTAAAAATGAATGAATGAATCAATAAATCAATCATAAAGATCTGCAGACACACATAGTTGCTATGTTTACTATATAGCTGTAAAAACATGCAATCTTACATTTGTCTCCTTCTCCCCATGCACTTATATATGGAAAACCTTCATGAATGGTGATCTAGGTTTTTTTTAATTATCATTTGTTTCATGTCATCTTCTTAGCGATCACTCGTAGTCAAGTAAGATTGTCTTCCAGGGTAAAATCTTAACAGTGGATATGTAAGTAGCTATAAAGGCCAATTCTGTCACACTGAAGATGTTGCCTAGCCTGGCAATGAAACATCTGCAAGAAAACAACAAGGCTCAGAGAGCACCAAGGACTCCACAATTCTGGATCCGCACAACCTCCCACAATGAAGGCATAGGTTTCCAGGTGGAAGACGGTCATGATGAGGGTTTGCTTGATGTGCCTTCCTCTTAGCTCATTTCTCCCTTTCACCCTGTACTCGTGCTTCTTCAAAGTCTGTAACACCTTTAATGAAGGCTGACCTCCAATTGAAACGCTCATGAGTTAGGGCTTCCCAGTTCTCAATGCTGATATTATTATTTTTTAAATTAGCTTTGAGAGTATCTTTGAATCTCTTTTGCTGTCCACCAATATTCCATTTTCCATTCTTAAGTTGGGAGTAAAGTAGCTGCTTTGGAAGACAATGATCAGGCATTCGAACAACATGGCCGGTCCAGCGAAGTTGATGTTGGATGATCATTGTTTCAACACTGGTGGTCTTTGCTTCTTCCAATATGCTAACATTAGTTCACCTATCTTCCCAAGTAATTTGCAGAATTTTTCGGAGGCAGCGTTGATGGAATCTTTCAAGAAGCTGGAGGTGGCGTTTATAGAGGGTCCATGTTTCACAGGCATACAATAGGGTCGGAAGAACAATGGCTTTGTAAACAAGCATTTTGGTCTCCCTGCAAATGTCCCGATCCTCAAACACTCTACGCTTCATTTGGGAGAAAGCTACACTCACAGAGCTCAGATGATGCTCAATTTCAGTGTCCATGTTGGCTTTTGTAGATCGATGGCTGCCAAGATAAGAAAAGTGGTCGACATTTTCCAGTAACACACCTTTAAGCTGGATTGATGGCGCTGCAGAGGGATTGGTTTGAACTTGCTGGTAAAGCACTTTAGTTTTTTCCATTATGACCTTCCTTCGCTCTCACCATCTTCTCTTCTTTTACCCTCTGATTAAAAGCTGGCCTTTTACATGGTCTGTTATCCATTTCACTGAAGTATTCCAGACATTATTAGAATTAGTAATTAGTAAACATCATTGCTATCTTCAGTCAGGCTGTACAAAATATTTGGTGGGATGCTTTGTGAAGTGGCCAGAAGTGCTCCTTCAGACACATGGCTTGGAGGATGGACCCTTGAAGATTCTATATGGAAGCTTCAAGATTCCAGCAACAATCTCATCAGAGTTGTCTTCTGCAAACTCACACCAGGAGAATAACTTGAAGAAGCTACTGTACGTAAAACCTTCAAGGGTTTGTGATGTTTGTGATGTTCAAGCAGTAGATTAGGATGGGGACTTCAATTGCTTCATTAGGCACCTCTTCAAATGTTTCACCCAGCCCTAATATTCCTCATAGTCATAGAGAATAAGTTAAGGTCTACTTCGGTTTTATTATTTCCGTTACTTATAGTTTGGGATCACCAGCTTTCTGTGTTTTCTTACAGTCAGATATAAGTTTGCCATTTAAACACTTTTAGTCCTTGGGTTGATTTTTCAAGATATGCCTGGTGATGAGAAATCTACACATGCAACAGGCAGGAAATGGATTTTTCTGTGATAAATGCTCATTGAAACCACCCAAAGGTGACATTTGCAGAGCATTACAATAATTTTCCAGCATGGTCTCACATTAAATCTTTATTAGATTGTCAATAGTTCTTACTGCTGGTGACATTAAAAACCACACTAGTTTTTAATGGGGACTTCTAATTTCTGGAAATGGCCATGGTAACGAAAGACTTGATTATGCCCACATTAAAGATATACTTGAATTGCTACATAGATTAAATGAGGTTCTGTATGAGCTATTGTCACAGGTTGACCTGGCTAGAAATCTGTTTATTTGCCAGCAAAAGAAGAAATAAATTTTGGATACTTAATTTTAGAAGATGGTATGAAGAATGAATAAAGTCCTTCCCTGAAGTGCTGTGTTTTTGTAAAGCAAAGGAAGCTGTTCCCAATAAGAAAGATAGATGTACTGAACCCTGCATATCCACAGAAATAACAGCAGACATCACAGTGTTCTCCTCATCATCAGTTTGGAGAACTGGTAACAAACAGGGCTGGCATTAGATACAAAAAGTCATGCATGTAGGGTTTCTGAGCCACAGTGGAGATGGAGCTCAGCAGCAAATGAGGATTATGAAGTCAATAGCAGGAAAAAGGTAAGGTGTTATCCATGTTGAGGCCCAAGCCTTCTCCCCACATTCTACCTTGCTGTGGTGGATTTTCACATGCTGCTGGTTCTCAGGAAGGAGGGAGCAGATTCCAAGGAGGTGGAGGAGAGAAGCGGAGGCACAGTACAGGGGGCAATGGTGGGAAAATGAAGAGATTCGGGATAGGCCCGCCCTAGAGTCTCCCAGGTTATTTCCCCTTAGCTTAGGTAGAGCAGCTTTATTCTGGCAAGATTCGGTCTATACAGTGTGAGCAAATAAAGAACTGGAGTTTGAATGGACTGACTCTTCATTGTTCTTGGGCTGGGCCTGACACTTGCAGGCTCACAAGAAGGTAAGCGCAGAAGAAGAACAGTCAGATTTAAGTCAGTCCTGACACAGAGGCTTAAGCAGGAGAGGAAAGCCAGTCCAATCTGTAAATTGAGCTCTGAGGTACACTACTAAGTTAGAAGGGATGAGATGAAAAACAGTCATCAGCAAGCAAAAGTCAAGAGAGTACAAGGTCTCTTGGGTGGAGGAGAACAAGGTATGGTTTCCACTGGTCCATCTAGAGAATTATTAGTGTTTTTATGCACCAGACAACTTCACATTCTTGCAATAGTTTCCTCTGTCTTCATACAGTGAAGTCGACATTTACTTGGAGGGAGGAGCAAGTGAACTAGCTGAGAGGCCAAAGAGCAGGAAAGGGTGGGCTAGGATTGAAGTTCTGTGCCAGCATCTTCACCTCTCTCTACAAACACATCTTACTTACTACTGCCTAGTAGTCCTTCTTGCTATGTAATGCACTGAAGTAAAGATGCCAAGTATTGAAAAAAAAAGGATGTCTAGGTGGAAAGCATGTGTAATTTAATGAAACTGAACATCCATTCTCATCAATCCTCATCTACATGCCAGTAAGTTCTAGATTTTCTATTATCTCAGATGAATCTTGGTAGGACAACATAGCAATATATTCAAGGTAATGCCAGGATTTGTTGTTGTTTTAGGAATGAAGGAGAGACTGGTTAACCTTATGGCAATGTTCACTCTAAATTTGGATGCATTGTAAGTATTTATTTCAATTCCTGATCCATAGATATTATCATCATCATTATAGATCAAAGAACTTTGTTAAAGAGAGTAAATATTTAGTGTCTCACTTTCCTACAAATTAATCTTAAAAACGTGGAGAGAGGGGAAAGCAACCTTGGCTAATTATTACAAGTCTCCTTTGACTTTCCTCATTCACAGGATAGTCAGAGATCTTAATGAGCTGAGATTAATTAAAGTACTGAGAAAGACTGATTTTTACCTAGCAGCTGCCAGGATTTAATATGCATATGGTTGTCATTCAGACCCAAACAGAACATGATCAAAATGTAGTATTTTCTTCGCAAGAACAAAGCAGCTCAAATAAATCTAAGTAGAGGCTAGACTTAAGAAAACATAAGATAGGTTTTAATAAAGTCAACAGTCTCTTGCTTGCTTGCTTTTCAGGAAAACACTTATTTCTTCAATATGCCTGGTAGTCATTTTTGGGTGACCAAACCCTAAGTGGATAATATATTTAAACACCACCTGAGGTAACATTAAGCCAAGAGAGGACTTTTTCCGCTGGCTCTCATAAAATTCAACATTTTGGCAATTTCTTTTAGGTACCCTCAGCTTGTCTTACCTTTGTGTCAGCAGTGGGAAAATGGCTTTAGTATGGCTAAATCCAGGATGTGATATAATTCTGCTCTCCCAAGCCGGACCCCTTTCAGCCTATTTTTGGCCACTTATTCTGGCATAACTCTCTCTTCCGCCAATACATGGTTTTACTGGCAAATTGTGGAATCAAATGACAGAAAGATAACTTCAAGTGGCAGAAGGTCTTTGTGGCAGCAAATGCCCTTTGCATCATCAATGGGGGCGGGGTGTCTATCAATTATGGTCATTACTCATAAGAGTTGATTATCTTCACACCAAGAAACCAAGAAAGGAAGACAGGTTTGGTATTATTTACAGCCACTTGTTAAAGAGATAATGTTCAACTAGACGGACTTGATCTAGTAACTCAGTTCTACGTTCCGCTTTCTATTTACATGTGGCAGTGATGTGTTTTTAATAAATATACTTTCCATGTTCTCTTTGTGAAGTTTTCAATTTCAGTAAGAAAAAGTATAAATCAAGCTAAATCAACACAGCACCTTCATGTTTGTTAAACATCTTGTTAGTGAGGGTCTTAAGAAGCTTTCAAAAATCTCCAAAGGAAGAAATCAAGGACATGATCCTGCAGGCATTCAACTGCCTTATTAGCCAAATTAACCACCTATTCTACAGTCAAAATCAATAGGCAGTTCTATTAATGGTAAAAAAAAGGGTGACATCTACTTTCGTGGTATAAGGTCTTCAATATAACAAGCAGGGCTTGAACTTCAGAAAGAATAGTAGCCTTTTGAAACTCTTCAGCAGAAACAGGCAATTAATTAATTGGAGAGGTTTGGAGAGAAGGCTAATTATACATCCTAGAAACAATACAGAAATCATTGTGCTACTTAAAGACCAAAATGAAACTGCCTCTCTTGGTTTCAGTTTAGCTTTGGGTCCTATAACTTCAATTTTCAATATAATGACAGACCAGGAAAACTTCGAGTGTGGAAATTTCTAATAAGAGCCTTCAATTAGCCAGTTGAATTTGTCCTTCAGGGCAAGTATATTAAGGAAATGTTCCTCTTCAGTATATCAACATCTACCAAAGTGAAGTCATTCAAGAGTTTTCAACAAGGTTTTGTTCTTCTAACTAGCATGACATGGAGTTATCTGGACTACACCCCTGTGATTCATTCTTTCATCAATGACAGAAGGAGACAGTGATTTTCTTGAGAGTCAAAGGACATATTTCTAGAATATAAACTTTGGATTGCAGGTGCGATATATGGAAAGAGCAAAAATAGGAAAAGGGAAAATTAAAGCTGGTTTCTGAGAGTGTTCCTGGGAAAATTATTCTCCATGTCCCAATTTTTATGTTGAGGGAGCATTTCTGTTTTGGGGCCTGGAATCATATCAATTGTAATTTAATTATTTTTTGGTCAAAATTTCCATGGATGTTTTCTCATTGTTAAGCAGGTCTACCAAAAATTTTTTTCACTGGTAGGCAGAAGGCAGAACAAATTTTAACTCAACATTTTCCCCCCTGTTGGATGAAAGAGAAAAAGTGACTGGAGAAGGATATCCATAGAACTCATCTCCCTAGGTTCTGGAGGACGTGTGGCAGGACAAAATTCCACAAAAATACCAGCCATAGAAATAGCAACCTTTTGAAAAGATACTCCCAGAGCTAGAATTTGTTTTAAAAATGGTGATTATTATTTCCTGTAAAAAGGGAAGTGGTCCACTCCCTTGGTAGTCTGCTTTCTGATTGCGATGAGCTTGGAGGAAAATCATAACACTTTTCAAATAATGGAATAGACTGAATTCTGATCCACACTTTGCCAAACCTTCAGGCCAGTGGTCCCTTGTTGGTTTTTTCCACTGACAGGTGATGCTCAGGTAGAAGAGAAAGACCAGCCTGTCAGATTGAATTTGAGTACAAGGATCTAAAAGGTAAAGGTAAAGTTTCCCCCCGCGCATTTGATCAGTCATGTCCAACTCTAGGGGCCGGTGCTCATCTCCATTTGTTAGTCGAAGAGCCAGCGTTGTCCGAAGACGCTTCCATGGTCATGTGGCCACATGATGCGCATGGAACACTGTTACCTACCCACCGAAGTGGTACCTATTCATCTACTTGCATTTGCATGCTTTTGAATTGCTAGGTTGGCAAGAACTGGAGCTAGTGCGGGAGCTCACTCCGACACGCGGAGCTAGGGATTCGAACCTCTGAACTTGCGATCTTCCGATCGACAAGCCTGGCATCTTACCCGCTGAGCCACCACGCCCCTGTACAAGGATCTGGTACACATTAAAACCAACTCTACATATCTAAATCCAAGTGGAGAAATGGATTAGAGTCCCTTTAGTCAAGTTTTTTTCGTATTCTCCCACCATGCACCTCTAGAAATTATGCTGATTGCTTTCCTACTAGCATCTTTAGTGGGCTTAAAAGCTGCAGTGGACTACACGTGAACTGCCTTGGATCTAACTCATACAACCCTGCTTGTAAAGGAGGCAAAGAAGCTGGTAGAATTTGTTAGTCATAATAATTTGTCTCTTGTTTCCCACTCTGGATGGGTTTGGACTCCCATCTCATGAGAACTAGGTGGAAAGAAACAAGCGGATAGTTAGAAAGATATTTGCAGATTAAGAAGCAGGTTTATCCTAGTGCATTAACATTTTGCAGAGATCTGGCACAACAGATCTGCAGAAGTGCAAGAGATGTGAGGTTTCTCTCCAAACTCTTGTTGTCTGTGACTCTGAGTGCTCTAGAGGAGGAAGGCACAGCTTGTTATGAGCAAGATGATAAAATAAACAAGACAAAGGGCCATCACCATGTTTGTCTCCTCTATTAATTTTCTTGTGAGCATGTAAAACTGGCTGCCATACATAAACAAGTAGAAGCCTTCACTGACATTTATTATGAGCCATGCCAAGGAGGTCAACGTAAGATTGTGTCCACAAAAGGAAGGAAATCTTTTCTTTCCTCATAACGCTTAAGTGGATGCTGCTGAGAAAATACGCAGTGCTATTTTTCAAGGAATAATAAATGAAGTGTTTTTAGTTTACCTATAAATAGTCACTCCCTACTAAACTTTGCTTTGTCTTGCTTCTGCCGCTACTCCGAATGGACCCATAGAGACATGGGACTATCAGTCTTAAGTGCCAACTGATGATAGACAACAGGGAAGAGGTACAAATGTATAATGTTTTGTATGAGACCTTGAATCAATTCTTCATAGGAATGCTGGTATTTTTATCCCACAAACCAACCAACAACAAAATAAAGCCTGGTATTTTCATACTTAATTCATTTATCGTGGTGCTATATGGGTTTTCTGCAACAGCATAAACTATTCTTATAATGCTTGGATCTCTCCCACTGAAATCTACCAAGCATTATTTTTCCTCAAAATTCACTCACTGAAATTAAGAGATCTGAAAAGTATTTAAGTTCCTTCACTGGAAAAATTTCTCTGATGGCTGACAGTATATATAATGAAGTTTCACAAGAATAATACAATAAGAGAAAGAATAAAGAACAATATATCAATGAAATAAAACTTAGTTTTACAATGACAGCTCTGGGGTCACTCCTGAAATCCAGGTCTTTCTAGATTTCCAGAAGACCATTACAGTGGGGAACTCTTCATAGGAAGGAAGCAACCCTATAAATATCTGGTTCAAAATAATTATCAGCATTATTGAGTTTCATTGGGTTCAGTCACCCACAAGTAAGTATGGGATTGCAAGCTTTTTCCTTCTAAAATGGGTCCATGCTTCTTTAACCACCTGCTTTGGGGAGAGTATCCAATAGTTGTCTTGCTCATAATCAGATGGAAATGTGTTGCATATGCACAGTCCAACTACCTGAGATTTCTGATTAAAGTATTCCCACTGCTGTGAAAATAACATATATAATAAATACGCCTCCACGTTTGTTTATATGTACCTTAAGTAACAACCATGGAAGTCCTTGAATTGATGCCTGAATGGAATAGAGATCTCAGTTCTGAGAGAAGGAAATTGAGATGGCACATGATTAATTCTCTTACAAACCATTGCTGGTGTGTTTCATCAGGTAGGATCTATCTGACAACCTAGCTGGTATGCATAGAATCACAGATCTTTTGACTACCAATGCACCTAACAAAGAAATAATCAGTAACCTCATTTAGAAGTAAATATCCTCAATGCTAAATAAATGTTTAAGCTTTAAAAAGTTCACTTTTTCTAAATTGCACAAAATAATTAGAGAAGAAATAACATCACTGGATTTCCTTCCAAAAACTTTGTTTCTAGCATAATATACTGTAAGTATTCTGTTATAAACACTTTGTCTTTTTATCCAAAGAAACTTTTACCTGGGAAGGAGCAAGATTTTTTGCCAATAAATTGATTGTTGATTGAAAGTTGTAATATCGCTCACTATATATAATTGCACGAACTGCCATGATGAGCAAAATTTCTAAGGCTTCTTTAAGTCCCCTAAATCTAATATTTGCCCTTTTCTTATAGCAAGTATTAACCTGTTTAACTAAGCTTTCATCTGCCATGACTCATCTGCTTGCCAAACTATCTGATAATTTGCATCTAATGGGATGGGGAACACTTTCGAACAAGTTTCTGTCAAGTGCCTGCTACTTTGCACATTTGCATCCATATGCAAGGGAAATGTTTTGCTGCCATTTCTTTTAAGTTGTTCTCTTCCATGAGAAGCCTATTTCAAAGACCTCATTTTAAACACCACCAGCAACAACAAAAAAGCCCCATCCTAATCAGAACTTTCTATATTAGCAGGAAGGATTAATCCTCTGTTAATACTAAGCAATAGAACTCCTTTGTAACATAAAGCAAATTAACGCCTACCTTTGAAGATCAAAATAGTTCCTCTCTTGATTTTAATCATTCAGATGGCTTTCCAAAATAACAATGGGAAAGCCTCCCAGAATTAATTACCATCTTGTTGCAAAAATTTACACCAAGATGTTCTGCCAATTCCCTTTGGAACAGCAAGTTTTCTAATGTTTTCAGTTCATTGGGGGTATCTCCAAATTGCTAAGGAAATCCTGCTGCTTTTTAGGTTACATGAACTTAAGATATTTTACCAAAATTGATCCAGAAATATAACTGGGGTTACAAAAAACTACAATCCCAAAAGCTATGGGAATGCATGTTGAATTCCTCCTTGCCATCTCTCAAATTTCAGGTTCAAGGGTCACTATAGAATTGGATTCATATACTTCTTTAAAGGAGGTCAAATCAGTCAATCCTAAAGGAAATCAACCCTGAATGCTCATTGGAAGAACAGATACTGAAGCTGAAGCTCAAATACTTTGGCCACCTAATGCGAAGAGAGGACTCCCTGGAAAAGACCCTGATGCTGGGAAAGACTGAAGGCAAAAGGAGAAGGGGACGGCAGAGGATGAGATGGCTAGATAGCATCACCGATGTAATGAACATGAAGACAGTGGAGGACAGGAAGGCCTGACGTGCTATGGTCCATGGGGTCAGGAAGAGTTGAACACAACTTAACGACTGAACAACAACAACTTCTTTATTGATGGGGATCTATCAGTGGTTGTTAGATATGAAAATTGTATGATCCCTCCAAGATTAGAAATAGAATATTTGTAGAGACTAGATGCACAGAGCTAGATGGTATGGCCCTTGTTTCTATATCCATAGAAATAGATTACCCATCAAAGTTTCAGGAGTTAATTTGGAAACAGAAAATAACCCAGTTTAACAGCTATACCTTTTACCAAAGAGTTTCACTGGAGAAAAAAGGATATACAGTCATATAAGTCCAGAGCCTTGGACAGGACCGCGCCAATGCGACCTCTCCAACCCCATTCGACCTGTCACTCCCCGTGGTTTACGGAGGAGTTGAGGGTCTTGAAGAAGGTGAAGAGATGTCTACAGCGTCGCTGGAGAAAGACGAAGGCGGAATCTGACCGAACACAATCTAGAGCCGCTATTAAGGCCTACCTTGTGGCGGTAAGAGCGGCGAAATATGAATATTTCTCCGCTCTTATTG
This sequence comes from Charina bottae, assembly GCA_023362775.1. Taxonomy (NCBI): domain Eukaryota; kingdom Metazoa; phylum Chordata; class Lepidosauria; order Squamata; family Charinaidae; genus Charina; species Charina bottae. Next base: position 4,379,720 of record JALMGJ010000004.1, on the reverse strand, counting down.
CATCTGCAGAATGCCATCCGACGGCCCTGTTTAAGATTACTCGATCTCTCTTAGGTAGGGTGGAGGCGACCACCCACCTACAGGGCTGTGCAGAACAATTTTCCGAGCATCTGCAGGATAAAATTGCTCGGATTCGGTCTAAGATGGATTCCATGCGTGTAATGCAGTCTGGGGAGATGCTGGGAGAGTGGTCTTGCCCTATTATCTGGGAAAAATTTGATCCTGTTGGACCTAAGGAAGTGGACAAGATCCTCTGAACTGTTAATTCCCCCACATGTCAGTTAGATCCCTGCCCTTCCTGGCTAGTAAAATCGGACAGGGAGGTGACATGTGGATGGGTCCAGGCAATGATTAATACATCCTTGTTGGAGGGGGTGTTCCCAACGGCCTTCAAGGAGGCATTGGTGCACCCCCTCCTCAAAAAGCCATCCCTGGACCCTACCATTCTGGACAATTTTTGTCCAGTCTCCCACCTTCCCTTTTTGGGAAAGGTGGTTGAGAAGGTGGTGGCGTTGCAGCTTCAGAGGACCCTGGATGAAGCGGATTATCTAGACCCTTTCCAGTCAGGTTTCAGGCCGGGATTTGGGACGGAGACTGCATTGGTCGCGCTTACGGATGATCTCTGGCGGGAGCGGGATGGAGGTAGTGCATCCATCCTGGCTCTCTTAGATCTCTCAGCGGCTTTTGATACCATCGACCATGGTATCCTTTTGGGGCGGCTTAGGGAGTTGAGGGTGGGCAGCGTAGTTTTGTGCTGGTTCACCTCCTTCCTCCAGGGCCATTCCCAGTCGGTGGTGGTAGGGGAGGAGAGATCCGGCCCACGACCACTCCTGTGTGGGGTGCTGCAGGGTTCGTTTCTCTCTCCTCTCCTATTCAACATCTACATGAAACCGCTGGGTGAGGTCATCCGACACCATGGGATGAGGTATCATCAGTATGTGGATGATACTCAACCATATATCTCCATCCCAGGTGAAGTAAGTGATGCAGTGACCACCCTGTCCCGGTGCCTGGGGGCTGAGGGCCTGGATGGGGAACAGGAGGCTTCAGTTGAACCCTGGCAAGACCAAGTGGCTGTGGATTGATTGCTTAGCATCTTCTGGGAAATTATCATCTTTGGTTCTCGATGGGGTAGCACTGCCCCGTTCGGAACCGGTGCGGAACTTGGGGGTCCTTCTAGACTCACGACTCCTGCTCGAAAAGCAGGTGGCAATCGTGGCTAGGAGGGCTTTTGCACAGCTTCGGCTGGTGCGCCAGTTACGCCCGTTCCTGGATCGCGATGCCCTCCGAACAGTCACTCACACTCTCGTCATCTCCCATGTAGATTATTGCAATGCGCTCTACATGGGGCTACCCTTGAAGACTATCCGGAAGCTACAGCTGGTGCAGAATGCAGCTTCGTGGGCGATTTTGGGTGCGCCATAATCCTCACATATAACACCTTTGCTCCGCGAGCTGCATTGGGTGCCGGTTTGCTTCCGGGTACAATTCAAGGTGTTGGTTATTACCTTTAAAGCCCTACATGGCATGGGACCAGAATACCTGAGGGACCGTCTTATCCCCATATTATCGACCTGCCCCACCCGATCATTCAGAGAGGGCCTGCTATTAGCCCCATCAATTAGAGAATGTCATCTGACGGGGGCTAGGAGGTGGGCCTTCTCTGTAGCAGCACCCACATTATGGAACATCTTGCCCCCAGAGTTGAGACAGATCCCCTCCCTCCCGACCTTTAGGAAAGAACTGAAGACCTGGTTCTGCCGCCTGGCATGGGAGGGAGGAAACATAATTTTATAATGCCCTTCTTTTATTAATATTATCTCCCACTTGGATTTTATAACTATTTATTATATTAATTGTATAAATTGTTGGTTTATATTTTATATTTTATCTAATCTATTTTATTGTAAACCACCCAGAGTTCCCTGTTGGGGGAGATGGGCGGTTATATAAATTAAATTACAGTTCCTCTTGGGGATGGCTGGTGCCATAGGGCCCTTTTAAACATCCAAACATCATACCACCGCATCTTGGATTTTTATATTTAATTTTAATATATTAGAGTGTTTTATTGGGTTGTTTTAATTGTCGGATTTTAATTTTTGTGTTTTGTAAACCGCCCAGAGTTCCCTTGCGGGGAGATGGAGCGGTATATAAATTGAAACATAAATAAATAAATAAATAAATAAATAAATAAATAAATAAATAAAAACCAAGGTAATATCACTGACCACTGGCCCTCAAAAATCAGCACTGGGCCTGGATGAACAATTGTCTTACCAAGTAGCAACAACTGGTCAACTTTGCCAAGGTTATCATGGTAAGCAGTGCTGGATATAGTTAGTACACAGATGAGAGACCTCCAGAGAATATCAGGTCTGTAGGCTGGACTGGGAAGTAAAATAAAAAATAAATAAATTTAAAAATTCGTAAGAAGTCAATAAAGAGCTATGTCTCCATTGCTGCCTAGATCATAAATTCACAAGGAAGTGAGTTTGGCTTTAAGGAGATTTGACTTTTGAGCATCATGGAATGACACCAGAATACCCTCTTTGACCTTCTTGAGAGGCTTCTGTCTGTTTGTGGCTGCAAGTTCAGAACTAGATTGACACAGTTCAAATCCAGCAAAATAGAAACAATGAACTGCTTTGTCTCCTGAAACTCACACAGGACACAGAGTCTTGAATGTATTGAAATTACGTTAAATTATAAGTCTTGATCATCAAACGACTAGACGGTTGCTGAATTGTATATGAAGAGGAAATAATTTAATCAGAATCAATTTTGAAATCCAGATCAAATGATCTAATTTGGTTGTCTATAACAATCTGGATCAGTTTTCCAAACTGAACTGATAATCCAGATTGGATTTTTCATGTTTCACACAATCCTAATGCATACTTTAATAATCCAGAGCAGAAAGGAGTGCTTCTTGAAAATCTCTGCACAAAATTTTATGGCAATTGTCAGGCTTTATCCCCTGATAATAGTCTGTTTCCATCAAATCTGTCCCATTATGTTATAAAGCAAGATAAAGTTATACATGCCAGTCAGAGTTTATGTTTTCCCCATGTTAGTTGTTGGGAGGACGGAACTCCAGTTTTCTCAGACAATGTGCCAGAAGTAGAAGCTAACTATATATGTACTGTATGTATCTATTTTGTTGTTCAGTTGTTTAGTCGTGTCAGACTCTTCGTGACCCCATGGACCATAGCACGCCAGGCCTTCCTGTCCTCCACTGTCTCCCGGAGTTTACTCAAATTCATGTTCGTTACATCAGTGATGCTGTCTAACCATCTCATCCTCTGCCGTCCCCTTCTCCTTTTGCCCTCAGTCTTTCCCAGCATCAGGGTCTTTTCCAGTGAGTCCTCTCTTCGCATTAGGTGGCCAAAGAATTTGAGCTGCAGCTTCAGCATCTGTCCTTCCAATGAGCAGTCAGGGTTGATTTCCTTTAGGATTGACTGATTTGACCTCCTTGCAGTATCTCTCTATCTCTATCTCTATCTCTATATCTCTATCTCTATCTCTATCTCTATCTCTATCTCTATCTCTATCTCTATCTCTATCTCTATCTCTATCTCTATCTCTATCTCTATCTCTATCTCTATCTCTATCTCTATCTCTATCTCTACACAAGCTGGATCTGAATGTTTTTGAACTAAGAATTTAGATGCAAACTTAGTTGAACAGTCTTTTACTAATTCTAATGTTTGCTTCCTTCTTTTTCCTGTGTTGAGTTTTAAAAACTGCCCCCAGCTAGGTTTTAGATAGTTCTCCAAGTAATGTGGTCTGTTTGGGTCACTTGTCAAGAACCCAATAAAAGACAGCAAAAGGTCATCTTAGCCTAGCATACAAGGTCAGCAATGCAGCTACTGCTTCTGAGCAGAAACTACAGTATGCAAATTGATTCCCATCTTCTAGGCTTGGAAATAAAATTGCAGAAACAATGCAGCTTCCTTTTTATGTTACATCCTTAATCTTCTGCAGATTACCATACCCTGGAGTTATGTGAGCTCATTACTACCATCATTAAGTATTATTTTACCCTTCAATTTCTATAATAAAGCATACAATATGAACACATTTACAAGTGATACTGTATCTACCACATGCTTTCTTCTATCTTTACTTGCAATACAGAAGTTTAAACCACCCTTCCCTTCTAGGAAGCAGGATTTCGTACACACCATGGTGATGGGAAGACGGGGAAGAGTCATGCAAAACCAATGAGTAAGGTGGTGGTGATATTTTGTCTTACGTTTTGCAAGTTCTCATACAGAATCAAGTTACTCTTGTTATTATTCCAACTAATTTTCCACATAATTTCATCTACCATACAGTCTGTTTAATGAAAAGCTTGGAATATTTTTTGCACATTATTCTCAGACTTTTCATGTGTCCTTTCATTAAAGAAATATTTCCTCCACCCCAAAAAAACAGCTTCCATATACTCAGGATACAAAAAATAATAATAATAAAATAGTTTAATTATTGATTCTATTCTGCATACAGATATTCCCTAGGAATACACATATTCCAAGACTATCTGCTAGGACAGAGAGACTCAGTATTTACTGCATGAACAACAACTTAATTAAATGATACTTTAGAAATACCGTTGGAGCATTGTTACAGGCACTGCACTTGGGCATGTATAACATTGTTTTGACTAATGTACTGGGAGAATTGCTTTGTAGCTAGTTATGTTTCAGGAACATGACTGGCTAAGGAAGCAAGGACATGTTATTGCTATCATACAAGGAGGAATTATGCAATCATTTCCAAAGAAAACTGCAAAAAGCTTCAGAAGAAGAATGAAACATTGAGCAGCAACAAGATAGACTGAATTACTTGGATCAGTCAAGTCTAGAATCCTAGATCCTAGATCCTAGATCCTAGATCCTAGATCCTAGATCCTAGATCCTAGATCCTAGATCCTAGATCCTAGATCCTAGATCCTAACCACATTGCAGCCATTCTTCAACTGTGGCTTTATTTGGCTTCAACTGGTGCCCAATATATGACCCTGCCTGAATGAAAGTAGCCTTGGCCAGAGACTGATGTCCCAGTAAATGCATGACAAAGAAACCAAATATCCAAATGCCCTTCATTATTGTGTTTTAGAGCAGCTGGTTTTGGAAACAACCAGAAGGGAGAGAACGGTTTATTTAATTCTAAATCATGTGCAAGGTGACATGATTGTACCAAAGGAAACAGTGACCATATAAATGGAACACTGCAAACAGGATCAAATGTTGTCTCTCAAAAATGACTGGATTGGTGAAAATGAATCTGAATTGAGAAGTCAAGAAGGCCAAATTTCTTCATGTGGCCTGTACATTATTAACACACACACACACGCACACACACACACAAACACAATAATTCAGGGGTCCCCAACCTTTTTTGCACCAGTTGGGAATGGTTCCATGGAAGACAATTTTTCCACGGACCAGGGGGTGAGGTTTGCAGGCAGGAGCCAATTGTGTGGATGGGGAGCAGGGTTTGCAGGTGGGAGCCAATTGCGCCGACTGGAGGGCGGGGTTTGCAGGTGGGAGCCAATCACATGGGCCGGGGCACAGTTTTCAGGCAGGAGCCAATCTCGCAGATGGGGGTTGGGGTTTGTGAGTGGGGGCCAATTGGACCTCGCACTCCTCGGCCCGCTTCTACACCTTTCTTTGCCGTGCGCTGATAGGTGGAGGTGTTTCCCCTTCAGGGTCCCCACCAATCAGCTGCTCCAGCTCAGGCTCTGTCTTTGCGCCTTCCCACCCAGCTTCTTCCTGCTACCGGCTGCTCTTCCTCCGACTCATGGCGGCAGGGACAGGCTCGTTCCTGACACCACTGCTCACCTCCTGCTGTGTGGACCACAGGTTGGGGACCCCTGCAATAATTGATGTTTCACTCGAATGTAAAAAAGGGTCAACCAAATTAAGGACAAGGCCTGGAAACTGTAAAGTTAAAACAACTTTCTATGAGGAGAACCAAATGGAATACAAATTCTGGCAGAAAAAGTGTAAGGGACTAATAAGAAATGTGAAAGAGAGGGAAGAAGAGAGATAGATACTGTAGATGAGGATGGATGGATGGATGGATGGATGGATGGATGGATGGAAGGAAGGAAGGAAGGAAGGAAGGAAGGAAGGAAGGAAGGAAGGAAGGACACTTGACATTTTTCTTTGCTTTTTTTAGATGGTAGTAGCAAGTTGAAGAAAAATATGGCTTGGAATACTCATTGGAACTCTGTACTTGAACAATTGTGTTAGAGGTGGTGATACTTGTCAAATAGATTTAAAAGTATGTTAGATTCAAAGACAAAAGGGGAGAGAGAGAGAGAGAGAGAGAGAGAGAGAGAGAGAGAGAGAGAGAGAGAGAGAGAGAATCCTACTAGATCAGTAATATGTTAATAACTGCTGCATACAATTTATGGGTGATATTTTAGAAACTCTTGTCTTTGAAATACCATCCACAAGTGGTTGATTTTTTTTTGTATTTAAATGGATGAGAAGATAAATTGATTCAGATAATTGTTTTATGGCACATGCTTACCTTTACCTGATATAGGGTCAAATTTAACACTGAACTAGTTTTGTACACTTTTTTGGCACAATGAACTAAAAGAATAAAATAGTATCAGTGGAGAACAAAAAGAAGAATACAAAATTGAGCCTTAAAAAAAGGCTGTTTCTTTTCCATCAAATTGAGCAAGAACATTTGGAAGCGAGCAAGAGAACTGTTTCACACAACACTTTTGTACAATACATTACACCTAAATACAACGTTATTCAAACATTGGAATTGCAGCACCACTTTCTCAAACAATATTAGGCAGTTAGTGAAGACCAAGCCCAGTCCAGCCTGGAAAGTAATTTATTCCATCACCTGTTAGAAAGTTTGAAAAATATCTCATCCCCCTGAGAATTAAATCCAAGGCATTGCCTGACCTGTACAGTTTGTGATATAAGGCAAATGGTTGGGGCATCTGCAGTAGAGGAGTCAAAAAATTCAAGTGTGCAGTCACACACCCAATGAGGTTAAAAAGGGATCAAGGTTTAATTGTACAGCTGCAGCAGCCATCTTTGCTTTCTGACCACTGAAAGATATGTCTATGAAGGTTCTCAGTCATCCAGGTGGAATTGTTTGTAGCCTGAATCATGTCAACTGGATTTCTATTTTCTCAACGTTTCCACGTTGAGAAAAGCAATTGCCAACTATTTGCATGTTACGTGTATTCCCTGATTCACCTTTTTCATATATTTTTTTCTAATCTTATATTTAAGTTTAAATTAATTTTGAAAAATATGGTCCAAAAGGGGGGAATGTACTGTAGATAAACATTTTGCCCCTCCCAAAACAAAATTGCTGTACATTTAGTCACTTCCATTTTCAAAATGTACAGTAAGAGCTCCACAATGAATTTATGACAGTTTAAGGGAGTTTTCAGAATTGTGTTACTACACAGAACAAAGTGGAATGCCCAACTTCCACTGAAGTATTTGAGCTCACCTTTATTCCTGAAATGCTAGTTTTCTATGTAAGTTTTCAACTGGTTTTCAACTGCAACTAAATATTTTTGTTTGTTTGTTTGTGCTGGATTTCACGGTTGGAAGGACAAGCTACAGGGTTACCATTGGGAAGTCTTGAAACAGATTGGGAGCTGGCTAGGGCAAAACCAAAAAGAGGGACATGGGAATTCAAAAAAAGGGGGTCAATAATGAGATGAAGTATTGACTGCTATCAGTTTCCATTTGCTTTTGCTTCCTGTAACAATCTTTGGGACTCAGGAATTTAAAAAAAGAATAGGGAAGTTTTGTGTGAACTAGAGAACTATGTTCTGAAATTATGCTCTCAACTTTCTGGTGCTTGAGAATTCTGTCTCCTGGAACATGAACTAGGAGTAATCTCCTGCAAGTGAACACATTTTCAAGCAAGTAATTTAAAAACATGTTTTCAAATTGTTTCTGCTGAATAAACTCTCTCAATGAAAGGAAATGCATATCCTGTCAAACTCGGAGCTTTATCCATATACTGTACAAAATGGAATCTAATACTTAAGATTTTAAAAAAAAACTTATGGTGGTGCTAGGCAATGAGAATTGTTTATTCACAGAATAATAAACAACACAATATTTTTCTTGCTAAACTTAGATGTAAGATTAGTTAAATCTGAGCTGATGGGCTTGGCTGTCAGTTATGACAATGTTTTTGTACTGTGAGTTCTGAAGAGCTGTCTAATGCTACATTCAAAGGGAGTGTAAGAGCCATTCAGTTGGAAACACCTATAAGCTGGAAACTTGCAAAATGTCACAATAATAACACAAACCAGGGATGGCCAACTTTTTCATTCTTGGAAACTGTTCTGTTCTTCTGACAGTAGACAAGGAGCTGGAAGTGCAATTTGATGCTCAAGTTGACCTCTTCACAAGTTGACAGCTTCTATAGTGAGAGCATCAATATTATGAAAGATCTATGCTCAAAAACAGCAGGATGTTCAGTTGTGCTGTTATGTATTCCACACATGTATTGTCAAAAACAAAAATAGGAGAAGTAGTGATCTATCATAATGGGGAACATTTCATTCTCAGGAAGTGTTAAGCAAGAGAACATTTGAATTTTTTACAACCTGAAAACATTTTTCAGTTTTGTTTTGTTTCTGTGAGTGAAACATCTGTCAGATATTTTCCTATCTTTTGACATGCAATTTGGTAGAAAAAGCAGAAAAATTAGATCAGGCTTATGTTTATTTCTTTGTTTCTCTACCAAAATTTATGTATCTCCAACCCCACATTTGGCCAGACATTCAGTCACTGATTGCTCAGGGTGTGTGTTTCAGCCCCAGTCTGATTTGAATTTTTGATTCAATTGGAATTTGCAATCAATTGGGATTTACAATTTGACTGGAAGGATTTAGTTGATTATATTTGGATTGTTGACTTCAATCACCTCTCAAGCCCTCTTCCTCTGGTTCAAACTTCCAGTAATTTTCTCAAACTGAGACTAAACTGAAGGACAAGCTTTTTTTCATGAATTCAATGAATGAATGAATGAATGAATGAATGAATGAATGAATGAATGAATATTCCAAAATATATTCCAAAAGGCTGGTGAGAATGTTTCATAACCTCCCTCCCTCCCTCCCTCCCTCCCTCCCTTCCTTCCTTCCTTCCTTCCTTCCTTCTTGTTGATGTTATTGCTGTTTTCTCTCTCTGAACTTTAGACTATATGAGCTTCAGAAAAGGGACCTGGCTTTGCATATTGATAACATTATCAAGCTCCCCCAACGGTTACATGCACAGACACACATATAGACACACAAACACATACACAAACATACACACCTTTAGAAAAGCAAGTCATTAATTTCTGTAGAAGTAACAGGAGAGGACAAGGGCTGCATATTATCTCTACTGGGAGTTATGATTAAAAGTATGTAACTGTATTGGAAAGAAATAGACAAGACGGGAAGATCAAAAGCAACAGATGGCACTACACCAGGAGTGTAACTAACAGGAAATGTGACTTTTCTAAAGACAGTTTTAGAATGGAAGCCAAGTCTAACCTAGCAGATGAGTGGTGTTTTTTTTTCCTTTTTAAGCATGCTGAGATGAAGATCCTGGATGCAAAACAAGATAATATAGAAGAACAAAAATGCTAAGGAAGTTCTTTTCCTCAGCAGGTAGATTAGTGAAAATGACAGTAAAAACACCTGTATTTCTCCTGCACCTAGTGATATTGCCTTTAGCTTGTTTCACCTCAGTTAATGACATAAATGTGAGACAAGTCTGGTCTCAAGAACAACAAGATATGAAAAAGACAGTGGGGCACTTTTTCCCATTTGGGTTGGTAGATGATAGGCAGTATGAAGGCAATCTATACAAAAATCATATACAGAAAATAGGTTCTGTATATTTATTAAAAGTGTGACATACCCAACATACCCCTCCTCTCCAACTAAGGGTGCAGAGATTAACAGGACAGAGATATCAGAACAGATATCACTTGCGTCTCTGGTAAACAGGACCTGAAATTCATGTGTGAACTGGCTTTGGGCTGTAATCTATTAGTTTAATTATACTTTTCTAATCTATGAAATCCCTGAAAGTAGGAGTGAAGGTGAATGGATGTACATTTAGAAATCTAAACCATTTGAAGGTAAGCCAACAAGCCAACTGTATTTCTGCAAAGACAGAATCAAACCTAACAACAGATCTATCTTACAGCCCTCCAGAAAGAGATTTGCAACCCGTTTACCAGTTCTGCCCATCCTGCTATCTCTGCTTCTCTTCAAGCAGCACAAAAGATACTGAGTTCTAAAGGCATAGAATGGATGACTCTGGTTGAGTTGAAATTGCACTTGTTATGGCAGAAAGCTGAGAATCACCCCAGACACTTCACAACTCATTTTCCAATGTATACGCTGAAGGGATAAGAACAACTAACTGAACAGAATAAGCTTGATGGGCCTCTTCTCGTGGGCTGTTTAAAAGGAAACCCTTATCCATGTTCTGCACCCTGTAGAAGTACAGTTCTTCTCAGGTTATTTCTCACACTGAAATTAGAAAGCAAATGACATCAACATTTAATACCTCCCTGAGGTATTTTGCCAGAGCAATAAAATATAGAAGTGAAACAAGAGAAAGCTTGCTTTGTTTTCCTACATTGTTTGCCTAGAGGGACTCTAAGTGCAGCATGTGTTTTATCATGGGGAAACACAGTAGCTATAGGTGGGTGTGTTTTCCCGATTTGCTCACCGTGTTCTGAAAGATGCCTGTAACACAGAGGAACTTGCATTTTGGAATTAGGGAAAACATCCATTTGTCAGGGCCTGTATAATGGAGGAGTCCTCAAGTCATCTGGATTGATCTCCTTCCCACAGCGTTCTGACATCTCTCTTCTGCTAGGGTTAGTGCTGGATTTTAGAAATACTCCTAAGGCAGTAGTGGTTTATGAACTCCATGCACATGAATATATGGAACAACTACTGCGGGAACCATCAGGAAAAAGAATGAGGGTATCAAACCCTCCGCTCATGAATATTCACTAGATAATGAAATCAACAGCCTACGTGCAGAGTCTGGGGACATGGTTCTAAATCTCTTTATATTGCTCAGCCATTTTACTACTGGGAAGTCTGCATCTCATAACTCTATGACTACAAACCTCGATGCGTATATTCAGTGAAATCAGAGTACACCTTCTGAGTTTAAATCAGTAGGGGTAAAAGCAAGCCAAGGGCGATATTTTCCAAGCGTGCCAACGATTTGCATCAGCTCTGGACAAGAATCTCCCGCAACACATGCATCTCCTGAATGATGCTGCACCAGAAAAAGCATCTGGTTTATATTTCTGTCTTCGACCCAGTCCATGTTTTCCTTAATTGTTAAGAGTCCCCCTTGGGGGAGATAGAAATAGAATGAATGAATGAATGAATGAATGAATGAATGAATGAATGAATGAATGTTCCTTCATTAACAAGTACTCTTGACAAACTTAGGCTGTTTATTTTTTAATGGTCCATTGCTATGTTATTGTTCTATGTCATATCCTTTTGTTTTCAAACTTTAAATCTTCCCACCATATTCCTCTTTTTTAAAGTCTTCTTTTTTTAATCCACAAGCATCCTTGTTTGTGCCCTCTGAGTGTGCATACTGCAGCATTCAACAGACATGCTGTGATTCTCACACTTAGGGAATGGAACAATCAGCTTGTTCTATAACCAACCAGCCAGATTCTTATTTAAAAACAGATTGGAGATGGATGCCACTTGTTATGTTATAGATGGATTGGAGGAAAAAATAAAATTGTTTCAAAAGGAGACTGGAGGTAGAAATAAATTGAATATGAAGGTGGATTGGGTGTAGAAAGCAAGTTATCTTCAGATTTTTTTTCTTTTTTTTAATTTGGTAGAACGGGCTTGAAAAAAGAAAGAAATAAGCAGGTGTAGGCCTGTTTGTGTATGGGTTCACTGTATTTCATAAACGTTATCTTGATATGACTCCAACCTTTATTTTACCTGGTCCTATCCTTGACATGCTTCTTAAAAGCAAATTATGAATATTGGTCAAAAAAAGGATTGGGAATGTTTGGATTACCTGATGAGAGGTAATGTCTACAACAAGGATGGACAACATAGTGATTTCCAGATGTCTGGTTTTCATCTTCAATCTCTGCAATCAGAATTGACCATGGCAAGGGTTGAACATTTTCGAGAGGCAGACTTGCCCCTGTTTCTGGATATGTGTTATTCTGAAAGTAGTTGTACATTCTGAAATTCATTGGGAATATAATTAATAAAATAGAAAGCTTAGACTGTGGTATTTAGGTTAAAATCATCCTCCTTACGTCATGAAATTCACTGGATGATCTTGATATTCACTATTTTTTAACCTATTCTAACTTCCAGAATTGCATACATACAGTAGATATTTACATACATAAATACGGATAAAGGCACAGTCAGCTATTTAAACTATAGGCTATAAAATTCAGCTAGCTTTGTTTCTAAGTGAAAATGTTAAAATTGATTATTGAATCCTCTCACTTGTTATTGTATTGTAATTTAATTTAATTAAAGCCAAGTTGGAAGGAGGGAGAGGAGACAGAATGCCATCTATTATTTATTGATCATGTCCTTCTGAACTTATTATTGAACATACAATGAAGTGAATTATTAATTAGACAATTCCAAGTTAATATGTTGCAATCTGCCATGGTAACATTGGCATAAGAAGATGGAGATGGAGATGGAGATGATGGAGATGGAGATGGAGATGGAGATGGAGATGGAGGAGGAGGAGGAGGAGGAGGAGGAGGAGGAGGGAAGAAGAAGAAGAAGAAGAAGAAGAAGAAGAAGAAGAAGAAGAAGAAGAAGAAGAAGAAGACGACAATGCAATAACAAGAAAGTGTATGATGACAATCTTGCTTTTAACAAAGAAATAAAGGAAATCTTTCAAATCTCTTACTCATGAACAGCCCATGCCACACATCTGGGGCCATCTGGCCTTTCAGATTTTAAAAAACTTTTGTAAAGATTCTTTGTCTTCAATCATACACATGGAGAGGAAGGAAAGACATAGGAGGATATGGGATTCTTGTTTGGATTGGGACCCATACCCTTTCAGAAATACAGATAAATATCAATGAGTCAGTTGCAAATTATCTACTGAACATAATGTGTTTTGATTGTTCAGCTACATCAAAATATATTCCATAGTGCTCTACCATAGCAACAGAGACAAAACATTAGATGAATTGGGTGGGGGGAAATCAGCCATGCTGGTTGGAAAAAGAAAGGCTATCTTAGAGCAAGACTTTAATTAGGCCACTTCACAAGTTTTAAAAAGTATTTACTTTTAATACACTTTCAAGATCTTCAGATGTTTTCATCGAGTAAAATGTCAGGGGTGCTGGAAAGGGAGAAGGGAGGGAGGAAATACATAGGCAGAGGTTAGATGGAACAGGGAAGGAAGTGAAGATATTTAGAACTGCTGGCATGAAAAAACAAACTGTTATAAACCTGTAATTATAAAATACAGCTGTATATATGTGTGTGTATGTATGTATGTATGTAGATAGAAATAGATATAGATATAGATATAGATATAGATATAGATATAGATATAGATATAGATATAGATATAGATATAGATATAGATATAGATATAGATAGATATTTCATTGAGTTTTGAATATACATAGTTAAAAGTTGAAAACTGAAAAAGAAATAGAAATACAAATCAAAGAAAGAGAGAAGAGAAAAAAGGTGTAGAAAAGCAAAGAAAAAAAGAAAAAGATGAAACAGAAATTAGTCAACTTCCGATTTATCTCTGGTCATAGTAATTTAAAGATTTTATCATACATGCTAGGTCTAAATATAACATTAAAAAAAACATTTCTTGTCTAATATATCATAAAATACAGCTGTATATTGATGACCCTGACAATACTTTGCCCCCAAGGAACTGATGTGTTTCATTTAAAGAATGTGGTGGGTTTGAATACTGCTGGGTACAATATTAATAATCATAATAATATCCTACAATGGACCTGAGAAAAGTAGAATAATATTTTTACTAGTCTCTGATTGTAAGCAAATTGACAAACACATTATAATGTTATTATTTTAGTATCATTTCTATATCTTGAAAGCAAACATAATATTGAATTTTGTTATGGGTGTATAAAAGTTCTTCCTGAAGTTGCCTTACTTCAATGCTAATATATTTAGGACACTTATTTGAAGACAGTCAATATGCAATTCAACAGCAAGCTGGTAAAAAATGGAGTTAAAATTGCATTTATGTGATTATTTTCTTCTTCATCATCACCATCGTGATCATCCTGATTCACAGTTGGCTAAATCATGCTTTATATTTTTTTCCATTCAAAAGCAGAGCAAGACACTTTAAAAACTGATCATGCAGCTTGGGGAAAAAACGTTCTCACTCACCAAAGCAATTGGCTTACGTGATTATCAGTTTGTGCATCCTTTTTTAAAATAAATCTCATACTGTTCTCATAGCTCTGATACTGTTTCTCAAACTTGGGTGCCCATTCCACACAGTTATATAGAGAAGTAAACATAATTTTAGAAATATATTCACATTTGCCACTTCCGTAATTTAAAAAGACTAGTCAGGAATGAACTGGTTCCTTCCCTTGGCAGATAAGGAATAGAAATAAATGCAACTGCTTAAAAGTATCATACTGCTGGCATACAGGCCACAAGAAATGCGGCATTGCAGAGGTATCCCAGCTGCATAAATAATGAAAGTAGGCTCAAGGCTTGACACAAAGCACACTATAAATCATTCTAGAACACTCAGTAATATGTGTCTTCCCGTGGATTTGCCCTATCCTTCCCGTGACCTTTCATCTTATGTCCCGTTATGAAGTTCTCTTCAGTGCAAATGATCAAGTAGGCTTTCTCGTTTGTATGATGCCAAGTTGCCTACAGATTAAAAGCAAAGTTGCAGATGTTCTTATCAATTTGAAAAGTTAAGTCCAGGGAGAGAAGCTGGCAAAGACAAGACTACAGATTCCACCTCTTGACTTTTCTCTTATGCAGATAATGGCTTTGTTGGTTTTAAAAAAATGGCCCAGTTGAACATCTAGAAGGGTGGGGGAAGAATCATCTGGCATTGCAAAGGAAAAAGGGAAAAACATTTTACCAGCCTGACTTCACCATTCTTCTGTGTCCCAGTTTGAAAAGGAGCAATAATCATTCAAGACATTAAACACAAGAAGGACATGGAGCTATATTGTGAATACCTGTAAAATTGTGTAGGTATGAAATCCAAGAATTCATTTTACATATATACATACACATACACATACACATACACATACACATACACATACACATACACATACACATACACATACACATACACATACACATATACATATACATATACATATACATATACAATTTCAAATTTAGTCACCACCCATCTTACTCAAAGAGTGACTCTGGGTGGTTTACAATACTTATTTGCTTGTTTCTGTATTTATTACAAATGCTGATTCTAAACAATATTTGATGGGTTCTGCTAAACAAACGTATCAGTAGACTTTCAGAAGGTATTTTAAATAAGAATATCGACAGCTTTTCTGCTAGTGAGTGGGGAGAAGGAAAAAAGAAGGAGAATCTGTTTAGTGCACCTGCAAGGCACATCATCTCCATAGCCATGATGGCTGCTCTTCTCATGGTTACACCAGACACAATTTGTCATTGGCATGGAAAATCCCAGCATGTTATCCCTGCACATGCCTATGGTAATGAGTAGTCCACAGGACGTTAAAGAAATATTTATGCATTTCATAATTTATTATTCATTTCTTAGGTTTGTAAGCTGTTATAACTGTAGCTGACTTTGAGCAACTAGTCCTCCACCTTTGTGGTACCTTATGAACAAGATTCATGATACCATTGAGAAAACCTGCAGCTGTAAGTTTCTCCATTATCTGCCAAGTGCCTCCTTGCCACTATACAAGAAAGCCATTAAGGAGTAACTGTATAAGTCTCCATGCTAAGATATCCAGAGGATACATTAGATTTGTATGAGTACTAACTGTGGAGTCCTTGGTGCTCTCTGAGCCTTGTTGTTTTCTTGCAGACATTTCATTGCCAGGCTAGGCAACATCTTCAGTGCGAAAAGGGAGTGGGACTTGCTCTCTGTTGATATACCCTGGCTTGTCCTGCCTGTGTAGGGTACTAACCCTACAGGGTACTAACTATTAAGTTTTTTTTATCAAGAATTGATGCTTTCGAACTGTGGTGCTGGAGAAGACTCTTGAGAGTCCCTTGGACTGCAAGGAGGTCAAATCAGTCAATCCAAAAGGAAATCAACCCTGACTGCTCATTGGAAGGACAGATACTGAAGCTGAAGCTCAAATACTTTGGCCACCTAATGCGAAGAGAGGACTCACTGGAAAAGACCCTGATGCTGGGAAAGACTGAAGGCAAAAGGAGAAGGGGACGGCAGAGGATGAGATGGTTAGATAGCATTACCAATGTAATGAACATGAATTTGAGTAAACTCTGGGAGGCAGTTGAGGACAGGAAGGCCTGGCGTGCTATAGTCCATGGGGTCTCGAAGAGTCGGACACGACTAAACGACTGAACAACAAGAACAAAACTATTAAGTTGTGGCGTTTCTGTAACTCCAAACTGACCAGCTCATTGAGTCTCATTTGGAACAGTTACTTTCAGTTGAAGGTTCACATGTACCTTCACCCAAAAGGGGTGCTAGGAGAGTTGGTTGAAGCAAAATCAACATGTCAAGCAGACAGCTAAATGATGCCAGCCTAAATGATGCCACAGGGGATTGGGCTACATGACTTCTGAGGTTCTTCCAACCCTATGATTTTTTATTCTATTATCTATCTCACCCTAATGTCCCTGCATGGTTCCAACTCCTCCATTATGTTAGTAACATAATATGGACAAGGGAACGTATACCCACTTGTTCAATTAATATTCCATTTTGCTTTGATATTCACAACATAGTTAATATAGTTTTAAAAAGATTGCCGCTGTTTAAGAAGGTGATGTGCTTTTGAATTGTATGCAAAAAAAGTAGAATTTATTATTTACACGAAGATTTACAGTTTACTGCGCATGAGGTGGGAGGAAGCAAGAAAACAATTACTTTAATTACTTTAATTGAGGTGCAGCTGCTTTGGACCTACAAACCTAGATTACAGATATGTGCTCATTTTCCATTTATAAACTAGTACTCTAGCAAAGCAAAAGAAAGACTGATGCATATTATAAAAAGCCATCAGAAGCTGTCAAACGTGGCTTTTTCACCAAGCCTTCAGGGCAGAAATGTTAGGAGCTGCTGTAATCCGAGGTTTAATGAATGTAAAGTTGTATTTATCTCTGGCACTGACTTTGTAATTATATTGTTATTTGTGTTTCAGACTGCTCCTTATTTATTGAAAGAGATAGGGTACATAAGCTACTCAGAGTTGGTTTTGATAAGTTCCAAATATAATAAAATAAATAATTTTGCATGGTCAAGGTTTAATGATTTAATTAAAATTTAGGCTGAATGATATCTTTAGAATATAATATAAGTTCTCATGTGAGCTTTTTTGCATCATTATCATCATCATCACAACAATTACCACTTACAGATAAGAAAGTGGTAATTCTGAGGAAACCAGAAACTATTTCTTTATCTACCCATGCACAAACAAAGACACAATGGTTTTCTTTTTTCTTTTTTCTTTTTAGATTCTTGGGTTAATTCAGCTATAACTACACTAATTTCTCCCATGGAATTTTCAATTCTATTTGCATCCCAGATATCCACAGTCAAAGTAGGCATTTCCCCCTAAAATACTGATAAAAATGGTACAGGAACTTAAGGACATCTCCTGTGAGGACAGGCTGAAGGAACTTGGGTCTTCAGACAGAAGGAAAGAAGTTTGAAAGGAGACAAGATATCAGTATACAGGTACCTGATAGACTACAAATGGGAAAATGATCAGGAACTATTTTTCATCGCTATGGAAACTAGGACCAGGAATAAGAGGTGCAGGTTGAAGTCATCTAGATTTCATTTAAATATAAGGAAAAACTTTCCGATGGTAAGATCTGTACAATACTGGGACAGTCCACCAAAGGAGGCTGTAGGTCCCGATCTCTGGAAGAGAGCCACTTCTCAATAACAGTTTAATTGGTGTTCCTGCCCATTGCAGACTAGATGACACTTGCGATCCCTTTCAACTCTCCTATTCTATGATGCTCTGCACATCAGCCAAGCATACTTCTTTCTTGTTGGCTTTATGACGAGAGATTTAGGATTTATCCTATTTCCCGCCCCTCAGGAAATGTTTCATCTCAAAAACACTGGAGTAGGCACTATTAACTTCCAGGTCAGCTTGAATAGAATCAGTCTGTGAATTTTTTAAGTGGGTCATCAAATTGTTTGCAGGAAATATTCAGACTTTTTTTTTTCTCCCAGAAACCAAAATGCCATTAGAATTATGTTTTCATGAACAGCCTAATGCTTTGCATGCCCCAGCATTATACATTTATTGAATCTAGATATTTACATACAAAGAATAGGAAACTAACTGAGGGGCAATCAAAAAGCCTAGTGAAAAAACCATAGCCAGAACATTTGCCTGGAACAAGCAGTGACTGCTGGAGACCTGCAAATTTGCATTATGTTGCTTGAATCAGCTGAGATACAAATCACAGCAGTCATTTGTTGTTGTGCCTTCCAAAGCTGCCAATGAAGGAGCCGGCTTGTGATCTTTTACAAAGTTGGGGGGGGGCACACCTCCTGCTGCTAGGACAATTGCCTCAATGCCAACATGGCGTCCTGGAATTAGTGATAGCATCTCTCAGCAGTGTGTCTGTTGGTAACAGAGGTCAGTTAGCATGGAGGAAGGAGAGGAGAGGAGAGGAGAGGAGAGGAGAGGAGAGGAGAGGAGAGGAGAGGAGAGGAGAGGAAAGGAAAGGAAAGGAAAGGAAAGGAAAGGAAAGGAAAGGAAAGGAAAGGAAAGGAAAGGAAAGGAAAGGAAAGGAAAGGAAAGGAGAGGAGAGGAAAAAGAAGTCAAGCTACATTTGCTTCTCACAATTAAGGAAAGAAAATACTCTCCCCAAAGAAAAAAATGCCAGTTGCAATACATTACATGGTGAGAGGGAAGGAAGGAAGGAAGGAAGGAAGGAAGGAAGGAAGGAAGGAAGGAAGGAAGGAAGGAAGGAAGGAAGGAAGGAATTTTTTATAGAACTTTTATACTGTATATGACCTCCCCATGACTTCTTTCTCCCATGTTTAATTGGGTGCAGCCCTACAATAAAAATCTTGGGAGAATTCAGTAATGAATTTTAACCTCAAGGTGACTTCATCTTGATCTACCTGGTGCCCTTCAGGCCTCTTAGAGCTAACATTTCTAGAATTCCAACTTTCAGGGTTATTTGTGGTTCAGGAACTCATTGCATATCTCAAAAAACAGTTCAGTTCACTTCAGAGCGGACAATACCCAAAACACGGTTCTGCATCTGAACTTTCTGTGGTCCTCCTTTAGAAATATTATTGAAAGACTGTTTTGTTTGCTTGCCACAATAATCTGGTTTCATAAGAAATATCACTCTTTGGGGGTCTTTCAGCAAAGCAATTATGGTGGGATAACTCCTTATTAATTGTTACACGGCCTCTTAAAAGAGAATTGCAATCTCTGAACCATCCTAAACTATGTATTAATCATGAATGTTAATAATGGGGGAGGGGTGGCTACTGAAGTAAGATGAATGTGTTTGCTTGTTGCCATTTGTAATATTCCTGTTAAGAGGTGGTTGCAGTCAACATATTAATGGGTTTGCCTCTCTTCTAATTTATGATTCCCTTCGCACTTTAACAAGATCTGCGGTTCAGCCTGTAAAACAATTGTTATGGTAAACAGACTTTTGAAAATTAGCTACACACCAGTTGGTCCAGAAACCTATTCCTCCAGACTATTCATGCACAAAATACCTTTGTGGAAAACCTTTTCCAAGTGGGTGATGACTGGAGCAACTCCAAATGTCTGCCTGCAGCGGCTTCTAGCATGACTGCCATGGACTTGGCCTCACACTTCATAATCTTAAACCATAGGGGCAGGAGGAGGGGGAGAAGAAAATGCACACTCTTGATCTAACTGAGAGGCTGACTTCAAACCTTGCTGCCATTTTAATTATACGCCTCTCGTTTCGTAAACGGACAAGACGGGTTACTTTTGCTTTGCATGAGAGCCACTGCTGTGTTCTTTTTCATTCCAGTCTCATTCCAGATGGCTACTGAGGGGCTCCAATTCAACTCTGGTTTATCAGCAAAACTGCCCAATGCCACATGAACTCCCTCTTTGAAAAGTAGCAAGCAATACTGGTTACACCTTTCTAGGAGCCATGAACCAGACAAGTGCAGAAGAAAAAATTATCCTTACGCAATGGGCTGAAATATTTATTTATTTATTTATTTATTTATTTGTAAAATTTATATCACCGCCCATCTCCCTCCGCTGGAGGGACTCTGGTCGGTTTACAATAAAATAGTAAAAACAAAAACAAGTATACATAAAATCTAAAATAAAAATGATAAAACAAGAAATATGGGGCTGCTCTGAAATTAATGAATATAATAACAGAGGTATAGGCATCGAAATCACTATCAGATTGGGAACTCAGGTATATTTGTTCTAGGTCATTCACTATTTGTGAAAACAAATCGCTATTCACTAAGTATTAGTATATGTTGGTTATAACTTTAGTATGTGACACTTGAATTCTTTCTCTCTCCTTTCCTCGGTACCATCAGTGTGCCAGTATCCCAGTATCTTCTCAGAAGCAGTCCAAAAGGAAGGACTGACATAACAGTCAGAACTGGTGAAATAATAACAGCAGCAATAATAACAAACAACAATAGCAATACAGAATAATATAAGGAGATGTTGATTGATGGTGATGGTGATGGTGATTGGTGCATTGTTAGTAGGTTCAAAACTGGGAACATCAATTCACTCATCTCCATGTAAGAGACCTTGAATATATTTGTTGTTGTTCAGTCGTTAAGTTGTGTCCGACTCTTCGTGACCTCATGGACCATAGCACGCCAGGCCTTCCTGTCCTCCACTGTCTCCCAGAGTTTACTCAAATTCATGTTCATTACATTGGTGATGCTATCTAACCATCTCATCCTCTGCCGTCCCTTTCTCCTTTTGCCTTCAGTCTTTCCTAGCATCAGGGTCTTTTCCAGGGAGTCCTCTCTTTGCATTAGGTGGCCAAAGTATTTGAGCTTCAGCTTCAGCATCTGTCCTTCCAATGAGCAATCAGGGTTGATTTCCTTTAGGATTTATTGATTTGACCTCTGTGCACTCCAAGGGACTCTTAAGAGTCTTCTCCAGCACCACAGCTTGAAAGCATCAATTCTTCGGAGCTCCGCCTTCCTTATGGTCCAACTCCCACAGCCGTACATTACTACTGAGAAAACCATAGCTTTAATTATACGGACCTTTGTCGGCAAGGTGATGTCTCTGCTTTTTAATATTCTGTCTAGGTTTGCCATAGCTTTGAACCTTGAATATATATGTCCTAGGAAAATACATATGGAATATGAGTGACAATATATCCTGCTTTGTTATTGCAAAAATCCTTTGCTTTGCTTCTAAAAAAACAATCCTCCCTCCCTCCCTCCCTCCCTCCCTTCCTTCCTTCCTTCCTTCCTTCCTTCCTGTTTTAAACATACCTACCAGGGATGTATGAATACCCAAACCAAAAAGTATATTATAGCTTATGGATTTATGAGTGAATTATGCTTTATTTTAAAATGCTAATACAGTCAAAGTACAGATGAATAGGCCATTTGGGGGAAGAAGGTGACTGTTAAGTCAAATTTCTGTCACTTTATGTCATTTGTATCCTCATGTAATTGACACAATTGGTGTCATTTGCAGTAAACCCTTGATGTAATTGCCTCTAGTCAATTAAATTGGGGAGGGGGGTAAACTCTGAATGGAAAATGTGCCTATTGTATCTGAGGTCCACTAAATCGAGATCTCTCTAAATGGAGGGTTGGCTCTGCTAGCCAAGTTGAATTGTAATAATTGAAAAATGAGTAACTGTTTGGTTTGCTCAAGTGATATAAAAGACTTTTGTGATGCTTTGATGAGAAATGATCAAGCATCTTAAAAATATGGGGCTTTATCTGAACAGCAATAACACTGATAGATTGTTATTCTAAAATTGGAAGGGTGGAGGACAGTACACCTCGGCTTTGTTAACCAGGCAGGTGACAAAGAGGTCATTAAGAGCCAGAAAGGACATCATGGCAAGGAAAAGATTGATTCGGTCTCGGAAGGACCTGTTGTGCAGTGCTTGCGTCCTTTTCTCATTTTGTATCATTTGTATTAGATTGTCAGCCTGCAGGTAAGGCTTGTCTCTTTCAAAGTCTATACAGTGCTTAGAAAATTTTAGTGCTCTATATACCTTTAACAACAACAGTCTTTGCAGTTATTTGCCATTGGAACAAATAACGGGAAATGGATCAAGCAGAAGGTTAAGGGGAAAAGACCAGAGCAAACTGGTGGAATAAAATCCACAAAACCAACGCTCCGACTCGGAACACTTAAGTTATTTTACCCCTTCTTTCTCCCATATCATTCTAAATGCAGCTCCTTTTCTGCTAAAAATATACCTTCTTTGATGGCTCATGAGCCCCCAGAGCAAAGAATAACCCACTGGAAGAAGGTACTCAGCTCTTGGAAAATGTGACAGAAGTAATTGCTATCATTTTTTAATATAATCCTGGCACAGAATTTATGAATTGTTATTACTCTCCAGATGTTACCAGAGCATCCACAGCCAATCCTGGTAGTGCCAAAATATTGATACATGGATAGTGTTATCATCTAACCCATGTCTCCATTACATGCCTGTGTCTCAACATTTGATTGGGATTAATCAGGATCAGCTCAGTCTGGTTCTGGAGCTCAGATAAAGTTCTTTTGTTTTTTTGCACAACTCTACTGCAAACACTTGCTTAAAAGCATATGAAGTACTTTGAAAGACTGAACTTGATGAAAATAGAGAGGTTCAGGAGAGATTGCACTCATAGCTGCATGGTCTAAGGAAAAGAAGGGCCTGAATCAAAGAGTGGAGGACATGTGTGCCCTAACATTCTCAGAAGCACTTTACTGGAATCAAATACAATGTGCTGCACACTCCTATTGGTTAGTACTTGGATGGGCAACTACCATTGTATCTCAGGGCTTTAGTCAATCTTGGGAAGCTTAGCCATTATTCTAACAGAACACAATGGAAAACCAGTTCTGTATTGTTTCCAAGAAACTATATGGATGCATGTATTAAACCACCCAGAAATTAGCTTGATTCAAGGGAAACTACTTTAAAGGAATGGTGGAAGTTTCTTGGGAAGGTCTTTGCCTTGAAGAAATACTGATGAGCCATGCTTCTATCTTTATTACTAAACATCTATACTTTTTACTTAGGTAATTAAAAAGGGTTGCACTTGATAGGAGTACATCAAGACATGGAGACTGTATCATGTGGATGTGTTCACAGCATCTGACCTAGTTCCAGTACTCCATACAAGATCAGCTTCTGCAAGACCGGGCAAATGTTTCAATAATCAGACTTCAGAGGAAGGGGTCAATCTTTCCTGGCAAAATCAGGAATGAGTCTAATGAAGGCCTTTAAATGTTGCCTATCTCTCAGGCTAGCCATGGCTAACAGAGCTTCTTTGAAAGACACAGGGCTAGCATGGAAGCAGCCAAAAAAGAGAGTAACTCTATATGGTTTCTAACATGGTGCAAACATTAGAGCCTTGGAATGGGCAACATTGTCCAGACAGAGATATCTGCAGAATCCAACAATTTAATCAAAATGACTAAATCAGCATTAAGCTGATGTGATGCAAGCTCCACCATTTCTGTACTTGTGAATGATGTCATGATGTGGGTAGGAAAAGGACAGAGCTTCCATCACAATAACATGAGATTCATTTTGTCATTCCTCATCCTCATCCACCCCATGGATGTCTCTCTGTCCAGGTAACATTATGTGAACGAACAAGATAGAGCCCTTTGCAACATGTTAAAAGAAGTTTTTGAACAAGGTTTTTGAGAAGTGAAACTCCAAGCATGCAATCTTATATATGCGTACGTAGGAGGAGAACCCCTTGAACAAAGTTGAACATCCTTTTGAATAGCAAGACAAAAAAATGGTAGCATCAGATGTTTTGGTGTCTTTTTAAAAAGCCCCTTCAGGCACTAAAGATACTTGAAAATGATTCAACAGAACATCGAAAATGATGTTGACTCAACTTCAAAAGCATTTCAAACCTATCCAGTGTCAATCTTTCCTTTGTAAAGGCTGAATAGCAGAATGGCAAAAAATGAAGAAAACCCACCAGGAAATAAATTTTTAAAAAATTGAGGGGGGAGGATAAGGAAAAACTAGTTCAAAAGCAACCTCAGACATTTTTCACAAGCACATTCTTTGAAATAAAATTGGAAATTAAAACATTTATAAAATACCCATGGAATGCAAACATGAGCTATGGAAAACAAGATGATGGAAAATGAACCATTTTAAATATATTGCCAGAGAATAAGCAAATAACTCAAACTATCTAGCCATTTTCCCCTAGTGATTGCATCTTGACATTTATTGGAGCAATTCCCGTATTTCATGATACAAAAATCTGGTTTTTCCTTTAATCTATCTGTCAATATAGTGATGGCTGCTTTCACAGTTCCAAGAGATCTGCTTAATTTACACTAACAGACATTATGGAGCACTTATTTTGAAAGTTTGGCATGGCCTTACTACACACTACTGCTCTCACATAGCTCAGAGTTGTGTCAAGCTGTTCCTATCTGTCCAGGTTTTTAAAATATTTTTTTTTTTCAAATTTGTTGCTATTAGTATCTATCCAATGCACCTTGAAAGTTTTGAGTATAGGATGACTCACACAAACTGCATGTGGAGTAACCGATCCACACACCCCAACTGGAAAGACCATTTGATTCTCTTAGCCTCATTAGAAATAGATTATGTATTAGAGGATCCTACTCTGGTGCCTTGTAGATGTGCTGTGACTACAACTCCCATAGCTCCCAGCCAGCTCTTCATTGCCCATGTTGACTGTGAACTGTGAACTGTAGTTTCAATCAATATGTAGAGCACCAGAACTCTGCTCTGTTTTCCTGATCCAGAGTAAGTTAGTCCTATATAAATCAATTTCAGTTAGCCAAAATTTCAATCCAATTTGCCTTATGACTGAAACTGTGGCAGAAATCATAATTGCAAACTTACCTGAAAATGAAGGGTTTTCTTAGCTACAAACAGTATTTTAAAATGTCAAACATGTTCTACTGAAAGGGAAGTACTTTCAAGTCCAATTATTAGCAGCGGAAGAGTTAAGTCTATCCTTACTGTAATCTCTTTCTCCATCAAATCTAAGCAACTAACAAGTCCTTTTTTTTTGCTGTGCGTCTATGATATTCCAGAACTTTATATCTTTAGTAAAGATCTTTCAGATGAAGCCAGCGTTTTCCTTTACACAAGTTATTCCAACTACAATAAAATAGGAGTAACACTTATTTTGCTGGCATTTTAAAGACATCATTAATTTTTACCGAATTTGTCTTCTGTAGCACCCATGAGTAAACTGTAATTTTACTTGAAAGCCTGTGAAGTGTTGGTTTAAGGTTCTTTTCTGTTTTCCCCCACCATTCTTACGGATCTGCCAAGATGAAATGTATGACTCACCATACCAGTCACAGCTTACGAACTTTTTATTGTGATCTGCCAGCTGAAAGAAATCCATTTTTTTTCAGTCTCACACAAACAGGAAAATGTTATAGCTTCTGGTGCCTGCCATAAATTTCTGCTGCATAATTCATCTTGGATGACCACAGGATATGAAGAGTTCTCCCAGCTTTGCAGGTATGATGGCAGACATGTTCAATTTCAGTTGCACCTGTCATAAAGATCCATTTGTTGATTTACTTATTTCTTCACTCACTCTCATTCACTCACTCACTCACTCACTCCTTCATTTCCACCACTAAATGATATTACAGGTAGCTAAGAAATTTATTAAAGCATTATACAAACATACTGTAGGCATCTGGAAAAATAATGAAATTCACACAATGCAGGAATGGATTGTGAAAATGTCAGAATTTGCAGAAATGGCAAAACTGACCTGTTTGGTCAGAGAACAAACAACGGAAACTTTTTTAAAACACTGGAAAACTTATATGGACATTTTGCTGAAAGAAGAAAAAAATGAATGGATGATTTTTGGATTTGAAGATTAAGAAAGATGCAGACTAAATGAGGGGGTGAGGAGATTTGTAAAATATTTAAGAGGGAGGAGGGAAATTGTAATTATCTGTTGAAAAGAAAGTTGGAAGTCATTTATACTGTATATTTCTTAATTTTAGTTTTCTTTTTCTTTTCTTGTACTCTTTTTCTTTTCTTTCTTTCTTTTCTTTCTTTCTTTTGATTCATCTTTTATTATATGAAAATATTTATTTATTAATAATCTTAATAAATATAAACAAACAAACAAATATTTGTTGTTTATTCGTTCAGTTGCTTCCGACTGTTCGTGACTTCATGGACCAGCCCACGCCAGAGCTTCCTGTTGGCCGTCGCCACCCCCAGCTCCCCCAAGGTCGAGTCCGTCACCTCCAGAATATCATCCATCCATCTTGCCCTTGGTCGGCCCCTCTTCCTTTTGCCTTCCACTTTCCCTAGCATCAGCATCTTCTCCAGGGTATCCTGTCTTCTCATTATGTGGCCAAAGTACTTCAGTTTTGCCTTTAATATCATTCCCTCAAGTGAGCAGTCTGGATTTATTCCTGGAGTATGGACTGGTTTGATCTTCTTGCAGTCCAAGGCACTCTCAGAATTTTCCTCCAACACCACAGTTCAAAAGCATCTATCTTCCTTCGCTCAGCCTTCCTTATGGTTCAGCTCTCACAGCCATAGGTTACTACGGGGAATACCATTGCTTTAACTATGCAGACCTTTGTTGTCAGTGTGATGTCTCTGTTCTTAACTATTTTATCAAGATTTGTCATTGCTCTCATCCCAAGAAGTAGACATCTTCTGATTTCTTGACTGTAGTCAGCATCTGCAGTAATCTTTGCGCCTAGAAATACAAAGTCTGTCACTGCCTCCACATTTTCTCTCTCTATTTTCCTTTTTTTTTTTTTTTGAAATTTTAAAAATAAATTTTATTTACATTTAACATTTAACACAGACATTTACATTTTACATAAAACATATCTCATTTACACTTAGGCATTCCATCAGTTGCATATTTTCATAGTCTCATAACTTATAAATTTTTATTTCTAGTCTTTTATATAATCCGATCTTTCAATTCTATTTATCCATTCTACTTTCTTTTTCCTTCCTACCTTCTTTCCTCCCACACTCCTCTCCCACTACTACATATCTCTTAACCCACAAAATCCACCCCTTATCTTTTTTATCTATTTTTAGTTCTTTAATTCCTTTCTTTCATTTTTATGTTTCTATATATATGTACTTATTCTATTATTCTCTTATGCATTTTTCCTTTCTTAATTTAAGTCAGCGTCTGCAGTAATCTTTGCACCTAGAAATACAAAGTCTGTCACTACCTCCACTTTTTCTCCCTCTATTTGCCATTTATCAATCAAGCTGGTTGCCATAATCTTGGTTTTTTTGAGGTTTAACTGCAACCCAGCTTTTGCACTTTCTTCTTTCACCTTCGTCATAAGGCTCCTCAGCTCCTCCTTGCTTTCAGCCATCAAAGTGGTATCATCTGCATTTCTGAGATTGTTAATGTTTCTTCCAGCGATTTTAACTCCAACGTTGGTTTCATCAAGCCCAGAACGTTGCATGATGTGTTCTGCGTACAGGTTTAATAGGTAGGGTGAGATTATAGAACGCTGCTGTACACCGTCAAATCTATCCCCGATATTATTATCTCTCCTATACAGATCCTCCGTATATTCTTGCCACCTTTTATTGATCTCTTCTGCTTCTGTTAGGTCCTTACCATCTTTGTTTTTGATCATACCCATTTTTGCCTGTAATTTACCTCCGATGTTTCTTATTTTCTGGAAGAGATCTCTTGTCCTTCCTATTCTATTATCTTATCCCACTTCCATACATTGCTTGTTTAAAAATAATTCCTTATCTCTTCTCGCTAACCTTGACTACCCACCTTAGCATCCCCATCTCCTGTAATAAAAATAACATCTCTTTTTGGCATATTATCAGTAGGTGCTGCAGATCCTCATAGAACTGATCTATGTCTGCTTCTTCAGCATCTGTGGTTGGGCCGTATATTCAGAAAATTGTGATGTTAAATGCCTTACCCTGAATTCGAATTATCATTCTATCATTTTTTGGATTGTATCCAAGCACTGTTTAGCCATTTTATGATTAATTATGAAGGCTACTCCATTTCCTCTGTGGTCCTCTTGTCTACAGTAGTAGATCTGTGGTCATCTGATGTGAAGTGGCCCATTCCAGTCCATTTCAGTTCACTGACACCCAAAATGTCTATATTTAATCTTGCCATCTCACCAATAACCACATCGAATTTGCCCTGGCTCATAGATCTTACATTCCAGGTTCCTATAGTGTGTTGATCTTTAAAACATCAGATTCGTCATTCACCACCAGCACCGTCGGCCGCTAGCCGTCCTTTCGGCTTTGAGCTAGCTGTGTCATCACATCTGGGACTAGTTGAACATATCCTCTGTTCCTCCCCAGTAGCATTTTGACCATCTTCCGACCTAGGAGTCCCATCTTCCGATGGTATACCAACATATCTCTGGTTGTACTGATCCATTTAGTTTTCATGGCAAGAATACTGGGGTCAGTTGCCGTTACCTTCACCAGGGAAGCAATTTGAGAACAAAGGATAAAGGGAATGCATTTCAACATTTCAGATTCTGGTGGGGGGGGGAGATTTATTTTATGACAAAGATTCTAAATAAGGTTTTGTGATCCTTAATATTCTTCATCTCCACCATTGCAAGGACCAGTTTCTGGCAAGAGCAGTGGAAATGGTTTTGCTCCTCAGAGTTAGCCTCAGAAATGTGTTTTCTTAAGTTTAACATCAAATATCTTCTATACATTCATTGAACACTGAAATATTCTCTGAATATTTGGCTTTGCTTGTGGTTTATTTATGAGGAATTATGAAATACAACACAGTTGGGGGGAACATTTCTTGTTGTTGTTGTTGTTCAGTCGTTTAGTCGTGTCCGACTCTTTGTGACCTCATGGACCATAGTACGCCAGGCCATAGTACGTCCTCCACTGTCTCTCGGAGTTTACTCAAATTCATGTTCATTACATCAGTGATGCTATCTAACCATCTCATCCTCTGCCGTCCCCTTCTCCTTTTGCCTTCAGTCTTTCCCAGCATCAGGGTCTTTTCCAGTGAGTCCTCTCTTCGCATTAGGTGGCCAAAGTATTTGAGCTTCAGCTTCAGCATCTGTCCTTCCAATGAGCAGTCAGCGTTGATTTCCTTTAGGATTGACTGGTTTGACCTCCTTGCAGTCCAAGGGACTCTCAAGAGTCTTCTCCAGCACCACAGTTCGAAAGCATCAATTCTTCGGCGCTCAGCCTTCCTTATGGTCCAACTTTCACAGCCATACATTGCTACTGGAAAAACCATAGCTTTAACTATACGGACCTTTGTCGGCAAGGTGATGTCTCTGCTTTTTAATATGCTGTCTAGGTTTGCCATAGCTTTCCTCCCAAGGAGCAAGCGTCTTTTAATTTCATGGTTGCAGTCGCCGTCTGCGGTGATCTTGGAGCCCAAGAAAATAAAAGCTGTCACTGCTTCCATTTCTTCCCCTTCTATTTGCCAGGAGGAACATTTCTACCAATAAAGAAAATTATTGCTCAGCTCAGAAAGCAGTATTGTGTGAACTTTAACTTGTTAATATAGCATAAAGATGGAGCATTTTGGGGGAGTAGGGGCTGGCTTAAATGCTTGGGTTATCATTCACTCACTGACTTTAGCATTAACCGCCCAGGGTCCCTCCTTGTGGGGGAGATGGGCGGGATATAAATGTAATAATAAATAAAATTAAAATGAAATTAACCTTGAACTAACCTTTTAGCATTAAAGTCAGTGTGTACATTTATTAATTTGTTTACCAGGTTTATATGCTGCTGCAATCAAAATAAATTCTGAGTTGCTGACATACCCTATTTTTGTATTTTTGTCCACATCAGTCCAAATCAATTCAGCTACATTCAGTTTAATGAGGAATAAAAACCTCAGTCCATAAATTTTAGGTTCTGATTCAGTCCAAATCTATTTGGAACTCGAATGCATGAATATTCACACATCATTAGACTTTGTTTAATCATTAGACTTTGTCTCTTCTCCCATCAAAATGGGTGGTTTTACAAAATAGGAAGCAAATATCCAAATGAAACTTGCTTAGCATCTTTCAAAGACAATTTACTAGGAATATATCTACTACTGTATACCATGGATCTAAAAATATAAGATATATTAAAGGCTTGCAAGATATTGGTATTGACTTTTTTTGTTTGTTTTAAAAGGTCAGCAAATATAAAAGAAATTTGGGGAAATGTTACAAATTCATCAGAACATTTCTTTCTTTTATTTTCTTAATTTCTATAGCCACCCATCTCAACAAGTGACTCTGGGCAGCTGCAATGAATTGCAACGAGTACTTGTGAAATGTTACCCTTTTGTGTTGAAGTACTGCTCTTTTGCATTGCACTTTTGCAATGAAAGAAGGAAGATTGAAGGAAGGAAGGAAGGAAGGAAGGAAGGAAGGAAGGAAGGAAG
This sequence comes from Charina bottae, assembly GCA_023362775.1. Classification (NCBI taxonomy): domain Eukaryota; kingdom Metazoa; phylum Chordata; class Lepidosauria; order Squamata; family Charinaidae; genus Charina; species Charina bottae. Next base: position 4,348,857 of record JALMGJ010000004.1, on the reverse strand, counting down.
GAAGGAAGGAAGGAAGGAAGGAGGCAGGCCAAGTGAAACATGAACTGCTACCAATTTCCTGCTTGTGAGAGTTTGATGGAACTTAAATTGTTGATTAATTATATTTCCCATAGATGTTTCTCATTTCCAGGAGCAAAACAATGGTCCTACTTCCAGAACTGTAATCAATGGGATAAGAAAAGACCTGTGTCTACATAAACTTACTGTTGGAGAAGAGGAATGCAAGTACATTAAAAATCAAATTTCTGTGATGCACTCCTTGTTTGGCTTCAGGGTATAATAGCAGATGGTGGCCAGTAATTACAGATATATGTAATTAGATATGTACTGTATCTACCTATCTATGAAATTAGAACTCCAAACATAAAATAGCAGCAATGCCCTATGGTCAGCCAGATTAGCAGTCAAACTCTCAGAGCCTGGAACAATTTCTTTCCAAAGAATGCACAAGTAACAAATTCTACACTATAACAAACAGTCCAGAATAAATCACTCCAATCCACTCCCAGACAAATGTCAGGAGAAATAATGCTTCTTAATGTAATATTTGCAAATAAACATGCATAAAGGATTGTGGGGCCACTCATATGCCAGTATCAGTGCTGGGAAAGAAAGATGTTTAGAAGAAAAAGAATGGGTTGGAGAAAATATCTATGTTAATCTTCTTCCCTTGAAATTTCTTTTCTTTTCTTTTTTCTAATGCTATCATACACACATGCTAATGTATGTAAGCATGTCACCCAGAAAGTGTTATTAAAAGTGTTATTAAAAGAAAGTGACAACCCAGAGAGTGTTTCAATGTTCTAATTCTGGTTGATTGCTTTTTTAAAAAAATACTTTAAAAAATAAAAGAAGAAAGAGGAGAAGAAAGAGGAGAAGAAAGAGGAGAAGGAGAAGGAGAATAGGTGGAGGAAAAGGAACAGCAGTATTTTGCCAAGCAAAATATATATCATCATTCAGCCACATTGTGGTTAAATCCCGGAGGAAGACATTGTGGAGGAACACATGATTAGATAGATAGATAGATAGATAGATAGATAGATAGATAGATAGATAGACAGACAGACAGACAGACAGACAGACAGACAGACAGACAGACGCTTGAAAATGGCAGAATGATAAAAAGATGAACAACAAAAAATATCATCACCTTGGAAGTTCATAAAAATAAAAAAAGCTAAAAGACACAATTGAAAGGAATTCAGAAAGTATCCTGAGAGTGAGATATTTCTTTCATAGAGGAAGAAAATCTATAGTGTGTGTGTGTCTATGTGTTTGTGTGAGTGTGTCTATGTGACTGCCTGTCTGTCACTAACCCTTACTTTTGTATGACCAAGTTTAATTTTCATGTACTGGTGCTGATGAGTAAAAGTTTCTCTCTGTGAGTTTTTCTCATTTTAATAACTAAAAGGATCAAGCTGCAAGCATCCAAACCTCATGGCAACTGTAACAGAGAGTTTACCTATAAAGCTCACTGGGAGAAGGAAGGAAGGAAGGAAGGAAGGAAGGAAGGAAGGAAGGAAGGAAGGAAGGAAGGAAGGAAGGAAGGAAGGAAGGTAGGTTTCAGATCCAACTTGCATATATGAATTCATGGTCACAAATCAGACCATAGACCAGAGCTTTCCAAATTGCCGCTGCTGGTGACACACCAGCGGCGGCGGCGGCACGGGGGGCGTGCGGCGGCGTGGGGGGACATGCGGCGGCGCATGCGTGCACGGGGCGGTGGCAGCAGCAGCCTCCACTAAAACGTGAAACCACTGATCCTGCGCCGCTGCTGCTGCCACCGTGCATGCGGGCACTGCCGCTTCCGGGTGGTGTGGCGACACACCACGCTGTGTGTGGCGACACACTTTTGTGTCACGACACACAGTTTGGAAAGCTCTGACATAGACAATGAACTTGTGGAGTACTTTCTAGCATTCCATCCCAATGAATTCCAGTGGTGTCCAGTCAAAAATATATCTTTCTGTCATCAAAAACTATCAATGTCTATGTGAACCACACCTTATTTGTTTGTATTAACTAGTCAGTTCTTAGATACCCTGCGTTATTGCTCCATTTCATGCCACTAGCAGAATGTGAGAAATGATGCCTCTGTAGAAATATGGCAGTCCTAAGGCATTTGATGTCCTCTGGGAGAAGCTTGGCATGAATGCCTGCTATGCAGTCCAATGAGTCTTACCTTCACCATGCCACAAATTCTGTGGGAGTTCCCTGTACTGGAAAACAAACCATGAAGTTTCACACACATCTACAACCTGAATGAAAACATTTTCTGTACCACAGATTGCCAAATATATGCAGGATCCATGACTAGATAAAACTAATCAAATGGTGTCTCTCTATCAGTTTGTTCTTCTGCAAGATGGGAATATGATGTTCTGTTGAAAAAGACCCAAGCTTGCTTGTTTATTGAAAACTACAGTAGATGCCCCTCTGGAAGAACTTCACAGCAGCTTACAATTGAAGAGTAAGGACAAACACAAAGACATAGATTAACCAAAATAAATCAGGAAAGGTAACAAGCTATACATAGGGGTGAAAATCCCATAATTTTTAAATCAGAATATCTGTGACTATACAGTAATGTTCAAGCAAGTGCCTTTATTCCATTGGAACACATTATGAGGATGTGCTCCAGTGTGTCTGCCATGTGTTCCTATGTGGCCATTTCATAGCTTTAATTAACAGACACCTCTGCAAATTACTTCTTTTCATAGCCTGACTTTCCTGAGAATGGGAATTTATTTCCTTCCTGCCTGCAACACCATTATCATGTTGAATCTTTGAGTGTTAACAAAATACTTCCAGAGTCAACAGAATAAAATGGGTTGGTGTTTGAAACATTTCCTTTATATATTTTTTTAATGTTGCTTTTACTTATTTTTCTATTATATTTTTAATAAGACACCATCCCAAAGATCTCTTATTCTAGTTGACCCGCTCCTGAGAGCTTGCAAAGTTCTGTATGCTTTGGTTGGAAGATCAGATGGGGAAAGCTCCAGAGTTTCCCTACAGAGGCAAGGCTTCCGAAAATGACAGGCGTTGTGGCTCCAAGCAGGCTTCAGTGCTAATCAGCCCTTAATGCCTGGCTCTGGTTCATATGATTTGATGCCTTTGAAAAGTCCCTCGGGCTGATCTGCATGTCTGTGCTTTGCAATGGGAGGAAAAGAGTCCTTCCTTTCCACATGGTTGAGTTCCTGTCAGGGTGGAAATGAAAGGCTTATTGAGAGATATATGGGATTTGCCCAGAAGTGTCGGAGGAACTGTGTCAACTCATTGGATAGAAGCAAAAGGGCGATCTCTGGGCACAAAGCAAAGCCAACCAGCAGATTCTATTGAAGTCCATGGAAACCTCTTGATGCCTTTAATTGGATTTAGATCTGGCTCTTGGCTCACTCCCCAATCACAGCTGATCTCCAAATGCTTTTTCTTAATGAACACAACTGCTTGCCAAGACGACTTTAAGATGTGCAAGGTTTAAGAGTCACCGCAAAGAACTTTTCAAGGAAAGTTAATGATTCCTTTTCAGGAAGAAAGCAGCCTCTTTCCTCCTTAAATCAGCAACCAGCCTTGAGTTGTGTGACACACTACTCTTCCTGGTTCCCTTGAGTGGCATATGCACTAAAAGGACACAATGGATATACTCATGATATTCAAAGAATAAACATTCTTCTCTGTCTCATCTTGAATGAGGTAGCATACAATATTCTCTCTCCAAACACTGACAATACATAGAAAGCTAGCTTGTAGAGAAGCAAGCTAGACCATAGTTCTCTTTCCTATTCTTTTGCTTCTTTATTCAGAGGAACAATGTTTCTTTTCTTATGACAGAGTATGTCTTTATTATGACAACTGGAATTTTTTTTTTTTTTGCATAAGTGAATAGGTACAGGAATCATGTAGGAAATAAAAGTATGTTACTTAATAGCTTTTAGGGTGGTTCACACTTCAAAATTTTTTTGTAAGTTTTGGAGTTCACGTGAGCCAAGCCTGATTCTGCTATTCATTCAGGCCCTAGGTGATGCCTGGAAGAAGGAAAAGAATGCCAGGACTTTAAGAAATCCACTCATTCAAGTGAATGTGTCTCTTCCTTCAAATCGGCCATAAAAATTCACTTCTTTAATTAAAGACATCCTCACATTGAGCACAACCCTTGGTGTCTGCTTCTACATATTCTTCTTGGAATGGTTAGCCATTATCTCCATTATCTTTGGCTGGGAAGTTGTAACTGAACTGAAAACTCAACTGGGGCTGTTTTGGAGCTGCTGCTGCTGCCTAACATTTACTGCTAAATTTTAATCAAATTTTGGATAATTGTGACTGTTTCCTTATATTTTTGGGTAGCAACATGCTTTGTATTTAGGTAAGGGAAAGGCCTAACCTGTGATAATTTAGGAAGAAAAATTGTAAAATTGGAGGCTGGGATATCACCATTAGCAATACTCATACTGTACGTTGCCTGGAGCATCTGTGCCTATCATGATAAAGACAAGCGGATAGAAAGTGGTTGGCCTTAAAAAGAATGCCTGTAAATCCACTACTTTTCCTTTGTTACCCACTGTACACTGTCAGAGGTGGATTAAGACTCAGCCCATGTTTCATCTCTTGCTTTTCATTCTGCTTTTAAATACTGCTCTCACTCATAGGGTAATCCTAACCTTTCTCCACAGCCTTCAACATTCTCAGCCTTTGCCAGTTTCTACTGGCTGTGCCAGTGATTTTTTTTTTTTGGAGGGAGGGAGGGAGGGAAGACAGTATTGGCCATAGTGGGAAGATTACTTGTTTTGTTTTTATTCCCCCCCCCCCCAGCAATGAGTTAATAAGGCATTAGGCTAAAAACTCCCACAAGACAATCAGGAATTCAGAACATTTATTGCAAGAGCTGAATAACTGTAAATAACGTTGAACTGGCAAAGCAGTAACAAGGAAAACTGTTTAGATATTTATTCGGTCAAAGTCATCAAACACCCCTCACAAACGGACGTAAGTACCGTAATAAGCAATGCACCCCTAGCCCATTATATGCTTTTATACTGTGGAGGAAAGAAAATGAGAACTGCTATATACAACACAACTTCAGTTAGTTTGAATTTTTCTTTTTGTCATTGCTGTTGTTGGTAAAAATAAATTAACCACTGGTATTTGCAACCTTTATTTTCTGAGTTTATTTTAAGACTAATGTTTAACTGTGGCACAAGATAATTTTTACTTTTTTTTTCCTTTAAGGACTTTTTCTCCCCTATGTTGCATGCTATTTGTTTAATTTTTTGTCATGCCTTAAGAAAACAAAAAGCCTAAGAATGTTGATTAGGATTTGTTAGACGTGCAACCGAGATCTTATTACATTAGAGTCACTTTGTTGGTTCCTTTTCAAGTGATGTGAAACTGGTACAGTATCTGCCAGGCATTGACCAACCATGAGAACAAACAGTTAAACAGCAAGAATTAGAGACTGAACTCTTTCATTTCCCCCGACTACCCTACCAGGAGAATGCTTGGTTACATTATGAAGGCACAACACATTAAATATTTTGTGGCTATGACCTAAAAACACTTGTGTTACTACAACACCAAGGCAAATGATGATCAACACAATTGGAGCCATTTAAGCAATAGGAACTGTCTGAAGGATAGACACATTTCACCCAATTATAAAGAAAGCAACTGCTAGAGACTGGCGCTGCATGGCACAACTACCCAGAAAGTTTGACTGCCCAAGCTCCATTGAGATAAATGGGTTCTTGAGTACCTCTCCCTCATTTCATTGGGACTCATGCAGCCAAACACCTTAGCAGACTGTGTCCATAGCAAATTCCCCTCTGCTAATTTTGACCAACATTATACTTTAGTGGGAATGTGCAGCCAATATCCTGCAGCTTTGTTGTAAAAGCCACCCATCCAGCTGCTATCACAGTTGATGACCCCTGTTTCTCCTCTTTGTTTTTAAATCAGAATATTAAGAAAAATATTTGTGGCTAAAATTTCAAAGCCCTTCTTTCAAGTGTATTTATAGTTTAGAACTGGCAAATAGGATTTTCTTTTCTAATTGGAAAAAAAGTGAAATAAAAATGCCCTCACCCCTTTTGCTCTGTTTTTAACACAAGTGTTTTGAGTTCCTTGGAACATGGTGCATCAGACAGATTATTCACACAAAACACCTTCACCAAAACAAACATTTTCTTTTCTTTTTTCTTTGAAAGAAAAGAAAGGAATGAAATAAAGTAGGGGAAAAAAAGGTAACCGTGAAACACAGAATTATGTTACAGTATTTTTTTTTAGGTGAACGTTATAAGTACACAAAAGTTATTAATAATAATTTGTTCTATTTACAAGTACTTGAACACTGATTGACTTAACGAGTGTCCACTGACGTTGTTAATAGCACAGTAGGTTTAATGTTTGCAGTTTTAGTTGTTTTGTTTCAGTAAAGATGTCAAGTATAGCAGTCCCAGCATAGCTTCAATGGCAACAATAACACAATTTCCTAATTGGATATACTTTCTAAGAATTGCAATTCATCTCTCTCTCAGTCTCTCTTTTTCTCTCTCTCTCCCTCTTTCTCTCTCTCACACACACACACTCACACACACACACACACACACACACTTTTTCTCTTTCTCTCATTCCTCCAATATACTTTCCTACTGTTTACAGCAGCAGTCCAGGGTAAAAATAAAAAATATCTTTTAAAAAAAGCTAATTCACAGCCCCACCCCTTATCCCCAATAAATTGAAAAAAGAAAAATCAGGATATTTGCCAACTGGAGAGGATCTCTGTAAGAGTTTGATTATGTCTATATAACAAAACCACACAACTAGTAGAAATGCTGTTGTATTGTAGTTCAATGGAGCTATCCCACAGTTATGCATATCTCAGCTATGTGACGCATAGTTCTAGAGGTCTACCCAGTACATAAAGCTCTGACACACACACACACAGTATTAGCAAGTCTAACTAGGCTAAAGTCCCTGTTCCAAAGAAACCGTTCCTTATAGCTGGTTCTCCTTTGGACTCTCCAAGGCTCCTGTTGCATGTTTATAGGACTTCAAGTTAGCCAAAGGAATGTCTGTCATGTGATTGCCAGGGTTGAAATGCCCTTCCCCAGAGCCAAATTGCTTCCGGTCACTGAACTGGTTTCTGTTGCTATCTTCTTTCCAGGTCCTCGTCAACGTATGTCCATTCACCAGTTTGTCTTTCTTAACCCATTCCTTCTGAGGTGCAAAGGTGGAGAGTGGAGATTTGGGCTGCTGGTATGAACCCAAGTTGGGAGGCATCCAACAGTTGTCTGAATGGCCCAGGACAAGACAATCTTGGGTGCACATTTCTGTAGCTTCTGCCAGTCCTCGAGGGCCAAGAGGTCCATCTGCAAGGAGGTGTGGGTGAGGCAGTGGGGAGAAGGAATGGAGGTAGAGAAAAAGAGGGAAGTTAGATTTTTAAACACTATCACATATATACACACAGAGAGAATCCCAAGCATAGTAGTAGTAATAATAATAATAATAATAATAATAATAATAATAATAATAATTCAGGTAAAAGGTTCACATGCACACTTTTTAAAAAAGCAAAGAAGGTGTACAAAACAGGAACAATCTTCACTGTTTCCTGTAGTATACAGCAAGACTTCTCTCATGCACACATTACACAGAAAACCTTGCTTGATTCTGGATGAATGCTAAGAAAACAATTCCTAATGCTAAAAGCAATGCACTAATGGAGCCAATTACCAAGGGAGATCATGAAGTCCTTTGCTGATTATAGTCAAACAGACCCATCTTCCAGAGATGCATTCATGTTTACTCTGTAGAGGGGGAGGGAGTTGGTCTTGATGGCCCAAATATCTGCTTCCCACTAGGAATGCTACATCTGCAGTGTGGTGCAGAATTCCAACCTTTCCATAAACTCGCTTTGCTCAATATGTGCAAAGTAGAGCAATGGTTGTCCCAGAATGTTCAAGTTTTCCTCCCAAATGGGCTGATACAGCTATTTACAGAAGTATATAATCCTGAAGACGAAACAGTTCATACTGCAGAACAGTTGAACTGGAATGCTTGGGTAGACTCAGTCCGGAGGAGGAAGGGAACATCCTTGGTGAAAAAGGAGAATGCTCTGGAATGTGATTGCATCATTTTACTCTATTACCTGCTATACAAATTATCAGAAGAAATGTCTAAGTATGAATAGTTAATCTGAGAACGATTGCATTGGTCATGGCAGAGAGGGAGGGAGGGAGGGAGGGAGGGAGGGAAGGGAAGTTAATTATCAATTTTTTACAGTTTCTCAAAATCAAAATCACAGCCACTTCAATGGGAATATAGTGCAAAACCCTTTGTACGTTTTCTGAAACTCAAGTGGAAAAACTAGCTTGCCCCAGAATTCTTATAATGAATTCTGACCTGTTTCCACAGGGACAAACTTCATGGTCTTTCTTTGCATATTTCTCAATGGAGTGAAACTGCAGATGAGTTATTGATTTAACCAGTGAAGGTATGATGGGGAAACAGGCCTGTGAGATGTATTCGTCTCAACTGACTTAGCCTTCCATTTTCCAAAACTACCAACAATTTCTCATGAGATTCTGAATATATGACTGTTTTAAATGGAAATGATTACCAACAGCAAAAGTAAAAAGTCTCAACTTTCCTATTTGCTCTCAAGAAATTTGCTTTTTTTATCTTATCTATAGATAGCCAATTGCTCTTTTCTTAAAACCAAGTGACAGGAAGTTGATTGGAAGGAAATAACTGATTTATTGGAAGCCCATAATTAACAAATCACCAGGAGGGCTGTAGTTAAAAGAGACAATGCAAATAAGAGAAAAATGAGCAACACCTACTGTAGATAACATTTGCAAACTGTGCAGACTACCCAATTAAACACACCCACCCCACCCAATTTTTCATCTTTAAAATATAGGAGTCACTGTATGGGGGAAAATAAGATAATGGCTATGGTTGCATTTGTGTATGCTTTCCCGTCTCTTCATTTTAAAAGGTCTTTCTAAAGTAAATGTTGTAAACCACTCTCCCCAAAATAAAGAATAGGTTTATACATATGTATGTATCACATGATTTATTACCTTATGCCACAATAACAACTCTCAGCAGAAACATGGTGATCAACAATGTTCTTCATCATAAATCTCTGAGTATTAGGGTGCTGAGTGATGAGTGGATCATCTCCAGACCAACAAAATGCCATTTTTAGAAATCCGTGGTCCCAATTGTATCTGCATTTTCCTTTGGGGGTTTCTTATGCAGGACCACAGTTTGACATGAACATGCAACATGAACCTACAGTCAATAAATCCATTTTTTTTTCAAACCAGACAACTGGCAGCATATTCAATGAAGTGGGCTCAGGTTTGGTCAGCTGGTGGTGAAGGTGGGAAGGCTCTGGTGGGACACATGGTAGCCTTCTGCTGAGCACATTGGAGAATTACTTAATAGATGGTACAAAGCCTGACTTTAAAAAAAATGTTGCCATTTGATGTTCAAAGTTGATAGCAGGCAGATTTTGAGGGTCCTTCTTGCCCAAGGCATTAACCAAATGCTAGTGGTGGCAAAAGATTTTCAGAACATTTAGCAAACTTTTGGCAGTGACCTGACAGGGGTAGAGACAATCTTACTTAGTAATTTGTCATCACTTTTGTCCTAAAGCAAATATAAGGGGAAACATAGATGAATTTCCTGAAAATTGAGGTAAACTTGGATGGACAGACAAACATTTTAAAAGGAGTTTTTGCTTTCTGCTCTGCTTGGGTAAGGGGCGTGGTGGTTCAGTGGGTAAGATGCCAGGCTTGTCGATCAGAAGATCGCAAGTTGGGAGGTTCGAATCCCTAGCCCCGCGTGATGGAGTGAGCTCCTGCACTATCCCCAGCTCTTGCCAACCTAGCAATTCGAAAGCATGCAAATGCAAGTAGATGAATAGGTACCACTTCGGTGGGTAGGTAACAGCGTTCCACGTGCGTCATGCCGGCCACATGACCGCAGAAGCGTCTTCGGGCAACACTGGCTCTTTGGCTAACAAATGGAGATGAGCACTGGCCCCTAGAGTCGGACACGACTGCACAAATGTGCGGGGGGAACCTTTACCTTTACCTTAAGCCTACAGAGATAGTGAATTTGGATATTGAAAGACATGTTGGATTTACAAGATATTTGGAGACTTATGAATGGGAACTCTAAAGAATATACATATTATTCAGAGAGGTATAAATCATTTTCCAGAATAGATATGTTTTTGATTTCTAAAAGTTTAATGATGGATGATAACAAGGTTGAAATATTACCTAAAACTTTCTCAGATCATAATCCTGTACTGTTAACTATCAAAGGGAAAAGGAATTTTTACAAAAGCAAATATTGATGATTCTGATACAGAAAATAGAGACTCAAATGAAATTTACGAAACAAAAACATTTTGAATTTGCAAACAAACTAGAAAGATGGTTAGCTTACAAACTGAGAAAACAAAGAAAAAAAAATGTAATTTCTAATATACAACATGAAGGGAAAATCTTAGTGAATAATGTAGATATACAAGAAGCCTTTCATTCTTATTATTCATCATTGTATAAAAAACAGGATGTTCAACCAGCTGATATTGATTAATACATGAGTAAGCAAAAACTAACTGTTCTAAATGATCAACAAAGAACAATGCTTAATAATCCTATAACAATATAGGAAATGACAATGGCCTTTAAGAAAATTAATAGTGGAAAAGCACCTGGACCTGATGGCCTATTGGCAGCCTACTACAAATGTTTGGAAGATGAATTATGTATAGTATACCTCTACAGAAAACCATGAATTCGATTTTGGAAACAGGAATCATGCTGGAAACTTGGAAAGAGGCCCATATTACATTGATTCCGAAAGAACAGCAAGATTTGACTTCAACAAAGAATTATAGACCAATATCATTATGGAATAATGACTATAAGATATTTACAACAGTGTTGGCGGAGAGAATGAAAAATATTCTTAGAAATTTTATTCATCAAGATCAAGCAGGATTTTTACCTAAAAGACAAATTAGAGACAATGTCAGAAATATCCTAGATGTATTGGAATATTTGGAACAACATAATGAAAAACAAGTTGCCTTGATATTTATAGATGCTGAAAAAGCTTTTGATAATCTAAATTGGTCTTTTATGTTTAAAGTATTGGAGACTATGAATTTTGGAGGAAATTTTATTAAGTGGATTAAATCAATATATACTCCTCAATTTGCTAAAATAATTGTTAATGGAGAATTTAGTAAACCATGTGAAATACAAATGGGTACTAGACAAGGTTGTCCCTTATTTCCACTTTTGTGTATATTGGTTTTAGAAGTCTTGGTCAGAGATATTAGACAAGATGATGGTATTCATGGTATTAGAGTTAAAAAAGAAGTTTATAAATTAAGAGCCTTTGCTGATGATCTAGTCATTACCTTAGAGAACCACTGGATGGGATTGAGTTACTGATGCAGAAATTGAAAGACTGGGTCGTTAGCAGGGTTCAAAGTGAACCTACAGAAAACAAAAGTTTTAACTAAGAATATGGATTGCCATCAACAAGAGAAATTGAGAGAAATGACGGGATATTCTATGGAGAAAAAAGTAAAATATTTGGGAGTATATTTAACATCCAAAAATGTCAAATTATTTCAGAATAATTATATTCCACTTTGGATAGATATTAAAAAAGATTTAGATCGATGGGGAAAATTGCAATTATCATTACTAGGTAGAATATCAGTGATTAAAATGAATATTCTACCACGAATTCTATATCTTTTTCAAACACTACCTATATTGACATCAGAGGAACCATTTAAACAATGGCAGAGGGATATTTCCAAGTTTATCTGGCAAGGAAAAAAACCAAGAATAAAATATAAAGTTTTGCAAGATTCAAAGGAAAGAGGTGGCTTAGGTCTTCCGGATTTGAAATTATATCATGCAGCCTGTTGTTTAGTATGGCTTAAAGAATGGATTGTTTTGAAAAATGAAAAATTATTGAATTTGGAGGGTCATGAATTAAGATTTGGACGGCATGGATATTTATGGTATGACAAAGCTAAAGTTAATGTGGACTTTAAAAGTCATTATATTAGAAGATCTTTGTTGAGAATTTGGAATAAATATAAGCCAACCTTATGTTATAAGAGACCCTTATGGATTTCTACGCAAGAAGCATTTCACAGTACAGAAGTAAGAAATAAGGATAAGTGGCTGACTTACAAGGATTTTTTAAAAAAAGAACAAGGGCATTATGTAACAAAATCAAAAGAAGAACTTGCTCAAGAAGGATATACTTTTCAATGGCTTTCTTATATGCAACTTATAGAGAAATTTAAATTAGATTTTAAAAAAATGGAATTTGAACAAACTAAATCGGAGTTTGAGATACAACTATGTGAAACAGATGACCACCTAATTGCTAAAATGTATAAATTATTGTTAAAAGGAGAAATGATGGAGGAACAAGTTAAAGACTGTATGATTCAATGGGCAAAAAATATTGGACATAATATACAAATGGGAAGACATGTGGAACAAAGGATTAAAATTTATTTTGTGTTATAATTTGAAGGAAAATTTTTATAAGATGATGTATAGGTGGTACATGACTCCACAAAAACTCGCTAAAATGTATGGGAATGTTTCCAACATATGTTGGAAATGTAAAAAACAAGAGGAGTCTTTTTACCATATGTGGTGGACATGTAAAGTGGCAAAGAAATTTTGGATTGAAATACATTCATTGATGCAAAATATATTACAAACACAAATTCCATTTAAACCAGAAATATTTTTACTTGGATTATTAGATGTACAAACAGAAAAACAATTTATTAGAATTACACAATATATGATTACAGCAGCAAGAGTTCTTTATGCGCAAAATTGGAAAAATCAAAAGTTACCAACAATACAAGAATGGATGCTAAAATTAATGGATATGGCAGAAAATGATAAATTGACATGTTTACTAAAAGAAAATTCAAATAATTATTATCTTAAAGAGTGGAAACCATTGATGGACTATTTGCAAAATGCAGGTGGAGCAAAGCTTGCATGGGGTTTTGATGATTAGATTATACTGTATATAAATAAAATAAGAAGACAAGAAATGTATATGAATATTATATCAAATGCTAGCATGTTAGAAAAATTTCTTTTATGTATTCCTATGACCATAGATAGATCGGAAGTCGATTAATTTCTATATCTTTTTCTACTTTTCTATTTCTTTGCTTTGCTTTTCTACACTTTTTTCTTTCTTTCTTTGATTTCTATTTCTATTTCTGTTCCGTTTCTAACTTTTAACTATGTATATTTTAAAATCTCAATAAAAAAGTATATATATAAAAAAGAAAGCATGCAAATGCAAGTAGATGAATAGGTACCACTTTGGTGGGTAGGTAACAGTGTTCCGTGTGCGTCATGCTGGCCACATGACTGTGGAAGCGTCTTCGGACATCGCTGGCTCTTTGGCTAACAAACGGTGATTAGCACCGGACCCTAATGTTGGACATGACTGCACAAATGTGTGGGGGTAACCTTTACCTTTACTGCTTGGGTGCTCTGTTAGCACTTCCTAAATAATTCTTGTCCCTCCTGCTTTCTGATGTTTGTCATGTAAGCAAAGCAAAGCAAAGCAAAGCAAAGCAAAGCAAAGCAAAGCAAAGCAAAGCAAAGCAAAGCAAAGCAAAGCAAAGCAAAGCAAAGCAAAGCAAAGCAAAGCAAAGCAAAGCAAAGCAAAAAAAAAAAAGTTTATAGTCAAGTTAATGAGTTTAGGCATCCCAAGGGTCTATACATTTTATTCCCTGCTCAATAAGCATGTATGCAGACATTCAACCTCTCCTTGAAGAGCTAAGAATGCGAGTCAAGACTGCCATACCAGAGCTGCAAAAATTCAAATAATCAGTAGATGGGAGCCACGGGTTAGAGTCTTCTCTCTTTGTTATCAACCAGAAATGACCTCACAGAAGCTAGTTTTGCTTAAAGCTTACCTTGGAAAGTAAAGTAGTACATAGCTGAAGTGCCATACACATACCTGGAGGCTTGCATATTATCCACACTTGCGTATTACCTACTCCAGTGTTTCTCAACCTTGACAAGTTTAAGATGGGTGGACATTCCACATAAATTAAGTCACTCTTGTCATGTGAGGCCACTGAAGTCCGATCCTCTCTTCCATCTACTATGGGGGCAAAGAACTATTGCTATTTGATTGCAGCTCGCAACACAGCTAACAATTAGTCATGTTCCCAGAGACTGATGAGTGATAGTCTTCAAAAACATCTAAAAGAGAGTCCTTTAGAACTTGTTAAGTCTTATGATGACCAATTCTGGGAGATCAGATTCCAATACAATCAATTGTTGCTGTTAAAGCTCAGTTCTTAAGTCATCTTTCTTTACTGTGGAAATGCTAATTTCTCCTTAGCACCTTCATTACAAATAAAGCAAAGTATTGTTTTAAAGTACAAGCTGTGAGCATGTTTTTACAGTTCACACTCTTAGCCACCAAGAACTAAAAATACAGTCCTATAGAATCCTGTGTCTCTTCAAAAGAATACCCCAAAGACTTCAGCTGGAGTTACTTTCAGAGAAGCAAGTACAGGATTCCACCTTGAATGTCATAGATTTTAAAGAAGTTTACATTAAAGAAGCAGTTTATTGGATGTTGTTATGTCTCTGGAGTTTTTAATGTTGTCATTTTCCCTCCAAATCATTTATTTGATTCTGCTATCATAACCCCTGGGAACACATTGGGCATGGATTAACATAAATGAAATAAAATGCCATAAAAGTATGCAAGCAGTTGGGACCAGAAGCTTCCTACATTTTCCAAAGAGCACTGTAATTTCAAGCTTTATATTTGTGAGCTTTAGTGGCAGAAAAACAAGAAAAAAAGATTCTTTACTTTACAAATCCACCATCGCAGTTACAATCAAAGTGCTGCAGGTATTTCATGAAAAGTGTGTGTGGGGGGGGGAATCTGGTAAAAAGGACTACCTCCAGCATATTGTTAACATTTCCAAAGGTTAATCTATAGGTTAAATGCTGATTATTTTCTTTTTTGCTGACAGCAGCAATTTGCTTTTAATTGGGTTTTCTCATTTTCTTCCCCAAACAGTAACACAACCCTATCTTGCTGACCCAAAACAGAATGATTAGCCAAGGATTAAATCTTACCTACCCAGAAAAGCACACAAACACACACACACACACACACACACAGAGAGAGAGAGAGAGAGAGAGAGAGAGAGAGAGAGAGAGAGAGACCCCATGGATGGACATATTTCAGGAAATAGTTGGCACCAACATTGTGCTTCCAGTGTGCATTGAAATAAATGTGATCCTTCAGCATCCAGATGCTGTTTAGCTTTCATGCGGTCTTCCAGAAACAGAAGAAGTGAAGCTCAGGTTCATATAACCACTGACATCTCTTTTAGCACGAGCTTTTAATGAAACATAAGTCGTTATAGTCCGGATGAAAATCTGCTCACGGCCCTTTAAACCATGTCAAATTAGTCTCAGAGAGATTTATTTCTCATTGAGTTTGCAGTCACTGAGATCTAAGACGCTTAATTCTGAGGCAGCCTAATGCACACTTTCCTGGCTGGCCAGTTTATACAGTAAGTTTACAGGGATAGCTTTGGAACTGTTTCACATCTCCTGCTTCAATATTTATTTTTGGGGGACAAAAATGCATTATCTGGGCAAACTGTCAGAGAACTGACTACAGCAGATTACTTTAAATAGATCTGTTATTTGGTTCTACTGCTCCATGTTTCTAAAGCTATGATTTGGGGCACATTTCAAACAACAAACTATAGCAATCACAGCAACTTATATAGGACAGATGCTGAAGCTGAAGCTCAAATACTTTGGCCACCTAATGCGAAGAGAGGACTCACTGGAAAAGACCCTGATGCTGGGAAAGACTGAGGGCAAAAGGAGAAGGGGACGGCAGAGGATGAGATGGTTAAATAGCATCACCGATGCAATGAACATGAATTTGAGTAAACTCTGAGAGACAGTGGAGGACAGGAAGGCCTGGCGTGCTATGGTCCATGAGGTCATGAAGAGTTGGACACGACTAAACGACTGAACAACAACAAAAGTATTGCTAATAGTATATTAGGGTTAGCCCCAACTACTGTAGTAATTGTGTATAATTTGGCTCCCACAGCAAAGCACCCAGTTCCTGTTGAGGAAAAACTAACAGCAATTTTTGATTGTAGATAACAAGCAATTGCTGATTCTGTCAAATTTATTTAGTTTTTCCTCACCTTTTCCTACAAAGGTCCTGAGGGTCCCATTTGCATGTGCACTTGCCTTGCTCACACAAAATTGGGTGCCATGTAATTCTAAGGAGGGCCCATTCTTTTATCCAAGTATCCCAGTTATTTCTTATTATAATCACTCGCACATAAATTCAGACAAATTCTCATCAATCCATGTTATTCCCCTGTCTACAGGCCATCTGCCACCAGCTGTCATATGGAACAGGCCTGATTATTTGATACTTCTCATTTGGACAGAGCAGTTTGAGTGTTTGTTTGTTTCTTTAAGCAGAGGTGAATTGAGTTTGTACTTTGATGAGAAAGTGCCAGGAAATCCCAGGATTGTAAGCTAGATAGAGAAGTTGAAAGAACATCTCAGAGGAAGGAAGGCACAGGCAACCCAATTCCATGTGGCACTGAAGAAAGCAGCATGCACAGGTCCATGAAGTCACCATGACTCAAAGGAGATGAAGAAAAAGGATAGAAAAGGGATGAGAAATACAGAGCAAATTATGGTCCTGCATCATAATTACACCAGTGGTTCTAAAGTCCATATAGCAGGCTAAAACAGGCAGCACAGAAGCTTAAATCTCATCAAGTAACACCATCCCTTACACTCAGGTAGAGAATTTCATTTTAGCATCATTCCCTGATTAATCAGGGTGTAGTGGTTAAGGCACCAGGCTAGAAACCAGGAGACCATGAGTTCTGGTCCTGCCTTAGGCTAGTCCCTCTCTCTCAGGCAGAAGAAGCCGCCAGCTGGGGAACCTTGGGCCAGTCCCACTCTCTCAGGAAGGAGGAGGAGGAGGAGACAATGGCAAATTACTTCTGAAAGTGTTGCCAAGAAAACTGCAGGAATTTGTTCAGGCAGTCTCCAGGAGTCATGAATGACTCAAAGGCAGAGACATACAAAAAAAAAAAGTGATATGCTTAGATAGTTTGTAATTTCTTTATTTTTTATTTTTTATTTCTTATTTCTTCTTTTCTTTTTCTATGATTAGTATCTTATTGTTTATTTTTGTTCATTTTTTTGAACTTTGTTTCTTCTTTTCCCTTTTTAAATTTTGGGTATCTTTTTGTAAAACTTGTTACGAAATGAAATGAAAAAAAAATAAAACTAAAACAAAAGAGGAGCTGCTATTCTTCTTGTTGTTAATATTTTCTAAATAGAACGAATGTGTGCACCTACCCTGGAATTAGGTATGTGAAATAAGAATAATACTTAATTCCATGCGAATAGAAATAACATAAAGTATATGGTATAAAAGAGAAGCATGTAGTCACTGACCATACATTAAGTTTGGTTCCACTGCAGCTATATTTACATTTATCTTCATAAGGGGATGTGCATTTATTTTGTTCATTGATGTATTACATACATACATATGTTTGTTTACTGGGACCATGAAGTGTACGCGGATTTGTTATATCAAAAATATTATTTTCAATGGAATCCAATTGCACATAAGTTGTGCATCATGTTGGAACTGAACACTGAACCATCTTTACTAATTTAAACACATTTCACCCCCACATACAGCTTTTGAAAAAAGTGCTTTAATTTCATTACCACATCCATTTGCTCTTCCTTTCTCCACCAAAGCATTCCTAGGATCTCTGATTCTCTCTCCCTCTTCCTTAAAATATTTGTTCTCCAAATAATGCCAAATAAACCTGGTTCTCTGTCTCAGCTGCTTGGATATCTAATGGCACCAATGCTGATGAAGTGGTACAAAACATCTGTCTTACCACTAAAACATTCTGAAGGCACCTATGGTAGCATGGAAGCAGGAAAATGCCTCTGTAAATGCTTGTGCTTAAAAGAATGCCTTTTCTCCGGCTTTGTCCTCTTAATAGCTGTCAGGCTGTCACAAGTCTGGGTTGTCTCAAAGCAGGCAGGTGGAGTACAGAATTATAATCTATACCAGTCAAGTGCTGGTCATGTCCTATTGGTAGAAAGGCACAGTTGTCTTTTATCTCACTTTATTATCCCCAGAAGCAACATTCTTCTGCCATTGATTAACTCACTGGTGCAATTAGTGTGGTGCTTCTGGCTGATCCCCTTTCAACCTGCTGCTTCAAACACCCTACTGCTCAAAGGTTGGAGGATTACTTTGGGACTGGAGCAGAGTCAGAAGTTCAGCATTGACAATCATCCTACTGCAAGACTGAGGCTATAGAACTAGGATGCAACGCTCTGGGCACCCACTAGATGGAAGCAAAGGGAGTGTCACATTTTTGGTGTCCTCAAGTGGCCATCCAAATTATTGCAGACTAGAAAGGGTAGCTCTATCCAAGATAGTTGTGGAAAAGGAGGCAGGGAATGGAAAGAGAAATTTCACTTCCCTACAACTGAACCTGAGATCTAGTTCAGTGTTTTTTTTTTCCTTAGCATTTCAGCTAAGAGCTTTGCTATTATTATCTGCTAGAAGCCTCTTTAATACTGTGCAGAATCACACACACCAACTCTCTCTCTCTCTCTCTCTCTCTCTCTCTCTCTCTCTCTCTCTCTCTCACACACACACACACACACACACACACACACACACACACACTACACTATCAAGGGACCTTTGAATACACAGAACATGTTCCCAAGTCCCAGTTTGGGTTACATGTATGGGTTTAGACCAGGGGTGGGGAACGTCTGGCCCGCGGGCTGTATAAGGCCTGCAAAATCATTTGGTCTGGCCCTGCCAAGGCATCCGCAGGCGGGACTCGAAATTCAGTAAATCTAGGAGCTCCCGCCCGTAAACCGCACTCCCCAGTGTGTCGATTGGCTCCTGCCCACACACCCTGCCCCCCAGTGCACACGATTGGCTCCCGCCTGCAAACCCCGCCCCCGGTCCACGAATGATGTTATAAATATCAAAATGGCCCTTGGCAGAAAAAAGGTTCCCCACCCTTGGTTTAGACAATGGACTTAAGCGACAATAACTGCATAGCTCAAAGGCCAGTTAGTAATAGCAATGGGACCAAGTTTGCAACGTAGAACAGAAAGTGTGGAAAAAAAGAAAGAAATAGAAGAGGATGCCGTGTGGATTGTTAGACAATATAGAATTACACTCTTAATTAATTAATTGTAAATGCTGCTCATTTTTGGAGTGACTGTGGATACCTTAATACACACACACACACACACCCATATAAGAAGCAGCATGAAAATATCTGAACACGATTTTTAAAAAAAAGATATTTTAAAGCCCCATCCCAAGCTATGGAAACTGCTATGTATACATCTACCTTAGTAAAGTATCCTTTTAAACTTTGATGTACATTTTTTTCTCCCCCTTCTAAACAAGAGACAAAGTTGCTTGTCAAGCAGTTACATGTTCATTTCAGGGAATTGTGATTATTATACAGAACCTAGTGCGCGCACACACACACACACACACACACACACTTTCATGGAATCTTGGCCCATCACTCAGTTGTCATTCCCATTAAAAAAAAAATCCTCAAGTGCCATTTAGTTACTTGTTTTGATTAAAAGTTTTTTGTGGGAACTGGGAAAGTTTCACTGTGGTCTCTATAATTAATTCTCATTTAGCTTTATTGTTCCTTTTCCCAAGACATATAACACGATGTAACACAGGTAATTGATTCCTTTTCTTTTTGTTAGCTGCCAGATTTACTCTAGCAAAACCCTTGAAAGCTACAGTATATCTTTCCCCGGATCAGTGGTATTTCAAAGGCTAAGAAAAACCATTGGCTAAAAAATTTAAATATCCAAAGAGAAACTTGAAGAATCATTTGATTAAAGATTGCCTTACACATATTCGGTCCATCTTTTCTTGGTTATATTAATGAACGAATCACAACAGAGTTACCTCTATCTATACAAATATCTTATTTCCTTCCTTTTAGCTTGACATACATATCTAGATGTCCAAACTTCAATAAAGGTTCCCCAACAGTGGTTTGTTAAAACTTTCAATAAAGGAATAACGGTTCACCAAAAGTGCTTTTAGGGATATGAATACATTTTGAATATATAATTGGGGAAAAACTGGATTTGCCTCCATTTCTCATTTCCCTTCAAAAAGCAAGGAACCACTGAAGCTGCAGAGAACAAGGCTTCAAGCATCTTCATGCTGTTCCTGCTGAGACTTCTTTGACCAGAAAAGATTAGAGATGGGAGGTGATTCTTTGGGGGGATGTCCTGAAGTAGCTTTTTGAAAGCAGGAGGAAGATAGATCTTAGAGGGTGTAACTTCAAGGCGCTCGAAGCCTTTGGAAGCAGAAGTCCCAGTTCACCCAACTTTGTCTATCCTTCCTTTGAAAAAGCAGAACTAATATGGAAGGATGGGGGGAAGGTTGTTGAATTAGGGATATATCAGAGTTTTGTTATGTTCATTGTTTGATTTAAATTTTACCCAAATTGCCACTTTCTTCATATACAGAACTGAAAGAACTTTGGAGTATTTTTTTTAAAAAAAATTGGAATGGAACAGAAAGAAAACCGAGATTCCTCCATCAAGGCAAAGAGCTTTAAATGCCCATTAATGTCTGAATTTGAATCCCTTGATTTTGATTTTGATTTTGATTTTGATTTTGATTTTGATTTTGATTTTGATTTTGATTTTGATTTTGATTTTGATTTTGATTTTGATTTTGATTTTGATTTTGATTTTGATTTTGATTTTGATTTTGATTTTGATTTTGATTTTGATTTTGATTTTGATTTTGATTTTGATTTTGATTTTGATCCCTTGTTTTGAATTTGAATCCCTTGATTTGAATTTGAATCCCTTGATTTGAATATTCAGCCAAGCTTATGGCCATGAAGCAGGCCGGTCACCTCTTTTTCTAAAATATCTTCCATTTTAGGAGCCAAAGAGCAGGCAGCTATACCCATGCTGGTGAGATCTGTACTTTTTTGAATTTGGCCAATTTGCTCAAGTTTCGTTTCGTTTTGTTTTGTTTTTAAGCCTTAGCAAAATCTGCAGATGAAACCAAATCAAATTCCTTGTTGTAACTCATCTTCTCCCTCTTCCCCAATGTCCGGCCTTGCTGGAATAGTTGTGACCTGTCTTCAACGGGCATTTTTTCTGTACAAAGTCAAGTCTCTCCATTTTGATGCTCTGCCTCAATTGGCCTCTTTACTTCACAAACAGGGCCTTCTGCACATACACAGGAGCTCTGATTGGCAAGCAAAATGAAATGCTGCAGCTGCCCAGCTCTATTGATCAGATCTGTTGCTTTGCGTTGTCATTCTGAGAGAATGTTCACTCTACCTTCCCCACAAAGTGAAAACCCCTTTCAAAGTTATGTGCAGTTGCCTTCACTGCATCAATTTTGGAATTAATCTTGGTTCATCGAAGTCTCCTGCATTAAGTGAACACTTTGTTAAAAATGCATGAGAGCCGAAGAAGGAAATATCCAGATGCCCTTTTTCTGTATTTCAATTTTCAAGTAAAATACATTGCTATATAAAAAGAAACATCGTCTGGCTTTAATATCAATGTCACATTCCAGAGGAAGGCAGGCAAGCAGTCACCTTGAAAAAATATCAGAGGAGAAACCAGGCTAGATTCTGTAAAGCCTTTTTTAGCAAATATGTTTGGATTACATTTTTACATGTCTCTCCCACAGATTTGATTCTTTGGTCACAGACGAAAAGACAACAGTGGATGATGGCAATGGTCCAAAAACAACAGCACATGGCTACCAAAGCAGCAGATTCTGTCCTCCAGAGAATATGGTTATTTAGATAGAATTTATAGCTCAAAAAGAACAGATATATGAACATCATTATAAATCTGCACCTTCCATTTCTTAGCATGGATCTCATCTGGGGGTTTTTGTGTGTTTTTTTTAACTGAAGGAGCAACTGCTGAGGAGAATATTAGCACAATGAATCCACCTTTCTTCTTCTCCTGCCCCTACTCCAAAAATAGCATTTTTGCTTCACTCCACATCTTTTCCAAATATTGCAGGAAAAAAACACATATTCTGTCTAATATTTCAACAAAAGTTTATACATTTTAGCATTAGTACATAATTCTGTTTCAAACTTAATCTTACGTTGTTCAAAACCATGAAATCTTTTATCCACTTTAAATTTTTCTGATGATTGTACTTAAGAAAACCATTGACAAGATATCCTTCTATTGTCAAATCTTCTCTTGATTTTACTTTACAATTTATTTATTAATTTTTATTTATTTATCACATTTCTTCACCGCCCATCTCGACAAACAACTGGGTGGTGAATCCCCTTGAGAAAATTCTAGTACATCGCAGCAAGTTAACAATTTATGTTTACTTATCATTTCTCATCTATAAAATGCTCCTTGTGCTCAAAGCACCAAATGCGTTTCCCAGCAGAACCTAAATTTATAGTTATTCCATACTCTAAGAATGGCCCGCCTGACATAATGGTTTTTGAAATCTACATTAATCATAGATATCCATGCCACCCAAATGTCAGATCATGTCCTTCTAACTCCAATAGCCTTCTATTTCTTAACAACACCCACTCTTTCACCCAAACTAAACACAGGCAGTGAAATATAATTTCAGATCTGGTAGACCCAATCCTCCTCTTTCCTTTGCATCTTATATTTGTACATTGTACCTTATATTTAACTTGTGTTTTTCCACCTGCCATTGTTATATAGCATACTCCTTAGATATATCCTTCTGCCATTGTTTAAATGGTACATCAGTTGTCAAAACAGGTATTGTCTGAAACAAAATGGACAGCTTCTCTACCCTACTACTCAACAATGCTTTTAAAGGGAACTCTAACACACATTTTATTTCTATATTGTCTGTTCAAGATTTATCCAAATTTACTTGCACATTGGAAGAGGAGACAAGTGTCCATCCTTCCATTGTGTATCTTTCCAAAGGCAGTGTGGTCTAATGCCTGAAGAAGGAGTGGACCATGAGCATCTGCAGGTAGGACAAATAATGCAACAGCCTCACAATTTTTCATGGAAACCCTGCCCCTTTTGCACTTGTGTGGTGATATCATGGCACAGGTTGCATCATTTTGATGAAATCTTGTCTTGCTGCAGATGACTTTGGGAGGACCATCCACAATGGCTGGTCCTTTTTTTATGGCCCTAGAGTCTCCTGAAATGCAGTAGCAAACTTCAAAGATGAAAGGGACAAAACAAATGTCAGTAATAAAAATGGGCCATGATGCCATTCCTGTGACACTTGCAGACTCTCAAAAAGCTTTTTCTAGCCAGAATTGCATTTCAGTGGGTTTTTTTTTTGAGACCCTAGATATTCTTCTGCTATTTTCTATGCTCCAGGACTTTGAGGAAGCTAAGACCCAATGTTGTTTAATGGATCATATTACATCAATGTCAAGGAAGCACTATCTCTCTGGGGTTCATCAGCCACTCTAATTCTGCAGAAGACATGTGCATCTGAGCGGCTTTGGTAATAAAATCTCCTCTAACACAAAGAGCACTACTCATACATTTAACAAGTTAGTTGACTGTACATTTGCAGTAATATCTATGCCTATTGCCCCCTTTAAAAAGAAATCATTTCATATTGCTGCTCGGGCGGGCATGGATTTATTTCCTTCTTATCAGTCCTAATGTGCAGATAACTGTGGTTCTCTTGGCTGAATTCTCTCTTTTGTCAGCTGTGAAACATTATTCAAGAAGTCAATGTTTATGGTCTATTTTTCTTTCTTTCTTTGTTTCTTACCTTTAATATTTTCATCAGGTCAAAATGCTCCCCAAAAAGAAGCATGGTGGCTTCTAATCACTTTTAGGATATTTAGCCTCCCTGCAAAGCAATCTGGTGTTCTGGTCCTTGGCTGATACATATACGTTGCAAGAGGACTCACAGATTTTGGTGTGGTTTGCTTTCAAATCAATAGGCTTCAAATTATAGCCAAAACCTTTCTTCAAAAAATCAAAACATTTCTTCAAGAATATCAGAAGATTATTGGTTCTTCAAGAATATCGGAAGATTATTGGTTCTTCAAGAATATCGGACGATTATTGGTTCTTCAAGAATATCGGAAGATTATTGGTTCTTCAAGAATATCAGAAGATTATTGGTTCTTCAAGAATATCAGAAGATTATTGGTAATCCCCAGCCACCAATACTAAATGGCATAGCCTGCTTGGAGCGAAACAGGCTGAGATCGAGACATCCAGCAATTTCTACCGCTAAAGCTCTTATAGAAGACGATTTCAATATCCACAACACATGGAAACAACATTGGCTAGGAAATTGCCCTCCACAATGCTAAAGCTTGCCCTGTATCTTGGAAAAACCACCTGGATTTGACCAGCCCTGTGCGATATGGACAACCTTGAACCGAATTCGCATGGGTCATGGTAGATGTGCAGATGCCCTTTATAAATGGGGCAAAACAACATCATCGAATTGTGACTGTGGGGCCGAAAAACAAACTATCTAACATATAGTGACAGAGTGTCAAAACCAAGCCTAAAATGGAGACTTTGCTGATTTCCTGGCTGTGAAAACTGAAGCAAAAAACTATATTTGTAACCTAGACATACATTTGTAATTTTCCTGTCTATATTTTATATTTTATATTTCATATTTATTATGCTCTATGTTTTTTTATTGTAACGCGATGTGAATGTGCGATACAATAAATAAATATAGCCAAAACCATAGTGTTACCTATAGGCAGTTTCTCTTACAGTGTCAGCATAATATACTTGAAATGTAGAAATTGAGATAGATGATAGATGATAGATGATAGATGATAGATGATAGATGATAGATGATGAAAGAAAGAAAGAAAGAAAGAAAGAAAGAAAGAAAGAAAGAAAGAAAGAAAGAAAGAAAGAAAGAAAGAAAACACAACTCCAGGGATGTGGCAAGCATTCAAGGTTTTTGTATTTCTGAGTCAACACATGTTTAGTTTATGATCCTATTTTACATGCACTTGATAAATTGGGGATCTTTTCTCTAAGGCATCCAGGGTCAACTTCCAAGGTCCAAGTCAACCTTCACAAAGCAGCAAATAACTATCTCAATGCTATTCAAGTGATAATTTATTTGGCTCCTGCATGCCCTGATCAATAAGTATGTTGCTTACTTGCTACTCCTTTTAAACCAAGCATGTATTCACTAGATCAAAATGTCAGTGTTTGTTCTCTACTTTGGGATGGCAATAATAATAATAATAATAATAATAATAATAATAATAATAAAGCATAGCAACCTGATTCCTTTGTTTTTCCATGAGAAAGTAAGATTAAGGCTACGAAATTTAAGCTGCAAAAATCAATTCAGTCACTAAATGGAATCAAGAAATTAGAATTTCCTATATCTCTTTGGTACCATGTAGATGTGTACCAATTCATCTTGAATTTTTCAGTCCGGATATGGTAGCCCTAAAATGAGGCGGCAGAAATAAAGGCCAAAGATGTTTCTCCATAACACACTTACTGCTTGAAATGCCAGCTGGTGTTTTAAAACGAGCAAGAAGAAAACCTATTCCTTCTCGACTGCCAAATGTAAATGATTTTCAGTGCTAAATGAATAAATAGTTCTGAAACAATTAGCAACAAAAACACATAGTAAGTGCTGAGTAGCTAGGGTGTAAATGAAAATTTGCATTCTGTCAAGAACCATGTTATTAAAACAACTCTGGATAATACCTAAGCCATTCAAAATGGTCTGCAAGATTATATCCATGCCATTGTATGTAACTAGATAACAGGTTAGTCTTTCCCAAGTCAAGACATGTCAAAGCCATTCTCTTCCATCTCCATGGAACAGCACACAACAGTTGTCAGTTATGCCTGGGGTGGGGATCTTGCTTCTGCTTCTCTAGCCAACCCCACTGGAGTCCTTGAACAAGTGCCAGCCTCTCCTGAGACAAAGATTGCCAGGGCAAAGGATATTAAGGTACCATGATCGAAGTATACCTAGGTGAACTCATGCAATGATTGCATTTGGTGGAGGTGGGGAGGACTAAAAAGGTAAAGGTTCCCCCCACACATTTGTGCAGTCGTGTCCGACTCTAGGGGCCTGTGCTCATCTCCGTTTGTTAGCCGAAGAGCCAGCGTTGTCTGAAGACGCTTCCATGGTCATGTGGCTGCGTGACACGCGTGGAACGCTGTTACCTTCCCACCGAAGTGGTACCTATTCATCTACTTGCATTTGCATGCTTTCGAATTGCTAGGTTGGCAAGAGCTGGGGTTAGTGCAGGAGCTCACTCCACAAGCAGGGCTAGGGATTCGAACCTCCGAACTTGCGATCTTCCGATCGACAAGCCTGGCGTCTTGCCCGCTGAGCCACCACACCCCGTGGGGAGGACTATCTTCCAATTAAAGTACAACCAGATGTAACTTCAGTAACTTTCCTTGCACTGTAATCTACATGGTTGTATTCTCTGTTTCCTCTCAGGCTAGCAAGCCTAACCCCAGAGAAGTTTAAGAGTATTTCCTACAAACATCTCTTTTATCCCACTTTTCTCATGACAGAACCTTCCTGCCTAGAATCTGTTCCTATTCAGTGTCTCATCTTGCTCCACTGTGATTCTTTCCATCCCTGTCTCTTCCTTCTTTTCCAACTGGTGCTGCCCGTTGTCTTGAATCTTGCTTCCATTCTCTAACTCTGCTTCTGTCAAGGGCTGTTCAGATATTTATAGGATCCCGAGTTGATGCCAACCTATGCTTTTTTCCCATCAACAGTGATGGAGGTAGCCTTTGTCAGGGCAGCGATTGAGTGGCACTTTTAAGTAACATCATGATCATAATCATCATAATCAGACACCACACTTTGCAGCCATCCTCTCCAGATAGCCAAAAAAGAGGTCTGTTATGGCAAGCCCCTGTAGGACATTATGCATTGAAGGTTGCATAACGGCTGCCAAATTTCAGATGGCCATTAGATGGCAGCAAAGGGATACAGGAAAAAATTCTAACCCTTTGCTGCCAACTAGAGTTCTTCCAAATTCTTGCAGTGCAGGTATGGTAGCCATAGCACATTATAACACTGTTGAGTTCAGTAGCCAAAAATCCTTAGTAGGCATGGAAGAAGGGTTGCATATTGTCTTCAACAAGGAAAATAAGATATGTAATGGAGAAAGCAAAGCCTCAAGAAAAAGAAAGAAGAAAGAAGGTAAGGAAGCAAAAGACTTTCATTCAGCCCACATGCAGCTTTCAAAAGCTTTGGGTGCTGCTCCCAGACCACTGGGAGAAGTTACCACTGAATTCTAAGGTGATGGAAAGGGAAAAGTAGAACCCTAACCCTAACCATGGGGGAGTAATCATATCAACTGTATTTTATCCAATTCAATTAAATGCAAATTGAAACAAAAATCAAATCAAATGTATCTTTTGCTTTCCACTCTACCCATTTATTTGTCTTAGTTCCTCCTATTTTTGGAACATGGTCCATGGCACATTATTTAAAACCAACTCAGGTACTCAGACCCTCACCCCATCCCCACCCCTGAAAAAGAGAGAATCCAGTATATTGCTATTATAAGTGATGCTGAGAAAACTGGCCAACAGGCAGAACCTGGAAATCTCCAAGTTTTATATCTCCCACAAATTCACTAGGTTGCCTCAGGCAAACCATTATTTTTCAGCCTTAGCCATGATATCATCTGTAAGGTAGGAATAATAATGCTTTTCAACTTCACCCAAAGGAAAGGATTTAGAAAACGATAGCATTTTTTAAAAACTCAGAAAGTGCTTCTCCTGCCTTATTGTTTTCTTTTCTTCCTCGTCATCCTCTTTTCCCCAGTTTCGGTAGGAACCTCATTACACCTCTTAAAAACAAAGCCCATGTGTAAGAAACATAACAGTTCCAGTAGAAGAGAATATATGTCGGTCAGGATTGAACTCTGGAGTCCTTGGTGCTCTCTGAGCTTGGTTGTTTGCTTGCAGATGTTTCATTATCCACTGATGATGTTACCTAGTTGGGTAGTGAAACATCTGCAAGCAAACAACCAAGCTCAGAGAGCAGCAAGGACTTCACAAACATAATAGTAAATAGAGTTTTGTAGATAATGGACTCCACTAACTACTTTTTAAAAAATAATTATTTTAAAAAAAATCCATATCATATTCTCAGGATCTTCTACACCATTAACAACAAATTTGTCGAAGGCTTTCACAGCCGAAGTTCGATGGCTGTTGTGGGTCTTCTGGGCTGTGTGGCCATGTTCTGGAACCACAATTTCCAGAACACAGCCACACAGCCCGGAAGACCCACAACAGCCAACAACAAATTTAACGAAAACAAGATTAAGATCCAAAAGAACTTTAATCCTTTGTGGGGTTTCCATTTCCCATTTCAGAATAACCACAAAATTGGGCTTTTGTACCTTCAGCTGAAGTACTTTGGCCACATAATGAGAAGACAGGATACCCTGGAGAAGATGCTGATGCTAGGGAAAGTGGAAGGCAAAAGAAAGAGGGGCCAACCAAGGGCAAGATGGATGGATGATATTCTGGAGGTGATGGACTCGACCGTGGGGGAGCTGGGGTTGGCGATGGCTGACAGGAAGCTCTGGTGTGGGCTGGTCCATGAAGCCATGAGAGTCAGAAGCGACTGAACGAATAAACAAGAAACAACAACCTTCATCCTGGTCAAACACCATAACTGGTGAACTGAGCTGTGAATGTCAGCCTTCTTACAGTGCTGGA
The DNA here is from genome assembly GCA_023362775.1 of Charina bottae. Classification (NCBI taxonomy): domain Eukaryota; kingdom Metazoa; phylum Chordata; class Lepidosauria; order Squamata; family Charinaidae; genus Charina; species Charina bottae. The sequence continues at coordinate 4,319,944 of JALMGJ010000004.1, read as the reverse complement.
CCCAGAAGGAACACAACGACCCAGCACACACCCAATACAAGGACCCAAAATACATACATGTTCACTGCTAAACAGGAAAAGAAAATGGGAGTTACTCCAAGGAATTGGTTCCTGCAGAATTTTACAATATCAAGACAACACCTGTCCCAAGTTTTACACTTTTGTGATTTGACACTTATTAATTATGTGGAGACAATGGAGGAAAGGATGAACATTTGTACCATTAAGCATTTAGAAGGTTGGTTGTCAATAGTAGTTTCAAATGCCACAACTGTGTGTTAATAGATGACTAGAGAAATGTGCAGTGAAAGTTTATAACACTGGGTGGCACCCCACACAAATACGCATGTTCATACCTGCCCTAGGAAAGTATATGAGCGTTATAATTCAACTCTGTATGTTTACTCAGTCCTGCTCTGTTCATTTACTCTTACATAGGTATGCATAAAACGCAGGTTTAGATTACAGTACAATGCACACTTCCTTAGGATTTAAACCCACTACATACCTACAGAGTGGGTGTTGCTCCTGAGTGAACATAGATAAGATATGGCTATCAGTGCATCTCATTTGGCTTCATTCAAAATCCTCAAGGCCTTTGCCCCACAAGGAACTCTAATTCTCCTCTATTTTCACATTAGTGGAAATGTGGTGATGAAAATCAGGATTTGCAGATAAACCTCTGAAATTAAACTCGTCTTAGTAATGCAGTCGTTTCAGAATTTCCTCTTGATGACTTTGAACAAGCCAGCCTTTTCTAGCCTGCCTGCCTTGCAGAACTGTTGTTATGGAGATAAAAAGTATGCACAATTCACATGCAGCTTTCCCTGAATTTATTAGATGTTTATACACTGTCCTGAAGTGTAGATAACCATGCAGGAGGGTGGAGGGAAGAATCAAGTGGGAGGGAATCAAGAGTCAAGAGGGAAGGCAAGTGATAAAATATGCATTGTGGCATCACAAGTTGGACTTACAAACTTGCACCCAAGGTTGGGACTCAAGTAGAAAAGGGTGAGGTTTTTGCTGTGATGTGACTGCATATACAGCATGTCATCATTTTTGTCACTGGGTCTAGCTCTGGATGCCAATGTTTGGAAGTAGTATATGAATGCCCATGTAAATAAACAAATAAACTCTCAGATATATCATTGGGTGAAACACTTTTGCACATTTTAGCAAAGAACCTAAAATTGTTCTGAAACGAATCCCTTCCCCATGCTCTTCCCTTTGGGCTCAATCAAACTGCACAGGGTATGAAAAAGATGGACACTCTATTTCAAACCACATCAAAACGGAACTCAGTGAGTTCTTAAAATCCTATAACAAGACTCAGTTCTCCGACAGTGCTGGAACTGAAGACACCGGATCAGACAAAGAGAATGAATTGATCTCAAACAAGAAGGAACATGAACAAGGCTCCCAATTTGCAGTTGACAATTTGAGGCCAGATCATTGGGCTTTCTTCTCTGGTATTTAAAAGTGAGTTATCTGTAGCACACAGACTTGACTTTGATCCATCCTTTGCTACACAAAGCAAATAGAGAGATAAGTGTATTCGATATTATGGGTTGGGAGCCTCTGAGGCACCGAAGCCTTGGGGGGAAAAATGTAATTGTTATCAAATGTCCTATATATGTTTAGGATACTCTCTTTTGTTCTTTCCTGAACTTCTCTGTGATAAGCAATGAAATGGAGAAGAGACGTAAGGGAGAAGTTTGAGAAATAAATAGTATATTATAGGAAGAATGAATCACCAAAAATATGAGCATTTTATAAGTAACCAAAGGGAGTTGATTTTTACTTGCAATTATTAAAAGGGCTATAAATATTACAACTTGAATTGTAGGTCTGTCTTGACCCAAAAAAATTGTAGGTCTGGTAAAAAGTGGCTAGTGTTCCAAAAAAAAAAAAAAAAAATTAGGATCCAGATGTCAATGTCTTCCCCATTGGCCACATCCAAGTACTTACTACAGAATTAGTCCCATTAATCTCAACTGAACTTTGGAGGATGTGTATGTGGGACTGCATTGTCCTAAAAGGATGTCTCAAATTTGACATAGCCTTGCATGTATTGAAAAGAAGTTTGCCCATGTTGAAAGTTGTCATATAAGTCAAGATTCAAATGTAATTTGGGGGGATCTTCCACTAGCAATGGAATTTCAAGGGACGTTCAAACAGTGTTTTTGGGGAGGGGAATTCCCAGAATTTGCACTATTGTAAACACCGTTCATTTCACAATAGTTCTGAATAGCCCAATTCCCAGGGACCCAGAGGAAATTGTAAAATGGCCATTGAAGGCTCTTTAGAACCCATGAAAATAATTAAAGGTCGGGGTAGGAATCCAAGGTTGCCACTCAGACAGCAATTCAAAAACATTTTATGAGGGCAGAAAAGTTATTCTAACAATGGAATAGTCTTTTAGAGCTTATATATGTCAAGCGTTTTAGAACAATCATCTGTCATTTATTATTTGAAGAGGAGGAGCTGAGGATCATGACTTCTGCATCATCAAGAGATGATCTGTTGGTCCTCTCCTGTGAGGAAAAGAGGGTGTTAGGATAGCCAGAGCAGAGCAACCGCATCTCAGAGGGAACAAACTAAAGAAATAAAATAAGAGGAATTACTCAGAGTCTAAACAAAACTATATTGCCTAATGATGAGTCAGGCAAAGAAGTTAGGTTTTTAGCCTGGGAGTTTCACATCTGACAAAAAAGTTCTAGCTCTCACAAATCAGATTCCATATACATGGAAAATATTCTAAAAGGGCCTCTGTGTAGACAGGTGAATACGTTTTGAAATATCGAGTCTCCTCTAGGAAGAGAATATATAGATTCACTTGGTCAGCCTCCACTTAATATATAAATAATGGATGTATCTGCCTCTGCCTCTGCCTCTGCCTCTGCCTCTGCCTCTGCCTCTGCCTCTGCCTCTGCCTCTGCCTCTGCCTCTGACTCTGACTCTGACTCTGACTCTGACTCTGCATACAGGATGTACCAAAAAGTCATACCCCATAGGCCAATCACAATATGTTTGGGTACACCCTGTATATCTCTCTCTATCTGCAGCAGCAGTGAAAATGAGGCCTCAAGTATCTCAAGGTGTCCCACAGTTATAATCTACCCTATGTATTCACCATTCTAATATTCTAATAATTTTGAACCATTCTAATGGTTCTAAACATTCTTACATTTTTATATAATTTTATATAATCTTGTTGTAGCTTGCAGTTTTTGGTTGTATCTTACGTTTCAGACCTTTGGCTGTAATAATAAAAAAAACCCACATTATTATTATATCTATACCTGTATCTATCTATACACTTACATCTACATGCATAGCTTTGTGGAACACATTTGATCTTTCAAAGGAAAACGGTCATGATACAGTCAATACTATGTTTTAGTCAAGCCTTGGGCTTCAAAACAGCATTTACAAAACTCTTACTGGGTATACAACTCATATTTACCTGCCACCTGCGTATTCTGACAAAACCTCCAATGGAAAGATGAACTTTTGTTCTAACAAGAGACACATTCATGCAGTTCTGTTTGGGCACAAGGACATCCAATAGCTTCCTCTATCTAAGTGAACAGAAATAAAATATAGTATTTACCCAAAATCGGAGAATGACTGTGGCTACTCAAAGTCACAGTGGTTGGTGACTTCTTTGAAAAATGTTGACTGAACTCTCCTGACTAGTTCTTCATTTTGTCCTCAGTGCCTGGACACAAAGCCTTTCCAAATGTAAATCCTATCTTGGATTGCTTTCTGGGGAAGATGCATTGAAGTACGCATAATGCCAAGCTGTTCGGCACACAGCTCTTTCTCATATAAGAAATGATGAGATTTTCACTAAAGCTGTATGGAAACTCTGAATCAATTCAGAGGAAATAGTGATCATTTTCCTGCAAGATAACAATGCTAAAGGTTTTTTTTTTTTGGGGGGGGGGTACAATTAATGCTATACTAACCTCACCCAAGCTTCAGAGGCTCTATACCTACCAATGCACTTAGAGTCAGTCCTTTTCTTGACCCTTAGCACCTCCCTGCTCCTCCTGACTTTATTTTTCATGAATATTTTCATAATTTTAACAAAATAATGCTACAAATCAAAGCACCACACTCCACATAAACATTCATATACTGTATATGGCAATGACAACCCAGTGTTCCACCTGCCTTGAAAGAGAAACTAAAAGGCGGTATGATAAGAAAAATCCCAACTAGTTTCCCATTCCATAAATTAATATTTATAAAGAATGTTTATGGTATCTTTGTTAAAGTGATGGATTTAGGATGGGAGAAATGCAGGTTTAAGTCTGCTCTCATCCATGGAAGCTCATCGGCTGAGTTTCAACTAGCACTCTCTCCCAGTTCAACGTATCCCATAAAATTGTGGGGGTTGGGTGGGGGGAAAGCTCCAGGAGAAAAGCTGGGCTATAAATCTACACAATAAATCAATATTGTAAAAAATGGCCATGCCCACTGACAGGAGCCACTCAACAATTTTGTGAGAACATCCATGGCATACTCCCAAACTTCCAAACAAGTCCACCTCCTGAAAATGGTTGGGGGCTTCTGATTTTGGAGACGTAAGGGGTTTTCATCCTTCTATATTTATATATTTATTTTATTATATTCATTTATTTATTGCTTTTATATACAGTAGCTGCCCATCTCATATACATGGTTCTAGGTGGCTTACAATACAATACATAAAATACAAATTAAAAAATAAATAAAACACATATCAGCCAGGCATCATCCAACCAATTATCGACACAGCCAGGATTGGGCACGAAACCAAGTGTTCAAGACCTTAGGGCCAACAGGGATGGGACCAATCTAATTTTATACCACTTATGATTATTCCTCAGGAGCGCTTAAAAACTAACAACAACTTTTCCTATATAAAAACGTAATCAACTCAACTGTAATTGCAAGCAACAAGAAGACAATGAGTCCAAAAGGTCCAAAATAGGTCCAAATTAGGAAGTAGTACATTTAACAGGGTAAAACCAATGTCCAGTCGCTATGCAATGTGCTCTACATCGGGCTACCCTTGAAGAATATCCGGAAGCTACAGCTGGTGCAGAATACGGCCGCACAGGCAATTTTAGGTGCACCAAGATCGGCACATGTAACACTTCAGCTACGCGAGCTGCATTGGTTGCCAATTTGCTTCCGGGTCCAATTCAAGGTGGCATGGTGGCTCAGCGGGTAAGACGCCAGGCTTGTCGATTGGAAGATCGCAAGTTCGGAGGTTCGAATCCCTAGCCCTGCGTGCGGAGTGAGCTCCCGCACTAGCTCCAGCTCTTGCCAACCTAGCAATTCGAAAGCATGCAAATGCAAGTAGATTAATAGGTACCACTTTGGTGGGAAGGTAACAGCGTTCCGCGGCGTCATGCGGCCACATGACCGTGGAAGTGTCTTCGGACAACGCTGGCTCTTCGGCTAACAAACGGAGATGAGCACCGGCCCCTAGAGTCGGACACGACTGCACAAATGTGCGGGGGGTACCTTTACCTTTTTTACCAATTCAAGGTGTTGGTGATTACCTTTAAAGCCCTACATGGCATAGGGCCAGGGTACCTGAGGGACCATCTCGGCCCGATAACATCGGCCCACCCCACCCGTGCATGCAGGGAGGGCATGCTTCGGACCCCCTCAACAAGAGAATTCCATCTAGCGGGGTCCAGGAGGCGTGCCTTCTCTGCGATAGCGCCCACCTTATGGAATATCTTGACCCCGGAGGTGAGACTGGCCCCCTCCCTCCTGGCCTTTCGGAAGGCCCTTAAGACCTGGCTCTGCCGCCTGGCCTGGGACGACAGAGGTGGTAGTGCCTCCTGGGGTTGGCTGGCCCCGTAGCAGTACGATCTGTGCTACAGTCCCCAATCCATCTTGGATTTTATTTATTTTTTATATTTTTTAGATATCTTCTATTTTGTATGGTTTTTAAATTTTGATTATTGTAGCCCGCCCAGAGTCCCTTCCATGGGAGATGGGCGGGGAATAAATTGAAATAATAAATAAATAAAATAAATAAACAACTTTTCCTATATAAAAATGTAATCAACTCAACTGTAATTGCAAGCAACAAGAAGACAATGACTGAAAATCCCTGGTTCCATGCACATATAAATTACACTAGTACTTCCTAGTGGCTTTGTTTGTGAGAATATTATCCACCAATAACTCTGGTTTCACTGCCCTAAGCTCCGCATGTTTATTAGGTGCTAAGGAAGAAGGAAGACAGATACATTGCAACTGAGATACAAACTGTAGTTTTACCCTAAGAAAAAGTGAGAGGAAGGCTACGTAAGTGTGGCAGGTGTAGGCCTTTTATCCTAATTTACAGAAGAAAGTCCTCTATCTGTCATATAAAAAGAAGAAACACACAGAATAGATATAGAGGTAACAGTGCTTGTTGGATAAGCTCCTTTAAGCAAGCTAGTTATGTTTAAACCTTCCTTACACTTTTCAAGTCTGGGAAGCATTAACAGAGTGGTCTTATATTGTCAATTTCCTTATTTAAGAATCTCTTTTCATGTTGACGCGAAATCCAGTGAAGGACATTATAGAAAATAATAGCCATAGCTAATTACAGATTGCAGTGATAATTACAAATGAAAGATTGATTTAAATCCATTTACCCATCTGACCTGAGAAGCTGAAGCCGAAGCTGAATAAATGATCCAGCCCCCTGAGATCACATCAAGCCCTGTGACCAATTCTCCCGTCAGTAAAGCCTTGCAATTTCATTAGCCCAAAGAAGGCGTTGCATCATGATTTTCTAAAGACTAAGGCCAGGCAGTTCATTGCATTTGTGTTTTGAAATGGTAGCATCTGCAGAGTCAGCTTGCTATTAACACCCCTGCATCTATAAAGGAGATTGCTGACCCATGAATGGGATGCTTTGTCAGTTTGGCACAAAATGTAGATGAAGTGAAGCAGAGGATTCAAAGGGCCTCTTGATTGCCTCCTTTAAAATGCCAAGAACTTAAGCTGTCCTTTGTTATCTTCTTCTCCAATCATGTGACACTTTAGGAGGTCTGTCTTATTGTACTATAATTCAGAGATTGTTCAGTCCATCCACAGCGCCTCTCCCTTCAAAAGGGCAGCAGGAGATGTCTAATTCTGGTAATGAACAGCTGCATAATTTGGGGTTTGTTCAATGAGGAGGAGGCTCTTCCCAATTTGTTTTCGGTTAGCAGATGCCAGGGTTTCCCATGCCTACTTCAGAACGTATATTCTCACGTCTTCCACTCCCACCTTTGAGAAGTGCTAGAATTTCACAGAAATCAAATGATGTCCCTTTGGAGAAGCGTAGAATTGCCTGTTATCTTTCTACTGACAACTGAAAGTCACTGGCAGTTTGTAGACAATAAACTTGGCGATGAAGATATATTGAATGGGGACCTTTAAAAGAGTTGTATTTCTCCTTAAGGTTGTACACACATACAGCAACATACATACATACTGTACATACTAATTTTGGTCCCCCGTTTATAAATTTCTTTCACTTATTTGTTTATATTATCTTATTACAAATAAATAAATAACCTGTCTGTATTTATTTATTATCTGTTAGTATCTCTTTTTCTGTTTAGTTAATAATAATTAATAAAACATTTTAAAAAGAGACAGTGGATGGGGGATTAATCTATGGATGTCATTCTAAAAGGTTTTACAAAAGCACACCAAGAACAACATCACACCAAGAGATGGATCTTCAAATAACATGATTTCTGAAGGATAAGCCCATTCATGGTAGAGAGGGGACCTTTGCAAGCCTATCAGAATGCCACACTGGTTGCTTATTCAAGACGGGAGTATCAGTGTACCATTAAAAACAAAAATCTCAGTGTGACTTGAAGCTTGTTGAACCAATCAGTTGTGCCTTTTAAAGGGGACTGGACTTCTTTGGGGGGAGATGACCAATGACAGAAAGGCATGTTCAACCCGCTTCCCTTTCTGATGCTCCCCACAGGCAGCATCTAATTGGTTCAGATGCTTAATTTTTATGTTGAGATGAGTTCCTTTAGCTAAAATGGCATGTAGTATCTAAAATATGGTGGCAGTGGAGAATAGGCCACCAGAAATGAAATAGAAAACCAGGAAGCAGTAAAATGTGAAGTGGACTAAGTGAAGGTAAAAAGAAGGGCAGTTTGAACTGCTCTGAATCTGTCAATTCAGTTCTGAGCTAAGTTGTTTCAAAATATTGATTCGACAAGTGAACTTGATTTGATTTAAACTGTTGGATCAATCTGATGAAAGTATACATGTGTATGCACAAAAGTCCATCGGGTCACAAAATACATTTGAAGGCACCCGATTTGCCACACTGAATCAATTTGGTGATTCGTAGATGCGGTGAGTTAAGCTGACAAGGTGATTTGATGAACTCACCCCTGAATCTTCCAACAAAAGCTTTGCACGGTCCTGCTAAATCAGTCAGCTAAAGAACAGAACTGGAAATGCATATTAGAAGCAAACCCAGCAGCTTTCACAACTTCAGGTGTCCAGGAAACCCAAAGAGGATAGCCGCCCTAGCAAATAGAGGAGAAGAAGATGCTGCCAATGGAATGATGCCAGACTGAAATTACAAGCTGTTCATGACAACAACATAAAGGTATTCAGATCTGAATTAGCAAAGCAGTTTGTTTTTCAGTGTGATCGAGCAGAGAAATTTCAATCACCATCACCGTATTTTTCATAAAAAATTGCCATCATTTCTCCATCATTCCAGAGGGGAATTAATATAGATGCATTCCTTCATTGAGAGAAGGAATATGCAAAGGAACTCTGGATCACGCAAAGTCCACCTTCCAAACTCTCCCCAAAGGCCATTAAAGACTACTTTCCATTTCCCCTGGATTTCCTTCCAATGAAAGAGTGACAGCCTGCTTTGACCACCTTTCCTAATTCCTCCAGAACTACATGCACAGAGTAGGCTTTGTGTAGATGGCCATAAATAAACATCTCCAGGACTCTTAGGAACAAAGTTGAAGAGAAAAGGTCATCACAAAGAAGACTACTTGTTAATCATATTCTGATTCTTCCAGTAAGACTTGGTCGATGAAGGTTCTCAGTCATCCAGGTGGAACAGTCTGTGGCTTGAATCATGTCAACTGGATTTCTATTTTCTCAGTGGAAACATTTCGCTCCTTATCCAAGGAGCTTCGTCAGTCTGAGCAAAGTTAGTAAGGGAATCCTTAAATATGTTTCTAGGTAGCTGTGTGACCTTACACCTGGGGCTAGGTCATGGTTATATTGAGATGTTATTTTAAGTCCTTTTATCATCTAAAGGAGGATCGTTAAGATCACCATGCTGCTGTTGAGCTTGTGAAATGGTCTTAATCTTCCTAGGCACAGAAGACAAAGCAGGAAGGAAAATAGGGGAAAGGTTGTGCCTGAGGCCCCCACCTCTATTCAAGGAAGGATTTTCCAAGTTGGCATAAATGGATTCCTTGACCCCTCTCTCAAACCACCTATCTTCTCTGTCTAAAATGTGAACATTACTTAACATTAATGTTAATTAATTAATGAACATTAACTTTGCTCAGACTGAAGAAGCTCCTTTGATAAGGAACGAAACGTTTCCACTGAGAAAATAGAAATCCAGTTGACATGATTCAAGCCACAGACAGTAAGACTTGGGTTTCATTTACTCCTCCACTGCCTTTGTAAAGTCTTCTCTTGGGAAAGCTGCAGATTTCTTTAAAACATGTAGGATTGTGTTCCTTGCTGGAGCTGCTGCATTCAAGGAATAAATCCTTAAGTTCTAGGTCAGGCTAGAACCTAAGCTATTTGCCACTCAAGTAGTAAATAACAAGTTATGAGAGACTTGAGGAACGGGAAGGCTCAGAAGTTGTCTTCAAACTGGCAGGCAATGTGATTTGCTAATGACCTGAATCACTTTCCAACACTTTTGTTGTATCTCTCTTTGTTACAGTAAGACAATTGCAGTCAATTATAATCAATTAATACTGAAAGATGGAGTTCCTTTCTGGTTCATTTATACTACTTTGCAGGCACTCTGAACTCCTCCAGTTATAAATCAAGCAAATTGTCACTGCTCACTTTAAGATGCTCTGAAAGGGACCTGCAAGTCTGCTTTTGGAAAGGTCCCTTTGCTCCCCAAATACCGGTTTCAAGTGTTTATGCAGGTTTCAGTGCATGTCTCTGCTCTCTAGAGAAATGTAAATATATAAATAAATGATGATAAACACTTCTTCTGCAGTTGATATTTAAGATGGAGGTCAGCTCCTGCAAAAGGAGCAAAACCTTCACACTCAGTGGTGTTTGGTTGCTTGGTTTTTTTTTTAAAATATTATATAAATATATCCATTACTCAGTAGCAAGAAAGATACTGAGCACTGTGGCTGTTGTGGGTCTTCCGGGCTGTGTGGCCGTGTTCTGGAAGTTGTGGTTCCTAACGTTTCGCCAGCATCTGTGGCGAAACATTAGGAACCACAACTTCCAGAACACGGCCACACAGCCCGGAAGACCCACAACAGCCATCGAACTCCGGCCGTGAAAGCCTTCGACGATACATACTGAGCACTGCTCTAATGATTTAGCGGGGGGGGGGGGGGTTTCACAATGTCACTGTGGGTGTGGCAAGCAGAGCTGCTTTAATTAATAAGTAAATAAGTAGCTCCCGCACTAGCTCCAGGTCTTGCCAACCTAGCAATTTGAAAGCATGCAAATGCAAGTAGATGAATAGGTACCACTTTGGTGCGAAGGTAACAGCGTTCCGCTCGTGTCATGCAGCCACATGACCATAGAAGCGTCTTCGGACAACGCTGGCTCTTCGGCTAACAAATGGAGATGAGCACCTGGCCCTAGAGTCGGACACAACTGCACAAATGTTTGGGGGGAACCTTTACCTTTAAATAAGTAGCAAGCCTCAGATCAAAGCAGAAGGGGAAAGTGGTTTGTTTTCATCAGCAAACTACGCTGCCAACATATAATGACATGATCAAGAGAGGGCTCCAGACAGAAAATAGGTGAATGTCCATGGATTCGTATTATCTACCATCAGTGCTTAAAAGGCTCTTTCACAAATCATGATATGGTAGACACTTGGCAACAAAACAACTCAGGATTAAGTAATCATAACTGCCCTCAATGGCATAATGCAGGTCTTAGTAGAGGCTATAGCTACTGATCCATCTTGCGAGGGCGAGGGATGTTCTAGTCTGAACTAGAGAAGACAGAGTTCTTGGACCCAGCTCATGTCCAATTTACACTAGGAGCCTACAACAAGCCACCTAACTTGGCACAAGAGTCTCTTCTACCTACACTGTCAAGGCCAAGTCACCAACTTGTCAAAACAAATTACCCAGATCTTTACTTTTAACACCACCATTGGGTTTTCTATGAAAACTCTAGTCAGGGATGTCTGCATTAGTGAGATAATGCTGTGAAAAAGCGCAGAGCGATATCTCTGCTTTAGAGTAACAATAGAAATAGAGCAGAAAAAGCATCCTACTCTCTCTACCTCTCCCCACCCCAATTAAAATCTATAGAATTTGGGGGGGGGGGGGAAGAATCGTACCACTGTTTCTTCCAAAAGCAAAGATTTAACATCCCTTACCCATCACCAGATGTTTGGAAAGGAAAAATATTATTTTAAAGGCATCTGGCCACCTTGATGTGAAATAGATGATAAACTCTGAGATGCTAAAGGGAAGTATGAACAAGTATGTATTGTATGTGTGTGTCTGTATGCATTTGTATATACTGTATATATACAACTTGACCCCTATACATACATACATACATACATACACACACACACACATACACACACACACACTGTATATATATGAAAAAATTAAGATTATGTTCTCCAAAGACTGCCTACAGACATTCCATAGTTGAGAATATCAGAGGGAAAAAAATAAACATTGCTATCTCAAAACTAAAGGAAAAAAAATAGTGCGTTACTTCAATCTCTGTAATCTTTTATCTCTATAATTATTTATACTGTTTAATGACATCCTTTGCTAAAGACAGCTTTCACAATACTGGAATTCTTTGGAATCAGGCTAATTTTGGATCCAGGGAAATGAAGATAGATAGATAGATAGATAGATAGATAGATAGATAGATAGATAGATAGATAGATAGATAGATAGATGAGATAAATGGACTCAGGGACTTATATTGACCCATACATCTAACAAATGAAGATGCCAATTTTTTGACAGCAGTTCTGACCACTAATACGTAGCTTTATTACCCAGATATGGCAGAACAATTGGGAGAATGTGCCCCATAGACTAATAAATTGCCCCATTAAAAAGTTCTCAGTGTGACCCATTGAGACACTGTAGGGCTAAAAGCAGCTGCTAGTGATCTTATCATTAAATTCCTGCAAGGGGTCTGATGGGTGGATTCCCTGCAGAAGGTCTTAAAATGAATATGGGAGACCAATTTGTCCACCCAATTTCTAGAATGTAGCTTGGATGTCCAGCAGTAACCCAAACTCCATGACTCCCCAAGGAGTTAATTAGGCTGGGATATTAACTAGGCTGCCCATTCCCTTCACTGCATTGATGCTGACTGAAGCAACCCTAAATTACAGTTGGAGCATTTGAGTTTATTTGCTCATTCTTGCACAATGGCCCCAACAGTGATGCCGGTATGAACTTAGATGAACAACACATCAAATGTGCATTGGTCAGAATCAATTAAATGTCTAGAAGTGAGTATTCCCCTGACCCAAACTTGGCAAAATTACAAATGCTTAACTGCAATGCAGCCTTTAGAAAAGTTGTATTGCTTGGCTGGAATGCCTTCAGATGTTCTTCATGTTTCAAACAGACTATGCTAGCTTGCCATTCAAGTCTCCACTCTTGTTGGAAGCATTTGGCATGTTTACCTGCTAAGGTGAGTCAACCAAACTAGAAATACCTATCCTCTAGCAATACCATGATGCTTTTCATATTAGGCATTCACTTTCACTTTCACATGATGAGACTGAGAAACCCTGAGAGAATAATTGTACAGGCTAAGCTGTTAACAAGTCTAGATTTCACTTTGCTGCATATTTTTATGGATATTAGTGAGTCTGTCCTTGATAAAGATCAATACTAGCTGGAGACCAGCAGATATAAGCGGGCAAATTTTGTAAGATTTTACAGCAATGTTTGGGGTGGAGAAATTATCACAGGTGGACAACCAAAACACATGTGCCAACACTACTGGAGATGTAACTTCAGAAGCATCTATTCTTTATACCTTTTGTCCTGTTCATCACTAGGGGCATCAGAGGCTGACACAGCGATTAAAGGGCTTCTCTCTTGGGTCTCATCTTCGTCTCTGCTCTGCTTTCCCTGGTTCGAAGATAAATATTCTTAGGCTCTCCTCACCATCCCACCTCATATTGGAAGAACAGTATTTCTGTCCTTCTTTTCTATTCCCACAACTCACTTCTTCAACAAATGTTTCTTGCCTTTTGGATCCTTAGCATCTGTTCTGAGGTATTCTTATTGAGAGTAATTCTACTCCTAACCCAAATGCTGTGATAAACAGTAGACTTCAGTGAAGGAAGTGGAATATCCCAAGCAGAGTTATCTCAACATTTCTCCTTCAAAAACAAAGGTTCTTTGGACAGGATATTGTTGAAAATCCCATTAGAGTGTAGGCTTCATATGTTATAGCAATCAAGTAAAATAACACAGTATGGAAACTGAATTCTATTCCTGTTTAGTGTAAGCAACAAAATAGTATATTTTGATTTATTTTTATTTGCATTGGATTGTCTTCTCATCCCTGCCTCTTCCAAGTGAATGCTGGTTAAGAGTTATCAGATCTGGGCTGCAAAAATCATGAATGACACTATATGGCAGCAACCCCTGACATTTGGTGCCATCTAGTGATCATCAAGATTTTTGCAACTCAGATGTAGTAGCTCTAGTATTTCATCCCAGAGCCATTATTCTGTATCATCCAGTATTTTTGCCAAGACTCTGAGCTTTAGATTGCAGATAAAATCTGGGGGAAAAGCTTAAGGAGCATCCTGGGTCTTCATAAATCAATGGGATACTCCTGCAGTTAGCTGGAGTGATTGACATCCTTAATATCACCAGCTACCTTTTTCAAATGAAAAGTCTTATGTTAATAGGTATTAACAACATGAACAATAACATTAGTATTATAGTCTGCAGCCAGCTTAAATAAAGCAAAATAAAACCTTAAATTAATCACATGATAGTACAACTAACATTCTTTAATTAGATTTTGTCAAGCAAGCAGAGATATTGCACAAAATCTGACACTGATGTCAGAAAGTGTATGGTATTGATCAGGCAATAAAAAAAAAAATAACCTGAAATTGAGCTGCCCACAATGTGAATGTGGATTTGGTGGTGTAAATTTACTTCTGAACTCATTACAGCAGATAGTCCTTACCTGTCAAATTCCAGAAAGGACTATTATAGTCAGCAGAGGATTACAACATCCTTCTCCTCCTTCTTAGGTGGGTATGGATCACCAAGGGGGCACCACTGAATATTACCAGTTCCAAATAATACCATTTTTATGGGGCAACAGCAAAGATAAAAATCTTGAGCAAACAGGACTTCACAAATATTTCTCGGTTAACGATCCAATGTGCATTTCATTGTGGATGAAAAATCTCAGATAAATTTGTCTCCATTCAATTTTTTTCCCCAATAGCTTGATTTGAGTCTCTTTGCTGAAATGATCCTCATAAATATCTCAGGATGGTAAATACTCAATGGAAGGCTACCCCCTCAATGGAAGGCTACCCCCAGACCCCACCATTGTTATTACTGTAACTCCAGCCTGCCGATGGCCTCCAACTGGATTTGAGCTAGAGACCTGCTGCATGTATCATTCTAGCTCACATTTCCATTGGCTTGTTTGGGCTGTAGCTCATGAAAGCTTATGCTTTTTAATAAATATTGCTAATAGGAAAATATGCTCCCACCTATCCTTCTGACTAAATCAGAACGGAAATCTGCAGCATTTAAGAATCTTTGGAAAGTAGGAGGACCCGGGCCTGTGAACTCTGTATGGTTCATCTCTTATTTAATTCTGTCAACAGATGGAAGGGAATACAGGTCAGTACTGTATTAGTTAGTAAACATTGCAGCTAACAAGGAATGATGGAGGATAACGAAGATGGCTGACGTTTTCATTGCCCATGATAGACTGAGTGAGAATGGGAGATCTATAAAATTAGAAATATACATATATATTCGCTGAGAAAAGTTTGAAGTACAGGCAAGGAAGGTGATCCCAGGGGCCTGTAATTTTCCTACAGCCTGTCCTTTCACAGTATCCTTAGAGTTTGTCTTATTGTCAAAGCAAAGCCTGCAAACAGCAACAACATTCTCTTAGCATTAGCTCCAGTCATCTAGACTGATTGAGAATGACAGCAACATCTCCCCCCATCCCCAGGGAACACATTAATGTCCCACCAAGTAAATAAATAAATAAATAAAGCAACCCCCTCTTTTCCCCAGCAGATGCTGCTTCTGATGACAATGAAACTGATTTTTCTCCCCCTCCTGTGTCTATTATTGGTGGAAATTACTCCAGAACAAACAGCCCTGGAATTGTCTCTTGAGGTTTAGTTACTGCTTGCCTTCCACTTACTATATGTTACTTAAATGGGATTTTTTTAAAAAAAAAAAAGCACAAACAAAATAATTGGCAAGGGGGAGAGAGGAGTTCCTGATTTCTAACAGTCATAAAACAACATGTTAGAGCATTAAACATCTAACCATTTCCACTTTCAGCTATGGAACACATCCGCTGTTTCTTAAAGGTAATACTATTGAAAGACATTGTCTTATTTAAGAGTCCTGGTTTGCAAGTACCAAGGCAAGACTGGAGTAATTATCTGCTGAATATAATGGGAGAGAATTGTTTTGGATAAGACTTTTTGAAGAAACTATGCATTGGGATGAATTAAACTTCTATTTTATTTGCCAGCGATGGTCAAAGGTCAAACACTCCCTAAACCTTAATGACAATGAAAATGCAAGCATAGTGAAATAATAATAATAAAGGAACAGGGGGAAAGTTGGAAAATCAGCTACAAGTTACAGAATATAATTGATGTAGTTTCCCTGGTGGCTATAGGGGAAGGAAAAGAGACATTAGGAAAGAAAGAAAGAAAGAAAGAAAGAAAGAAAGAAAGAAAGAAAGAAAGAAAGAAAGAAAGAAAGAAAGAAATGTAAAGCAGAAAATATGCAACACCATTTCTAACAGGTTTATCTTTTTATAAGTGTGGGTTGCTTGTGAAAAGTGGAACAAAGAAAATAGTGCCGATTTTCTGTGGAAATATGATTATGTATGGATAGCTATATGGACAGGTACAAAAAAAAAGGAAACCCACACACCAGATGGTTTACAGTTATCTTCTGCCCTGAAATCTCTTGTTCTCTTTGCTTGCTTAAAGGATGCTTACTCTAAAATGGTGCTTGTGAGAATCCCAATTTAACACTATGTCTCCACTTGCATTTTATATAACTGAAATGCGCCCAGGTAATATCTTTTTTTTTCTCACTTGTTCCCATGACATTGCCTTCATTTCATCCCCAATCCTTGAATAAGACAGACTTAAGTAACTTTTTCCTGCACTGGGGTTAAAGTAGTTTTTCCCCTCTCAGTTTATCACCATGCAAGGACAGCATCAATTTTACTGACGTCTGTAGACTACGTTGTCACTCATTCCTTGGGCAGATCATGAGACTGTTGGGAACAGAACCAACAGAGGTAGGACAGTTATTGGCACCAGGAAAGAAAAATTCATGCCAGAACAGATTTCTGTAGAGGAGGCCAGAAAACAGGAGCCCAGAGCAGGCTCTCTTACTTACAAAAGCTCAAAACAGGTGTAAAATGTCACCTACAAATCCTTCCTTTCCTCTTCCGCTCCCCCCCACCCCACTTTTCAGTCCTACCTACTGCCTGATGCTTCCTAGAGACCTTTCAATCAGACTGACCACTTTTCAAGATCAGCTGTGGTTGGTAGCTGTTACCACCAAACTGAGCCACTAATGACCAGAAGCTTCACAATCTTTTTTTAAAAAAATTCTTTTATACCATTGCTTTTGAGCACTGATACTTTCATTATTGGGTTGAACTAGCCTGCAACACTTAAGTGGTAGACTATACATTAAATAATAATTATGACCTAGTGTCTAGGCCAAATCAATACAAATGTGCATAACTGCTGTAAAATAGCTTCTCCAACCAGCAAAGATTAGCCACCGTTTTACAATCTGGAAGAACTAACCAATTAAACAGTGGGTAAGGTCAAGTTTTATTGATTGTAGATGCAATGAAATCTCTTGTGTTGCTTTTCCTTTCCCCCTCAGACCTTCTTGTAATTGGAGTATGATTTCTTTAAAACACTCTTTTTTATATTATTTTATTTCCAGAGGCTGCAGTTCTACAGCAATAGAATATGAGTGGTCTTGCAACAACATAATGACTCATTGACATAAAGATCAATACAACCATAAAAGCTCGGAGCCAAAAAGTAAGGGGCGGGGGAAAATAAAAACATGGAAGATTAAACTGCTGCAATATTTTAAAAAGGGTTTGGAGCTCATGGAAAGTATTTACTAAGGCTTATGGCAATGTAGCAGAGAGAGGGGGATGTCAGCTTCACGCCTGGCAAGGAGAGGCAACGTTCAGCAAGCTAACATTTATTCATACAAATATTTGTATACTGCCTACTTGAAAGGAGTCAGGTTGTTTTACAATTTAATGATTAAAAAATACAAATACACAGATGCTTCAAGTATAATTAATAACCAGTTTAAACCCTATTTTTTGGAGATCCCTATCAACATTAGCATCCACAAGCTTTGTGGAATAAAAAGGTCCTAAATGCCTTCTAAAGGCCAAAAGTTGGGGGCACCACATATTCCAGGAGCCAAGGTGTTCCAGATCATGGGAGAAGCCAGAGAAGAGTGTTGCCAGGACCCTCCTCACTTCATCTCATGTCCCTAAAAGGATTCAGTGGACAGGTTGACATTTGTCAGAAGAGACAATCGTGCAATCATCCAGGTTAACATCATGCTTTATAGATTATAACTAACCCTTATTGGAATTGAATTAGAACTGGAAGCAAATTGGTAGCCTTTATTTATTTATATATATATATATATATATATATATATATATATATATATATATATGACCGCCCAACTCCCCCAACAGGGGACTCTGGGCGGTTTAAAATAAATTTGAAGTTAAAATATAAATATAAAATTACAAATTAGTAACATGACATAAATAAATACAAAATCCAATCTGGCAAGTATCTCAAATACGTAATAGGGAGGACATTATGGTATTAACCACCCCAAGGAGGAGCTGTTACTTTTCCCCTCCCACGCTAGGCGGCAGAACCAGGTTTTCAGGTCTTTCCTAAAGGTCGGGAGGGAGGAAACCTGCCTCAAGATATTCCAACAGACAGGGGCTACTACAGAGAAGTCCCGCCTCCTGGAACCTGCTGGATGAAATTCTCTTGTTGATGGGGTCCGTAGCAAGCCCTCTCTGAATGATCGGGTGGGGCGGGTGGATGATATGGGGATAAGACAGTCCCTCAGATTTCCTGGTCCCATGCCATGTAGGGCTTTAAAGGTAATAACCAACACCTTGAATTGGACCCTGAAGCAAACTGGCACCCAATGCAGCTCACGGAGCAGAGGTGTTATATGTGCTGATCTTAGTGCACCTAAAATTGCCCGTGCGGCCACATTCTGCACCAGCTGTAGCTTCCGGATATTCTTCAAGGGTAGCCCGATGTAGAGCACATTGCATAGCAACTGGACATTGGTTTTACCCTGTTAAATGTACTACTTCCTAATTTGGACCTATTTTGGACCTACTGTAGCTTCAGAGTCATATTTGAAAGCAGTTTTGTGCAGAGGGCATTACAGTAGTTTAACAATGAGGCAATGAGGACTAGGACTTGTCACAGCTTCCCAGTGCAGAAAGTGCACATATCCATATTAATCACTAGCTACTGGTAATATATGATGTCATATGTGTCTTTTTCTGCTGTCTTTTTCTCCATACTCCACTCCATTCTCATTCTTTCCTAGTTGCGTGCTTTGGGGATGAGGACATTATGTGGTGGCTGAAGCTAGAGCACATTGAGACAAGCAGTGATTTTCATTCCTTCTTTAGCTGAAGTGAACAAATCATGGAACTGTTCCATACAGCTTCTGTGAGTCTGGGAATTGAAAAGACTTGGGGTATGAAAATACCACCAGTTTATAGCATTGGTGTCCTTTTTCTTGTTTAAACTTGTCTACTGACTTCAGCAATTGTTTTTTGTTGTAAGTGGTTGAAGAGTCTTAATAAAGTGTATATGTACACTATATGTACACTATATATGTACTGTATGTTTATGTGTATGTGTAAATCTGTAATCCATTCAATCATGTCTGATTCTCGGAGACTGCCTGGGCAAGTCCCTGCTGTTTTCTTGGCAATTTTTTTCAGAAGTGGTTTGTCATTGCCTCCTTCCTAGGTCTGAGAGAAGGTGACTGGCCCAAGGTCATCCAGCTGGCTTTGTGCCTAAGGCAGGACTAGAACTCACTGCCTCCCAGTTTCTAGCCCGGTGCCTTAACCACTACACCAAACTGGCTCTCATAATGAAGTATATAAGTGGACATATATCAGTATTTTGCACTTTTTCAAGCATGCTTTTACCAAAACAGTATACACAAGATTTAGCCGCCGCCTCCTCCTCCTCCTCCTCCTCCTCCTCCTCCTCCTCCTCCTCCTCCTCTTGATTTTTAGTCTTTGCTAAGTGCTTCCTTTAATTCCTCTGGAACGTCGTTATTTTCTATCACATTTCTGAAAACTAACAAAATTAGGTGCAGGTTCACATGTAGCCCTTCGAGCTATAGGTACAGTATATGATTTCCCCCCTCCTTCTCTTCCTCCTCTTCCTCTTCTTGCATCTATATGTCTCTGTCTCCAAAAACGACATAAGCTTACAACATGGAAATACCAAGCTTTCGGAAAAATGCCATCTGGCACAGTTCAATAAGCTAGGTGACTCAGTGCTGCGAATAGGAAGGGAGAAAAATCTGGCAAAAGCAGAAAAATCTGCTTATTCAAATCCAATAGCACATCTGACTGTCACGTTGAAAACTGAAACAAAATATTTATCTTGGTTAATAACTTTAAGGCTGCTTGCCATTTTCTCTCTTATTCTAACTCAGAATGCACAAGTGTCTGGAATTTGTGTTAAACCACTTCCCGCCCACCTGCATCTGCTTTTACTTATGGAAGATTTATATATTTTAAAACAATTAATAATCTCTCTCTCTCCCCCTCCCATTCTACTTATCTGTCTGCCTAACGGTTTAGGTTGCTAGCTAGAAAGGGCTGCAAATTTGCTCTCAAGCTAGTGACTCACTTTTCCAAAATCAAATTCCCTTATTATTAACAAAGAAAGAACAGGCAGCACATTGCTCTACATTCTTACATTTATTTATTTTTTATAGTAAATTTTATTAGGTTTCAAGAGAAGAATAAAAACTACACAAAAAACACAAAAAAAAATCAAAGAAAGAAAAAAACTAAAAAAGTGCAGAAAGACAAGAGAAAAAAATTTCAAATTTACAAAAAGATGTGGCTTCCGACTTTTAACAGCAAGGATATACAAACATTTCCATAATCAATCTCTTATTCTATATTAAACCAAAACACCACATTATTTCTATAAGTCATTCCACTTTAACACATAATAAAAATCACTAAGTACAGTTACTCCTCCCCCTTATATTAAAATAAAGAAAAAAAAAGTTCATATAAACCTCCTAAATATCTTTCTCCCCTCCAAAAGATAAAACATATTTAATTATTCCCTTCCTACCACTATTCTATACATTTCTGTCTACTACTGTATAATAAGAATTAAATTAAAAAGCACATAAGTTGTCTGCTATTATACTTATACTTAATAGTAGAACAATTTTAATAATCCCAATCTTAATAAACCCAAAAACCAAAGACAATTCAAAACAGTAATTCGATATCTTTAAAAGGGAATAACATCAATCAAATCCTTACAGCAAACCAGATAAATATTCTTTAACCCTAATACAACAGTTTTAATAATTTTCATCTTAATAAACCCAAGAAAGAAAGCCAATTCAAAACAGTAAATCCAAATCTTTAAAGGCAAATAGCATCAATCAAATCCTTAAAGCAAACCAGATGAACATTCTTCAACCTGTATCCCACTTCAAAATAAACCAAAGCAGTTACATATCCCCACAATGTGCCCAGAGCTTTCCTCTTGAAAGAATCAAACAGTCCAACTGCCCCCCTCAAAGATTCCAGGTTCTTTTCATGGCATTCTACCAGGAGATCGATTTTACTTATGGCTTGCAGATCACTCTCTCCCTTAGATTTCTCCAACTCCATTATCCAATCTTCATCCAGCATCCTGATAAAAATCCGAAACTCAGTTTTAAAAGAAACCTTTCTATCGCTCTTAAATTCCTCAATTTCATCCACCACATCCTCAACCTGATTGTACATTTTAGATCTCATATTTTCCACAATGTCCTGGATATCTTGCATAAAAATTTGATAGAAGTCAGAAGAAATCTGTTTAAAATGCTGGTGAAAGTCGGAAATAATTTGTTTGAAATCCTCCATGTCTCACGCAGTACATTATGGTGCCCCCTAGGAGCTTAATCAATGAAAGTCGAAGATATGGAAGAGTTCCAAAGTGTGTTTACATAAAGTGAGAGTGAGATAGCAGACAGTTCTCAAGGGAAAGTGAAAACAGAAAACTGAAGTTTCAAATTAGCCAATTCAACGTGTAGGAAAATGCTAATATCTTCAAATTTAATCCAAAAATAATAACAGGAAGACAATTGTTTAGACTCAATCTTTGGAATTTCCTTTGGAAAGAAAATGAAATCCAAAACTTAAAAGAATTTTTTTTAAAAAAATTAATCCCAAAAATGATGTTAAGCAGCAAGAGAGCCAGCTTCTCCTTGCTGTAGAAAGCCTCTCCTGGGGTACATATACATGAAAAATAAAAATAAAAATTGGTGATTTAGAAATGGGGTGGCCAATCTTAGTGTCCCTTTAAGGATACAACGTGGCTTGGAAAGTGATGAAGTCCCCACCTCCCAGCTGGCTCTTACCAGTCGAAAGCAAAACACTGTTTGCAATCTTCTGGCTGCAAGCAGCCGTCCGGAGGACAGTTGGGATGATTCCAGGTATTCTCCTTGATCTGGAGAACATTTCTGGGCTTCAGGAAAACCTGCCTGAGCCCCCCAAAAAATTACTGCATTGTCAGCTCTGTCCGCTGAAAAAATGTACTTAGAAATGCAGAACAGGAGAGAAAATACATGCTCAAACATGAGGAGTGGCAACAGAGCAGGATATGGCACACATAACACCTTTGCTCCGTGAGCTGCATTGGGTGCCGGTTTGCTTCTGGATTCAATTCAAGGTGTTGGTTATCACCTTTAAAGCCCTACATGGCATGGGACCAGGTTACCTGAGGGACCGTCTCATCCCTGTCACATCAACCCGTCCCACCTGGTCCTGCAGAGAGGGCATGCTAAGAGCCCCGTCTGCAAGAGAGTTCCATCTGATGGGGTCCAGGAGGCGTGCCTTCTCTGCAGTAGCCCCCACCCTCTGGAATATTCTTCCCCCTGAAATAAGATCGTCCCCCTCTCTCCTGGACTTTAGAAAAAACCTAAAGACCTGGTTTTGCCACCATGCTTGGGGAGGGGAGGGGAACAGCCAGTCTTGGGGTTGGCTGGTCTCTTAGATCTGCCTTGACCAGCCTTACCGGCCCATGGGATAAGTAAGATCTACCATTGCTTGGATCGGACTGTATTAGATATTTTTATTGATTATTGTTCTTATTTATGGTTTTTATTGATTTTAAACTTTTTATTGTGAACCGCCCAGGGTCCCTCCTTGTGGGGGAGATGGGCGGGATTAAAATGTGACAAATAAATAAATAAATTAAAAATATGCATTTGCTATGCATCCTAAAGGGAGTATCTCATTATTCTATGTGACACTTGCATCTTAAGATTTCCCT
The DNA here is from genome assembly GCA_023362775.1 of Charina bottae. Taxonomy (NCBI): domain Eukaryota; kingdom Metazoa; phylum Chordata; class Lepidosauria; order Squamata; family Charinaidae; genus Charina; species Charina bottae. The sequence goes on along the minus strand of JALMGJ010000004.1, from coordinate 4,296,852 downwards.
TTCAAAAAATTGGTTGCTACTGCAGGTTTTTTGGTTACCCATCAAGCACTAGGCCAATGTACCCTTGTCTGGGGTGTTTGCAAACCCTCCTGGACTTAAGAGTTGCTGAGCAACTTCCTGTGATCCAGCCTTAGCAACACAGCAGGGCAACATTTAATGCTTTAACAAGGACATTACAGAAATTCCTTTATTCAGATAATCCAGTTTTATATGGAAACCTCTAACTGACCAATATAGGAAACTCTCAATGGTTCTGAATTCAGCACTCATCAGTGGAAGTACAACCCACCTCTTTTCACTAGTTATGTTTTTATTGTAATTGTAACGATTGCTAGGCTCAGACTTCAAAGAAAACAACTTCAGTCAGTTCAAAGTAGAAAAGGAAAGTCATTTAATTGAAGAAAGCTACAGGAATCCAAAGAAAGCTGAAACTGACAAAAAAGGGTGCAAAGCCTCTAATTAAAACAGTCTCTTGGTGAGCAAACATTCCCCCTCCCTACAACTGGCTCAGGCAGTTGCGTTTGACCTTGGTTCCCAGAGTCTGCTGCTCGCTGTCTGGCTTCCATTCCCCCTCCCATCCCGTAAACAAGCGTGACACGCATCTCTCAGCTAGCTGGCTCTGCTGGCGGGAAGTGGCAAGCAAATGCACTTGGTTGCGTAGACCTGACAGTAATATTTGAGTTGGGAAACTCAACAGGTTCATACATTATGTGAAGAAGTTGAAGGAAGCCTACTGGTTGCATAACATATGGAAGAAAAAAAATCTCCCCCATGAATCAGTGGTGCACTGAGAACAGTACATAATTAATTGTAATTCTAATTAAAATTAAAATGCAACCTAATATAGGCAACATAATTAAACTGCTAACAAAAATTAAATGTTTAATTTTAGCATTAAAGAGTGACAATAGAGCATGTTAATTTTCAGCAAGCCACTATAAGGGGTTGGGGTAATATTAAGAGCGTTTATGTGGGCAAAGTGCTGATTAAAGGAAAACTAGTGTTTAAATTAATTGAAAAAAAGTTATAATCACTGCCCCAATTTTAATTCAGAATATGCAGCCAGAAAGCAAGCATTTGAATATTACCAGTGAGTGTGCCAACATACAATTAAATGTGTGTAAATTCCACTAGTTTTAGCCTGTTTCGGTGTTGCTGGTTTATATCCTAAGTACAAACCTGCATAGTTTAAAACAAAACTGAAAGTAACTGAAGCCCGAAACATATATTTCAATAAATGTCAGCTCACAGTCAAATCCTGTTCTCATTTAATTGAATTCTTACTTCACTGATGCAAAGGAGACACGAATTACAACCAACACATCTACCCTTATGTTTATTCAAGTGTAGAAATATGCTTGGTGTAATAATCACTGTACCCTTGTACAATATTCTTGAATAGAAAGAATTGGATGGAAAAACTGAAAGCACCCAAGTTTGCTTGTTTTAACTTTGAAGAGAAAGTTTCTGAGTGACCCGAGCCTGACCTTTTCATAAGAATTGAAGGCTGTCATTGGCTATGATTTCATGTAATATTTCCTAGTATACTTTGCATCAAAGCTGTCACAAAAAAGTTCAGCTTTATATCAGAATTTTTTTAAAAAACTAGCAATGGTTCTGTTTCTATTGCTTCATTGCCAGCAGGCCCAAACATTAAATCAAAATTGCAGCTAGGGAATTAATCTTACAGTTTCTCAAAATGTGCTACAATCAGCATTGTTAAAAAAAAGATAGAACTTAAACAATAAAATGATACAGCCAGAAAATTATTGGCATCAGGTGATGCTAAATTCTTCAAAATCTCCTAAAATTATGCAGATGGGAAAATACATAATTAACTATTGCATAACTTCCATAATTTGTATTATCTTTTAGCATTTTCCACAATTGATTCTGACTTGTTTGTAATGGAAAGATTGCCACGAAAGCAATCTTCCTTTAGCCACTGTTTCTTTCGCCCTCTGGGATTGGTTCTCTGGCAACCATCTTCCATCTCCATCATGCATTGTTTAGCCCAATCAGGGTTGCACTTAAGTAGCTTAATGACTTTAAACCATTTTGTTCTTCCAATGGTGTTACCCCTTTTACTTCAAACATGGTGATCCAGACTTGTGTGCATTCTGGGAACCTTCTTGCCCATTCTCATGACCCAAAATCTTGACCTGATTGCAAGTCCAAGGCCTGTCCTCCCTCCCTCCCCCCTCCCTACTCAAATTTTGATTTTTCTAACACCAACTACAGTCAACAAAAACCATGCAACATTCTAAAACCATTCAGCTGTACGGTATAAAACACAATAAGTAAAATACAGCACATTAAAACAATAGCAGTTAGAGCAGCAGCCAAAAGGGAAAACCTTCTAAACAAAGGTCAAAATGTTGATTAAAATTCCTGGTACCAAAAGTGGTATCTCATTAATGAGGATATGCTTGGAATTGGGAAGGGGGCAGCTACCACTGAAAGAGTCTGCTATGGAAAACCATTCACTTCATATAGCATGGAAAGACACCCAGTCCAGTGCCCTCTGATCTCGAGGGTTAGTGATAGGAAGAAATACGCCTTTGCATATTATTCTTCCAGACCATTAAGAGGACAAGATTAATATCCACAACCTGAATTTGGATTGAAAACAAATTTAAAGATGAGAAAGAGCAAACAATTTTCTTCTTAGTCTCAAATTACTGCAGACATTGGCACACTAACTGTGTCTCGTTCCTTAGGGTGGGGAAGGCAGGAAAAGCAGAGGATGAGAAGGGTGAGAAGGAGACATGGCATATGACACCCTGCCAATCATCTATCATGAACAGTGATGTTACTGGTGACACTCTGTTCTGCTGTGGCACTGGAGATGGTGCCGGTACCTGCCCTCTTTTTGACAGGATTTCTCTCATCTTTTGATGATGTTGACCCCTTTACTCATCCACCCAGAACTTTAAAAGGATGTGATGCATCGGTTTATCTCCATTTGTCTTATGTTTGTAGCAATTCTCCCACTAGGATTCACTAATCATTAAGACAATAATATTTCTTGTGTAAGGCACTAAACTTATATTTGGGGCAATATATCAAGAATAGCAACTAGTCTGGAAATAATGTTTGTTTGTGGTTTTCTTTTTAAATGCATTCTCTTCTTTTCCTTATCCTGAGTTCTTAAAGAGAACTTAGAACCTGGAGTTTATCAAAAAGCTTTTGTCAAGAATGTCTGACTGGTTGTCTGTTCTACCTGATAATCTTACAGATCCGGATTCTGAGATTTCACTAAAAGTTGCAACACTCAAGCATAGCTGTGTAAAGTATTGAAAATTATTGATTGACTGACTGACTGACTATGTGCCATCAAGTCATTGTTGACTCTTAGCAACCACTTAAATAGATCTTCTCCATGACAATCTGTCCCTAACCTGGTCTTTCAGGTCTCCCAGTGGTGCATTCATTGCCACTGCAACTGAGTCCATCCCCCTTGCTGCTGGTCATCCTCTTCTTTTCTTTCTTTCCACCTTTCCCAGCATTACAGATTTCTCTAGAGAGCCAGGTCTTTGCATAAGGTGTCCAAAATTGAAAATGAGGCATGGATTAACATACATGCGTTCACTTTATAGTAATGGGGGGGGGGGCTTTTAGAATGAAGTTGAGTAACCTTTTGATGTCTTAGGGTAACCCTTAATATTTTTTTGATAATGAGAAGTGGGTGAAGTCAATATATACATACATACATACATACATACATACATACATACATACATACATACAATATATATTTCAGTAGAGGACCCGAGGTTGAGGAAGACACGTACCACCCATTGGGATGAGGAGGGATTTTATATATAAAGGTGGAACCAGAACTTTCTGATCTTTTTTCATAGGGTGTGTGTGTGTGTGTGTGTGTGTGTGTGTGTGTGTGTGTGTGTAAAACTTATTTAAACTGAAGCTGTACCTTTTGTTGTTGGTTCGTACCTCAGAATAGCAGGAGGGAATGTCAACCATTTTAGACAACTATTGTCATTGGCCACCAAATAAGCTTCAGGTTCTCACCCATTTTAGAGGAACAGTTAGCACTGCTACCTACATCACTGAGTCACTTTAGATATGAAAGTTGTCTTTTATGGTGGGAGGAATTGTCGACAAAGAAAACATTGGATCAAACTTACTATTGGTAACTACTGTATCTTAGGAAACCATGCAGATTTCTTGGCTATAACATTGCTTTCTTCTCCAACATCTCAGACTAGCCTTCAGCCCTGGAGTTCTTTGGTTGCCTTCCTGATCAGACCTGAACCTGTTTACCTTCTAAGGCCAGACAAAATCACCCAGATGCTGCCACCTGCTGTGATTGTAAGGAATTACTAATCATTCTTGGCATAACATTTTCATAGAAGAGATAGAACTGCCTTAGAATATGAATACACCCAGAGAGAGGTTTATTTCTTGCACGGAGTTCATTTTTAAAATAGTAAAGCACACTCCTGCAGGATGAAGACACGCTCTATCATCTTACCCTGCTGTACTGACCACAGAACTGTTGGGCTACTATCAACTGTTTCATATGAAATTTAGCATTTTTATTTGCTTTCTCTTAAACTCTCTGGCTACGTCCTGATATTTTCCCCTTAGTGATACTATGAATGTGGAATAAGATATAGTCCTGAGATGTGGATGAACACAGAGAGTGGGGTAACATTTAATTCTTTATGAGAAGCAGTTTCAATATTGTATGGCTGGATGGTGCTATAATAAATCAAACTATTTGAGCAATCCATAAAAGCATATGACAGTTACACTTTTTTTTCTCCCAGAGATAGAGAGGTCATCATTCATAATAGTGAAAATATCCAGAAATGTCCCTAAAAATAAAATAGAAACCCCCTTAGGTGTCTTTCCTGCACAACAATAAAAATATTGCTTGCTGTAAAATTTGTAAAAAGAAAAATCCTGTCAACTCAGATGGAATGAAGATGAATTGCATTCAGAGAGTTATATCTAGTAGACCTATAGAAGTGGCATACTGGTGGGGTGCCCAAGAAGTAGACATTTTTCTTCTATCATCTAAACTTACAGAGTCTCAGCAAAAGCTCTGAAGGAAGTAAAGCATGAAAAATTAGCAGGAACATCTCACTAGCATTGCCTCCTAATCATACTATTGTGCAGTATTCGACCAGTCAAATTAATCAGAAATCGCCATGGCTTTCCACAAGCCAAAGTTGTCCTAAGGTGGCTTATGAAGTACTGAAATTCTGTTACATGTGATGAACTGCAGCCAAGAATACTTAACCTATTAGCTGTATATTTAAGGAGCCTTTCCCTTCCAGATGAAAAGCAAAACCTCATTTTCTTGGGTAAATATGTTATGTTTGTTCTCTTTATAAGCTTGTCTCTACTGCTTTGGAATTGTTGGCAATACGAAATAGTATATAAATATCTCTTAATAAAATAAATACTGCTGGTGTCGATCTTATGTTTAAGTTACAAGGCCCAAGCTGCCAATAAAATAAAATAGAATTATTTCCTGTGGCCCTGGTTAGTGGTTTTATAAAAGAGAAAACTCTCCACATGTGATGTGTCTAAGAACTTCCTTAAATAAATTAGCAGCAGTTCCATAGGACCAAGCATACAAATGTTTTAAGAGAACGAATAGGTAGAATACAGGGATTACAGATCTGTGCTGCAGAAACCTAGATAAAGACTAGTGGGTAGCAAAGGAACAGATATTTATTTATCTCTTTATCATATATTATTATTCAGTGTCTCAAGAAATTATGTACAGTTGGACAGTGGTTTTCCTTCTCTAGGTGATGAAAAAGAAATGGCTACCTAACCAAGAATTCAAATATTATACTAAACTCAAACATCCATGAACTTCACTGAGCAGAGGAAAGAAAGCTGTAGCCATTTCCTTCAATAAGATCTTAGCAAGATTATCTCAGGAGTGAGCTTCTTTTGATGAGCTGCCCATATTATTCATCAAGCGTGTTTTCTTTGCAAGCTACAAAAGCCAATAGGACAAAAATGTAAGAACAATCACATACGCCCAATCTCCTATAAACTCACTTATCTAACCATTTCTCGCAACTTCAGGCACAGGATTGTAAGATGACAATTGAGAAATCAGGCTCAAATTTTGAGGAACAACTTGATTTTAGTCAAGTTAAGTGATAATGAATGCGACTTAGCCACCAGTTAAACAATGGCAGTATATAATATCCATTAAGAAAGAAGTGTGTTTACATAGTTAGAGTCAGAAACATTTTATATTAAACATTAGTACATTAAGAAGAAAGTACCTTGATCCAATGTCATGGAGCTCATGAGATAACACAAATTCTAAGCCCAGAACCTATGAACAAGACTGCAAAACAAGTAACTATGTAAGATCCACAGATATGCACCGCTTGTAACCAATGGTGTTGGGTCCCAGAAAAGCTTATTCTCTACTGACCCTTGAAGAAACAAGGGCACAATTCTGAAGCAAGAACCTCATGCACATTTTAAGCAGCATGCCACGGTGTCTACCACAAAGGCAATGGATGGCATCAAGGGAAAAGCACACCAATTGCAACCACCAGCCTAACCTTCCTTCCTTCCTTCCTTCCTTCCTTCCTTCCTTCCTTCCTTCCTTCCTTCCTTCCTTCCTTCCTTCCTTCCTTCCTTCCTTCTGTTATACTGGCATTTAATTAAAACTGAATGTAGTTTGCAAGGTTGCTTTCTAGTTACAAATTTCATTGTTTTCCCCCATGTATCCCATCAAGCAGCTCAATCTAGCAACCACTTTTGGTGGTCTCTGAGGGCATCTTAAGCTTACAGGTAATATGTGCTTTCCAGGCTGACTTCTAGCTGATATCAGCAATCAAATGTTTTCTCTATATGTGAAGCACGTTGGCTTCTGGGGGAAAAAGGAAAAAAAAGCATCTGGAAGGATCTTCATTTGCCAACTGGGAACACACAAAGCTGAGCTGAACTCCAAGCGCTGTTTTACATATGTCCTTGCTTCAGGTGTAGAAGCAACAAAGTAATATTGATACAGGAACAAAGAGACTTGGAAGCTGGAAGAAGGTGCTTTGTGAAAAGCAGATTTTAATGGCAAGTTGTTAACTCAACACAATACTTCCAGTACGCCGAATCAACCAAGGTCATATGTAAAATGGGTTTCTCACTCCAGATGCTGGCTCCAAGAAAGTGTTTTTTACGCCAGAAATGCTGAGTCTCAAAGGATTACCTTCATGCTACCTGTCTTAACATTTCATTTGCTTATTGCATGGAACCTGGAATTTTAGTTTCAAATTCTCAAAAAAAAAAAAGTAATTGAATGTTATTAAGGTTATTATGCTATTTATCAAAGTGATTATGCTATTTATCAAAGTGATTATGCTAGTATTCCTTTTGTGCTCCAATCACCTTATTACCAATCACAGAACTAGAAAAAGAGGAACTGCAATTCTGTTTGCTAAAAAGGACGAACTTGGCAATACAGTATATTTGAACAGGACTGTCTGTAAATAAGTCTAAAACAGGATATATCCACTTTGGTCAGTCAAGAAATGAGCAAAATTCAAAACAATTCTACATTTGGAATCAAAAATAAAAAGAGGAAAAAATCAGGAATATGCAAATGCGTTCAAGCAAAATACCTAATAAAGTTAAAGGTTCTCCCTGCATATTTGTGCAGTCATGTCCGACTCTAGGGACCGGTGCTCATCTCCGTTTGTTAGCCGAAGAGCCAGCGTTGTCCAAAGACACTTCCACGGTCATGTGGCTGTCATGATGCGCGTGGAACGCTGTTACCTACCTACCGAAGTGGTACCTATTAATCTACTGGCATTTCCATACTTTCGAATTGCTAGGTTGGCAAGATCTGGGGCGAGTGCGGGAGCTCACTCCATCATGCAAGGCTAGGGATTCGAACCTCCGAACTTGCGATCTTCCGATCAACAAGCCTGGCGTCTTACCCGCTGAGCCACCACGCCCCTTAAAAATACCTAATACCAGATCTTTATTGTTGTTCTTTATCTCCTCCCTCCTATCTCTTTCAGTTGTATCAATCTGAACATAACATTTTTCCCCCACAATAAAGCCATCTAATTTCTCTTCTGCCTGATGCCTCATGAAACAAATATATTAGATATTTCCTCCTCCTTATGTTTTGGTATAGGATTTTGGAAATCTATGGATCCTTTCTTTTTCTCACGCCCTCCACTTCATCTCTTCCTTTCCCCTTTTTCTATGAGAAGGGGACAATTATACATTTAAACTAGGCACCAAAATCAGATTCATCCATTCATACAAGAACTTGGAAAATTGCACAATTATCTTATTGGTGCTCCTTGTTTGGCCTACTCACACATTGTCAATGAAGTCTCCATGGAAAATTCAACAAAGATCTTCCTTCCACTCTGGATTACAGAAATAATAGCCTGTGGGCAACGCAGCATCAGCATATGCTCTCTCAGCTGGGCTTCTGCTGCTAGATACTTTTCTGGCACAATCACATGCTAGCTGACTACGGCAGATGTCAAAGGATAACCTTCAGCTATCTGTCCAATGTAAAGCAATGTAGGAATTCAGTTTTAGTTCAACAACCAGCCCTGAGTTAAAAGAAGCCAAACAACCTTCAAATGATGCCAGAGAGCCTCTTCACATGACCAGTTGAAAGATCCTCAAAGTTATCCAGTTCCCACCAGTCATTTTTTTAGTTCCATGCTCAGAAAAATGCTTTTGTTTGTTAAATTTATATCATTCCTTTCCTTGAGGAGCTCAAGGGGTAGTTCATAGGATTGCATTTTCCCTTACAACAAGTATTGAGAGAGATAAATCAGTAACCAGCCAAAGTCACCCAGGGTTGAGGGTAGAATTCCTCTGGATCTCCAGACTTCTAGTCAAGCACCTTCAACACAGGGCTGTAAAGGTTTTAAGTGAATGACATCACAGCAAAAATATAACAGGGGCACATCTGAAGCTTTGGTTCAAAGCTGACTCTGTTGAATCTCCAAGTCAGAGACTGAATTGAAAAGCCAAACTGTCAAATTGAATCCTGTGTATTTGTGACAATTCAATTATTCTGATGGCTTTTGTACTTTTCAACTCAATCTGAACTGTCAAATCTGATGAGATCAGAGGCGATCCACACACCCTACCAGCAATCTGTTTAGACGTTCAAGAACTGGAAGCTGTTTCTTCATATGGAGTTCATATTCCATTTCCCCACTGAGATCTCTGCTGTCTCTTTGAAGCAACAATCTACTAAATAACAAATTCCAACTGTGTGTTACTGCTAAGGCAGTGGAGTAACTGGCTGAGTTGAAAACAGTACCAGATTGCATTCGATGGCTTTCACCTCCAGTATAAAACTCGCAATAATCTCAAAACAACACTGCTAGGCTGTTCCATTCAATCTGAATTTTGCCTATTAGCAGTAAAATATGCCTAGCGTTAAGCACCCTTTCTTCTGCATTAAACTGATACACTTTGCATCACAATGTAATTACTTGCTTTCAGTTGGTAGATAAGATTGAAAACAATGACTATGCAGTAATAAGAACTGGTGGTGTTCTATATGTGCAGTTGTTGTTCTGGAGAGATATTTTCATGAAAATCTTACACATGCTCTACAAGGGTTGCAAATGAAACTGACATTGGTCAATGAATTTGATCACCAGATAATAGAGCCACTAAGAGAGAAATCTGCAAGGAAAAGCCAATGTGCATTTTCCAAGGATGGCAAGGGAGATAACATGAGTGAAACATTTTAGGCATAAGTATAAATAATTTTTTTCAAGTGGCATTTTCCAGTTAATGTGAAAGACTAGATACATAGGAATCCACAGCAATGACTGTGTGTGTGTGTGTGTGTGTGTGTGTATGTGTGTAGCAAAGTTGGCAAGATGGTGGATGAAACATTGTGATGCAAGCCACATGTACATGCGCTGATATTGCACACAAGTTGAAAGGGGGCAGGGCTTCTATAGTGATACTACATCTGCTGTCTTGCCAATTTTACCTGCCCCCTCCTCCTACAGATGCCTCTGAGTAGATAACTGATTGCTCAATGTCTGGATAGAAAATCACTCCTTTCTCTGAATCTTCAGATTGAAGATTCAGAAGTCAAAGGCAATTCAGAGATTGAATGGATTTTCTATTGCAGAATCTCAATCCCTGATGCAGCTTTCTTTCCATTCCATATAAACAAAGTTATGGGGAAGGAGTCAGATGGTGGGATGGGATGTTGGATATTGACATGAGTGGCCATCCAATGCATTTGTTCATCTCCATAAACTCTACCTGAGTTCTTGGGGGAACGTTGCGCTCCTGTTGGTGATATTAATCTGGCTTTGTCTTTTCTTGCTCTTTATTCCCTGTTCAATAAATCTTCTTAATCGTAGTGCACTTGCTGTTAGATTACAGCTACATACAGCACAGTGTATTTCTTCAAATCATAATGTAGAACATACACAGCAGTGTCACAGGCTTTGCAGATTTAGCATCTTCTAAAGGATGTATTTTGATCTTATTCTGGAAGGAGAGGAGGAGGAATTTTTATGTTTTCTCCTTAAAGCCTGTGGTCAAATCTTTTTTAACCATCAAATATTTTTGACCAGCTTCAATATCTCCAATTGATTGGAGTAAAATATTGTTACTTGGCTGTGATTACTTTTTATCAATGTGAAATTATTTCAGCCTGTACTTTCAGATCTCACATTAGAATCAATTTCAAATATCAAATCATCAACATGAAATAGAACTTGGTAGATTTATGGACCCCTAGTGAAGGGGAATCCAGCAAAGGAGATTGTTACCTTGTCATGGTGCTGGAGCTTGAGCACCTCAATGAAACCATGAGCTAAACCGTGAAGGGACACGCAAGACGGGAAGGTCGTGGCAGAGAGGTCAGACTAAATACGATCCCTGGGGAAGGTAATGGCAACCCACCCCAGTATTCTTGCCGTGAAAACTAAATGGATCAGTACAACCAGAGATATGTCGGTATACCATCGGAAGATGGGACTCCCAGGTGGGAAGATGGTCAAAATGCTACTGGGGAGGAACAGAGGATACGTTCAATTAGCCCCAGATGTGATGACGCAGCTAGCTCAAAGCCGAAAGGACGGCTAGCGGCCGACGGTGCTGGTGGTGAACGAAGAATCCAATGTTCTAAAGATCAACACACCATAGGAACCTGGAATGTAAGATCTATGAGCCAGGGCAAATTGGATGTGGTTATTGGGGAGATGTCAAGATTAAATATAGACATTTTAGGTGTCAGTGAACTGAAATGGACTGGAATGGGCCACTTCACATCAGATGACCACCAGATCTACTACTGTGGACAAGAGGACCGCAGAAGAAATGGAGTAGCCTTCATAATTAATAATAAAGTGGCTAAAGCAGTGCTTGGATACAATCCAAAAAACAATAGAATGATCTCAATTCGAATTCAGGGTAAGCCATTTAACATCACAGTGATCCAAATATACGCCCCAACCACAGATGCTGAAGAAGCAGAAGTAGATCAGTTCTATGAGGATCTGCAGCACCTACTGGATAATACGCCAAAAAGAGATGTTATTTTCATTACAGGAGACTGGAATGCTAAGGTGGGTAGTCAGACGACACCTGGAATTACAGGCAAGCATGGTCTGGGAGAACAAAATGAAGCAGGACATAGGCTGATGGAATTTTGCCAAGACAACTCACTGTGCATAACAAACACTCTCTTCCAACAACCTAAAATATGACTTTATACATGGACTTCACCAGATGGTCGACACCGAAATCAGATTGACTACATCCTTTGCATCCAAAGGTGGCGGACATCTATACAGTCGGTAAAAACAAGACCTGGAGCTGACTGTAGTTCAGATCATGAACTTCTTATTGCAAAATTTAGAATCAGACTAAAGAGCATAGGGAAGACCCACAGATCAGTTACATATGAGCTCACTAATATTCCTAAGGAATATGCAGTGGAGGTGAAGAATAGATTTAAGGGACTAGATTTAGTAGATAGGGTCCCGGAAGAACTATGGACAGAAGTTCGCAACATTGTTCAGGAGGCGGCAACAAAAAACGTCCCAAAGAAAAAGAAAACCAAGAAGGCAAGATGGCTGTCTGCTGAGACACTGGAAGTAGCCCAAGAAAGAAGGAAAGCAAAAGGCAACAGTGATAGGGGGAGATATGCCCAATTAAATGCAAAATTCCAGAGGTTAGCCAGAAGAGATAAGGAATTATTTTTAAACAAGCAATGTGTGGAAGTGGAAGAAGACAATAGAATAGGAAGGACAAGAGACCTCTTTCAGAGAATTAGAAACATCGGAGGTAAAGTCCTGGCAAAAATGGGTATGATCAAAAACAAAGATGGTAAGGACCTAACAGTAGCAGAAGAGATGAAGAAAAGGTTGGAAGAATATACGGAAGATCTGTATAGGAAGGATAATAATATTGGAGATAGCTTTGACGGTGTGGTCAGTGAGTTAGAGCCAGACATCCTGAAGAGTGAGGTTGAATGGGCCTTAAGAAGCATTGCTAATAACAAGGCAGCAGTAGACGATGGTATCCCAGCTGAACTGTTTAAAATCTTGCAAGATGATGCTGTCAAGGTGATGCATGCCATATGTCAGAAAATTTAGAAAACACAAGAATGGCCATCAGATTGGAAAAAATCAACTTATATCCCCATACCAAAAAAGGGAAGCACTAAAGAATGTTCAAACTATCGAACAGTGGCACTTATTTCACATGCCAGTAAGGTGATGCTCAAGATCTTGCAAGGTAGACTCCAGCAATTCATGGAGTGAGAATTGCCAGATGTACAAGCTGGGTTTACAAAAGGCAGAGGAACTAGAGACCAAATTGCCAATATCTGCTGGATAATGGAGAAAGCCAGGGAGTTTCAGAAAAACATCTATTTTTGTTTCATTGACTATTCTAAAGCCTTTGACTGTGTGGATCATAACAAATTGTGGCAAGTTCTTGGTGGTATGGGGATACCAAGTCATATTGTCTGCCTCCTGAGGAATCTGTATAACGACCAAGTAGCAAGGGTAAGAACAGAGCACTGAACAACGGACTGGTTTAAGATTGGGAAAGGAGTACGGTAGGGCTGTATACTCTCACCCTACCTATTCAACCTGTATGCAGAACACATCATACGACGTGCTGGGCTTGAGGAATCCAAGGCTGGAGTTAAAATAGCTGGAAGAAACATTAACAATCTTAGATATGCAGATGATACCACTTTGATGGCTGAAAGCGAGGAGGAGTTGAGGAGCCTTATGACGAAGGTGAAAGAAGAAAGTGCAAAAGCTGGGTTGCAGTTAAACCTCAAAAAAACCAAGATTATGGCAACCAGCTTGATTGATAACTGGCAAATAGAGGGAGAAAAAGTGGAGGCAGTGACAGACTTTGTATTTCTAGGCGCAAAGATTACTGCAGATGCTGACTGCAGCCAGGAAATCAGAAGGCGTCTACTTCTTGGGAGGAGAGCAATGGCAAATCTTGATAAAATAGTTAAGAGCAGAGACATCACACTGACAACAAAGGTCCGCATAGTTAAAGCAATGGTATTCCCTGTAGTAACCTATGGCTGTGAGAGCTGGACCATAAGGAAGGCTGAGCGAAGGAAGATAGATGCTTTTGAACTGTGGTGTTGGAGGAGAATTCTGAGAGTGCCTTGGACTGCAAGAAGATCAAACCAGTCCATACTCCAGGAGATAAAGCCAGACTGCTCACTTGAGGGAATGATATTAAAGGCAAAACTGAAGTACTTTGGCCACATAATGAGAAGACAGGATACCCTGGAGAAGAAGCTGATGCTAGGGAAAGTGGAAGGCAAAAGGAAGAGGGGCCGACCAAGGGCAAGATGGATGGATGATATTCTGGAGGTGACAGACTCAGCCATGGGGGAGCTGGGGATGGTGACGGCCAACAGGAAGCTCTGGCGTGGGCTGGTCCATGAAGTCACGAAGAGTCGGAAGCGACTGAACGAATAAACCACAAGTGAAGGTGTGTGTCTGTGTGTGTGTGTGTGTGTGTGTGTGTGTATCTATCTATCTATCTATCTATCTATCTATCTATCTATCTATCTATCTATCTATCTACCTACATACCTACATACCTACCTACCTACCTACCTACCTGATTTATACCCTGTGTCTTATACATGGAATATTTGGATAAAACACTTTATGGCAATTAATGTGGAATATAGAACAAAAGAATATGAATTTTCAAGTTCCCAATCCAGTTAATTGAAATACTGAGCTGACAGTTTGTGATAACATGTCTGATGATTTGAACTGCAAAATGGATTTTCAATCATAACATTTCATTCACCACCACCAGTGAAACAAGCACTGAACTTTGGTCTTATGCGTTCCCTTAGATTCCCTTTATCCATCAGAAAGGCCCACATTTTTTAAGTCGGAACAAAAATGTAGAAAATATGAAAGAGGGTTCACAGAACTGTAGGTATCCTTATAAATTCCTTCTTTTATTTACATTTTGTTCCTGTTATATACAACATTTCTCCAGCCCTTTCTCTTCCATCCTTTGTAGGTAAAGGCTGAAAAAATATCATTCCATTTATCTGAAGTACTTAACTCTTTTAATAATGGTTTAACTCTCTTGTGAGCTTATAGTTCAAGTACCTCTTTAATGTGTTCATTCAACATGTATTCATGTTAAATGGTTTAACTATTAGTCATATGCTCAAACATTGTTTACTACTTATTGTTAGATTTATACCGTACACTTCCTCCAGGAGCTCAAGATTTTGTCCATAGTACTCCATCTTTCATTTTTCCTAGCAACCCATTCTGAGTTGTGGACTGGCACAACAGTCACCCAGTGGCCTCCCATGACTGAACATGAACTTGTTCCTTAATCTCAAAGACAGTAGCCAACATTTTTAAGCATTTCAATTGAATCTAGTAACTATGACTACCAATTTCAGAAAAAACTACGTTATTAAATTTTTTTATTTATTATTTACATTTATATGACTGCCCATCTCCCCCAACTGGGGGACTTTGGGCGGCTTACAATAAAATCCGCAATTAGAATACAAATATAAAATTACAATGATTAATATAAATATAATAAATAAGTATAAAATCCAATCTGGCTAATCGATCTTAAATAATGGGGAGGACATTATGGTACTAGCCACCCCCAGGAGGAGCTATTGCCTTCCCCATCCCAATAAAGGTGGCAGAATCAGCTTTTCAAATTTTTCCAGAAGGCTGGGAGTGAGGAAACCAGCCTCAGCTCCGGGGGCAAGATATTCCAAAGTGCGGGCGCCACTGCAGAGAAGGCCTGCCTCCTAGACCCCGCTAGATGAAATTCTTTTGTTGATGGGGTCTGTTGAATGCCCCCTCTGCATGACTGGGTGGGGCGGGTCAATGTTATGGGGATGAAACAGTCCCTCGGGTATCTTGGCCCCATGCCATGTAGTGCTTTAAAGGTGATAACCAACACCTTGAATTGGACCCAGAAGAAAACTGGCATCCAGTGCAGCTCGCGGAGTAAAGGTGTTATGTTTTCTGATCTTGGTGCACCTAAAATTGCCTGTGAGGCTGCGTTCTGTACCAGCTGTAGCTTCCTGATATTCTTCAAGGGTAGCCCCAGGTAGAGCACATTGCAATAGTCTATATGGGAGATGACAAGGGCATGAGTGACTGTTCAGAGGGCATCACGGTCCAGGAATGGGCATAACTGGTGCACAAGCCGAAGCTGCACAAAGGCCGTCCTGGCAATGACTGCCACCTGCTCTTCGAGCAGGAGTCATGAGTCCAGGAGGACCCCCAAGTTCCACATTGGTTCCGAGTGGGGCAGTGCCAACCCATCCTGAACCAAAGACGACAACTTCCCGGATACCAAGGGGCCATCAATCCACAACCACTCAGTTTTACCAGGGTTCAGTTGAAGCCTGTTCCCCATTCAGGCTCCCACAGCCCCCAGGCACTGAGATAGGGTGGCAACCGCATCACTTACTTCACCTGGGATGGAGATATACAATTGAGTATCATCAGCATATTGATGATACCTCATCCCATGGCGATGGATGATCTCACCCAGCGGTTTCATGTAGATGTTAAATAGGAGAGGAGAGAGAACTGAATCCTGCGGTACCCCACATAAGAGGGGTCGCGGGTCGGATCTCTCCTTTCCTATCACCACTGATTGGGAATGGCCCTGGAGGAAGGAGGTGAAGCAGTGCAGAACTATGCTGCCCACCCCCAACTCCCTGAACCACCCCAAAAGGATACCATGGTCGATGGTATTGAAAGCCACTGAAAGGTCCAAGAGAGCCAGGATGGATGCACTGCCTCCATCCCACTCCCACCAGAGATCATCCATAAGTGCGACCAATGTGATCTCTGTCCCATATCCTGGCCTTAAACCTGACTGAAGGGGGGGTCTAGATAATCTGCTTTGTCCAGAATCCTCTGGAGTTGCAACGCCACCACTTTCTCAACCACCTTTCCCAAAAAGGAAAGGTGGGAGACAGGATGGAAATTGTCCAAGATGGTAGGGTCCAGGGATAGCTTCTTGAGGAGGGGGTGCACCAGCGCCTTGTTAAAGGTAGCTGGGAACACCCCCTCCCCCAAGGATCAATTAACCATCGCCTGGACCCACCCGCAAGTCACCTCCCGGGCTGATTTTACGAACCAGGAAGGGAACGGGTTTGGTTGGCATGTGTTCCTCAGGCCTAACAGGATCAAACTGTTCCCAGATAACAAGGTAAGACCACTCCTTTGGCATCTCCCCAGTTTGTGCTTCACATTTAGAGTCCAACTTAGAACGAATCTGAGCAATTTTATCCTGCAGATGCTCAGAAAACTCCTCCGCACGGCCCTGCAGGTGGGTCACTGATTCCACCTTACCCAAGAGAGATCGAGTAATTTTGAACAGGGCCGTCAGGCGGCATTCTGCGGACGCAATAAGAGCAGAGAAATATTCACATTTTGCCTCTCTTACTGCCAAAAGGTAGGCCCTAATAGCGGCTCTAGATCAGGCTCTAGGTCAGATTCAGTCTTCGTCTTTCTCCAGTGGCGCTCCAGATGTCTCTTAACCCTCTTCAAAACCCTCAACTCCTCCGTAAACCATGGGGAGTGATGGGTTGAATTAGGCAAGAGAGGCACAGGCACGATCCTGTCCAAGGCCCCGGCTGCTTCCCTATTCCAGGTTGCAGCCAGGACCTCCGCTGGACCATGCAGCAGACCCTCGGGTATAACCCCCAGCTCCCTCTAAAACCTCATTGGATCCATAAGTCGCCAGGAGCGGACTAATCGAATGGATTCTGCCTCCCTGCGGAGTGGGGCAGCACAAGAGAATCTCAGGGTCAAATGATGGTAAGAAGTGTTGGAGATTCTGCCCTATTGTCTGCATGGAACGAAAGTTTGCTGATTTGATTGAAATCGGTTAAGCATAAAGGAAAAAATAATCTGGAGGTGTTTCCCCCACTCACCCACCCATGTTTGTGTTATTTTTAGGTGACTTCCATTATTGTGAAGATTGCACTCATCAATTTGCTGCTGCTTCTTTCCTCCTGAAATCCACTTATCCATCAACTATTGTATATCCTTATACTATTATTTATTTTAACCTCAACATAGGATGACATTCAGAGTTAGGAACACATTTCTGTTCTCAGTTTCAATTTCCATCATTCTATTCTCGGTACATGCACTCTAAAATATGACCCAAGGGCCTTTTTGGTCTGCTTGTTTATTTTTTTCCTGTACAACCTTGTGTTCCTTTGTGTTTTAATGTTTTAAGGTGCTGAATGCATGCCTGCCACTGAGATAAAAGGTAAAATACATGAAATTCATCAAGCCTTCCTGGACTTTCTTCACCCCCCCCCCAAAAAAATGGTAATTAGAGTGAATAACACCCCAAAGATCAAACTCCAAAACATAAGAAAAGCAATGTAGTTTATGCAATCCAGTGCAGTGAGGAGTGCTCTGAACTCTACATTGGAGAAACCAAACAACCTTTGTACAGGAGGATGGCCCAACACAGGAGAAATAACACCACAGGACCAGAGTCAGCAGTTTATCTTCATCTAAAAGAAAAAGGACACTCATTTGAGGACATTAATGTTCACATTTTAGACAGAGAAGATAGGTGGTTTGAGAGAGGGGTCAAGGAATCCATTTATGCCAACTTGGAAAATCCTTCCTTGAATAGAGGTGGGGGCCTCAGGCACAAACTCTCCCCCATCTTCCTCCCCGTGTTGTCTTCTGTGCCTAGGAAGATTAAGACCATTTCAGAAGCTCAACAGCAGCATGGTGATTTTAACGACCCTCCATTAGATGATAAAAGGACTTAAAAATTACATCTCAATATAACCATGACCTAGCCCCAGGTGTAAGGTCACACAGCTACCTAGGAACATATTTAGGATTCCCTTACCAACTTTGCTCAGACTGAAGAAGCTCCTTGGATAAGGAGCGAAACGTTTCCACTAAGAAAATAGAAATCCAGTTGACATGATTC
The DNA here is from genome assembly GCA_023362775.1 of Charina bottae. NCBI lineage: Eukaryota > Metazoa > Chordata > Lepidosauria > Squamata > Charinaidae > Charina > Charina bottae. The sequence continues at coordinate 4,278,366 of JALMGJ010000004.1, read as the reverse complement.
AAGCTACAGACAATTCCACCTGGATGACTGAGAACCTTCATAGACTCTATAGCAAAAGCAGGACAGAAGAACATGTTCCACCCTTCTCAGTCTTGCCCATTATACATGGACAGATGTGCTCAGCAAATGGGATTTTACTGTATTTTCTCATAAGGAAAAAGCAGAATCCTGCCAGTGTGAATGCTCTCCACCAGGGAGGGTATAATCTGGCTGATTTTTGATCTTTGAAAGGCTTGATAGATCAGTCCTAGCTGATAATATAATTTCACTGTTTGCTTTATCAAAATGTTGTGTTCCTCTGGCAACAGATTCATGGAAATAAGGAGAAGCTCTCTTCCTTCTTAAGATTCTCTCCGGCTGTTAATATCTGGACAATATAGCTGTACATCTTCCAAAATGAGCTGAGGGCTTAGGTCAAGCTTCAACTTCATTTTAGCAATTTTAAAACCAATTGGTAGCTGTCAAAGTATTACCTATAACTTTATATCAGGAATTCACTGCATATACCCAAGTCTAGCTAGATGTTCAATCTAGGCAGGCATTGCAATACAACCTTGGGGGAACAGACCCAGGGGTAGAAAACAGAGAGTCTTACAGGAAGGGCAGAGCATCCCTATATTGTTTGTAAATGGGAGGGGTGATTCACCTTCAGGTTAGACCCTGAAGAAAAGATTCTCTTTTCTTTTTTCTTTTTTTAATGTCTATAGATGGACAGGTAGTTATTATGATTGTACAATTGATGGTCCATATAACATTAATAAAATGTTAAAAGCAAAATACATTGACTTGTTCTAATAATATTATAAAGGAAAAAAGATATATGCATTTTTGAGCTAAATAACAAGTCTCCATTATGTCTATGAAGGTTCTCAGTCATCCAGGTGGAATTGTCTGTAGCTTGAATCATGTCAACTGGATCTCTATTTTCTCAGTGGAAACGTTTCGCTCCTTATCCAAGGAGCTTCTTCAGTCTCAGAGTTCAGTTCAGAGACTGAAGAAGCTCCTTGGATAAGGAGCGAAACGTTTCCACTGAGAAAGTAGAAATCCAGTTGACATGATTCAAGCTACAGAAAAGTCTCCAATATGTTATTGTTTGTAGGTATTAAAAAGAAAAGAAAAAAAGAAAGAAGAAACTTCCCTAAATACAATATAGATAAATATTTGATTTCCAACCGATTTGCAGTATCTTTTGATATAAACTTTAGAAACCGTTCTCTAAATGTTTGCATTTGCAAGAAAAGAAAATCTCTAGTACTACTCCATTTGAGCAGGGAATGAAAATAACTTGTTTCTCTGAAGTCCTGCTTCTGAGCTGGTATGAGTGGGGAGAGGAGGAGGAAGAGGAGGAGGAGGAAGAGGAGGAGGAAGAGGAGGAGGAGGGCAGAAAATCCCCTCTTCTCCATATTTGAAATACAGGGGAGAGAAAGAACGAGCTGAAGCTCTATGGCAGGTAAGCCAAATGCTCTTCACACAAAGATGGAATGACAATGATAGCCATATCATTAGCCTCAAGGAGGGATCTGCTCCTGCCCATTTACTTTCTTGTTTTCCTGAAAGACACATGTGACTGTGCCCTTCTGAAGGCTTATTCAACTCAATAAACTCATGTCCCTGAAAGCTATCACTAATGCCCATTGTAAAATCTGCCACAGGGCCAGAAAACCTGAGGTCCTCCAGGTGTTGCTAAACTACAACTCTCAGCCTACCTCACAACTGGCCACATTTCTATGAATGCTGGGAGTTGTAGTTCAGCAACTATAGAATGATGGTATTAACCCATGTGAACAATCTATTAGATACCTACAATAACCATACACACAGACACAAACATAGGTGCACCCTGACAAAGAGATGTTCCTTCTGCACTTTAATGTTAGGTAATTTATGCTACCTTAAACCAACTTTTAATGGTATGTCCATTCCTGGTGTCTGAATGCCAAAGTTTAGCTGTTTTCATATCCAGAACTCTTTATTTAGAGATGATAATGGTAATGTAATTAAAGGACAACATTTACAACTTGGTGTCTTCCAGTGATTTTGGGTTTGACCTCCCATAAATTCAACTCCTTCTACTTAGCATGGCTGTTGATTGGATCACATTGAATAAAACTATAGATATGCTTCTGGATCCTTGGTTGCTCTCAGTTTATCAGAGCATCCTCTAATGCAGGGGTCCCCAACCTGTTAGGAAGTGGGCCGCAGAGCTCCCACCTGCAAACCCCGCCCCTGGTGTGTGCGATTGGCTCCCGTCTGCAAACCCCGCCCCCCAGTGTGAGCAATTGGCTCCCGTCTTCAAACCCCGCCCCCGGTGTCCGCGATTGGCCCCTGCCTGCAAACCACCACCCCCGGTTTGTGGAAAAATTGTCTTCCACGACTGGTCCCTGGTGCCAAAAAGGTTGGGGACCACTGCTCTAATGGTAGCAACAGTGATCATCCTTGCTCACTCTTTGATTTTTAAGGAAAACATTATTTGGCATCATTCCACATTTCAGGTGCTGGTGACGCTGGAGAGCACCTTTTTAATTATGACACACAGATTCTGAAATTCCTTGCCTTGAAGTTTCTGATACCCTTTTCCTGTCTACATCTTGGAGCATGAATGAAGCTGTTTCAATAAAGCTTCAAGCTGAAATAATTTGTTTCTCTTGATTTGTAGGTTTGCAGAAGACTTCTTTTTCTTGAGTTTTGAACTGCTTGCATGCTTTTTTTAAATATAATTACTAACGTTTTATATATTGTTTTATGGCTATATCACAGTGATTTGTACAGTAAATATCAATGCTGAATATTTTAAAAATACAATCTAGGATACAGAATCACATTGGCCAAGGATTGTATCACCAAAGTAGATGTAAACTAACCATTTTGTTAGACTACAAATATTCCTTGAATTAATATTAACACTATGGATATTTTATTCACTATTTTCCCCATCTTATGCTGCTTTGAAGCTACCTATCTCTCTAGCTGCTGCTGTTCTTTCCCCTTTCCTAAGGTAATACGCCCAATCAAGAATCACATATTAACATAACCAGATTTGTTCTTAGCAAAGTGATGTCTTGATATTCATAATGTGACATGGTGATGTCACTGGAGGCAGTTGCAAACGAAATAAAAAGAGAAAGTGCCAACGAATAAGCACACATTTTAATGGGAAATGCAAAACTTGGGATGAGTTTGTTTTAAATATAAAATATACCAAATTTAAATATATTAAAAACCTTGAGTGTTTGTATAAGTGTGAAAAGTCAATATATACACCTTCTAAACAAACCCATGTAGACAGATACAGAGACAGACAGGCAGAAGGAAGGAATTATTACACCAATGCAGAAAATATTTACTAAAGGTAAGGTTAATCCCAACTGCAGATGATTGTTATGACCCTACATTCTGGCTTTATATTTTAAAATAAAATAAAGGCAAAATACAGGTATATTTCTCATTCGTTCACTACAAACATTTTTTTAATAACCTGTGGAAGTAATGCCATGTGTCCAATTTTTGTTATCTTACCAGAGACAATAATGACCTACCGACCTCCTATTTCCTTTAAGGTGCACATTTCTTGCATTTCGGACTCATCAATGACAGAATGAGTGGCAGTTCCTTGTGCCAAAGCTGGAAGTACTATAGGCTTCCTTCATAGGAATATCAAACATAATGTCACAAATACTTTAGCCAATTGATGTGCCACCACAGGAAGAAAAAACTCTTTAGTCTTCTCCATCTCTTTGAAACAGTTGGCTCTCTCCCTTTGGACAATTGTCAAAGGTTTTGTAAAGATGATTTAACTGGCATCCTGTCAACCAATATTTCTATCCTAGTGAGGCTTACTAGCTGTGAAATTTTGTGACTTCCAACTCCAGCAGGACTTAAATGATGAAAAATTCCAACAGACTTCTTTAGATAGACAAGTTGCCCGACTCTGTAATAAATAGACCCTTCCTTCCTTCCTTCCTTCCTTCCTTCCTTCCTTCCTTCCTTCCTTCCATCCATCCATCCATCCATCCATCCATCCATCCATCCATCCATCCATCTTGCTGAATGCAGTGAATATGGCTAAATATGCATAACTTTAAATAATAATAATAATAATAATAATAATAATAATAATAGTCTATTTTCAGAGATTTGTTGAATTGAAGCGCTAAGGAAATGCAATTTCCTGGACTGTATAAAGTAAGAGACACTTATTTAGTTGATTCCCTTGTCATATTAATTGTCTTACATAAAATCTCTGAGAGTGTAGTCACATAGATTAAGAAAGAGGAGGGCTGAGCACCAGATTTAATTATCTCATCACCTGAGAAGGATTTTCCAAATTCATTCCACTCTCTGACTTTAGGGAAAAAGATCTGATAATTCTCATGAGCTGAAAAGGAATTTGCATCCACTTTTCTCCTCAAAATTACATTCTATAAATAATGAACTACATATTCACAATGCTGTTGCCTTGGGGAAAAAGTGCTTTAAAAAAAGAAGTGCATACTTTTAAAAATAAATGAAATGAAATACATTATATTTTCATCTTGCATAAAATTTTAAAAATACTTGACATCTTTCTTTGATAGTGAACAATATTTATGCTATCAATATACATTTACATGTGAAATATTGACATAAATTTCATAAATTTATTGACAGAAATATGTGATACACATTTCAAAAATTATTCTTGATGCTTCATTTTAGTATTTGATAACTAAATGTGTCATATTTAGATTTGGAAAAAAGAGAGAAAGAAATTTCATATTTGAAATCTACCAATACTGCCAAGAAATGAGACCATGTTTAACACTTTCAAATCTTGTTTTTCAAATTAATTTAGAATGTATTGGAGATGTTGAAATTCTAGTGACTTAAAAATAGATGTTAATATCAATTTAAACAATTTTTCTCTGACTTTAAAATGAACTATTATTATAAATAATATGGCCAGAAAGATCAATGCTATTATATGTTTGACATTATATAGAAGAAGTAGAGCATTTCATTAGTATGCATGCCTCCTATTATTCCTGGTAATTAAATGCAGTTAAAAGGAAAATAAGTTTTAATACTTCACAGGAAAAACAGAGTACTAATGTTGCAGCTAGATAATTCATGCTAACATTTTCAAGTTGAAATTGAGAAACAAAAGCAGGGAGAATTCACACCATTATTATTACAAGTATGAGCATTTTTCTCTCTCTTCCTCTAGCCTAAAACCTTCTATTCACAATAGAACAGCAACTTGTTTTGTTGTTGTTTATTCGTTCACTCACTTCAGACTCTTCGTGACTTCATGGACCAGCCCACACCAGAGCTTCCTGTCAGCCGTCGCCATCCCCAGATCCTCCATGGTTGAGTCCATCACCTCCAGAATATCATCCATCCATCTTGCCCTTGGTCGGCCCCTCTTCCTTTTGCCTTCCACTTTCCCTAGCATCAGCTTCTTCTCCAGGGTATCCTGTCTTCTCAATATGTGGCCAAAGTACTTCAGTTTTGCCTTTAATATCATTCCCTCAAGTGAGCAGTCTGGCTTGATTTCCTGGAGTATGGACTGGTTTGATCTTCTTGCAGTCCAAGGCACTCTCAGAATTTTCCTCCAACACCACAGTTCAAAAGCATCTATCTTCCTTCGCTCAGCCTTCCTTAAGGTCCATCTCTTGCAGCCAAAGGTTACTACAGGGAATTTTGTTGTTTATTCGTTCAGTCGCTTCTGACTCTTCGTGACTTCATGGACCAGCCCATGCCAGAGCTTCCTGTCGGCCGTCACCATCCCCAGCTCCCCCACGGTCGAGTCCGTCACCTCCAGAATATCATCCATCCATCTTGCCCTTGGTCGGCCCCTCTTCCTTTTGCCTTCCACTTTCCCTAGCATCAGCTTCTCCAGGGTATCCTGTCTTCTCATTATGTGGCCAAAGTACTTCAGTTTTGCCTTTAATATCATTCCCTCAAGTGAGCAGTCTGGCTTTATTTCCTGGAGTATGGACTGGTTTGATCTTCTTGCAGTCCAAGGCACTCTCAGAATTCTCCTCCAACACCACAGTTCAAAAGCAGCTATCTTCCTTCGCTCAGCCTTCCTTATGGTCCAGCTCTCACAGCCATAGGTTACTACAGGGAATACCATTGCTTTAACTACGCGGACCTTTGTTGTCAGTGTGATGTCTCTGCTCTTAACTATTTTATCAAGATTTGCCATTGCTCTCCTCCCAAGAAGTAGACGTCTTCTGATTTCCTGGCTGCAGTCAGCATCTGCAGTAATCTTTGCGCCTAGAAATACAAAGTCTGTCACTGCCTCCACTTTTTCTCCCTCTATTTACCAGTTATCAATCAAGCTGGTTGCCATAATCTTGGTTTTTTTGAGGTTTAACTGCAACCCAGCGTTTGCACTTTCTTCTTTCACTTTCGTCATAAGGCTCCTCAACTCCTCCTCGCTTTCAGACATCAAAGTGGTATCATCTGCATATCTAAGATTGTTAATGTTTCTTCCAGCGATTTTAACTCCAGCCTTGGATTCCTCAAGCCCAGCACATCACATGATGTGTTCTGCGTAGAGGTTGAATAGGTGGGGTGAGAGTATACAGCCCTGCCGTACTCCTTTCCCAATCTTAAACCAGTCCATTGTTCCGTGCTCTGTTCTTACCATTGCTACTTGGTCATTATACAGATTCCTCAGGAGGCAGACAAGATGACTTGGTATCCCCATACCACCAAGAACTTGCCACCATTTGTTATGATCCACACAGTCAAAGGCTTTAGAATAGTCAATAAAACAAAAATAGATGTTTTTCTGAAACTCCCTGGCTTTCTCCATTATCCAGCAGATATTGGCAATTTGGTCTCTAGTTCCTCTGCCTTTTCTAAACCCAGCTTGTACATCTGGTCTCTTCTCCTTCCTATTCTATTGTCTTCTTCCACTTCCGCACATTGCTTGTTTAAAAATAATTCCTTATCTCTTCTGGCTAACCTCTGGAATTTTGCATTTAATTGGGCATATCTCCCCCTATCACTGTTGCCTTTTGCTTTCCTTCTTTCTTGGGCTACTTCCAGTGTCTCAGCAGACAGCCATCTTGCCTTCTTGGTTTTCTTTTTCTTTGGGACGTTTTTTGTTGCCGTCTCCTGAACAATGTTGCGAACTTCTGTCCATAGTTCTTCCGGGACCCTATCTACTAAATCTAGTCCCTTAAATCTATTCTTCACCTCCACTGCATATTCCTTAGGAATATTAGTGAGCTCATATCTAACTGATCTGTGGGTCTTCCCTATGCTCTTTAGTCTGATTCTAAATTTTGCAATAAGAAGTTCGTGATCTGAACTACAGTCAGCTCCAGGTCTTGTTTTTACCGACTGTATAGATGTCTGCCACCTTTGGCTGCAAAGGATGTAGTCAATCTGATTTCGGTGTCGACCATCTGGTGAAGTCCATGTATAAAGTCGTCTTTTAGGTTGTTGGATGAGAGTGTTTGTTATGCACAGTGAGTTGTCTTGGCAAAATTCTATCAGCCTATGTCCTGCTTAATTTTGTTCTCCCAGACCATGCTTGCCTGTAATTCCAGGTGTCGTCTGACTACCCACCTTAGCATTCCAGTCTCCTGTAATGAAAATAACATCTCTTTTTGGTGTATTATCCAGTAGGTGCTGCAGATCCTCATAGAACTGATCTACTTCTGCTTCTTCAGCATCTGTGGTTGAGGCGTATATTTGGATCACTGTGATGTTAAATGGCTTCCCCTGAATTTGAATTGAGATCATTCTATCGTTTTTTGGATTGTATCCAAGCACTGCTTTAGCCACTTTATTATTAATTATGAAGGCTACTCCATTTCTTCTGCGGTCCTCTTGTCCACAGTAGTAGATCTGGTGGTCATCTGATGTGAAGTGGCCCATTCCAGTCCATTTCAGTTCACTGACACCTAAAATGTCTATATTTAATCTTGACATCTCCCCAATAACCACATCCAATTTGCCCTGGCTCATAGATCTTACATTCCAGGTTCCTATGGTGTGTTGATCTTTAGAACATTGGATTCGTCATTCACCACCAGCACCGTCGGCCGCTAGCCGTCCTTTCGGTTTTGAGCTAGCTGTGTCATCACATCTGGGGCTAGTTGAATGTATCCTCTGTTCCTCCCCAGTAGCATTTTGACCATCTTCCGACCTGGGAGTCCCATCTTCCGATGGTATACCGACATATCTCTGGTTGTACTGATCCATTTAGTTTTCACGGCAAGAATACTGGGGTGGGTTGCCATTACCTTCCCCAGGGATCGTATTTAGTCTGACCTCTCTGCCACGACCTTCCCGCCTTGCATGTCCCTTCACGGTTTAGCTCATGGTTTCATTGAGGTGCTCAAGCTACAGCACCATGACAAGGTAACGATCTCCTTTGCTGGAGACTACAGGGAATACTATTGCTTTAACTATGCGGACCTTTGTTGTCATTGTGAAGTCTCTGCTCTTAACTATTTTATCGAGATTTGTCAGCAACTTAATCTAAACTATGGTTTAATGAAATCAGCAACTTTTAAAACAATGGTTTGAAGTTGGGTTGCTTTAAGAAATGCTATCTAAGTTAACCATGGTTTATTAATTGCGGATGGCTCAATTAGTCAGGTTTATTTTAAAATAGAAGTCACATATTTGAAAGTCCCCCAAATTACATTGGTGGAAATGGAGGAACATCTGAACGTAAAATATACCTAAACTCAATTTATCTAAACTCCAACTTACTGCTAAATTAAGTTCAGCATTCCATCTCTACCTGCCACGGTAACACAACTGTGGGAAATATGGTTATTACTCTATGCATAGTCTCACTGAGGGCACAATTATTAAAGAAATGTTATGTACCTGCCATTTTTTGCCTTAAAACCTATATATTTCAGGACTGTCCGAGGTACAAAAAGTATTGCTTTATGATAGCAGTGAAAAAAATGAACCAACTGGTAATTTGTGGGTCATAAATAAATACCCTAAAAAAAATCACACATCTGGGGCATGGATGTATTATTATTTTTTTCCATTTTACAGTCAGATTTTATTTGATATTAAGGGCTTGTATAAGTACTTGACTTTGTTGTTTTGGCTTTTTGCTAGTATAGGCTTATTTTAAAAAAGGAGGAAGGCTTGGTTGCAGAATGTAGAATTTAGAGTTTCTGTCAAACAGGCAAGATTTATTGTCTGAGTAATCAAAGTGTGTCTCAGCTGAGCGTACTTTTTATTAAAATGAAATTATTTTAGCACATATTTTCAGAATTTATTGTGAAGGCACCCAACATTTTGGAGGGGGTTACACCACCGAGAGGAGTACCTGGAGAAAGGCAAAACTAAACAAAACCATTTCTTCCAAAATTAGTTCCTTAACGTCAGCAGCTGACCACGGAAAAATAGTGAGCAAAAGTCATCATTTTTCAGACTGAGGATGGGTGTATTTATTGTTTCTTAATAATTTTCTAATGTAACTTTTTAATTCCTGAAAACGTGCAGATATAATCTGAATATGTAAGTTGATGTTGAGTGAAGGTAATACAAAATGATAAAGAGGACGACAAAGAGGAGAATTTGACACTGCATGAAATCCTCCAGATAAATCCAACTCCCTTTCTCCTATTGCAAACTCTAGATTCCCAATCTACATTCCATTGGAATAAATGAAAATAACAAGCATGATGAAAAAAAGCCATTTCAAATAAGGTTAAGCATTGTCAGACAAGATACCCCTGGTAAGTACAGTTCTTAGTAAATAATTTTACTTCCTAGAAATTTTGGATGTCATGCAGTGGAGCAATAGATGCCCCCAATATTTTGTCTTCTGAAATAAACTTGGCTTTTCCTCTTGAGAGAAACCACTGTAAGATTTAAGGAAAAGAACTGAGTGTGTTTGATGAGACTGGTAAAAATTCTAAGGAGGGTTCCACAAAGTCTTAAATTGTGGCTTTTGACTATAGCAAATCCAGGACATTCAGGTTTTTTTTTTAATATATAGTTGCTGCTGTCTGACCAGTACAGTTGTCTGCCTTTGAAGGTGGCAAATTTCTGCTTCACTGTTTGTAGACTTGCTGTGACTTGCACACTCTGAAGGTGCTGTGCATTTATTTTTGAACATACATAGTAGTCATGTTGCTAGTCTGTGAAATTATGGTCATTAACCACAATAAACTTTTGATTTGTTTGTTTGACAAAAGCAGAAGTTGACATGAACTTGGACGTTCTTTGCCAAACAAAGTATCTGTGAAACCTTATGAAAGGCTAAAAGCAAAACAAACCTAAGATAACAGAAGGTATCTATCTTTTCTGTTTTTAGATAAAGCTGAACAAAGTCAATTCAAACCGAACATGCAAAATGTAACAGGTTCTTTAGATTTCTACATATTTATACTACTTCTTCAAACAATCAATCATAGATAGTAAAAGTTAATCAGATGCAGTTCAGTTTGCAAGATTACCAAACAACATATTGTCGTTTTCTGTCACAGACTTCTTGGTCTCTCCTACTTACCAGTAGTCTTGATGTTTGCAATACAATCCTATAAATATTTCACCCAGATTTAAAGAAGAGGATTAGAATTATTTTCCACTGCCTGGTTCTGACATGATAAAAGTTTGTGAGATAATTTTAGCCTATCAGTTTCACATGGAGAATGTTTTCAAAGCCTTGTGAAATGATGATGTGTCAGCAGTGTGATGAGGCTGAAAAAAATGCAAATGCAGAATGGTTGCATCAACCAAACCGTTTTTGAATCACGGAAAACAACATTTCCACTTTATTCTGTGATGGATAGACCCCACCTCAGGTTTTGGGTCCAATTGTGGGCCCTGCACTTTAAGAAGGATTTTGACAAAGTAATGATGATCAGGGGACTAGGAATTAAATTCTACTAAGAGAGAGAGGGGGGGGGGGGGAAGAGAGAGAAGGAATTGGAATATTTAGCCTTGAGAAAGTAAGACAGACAAAGATACCATTGTTCAGTTATGGCAACAGAATAAAGTGAGATCCTGTTCTCTTTCACCCTAATGTACGGAACAGAATAGTGGATTTAACAGCACCCCTAAAGTAAAACAAAGCTTATTTAAATTAACAGTGGCAAGAGAAAAGAAAGAAATAATCAAGGGATTAAAAAGTATGCTTAAAAAGGACATAGTATGGGCAAAAGAATGTATGATATTCTTTCCCTTTATCAGTGTTTATTTCTCCCAAAATCTTATAGCTTCAGTTTCTTAATAAATCTACCAAAAGAAGCAGATACGTTTTTGTGGCCTTTACTGTTTAGCTTCTTGTTTTGCCTTGTTTTAAAGTCCTCTGGGTTTTTTTTTAATTATTATTTTATTTCAGGTCCCTAGATTAATTGTCTCATTACCAAATCCATCCAGCTCCATTTTCATGTAAAGTTCTTCCAGCGTTTTCCATCACCTGCCTTATCTCAGCTTCATCTGCTTTATTTCTCCAAGCTATTTTTCTACATGTTGACCCTCACAATAATTATAAAGTATGTAATCAAATGGTTATTACAAAGACTTAACAGTAATTTATCTTCTCAAAAATGCTTATCTGTACGTATTCCTGGTTAATGCAATTACCGGGAAAAAAATAGTAGGTACTTGTGTCTGGAGAAATTCTAGAAGAAGTTCATTTGATTCTAATTATGTTGACATCTCTCATTCCTTTCATTTCTTCTTGAGAATAAATTTACCATATATACTTTTCCCAAGGAGTGTCACCTTTATCAATATTTTCAAACTTTAGAACCCTTGTAAAGATTTTGCTTTAAAAGTTCAGGAGATTAAATAAGGGTCCCTAACCTGTCATTAAATAGCTATAGCAGAACCCTCAATTTAAAAGATGATGTCCATTCCAATGATGCATTCTATTTCATTAGTGAAGGAGGAAGGAGAAAATTATAGCAAAATGTGGCTAGATTATAGTGTAAAGATTGTACACAGCACACTGGATCTGATTCTTTCCAATTAAATGGATGAATCAACTTATGGGGGGAAAAATAATGGAGAGGGCCACCTAATGCAAAGAGAGGACTTGATGCTTTTGAACTGTGGTGCTGGAGAAGACTCTTAAGAGACCCTTGGACTGCAAGGAGGTCAAATCAGTCAATCCTAAAGAAATCAACCCTGACTGCTCATTGGAAGGACAGATACTGAAGCTGAAGCTCAAATACTTTGGCCACCTAATGCGAAGAGATTACTCACTGGAAAAGACCCTGATGCTGGGAAAGACTGAAGGCAAAAGGAGAAGGGGACAGCAGAGGATGAGATGGTTAGATAGCATCACCGATGTAATGAACATGGAAAAGAGTAAACTCCAGGAGACAGTGGAGGACAGGAAGGCCTGGCGTGCTATGATCTATGGGGTCACGAATAGTCGGACACGACTTAACAACTGAACAACAACAACAACAACAAATTTCAAAGGACCAAAAGTTGATTATTTAAATACTACAATGAATCTCCCTCCTTATACATGCTTACACCACAGAACATCTGTTTCCTAAGTGCTCAGCCTCATACTAGAGGCCCCAACAGCTTCCCCTTTGGGGGGGGGAGGCATTATAGAGATGTTCAAAATCTGGAGAAGGGATTTGACCATATGGAGATTACCTATGCCTGATGAGTCTCAATAAAGATGAAACTTATAACATATCCTGATTATTAATTTTTGTATTGATACACAACCAGTTTTTAGAGTGAAGAAAAGCTAAATGGATTGTTGAAAGGAGATGGAAGGGGAAAAAATCATGCAACTCACATTTAATATGAAAATATTCCAATCTGAATTTTACAAAGCTATATGTGAATGGGAACACTGCTATACAATGATTTCTGTATTCCTTTTTTCAATTATGTAATCTAACTTGCAACTGAAATGATACATCAGAAATGCATAAGTTGGAAAAAAACATTTGGACAAATGCACTGTATTAGGGGACAGTATGTAAACAGAAGAGTCTATTAGGAGAGATCTAACCATTTTGCAGATGTTATTTAATGCTATTTAATACAGAAATAGGATGGAATTAATTTATGGTTAAAAATGAAGTGAAATGAAACTGTACAAAAGTGTCCGCCTCTACCAAATGCAAAAGTGATTCCTGGATCTATTATCATAAATATTTTGCACACCTTGCAAGTCAAAGCAAGTTAAGGGTCTTCTAGAATATTTTAACAATAAGATGGGTAATAGCCATTGATGAAACCTCTCTGTTTTTTCCACAAATTTGAGGTTATGGCATGCTGCATGTTTTACTGCTGCTGATACAGTTCAGCTCAGGTTCTTGAGCATAAATGTCTATTGGACTTGATATTTATCAGAAGGTTCCACAATTTTCCTTACCTAGAGAAATTATTATAGTAATTTCAAAATATTCCTCCACACCTGATACTTTAGGAAAATGAGAGATGATAAACAAAATAAAAACATCACAAACCATGCAATTTTATAACTGACATCAAATGTCATCTTAGCAGAACTTTAGAACTTGACAGATAGCTGAAGATGTTTTAGTAAATATCATCATCATCAACAACAACAACAACAACAACAACAACAAAAGATTAAAGTTGCAATCACTGTTCTTACATTCCAAAGATGGTGGTGGTGGTGGTGGTGGTGGTGGTGGTGATTATTATTATTATTATTATTATTATTATTATTATTATTATTATTATTCAACCAGACTATTTATTTTCTCTCTCTGACAGAGAGGGAAAGTTTAAGATAGAGCTGAACTCAGAACAAATCTTGTGCATCAGATTATGCCCCAGAAACAGCATTAGCTAATCATCTATGAAATTGTTTGTTTCCATACTATGTTTTTTTCCAGATCGTGGACCTTGTTAAGGATTTTATAGACTGAGGACTGAAACAGTCCTTCCTTGTCCTGTGCTTTGTAAAGGAAAGACGAGATTAAACCAGATACTGACCAGCTGACATTTTATTTTTCTAGTTCATTATACAGTATATCTTTTAAGACACACTTCCCTCTTCACCAACATTTTTCAAACCAGCATTTGACTTTCTAGTACTAATTTGTCTATTGACCAGCCAGATAAATGCTTGCCCTCATAGTTCTTTTCTACCAAATTAACTAGTGAATGCCTCTAGTTATCTAAATAAGGTGTTGATTGATCTTGTGGAAATAATTAGACTGGCTTCATCTGATATGATCTCTGGCCACATCAGAACTTTCTTCTCTCATTAGGCTTACTTAGAGGAGAATTTGAATTTGCAGGTGGTGGCAAAAAGGTTAGGTGCTTCTCTGACTCTGTTTAGAAGGAACAAGTCAGATTTCATAGTAGTAAGTCTGTAAATGAGACCAATTACATGTTAGTTCAAACAGACTTGTTTCAAATATTATTCTGCCCTTCCAGCAGACTTTAATAGAAACCAACATCAATTTTCAGTACATTGGGGAATAAGATGTCAGCTTTCTGTTAAGGAATCACATGAAGCTAAGCCTTCAGTGGACAGGCATTTAAATGTGTATAAACCATTAATTGGAAACTGCTGTTAGCCTCTAATGGAGTTTTTTCTTCTGTTAGACACTCAGTATCAACCGGACAATTGACCATCAAGAGAGCGTTATTTTCCTGTGACTGACAGAGTTCATCCATCTGTGAACACCCATGTTCCTAATGGAATCTGCAGCAAACAAAAGAAAAGTGTTGCCTGAAATATGAATACACTGTCTAATTCAAGAAGATTAGCACATGAGAAAGGTGTTATTTAAAAAAATAATAAGAAAAAAAGGCAAAATGCTGTGTTCCAAAAGTGCCATTGAAGGATTCATTGAAGGCTACACACACACATACAGTACATGTCAGATGTGTGTGCCCAGGTAAGATAACCCCAGATGCTTTAACCTCTGGACCCCCACTTGGAAAATCCAGAAAACTGGATTTTCTAGAGCTTCTGGTTTTTCCAAGAGCATCAGTTGGCTGCCCAGTGATTCAGACCTTGCACCAGGCAAATTGCATTGTCACAGAGCAAAATATTTAAATGATCAGCCATGGGTTTATTTTTGCATCCCATCTTTTAAAGATCAAACTTTCACAAAAGGCTTTAAATATGCAAAACATTTGTCCAGAAATCGTAAAAAAGATAATAGGTTGCAGGTTAAAAAGGATGCCAATCTGTTCTATATTGCTTCTCCTTCTGAAGGGCTCTACAGCATTCAAATCCAACTTATAAGTAAAGAATTGTAAGAAGGGACAGAGGAACCTTGCAGGGGTTCATGGACTGCAGACTGAGCAATCCACAATGATGAGAAAAAGTGAGCTTCTAAATTTGCATCTACACCCAACATATAGATTATTTAAGCAAATCTGTATCAGATTTTGTCTTGTTTGGAGCAATAAAGGTAAGGTAAAGGTTCCCCCCGCACATTTGTGCAGTCGTGTCCGACTCTAAGGGCCGGTGCTCATCTCCGTTTGTTAGCCGAAGAGCCAGCATTGTCCGAAGACACTTCCACGGTCATGTGGCCGGCATGACGCACGCGGAAGGCTGTTACCATCCCACCGAAGTGGTACCTACTAATCTACTTCCATTTGCATGCTTTCGAATTGCTAGGTTGGCAAGAGCTGGAGCTAGTGCGGGAGCTCACTCCGCACGCAGGGCTAGGGATTCGAACCTCCGAACTTGCGATCGACAAGCCTGGCGTCTTACCCGCTGAGCCACCACGCCCCTATGGAGCAATACATTTCCTTTTTATCAGTGATTATCTTCCCAGTCAGTATAATCTTCCTTCTTCTGGTAGAGCAGTGGGGTTAGAGATTTTTTCCAGGTGGGTGGAATATAGACGTTTGTAGCTAAATGGTACAGCCCAGGAGTTACGTGTTTGTGTGTGTCTGTGTAAGAGAGAGAGGTAAATAAACATATTGGCTCTATTTCAAGCAATAAAGTAACTTATTGACTCAGTGAGCATTATCTGAGAAAGAGCATCTTGTCCAAGCCTACTGATTAAACTTGCAGCAGAAGCATGCTCTTAACCAGAGCATTCTTGTCTTACTGCTCAACCCCAGGGACACATTGCTATACTAGTGCTTTAACCCCCAGTTCTTTATCACTTGTCACTCCTCTTGGAAGAAAAATAGCTGTAGAGCCTTTGTTCCAGATCTCCTATTTGAAAGAACAGCCTCTTTTATCCCTTCAGCAATATTAAAGGGAGATTTTGTGGCATTCATGAATATAATGGCATTCATGAATAAAATTATCTAGAGGTCCCTAGATAGTATTCCCAGAATCTTTCTTTCATGGGATGGTGGCATTCCAACAGGAACAGCACACTCTAGCAATGTGCACCACCATTTTGGAGCCAAACTATATCTGGAATGCCACTCTGGAAGGTTTTCCTGCTCTGGAAGGTTTTCTTCTGGAAAACAATCAGTCCATCCTCTGAGCAGTCAAGTCAGTTTGTTCTGGAACCTGAGAACATCACACTCCTTGAATGCTAAGCTTTGTGCACAATTACCCTTCCTGCAGCTGCCAGTGGCACAACGTGGCTAGAGACGTAAGCTTTGAAAATGGTCTTCTCCTCGTCTCCAAATTTCATTTAGCTGTAATACACTTGATCATTGACTTAAAGTACAATAGCTTTTATTATATAATTGATTTTTGTAATCTATAATTATACTTGATTATATACTATTTATGTTTTATAGATACTTTTAATGTATACTTTTTAGTTGTCTTGATATAGGCAGGGCTGCAACTGGGGGGGGGGAAGCGGGACATGTGCCACGGGTGCCACATTGGGGGGCGCCAAAATGCCTCTTTTGATGGCCAGCCCTGAGGGAGGCCCACGCTCCTGTTGCCGCCACCGCCACCTGCAAAGAGTCCTGCCGGGGCATTGTGCAGCTGGGCTCGTCCACTCCCCGGGGCTGGCTGTGGACTCTGGGGTGGCCGCAGGGCTGTGCCTCCCCCGGTGCCACTCCGGACTGTTCTGCTTGGGAGCATGGCGGCAGGCAGCTTGCTCTGCCTGGCCCAGATGGGCAGATGGGAGTGCAGCGGGTCCTTCCCCTGGAGCTGGGAGCGCGTGAGAGATTGCAGACAGGAGTGGGGCGCTTGTCCCAGGGGACCCCGTGCTGCTTCATGGAGGGGGGTCTGCATTGGGGGTGCAGGTGGGACTCGACCCTGTGGGGGACACGGAATCCATGTGGGGGCACAGAATCCGTGTTTGTCCCAGGTGACACAGACCTTAGTTGCGGGCCTGGATATAGGAAAGGCAGAACAGAGATGATTAAGTAGGTTGGGCATTATATTAGCAAGTACTTTCAATTATTATAAATTCTTATTACAAAAATTTCAAGTGAAGATCCAGATCTTTGAGATAGGTATTGATTAACATTTCCTATGCAAGTTTTCATTTGTCCAATCTTAAATTTATTCTGACCCCTTTCTAAAGCAATCTCTCTCTCTCTCTCTCTCTCTCTCTCTCTCTCTCTATCTATCTATCTATCTCTAATCTATCTATCTGCCTCCCAAGAAAAATGTATATGCATTTCTACTAATATACACATTTTCTACACACTTCTCCCTAATGTAATATATTGCATTCATTTTATCCCACAAGTATATTTTTTTACAAGTAGTTTTCCCTAACATAATGTGTTTTTATATGCCATGATCAATAAGGTGGAATTCAAGGTAGCTATGTGGACAGAGTTTTCTTGCTGACATTATAGAATTTGCCAATTCCAGCATTTTTTAAATTCCAATTTTAGCCTACAATCCTGGATATTTTGTTTTTCCCCATCTATATCTGACTCTGCTATGTGCTGTTCATCTAGTTGGACATTCCTGATATGAAAAGATAATGTTTCCTTCAAGTCCAGCTTGACCCCTTGCAGCTTCATAGAACACAGCCACATACTTGTCTTGACTATAATACTAAACTAGTTTGCCTTGATATAAAGGCATGTCTTAGTTGAAAACTATAGAGTAAAAATCAGAAAGGTACACATATCAGCACAAAACAGTGCTGCTAAGAGATTGCATATAGATTGAGGGGAAGAAAGTTGAGTAGTGTATTGTCGAAGGCTTTCACGGCCGGAGTTCAATGGCTGTTGTGGGTCTTCCGGGCTGTGTGGCCGAAACGTTAGGAACCACAACTTCCAGAACACGGCCACACAGCCCGGAAGACCCACAACAGCCAAAGTTGAGTAGATTTGCATTAATATATGACCTGAAATAAACTCTCACTCAAACCATGTTCAAGTTCTTGAATGCCTTCTTCAACATCTTCCATTTGATATAATTTTTATTAAAGATTTTTAAAAAGAAGGATAAAAACTAATACAAACTAATATAAGGTAAGAAAAAGAAAAGAAAAAGAAAGAAATCAAAGAGAAAGCTACAAGTGCAAGAAAGTAAAAGAAAAATAGAAAAGAAAGAAAAAAAGATACAAAGAAGTAGCTTCTGATCTTCTTTACAGCAGTTATACAGTAAGTACAATCATAAATGTACCTCTTACTCTATGGTTACAAAATAACTGTCTTCTTTCTATAACCTACTGGACAAGCTGTGACCAGTTGGGTCATCCTTCCAGAGATATTTCCTTACCTAGACAGAGAAACAGAATGAACATGGGCAGGCAAAGAAGCAGTGGGAATTAGAGTGGGAGTGGGAGTGACTTCCAACTTCCTGCTGGCTTCCCCATTGACTTTGCTTGTGGGAAGCTGGCAGGGAGCATTGGAAATCACTCCTCTTCCTCCTCAGCTGACCCGCGGAACTGCCTGCCACTTTCCTGGGGGAGAGGGGAACAAAGGGAGACCACAAGGAAAACTGTACTCCTGATCCCCATCTTGGTGTGTCCCCAAGGGCCTCCTCCCTCCAGGGAGGAAGAGGGCTCACCTATTGGCCATCGGCACCTGCCAGCCAGTCGTACCTCACCTGCAGCATCCGAGTCACTCCCTTGTCCTTCTCTTGCCCCCCCCCACCATTAAGAGATTTCAAATTTTGGCCTTGGTCCCAAAGCAGCCAATGTACACAATTCTATTTCAAACTCAATCTTACAATGTTCAGAACCATAAATAACTTCGTCTACTTTAAATCTTTCTAGTAATTGTAAATAAGAAAACCATTGACAACTATATCCCTCTGCCACCAGTTCTTCTCTTGATTTTATTTTGTATTCCCCTTGACAAAATTCTAGTATCTCACAACAGGTTAGCCACACGTGTTTGCCTATTATTTCTCGTCTATAAAATGCTTCTTGTGCTCAGATTCCCAGAGGTGTTTTCGGACACAACCTTGGCTTGTATCTGTTCCGTAGTCTCAATATGGCACATCTAACATAATGATTTTTAAAATCCACATTAACCTTCACTTTGCCATACCACAAATATCCATGCCACCCAAATCTCAGGTCATGTCCTTCTATCTTCAAAAGCCTTCTATTTCTCAGCAGCACCCACTCTTTCATCCAAACCAAACAGCAAGCTGCAAAATACAATATCAAATCAGGTAAACCCCAATCCTCCTCTTTCCTTTGCGTCTTGTAACATCTTATATTTAACTTGTGGTTTTTCCCCCTGCCAAACACATTTAGCTATATCCTTCTGCCACTGTTTAAATGGTGTATCAGTTGTCAAAAAAGGTAATGTCTGAAACAAAAACATTATTCTAGGCAAGACATTCATTTTTATCACAGAAATTCTCCCCAGCAATGACAGTTGTAATTTCTCCCATCTTAACATGTCTTTTTTAACTTCATTCCATCTATTAAAAATAGTTATTTTGAAATAACATACAGTTCATATATGTTATAGTGATTCCCAGATATTTTACCTTCTTCTCAATCTTAAAACCCATTTTATTCATCAATTCTGTTTGATCTTCTATTTTTTTTTGTTAACGTCATCTTCTGTTTATTAATCTTGAAACCTGCTAACGAATGCACCAAATTCTATTAATTTGTCCATTAATATTTCAATCCCCTTTGAAGGATCTTCCATAACCATAACCAACACCAAATCATCTGCAAAAGATGTTAGAATCTACAATTTTCTCTCCATCCTATTTTTTTTTAAATGAAGACTCCATCCAGGCAGTGATATGATCTGATAACATGGAAAATATTCATGTTTTAGAAAAGCAGAAATTATATCATAAAATGATGGTATCATTGTGACATTCTCTGTGTATGTCTCCGTATGTAGTGAGTGAGTATGTGTGTGTGTGTGTGCGTGTGTATGAAAATAACATTGTTTTTTTAAATGGCTACATCTTTCATATAAACATTTAAGCAATTGACAAAAATATATATTTGGTGCGTCTTTCCACAGAAAGACACACACACACACACACACACACACACCATTTTTGCATAAAGATGAAGTTCCCATTTCTATTTTATGTTGTTTCAGAGAAAAGTGGTTAGGAATTAATTAATTCATAATTATACTGAAAAAAACTTAATTGTTTTTTTAATGAAACCACCATCAGCACAACTGATGGGCAATTGCAGCATAAAAATCAGCCACTAGACAAGAAGCATTCAGTTTAGCAATATAATGGAAATACTTACAAGAACAATTAGAACTTATTAAAAAGGTCAAAATAGCTCTTTATGTCGGTATGTGTGTGAATGTGACCCCCCACACACACACATACTTTATTTCCTTTATTTATAATAGCCTTAAAATTACCACATTCTCAAAAATAGAATAACAGGTTTTTTTTTCAGGGTTAGGGGTCCTAACCCTAATTAATTAGCTGCAAGTTCATTTCTTAATCTCCAGCTCAGGTTTCTTTTCATTTCTCGAAGTAGTGGATTTCCACTTTTCCTCCCCAAAAGGATCAGGATAATTTGAAACAGAAATTCATTTCTATGAGTTAAACTACATGAAACCTCCTCTGTATTCTCTGCCTTCCTCAGTCCTGATGACTATCTATTTTTCCAGAACTCCATCAACTAGCAAAGGGCAGCATTGGATCAGAGATCTCTTCACTCTTATATGAAAAGCCAGGGTGGAGAGGAGATGGTGATTTTACTTACTGACAGGTCTCCCTTGAGATAAGGCAACAACTGATGAGTCTAATCGTACTTTTTAGCTAGCTGACTTGACACAGTGACTTATTTATTTCACCAGAAAGACCAGACTTCTGCAGGACCTTTGACAGTCCCCTCCATATCCGGTAAGAAATTATTTTCCTGAAATTTGACATGGGTATTCCTCCATAACCTCACCAAGTAGCAAATGCTGCTGACCCTACCTGTGAATGGAAGCTAAACAAGATCAGGCCTGGCGAGTAGGAGATTCCCAAGGAATCATCGATCTCTTCACCAGGCTGGGAAGTCAGACACCATCCCAACACAAAGCAGTGGTAAATCCCTTCTCTTGTGAGGAATTAAATTCACCTTGAATGAATCGTTATTGTATTACCACTTGTAGAATTACTACTGAGCTAAATTTCATTATATTTAGTTTCTAAATCACAATATTAAAGGCATTTTTGAAACGCATTCATACTGTACATGATTTTATAGAAGTTCAACAGTCTTGCAACCAATTTCTTTGAAATCTGTCCATTCCATTCCCTTATAAAGCTTTAACTTCCCTATAAATTTCATCTCACTCTTCTGATAAAATAAGTTACACCCAGCTGGTCCCCATCCATCCCCTGGCTTAATTATCAGAACAGCAATTTGGTTTTTGTGAAATACCACTCTGGATCCAGGGACTCAAGTCCTACCAGATCATTTTGGAAGTAGATCATACTAGATTGGGTCACTTGCAAAGCCATGGAATTCTTTTTCTTCTCTTAGAGAATCATGGTGGAAATAACAGCAGCATTTTCAAAGACCACTTTTTAAGTTAACTGAGAATTAACAGCCAGCAAGCAACATCCACTTTATCTAGCATAAGGGAAAGAATAAACATGCATCACAGTCCACTGGATAAAATAGGGCACATTGGAAAAAAGAGAAGCGCTTAATAACAACTGCCATGGTTTGGGATTAAAACAGTTGTGTTATCTAACAAGTTTGATATATAGTTCATGAGAACCAGCTGTTACTTTTTTTCCTAAAAACTCTACCCACTCAAAGAGAATATTTGTAGCTCAGGGTTGAACTGTGGAGTCCTTGGTGCTCTCTGAGCCTTGTTGTTTTCTTGCAGACGTTTCATTGCCAAGCTAGGCAACATCTTCAGTGTGAAAAGGGAGTGGAACTTGCTCTCTGTTTATATGCCCTGGCTTGTCCTGCCTGTGTTGGTGGGGATGTTGTACTCTCCTTGGTAGTACCTTGATTGGGTTGTTGTGTGCTGCTTGGTTGATTGACTGAGTTAATAGTTCCTTGATTAGGGTCTATTGTGTTGTTTGATTTTCTTTTTAACTTTGATTTTGATTGACTTTCAACTGGGAAACTGTGAGCATATTAAACCAAGCCAAATCCAAAAATGCTAGAGAATTCCTGGAAGCTTGGCACTCAGACAAAGCAGCCATCACAGGCACATAGAGGTAAACAACATTTACATACCATTCATAAGAGACAATAGAAAAGCCAGAAGACCAGAACACCTCCTGACCAGCAATCAACACCCAGATAGGCAAAGATTAACAGTAAGATTAGCACCAGAGGAGCAATCAAACAACACAATAGAAGAACCAGCTGTTAATTTTTTTCCTAAAAACTCTACCCACTACGGATGGACTACATCTAGGTCCAGTGCACAGTGATCAGCTTTCCAGATACTTCTGAGCAGTGTCATTTGACATGGAGGAAGTGGCAGGTCTTGTCACAGCTTGGAGTGCTGCTGCTATGTTGGCCAACACCTTCTTCTCCCTTTTCTTCTTTCTCCTCTTAGGTTTCCTCTAACAACTGCCATTGGCAGACCTGGCATGTGGAATCTTCTGTGGAAGACACCTCTACCAACTCCTCAGATCACAGGTGACGCCTTTTGCCTCCAAAAAGCCTAGCCATGCAGCTGTAGAAAGCACAGAGGATATTGCTACCTCCACCACCTCCTTTCATGGAACCATTGTGGCTATTGGCCTCTTTTTCTTGCTCAGCTCAGCCACTTTGGGAGCAGGAGGTGAACCAGGAGGTGTAATTGCCTAATTTTGATTCTTAGATTAAAGGGGGCCTTTAATGTTGGGACCTAAAGAAATACTTTCTTTGATATACATTTAATCCTTGGTGTCCCAATTGTCTAGTTTACATACTTTACCAAAACCTACATATCTGTGGTTTAAAAGTTCATGCTTGCAATAAGACAAAGAGGCAAGGGAAGAAAAATTCCCATGTGTCCCGGGGTTTGGATCCGGGAGCCAATCACGTGGGCCAGTGGGCGGGGTTTGAATCCGGGAGCCAATCACATGGGCCAGTGGGTGGGGTTTGGAGCCAGGAGCCAATCATGTGAGCCGGGGGCGGGGTTTGGAGCCAGGAGCCAATCATGTAGGCTGGGGGTGGGGTTTGGAGCCGGCAGCCAATCACGTGGGCCAGGGGGCGGGGAATCCTCATTACTGTGTCACAAAATTATGCATGGCTAAAAGGCTTGTCACCAACATGAAAAGTTTGGAAAGCCCTGGTCTAGTTATTATACTTTACCAAAACCTACAAATCTGTGTTTTAAAAGTTCATGCTTGCAATAAGACAAAGAGGCAAGGGAAGAAAAAATCCCATGTGTTAGACAGAAATATTGGAAATAAATAAATACATTCATAATGTCTCTGTCATTCACAAGCCAAACTAATAGCCTTGCTAAATTTTGCAGATAGCCAGGTGCCTTTCCAAGCAATAAGATACACATACAGACAGTTTCAGATATTACTTTCAATCTTTCAAATAAAAACCTCTTTTCATGGAGAAGTCTCCGAAAATGAAACCACAGCTTGGTTTCTCTGTTCATGTCAGCGCACTGGAATATAGGCAGATAGTTTGTATATAAAACTAATGCCCATTAGTAACTTAGGTGGCACACCAAGGACATTCAGATGAGAATATTGGAAGCTTACTGTATATTTTCAGTCCATCTATTGAACTTTCATCTGCTGACATACATCTACTGAAAAGGGAGCTCGAGCAATACATCCTGCCATACTTGGTTGGGTTGGGCTCCGTATCTTAAACAAATCACACCTAATTTCCAAATTAAAGATTCATAATTGAATTAAAATTTCATATCAACACAAGAGCAACAAAAGAGTTCACCGTACACGATTACTTAAACTATTCAAATCTTAGGAGACCGATGGGTCTTTTCAGCAGTGTTTCGCTCAACGTGAACCAAAAAATGTGCTTATACTGTAAATGTTCCCCGCATTCAAGGATTGAAAACTGAATGCTGATAGAGCTTAGGCTGAAGCAATAGGTATGCCAATACAATTTTAAATTATCATTAATATTCATTGTGGCAATTTAGCCATTTGAAAGTCACAATCATTTGCAAAATTGCTGTTGATTGACCTGAATGTTTGATTTATTAAATCTAGCTAATAGATGCAACACAGATGTCACTATTAATACTATTATAAATTAGGAATTTTTCTATGAACACAGAACAAGGTGAACTTCACGTGTGGTCATCCCATCCCACGTGCCACATTTTAAACTCAAAGTCTGAGATACCAAATAATAATAATAATAAAAAAATCCACATAATTTTGTCCCAGTCTAGCTTTGGACCATAGATATTTTGAAATGGGCTTTGTGTATTCCTAGCTGGGTGACAAAACATACAAATTAAGAGATGTTATTTTCCAACCTTCCATTGGATGGAACCATTCATGTAACAGGAATCTGATTCTAAGCCTTTACTACTGACCAATGGCATGATTGGATTCCAACTATTCTAGCAATGGGCACTCTTTCATATTTTTTTTCATTAGAAAATATATCATCCTATACAGATGGAGGGGTAACTTTTCTAAATATTCATTAAAAAATGGGGATCACAACGTTAGTGTTGTGGATTTTTTTCCTTCCAGGAGGAAAGTGACTCAAGCATTGTAATGGTAGAGAATAGATTGTATGGTAAGAGTAACAAGGAGCATAACAAGAACCAGATAATGACATGTCAGTCCTATAGAAGACGACAACACCCCACAGAGCAGCCCACCCAATCATACAAGCCTGATAAGATGGGCAACCATACATTAGCCAACTTATTCAAGGTCAGAGCACTGAAGATGTCAAGGCAGGCAATGACATGTCTGCAAGTAAAAAAAACAAGCTCAGATAATTGCAACCTAACATTCTCTTCGATTAATTGCAACCTAACATTCTCAAGCATTGTCATGCCAAATGTCCCACATCCTAGAATTGTTGCAGCAAATGAAAAGAGGAAATTAAACTAATGGCTCAAGGAGAAGAAAGAAGGAGGAAGTGTCCTTCCCATTTATCAGTCAATTTAAAGGTAAATTCCCAGTGACAAGGTAAGAGTGTGAGAACTCCAGATGTAACATTCTCATTGGATTCCCCTGCTCCCAATAATCTTGGCATCTCTGACAGAGCCTCATGTTTATCCTGAGTAGCTGCAGCAGTTAAGTATACTCCTATGATGCACCAAGCAACTCCAATTCTGCAGACAAAGTCCCCATAAGTAAGAGGCTGTGCTTATGGCTGACATGAGAAAGAGATCTATTTTGTCTACAGGAAGCAGAAGTGTCCAGGAGGTTAATATTGCAGTTTGAAAGAGTGCAGCAGATGGTAACAGTGTGTGGCACTGAACCAGCTGTACTTCCTGCACAGAATTGCCCAGGTGTGACAGAGGTATAGCCTTATCCAGCTGATCTCTCCCTGTAGACATCATTATCAGTTAGCACAGCAGCTAAGGATCTCTGGTCACTGCTCACATTATCTGATCCACTCCTGTCTAAGTTTTGGCTGTTGAAAAAGGTGTCAAAATGTGTCAACAGCTTTGGCTGTTGAAAAAGGTGTCAAGAACAATGCCATATAACTCTTTGGAACTCATTTCCATTTGCCCAAGGTGGATAACAGTGAACTGGCTGTAGATATCTTTTCCTTTGCTGTCTGTAAACTACCAGTGGATGGAACACAAAGAGGATGCATACAGTCATTTAGGTTGTGAGGAATATTTGGGATTTGGTTATTCCTTTATTCCTTCATTTACATTCTGGCGTCTAGGATCAATCACCAGGTCATCTTAACAACTTCTGATCAGCCCACAAAAAGCACAAGAAGCAGATTCTCTCTGTATTTTTTATGGGACAGTTTCAATGGGCAGAAAAGCTGAGGCAGCAATGCTAATCCATTTTATCTGTTTTACTGTAACTCCTTGTTGTTTAATGCAGTTAAGTTAAGTAGTGATTCGGAGGTTCGAATCCCTAGCCCTGCGTGCGGAGTGAGCTCCCACACTAGCTCCAGCTCTTGCCAACCTAGCAATTTGAAAGCAGGCAAATGCAAGTAGATGAATAGGTACCACTTCGGTGGGTAGGTAACAGCGTTCCACGCGTGTCATGCCGGCCACATGAGCACCGGCCCCTAGAGTCGGACACGGCTGCACAAATGTGCGGGGGGAACCTTTACCTTTAGACTGTGTAAACCACATGTCGGTACACTGCTATTTTATGTTCCATGAGAATGGATGGAGAAACCATGTTTACTCCAGATATGACCATAATGTATCACCTGTCTTTTTGACCTTGCATGTCACCTGTTGTTGACTTCTAACACAGACTGTGGTTTGGTCAACCAACCCCTAATTATGTATTAAGACTGGGGGAAAAGAGGATTGCTGCTGAAAGTTCTTAGTTCCTACGTGGACAGCACAAATTGCATAGGGCTCCCTGCATCTCAGCCGGTAAGACACCAGGCTTGTAAATCAGAAAATTGCAAATTCGGAGGTTCGAATCCCTAGCCCCGCATGATGGAATGAGCTCCTGCACTAGCCCCAGCTCTTGCCAACCTAGCAATTCGAAAGCATGCAAATGCAAGTTGATGAATAGGTACCACTTCAGTGGGTAGGTAACATGCATCATGCCAGCCACATGACCGTGGAAGCATCTTCGGACAACGCTGGCTCTTCGGCTAACAAACGGATATGAGCACCAGCCCCTAGAGTCGGACACGACTGCACAAATGTGCGGGGGGTACCTTTACCTTTACTTTTTACCTTGAGTTTCCATTAAGCAAGGAAAAGGCTAGAAATAGATCAAATGAAACTAACCAACAGATAAACAAAGAAGCCTTCTTATTCTTACTGATTCAGAAATCCTAGAGCTCCTGGGTGAGAAAGTCAGCTGTATAAAAGAGATAGTGAAACACAAACTTTAAATAAGAAATGTGGGATCCAGCACCAAGTTCAAATGGAGATGATGGGGGTATTTAAATGATTCCTTTATAAAACATCTCTTCCTTTACTGATTCTGTGAAATGCTTTAAGTCAGTTTATGGGAGTTGGGGGGCTTGGGGTGCAGAAGGAAGAATTCCATTGATCTCTGCCGGGAAAGCTCCAAGCAAGCATAGTTGACAATCAGGTAGAATGTTGATGGGCATGATGTTTTAATTGCAGTGATTTTCCTTTTTTTTTTTCCCCCCCCAAGAAACCAAAATCCAAGGCTAGCTGCAAAAAGAGTGTCTTGTGCTCCAAGGCAATGAAACAGCCAGACCAGTGATGTAAAATGGGAATAATTAATCCAGCTGTATGAGCCAAAGGGACGGATTTTATTTATCTCCTCATTGAGAATATGAAAAAAATGCTAGTCTGGCAATGAAACGTCTGCAAGAAAACAACAAGGCTCAGAGAGCACCAAGGACTCCACAGTCATTCCAGATTGCTTGTAGAACTTTATATTTTAAAAAAGCTAAAGACAGCCCTATTTCCATGCCTTTGAGTGAATACAAACAGCCCTCAAGAAGCCTACCATGGCTATCGTCTTCTTGCAAATGATCCCAGGCCAGAAGAAACATAATCCAAGTCTTTGCCACACATCACAGCCTGAATAATTTGTTCATGATACTTAAAGAATCCATAAAAAGAAACGTGAAAGCCCCCCCCCCCCCCGCATTTTAATATTCTGAGTTCCAAAATAGTAAACTCTCTATGGTTATTGCTGATGCAAGGCTGACACTGATCTCTAAAAAGGAAAAACCATGTTTAGGAATTCCTGGTTTGTTATCACTTATTAAATCTGTGGTTAATTTAATTAGCTGATTCAGCTGGCTGCATTTCCCCCTCCAATTAATTATAATCTTGCCTTGTACACAATCACCGTACCATATCCTGAAAAGCACACACTATTCACAAAATGCAGCGCATAAACCAAAACCAAAACACAAAACAAAACAACACCCCCAAAACAGGTAGCGTTAAATGCAGATAATGGAGGAATTGTAACATAGCCTGCCACATTTTTCCTATAGCGCAGATATTTCTCACAATGCCACCTTTAAGGGGGTAAAAAAAAGCCTGTCATCAAGCTAATTTTGTCTTCTTATTAAGCTACAGTCAATCAATCAATAAATCTTTATTTAGTCATAGACCAGCAAATAAAACAAAATCACAATTAATTAGGATAAAAAGAGAAACACAGAAAATTCTAAAATATCTAAGAAAAAATAGAGGGGATGCTATGACGTATTGTGTAAACGATAGAACAGTCCTGGGCTGTGGTCAACGAAATAAAATCAGATTGATCAGATAGTAACAACTTAAGATAAAATGAGTCCGAACAACCAGGTTGTTTAGTGAAGAATGGGGATAGTAATTCCTGGTGAGCACCTGCGTAGAGGGAGCAATGCAAAATAACATGTTTCATAGTTTCAATTGTTCCTCCACCACATGGACACTGTTCAAAAGGGATATTTCGGTATCTCCCTTCACTAACAGCTGTTGGGAGGGCATTGAATCTGGCCAGGGATAAAGCCCTTCTAAATTTTGGAATTGCCAAAATACCACCCTGGATGAAGAAAAGAAAGGTTGCTCTTTAGGAATAAAATTATTTTTTTTAAAAAAAAATAATTAAAAATAATTAAAAATTAAAAATTAAAAATCAAAATTTAAAAATTATTAAAAATTAAAAATTATTAAAAATTAAAAATTATTAAAAATAAAAAAATAAAGATTAAAAATTAAAAATTAAATTAATGAGACCTAACACTGCAAAAGTATAAGATGCCACTATAGACACAATCTGGATCTATTGAAAAAGGTTCAAAGAGGGATTTTGGGGGGGGTTGGAGAAAGTTATATTCAACCACATGACTTATTCTGAATTTCTTATATTTGCTACCCTTTTACATCATCACAGTTTTCTGCAACAAGATTTCAAGAGGGTAATCTTGGGTTTGACTCTGGTATATCTGACCTCATGAAGTAATGTAAATTTTAGGGATTTGGTGTGGTAGGGAAAGGAAGTTCCATTTTCTCTTTCCAACACCAGAGAAGATAAACTCTGTGGTAATTATTTCAAATTTCCTTTTCCAACACCTCACATTGTTCTGTGCTAGATTTCAAGATCTTGGCTTTGAATTTAGTGTGGAAGAGTGGCTTGTACTAGTGAAAAGAGGCAATTGAAGGCAACCTATCACTGGAACATCTATGGAAGTACAGCTGTTCTTGGATATGTGATGCCTGCCAGATGTTATGCTTTATTTGCAGATGTCAAGAAGATGGGACAGACTTGGATGCCCTCATTTTGCCATGAAGTGTGTAAGAAAAGAACCCCAAGATACAGAATAACTTGGCCTGTATTATGTATCATGCAACATAATCATGTGATTCAAATAGATGTCTGGCACTCACAAACCCAACTATCAGAAATCTTAGTTGTCTTTCTGATCAAGAGGTTACCAACCTCCATCTACAAGATCAAACATGGGCAACCACCGAAAAGTTTGCCACATTCGTAGCAATAGCTATGGATTGCAGAAGTCAGCTGATACATCATTTCTGTGTCTAAGTGTTTCAGATTTGGTTTTCTTGTACGCTTGTATCCCATTTGTGTTTTATTGGTCTGGGACTGTAACTAAATAAATAAAATAAATAAGGAAGAATTGTTTCGATACAGAAAACCTAGGATCCCAGTAGGCATTCTGAACAAATCCATTCTTAATCAGACATTGCAGAAAGAAAATAGAATTACAAATCTAACCTTAAAGATTCTGGAGGATATAAAGCTAGAGTATAAAATACCTTAAAATGAACAATATACTAAAAGCACTCCAGTGTCTGCTCATTTGCTTCTGGGCACAAACTAATGTGGTTCCTACTTTTAAAGTTGTAGAAATGCCTTCTTTAAGAGAGAGATAAAGTTGGCCACCTTGTGAATGATAAGTGTGCAGAACGTATTGTTAATGCTGCTGCCTCAAAGTTGAGGGTGCTGTGACCCTAAACCTCTCTTGCTCTGGAGTTTTTCTTTGGCAACACCTGGAAATTTCCTCACTGGTTTTTACCATCCTATTCAAGACCGTAGCCCTACATGACGAAGTGAGCTCCTGCACTCGCCCCAGCTCTTGCCAACCTAGAAACTGGAAAGCATGCAAATGCAAGTAGATGAATAGGTACCACTTCGGTGGGTAGGTAACAGCGTTCCGCGTGCGTTATGTGGCCACATGACCGTGGAAGCGTCTTCGGACAATACTGGCTCTTCGGCTAACAAACGGAGATGAGCACCGGCCCCTAGAGTCGGGCACGACTGTGCCGGGGAACCTTTACCTTTTTTACCAGCTGAGGACCACTTTTTGATGGCACAAAACATCCTGCTTTGCAAGACTCTGCATTCTCATTTCACTGCCCTGCAAATCTTAAAAGTTCTGCTTCACATTCATTGTTCTGGTTAGTAATATAATAGCATTTTTTAAAAAATAAAAACAATTTTTAATATAGATTTTTCTATAATAATATGGTGTGGAAATTAATACAATAGAAATTGACAACTAATAGGAACTCAGTATCTTCAGTCAAATTATTAATTCACATGAGTACACAGCCACTAACATACAGACACATTTTGTAATTACTTGATGGAAGCAGTCTCTAAATCTATCAATCAATCAATCAATCAATCAATCAATCAATCAATCAATCAATACATTTATCACATAATGATTAAATGATTCAAATTGATGTGATGAAATAGCATAGGTTCTGTCTGAAAAGCCAGGAAAACACTTGTATTTTATTCAGATTCAAATGAGAGAGAGAGAGAGAGAGAGGGAGGGAGGGAGGGAGGGAGGGAGGGAGGGAGGGATTTTTAAAGGAATGAATCCACATACTTTCTTGCAATGAAGCTGGTGCTTTTCTTCCTGGGCATGGAATTCTGGTTCTGGGCAACTAAACCACATAATGCAGAAGCAGTTTTTGTGTGTTACATTCTCTTCCCTCAACAGATGGCTGGTTAAACTCTGCACACTCGGGAAATCAGTTTTAGATTTCTACCCAGGCCTCAGAAAATAAACTGCAACAGCAAAGCCTCAGGAAAAAAAGTAATTTCTTCGTTTCCTTCTCCCACAACACTGATAAACATTTCAGAGCCTTCTTTTTCCTCTCCCCCACTTTTACAGACACAAGCACACACAAATATGTTCTGTTTTTATAGTTAATGGCAATAATAAATGTATTCAAATCATCATCATCAGTAACTAATATAACATACAAATAATAATAAGAAACACGTAAATGATAAGTAACAAAATGAATGGGTGGAATGGGTGGAAGCTCGTCAGAGGGAGATCCAACCAGAAAATAAGGAGGAATTTCCTGGCAGTGAGAGCTATTAAGCAGTAGAACAGCTTGCCTCCTGGAGTTGTGGGTGCTCCATCACTGGAGGTTTTCAAGAAATGATTGGACAACCGTTTGTCCGAGATGGTATGAGGACTCCTGCCTTGGGCAGGGGATGGGCTAGAAGACCTCCAAGGTCCCTTCCAACCCTATGGTTCTATGGTTCTATGGTTCTATGGTTCTATGGTTCTATGGTTCTATGGTTCTATGGTTCTATGGTTCTATGGTTCTATGGTTCTATGGTTCTATGGTTCTATGGTTCTATGGTTCTATGGTTCTATTCTATGATCCCACAGCAATAAATCTCCAGTGCCTTCTCATCCAAAGGGAAATAAGTCTAGGATTGTGCTGCCCTTCCAAACTCAAACTAAGTAGCAGTGTAGAAAAGAGAGTAAGACATACTAATGGTGGGTTGAACTCTTCCTCTAACTTGGGGAAATTCTTCACATCTTTCAAAAATGGCATTTCCCTTTTTGGCTTCTTTCACAAGGAGGAATTATCTTCAATGAAATTTCATTTGAGGATACTGCTTTTCCCTTATTAAATGGAGAAGGAGAAGGAGAAGGCAGTATTCTTCACTGTACTTAAAGAAACCCCATCCATCCTCACAGCAGAGAAGAGGTCTTCTGAATGCCTAGGGGAGGCACATGCCACAGCTGCACATTTGTCTGTGTGTGTGAGAGAGGGGAAATTTTTAAAGTGAAAAAAGAAAAGATAGTAGACCTTTGGTTATCTTCTACGCCTAGTCTAAGAAGGAAGGCTGCACAAATACTCACTTGAGATTCATTCTGAAAGGAAATTTGAAGGTTTAATTTGAAGGCAAAGTCAGTTCAATTCACTGAAGTGAATCAGATGCCTCTGAATCATTTTGATTTGGTTATTTTTGTACATGTGCAGAAATAGCTTTTTTTCCCAAATCAAATTCAGTTTGCAAATCAGTTTGAATCATCAGACCGAACTGAATCAGTTTTTCAAAAGGAAGTGACAACTGAGTGACTTTTATGTGGTTCTCACAGACTTAGTAAGTGTAATTTCCTGATCGTATCTAACTTTTCTTAAAAAGGGTCCTCCTTCCTGGCTTAAATTTGCATATGTTTTCATTTCATCCCATGCCGATTAACGATCTTCCAGAAAAGTAGAGAGAAGGGTCTAAAATAGAAGGGAGCATAGGCACATACATTCACACACGGGGAGAGAGAGAGAGAGAGAGAGAGAGAGAGAGAGAGAGAGAGAGAGAGAGAATGAGAGAGATCTCTTCCAGTTGATTGGTGAAGTATAGGGTAGCTTGTAGGGATAGGTTTTTCAATTGAGATGGATTAGTTCTGTTCAAGAACAATGATAGTCTATTGGCTCTCCAAGAGCTACAAAGTTTTCTCTAGGGCTGCTCCTTCAAGATGACTTTA
Organism: Charina bottae; assembly: GCA_023362775.1. Lineage (NCBI taxonomy): Eukaryota > Metazoa > Chordata > Lepidosauria > Squamata > Charinaidae > Charina > Charina bottae. The sequence goes on along the minus strand of JALMGJ010000004.1, from coordinate 4,245,283 downwards.
TTGCTAAAGATGAAGGAAGATACTGAAGAAATGATAAGTCATTACAGTTTAAAACCTATTAAAGTGATATGAGATGCTTTCACTTCCAGTAGATGTTTCCATTGGGGGAAAATAGGAAATGAAAAGGCTGGAATACCAATTTGATCTATGAGACCTGATTATTATGAGAATAACAACAACAACAACAACAACAACAACAACAACAACAACTTTGTTGCAATCTGCCCTCTGTAGCAACAGATCACAGGAAAACATCTCTCTTCCCTGCTGTTTTGTTTGTTTGTTTGTTTGTTTTAAGTATAGGGAGATGTTAGAAATACTAATATAGTGAATTCCTAATGTGCATTTCTCAGTCTGAGTGAAGATCAGAACTTCTCTGCCAACAGGTCTTTCTCTCTCTTTGGATGCAGTTCTCAATAGTTAAAACATAGAAAAATATGGAGTACAATGTGTGTCTTCCAGAAGAAAATATAGTCTAGATATTTGGTTTTTTTAAATGAAAATTAAAATGGATAACAGCGCTCCGCACACGTCATGCCAGCCACATGACCGCAGAAGCATCTTCAGACAGTGCTGGCTCTTCGGCTAAGAAACGGAGATGAGCACCGCCCCCTAGAGTCGAACAGAACTGTGCAGGGGAAATCCTTTACCTTTACTAAAATGGATGTATGGGTAAAAATTGTGAAAGTGACAGTGCCTTAGCTTCTATGTCCAGTTTAACCCTGCCCAAGTCACACCCTTTCTAGTTACCCTCTGGGAGGCACTTAACTTCTGTCCTGTGTGAACAGTAGACAGGATTGTTGCTGCATCTCAAACTTGCACAATTTATACCATTTCAATTGTCACTATTTTCCTAAGCCATCCTAAAACTCATTGTTTCATGTAGTGTAGCTCTGAGAATGCTTTTCTAGAGTTTCCATACCACATCCCATTTAATAACATTTCAAAGGCATGCTATGGCAACAGATTTAATGTTAAATCCATTTAACATTCTAATTTACATTTGCCTTCAGTAACCAACACATAAATGTATTACAACATATGCACACATATTCATAAACTAGTCCCTCTGAATCCAATGGAACTTACTCCCAAGTAATGGTGCATAGAATATAGTCTTACTATTGCCAGGACTTCCATCCATTCTGGTTTATGCAAAAATTTTATATATTCTTGATCTGTTTAATATTTTCTTTCATACTGATGAGGAGGTATTCTCCTGGATAGTATAAATATGATTATCTTAACATTCATCATTATACTCCAGAACTTGGCTTGCTTCCATAGAAACAGAGATATCACTGTTCTACAGCAGAACATTTTTTGAAAGATTTTATGTTTCCACTTCTTTTTAAAGGAAAAAGAAAAACCTAATGTAAGTGGACAGCCTTAGGAAAGACATTCAAATGCCCTGCAGTGTTCATCTTGCTGAGCAATGAGGGTCTAAGAGAAAGAAAGAAAGAAAGAAAGAAAGAAAGAAAGAAAGAAAGAAAGAAAGAAAGAAAGAAAGAAAGAAAGAAAGGAAGGAAGGAAGGAAGGAAGGAAGGAAGGAAGGAAGGAAGGGAGGAAGGGAGGCAGGGAGGCAGGGAGGCAGGGAGGCAGGGAGGCAGGAAGGAAGGAAGGAGTTGATGCACAAATCCAGTTTTATTTCCACATTAAAATTCTTATAAAAGTTAAGTTAGAATTTATTATGTCTTAGCAGAGTGTGCAAATTGATCCAATTCCAGCTAATTCCACCAACCAACCATGGTTTTAAAAAACATGATGTACTATCTGATTTAAACCCAGATATTATGGCAAAGTACCAGAAAATGTCTGGAAGCCACAGACAGTCCATTCTGTTACATATCTGACAGATGAAGGCCTTTAAGAATTGGTCCAAAGAGCATGAGAATTGTCTTTCTGCTTCTGTCTAATGTCAATTTATATTTATTTAATTAATTAATTTTTATCCTGCCTTTATAATTTTTATAAATAACTCAATGTGGCCAACAAAGCTAAATATGCCTTCCTCCTCCTATTTTCCCCACAACAACAACCCTGTGAGGTGAGTTGGGCTGAGAGTGACTGGCCCAAGGTCACCCAGTTGGCTTTCGTGCCTAAGGCAGGAGTAGAACTCTCAGTCTCCTGTTTTGCCATTGGCTCCTTCCCAGGGCTGAGAGAGAGGGACTGGCCCAAGGTCACCAAGCCAGCTTTCATGCCTAAGGCGGGACTAGAACTCTCAATCTCCTGGTTTGCCATTGGCTCCTTCCTACGACTGAGAGACAGGGATGGCCCAAGGTCACCCAGCTGGCTTTCGTGCCTAAGGTGGGACTAGGACTCACAGTCTCCTGGTTTCTAGGCCATTGCCTTAACCATTGGACCAAACACTTGCATGTGGGATGGTAAATGCTCAAATTTAGCAGAAAAAGAAATGTCATGGTTGCTACTGGGTGAATGGATGGGAATTGCCAAATAAACCTAAAGTGAAGAAAAGAAATCAGGCTTCATTAAAATCCTTCCTGTGGTTTAATGAGAGGAAGAAAATTAGATTTTGCAGAAGCAGTTGATACTGGATCATCTTATTAAAAATGCAGAATGGATGCATGATGAGTGCTTTGACCAAGTACATCTTCATAGAAATCAGCCCTGTAAAACATTGGTTTTCATTTTATCAGGAGGCTTCAAGTATTATTTTATTTTATTTTTATTTATTTAATTTTTATCCCGCCTTTATTATTTTTATAAATAACTCAAGGCGGCGAACATACCTAATACTCATTCCTCCTCCTATTTTCCCCACAACAGCAACCCTGTGAGGTGAGTTGGGCTGAGAGAGAGGGACTGGCCCAAGGTCACCCAGCTGGCTTTCGTGCCTAAGGCGGGACTAGAACTCTCAGCCTCCTGGCTTGCCATTGGCTCCTTCCTAGGGCTGAGAGACAGGGACTGGCCCAAAGTCACCCAGCCGGCTTTCATGCCTAAGGCGGGACTAGAACTCTCAGTCTCCTGGTTTGCCATTGGCTCCTTCCTAGGGCTGAGAGAGAGTGACTGGCCCAAGGTCACCCAGCTGGCTTTCGTGCCTAAGGCGGGACTAGAACTCTCAGCCTCCTGGCTTGCCATTGGCTCCTTCCTAGGGCTGAGAGACAGGGACTGGCCCAAGGTCACCCAGCCGGCTTTCGTGCCTAAGGTGGGAGTGGAACTCACAGACTCCTGGTTTCTAGACCGTTGCCTTAACCACTAGACCAGCACTTTCCAAACTTTTCCCGTTGTCGACACACCAACGGCGACGTGCGAAAACCCAGAAGCGCTGATGGCCCAGCGGCGGCACACCATCAACGTTTCCAGGTTTTCACGCGACACACCTGGGCCCTGCAGGCAACACAGTACTGTGTTTGGAAAGCTATGCACTAGACCAAACTGGCTCTTCATTATAAAAATAATAAAGGCGGGTTAAAAATTAAATAAATAAAAATAAATAAAATAATACTTGAAACCTCCTGATAAGATGAAAACCAATGTTTTACAGGGTTGATTTCCATGAAGATGTTATACAGATATGTAGAGATTCATAAACACAGATACATATATTTAGGCTTTTAGTTAAGAACCAAAATACAGCTTTATCTGAAAATGTTGTTGCAAACATGTTGAGTAATAAATTTCATTTTTCCTGCTACACAATATTTTATAGTGGAACACAAAATAATAGATTAATAGGTTAACAGACATTGAAATATTACTGATAGGTGAAGAGCAAACAAACAAAATTAAAAAAGTATATATGTTTGATCCTATGGATAAACAATTGATATATGTAGCAGATCATTTCCAACAGCATTACTGAGTATTAAGTATTTATCACCAGAAAATTGGAAAACAGTATTAGACACCACAGATCATTTTCTTTCTGTCAACATCTAAAGAAAGTTATAGTTGTCCAGAATAAAATGAATAGGCTTGATATGTCCGATAATGGGTTGGAAAGTATACTATAATGAATATTTTTACACATCAGGAAACTCGATAGATAGACAGACAGACAGACAGACAGACAGACAGACAGAGATAGAATACACAAACACACACACACACGCACACACACACTAAATCTAGGGAAAGTGGGAGATAGTACAGCATAATAATTCTTTTAGCCATCCCCCATGTGCAGAAAGTCCACAATTTCTGAGGTCTTGATAAACTAGAAATACTGGGGATATAGCCAAGAAGAACATATGCATCCTTGACACACAATATGCAATCTAATGTCCTGTTAACAATCCTATGGATTTTAGCCCAAAATATGTCAGTAATTTAACAAACCATGTGACTTAATGTTCCAAGGTAGGGCAGAGGTATTTATGAAACACATGAGCTCAGTAAGATATTAAAAGTGAAGCTGCTGAGATTATCCATTAAATAAATAAATAAATAAATAAATAAATAAATAAATAAATAAATAAATAAATAAATAATAAATAAATCACAATCAGCTACTAACATAATTCAGGTTGACATTAAATAAATAATGTGTTTATTGGGTACAAATATTATGCAAACAGTGGAAACTAAAAAAGGAAGGAAGGAAGGAAGGAAGGAAGGAAGGAAGGAAGGAAGGAAGGAAGGAAGGAAGGAAGGAAGGAAGGAAGGAAGGAAGGAAGGAAGGAAGGAAGGAAGGAAGGATTTTATTTGCCCAGACGAAGGGAATGTTCCATAAAAAAAGCTATCAATGAAATCAATAATTCTGTGCACACGAAATATGCAATGCATATCCTCATGTTTTTTAATATGTTGGTAATTTTATTGGTTTATTTGTGAGAGTTGGACTATAAGGAAGGCTGAGCGCCGAAGAATTGATGCTTTCGAACTGTGGTGCTGGAGAAGACTCTTGAGAATGCAAGGAGGTCAAACCAGTCAATCCTAAAGGAAATCAACCCTGACTGCTCATTGGAAGGACAGATGCTGAAGCTGAAGCTCAAATACTTTGGCCACCTAATGCGAAGAGAGGACTCACTGGAAAAGACCCTGATGCTGGGAAAGACTGAAGGCAAAAGGAGAAGGGGATGGCAGAGGATGAGATGGTTAGATAGCATCACCGATGAACATGAATTTGAGTAAACTCCGAGAGACAGTGGAGGACAGGAAGGCCTGGCGTTCTATGGTCCATGAGGTCACGAAGAGTCGGACACAACTAAACGACTGAACAACAACATTTTTTTTTTATTGGTAATAGCAGTACTTGGTTAACCGTGGTGGATCATGAATACTAAGCAAAATCCCCTTGCACTCTGACAGGACACCACCATGAAATCCCAGGGAGGTAGGCTGGAGTGGGAAGTTGAAAAAACATCTCAGAAGACCACAGTGGCAAACTATTACCAAAACATGGCTATGTCCTTGTAGTTACCAGATGCCCAGGGCGCCTTTCTCTTTAATCCCTTTGCACTAAAAGGGTTATATGACTTGATGCTATTCAATGAACTGGAAAATTAATCCTCGTATTTCAAGAGTAGCACAAGGTGCTGTGGGTCTGGGAACACCTAATGGCACAACAGAAACCAAATGCCTGACCCTCGGTTCCACCGTGTTTCTGGCATGATTTGGGTACTGGCTTGGTAGCACAATTGCAGGTGGATAAAGAAATGGTAACAGTGTGATCAACAGGGTTCAAAACCTCCGGAGTGTTCGGTCCAGGGGTAAAGAAACTGGTTACTTGAATGCTCATTCAGCCAAATGTGGAATTCCCTGCTGAACCACTTGTTTTTCTTTACAAACCACTGGCCTTAAAAAGTAACCCTGGAATGTGGCAGATGTAGACTTCCATGTCCATATCTTTCATTCCAGACTCAGGATCCTCCATTACTTACAAAAAGCACGAATGCATTTTGGCAGCCTGACCGTGAGATCTTCCCTTAACTACAAAAAGTACAGATGTACTGTACTTTTGCAGTCAAGTACATTCCAGGATTTTGGAGGGATAAAATAAACACTGGATGCTCAGCATCCAGGTCTTATTTTCTTGCTCATGACATAAAGTGAAATGAAAACATCCCCAGCTCTACCTTCCCAGTAGGAACAGGGCAGATAGGAGCCACTGATGAAGCAAACATCCTTATAAAACCAGCTAATAGCTGTACATAATTCCAGGAGAAATCTATTGTCAGCATGAAAAACTAATACTGTGGTTTGCTGCCACTGCCTCCAGATGTGATCGCCATGCCAATAAAGTACTGCAGAATTGTTTTAAGAGACATAAAGCATTAATCCTGCTGTGGCACACCACGTTATAATCAGCATTGTTTGCAACAGACATCTACATTTTAGTGTGAGTTTGGCAGAAGCATATTTCTGCATACCCAGGGGGATGCTTCCAAACAAGTAAAAGAAATGAAAGAGGGATTGAGGGGACTGTTCAGATGATGTATGGTCACCAGGACACACTTCCTACCAATCTGCCTACTTCTGGGCTAGTCTGTGGTTCTTGTGGGAAGCTGAGAAGGGATTTATCCTCCCTGGACAACAGATGAGCACAGAGGTGGCACAGTCAACTGATATTTGTCTCCTGGGCAGCAAGGGGCACCTTGTTCCCCCTTGGTTTTATACAAAAACAAAAACTTTTCTCTTTGATACAAAAGAAAAAAAGGGGGGGAGTTTTGGGTGCTTTTCATGATTCCAATTTGCAAAGTCTATCACTCTCAACAGTCTGGACCAGACTGTAGCTTGTATCTTGTCAACTGGATTTCTATTTTCTCAGTGGAAACGTTTCGCTCCTTATCCAAGAAGCTTCTTCAGTCTGAGCAAAGTTAGTAAGAGAATCCTTAAATATGTTTCTAGGGTGGCTGTGTGACCTTGCACCTGGGGCTAGGTCATGGTTATTTGAGATGTTTATTTCTAAGTCCCTTTATCATCCAAAGGAGGATCGTTAAGATTACCATGCTGCTGTTGAGCTTGTGAAATGGTCTTAATCTTCCTAGGCACAGAAGACAAAGCAGGAAGGAAGATAGGGGAAATATTGTGCCTGAGGCCCCCACCTCTATTCAAGGAAGGATTTTCCAAGTTGGCATAAATGGACTCCTTGACCCCTCTCTCAAACCACCTATCATCTCTGTCTAAAATGTGAACATTAATGTCCTCAATTGATTGTCCTTTTTCCTTTAGATGAAGATAAACTGCTGACTCTGGTCCTGTGGTGTTACTTCTCCTGTGTTGGGCCATCCTCCTGTACAAAGGTTGTTTGGTTTCTCCAATGTAGAGTTCAGAGCACTCCTCACTGCACTGGATTGCATACACTCTGGACCAGAGCTTTACAAACTGTGTGTCGGGACACGTTAGTGTGTCGGCTGCAGTGTTTGGGTGTGTCGTCGCTGCTGCTGCCTCCGAGCCCTGCCAGGATTCCACACAGGTCCTAGTGCCTGCCTTGTGCCGTGCTGTAAGAGTGTGTTGCAAAATGATGCATATCTAAAAAGTGTGTCACCAACATGAAAAGTTTGGAAAGCTCTGGTCTGGACAATTAACCAGCCATAATTTTGGAACAGCAGGAGATAGGAGACCAGTTAAGCTATGTATCCATTCCCATGAAGGATAAGATCAGTTAGTACAAAGCAGAACAGTGGAATGTTTCTGCTTCTTCAACAAGCAGCAGTGAAAACCACCCAGCAATGGTAATCCTGGTTGTCTTCTTCTATGAGAAGATCTGCATCCCCATCTGGAATTCCCCAAAGACACCATTGGCTGATTCCTGCTAAAGGGAATAACTAGACATAGAGATATAGAAATCCAGTTGACATGATTCAAGCCACAGACTGTTCCACCTGGATGACTGAGAACCTTCATAGACATATAGACATAGAGATGTTGTTCAGAACTTGGAGCAGATTCAACAGAAACATGGCATTGCAGGAGTGGATGGCTATCAGTTCCCTAAACAATGTTTAGCACCCTCCCTCATGGTCTTATTAGCAACCGGACATTTGACCTTTTTCCTGAGCAGCCTGTGCTCCAGACTGCTTTTCACTCCATCATACGGCTGGTCCAATCAGCCATAGCCATAGGGCTGAAATCTCCTATTTCAGCTTTAATTAGACTGATCCAGCAAAGTAGTGGAGATTACTAAGTTAACATGAGTGTAGAGCAGTTGAACTGGCTGTCCAGTTGCGAAGGCAAAGATGGCAACAGCCATGTCTGTGCAGTATGGTCATTCTTATTCCAAACTTGAATGTCAGGGGTTCCAGGAGATTCTGAGCTGGGCCCTGTTGGCATGGTGGCGTGAATATAAAGATAGAAGGCCTTGGTTACCTAGTCATTTCTACTGTTAGGTAATGGTAGTAGAATATTCATATTGTATCCTTCAGCAATCAATGTTTCATCCTTTGAAAAACAGGTGAGAGTTTTCTCAGAGTTTTCTTGGCAACAATAAGGAAGTGGTTTGCCACTGCTTTCTTTTCAATTTCCCAGCCTTGGATTTCCACTGCTTAACTTCTTAGGTTCTTGCATGTATCTATAATCCACATGTTTTCTCAATGCCCTTTTTAAAATATTCATGTGTCTGAAATCATTGCTTTCTGTCAACCCATCTCCAGAATTGTTTTGCAATGGCTACAGAAATACTGTACATTATTTAGGGTGGCTAAATTGTAAATTGTTATTTGGTTTCTTGTTCCAAATATTTCAACAGACACTCCCTTCCCAGGCAAATATTTTAGCATGCAGTGCAACAACAATAGTTGCATTACAACCTGATATGTCCAACCCTGGTCTCATTGATCTACCTGTGGTGCTGAGGTGACATCACTAGAATGGGAACATAATGTCATCGTTTTTTTGTGCTTTCTCTTATTCTCTGCATTTATTTGCTGGCACTGCAAGTCTTGGATTCAAGCTGCTAGCTTGTTTGCAAAATGGATTTGTAGAAGAAATGAGAAGGAAGAAAGTTAGTTTAATGATACATCTCTGGTAGCATCTGGTGACTGTGGATTGCTGATCCTAAAGACATTATGCAGAAACAAGACTCATTGGAGCGATGGGCTGTGTTTGCAAGTAATGCCTTTAGGGCTGGGATAGTAATAACCGTAAGGCATTTAGGAGCGGATGTCTGTCCTGGCATCCCAATAAAATGGTCTGGCACACAGATAAAATTATTCATATATTGTCAAGCTGCTGTTAAAGAGAGAGTAAAATAAGAAAAAGAGTGTTGATAATCTAATAATGATTTAACGAGAAAGAGGGAGAGAACTTAGTGTTCTGTTTGGTGGGGAAAATGCTCCATTTCTTGTTTGTGAGTTGCATGTTGCTAGTATTCAGCTTTAATTATAAGAGGGAGAACAGTAACCAATGACTGTGGGAAGACTAAATATTTCATCAAATTGGAGCCAATATCTACTGGAGTCAATGTGAGACTTTCCATTAACGTCAGCCCCTTAGGAGACTGAAAATTATGATTTCCAAACCAAAACAAATATCTTCTTAAAAATGAACAGGAGGAAGAAAACAAATCTAATGTTCTAGAAGCCTACAGGAAATAAAATAAGAAACACTGGGGCCCTGCTCTCAAGGAGAAAACCTTAGCGATCTTGACACAAGCCGTTAATCTTCAGTACTCACAGTTAATGAGCTGTACTTGAACGTTAATGTTCTGTACCCAAGCCTAATTGGTATAACTTAGCATAGCTTGGGAGAGAATCCTGTATTTAATGTAAATAATGGAGCTGGGCTAGTTCACAGGAAGCCACATCTCTGTTTCAGCTAGGATCGGGTTGCCATGCACTTTTTGATCATTGCTGGGGGAAAAAACAGGCAATGCATTCTGTTTTGTTGTGAAACTGGCTGGGTAGGAAGTGGGAGGAACAGAAGCTTCTGAAATGTCAGCAGCCACTACTCCCTGGCCTTAGTCACTCAAGGACATGGCTGAGAAAGAGCCCCCAGTCTCAAAATCCTTAGGCAGAATCTCACAAGTATTCCCCAAGCTGTGGTAGAGTATTATGAGCCTTACCAGCACCTTGAAAGAACTATTCAAGCTTCTCTTTATGCAGCCTGCCCTCTCTCTTAAGTAATAATTGTGAACAGTTACTTATTTATTTGTTTATTTGTTTATAAAGAGCTAGCTTTCTATTTCACCCCATAGAGTTTCTGTTCATTGCGTCTGAGCCATCCAACATCAAGTGAAAGGAACAGATTTTGTCCTTCAACACCTTTCACTTACTTCCAAGGGAAGCAAATAGACTTCTCAGCTTTCAGTGAGATTTAATGAGGCACCCTACCACACTGGATTGAAAAATGCTTCGGCTGCCCCACTAAATTTAATGGGAGACACAGAGAATCACATATCTTCCCATATTTTTCCTTGCGTTGGCGCATGGTTCATGAAAATGAAATGTTAGATAAGTGGAACATCTCAGATGGAGAAAGAGAGAGAGAGAGAGGGAGGGAGGGAGGGAAAGGGAGGGAGGGAGAGGTGCTTTTTCCTGTTTTTTGTTTTTTTCAGTAAGAGTTACTCTATATTTGCAAGCTTTAAGGTATGGTCACTTCTTCAGGACAGTGGAGTAAGGAAAAAAATCATTTCTGTGCAGGAGGCCATCACAAAAGCCACGGTGGTACTTAATGTTTAAAATGGAACACTGGCTTTGTGATAGTTTTCTTCCCGGGGAATGTATTTTATCGATTACATGGAGACAGGGATAGAAGAGCTGCCTCTTCCTAGCTCAACTGGCACAATCCAACCCATATTTTTCCTGGATATAAGCAAGTGAACCTCGATTACAGTCGGGGTTAAGCTTATTTTTGATGGATGGGATCCATTGTCCACTCTACAGGCTCGTAAGGATAATCAATTCTAAAGACAAATTGGCAGGAGGGGAGCTACAGCAAGGCTAACTGAAGGAAGAGAGGAATGAAAAGTAAGCTATATGAAGATGATTCAAAATGATACAGTAATAGAGTCTAGAAAAGCAATGACACCAAGGATAAGAAGAGTTCATATGAGCACCTTCAAGGTAAACATATAAATGAAAGTCCTTATCCACAGTCTTGGAATGGTAAGTGGCCCAAAGCAAACCAAGGATAGTTATTAAGAGGGAAAAAAACACCTTAAAAAGATCAATTGACCTGTCAAAAGTGATTCTTTAGCAACGGTCAGAAGAAGCCCCTATTGCTACTGATAGGAAAAAAAAAACATTTTGTTTGCATTTCCATGAAGAGGGAAGCCTATAGGATTGGCATTTCTCATGCCCAAAAATTGAGTGGCTCCTCCTGTGAATGGGTTGGCATTCTCCCAAAAGAGTTCCAAGTGTCCCAAAGTCACACTTCCCATGTCTTAGGACCTTCTGAGCAGGCTTCTCTCCAGCTCCTACATTGGAGTACACTACTGGAAGGGTTCCTGGAAGTCCACCCTGGTTCAGTGCAGGAATCCAAGTTGAGGCATCCCAGATAGATGACTATCTAGTCTCCACGTGGCCACCTCCAATGAAGAGGATCTCCCTATGGATAGTCTTTCCCATGTTATGGGAACCTTCTTGTATAGGAACCAAAGAGAAGGCCTTCTCAGTGATGGCATCCATGGTGAGGGAAGGGGATTTAAGAAATCAAAAGAAGCACAAAAGCCAAGAAACAACAAAAACCCATTATTAGGCCAAATCCAGCAGCGAAACACAAAACTAAATATCCGAATGATAACAGCAAAACAGAAAGAGCACAGCAAAATGCTTGTTTAACAAGAAGTGTTTCCCTTTGCTGATCCTACCTGCTTCTTTGTCATTCCTGTGCCTCATTTCACGCCTGAACTCTGCAAAGCTAGATATTTTGCCACCCATTTCATTGCTGATAATGGAATGGAATGAGAGATCTAGAGATGTACCTTAGGCAGAATTCTGCATGCATCTTAGACTAGCAGGTATTTCTATGCTGACACCAGCAAACATTAAGCCATGATACAATGTTGCCACTTTACAGATAGTCCTCAACTTACAACCATTTGTTTAATGACAATTCAAAGTTATGACAGTGCCGAAAAAAGTGACTTGTGACTGCTCCTTGTACTTATGACCATCACAGTGTCCCCGCGGTCCTGTGATCAAAATTCAGGCACTTGGCACCTGGCATGTATTTATGATGGTTGCAGTGTCCTGGGGTCATGTGATTGCCATTTGCGACCTACTCAGGGGTCTTCCAACAAGCAAAGTCAATGGGGAAAGCTGGATTCACTTAACGACCATGGCAAAAAAGGTTGTGAAATTAGGTGTGACTCACTTAATGACCACATCGCTTAGCAATGGACGTTCTGTTCCCAACTGTGGTCGTAAGTCGAGGACTACCTATAAGAATTCATTAAAATATTCAATTTTTTCTTCCTGCAGCCACTTTTTCACTTTGTGCTTGCAGGAATATAATAACAGCCTTATTAAAGTTATACCATGATGTAAAATTTTGATATTATTTATCACAAAGATGCAAAAATCTAGGAGCATGTACTTGTTGAATACATGACTAGCCTGCTTTTGCTAACAGGTAATATATGATAAGGCCTTGGGATTGCCAATGAAATGGAAACAAAATCTCACCAAGTTTCTGTAAACTTGGGAAACCTAGCAAGGAACATATTGTGATGTCTACTTATTACATTTTAATGGTGTAGCAAAATATATTTTCTCTACTACAACTAATTGGGTTGACCTCAAACCACGGGTCTTCAGATAACTGGTTAGGATCACAAAAGGCAGATGTTACTTTCGGTACTGCTCCTGAAAGCAGCTATTCATTTTCATTGGCTGAGCTGTCTGGTTACCTGCGGTGCAACCAATCAGGGCTTCTTCCCCAGAGCTTTCAAGGCTATATTTGCCATCTTCTCGCCTGACCTGATGAGCTTCCGTGCAAATTGGGAAGAAATGTTCTGTTGTTACCCACTGGGCTGTTACTGGCACAAGGCTGTTGCTCTTTTTGTTCATCAAAAAAAGAAAGAAAACCCACTTCTCCTCCAGTTTCTCTTCTATGCTTCTAGATGTGAAACAGATTCTAGGAGTGAGGACTTGCTGCATGTGGCTTAGATCTGCACTTATTTTGTCAGAACGTTTGAGCATGAGAACTTGAGAAATTGTGCTCAGCTTTTAAGCTACAAATTTGGCATAATATGCTTGCAACCTTTAGCCGAGATCAGAAATGGGAAAGTCTCAGGCTAAATGTTTCTAATCAACTCACTTCTAGTATAAATAAAGGTAAAGGTTCTCCCCACATATTTGTGCAGTCGTGTCTGACTCTGGGGGCCAGCGCTCATCTCCGTTTGTTAGCCGAAGAGCCAGCGTTGTCCAAAGACGCTTCCATGGTCATGTGGCCGGCATGACGCATGAGGAACGCTGTTACCTACCCACCAAAGTGGTACCTATTCATCTACTTGCATTTGCATGCTTTCGAATTGTTAGGTAGGCAAGAGCTGGGGCAAGTGCGGGAGCTCACTCCATCATGCGGGGCTAGGGATTCGAACCTCCGAACTTGCGATCTTCCAATCGACAAGCCTGGTGTCTTACCCGCTGAGCCACCATGCCCCACTTTTAGTCATGGTTGACCATAATTTTGGAATAGTCCATTTGTGTTAGCTTCAACTTTTACATTGCTAGTTTAATGTTGTTTATCATCACTCTGGTGGCTTGTGCTGAAGTGATTGAGGTGATTTGACTGTTTTGCAGTCTTTTCAATAAAAGTCATAGCCTATTTAAAATTCATTTTTTGTAGACCTGGGTTCCTCTGCTTCCCCCAAAAGAACTCATAAGGTACTCACTATGTTATAACAAGACAAGATATTAGTTCTCCTGATACATTGAAGAACTTAAGCCTTGTTGATAACTGATATTAAATAAACTCATGATTAAGGGGTGAGAGAGCCACAAAAATGCCTGATTTATTTTTGTCACTAGAGGTAGCTTCTAAAATTTATTAATTCTTCTCCTTCTTCTGGAAAAGGACAACCATATTCCAGAATTCATGATCTCATACATTTCTATGCAGATCTGTTTGGGGGGCAGCTGTTAAGTCTCTATTGTAAGAGAGAGAGGGCGGGCTTTCAGGATTTTAGTAGTTCATATAAAAATGTCAAAAGGACGTTTTCAAAATGTTTTGTTGGTACAGAAACTATCCCTGAATGTAGATAACTAGGACTCAATCCAGCTTTTAGCCTGATCCTACTCCTGATACTTCATCTTTCATACATAAAAGTCAAAGTCATGACATATTAAGACATTATTACCTACCACCCCCACCCCCACCCCTACCCCCAGGCCAAAACCCAATGGATTATAAATGGAAAATTCAAGAGGAAATGTATTTTAAAAGGTAACTAGTTTTGTTTTTCTTGCTTGGTGAGAATGTATTGTCCAGTTGCCACTTTAGAAATAGCATAATATTAAGGCTTCTCTTAAGGTTAGGGTTTCAGAAACTGCTTTGGTTCTAAACAGCTATACTTTTTAGTAAACAAGGATCCAATGCCATAAATAGTTTTGGAAAAGGTTTTAAATGGACCACGTTTTGGGTTGTGGGTCCAAAATTTGACTGTTTCCAAGAAACTGTCTGTAACTGTCACAGAAAACTCCACAGATTTAACTTTTACAAAATTATGCACTTCCTGGTGAAGAAGTTTTCTCATCATTTGGCTCAAGATTTTTTTCTCCCCCCAAGAAACATTTTGTCTAAACATTGCTCTGATTTTATGTAGCATAATATCTAGTCAAAAGAGGTGTCATTTGTGAATGACTCTAACAGGTGAGAAGTATATATATCTGCTTTTAGAGGAGAGATCTCACATGTTCTGCTAAAGTGAATTATTCACTTCTATTTTTCTTCCTATTCTCTTTCATCAGTATCCAAGATGCAGACAAATTATATGCATCTTGATTGCAGATCTGCTTAACATACATTTCCAGTTCAACCAATGGATTTTGAAATTAACTAAATGCTTTCAATAGAATGCAAATACAATAGCTCTGATATACAGTAGCTATACATAACAAGTAGTTGCATCCAGCTACTTCAATATGGATTGAATGAAAAATGTGAAAATGTCTCTGTTGTTCCTCCCTCCCTCCCTCCCTCCCTCCCTCGAATTTCTAACTTTTTTGTCTAAGGATGAGCCTCCAAATTTACTCAGGATTTCATTTTAGCTATCATTTTATTGAGAAATCTGTGTGGGTACCAATCTCTGAATCCATTCCATTATCTGCAAGAATAATGTCTCAACAAGTGGATTTTCCTTGCAGGGGAAAGAAGGAAGATAATTCTCTTAAATAATTCTCTTCATAATTCCCTTCCTTTTATATTGCATTTCCAGTAGAGGAAATGAAATATACAGTAAAAAGTGAGAGAATTATGCCTTGTTCATGCAAAATAACAATTCATTTAATCCTGAGGTTATCTTAGTTTCATTAACTGTCTGGCAAACATCGATATATGATAATTAATTGAACAATTTATCCTGAATTTCTGATGAGGTAGCACATTGGAATTTAAAGAAGCAAGTACCCCTTTCACAGTCTCCCTTTTGATATTATTAGGGAACAACAAGCTGTACTTCATTTAAATAATGAAATCTCATTGTTCCATGGTAAAGGTCACTCTGCTGTTATGTCTAATGCACACCAAACAAGATCCCATTTTTGTCTTGCTTTCACTGAAGTAAATCAGAATTAATTCCTTTTAATATAGCCAATGCAAATTGGCAGTGAATAATTTAATTCCTATCACAGAGGGCAGTGACAGCTCTGTAAATGTTTGTGTGGAATGCCTGATAGCCTTGGCAATTATTCTCCCAGTACTAATATTTACTCAAAAGCAGAACTGACTCTTGAAATAGCCTTCCCTGTTGTGGAATTGGGGAATACCCAGAAGACACAAGGGCTTTTATAGAATGCTTCCATTCCTCCACAAATCCATATAACCCAAAGACAATCTTTGTCTATCCCTCTCTCTTCAACAGATATATGATAATGTGACAACAGAGGCTTGGGTGTCACTACATCAAAGAAAGCCACAACAGAATGGCTAAGTGGTTCCCCCACTTTGAGAGGAGGAAAGTTTTTGTAGGCTAGAAATGGGGAAACAATAATGCATTTCCAAAGACATAGTATCAGGTATCAATACATCAATACGTATTGATTTATGGCTCAAGTAGACAGGAGAGATTTGATATGATCCAGCAAGTGACTGAAGTATGCTGAACCAATTCTGAGAAAAGACACATAGTAAGAGAGAGTCCTTTGTCTATACAGTACATACTGTAAGAAAGATGGGGCATGGGTTCCTTAAATTGTCGAACTGCTGCTGGGAAAGTGGGAACAGAACCATTATATCAAAACTGAGCAATGTCCCCAACTGTCAAGAGTGGGAAAAGAACAGTCAAAAGTCTGTTGACTCAAAAGTAGGAAGAACAGACCCAGTGTGTGCGTGTGTGTGTTTCTCTTTCTCTGTGTTTAGACATAATAGATGATAGATAGTATGCCCTGGCTGCCTCAAAAGCATCAGCTTAGCCCAGAAAAACAGGAGGGGATGAGGAAGCCTTGACCTTCTTAGGTACAAGAGGGATGGAGGGAGAAACTGTGTCAGGTTTTCAAGATACTGTTATTATACTGTTGTTTATTCGTTCAGTCGCTTCCGACTCTTCATGACTTCATGGACCAGCGCACGCCAGAGCTTCCTGTCAGCCATCGCCATCCCCAGATCCCCCACGGTCGAGTCCGTCACCTCCAGAATATCATCCATCCGTCTTGCCCTTGGTCGGCCCCTCTTCCTTTTGCCTTCCACTTTCCCTAGCATCAGCTTCTTCTCCAGGGTATCCTGTCTTCTCATTATGTGACCAAAGTACTTCAGTTTTGCCTTTAATATCATTCCCTCAAGTGAGCAGTCTGGCTTTATTTCCCGGAGTACGGACTGGTTTGATCTCCTTGCAGTCCAAGGCACTCTCAGAATTTTTATCCAACACCACATATTATACTGTATTATACTGTACCCTGTAACAATAGAGTTCCAGTAGTTCTCATGGTGTCTGATTCCTGACCTGGCCTGCCTCGAAGGGCTGACATTCTTGCCCCAAATCAGGTTCAGCTTTGGCAACAACCTGGCTGATAAATAGTTTTACTGCAAGAACTAGATGATCACACTGCAAAAACAAAGGGACCCTGAAAACATGTGGGACAAATGCCAATAAAAACAACAAGGATAGAGGTGTGTGTGTGTGTGTGTGTGTGTGTGTGTGAGAGAGAGAGAGAGAGAGAGAGAGAGAGAGAGAGAGAGAGAGATCTTTTCTACAGTAAAACCATGTATCTAACTGATTATGGGCTTGAGTGTCTGGATATTTTGCTGTGCCTATTTTGTGAAGCCTGACATAAATAAATAAACAAGAAAGTCTTCCAGCAAGACCAAATAAATATTCTAATATTTGTTACAAAGAAAGAAAGACAGTTACTTATAATAAATAGGATTACAAGGTATAGATTAAAAAGTGAAGGTATAAAATAGTCCAGAAGATGATAATGAATATTTTCTCCCTTTTTTGACATTTAAAAGAGCATTAGCACTACACATTCTTATGGAATGAGCTGATAAGTATAATTTATTTGTCTTCCAGTAACTGTGAAACAATGAGGCATCAATAGATTTACATACTAAGATGTGCTTTGAGAGGGTTATAGAAAGATTCATCTCAAATAAACCTCTTCCCATGTTCCTTAGATTCAGTATGATGGTCATTGACATTCTAATTATTGGAGAAATTCCATCTGCAATACAGCACTCTATAATATCTTTTGACTAATAAGCACGTTATTGAACTTTTTATGGATAGGAAGCAGTTCATTTTACTACCTATTTTTTATTTCATAATTTTCTGTCAAGAAGACATATATGATGCCCTGACCGAGGCTAAATCAATTAGGCATGCAATGAACACGTATAAGCATTTTCTGGATCAGGGAATACAATCCTTCTTACTATTTTACCTAAGAGCAGGATTCTTTTAAAGTTTCTGTTAGTTCGGGGGGTGGGGAATCTGTTCAGTAGAGTTGCATGCACTCCAATGAATTGTGATGTCAGTTATAATTAAAAAAAAACTTAGTGAATAGGGAGTCCTCATTGCCATACAAACTGATGAATTTGCAGAGTGTTTGGTTGCATGGAATGAAAGTGTAATGTAAGATTTTATATATATGCATACGCATACACATACACATACATGTATGTGTATGTGTATGGGGCGTGGTGGCTCAGCGGGTAAGACGCCAGGCTTGTCGGTCGGAAGATCGCAAGTTCGGAGGTTCGAATCCCTAGTCCTGCGTGCGGAGTGAGCTCCTGCACTTGCCCCAGCTCTTGCCAACCTAGCAATTCGAAAGCATGTAAATGCAAGTAGATGAATAGGTACCACTTCGGTGGGTAGGTAACAGCGTTCCGCCATGCGTCATGCCGGACACATGACCGCGGAAGCGTCTTCGGACAACGCTGGCTCTTCGGCTAACAAACGGAGATGAGCACCGGCCCCTAGAGTCGGACACGACTGTACAACTGTGCGGGGGGAACCTTTACCTTTACCTATGTGTATGTGTATGTGTATGTGTATGTGTATGTGTATGTATATGTGTGTGTGTGTGTGTGTGTATGTGTGTGTATGTGTATGTGTATATGTGTATGCATATGCATATGCATATGCGTATCCCACCTGCAAACCCCTGCTCTCGCCTGCAAACCCTGCCCCCTTCCACATGATTGACTCCCACCTGCAAACCCCGCCCTCGGTGCTTGTGATTGTCTCTCTCTCTCTCTCTCTCTCTCTCTCTATATATATATATATATATATATATATATATATATTTACATACATACATACACATACACACACACACACACACACACACACACACACATACAGAGAGAGAGAGAGAGAGAGAGAGAGAAAACATATTTTCAAAAGTCAGGAGAACAATCAGATACCAGAATTATGGTGATGGACAGTGGTGTCATCAAATATTTAAGATGAAGATGAAGTTTCCTTTAAGTCACATTCAACTTCTGGGGATTTTGTGGGAATGCCGGTGTAGTTTTCCTTGGCAACAGTATGGAAGGGTTTTGCCATTCTTTCCTTCCAGGATATTTTGCTTGCTTGAATTCCCAGTCTAACCTTCAGCACTGCAACTTCCTGGGGACCTCACTCAAAGTACCCACCGTGTCAGACCCTGCTTAGTTTTCAAGCCCAGGTGACCTCTGCAACCTTTGTCAGCTTGAGAGAAAATGTCACTAGCAAATCATCTTTTCCATCAACTTTTTGCCAATCTTTGGCAGCATAAAACACAACACCTGATCCATTGTTTGGCTGGGGATCTACTGATATTTGATGGTCTTTCCAGTACACTTCTGGGGGACTGGCTTATGGAACACAGACATTTGCTGGAGAAAGTGGGTGCAGGTTCTATATTTCCAAGATGGGAACTTACTTACTTACTTACTTACTTACTTACTTACTTACTTACTTGGACCCATCTAGTACAATTGTTCGTTGCCAGAAGTACTGTTAAGGAGATGTAGGAGACAGTACTGAGGCTGAGAAAGAAGAAAAGAGTATCTCAAAACACAATTCGCTACTGGGAGATTCTATTGTTTACTTCTGTGGTAGCATAAATGCCCACTTAATAAGGAAACAAAGAATTTGGAGATAGATTCAGCAAAATTTCTTTTATTGGCATGCAAAGCCACTGGGTTCCTCACCAAAGGAACACAGAAGGGCCCCAAAGCCCACAAGGTTACAGATTATATACCCTCTGAAATGATACATAGGACCTACAAAGGCAATGTAAATTATGGCATGATCTTTACAACTGGAATGCAGCTTCTGATAAGAACATGGGGTGACCGTACTATGGGCTGATCCAGTGCCTCTAAATTCCACATTCCTACAACGGCTCCAAGCTCACCCCTTTCTACTGACACTAGTACCTTCTAACTATGTCCTTTATTGCAGGGGTCCCCAACCTGTGGGCCGCAGCCCACTAGTGGGCTGCAGCCTGTTAGGAACTTGGCTGCAAGGCTCTCGCCTGCAAACCCTGCCCCCTTCCATGTGATTGGCTCCCACCTGGAAACCCTGCCCCCAGTGCTTGTGATTGGCTCCCACCCACAAACCCTGCCCCCGGTCTGTGGAAATCCCAGAAACCCTGCCCCCCCAGTCCAAGAAAAAATCATCTTTTGTAACCGGTACCTGGCGCCAAAAAGTTTGGGGACCCCTGCTTTATTGTACCCATATATTAACTCCTTTCACACCAAGGAAAAGACAACCACCTGGTTTCTTTTATCTGTCTCCTTCCCCTTCAGGGTCATCAGGCAATTTCAGTTTGCCTTCTCTGCCCACTATGCACTTCAGCACCATATACGTAAGGATAGAATATTATTTGTCCCCCAGTCAAACAAATAGACTCTGAGTCCATCATGCAAACCTTCTGTGAAAAGGAGATCCAAAAGCTTTAAAGAGATCCCACCTTAAAGAACTCAGTAATAAAGGGGGTCTGGAGGATCCCTATGTCAGAAACCCTCAATGTTGGTATTAGAACTTTTTTTTTTTAAAAAAAAAGGTGTGAATCTTGCTTTTTGGAGTGTGCTTTGCAGCTGAAGGGCTTGGCAGGAGATTCAGCCAGATTAAGTGTGTTGTGGAAACAGTGTCTGCTCCCTTTGGTCACAATTGCCATCTGCACAACGGAATATATACTGACTTAGCCTCATGGTAATAGCCACTCCTGATGTTTGCTTACAAGATTGCAGACTGCCAGTGCTACATTTCCATGCCTCATGCTTTAAAAGGCTTTCTCTGGCTGAATCTGAAGCACTGTTTACTACTTACTATGTTTTCCATTGTTTTAAATGAAAAACTAGTAACTGCAATCTGATTCAGCTTTGCACTCACATACTGTAGTTTCTCCAAGCCTTCTTTTTCCTCACTCTTAGTTTGAAACTGCTTGTTTCCTATTAAGAAGGCAGAAGTATGAAACTGTGCATATTGTCATGTAGAAATATCGATCTGGCAGTGTGGCCTAAAAGGTAAAGGTAAAGGTTCCCCCCACACATTTGTGCAGTCGTATCCGACTCTAGGGGCCGGTGCTCATCTCTGTTTCTTAGCCGAAGAGCCAGCATTGTCTGAAGATGCTTCCACAGTCATGTGGCCGGCATGACACACGTGGAACACTGTTACCTTCCCATCAAAGTGGTACCTATTCATCTACTTGCATTTGCATGCTTTCAAATTGCTAGGTTGGCAAGAGCTGGGGCGAGTGCGGGAGCTCACTCCGTCATGTGGGACTAGAGATTTGAACCTCCGAACTTGCGATCTTCCGATCAACAAGCCTGGCGTCTTACCCGCTGAGCCAATCATGAATCAGGATCTGCATTGAATGAATTATTTAGCTGGAGAAGTAAAATCTGTATTTGAAAGTCAACCAAAAACTGTGAAAATTCATTCTGTCATTGACTAGAGTACATGGAAACATCAAAAAAACACAAGAGAATAATGGGTCAAAATACTCACCCACTTATTGCAGTACAATTTTTTTCTAATTGGTAGTGATTCCCCAGAGATGAATTCCTGTTCATTGAAACATCAGATGAAGTTGGGATCTTCTACTTACAAAGCATGTCCTAACTACTGAATGATGGACATTTATCTGCATGGTTCCTGTGGCTTTTAAATCAATTTTCATTTTGTTGCATTTATTTTGAACAAAATTCTGAAAACCATGACCTAGATTTCTCTAGAGTCAAGATTTCCGCCTGGTCATTTAACTAATATAATGACAATGAATCATACTTAAACATTTGTATTTCTCTATAACAACCCCATTTACACAACTCAGACAAAATGACCTTCATTTAGACAGAATTACTTATTTTTATTCTCTTAACACCAGATTTCCTATTCCTCTTCCATTCAGGGAACACAAATGCTGATTTTATGACAACTATTTGGGTCCCAGGGAGACCAAGTCATTCTCACTCACTAGCATATTAAGAATTAATATTTATCCTTCCTGAACTTTTCAGTTTCTTAGCTGAAACTTTAACAAAAGGAATCCAAATCCCTAAGCACTCCTTGCCTGGGAAGATTAATAATAATTCATTTTGATCCAAGTGAAATCAGTTGGCTAACTGTGGTTTCCATGGTAATCAGGTGGAAAAGCAGATTTCATCAGGTTTCATTAGAATTCTCCTACACTTCTAATTATGACTTGTAGGGGTAACTTTTATATCCTGTAGCTAAGAAGCACACAAAAAGACCACTTTAAGTGGGACAGCTTCCATCAAGAAGAAAATAAATAAAAATAAATAGATCCTTTCCTCTAATCAAGCAGGACTCCCCCCCCCCACTTTTTTTTCTTACTCACTGCAGATATTCTGAATTGTGAATTTTTTTGTCAAAGGATATCATATAGAGCTCAAAAACAGTTCCTATAAAACAAATCAACCTTCTGTGTGGAAATCATAGGAACTATTTTTAAAACATAGTTTCCATCTTACCATAAAGTTTAAATTAAATCACTTTCTTTCACTCATCCCCCTTTGCATCCAACTTTACAATGCTGAATTAACCAGGAGGGTGACATGTCAATCTCACCTCACCTCTTGACCTTCCAAGTTGCTCCCTGTTCCTTCCAATTCATACCAGAAAGAAGTCAATATGATGCATGAATTGGCAGGTGATTGGCTACCTTTCTTTCACTACTTTTCTTCCAAGTCCACTTCTAAATTTACTTTATGATAAATCTAAAAGACAATTCAGATGTGGCACCAAACAACATTAAAGAAATCAAAAGAGCCAAGAGTAATTCAACAACAGCAGTAGAAACTATTTTGCACATTTGTGTTGTAAACATCTCAAACATTTTCTCTCTCTCTCTCTCTCTCTCTCTCTCTCTCTCTCTCTCTCTCTCTCTCTCTCTCCTTTTTGAAAAACAGAAATCTCAGGAACATTCAGAGAGATTAATCACAGTGCCCAGCTGGTTCCATAGCAAAGTAGTAACTGGCATATGATGAGCATGCCAAATCAGCACTTAATCCTTATTCTAATGGCAAATTCAAGTGCTGGTGCTGCCTGTTTAGAATACAAATTATGCTCACAGAAAAGAAAGCAGCTGGAAATAATTATATAAAAGGCATTTTACTGAGACATGCTGTATTTCAAAAAATGGTGCTGGAGTAACAAGAAGCTGTCTCTCAACTAGTTTCCTTTTCATTCCTAGGGGAGAAACAAAAATAAAGGAAAAAGATGGTAGCTGAAGCCAAGATACTTTAAGCTAGGATTTCTTTTGAAGTTAGAAAACAAACATACATAAAAACAAAAGTGTTAATAGAGATCTGGATAGTAAGCCAGACCAGAAGCCAAACTGTTGGCTAGATTTAATCCAGTTTTTTTTTAGTTGGCCCATTTGTTTCAATTCATGAGGTTCCACATTGCCCCAGGAGGCTCATCAAAACCAGTTACAGTTACTTTTTTCAACTTCTGTTGCAAAATGAGCCACTGGCACAAAAGGTTAACAAACACAGAGAATGGCATTGCTAAAAACTGGAGATTCACTGTCAGTTCTTAAGCTTGTCTGGAAATTATGGATGGTAGCAATTCTCCAGTATAAACCATACACGTTTAAAGGAAAGAAGGAGAATTCCTGCTGCTCAGCCCCTCAGGAGGCATGGATTTAGTCCACCTTGACCTGTCAACACACAAATGAATATAAAGATTTCTACTTTATTAAAATTCTACTTCTATATAGCTGTTGTCATCCATGCTCATTCTTTCAATGCATGATGATTTTGAATACCATGGTTGGCCAAGAAAATAAACAAACAAATGCATCCAGAGTTCTCACATGAGGCACAAATGGCCAGGCTCAAATTATCACATTTTGGACACATTATGTGAAGACTGTCAGATTTCCCGTATGAAATTGGCAAATATTTTCTGTACGGAGAAAAGTGTCTCATGATGACGTAATGCCAGGTGGCTGGATAACAAAAAGCCTTCCCATAACTTTGAATGGCTTTGTTTACATCTCATCATTAGATATGAAACTAGAAGGTACCACGTGATGTCTTGTTATGGCTAGTGCCCACACAAGCAATGGGAACTTCACATGAGAACAATTCCCCCTGAAGCCTCCGTGGGAAGCCCTGGGAGAAAAGGGAGGGGGAGATCACGTGCTTGCTTAGATGCAGCACTGCCACCTTGTGCTATGGCCTACACAAAGGCCTGGTGTGTGTCACACCTAACTTCCAGCCAATCAGAAAGCTGGAAGAACTGAATATCTAACCATGCAAAATGGTGTTCTATGCTTCTTGATTTTTTGTGTCTTTTAGCCATGTATTTCTTCACGTGTATTCTACTTCTGCGGACTGGGCAGTGCGTAGTTATGCCTGGCTTTGGGTATAGGCCATGGCATGAGCTCTGGCCCTGGGATCAATACACGGATCTCTGCTTATAAGTTTGTTTTTGTTTTTCCTTATTGCAATAATGTAACATTTGCATTTATTGCCTTAACTATATATGCATTTATTGCCTTATGCTACAAGTAAACAACTTTTAGCCCTAAACGCTGCACTCTTGTCTGGTTTATTCTCAAGCCTTGATTTTTTCCCTATAAGCCAGCGTACATCCTATCAAAGACAAGCTCTCTTGAAATGTCCATAGTGCTGGGGAAGTTAGAAGGAAAGAGGAGAAGAGGATGGCCATCAGCAGGGTGGGTGAGTTCAATTACGGTGATAATAGGCAGATGGTTGGAAGACCTGAAGGGCCAGGTTGGTGACAGATCATCCTGGAAAAGGTCTATCTATGTGGTCACTAAGAACCAACACTAACTTCATGGCACATAATCAATCAGTCAAAGAGACTGTCTTCAGAAACATCAAGGGATAAGGGATTAGATTGCAAGATACTTAGTTCTTTTCCAAGCCTTGAAAATCATTCCTTTGAGTACTGTAGAGTAAATCAACCACAGGATTTTATTATGTGAAAACCCGTCACATCAGTGTTCCTACACACAGAGAGCCTGGGGATTTGGTGGTGGATGATAATAATAATAATAATAATAATAATAATAATAATAATAATAATAATATCATCCAATGTCATTATAAAAACTGGTAATTAAATCCTTGACATGTTGTTGCCTTTTAAAATGTTTTAATGTTGAATATGCTGAACAGCAGTAAGGTCATTGTCCAAGGTTCTCTTATCTCAGAAATGCTGTAATTGTCATAATTGACATCCTTTGAGCTATTCACTTATAAATCTTCCATCAGGAATCATTTGAATAGCTTGTGTGCACACATCAAGATTTTCCTTACCCTTTGAGTGGGTGGAAAAGCCATATTTCAAGAGTTTAAATAGGGATGACATGGTTCAGTTCACCACAATGGCAAAAGTTCACCACAAGTACTATGAGTTGTTGTTAGAAGACCAAAAGGTAAACTCCAGGGAATGATATCTTATTATTTTATTTATTACTATCCATGACCAGTTCCCTGAATCTTAGACCTGGGTGAACTGGTCATGCTGAAGCAAAGGTAATTTTAAATTGGATTGAGATTCACCAGAGGCTTAGGAGAAATTTTAATTTTATTACTGTAATCCTCCCTTTTCTGTGTGCTGCAAGATAAATCTGGTTCCTCTCTGAATTCAGTTCTTCCTAAATAGGACCATATTCCTAAGGGGAGAAAAGAAAAATGTGTGGCAACCATTAATGTACCTCTGTACCAGTTCTAGACAATATCACTAGTCCAGTTGTACTCAGCTCAGAGATAGAGACAAAGTAGATAAGTGCACCATTGCAAGTTGATCTTTACATTGGGCAACCCTTGAAGGGCTCTTCAAAATCCCTTACTATGCAAAGTTTTTTTTTTAACATTCCAGGTTTCCTCAGTGTATGAGGTTCTCATCCTATAGCCAGAATGAATCGGGAGACCCCCATCCCCTGGAATATGTTTCTCCACTGTTGTTGTTTATTCGTTCAGTCGCTTCCGACTCTTCGTGACTTCATGGACCAGCCCACGCCAGAGCTTCCTGTCAGCCATTGCCATCCCCAGCTCCCCCACAGTCGAGTCCGTCACCTCCAGAATATCATCCATCCATCTTGCCCTTGGTCGGCCCCTCTTCCTTTTGCCTTCCACTTTCCCTAGCATCAGCATCTTCTCCAGGGAATCCTGTCTTCTCATTATGCGGCCAAAGTACTTCAGTTTTGCCTTTAATATCATTCCCTCAAGTGAGCAGTCTGGCTTTATTTCCTGGAGTATGGACTGGTTTGATCTTCTTGCAGTCCAAGGCACTCTCAGAATTTTCCTCCAACACCACAGTTCAAAAGCATCTATCTTCCTTCGCTCAGCCTTCCTTGTGATCCAGCTCTTGCAGCCATGTGTCTGACTCCATGGGCAGGTGCTCATCTCCATTTGTTAGCCGAAGAGCCAACGTTGTCCAAAGACACTTCCACGGTCATGTGGCTGGCATGACGCATGCGGAACGCTGTTACCTACCCACCAAAGTGGTACCTATTAATCTACTTGCATTTGCATGCCTTCAAATTGCTAGGTTGGCAAGAGCTGGGGCTAGTGTGGGAACTCACTCCGTCATGCGGGAGTAGGAATTCGAACCCCCAAACGTGCGATCTTCCGATCAACAAGCCTGGCATCTTACCCTCTGAGCCACCACGCCCCTTAATCTTATCTACATATCAAAAAAGGCTACTCTGATTGTCATTGATTTGTGCAATAGATAATACAGTTTCAAAAGTGACACTCACTAATTTTCCCAAAAGAACTCACTAAGCCCGTCCATTTTGAATCATCATCTCTATCCAACTGTAGTATTTCTAACAACATTTAGAAACTTCTTTCTCACCCCAAATGTTGGTATAGTAAATGACTAGATAAAAAGCTGAAACAGCCCTGTGATTCACATTCCATTGCTTATGTAAAGAAGCTACATGCAGTGATAAATTTTCTGGTGGAAGGGAATCAAAAAGATCTAGAGGTAAGAACTTTATAAGCTACTGCTAAGCCACAAAAATAGAGTTGAATGCAAGTAAGATTATCCAGCAGGTTTAAAATGGAGCATCTTAAAACAAAAAAGCTATCGAGCAAACATTTCCTCCATGAATAAGCAATTTTTCAGAAAGTCAGAAGTCTTACCTTGCTCGAACAATGGAGAAATGCCTTTTCATCTTATCAACAGTAACAAAATCAAATGAACTATATGGCAATTTTACTGAGATAAAACAATAGGGAATTTATCATCTTTATCTACCAAATCTCCTAATAATCACCAAGTCTGTCACAACGATCACCCCCCCCCCCAAGTCATACATAAAGGTATTAAAACAATAAAGCAGCCATAAATTGAGTAATTTTTAAAACAGATCTGGGAATATTCTTCAAACTAGGAAAGGTTGTCTTAGTTTACCTTGCTGACATATTTCTATTCACTGACTTCATAATAGTAACAGAAAGGATACTCATAAATAGAGATGTTTAAAAAATGTGTTTAAAAAACAGGATGGTGCCCACCAAGGTAAAAAGGGGAGAAAAGGCTTTAAAATTCCAAGGTTTATTTATGTATACCAGTTTATATATAGTAGCGATAAAGCCATTCCAGTAGAGCTGTGAATTCGGCTAAATTTAAAGATGCATATCTAGTCTTTTAGCCAAAGGGGAAATAAATGTTTGGCAATGGCTCTATTGTGAAATATATGAAGTTATTTAAGAAAGAAATAGGTACATAGAAAGCCCTATTTGTGGAAGCAGAAAAGGTATTACAAATATAAGTTCCATTATCACTTTGTTTCCAATAAGCCATCCATTGCCAATCGGAATAGAACTAACACATCTCAGTTCTAAGGAGGCGAGACAATGTTCATGGATATGGTTTTCTTTCAAGGCTGCAATCCTATAGATCCAGGAACCGGGTCAAAAGGGCCAGAGGGCTGGTTAGATTTCCTGCTCTAAGATTCCCTTCATGCTTTTTATCAGCACCCAAACCTGATTCTTTCTAATGTAACAAAATCAGTGATGTTGCAAAACCCAGAAAGGGAATATGGGCTGGAAATGGAATTGAGAATGGACTAATTGGATCCAGTGTCTTGCCTTCTGCTAACCTCTCCCCAAACTGGTGAGAAATTTGGATCAGCCTTTGTGATGGGCTAAAAGAAATTTGGCCAAACAAACAAACAAACAAACAAGCACAAATCTCTTTTCACCCACATTTCCATCCTCCTGGTTTGTGGTAGACCTTTGGAACTTTAAAATCTGCAAGATTGGAGTGTTCTGAACAATGTTATTGGATTTCTCTGCCTACCTCTTAAACAGCTTATTGATTTAAACTGACCACTGATTCCCTGACTCAGCTATCACAGCTGGCTAATTTATTTCTTTTCTTTCTCTGCTATTTCCAATTGATTGGAAGAGATAAGAAGCTTAAAGAATATTTCAGATAAGACTGTAATTCAGGGATGATCCATACAGGGACAGGTGAACCAACCTGCATGCATACAGAATACTTTTTGAATGGTAGTAGCTGTTGTGCATAGAATATATATTGCACAATGTACATCGGAAATGTGTGCATGCTGTAGGTACTTTATAAATGGAATGCAAGTTTCATAGATCAGAAAATTCAGAAGAGACTAGAAAAACAGTAGATTCCTGCACTGGGAAGGAAATTGGATTAGAAGAACTCAAAGATCCATACTATATGTTATTTTTCTGTTCAAACAGTGAAGAAATTTAATGTTTAATAAGACATAAAAAAGACAACAACCAGAGAAGTAGCAGTAGCCGTTGTTGTTATTACTATTCAAATAACACAACAATTGTTTATTGAAATCTGTCTAGAGAAATTAATGGAAGAGCCAGTTTGGTGCAGTGTTTAAGGCACCAGGCTAGAAACTGGGAGACAAAATGTCTTGGACCACTCTGGAACTAAAGATGTGGATAGAAACACACACGTGGCCATATCAGGTGATCCAAATAGATGAAGAATTCACTGTGTGAGCAGGAGTGTGCACCTGCACTGTCAATTAATGTATTGTCGAAGGCTTTAGATATGCTGGTCATATGCAAACCAGACCTCAAACTAGGACACAAAGTAGACAGAAAACCCACCCATACAGACCGGTATCTGCAAAAAAATTCCAATCACCACCCACGACAAAAGAGAGGCATGATCAAAACCTTGGTGGATCGTGCTAATCGAAACTGTGAAACCAAATTTCTCAACAATGAACTTAACCATCTGAACTGGGTCCTACAGGCGAATGGCTATTCCAAAAATGAAATAAAAAGAGCCATCAAACCAAGAAAACAACATCCAACTGAAGAAAAACAGCCCCCCACAAACAAAGTATTCCTGCCCTACATCAAAGGAGTCACTGACCGCATGGGAAAACTGATGGAAAAACACAAATTTCAAACAGTCTTCAGACCCACCAGGAAAATACAACAAATGCTAAAATCAGCAAAGGACAAAAGGCATTTTGTCCACACCGCTGCAGGAGTATACCGCATACCATGCAGCTGCGGACAAGTATATATCGGAACCACAAAACGAAGCATTCAGACCAGGATAAAAGAACACGAAAGACACTGCAGACTACAGCAACTGAAAAATCTTCAGTAGCTGAACATGCTCTCAAGCAAACGGGACACAAAATCCTATTTGAAAACACAGAAATACTGGACAACACCAAAAGCCACTACACCAGATTATACAGAGAAGCCATTGAAATTCACAAACACCAGCACAGTTACAATAAAAAAGAAGAAAGTCTAAAAATTAGCAAAACCTGGCTACCAGTCCTGAAAAACACAGCCTGCAAAAGGTCAACGAACTCAGTCCAACCACCAGGACATGGGAATACTTCTCACAATGAACATGCTAATCACACTCATCAGCCACTCATTAACATTTCAACACAACAAAAAACCCCACCTAATCTCCTATAACTTAGCTCTATAAATAGAAAACAAACAAAACATTGCCACTCTACCTGGCCACAGAGATTTCGCTTCTGTCTGTGCTCGTGCCCTCTGAGGATGCTGGCCAGAGATGCTGGCGAAACGTTAGGAACCACAACTTCCAGAACACGGCCACACAGCCCGGAAGACCCATGACAACCAACAAGAAGGATCTTTGCAAATTTTCTAAAGCTTCCAGTGGTATAACCACAGCAGGAGGATGCCAGAGAAAGCAAACCAATAAGCCTCAATATGTCATCCTTAACAGGGACAGGCAACGATACATGGAACTTCTATGTTTGAAAAAATCATTAGAGCACAGCAGCCATTCTGGTTCCACCCTGAAGCATACAAAGCAATACACCCCCAAAGCTATTCAAAAATCCCACCAAATACAACAAGGCACCACTCATGGACAGAATTATTGATCAAGAAGGGAGAAATCTATCTAGATTTATCATTCTAATAGAAAGTCAACTGGATATTAATCACAAATAAGCAGTTGGGACATACAAGTTTTGAATAAGGAAGGGTGGGATCCCCCCCCCCCCGGGTTTATTTTCTTCCTGGTAGTCAGCTAATTTTTGTTAACTACCACAATTGCTGGACTTGTGAATTCGAGTTTCCTGACCTTTATTCAAAGCAGGATGCAATAAGTTAAATCATGACTGAGTAAAACTCTTCATATGCTAAAGGTTGTACTACTTCACTTTGTGGACCATGGAACATTTGGTGAAAGGTTTACTATATTTCCCAGAGTTGATTTTGGTTGCTCTAGGATCTGTTTTACTAGTAGGAGATATGAGCTGCATATAGGATGTTTCAAATCTGCTCGTCTGCTTCTCCCGCATAGAAAGGAGATCCTTTTTGACAAAATTCCAGAAGAAGGCAATGGCAAATCATTTCTTAATGCTTCCAGGAAATGTAATCACTAAGCATCAAACTCTTAGTTGCAAACAGCATTTGATAGTTCCCTTCCCTCTGAAAACCAGAGGACCAGCTCTGGTCACAACTTTATGAATGGCAGGTGCCTAACATGACTTAAGTGGGATATTTCAAGGGCAAATGTGGTTTATTCCTTAGTTGGAATAATGGGCCATGTTGCCACTCCCAGCATCAGAATCTTAATATAAATCATTTTAAGAGTGCAAAAACAGACAAACAAAACCACCCACTTTTATTGTCAACTGATAAGAACTTGAATTTATTTTAGCAGCATTTCTAAGTCTGTGGGGTGTATTGACCAAAAGCTGATACATTTGAATTGGAGAGAGAGAGAGAGAGAGAAAGAGAGAGAGAGAGAAGGAGAGAGAGAGAAGGAGATAGATAGATAGATAGATAGATAGATAGATAGATAGATAGATAGATATAGATATAGATATAGATATAGATATTGATAGAGATAGAGATAGAGATAGAGATAGAGATAGAGATAGAGATAGAGATAGAGATAGAGATAGAGATAGAGATAGAGATAGAGATAGAGATAGAGATAGAGATAGAGATTAGATAGAGATAGAGATAGAGATAGAGATAGAGATAGATAGAGATAGATAGATAGAGAGAGAGAGAGAGAGAGAGAGAGAGAGAGAGAGAGATACATATACATATACATATACATATACATATACATATACATATACATATACATATACATATACATATACATATACATATACATATACATATACATATACATATAGTATTATGACAAGATCCCATCATCAATGTTACAATGTCTTACCAGGGTCCTTTTATTTCATTCATTTTACTATAAAGAGCAGGTAGTTTTAGGCCACTGAGTCAGAAACACTTACTCTACTGGTATTTTCTGGCTGGGGTAGTGACATTTAGAAAGTAGCAGCTGTAATCTGCATTCTATTTCACAGATAAAGAATCAAACTGTTGAATTAAATGGGGATTTGGCAATCCAAAAAATTATGATTCCCAACCCCATTCTAACAGGGATTATTATAACTGCTTTCTTCATATACAGATAGGACACTTACATGTTTTGGAAAATTTATCCATTATCTGCTACAGAGGTCTAGAATGAAGTGTATTTTCTTCCTTCCTTCATTTATCCACATACAATTCTGCTATACATTCTGCACAATTCCTTTGGATTCTAATGGATTAGAATTATTTTGTGAGTTTGTCCCCTGAGGCTTAGGAGTCAGAGAGGTTAATCTCGTTTTGTGCTTTCGGGTATACTCCAAAGTTTCTCTCGGCTTTATTCTCACGTGGGTTTCCTGAGGGGCCATGCAGCGCAATGGAGTGGATACAGGAACAGGTAATCATCTCTCCAAAGCCTGAGCATAAACCTGAAGTAAATGATCTTTGGTCATTGCTTCTGTGGCTGCACCAGATAATAAAAGAATGTGATTGGGTCATAAAGACTTAAATATGAAATAGAATGGTTTTGTAGCAAATATTTACTATTTCCAAGTGAGTGGAGCAGAGCAGAACAAGGCAGAATAAAGAACAAAGCTTCTGGGGAGTTGGGTTTGAAGTTTCCGGCCTTCCTGCCTGCCTTCCTCCTGAAGTAGTGTCCTGGAAAAGTTCCCTACCAGGTTAGAAAGAGTTTTAAAAATATCACCCATGATTTTTTTTTAAAGTCCAAATTCATTGCTCTTTTCATTTTAAGCAGTTCAGTCTCCTTTGGCAAGTGCTAACAAAAAGTCATTTCCATTGCACATTACTGCTGAATGTAAAGGATTTTTTGAAATTAGAACACTTGATAATTACCATCTCCTAATTTCCATTTTGGGGTTAATACATGTATTTGGGATTAGTCTGGATATTATTGAAAGGCAGGCTTCGCTCATATCTAGGACCCTGTGCCTTCCTTCCTATTGATGAGGAATATTTTCTCTACCTCAGACACTTTAATGTGTTGGTGTTGGTTACTAAAGAAAATACATATGAAAATGACAGCATATAAGGAGTTTTAATCCTGGGATTGCAGATCTAAATCAATGCAGTTCCAGGATGGCCTTTTGGCTCTGTGTATTTTGAGATTTTGTATTTTTGTATTTTGAACTTTGTATTAAGTGAGAGGGGCATGATGGCTCAGTGGGTAAGATGCCAGGCTTGTCGATTGGAATATTGCAAGTTCGGAGGTTCGAATCCCTAGCCCTGCGTGCGGAGTGAGCTCCCGCACTCGCCCCAGCTCTTGCCAACCTAGCAATTCGAAAGCATGCAAATGCAAGTAGATGAATAGGTACCACTTTGGTGGGTAGGTAACAGCGTTCCGTGAGCGTCATGCCGGCCACATGACCGTGGAAGTGTCTTCGGACAACGCTGGCTCTTCGGCTAACAAACGGAGATGAGCACTGGCCCCTAGAGTCGGACACGACTGTGCAGGAGAAACCTTTACCTATTTTGCAAGTGACCTGCAATTCATCTGGTACATGAGCAGAGAGTTTTAGAAAAGCTGCCCCATTGTTGTAGCACACAATCTTGGCTTTGCACAAAGGAAAGCGAGGCAAATTCACTTACGTATAGCAAATCCCCTGTAAACTGGCACCATCTTCCAAACTCTCTCCATACTCTGACATTTTATACTTCTACCAAGCTACTTAGCTTACCTCACGTTCTTCTCCTACCCACCTCAAAACAGTCAGTCTTTCGTACTTACTTCAATATTATATTTAGTAACATTGAAATTTCTCTAATTTACATACATGGTATCTCATGCAAACTCACTCAGAATATACATTTATTCATTCAGAAGGTATGTACATTCTCACTCAAATGGATTTATATCAAGTGGGATGAATTTGCCTTGGCCTGCAATATTCTTAGTGGAATGGCAGGCATCACCATCTCTTTTCTTAATCTTTTCTCTGTTGTGCTTCATAAATGTGAGTTTCATCCCTCAGTTGTGCTTCATAAACATCAGCTTTAGACATGTAAGGTGAAAGAGCAGCTCTTTGTATCTCTAATAAAGCTGCCTTTTTAAATGGTTCTCATTTCTTCTCCTATTTCCAATCACAGGTGTTGACACTGGATATTGCTCTACCATTCCGGGAGGGTAAATGACCCCAAGAGCTAAGCACACCGTATTATTTTCCCTCCAATCCTCACATTATCCATTCTGGGGCTGTCGAAGGGAGTTGCGGCAAAGGATGAAGATCCCATTAAGAAACTCCTTTTCTACCCCAGGATGAACAGGGCCTGATGATAAAGTTTAATAAGATTTGAAAGCACAATGTTAACTTCTCCCTGGTGGTCTCTAAACCAGATTTTGAACACCACAGTTTATCACTGAAAATAATGCAAGCTAATTAGTGTCACCAGATATCACTGCAGTATTAATTTCTAGAACATATACTTGCATAAAATAGGAAGCTGAGGATACATAACGGTGTAAGAACAAAACATAGAAACTAGTTTAAAAGCCTACTTAAAAGTAACTGTAGACCAGGAAGGCAATTTTCATTAACTATCAGCATGGAAACTGTTGGGACGATAAGATAAATAATTGCAATTATAATGAAACATGAGAATACATTTTGGTCTTCGCCTTTATTTGATGATAGTATGCTCTGCTTCTCACAAGCAACAGATAAGGTGGCCAAGCTATATCTAAACTACATTACTTCAGACCATGGATGAATTCCCATGATGGGGTGCTCTTCCATACAAAAAAATTACCTCCACATGGAAACAGAGATAGCCGAGAATAGAAAGATTGATTCTACCCAACAGATAGCTTTTGATATGGAGGAAAGTTCTCCTCTGCCCAACATTAATCATAAAAAATCCCAACTGTATTTTAGAGTGGAACAATCCGGACGTTGATTCATCACCACTTGTATTCAGGAGAATTGGATCCCTCTGATGGAACATCTCTGCAAATGAAGTACTGCTGCTGTGCATCCTGAATTATAATGAACCAGTATCCAGTGAAACATTTTTTGTTGAGGTACAGATTTCTTTGGTTCCTGGTAACTACTGCCATTTTCCTGGCAACAATTTGGAAGTGTTTTATTTGCCATTGCTGCTTCCATAATGTTTGTTCAACTTCCAAATTTCTTCTAAACCCTGGGATTTCTTGATGGTGTCTCATTTCAGTAGTAATCCAGTAGTAATCTGACTCGGCTGAATTTTCTTTTCTTCAAGAACTGGCATTAATTCATTATATTTGTTTCCACTGGCCTGTTCCATTACTAAACACATAACATGCATGATGGAAAGCTGTGTATATCTTGATCCAGTTCAGCTATTTTAAGGTAGAGTGGCTGAGTTGCATGAGACAAAATTTCATTGCTTGATCAAACATATCCATCATAAGTACTAAACAAGAGGGGCTTGTGCTAAAACATTCTGCATTTCCCACCAAACCAGGCACCCTACTGACCTTCAGTTCCACTATCTTATCTTGGCACCACCCTTTAAGACCTCATTGTTATGTTTACTATGAGATCATTCATTGTTTTAAAGGATGGGCAAAGCGGGTTAGTGACAAAACATGTGCTATGATGTGAATACCATGACCTACGTAATTGCATCAGATGTCTAGAGATGTATTTATGGAAGAGATTATATTATGGCATCCCTTGCATGTGTCATCCTTTTGGGGCATTATGGTTTATTGAGGATGCCTATTGCTGTTACTGTTCCATCCACTAGGAAAGTGTGAAGCCTCTTCAGCTCTTAGCATGACTCTTAGAACTGAAATGTTGGCCAGGCATGGACTGTCTCTCCCTATCTGCCCATCCATCCATCCATCCATCCATCCATCCCTGGTTTCATTATGATACATGATCTAAATCCTGAACAAACAATGATCATTCTTTCCTCTTATACTTGCTTCAGTAAATCCATTTCATAAGGGAAGTGTAATGTGCTAGGCTGAGATATCATGATTGGCCCCAAATCATGCAGTAAGCTTCCATAAGAACAAGAAGACTAGAATCTGAGCATCTTTGGTTGTACTCCAACATCACAGTTGCTCTCAAAGCTGTTTCCATCCTCAAATCTACTCAAAATTGGATGACTAGGTCCACAATCCCTCTGCTCCTGTCTACAAAATTTGTTTTTCTGTATCACTGGTAGTGCATATAAAACAGGTTAGTATTTTACAAAATAATTCTATGTGATGCCTTGAGAGACTGAGATAATTCTCAAAGATCAACTATATCTCAATAGGGAATCCTATCATCTTATACAGTAGATATTGATCACAAGGCAAATTGACCTGTAGCCTTGCTTTATAGTCCATTAGAATCACATGAGATATCACTTATGGAAGCAAGTGGAGCTTCTTTTTTTGCTTAATCACAGCAAGTTTGGCAGCTATATCAATCAATCAACAATGATGGGAGAAGAGAAGAGTTCAGTTCTGCCCCCTCAATCGAAGCACCAAACTCCTTCACTAATCCATAGCATGTGTGAGAGCCAGTTGCCAGTTGCAACAATTTCAAGGAAGATCTTTCCAAGCTACAAAGCGATTCAGCAAAACCAATTTCATACCCTTCAAGGAGCTTTAAAGCCAATGTAAATTAGCAGGTGCAGAAGGTCAAGATAGACAATTCCAGCTAACTGAATACATTTCAGAGGGCAGGAATTGACTATAGATAGATAGATAGATAGATAGATAGATAGATAGATAGATAGATAGATAGATGTAGATGATGATTTAGATGTAGATGTAGATGTACACACAAATGTAATAGAGAACCAACCAACCTTTTCAATTCATTTGACATCCCTGGTGCAAATACAAATCGTAGTAGACATGAAAACTGATGCCATTTTATTTTTCTTGTGAGTTAATGATTGATACTGAACTCATTCCTTAGACATAAAAATGAAAGAAAGTATATTTGTAGCAGTTATGAGAGACTGAGAAATTAAGGATTTCACATTTAACATGATGATAATTCTCTAAACATTCACAGTGTTAAAAACAAGCTAATCCTTCCTTCCTTCCTTCCTTCCTTCCTTCCTTCCTTCCTTCCTTCCTTCCTCCCTTCCTTCCTTCCTTTCAACTATTAGATAGAGAAACTGGAAGTTTTTGCCACTCAGATCAATTGTTGCAGTGCATGGTTCTCTACTTTGGCTGTAGTGCATAAAAAGAAACACTCAGATTTAATCAATGGGACCAGTCAGTCTCAAAGGGACCCTGCTGGCTCCCATCCCAAAACTAGATCTATCTGATTTACCTTTGAGTCCTCCATCTTTTGAATGTCAAAGGGAGAAAAAATAAACACAAAGAGAGAGACTTTCAGCATGGGCAACTGGTGCCACCTCAGTCTTTTTGATGCCCAAAGATCCTGTTAAATGGTCATGTTGGTCATGTTGACTCAAGTAACCTCTGAAACATTTGCAAAGCAAAAACTTCCCACTGCAACTTCAATTACTTTCATGCAGAACACTGTCTCAGCAAATGTTTTCATCATCTGCAGAGTCAACTAGGCTAAAGCAAATGAATTCCTGGATGTGAGAAGCATTGTGGGAATTATCAGGACCATGTTCAGGTGCAAAGAACCTGAGACCAGATAGGTAGATCTATTACAAAAGAAAGCATAATGTCAATTCCATCTCCACTGAGAAATGATCTGCTCTCTGTCTGTCAGACTGCAATGGGGGAAAAAGTTATATATACAAGTTGAAGTTTAAAATTCACAGTGGGTGTTATTCTGCTCTAATAATGGTTTTTGTAGTATATTTAATAAAAGTAGATATCACAAGGCTCTGTCCTCAAATCTCTGCCCGGTAGCCTTCTAGTTTAGTATCTATCTGGGGAAGGCTGACAAGTATCAGACTTTCAACTGTGCCTGGCAAGACTTTTCAGAATCTGCCTTAGTTCCAGTCAAGTGTGAAAACTGCTATTTCTTGACCCAGCCTACCTCAGAGAGTTGGTGTGAGGATAAAATTGGAAGATTGCTTTGTCCTTTAGTTTCTGGAAGAAATAACCTTAACAAGTAAAAATAACTAATAACTAAAATAACTAAATGCATCAAGTGTGGGCCTGTGCAAGCCGCTCTTGATGTTGCAAAAACCAGTTGCAGATAGAAATACCTAGGAGAAGGTCATTTCCCTTTGAACAAGCTTGGGGGATGTAAAGAACTTTGTCTCTTTCTCCAGCAACAGATAGAATGAGAGGAATCTGGTGATGGAAAAATAAATATTGAATTTAAAGTGGTAGCCAGTTTTTACATAGCATAGGAGTGTATCAACCAGATATAGATTTTCTTGGTATGAGATATAACAAAGAAATCTCCTAAAATGCACTTAACAGGAATGGATTATTAAAGACTTAATTCACTGATCATGATGGTGATGGTGGTGATGGTAATGATAATGTTAGTCCACAGAAGCTGATGTATTTATTTTTATTATTTATGTTTTATTAGTAGCTATTCCTGTTCTATCATTTCTTTCAAATAGACAGCAGGAGTAAATGCTTGACACTTCTTAACTGAGCTGAAAATTCAATGCATCACTTATAGCTGCAGGAAGACAGGGCATGGTTTTGATCCTGTATAAAATGGTTTTTCCAGGTAATCTGTATTATTGCAGAGAAGATGAGCTGAAGCATTCAAGGCCTGCATTGCAAATGCCTAATATGTCAACAGAACTGATGCCACCTTTTCAATACTTCAGGATGTCCCACACCCACCAGACTGATTGCTCTGTGGTCCACACCCGTGAGTATTTCTTAGATCATTGTAATGAAAATGACAGATCAAGTAACCAACCAGCAATTTAAATGACATCAAATGCTGAAATTAAGAGTGAAAAAAAGTGGATCTAATAAGATATGAATGCTACTTATGCTTGTTGTCCTCTAAAATACATGATCAAAACTTCAATGCAGAGAAGAGTATAAAAACTTAAACATAAAACTAATGCCATCTCCTTTAATGATGTTAGCTGGGGATGAAATAAATTTCTCATATCTCAGTTCCAAGCATCTTCCTGAGTTCATACTGAGAGGGAAACCAGACATTGTTTCTCTTTTCAGATTTGCATCATGCATGCAATTAAGGCGGGGAGAGGAGAGAGGAATAATTTATATGTATGTGAATGGGAAATCTATTTGTCACCTATAGAACTGTGATTCAAGACTCCACATAGTGATTTTTAATTGAGCTAATTCACACAATCCATTAACATTCCTGAAGTATATGCTAATTAAGTGTGAAAGGAGGTGAGTGAGCCCTTAGAAGAAAAGCTGTGATGTTTCTCCCCCATTTTTGTCTTAAAGAAAAGCAACCAGCAGGCATCTTCCCTTGATCTTTACCTGTGTTCTGTGGGGATGCCAGACATACAGTATAGAGTTTTCAAGCATAGGAAGCATAATCCACAAGGAACCCACTTTGAGCAGTGCTGCAAGGGTGAAGCCTTTCAGCTCTAGAAATAAAACACTTCACAACTTGAACCATCTGTCTGATGGTGGAAAATGGAAGGTTGCTGTTCTTTCTTTCAAAGTAGTTAGGCTTTATCAAGGTATAACCTGTCCAGCCCAGATGCAATGAAAACCTTGTATTTTGTTCCAAAACATTTCAATAAAATGGAACATCTCTTTTTTTGTGCATGTGTCTTGCGTCATTCAGTCAAGTGGGACAAAGAAAGAGAAATTCTGGACAATATTATATTGATAGCACGAGTGGGAGGAAGGATCGTCATTGCCCATAGACTACACTGAATTCTTGTGTCCCAATTTTAGAAATGTTTTATTGGGTGTCAGTGGCTTCCTGTCACTGAATGGGACCCACAATTGAGATAAAGACAGCATTTCTAATTACAGGTGCTATATCTCATTTTGGGAATGGAGACCATGTATCAGGGGGAAGGTGGGCTTTGAAGATGGCCAGAAGGCCAGGTTTGACACCGCCTGCTAATCATGGGAGCCTACCCCATATCCCTTTGGGCCTTTGCATGCCCAGAGCCAGTTCCATCAATCATGGGATGTAATTTCCAAAGAGCAGAAGTTCCCAATTCAGTGCTCAGAATCCTGAACAAAACCTCTCTATATTAATAGCCTGGCCTTTGCTGGAATGGAGAAACAGGGAGCAGATAAAGATACACAGAGAGATCCTAGCAATATATCAACTCTTTGTGATGAAAGACAATATGCTATTTTATAGCTGTGTTCAGCTTTCCATTTCAAGAGGAGTTCTTGTAAGCCCTTGCTAAAGCTCGCTATAGAAAACTGGAAATTAGGTTTGTAGGAAGCCAATTAGAGTTCTCCCTAATGCAAAACACCCCAGATTTGCAACATGTTTTTGTTGTCATTTAAAAAAAAAGGAAAAAAAATGTGCAGGTTGAACAGTGGAACATCTTGAGCCTCTGCAGAGTAATCTTCATATCATATAAAAAGTTTGGAGGGTGGGGGGAAAGAAAGAATTATAATGCAAGAGCACACATTTCAGAGCCTGTATGCATCAGATAAAAATTAGTTATTCTCCTCAAGTGCAATAAACTCAATCCAGTAACACACACATTCGCAAGACAGCTCTTGGGAAGGTTCTGGCTCATACCACTAGCCACAGCTGTCAGCAAATACATAAATGCAAGGAGGGAAGAGAAGGATGAACAAAATCATTAATGATAACGTCTCTGTAGTTGCACAGATTTGTAGTTCCAACTTGTGAGTTCTTCAGTTAAAGATGGCAAGGAAGTATGAGACAAATGTGCGTGCACACACACACACACAATTATGAACTCAGGTGATTGTTTGGTTTTCAAGTCAGCCTTCCACAATCTTTGTATGGTTTCTGAGTCCTTACTACATTTCTTTGTCATGTAAATATACTACCCTTGACTGATGGTTGTTTTCTTTCTTTCGGAAAGAAGGAAGGAAGGATGGATAATGGAAGCAAATGATTAGTAACTATATTAACATTTGTTTATATTAAAAGGTGTTTTATCCTTCTGTTTGATAGACTCATCCCATCCCATTTTTTTCTTCTAACTAAGAATACAAACTGGACCATAAGGAAGGCTGAGCGAAGGAAGATAGATGCTTTTGAACTGTGGTGTTGGAGGAAAATTCTGAGAGTGCCTTGGACTGCAAGAAGATCAAACCAGTCCATATTCCAGGAAGTAAAGCCAGACTGCTCACTTGAGGGAATGATATTAAAGGCAAAACTGAAGTACTTTGGCCACATAATGAGAAGACAGGATACCCCGGAGAAGATGCTGGTGCTAGGGAAAGTGGAAGGTGAAAGGAAGAGGGGCCGACCAAGGGCAAGATGGACGGATGATATTCTGGAGGTGACGGACTCGACTGTGGGGGAGCTGGGGATGGCGACGGCCAACTGGAAGCTCTGGCATGGGCTGGTCCATGAAGTCACGAAGAGTCGGAAGCGACTGAATGAATAAACAACAAACAAAGAATACAAACAGCTTTAAAAACAATTCATGGAGACAGTGCCTTTATTAAAGGCAACTGCTTCATTTTTCTCCAGCTAAGTTAATATAAAGACTACTTTGTTGGTTTCTCTTCTATTTCCCATCAATCAATAGATCACCTGTCAGTGCAACGATGGGAGCAATTTTAACAGCTTTCATTTATGGTCTATTTTCAATCAGGGTTCAATCAGGCATGGGCATGAAATGGAGGAAGCTTTGGCCACTCTTCTGTATGACCTTTCTTGGGACCTGGATGGGGGCAGTGCGCCCCTCCTAGTCCTTTTAGGCTCTCAGTGGCTTTTGTACCATCAACCATGGTATCAGCCACCCTATGGGGGTTTGGGAGTAGGACAATAGGAGATTTCTACTTTCAGACTTGCAAGATGGATGTCAGCCTCCCAGGTAGACCAGACAGGGAACACAAGATGAGCTAATTCTATTTCATTGTTAGGCTACATTAACAGAATCTTGCAAGTTTGAAAGTACAAACCTCCTGCCATTTCTTTTCACAGCCTGATATATTAGGGCGGGTCCTTTCTAAGTTTCTGTGCCCGTTTCTCAGTTGCGGACCCCTCCCACTTTTATCTGATCGTTCCCTGGGCAGCATCTCTTCCCCTCGTCTCTCAAGGCCATTCCCACGTACCTTTACAGAGCTCAAGGCTTCTGCCTGAACAGCAGGTGGAAGCCATGGGTAGAGGGCCTTTGCCCAGCTGCAGCTGGTGTGCCAACTGCAGCTGTGCTTAGAGCAGGCGGATCTGGCTACGGTAATGAATGCACTCATTCCTACCTGGATATACTACTGCAATGCATTTTACAAAGGTTGCCTTTAAAGACGATTCAGAAACTATAATTGGTCCAGAATGAATTATCCCATGCATTCACTAGCACCCAATGCTGGAAATATGCAACACTGAAATTGCGGGCCCTGTACTGGTTACAAATTCAGTTCTGGATACAATTTAAGATGCTGGTTTTTACTTATAAAACCCATTATGGCTTGTCACCTGGGGATCTGCAGGACCAGCTTCTCCAAGCCATATGAGCCTGACCTATTAAAGCATGGAGGGACAAATTCCTCAGGGTCATCCACTTCTAGGAGGTGAGAGGAACCAAAGCTAGAAGACACTGCTTCTCAGTGGCAACACAAATGCTGTGAAGTCCCCTCCTTGATGGCTTTCAGAAGATTATTTTCTGGAGAGCATCGTGAAGTTAACCTACTGGGGCCACGTTTTATGTTTTACTTTCTATTTTTGTTCTTTTGATTGTTTTGCTATATATTGGTCATGAGATTCGTGATTTAGTTTTTTATTGTTGTTTTAATCATACCATGATTCCCCATCCAGGTAAGAAATAAGCTGTTCAGACATAGGTCAATGATCTGCCACATTCTGAATTGTTGGAAACCTCGGTACAAAACAAAACAGCAAAAACAAAACCAACTCACCTATATTTTGCAAGATACTGTGTGAGAATGCCAGTGTTATGATAATTTCATGCAAGATTTTGTGGGATTTTAGTGATTTTTAAAATGGTTGTTTCGTGGCTAGCAGGACCACATCTTGAGAATTCAGCTGCCCTGAGAAAAACGTACAGTAGCATGCCTATAAGCTGCTGCAGCTTTCACATCTGATGCAGTAAAACCGCCCAGAGTTCCCTGGTTGGAGGAGATGGGCGGTGATACACATTTAAATAATAAATAAAAAAATAAATAAATGTGTATGCATGATCTGTGCAACTACTGTATGCCTATACCCATTAAAATAAATTAATCATAATTAGTCCATTACCCAGGCTCCTTTTAAAAAAATATTTTGCAGGTTATCCTAGCACTTCGTTTTTTAAAAAAGCTAATTAATTCTTCTCACACTGCAATCTCCACACCCATCCAACTGACAGAACACCTTCGGTTTTCATACGCCAATGGGATTCATTGCCATGTGATTGACACAACACCCCTGATTTTCATATGCCAGTGGGACTCATTGCCTAGATTTGTATAGAAGTCCAGCTGTACCCATCATGGTAGCAGAGATGGGTTTTTACACTGGCTGTAATGCCAGTCCATGCTATCACTCTTCTTACTTCAGGGTTGCAGCTACAGCAAGAGGTAGCTTGGCACTGGAGATGTGCAGTTGGTTGTCCCTGACGGGCACCTTGCAGAGTGGTTTCTTGCCACATTCTTATTTTGCAGCCTCCTCTCACCAGAGTACCCAACTTGGCGTGAGTAAACAGACCCCATTACAGAGAAACCAGTGCCACCACTCCCACTCCCACCCATAGCACAGCAATCTCTTGCTAACAATTTTTGCAGCACACCCTTGCCTTTGCTCTTTCTTGATGGTGATGCCCAAGCAACTAAGCCAATGAAAAATCAGTGCCACGATTTACCATCTACTTGAAAACCCAGGAAGCTCCCTCTCTTCTTATATGCTGCTGTTCAGCCTTATTGGAATTACAGATCTCAGAACGAAAACAATATTTTATTTTGTCTATGTTCTCTCTTTTCTAATTAGGATGGTTACTTAGGAAATGCCTGGACCATATAAATGGCATCAGCAGTAAAACACTTGAAGATCAAAATGAAAGTGAGGCATGCAGTCCAAGGTAAACATTTAATCAAATGACTCTGCTTAAGAGACTTGACTTAAATGATATTAGGCCATAGATGCTGAAGCGGAAAACAGCACTATTAAGGATATACATATGTATTTGTGGACTTCTAACTAACTCATAGTATTTTTGCATTTTCCTACCTCACATGCAAAGAGGTTTAGTGAGATACACCCTGAGACTGCGAATTAGTGTATTGCACATATACTTTTGAGCTACATCACACATAGACTTTTTTTTTAAAAAAAAGGTAAGCCTAATACAACTAGATTGAACTATAAACCTAAATACAAAAGGTGAGAAAGGAAGATGGAATGGGGCAGAAGAGGTGAACTGTCCTATAATTTATAAAAATTAATGGCAGGATCCCATTTCCAAGCGGCTGCATTTTCTAATTTCTGGGAACCGCTAAGAGGTTTTGTCAGCCGAATGCAATTCGAGCGAAAGCA
Organism: Charina bottae; assembly: GCA_023362775.1. Classification (NCBI taxonomy): domain Eukaryota; kingdom Metazoa; phylum Chordata; class Lepidosauria; order Squamata; family Charinaidae; genus Charina; species Charina bottae. Next base: position 4,200,890 of record JALMGJ010000004.1, on the reverse strand, counting down.
AGCCAGAGATAAGTTTAATCTCCTGTTCTTTCCAGTAAGAACGGCACAGCCAAGGGACCTCTTTAAAAGCAGTGACACATTGGTGTCAAGCAGGATGGTTAACAGGGCCACCATCACCCGTTTGTCTATTAGGAAAGGGAATTGCAATGGCAGAAGTTGAGTCAGAGTGCACAAGGCGGATATCGGATGCTGGTGCCTTGCTTCTCAAGCAAAAGAGAACATTTCCCATGGATGCTGGCCACTGAAAGGAACATTCATCCACTCCACCTCAACCAGGGACTGCTTGAGAAAGGACTGTCTGGCTGTAGGATAATATTTGTGACTAGCACATGGGATGGAAATGTGATATTTTTTTTCCTAGTGATTTTCTTGTATTTTCCATTAGGAGCTATCCATCCACTGGATTACATGCCAGGGATTTTCAGCTGTGCATTATTGTTATTGTTGATGTGGTTGTTTTTTATGCAGCTATTTGATGCCATCCATATAGATGTTTTGTTTCTTCTCTCAATGGAATGAAATTGCTATTAGGGAAGGAAAAGTATCCTCAGAAGTGTCGAAGGACCAAGGCTGATGAATTATCCTAAGTAGTGTCCAGGATGACCATGGTATCGTCCAGAAAGCTATTTTTGTGTTGGTGAACGAAAAGAAAGTATGTTATTCTGAAACAGACCACAGAAACAGGCAACTTTCCAGGATTTTAGGAAAGTTAAATGCCCTTCCCCATAATCCCTAATCCTTAGGGATTTGGTGGTCTACTGATGTGATTAATAAATAAGTATACAGTAAATCTCTAATGGTCCCTTGGACAAAGTAATAGCAACCATGTTTGTGCTACTTCCTACAATGCACAGTCAAAGCCAAAATAATTTGACACACACACTGAGACACCTTAATTTTATACCCAAATCCAGAGTGACAGTCAACTGGGTAGACATTTCTGAGTGCTGCACAAATGCATGATAGTATCAGATGAAGAGGGACAACACCAGATGTCTGGGGACCAAAGCAACATCAGCTGGGAAGAAAAAATTTCTTTATATATAATATATATATATATATATATATATATATATATATATATATATATATATAAATGTTCTAAACAGATTGACACGCTTGTGGTCATATTTCTTGGAAAGACCAAATCCACAGGATTTTTCTTTTAAACTTATAGGTCTCATATGATAAAAGTAGATTGAATTTACCTGGTTGTAAAGTGTATCACTGGGTGCATGTGTTAATATACTAGAATGAAAATATCATTGTATCTGTTCCATTGTGGGCTCAATTGAAATGGAAAACTTATTAGGACCTTTGGAATCCTGGCAAGTACTTAGTGCCAGTTACAGTAGACATGTTATTTGTAGAGGTGGGTAGACGTATGGGATAGGAAATTAAAATTTAATCCCAGTTATGAGTAAATGATAATTTGGAATAACATGGCAGGACTTAAAAAAGAAGGTTGAACATGGGATAATTAATCAACTAATTATTAATGATATTCCTAAAGCTTATGAAAGACTGCCTAAGAAATAAAATTTAGGAAAACCGCAGAATAACAATATATGCAATGGAGACATTTGTTATGTTCTTCGTTTCGTTTGGATGCTTTAGCAGCCTCTGAATGGATCGAAACATATTTTTAGGGAGGCTAAATGGAAAATCCAATATTATCAACAGTTTAAAAGGTTTGCCAAAATAAATTTCGATAATGTACATGAAATCTCAGACAGAGAATTGTTTGTACATGTATTCTACTAATACTGCTACTATAAGACATAAGACATTTTTAGTTGTTGCTTTTAAAGCTACAGTAGCGTATTTATTGACCACTAGAGAACAAATTTGTCTAGATTTATTTAGACGAGGATGTATAGTCGACATTTGTTGGAGAGAGAAAATCATGTTTAAATACTTGCTTAACCATAAAAACTATCCAGAGGCCGCAGACAAGTCTTTCTATCTATCCCTACCCCATTGGTCTGGAAATAAAGTCACTGAAGAATTATATTTATGTGCAGTCCTTGCTCCTCTCTGAGTCTTGTTGTTTTCCTGCAGACGTTTCATTGCCAGGCTCGGCAACATCTTCAGTGCGAAAAGGGAGTGGGACTTGCTCTCTGTCTATATCCCATGGCTTGTCCTGCTTGTGTTGGTGGAGGTGTTGTTCTCTCCTTGGTAGTTCCTTGATTGGGCTGTTGTTTGCCAATTGGTTGATTGACTGAGTTAATAGTTCCTTGATTAGGGTATATTGTGCTGTTTGATTGTTCCTCTGGTGCTAATCCTGGTGTTAAACTTTGCATATCTGGGTGTTGATTGCTGGCAAGGAGGTGTTCTGGTTTTCTGGTTTTCTATTGTCTCTTATGAATGGTATGTAAATGTTGTTTACCTCTATGTGTCTGTTGATGGCTGTTTTGTCTGAGGGCCAAGCTTCAAGGAATTCCCTAGCATTTTTGGATTTGGCTTGGTTTAGGATGCTCAGTTTCCCAGTTGAAAGTATGGCTGAGTCTGTCCATGTGAGATTAAGGAGTTTAGTAGTTCAGTAGCATCTTCCAGAAAAATAGATACCCACACAACTTTATCAAAAAGTGCCTGACCACTCAACCCACCACAGCAAAACCAACAGAAGCTATGAAAAGGATTATACTGCCATACATCAGAAACATCCCAGAAACTACTAATAGACTGTTACAACCACATGGCATCACCATAGCACATAAACCAACCAAAACCCTTCAGAACATTGTAAGTAACCCAAAAGACCCAGTAGCCCAAGAAGAAAAAACAGGAGTTATCTACAACATACAGTGTAAGGACTGTAGCAGCCACTATGTAGGACAGACTGACAGAAGACTAGCAGAGCGCATCCACGAACACCAACTAGCAGTCAGAAGACATGATGAAAAGTCCTTAATCTCACAACACATGGACAACACATACCCTAATCAAGGAACTATTAACTCAGTCAATCAACCAAGCAGCAAACAACAGCCAGAACAACACCTCAACCAACACAAGCAGGACAAGCCATGGGATATAAACAGAGAGCAAGTCCCACTCCCTTTTCGCACTGAAGATGTTGCCTAGCCTGGCAATGAAACATCTGCAGGAAAACAACAAGGCTCAGAGAGCACCAAGGACTCCACAGTTCAACCCTGAGCTACAAATATTCTCTTTGATTGGTACCACAAATCCTATATACTACTTGCTCAGAAAAAAAGTTTGCTTACTATTTACAATATAATGTAACCTTTTCCAGTTCAAAGGTCTGGGAGCATTTCCATCTTTAAGACTGTGACTCTTATCAGATTAAGGAACTGTCTGAAAATGTATGTATGTAAATGTTGTTTACCTTTATGTGTCTGTTGATGGCTGCTTTGTCTGAGTGGCAAACTTCCAGGAATTCTCTAGCATTTTTGGATTTCTCTTGGTTTAAGATGCTTTTGAACTGAGGTGCTGGAGAAGACTCTTAAGAGTCCCTTGGACTGCAAGGAGGTCAAATCAGTCAATCCTAAAGGAAATCAACCCTGACTGCCCATTGGAAGGACAGATGCTGAAGCTGAAGCTCAAATACTTTGGCTACCTAATGCGAAGAGAGGACTCACTGGAAAAGACCCTGATGCTGGGAAAGACTGAAGGCAAAAGGAGAAGGGGAGGGCAGAGGATGAGATAGTTAGATAGCATCACCGATGTAATGAACATGAATTTGAGTAAACTCCTGGAGACAGTGGTGGACAGGAAGGCCTGGCGTGCTGTGGTCCATGAGGTCACGAAGAGTCAGACACGACTTAACTACTGAACAACAACAAATATATTCAAGGTCTGTTACATGGAGATGAGTGAAATGAATACAATTCTTCAGTGACTTTATTTCCAGACCAATGGGGTAGGGATAGATAGAAAGATTTGGCTGCGGCCTCTGGATAGTTTTTGTGGTTAAGCAAGTATTTAAACATTATTATTTATTATTCAAATATATATGACCACCCACCTCCCCTAATGGGGGACTCTAAATATCTATTCCAAATGTTAGGTATCTATGAGTCTTCTGTAAATACGAACCAGGATTCTCTAGTAAGTCCTCTAGTAAGTAAATTCCAAAAGTTCAAGGGGTGGGGGGGGGGAGCCCCTTGCTTTTCAGTGCAAACCAGGCCATTAAGACAGAGGCAGGCCTGGAGTTAGGGAGCGAAGAGGAAAATGCAGAAAAAACACCGGCTCTCATTCCACACCGGATAAGCTTTCCATTTTCTGGGTTCGATACGCGTTCTCGTTAAGAAGAAATAGGAAGCATTTACTCTGAATGCCACTGATCACTGGCATTCACAGTAAATGCTTCCTATTTCTGCTTAACGAAAATGCGTATCAAACCCAGAAAATGGAAAGCTTATCCGGTGTGGGTGTTAATAGATATTCCTGCTGAAAAAGACTAAAGCAAAAGCAAAGTAAAGTTGTTAGGACAAATCTTCTGCTCTTGAAGCTTTCCTGCTGTCTTAGAATTTTTATGCTAAGCAGCGTTTTGTAAATATTATCCAACATAGGATGAAATACTTGTATTTTGTTCTAGGGTAGAGAATAGCTAATATAGCACGGAAGATTATTTTTAAAGTCAATAAACTTGCTGGGATGCTTTTTGGACATGCTCCCCAGAATTGTGATATTGGACAGTTTCCATCACCATGAATTAATTTCCGAGGGGGAAGGAGTGAAAGTAGATGTTAGAGGCTACAGTATTTTATCTAAGTAATATTATTCAGACTTTCACATCTAGAGGCTGGGGAGTCTCTGGACCTGGGTCCCATGATTCAGCACAGCACGTTTCTGACCATAAGGGCCGATGTACAGTATTCTTAAAATGCAACTTAAAATATAGATTTTGTTGGTGTATAGATCTTGGCTCATGTTGAAATATTTTCTGAACCATAAAGTGTTTCTGATTTGTTCTTATGCTCCACCCCTTTCTTCAGAAAAAAAGATAAAATAAACCAATAATGGTTTGAGCAACAAAGTCCAATATAAACTCTGGCTTAACATTTATGTACAACAGCAGTCAATGCTGACTCCAGGGATTTCTTATTAGAAAAGCAGATATCAGGGCATAAGTAAAAAATATTGTGGAATACATCAAAAGGCATTGTAGAAATGCTCAGTTGATTTCTTGGATTTCTTTATTTCTTTTATTATTTCTTTTTAAAATTTCAAGGCTGCCTGTCTACTTGATGACTTTGGGTGGCTTACAAATAAAAAACCAATACATATAAAAAGGAAAACAACCAATCGGAAAAACAAAACAGCAACTGTAAGCCAACCATAACAAAACTCTAATTTGTTATTCTAATCTAATAGATCAAAAGAGGTTAATTTCCAATACAGTATAACACTGACAGTAAGAAACCTGACAAATGTGGCCTGCAAAAAATCTTTTTTGTTGTTGTTTATTCATTCAGTCACTTCCGACTCTTTGTGACTTCATGGACCAGCCCACGCCAGAGCTTCCTGTCGGCCGTCACCATCCCCAACTCCCCCACGGTTGAGTCCGTCACCTCCAGAATATCATCCATCCATCTTCCAAAAAATCTTACTATATACTGTGTAGACTAGAATAGACAGTATATTCTGATCTGTTGATATGGAATAAAAATATTTATTTCTAATGTTTTTTATTTTCCAGATCCCCTGAAAATGTCTGTGGGAGTTCAGCTTGCAGTAAAGTTTAGAACTGAAGATTTAAACTGAACACAGCTTCTTTCTGATCACTCATACTACAAACAAATAAATTTGCAGGTAATATTAAAGAAGATAAACCAAAAAACTCTCTTCACCTGGCTACAAAATTAAAAATATCTACTTGTTTACAGTACAATATTACTGCATATTAGATGCTGCTGTGCAAAAAAAGGTATCTTCCTTCCCTTTGTGGATTGGCCTTCAGTCTCAACATTGGTACATCTATCATTATTCTCTTAAGCACCAAAGTTCCCATTAAAATAAATAAGATGCCTCTAGGTGTGAAAGTCTGAATAATATTACTTAGATAAAATACTGTAGCCTCTAACATCTACTTTCACTCCCTCCCCCATGGAAATTGATTCATGGTGATTGAAAATGTCCAGTGACACAATTCTGAAGGCAACAAAATAGGATTGTTTAGAAAATGTGTTGATTCAGAACTCAAGATACATATTTCTCTCCCAACTAAATAATGATGGGAGTGATATATTGTTCTCAGAAAAGGAGCAAAACCCAGAGAAAATGGTCCACGGTTTGAAACTAAGAATTCAGGCTTGAAAGTTAGTTGAAAAATAGCATACATCTTTGTTCCTTAAATTAGGCAAACCATGTGGCTATATAAAGAAATTAAGGTTCCATCAAGCTTAGATCATTTTTACTTATCTCTATCTCATGTTCTGGTAACCCAGCATATTCTGAGTTCATGTCAAGACACTTACTGTATCCTTAATCCTCAAAGTGGTTTCTCTTTAAATTTTACATTCATTTCAAGGTCATTAAATTTCCTTAACCTCTCTTGACAGGTGGCCTACCTAATCTCTGTTGGAAGGCACTGTCTCATTCTCTGAGTAAATAAACAACACCACATAATTTACAGAATGCAGTATTGGCTGCAGTTATCAGCATCCAATCCTTATCTCCACTCATAGTGATACTGAGTCTGGATTCTGAGTCTTTATAGCAAAGAAAACTTCAGTGTCTGAATACAGCTTCTTCAAACATCCATGTATAAACATACAGTATCTCTCTCTCGCTCCCCCCTTATGGAGCCAGTTGAACAAATTGTGCTGTCCATGGTGCTGAATCCCGCTTTGTGTGTTGCCTGTCATTCTAAGGCAGGGTTTCTCAACCAGGGTTCCATGGAACCCTAGGGTTCTGCAAGAGGTCACTAGGGGTCCCCTGGGAGATCACGATTTATTTAACTTCATATTAAAGAGGTAAGTTTCATTCTTCATTTTTAGTTAAAGAACACTGTTAATACATATATACAGGCCTACCCATGAAACAAATATAATAATTTTGTAACTTCTGGCCTATATTTGAGCCTGAATGTGCAAGGGTTTCCCAAGGCCTGAAAAATATTTCAAGGGTTCCTCCAGGGTCAAAAAGTTGAGAAACGCTGTTCTATGGTTTTATGCATTCTCTCCCCCCCATCCCGCCACACAGTTTTTCCCCTTTCCATCCCCACTTTTTAGGGGCATCAACAGCACAAGAATTCCACTACATTTTTTCTTGATTTTTTAATTAATTGTTACCCTTTGTAGTTGTGAAGTTTCAAACCTAGTGGGCAATGTTTACTGAAGAGATGTTTTAGAAACAGATAAGGAACATCTAGTCTGGTTCAGCAGGCAACTCTTTTCAGGACATTTATATTGTAGGTTCTTACCACTCTCTACAATAGACAATTAGCAAAAAACAGAATAATGCTGATTTGTATAATTTGCACAATGCATTGAGAGGGGAAAAAGGGAATTTGGATCAGCTTTGAATTAATAGAGTCATTACAAATGTTTTGATTATAAACAGGTGAATGTAACTAAATAAAATAACAATAAAGTAACTAAAGATGATTCCATGTCTTTCTCATAAAAAAGGTGTCCATCCAAGCATATTAATGAAGTATTTTATATTTTATCTTCCCAATATTTCTTATGATCTCAGTCTTCTCCAGTATCATGGCTTCTATATGTGTTGTACTGCAATACCCATAATCCTTAGTCAATGCAACTACAAATATGCTAGCCAAGGGATTAGTAGAAGCCCAGCACATCTGAAGACCACCAATCTGAGAAAGACTTTGTATATAGTTTAGAGACTCAATGTAGACTTTTACTAATACACAGATAAGGGCAGGAGCTGTTATAATCAAGTATTTTTTATTATATCCATCAGTGACAGATTTCCAAAAGCTCAGCAACTTTTCAGACAATTCTACCAAATTTAAGTAGAATAATAATGACCCCTTTTTCAGTATCTTTCTAGAGGTTTACTTCCTTCCTTCTTCCCTCTTTTTCCTTTAATAAACAAGATCATCATCATCTTCTTCATCAAATTCATTATGGTGAAAAAAGTTACGAATAGTGAATGTATCTTCTGATGCTATCAGATAATTATCAAACCATATGATTTCATACATAATACTGAATAATATAACATGAAAAAAATCAGTCTCAAATTTCGAGCAAAGACCAAGCAAGGTTAAAAAAAAACAATTTTCTTTGCACCTGTCACTTCCTGAACCCCAAAGCCTTTTTTGACCTTAAATCTTAATTGGATATGTAGCGGGAGATATCACTGCCCACCCACTTTTCTTACAGATGTGGACTGTTTGCAGTTTGTCCCTTGATCTTGCCAACACCTTTCTCAGAGAAGCAGATAATGACGTTAATTAGATTTGAAATCATAAAGCAAAGCAAAATTATCATGCCAAATTTATTTAAAGAAAAGGGAATAAAGAAATGAAAACAGGAAGGAAAAAAAGGGAGGAGACCCCCTGAGAACTTTATTTTCCCTCTGCCAAAAGTATATGGGCGGGATATAAATGTAATAAATAAATAAATAAATAAATCTATAGTGCATAGAGTTTATGGAAAGATCATGAATCTGAAATAGAAATAAGACCATTCTGTTGATCAGTCCACCAATTCTTCTGTGAGCCTGAAAGTGTGTGTGTGTGTGTGTGTGTGTGTGTGTGTGTGTGTGTTTGTTTATTTATTTATTTATTTATTTATTCATAGTATTTAAATAAATTGAAAGTATTTATGTATTTAAGATACTGTTGCTCAGGGTAGCACACGATAAATATTATACCTCTAGTAAGACTATGAAATACAGAAAGAACTGCTGAGAATTCTGGAAGCTTCCTAAGGGGGAAATCTTCAATCTTGAATTTTCTTTCACAGAGAACTCAAGACCAGCCTAAACAGGTGTAACATCCATTTCTGAAATTTCATGAGGCTTCCTTTGGCATTGTTTCCATGTTTTATTCTAGTGAAAGCTCCCCTGTTTGTCTTAAAATTTACCTGTAGGCAAAATTCAGCAATGTTTCTGTTGCTGGATTCTACCTCCTCCTCACTTCTCTGCAAAAACTGCTTGCTGTCACAGCACAAAGTACAGGAGAGGCGCTATGGAAAGAAATATTTCATTATGCCTGAAAAAGAAGTGATGACTAAAATTTGCCACCTATAATTTTAATCAGATACTGATACAGGAGTCTCACCATCCATTACCAACAGGTGTTCTAACAGATGTTTTACTCAAATCCATTGCTTGGTGATTTCCTCCCATTACCAAATGAGCCTTCTTCATGCACTTTCGTGGAAGCTCAATCTTTTTAATAGTATGGGGGGAGGGACACACACTGGCCCCGTATAATATTTTCTACATGTGCCCACACTCTTCCAGGTTCCAGTCCTCTTACCACTGTGCAGGACATCTAAAAGGGGTTGCATTCACTTGGATGCATGTCAGACTCTTTATGATCATGAGCCTGCTTTTTTAACACTGAAAATATGAGGAAAGTTCTACCTGCATTTTTAGGAATGCAAAAAACAAAACAAAACAAACAACCCCCCACTGAGACCTCACTACTCAAGGAGGCAAGAGCTGGGATTGGAGGGGCTATATAAAGAAGACTTTATATCTGTTAACTCTGTAAGGTAGCCCAGACAAGAAGAACAACCAGGAATATGAGCTCTATCTTTATTGTAAGGTTACATTAACAGAATCTTGCAAAACTGAAAGCATTTCTCCCCTCCTTTCTTTTACACTCCAGAAAACTAGGGAGGTCCCCTTCTGAAAGATTTCCCATGCCCTCCACCCTTCTGTGGGCTGAGATACCTTTTAAATGCCAGTTGTCCAGTCTGCGGCTCTTCCTCCAGTCTCCCAAGGTCATTCCCACATACCATTACAAAATCTTCCTCACTGTCAGCAGGAATCAGGAATAATGACATAGAAAGAAGAGGAACCTCCATTGTATTCTAGAATTCTTCTACGGATATTATTAAAAATGAGACACTATAGATTTGAGATTATACCTTAGGTAGTTGTAACACCTACACCGATGGAGAAAAATGCATTTGACAGTGCAATGGCAGCTTTTTAAATATCACATATATTTATTCCTTGGAGTATAATATAATCAGATAGATGTCAGAAAGACTGTGATTTTCCATTTTCAGTGCAAAACAAGATGTGCACTTGTTATTTTAGATAACAGTGCGAACAAGCAACAAGGCACAGAACACAGAGATGGAGTGATTGAGAAATACAGTGTAAGGTGCTTCCCCAATGTCCTAGAACCCATTTCTCTTAAACTGACAGACGGTAGTTTGCTAAGCAGTAAAGGTTTATTCCGGTACATGGAGGCTGACACTTAAAAAGACTGGAATGAAGGCAGTTCGTAAGGTACAGTATTTTTATTCCTTCCCCTCCCCATTGTCCATGCGGATGACACGTGTTGTGCTCAGGCATTCCAGTGCTCAGACAGTCGTTCCGGAGAAGGTGCAGATAACTTTCACGCGTTAGCGGTTAATTGCTTTCCGCCCGTGCTGTTGTCTCTTTCTGTGTCAGTTTCTTTCTCCCCTTAATACACAAGACTGTCTGGCTAAATGGCAGAGGTCTGCCAGAACTCTGACATACAGTTAGAGAGGTAGGATGGACACGTTGATATAGATGTAAGATAACTGTGCATAATGTGGTAGCATAGATGTGGATCATGGGGTTGCCTGAGCTCTTGAATAACAGACACCGTGTTCAGTTAAGCCAAATACAGGGTTGACAATATGGTAGACAACAATTATTTGCAAATACAGTACATTTCAAAAGCTTTGTTTCTCAGAGCAGTTTTTGAAACCTATGATTCAAATGGAATGGTTTGGCAGAAAGATTTTTTTTAAAAAAAAAAGGAACGAAGTTTGTGCATCTCTTCCAAAAAAACTAGAAGAAAATCTATTCCCAATTCATTAAAAAGTCCCATTGCACATTCCCTACCGATTACCATGGTATTTACATGGTAAAAAAAAGACTGGGGACATCGTGCCATTTAATTCTACACTACAGTTTAAACCATGGAGCTGAAGCGAAACTATTGAACAGCCTTTTTCAAATGTGCACTTCTATTAAAAAAAGCAACAACTGTTACTACTTGTTTGGTAATTTCACAATTAAATGTAAACAATAATTATTTGCAAGGAAACATGTATGGAAGTAAATAAGACAAATTAATATTTAATAAGAGTGTTTTCACCTTTATGTGATCAGCATTTCTGCCCAAATGAGAGACATAATGACAGACATTTAGGGAGGAGAAATTTCCCTCTACAAAATAGCTCCTAAATGTTGTTTTGTTGTTTTTTATTCGTTCAGTCACTTCCGACTCTTCGGGACTTCATGGACCAACCCACAACACATCTTTCTGTTGGCCGTCACCATCCCCAGCTCTCCCATGGTCGAGTACATCACCTCCAGAATACCATCCATCCATCTTGCCCTTGGTCGGCCCCTCTTCCTTTTGCCTTCCACTTTCCCTAGCATCAGCTTCTTCTCCAGGGTATCATGTCTTCTCATTATGTGGCCAAAATACTTCAGTTTTGCCTTTAATATCATTCCATCAAGTGAGAAGTCTGTCCTTGTTTCCTGGAGTATGGACTGTTTTGATCTTCTTGCAGTCTAAGGCACTCTCAGAATTTTCCTCCAACACCACAGTTCAAAAGCATCTATCTTCCTTCGCTCAGCCTTCCTTATGGTCCAGCTCTCGCAGCCATAGGTTACTATGGGGAATACCATTGCTTTAACTATGCGGACCTTTGTTGTCAGTGTGATGTCTCTGCTCTTAACTATTTTATCAAGATTTGTCATTGCTCTCCTCCCAAGAAGTAGACATCTCCTGATTTCCTGGCTGCAGTCAGCGTCTGCAGTAATCTTTGCGCCTAGAAATACAAAGTCTGTCACTGCCTCCACGTTTTTCTCCCTCTATTTGTCAGTTATCAATCAAGCTGGTTGCCATAATCTTGGTTTTTTTGAGGTTTAACTGTAACCCAGCTTTTGCACTTTCTTCTTTCACCTTTGTCTTAAGGCTCGTCAGCTCCTCCTCGCTTTCAGCCATCAAAGTGGTATCATCTGCATATCTCAGATTGTTAATGTTTCTTCCAATGATTTTAACTCCAGCCTTGGATTCATCAATGCCAGCATGTCACATGATGTGTTCTGCATACAGGTTGAATAGGTAGGGTGAGAGTATACAACCCTGCTGTATTCCTTTCCCAATCTTAAACCAGTCCGTTGTTCTGTGGTCTGTTCTTACCGTTGCTACTTGGTCGTTATACAGATTCCTCAGGAGGCAGACAAGATGATTTGGTATCCCCATACCACCAAAAACTTGCCACAATTTGTTATGATCCACACAGTCAAAAGCTTTAGAATAGTCAATAAGACAGAAATGGATGTTTTTCTGAAACTCCCTGGCTTTCTCCATTATCCAGCGGATATTGGCAATTTGGTCTCTAGTTCCTCTGCCTTTTCAAAACCCAGCTTGTACTTCTGGCAATTCTCGCTCCATGAATTGCTGGAGTCTACCTTGCAAGATCTTGAGCATTACCTCATTGGCATGTGAAATAAGTGCCACTGTTCGATAGTTTGAACATTCTTTAGTGCTTCCCTTTTTTGGTATGGGGATATAAGTTGATTTTTTCCAATCTGATGGCCATTCTTGTGTTTTCCAAATTTGCTGGCATATGGCATGCATCACCTTGACAGCATCATCTTGCAAGATTTTAAACAGTTCAGCTGGGATACCATCATCTCCTGCTGCCTTGTTATTAGCAATGCTTCTTAAGGCCCATTCAACCTCACTCTTCAGGATGTCTGGCTCTAACTCACTGACCACACCGTCAAAGCTATCTCCAATATTATTATCCTTCCTATACAGATCTTCCATATATTCTTGCCACCTTTTCTTCATCTCTTCTGTTTCTGTTAGGTCCTTACCATCTTTGTTTTTGATCATACCCATTTTTGCCTGGAATTTACCTCCGATGTTTCTAATTTTCTGGAAAAGGTCTCTTGTCCTTCCTATTCTATTGTCTTCTTCCACTTCCGCACATTGCTTGTTTAAAAATATTTCCTTATCTCTTCTGTCCAGCCTCTGGAATTTTGCATTTAATTGGGCATATCTCCCCCTATCACTGTTGCCTTTTGCTTTCCTTCTTTCTTGGGCTACTTCCAGTGTCTCAGCAGACAGCCATCTTGCCTTCTTGGTTTTCTTTTTCTTTGGGTCTTCCGTATTCTCTTTAGTCTGATTCTAAATTTAAAATACAAATACAATAAATTTAAATTTAAATTAAAACCAAGTGGCAGGTGGTTAATCTACCTCAGGTCCATTTTTGTGAAGGGACACTTGACTTATTTTTTTATTTTTTTATTTATATTTCAAAGTTTGTCACCGCCCATCTCCCCCTCAAAGAGGGACTCTGGGGCGGTTTACAATAAAACTAAAAATAAATACAGATTAAAATACCATAAAAACAGTGCCTCTTAAATAAAAATATAATATAAAGTCCAAGATGGAGATATTAAATGTTCTTAATTTAAATTCATGAATACACGTGGGCCTCTTTAGGGCCCTAACCAACCCTAGGGTTGATTATATTATATTATATAAGGTAAAGGTCCCCCCCCCCACATTTGTGCAGTCATGTCTGACTCTAGGGGCCGGTGCTCATCTCCGTTTGTTAGACGAAGAGCCAGCGTTGTCCGAAGATGCTTCCACGGTCATGTGGCCGGCATGACGCACACGGAACGCTGTTACCTACCCACCGAAGTGGTACCTATTCATCTACTTGCATTTGCATGCTTTCGAATTGCTAGGTGGGCAAGAGCTGGGGCGAGTGCGGGAGCTCACTCCGTCACGCGGGGCTAGGGATTCGAACCTCCGAACTTGCGATCTTCCAATCGACAAGCCTGGCGTCTTACCTGCTGAGCCACCACGCCCCTTATTATATTATGTACTGTAGTGCATAATGTGAGGCATCCAAGGGGCAACTCAACAGGAAATGCATAGCTGACCAAACCTTAGAAGGCCCACGGAATCAGATCACGCCTGGGTGAGCTGGAGGGAAGAGACCTGTGCAAGCTCCAGTGAGTAAATATGGCTACTTAACCCATGGTTGCTGTTCTCCTGCAACGTTTTTGCTGAACATACTTCCAACAGCTTGCTGAATAGGTGTCTGGGGGTTGAGGAGCACAGCATGATTTAAATGGAGAATTAAACAAATAAAGAAAGTAATCCCTGCCTGTTAACTTCTTCATTTCAATTACAGCTTCCCCAAGCAGAGTATTATATGGTGGGGAGAGGGAGGTGTAAAGGGAACTCAGCATATAGGAAGTAAAAGTTTAAGCTCCCATGTCTGTTCAGAGATCCCTCTGGATGTGAAATCAGCATTACTCCTGGAGTGGTGCTTCACAGGACAAAAAGGAAATCTATTTGCTTCCTTATTTATTTTCACGTTGTGCATCTTTACATATCTGAATTTACATTTTTTTACTCCTGGGATGAAAAAAGTTGCTGACATCCCCATTCGGTTAGTATATGATCATCTCATGTAATACAATGCAATTCCTTCTCTGTGATATAACTAGTGATCCTAATTCTATGTCTGAATGACTTCTCTGAAGAAAAGATCCTCCTTCAGTATTATTTTTATGCAGTGACTAGAGATATTATGGTAGCTGACCTTGGAATAACATTAAAGTATTGACTGCAAGTGAAGCATATATATCATTCCTTCTAGTCCTGCTGCTGAATTGATCTGATTTTGAGTGACCCCTAAGTTTCTCATTCTATGTGCGTATGGGTGCATGCCAGTAACTGCACAAGTGGGTCACTCTCCTGTATCTTCATTAGATGCTTCTGCCCTTGACTGATGTGATCTTAACTGTGAAAAGTTAATCAGCATTGGACCTGATTGGATGGATGGCCACAAGGGAATCCCAGGGCTGCCAACTTGAATGGGAAATCACTTCCATATTGTTGCTAGAAAAGTACAGTATATGGACTTGTCCCTGCATTCACCAGGATTGACACAAAGGATTCTTTAGTCTTAAAGTCTTTTTTCTTGGAATGTAAATCAAATCAAAGATAAGAAAGAATATTTTTGAAGTTGCCCCACTGATTTTCAGCCTAGTATATATTTTTGGAATGTTTATTTGGTTTCACAGAGTTAACAAGATGCATCTGGATGGGAATCTCCATTAATGTCTTAGAACACTGAACTTTTAGATAAATGTTGAGGTCGATTTGTGCTATCACGTAAGACAGAGATATATACTAGTTATTCAGTGTCGACACAAGGCACAATTTTTGGCCTGTTGCAAAACAGAAGTGGTGGGAGGAAGGCATCATTTGCAGCAGAAGTGGGATGATTTAAACCTTACCTCGGTTATTTTCCCCCTGAAATTCCTTCATGAAAGCTACTTGGATGGACAGTTTTTAGGAAATACCAGGATTGTAGGCTAAACTAAGTCCAAAAATTAAAAAGGTAATAACAAACCATTTCTGTATTGCCAAGAAAATGACAAGAACTAGACCAAAGAAGCTCGTTTTGGGAAGATGAGGGAAGATTCCCTTCTCCATGGCTTTGCCTTCACTTTATTATTCTGCTGATCCTTGAAGATCCCAACACCCTGATCCTCCAATTCTGAAATACAGTGAGTGAGAGAAATTATTGCCCCTTCTTCTTATGGGACACTCACTGACCCTTAAGGTCAAATATTACTTTTCTTCTCTTTAAGTCTCTACTTCATTATTTCACCTGGTTGCTTACTATACGATGAAATATCTCATTCTTCACCACCATCCCACCAGTGACCAATGGAACCAAAGAAGACCAACAATTCTGTTTTCACTATCTTTATTGTATCCTTAGTTATTGATACGTTTCTCTACCATAGTACTCTGTACATTTCTGATTCTCATTTAGAGTCTTTTTTTCCCCAAACATTTTATCTGGGGGGTTTGCATTATTATTCATGATGTTATTGTAATTGTTAACATATGTAGTCATCTGTTTATAAATAAACATGTGCAGCAATAGAAGAAAGCAAGCTACAGAAAATAATGTAATGGGAGGCAATTTCCATTTAAAAGAAAATGTTGTGTAATTGCAGAATAGAACACAGCAGGGTTGCTTTTCATATGGCACTCAGAAAAAGAAAAGGGTATTATGGGATCAAACCATAAAATTGCATTTAGCAACTAACTTCCAAATACAATTGCTCAAATATTGTGTTGTGCTTTTTTATATTATGCATCTTTCTTTAAAAAGAAAAGCAATCAGGCTACACTTACAATAATACATGAAAACCAAAGTGTTATACAAAAAATGAATTTTTTACCTATCCCAACTTTAAAGTAAATGGACCAGATTCCACTGGGTGCTCTACCACTATCCACCAAACCAAGTGCATATTCAATACAATGCTACAGTTTGGACTCAACATTAAACCATGGTTTAGTACATCAGGAACAAATTTGCTCAGTCCTTTGCCTCATCTCCTCCCGTGCAGGACATAGGAAGAATCTAATCTTTGATATTTTTTAAACTGTATAAATGCTGCTATTGAGGTCTGAGTTTTTTTTTCTCGTGTCAGAAGCACCAAGGTGTTTTTTTGTAGTGAAAGGATTTGCCGGTGACATCACCGTTGCCCAGGGGATGCCCGAGGAGGCTCCTTTCATGTCCCTGTGATTTTTCCCACCGAAGTAGTACCTATTTATCTACTTGCATTTGCATGCTTTTGAACTGCTAGGTTGGCAGGAGCTGGGACAAATTGCCGGGAGCTCACTCCAGCACGCAGCTCATACTCTTGGGATTCAAACTGCCGAGCTGTCAGCCTTAATGGCCTCTGACTCAGCATCTTAACCACTGAGCCACCATGGTCCCCCTGAGCCACCATGGTCCCCCAAGGTCTGCGTTTCCAAACCTGGACTTTTCACAGTGCTTTTGTTGCTAAGATTCAGAAAACAAATCTATCAGATTTGTCAGTTCAACAGAATTTTCCATCTTTCCATTTCACATAGTGAGGCCAGAGCTCTGAATGAAGGCACTATTTCAACTTTGTCAGGAAATGGTGTGAACATCATAATGGGGATATAGAGAATCTCCAACTTATTCTATTTTAGGCCACCAAACTATAGGCACCTGCAAGGGACAAGGAACTGATGACACGTGTGATATGAGACTGTGAAGCAAAGCACATGACGTTTGTACTTGAATTATATAGAGCCAGTTTGGTCTAGTGGTTAAGGTGCTTGGCTAGAAAACAGGAGTCTGTGAGTTCTAGTCCCACCTTAGGCATGAAAGCCAGCTGGGTGACCTTGGGCCAGTCCCTCTCTCTCAGCCCAACTCAGCTCACAGGGTGGATGTTGTGGGGAAAAGAGGAGGAGGAAGGAGTATTAGGCATGTTCACCGCCTTGAGTTATTTATAAAAATAATAAAGGCGGGATAGAAAATAAATAAACAAACAAACAAAAAACAAACAAATAAATAATACTGTATCTTGGGATACAAATATATAGGACTAAAGTTTGTGTCATGATGTCACCACATGTATGTCATCATTTTTCCACATCCTTATTTTCATGCAGATGTCTAGACACTATCCTTCTTTGCTTAAACTCAAAGAATACCCTGCCCAATGTATTGGACTACAAACATCACTGCAATGTCCCATGGCTGTGATGGTAGCCACCAATTCCTGAGGAAGGCACAGTGTGGCAACGTAAATATGGCTATTTAAATCCTCAAGAATGTGCATCTTAATGTTCAACCAGGTTCATTGGCAATATGGATGCCCATGGGATGCTTTTATAATTCCCTGTGGAAGCGGAATCTCCTGTATGTGCAAACTGGGCATGATGTCACTAGCAAAGGGGAAGTCAACCCTTCAACTTTCTGCCACTGTGGTCATTTGCAGAGAGTAAACTAGAGTCAGTTGTAGAATGGGAAGTGGAAAGAGCTACTGAGGCCATTGAGTCTGACCTTCTGCTTTGTGCAGGAATCCAAATTGAAGCATCCCAGAAAACGGCTGTCTAAGATTCTTCTTGAACACATCCAATTATGGGAAGCCCACCATCGCTACGGCTCATTGATTCCAATTGCTCTTCTTGCTCAGAAATAACTTAAACTGTTACAATTTTATCTTGAAGCCAACTTTTTATTAGTATTATTACAGATAGTATTATAAAACTTGGGGGAAAATAATTTTTCACTTCTCTCTTCCTGAACCTTCCTGCCTGAGCAGCCAGAGACCAACTGCCTGATCCTTACCCACCAAGGAGTAAGAAACAATTTTCCCTGCACTAAAACACTTTTGAGAAATGTTAGCAAATTAAATAATTAGATATACACTTGCTGCTGACAGTTTAATTTGTTTTAATGAGGACTATAATATATCTGTTTTCAACACAAAAGAACATTGTGCTTTGACAAAACCCACATAATGTTGTCTCATAAAGAATAAAAAAGGAAGGAGGGAAGGAAGGAAGGACAATTATTGAAAAAGGAACAATAGAAAGTGAAAACATGGGAAAGATCACTTTCAAGTGTCATTATATTTATATGTGTGATGCAGAAGGGCTGCTGGGAACACAACACATTTATTATAGCCAGTTCACAAAAGACGGTTATCATTATGTGAAAAAAATAAATGTTCTGCACTTCCTTTCCCTACCTAATAGATAAAAAATAAAGATCTAATTCTGGCTACTTAAGCACCAGGACTTACAGTAAATACACACATATACACACATTTCTGACACACTTTTCCTAGTTGCAAATAGCAGAAGGGTGCATATTGCCATGCCATGCCTTGATTCTACATCATCTTTGATGGTTACCTAGGCAACCACCGAATGACCAAATTTGGCAGAGTTTTAAAGTCTGCACAGTTAATGCAGACAGTATAAACCAGGACACAGTTTGACCTAAAGGATTAAATCAATTGAATACAAATAGTGGATGTTGCAACAGTGCCCCTGAGGAGAAGCATGGAATCCACTTGCCTCTGGCTAAGGTAAATAGAGATCCCCATTTTATGTTTTTTCCCACAAAGGATGTAAATTATGCACAAGCCTTACAACAGCTGATCATGAAGGTCAGCAATCAGCAAACCGGGAAATATTGATACACACAAAAATAATTGGATAGGGCACTGCTTAGGACAATTAATGATAATATGAATGATGCTCCTGGAAATACATCTCAATCGTCCCAGGAGACTTTCATAAAGGGTAAGAGTTGGAGGAACGTACATCATACCATGTTCCTCTCCAAAGAAGCATTCACTACCCAAGATGTGTATTGAATTTTATGCTTGCAAGCTTCACTGAAGGTACAACAGTCCTATTGCTGCCGTAATCCTCTCCCCCACATAATACATTAATTTCTGTGCTTGATTATCTTCACTTTGTGTGCAGAACAGAAATCAATATGAGGTGGAGCCTATGAAGCATTTATGTGTGTGTGTGTGTGTGTGTGTGTGTGTGTGTGTGTGTGTGTACCATAGATATCCACCATAGATATCTTGAATTTCTACTGTACTTGAGCAAAATGAGACATTACATTTTTTTCTATGTGAGCCACTGACTATTTCTTATTGCAACAGCATAGAAAAAATTAACAATAATTAATAAATAAGTAAATTAAATAAATAGAGTTAAATAAATAGAGCTAAATTAGTTACGATACAATAATAATACCAAAGGTTTGAGGGATGGTTATAGCAAAATCTGGCAAATACACTAGGAAAGTGTAAAAAAAATAGTATTTCCAGGAAAACTAAAGTTTTCCCATTTTAAAAAGCCTTCAACAAATAGCAAAACACTATTCAAGAATTCATTATGCAGAGAAGTAGTGAGCCCCCTTTCACTGGAGGTGTCCGAGTAGAAGAAATTTCATCATTTTTTTTAAATAATGGAAATAGACATAGTCTTTCACTGAAGCTGAAATTAATTTATTATTCAATGCCGGATGAATCAAGGGCTAACTTAAATGGGGGGACAAAGCACCACTAGATAGATTTATGCAAGTTATTATACAGTAGTATATATTTAATTAGTATAGTAAACAGCTGATTAATTTATAGCATGTGAGCATTAATGAGCTCAGGATGGTGATATGATGAGGGGCCCAATACAGTGGTTTATTTAACTCTACCAAGCGACAACCCTAAAGACAGAATTCCTATCTATGTTACTCTCTCAAGGTGTTATCTTCTAAACAGCCTTGCTTCCCAGCCCTTTTATTATCTTACAAATGCTTCAGTCAACTTTCTTCTGAATCTAAAATATTTATATTCTCTGGGAAAAGGTATTAGGTGTGTGTGTGTGTGTGTGATTTGGTTGTCATACTATAGGGCAGAGCTTTCCAAACTGTGTCGCGACACGTTAGTGTGTCGGCTGCAGTGTCTGAGTGTGTCCCGGCTGCTGCTGCCTCCGAGACCTGCCAGGATTCCGCGCAGGTCCTAGTGCCTGCCTTGTGCCTTGCTGCCTCCAAACCTGCCCTGCCAGGATTCCCCGCAGGTCCTAGTGCCTGCCTTGTGCCCTGCTGCCTCCAAGCCTGCTGTGATTCCGCACAGGTCCCAGTGCCTGCCTTGTGCCTGGGTGCCTCCAAACCTGCCCTGCCAGGATTCCCCACAGGTCCTAGTGCCTGCCTTGTGCCCTGCTGCCTCCAAGCCTGCTGTGATTCCACACAGGTCCCAATGCCTGCCTTGTGCCTGGCTGCCTCCAAAACTGCCCTGCCAGGATTCTGCGCAGGTCCTAGTGCCTGCCTTGTGCCTGGCTGCCTCCAAACCTGCCCTGCCAGGATTCCTCGCAGGTCCTAGTGCCTGCCTTGTGCCTTGCTGCCTCCAAACCTGCCCTGCCAGGATTCCGCGCAGGTCCTAGTGCCTGCCTTGTGCCCAGCTGTAAGAGTGTGTCACAAAATGATGCATGTCTAAAAAGTGTGTCACCAACATGAAAAATTTGGAACGGTCTGCTATAGGGAGACATGGAGATGACCTTGGAGAAGCCATCCAGAAGCGTTAGGACAACAAGAAGTGCAGAAATTGAACTCAGGGAAGCAGGAAAGTGTTAGAAAAAGACACAGTCTCCTTGCAACTCTTTCATTTGATGATTCTGAAGTGCCAACTTGTGAACAGGTGAATATGAATCAATGACACTATGATACTGAACTTGGAACTCCTCTCCACAGCACAATGCCACCAACCAGTTAAGCGTCAGGTATGCAGACTAAATGCTTGCATATGGTTTGCATGCATGGCTGTGTGTTGTGATGGTATGTGTGCCTGCAGGTAGTCAAGTGCAGAATTTCACAAGCTGACATGTAGATTTTGGAAAGAAAAAAAAAGCACCTGCAAATATTGTGAGTGCTTTTTCAAAGACTATGATTCTTGTTAAAATTGTAAGAAATGCCATAGTTCTTTAAAAATATTCTGAACCATATGAGTATATAACAGAAATATGAGTATATAACAGAAATGTATGCAAAGGAATTTGAACAAGCAGATGAATATGAAGAGGCTGAAATTAATTTTTATTCTCTACCAATTCCCTAAACCCATTTAGAAATCCCCTCCTCCAACACCCAGCAGCTTTTCAGATTTGAAAACAGTGGTCCCAGAACGAATTAATGTAAGATAATTCCAGCAGAACGCAATGGACTCATAAATAATACTAATTTTACACTAACTGCGTGGGTCATCCGCTTGTCCTTACATATGCTCCATGTTAGAACAATCTCCAATATCCGAAGCCAAACATGAACAGTCTCTGAATGAATGTCAACAAGAAGCATGTCTGGAAACTTGAGAAGAACCAAGAAAAGATTAGCCAGATGGACATGAACATATTCCCTTAGCTCTAGCTATTATCAATCACAAGAGATCCTGAATAATCATTTCTTCCTTTTTTCCAGACCACAATATAACAGAAACCCCATCAGTACAATTTCAAGCAGCACTCCTTTCTCTTCAAATACCACTACTTAGACATGAGCAAACAATTATTTTACCATGGCTGGATTGGGTGTCATAACTGGAGGTTTGCATGCTTGTCTTATAGTTTATGTATGTGTGAGCGTAAGAATGTAAGAATCAGTTACCTCATGTTACTTTTCATGATGCTGCATTAGTATTTATTTTATTTATTTTTCGTGTCCAGATCAAACTTTACTCTGCCAAAATGTAGCCACCGCCAAAGCTTTGTCATTAGCAATGACCATCATTGCTGTAGGTCGTCAACAGTACAAGGCTCCGGCAGTAATCGACACACCATCAGATGCGTCGGGTCATGGGTTTCTCTGCATTCACATAATGTATTGTCGTCAGCCAACAACCCCCTCTTAAATAAATTCATCTTGCACCTTGGTACCCCCACCCTCATCCTGTTCATTGTCCTCCAAACTATGTAAGGGAGAGTATTTCCAGTGACCATTTCTTCCTTTGGTAAAATACTCAAATCGTTGAGCTCATTCCTCCATTTACTTATTTGATTCTGTTCTTTGGCCCCCTCTAGGGTATTAGTTCTTGCCATAAAGCTCTTTCTAGATCTAAGTCGATGAATTGGAGGAGTATATCCGCTCAAAGGGTGACGAGAGTCAGTCTCTTGCTTGGTTCTTTCGGCATCTGCTTCTACTTCCCTTCTAATCTTAGGTGGAGCAATGCCAACAAGAGAATATAGCTTATTAATGGGCGTAGGTTTGAGGCATCCCGTCACTATGCGCATTGCCTTATTCACAGCGATATCTACTTGCTTCGCATGTGCCGATGCGTTCCATACTGGTGCCGCATTTTCAGCAGTAGAGACACTCAAGGCCAGAGCTGACGCTCCTAACGTAGCTGGCTGGGCTCCCCATGCATAGTTTGTCAATTGTAAGATGATGTTATTCCTAGCACATACTTTAGCCTTGGTATTCAGGCAACGTTGCTTCAAAGAAAGCATTCTGTCCAACGTAACACCCAAATATTTAGGTGTTGGGCAGTGTGTTAGTATCTAAGACACACACACACACACACAAACAGACACACTTACTCCTATTCAGATGTATCAGACAGTAATGGAAACGTGAACTGCCTTCAACCATTTCTCTGAATGGAACTGTTGAAAATGGCTTCAGTTATTGCATACTCATGAAGACATCCATCCCAAGGAAGTCTCATTTTCTGTTCTCATTGATACTGAAAGCTGGGCTCATTTGCCTCCCCTGAACATTTTGAGATGTTAAATGGCTTTGGATTGGCTTTAGCAAGAGCTTTTCCCCTAAGAACTGATTCATCAATTGTTTTCCAATTTGTTTAACTTCTGCCTGTGTACATGTATAACGCCATCCACTCTTCTGCAGCATTAGCTTGTATATTTAACCAAGGTGCAGAAGAAAAAGCACCAAACACACAATCAAATTAATATTTTAAATAACTTTGATTCTCAACATTGAACCTTGCCACACCACAAACTCTTTGATCTGCAAGCCATTCCCAACAATTCATATGTTTTTCCTCAGCACTGAGCAAACCAGCTGCAAACTGAATGCTTTGTATTACAGCCCAGGGAATGGTAGACTGCATGCTGGGGGCACTTACATATAAGTCTTTAAGCCCTTTCTTCCACCTTGCTGCCAGACTGGGGTGCAACCAATAAATCCTGACGTTACTGTTGCTGGGCTGAGAGATGCAGTTCTGGACTGTGAGATGAGAGCTGAGAGGTAGATTTTACAGAATTATTGTGAAATTCTGCCCATGTCTACACAGAAGCAAGCCCCACTGAGTTCAATTGTAGTCATCCCATGTTAGTGTTCAGTGTTAGTTTATCAGAATCACTTATTTTACGTGCTTTCTTATCTGTGGTTAGTTGGGATAAAATTAGCATATTGAATGGCTGCTGATTTACGTTGAAACTTAATTTGTTGAAAGAGGGAGGTCAACATCCACGAAAGAAATACTTAAGTTCTCATGGGGATGGGAGAATGAGGGATGCAGGATCTCTGGTGATCCTAATGGATTTCCTACTTTGAGGACTACATATATGGGAAACATCTAGCTGCTTCACTCTAATAATGTTGATTGCCAATCCATAGTCTAAATCAGTGTTTCTCAAACTTGGCAACTCTAAGACAGGTGGACTTCCACATGCTGCCTGGGAAATTCTGGGAGTTGAAGTGCACCAATCTTAAAGTTGCCAAGTTTGAAAAACACTGGTCTAAATTGGAGAGCTTAGAGCAACAGAAAAGTGCATGATCCTTTTTGATAGAGGACCTTGAGTTTGAAAATACTGTGTCTGTGTGTCGGTGTGTGTGTTTTGCCACACAAACACCTGAGGCACACTGGCATCAGAGAATGTATAACTTTGTATGTCATAAAAATGCAGTCTGACATGGATTGCTTGCTTACGGGGAAGGTAATTTCAGTGACCTAGCTTCATTGATCATTCTTATCACATCAGCTAGAAGACTATGCAGGTTGTGACACAGGAATAATGAAATATCCATGATAAAAGATCTGTGATTATAGCTTCACAACAGGTAGGCTTGTGATAGCAACAGTTCATCATACAGGAAACTTTAAACTCTGCCACATTCATCCAATATGTGAACTAGCCCTACTCCCTGGCCATAGGTACAGAAACTAAAACAATAACTTACAACAAAATGTGGTTGTTTCCTAGGAAATTCCAACATCAGCCTATTACACATTTCTCAAATTGGGCTAGAACAATTTAAGGGGTCCTATTTTGGATTTTGAATCAGGTTTTATGATTCAGTTATGCTGTTTCTAAGGCTTATGTTTGTGTTGCAAGTTCTAAATGCTGTGTTGAAGCATTTTATTTATTTTGTTTCTAAATGCTGAGAGCCACCTTTAATGCACGATGGAATGGAACTAAAATGTTTTCAGTAAATAAACATTTCTGCCAAATCAAGTAATATATTATGGATGCTCAGCTAACTTTTCCCCTTCATGGATCACTGCCTTGTCGTGGCGAAGGGGGTTGCGTAACTCAATGAAGTCAGGTCAAGAACAACAGGTCATGACGGAGAGTTCTGAAAAAAAGTGGTCCAAAACTGGAGGAGGGAATGGCAAACCACTCCAGTATCCTTGCCAAGAAAACCCATGGACAGTATCAAAAGGCTAAAAGATATGACGCCGGAAGACGAGCCCCTCAGGTCGGAAGGTGTCCAAAATACTACTGGGGAAGAGCGGAGGACAATTCCGAGGAGCTGCAGAAAGAGTGAAGCGGCTGGGCCAAAGCCGAAAGGACGCTCAGTTGTGGATGTGTCTGGAAGTGGAAGGAAAGTCCGATGCTGTAAAGAACAATATTGCATAGGAACCTGGAATGTAAGATCTATGAATCAAGGTAAGCTGGATGTGGTCAAACATGAGATGACAAGATTGAACATCGACATCTTGGGAATCAGCAAACTAAAATGGACAGGAATGGGCGAATTTAATTCAGGAGACCATTATATATACTACTGTGGGCAAGAATCCCTTAGAAGAAATGGAGTAGCTCTCATAGTCAATAAAAGAGTGGGAAAGGCAGTAATGGGGTACAACCTCAAAAACGACAGAATACTTTCAGTTCGAATCCAAGGCAAACCATTCAACATCACAGTGATCCAGGTCTATGCCCCAACCACTGATGCCGAAGAAGCTGAAGTTGACCGGTTCTATGAAGACCTACAACACCTTCTAGAACTAACACCAAAAAAAGATGTCCTTTTCATCATAGGGGACTGGAATGCTAAAGTAGGAAGTCAAAAAATAACCGGAATAACAGGCAAGTTCGGCCTCGGAGTACAAAATGAAGCAGGGCAAAGGCTAATAGAGTTTTGTCAAGAGAACACGCTGGTCGTAGCAAACACTCTTTTCCAACAACACAAGAGACGACTCTACACATGGACATCACCAGATGGTCAATACTGAAATCAGATTGATTATATACTTTGCAGCCAAAGATGGAGAAGCTCTATAAAATCAGCAAAAACAAGACCTGGAGCTGACTGTGGCTCAGATCATGAGCTTCTTATCGCAAAATTTAGGCTTAAATTGAAGAATGTAGAGAAAACCACTAGACCACTCAGGTATGACCTAAATCATATCCCTTATGAATATACAGTGGAGGTGAGGAATAGATTTAAAGGATTAGATCTGGTAGACAGAGTGCCTGAAGAACTATGGATGGAGGTTCGTAACATTGTACAGGAGGCAGCAACTAAAACCATCCCAAAGAAAAAGAAATGCAAGAAAGCAAAGTGGCTGACTGATGAGGCTTTACAAATAGCTGAGGAAAGAAGGGAAGCAAAAGGCAAGGGAGAAAGGGAAAGATATAAACAACTGAATGCAGATTTCCAGAGAATAGCAAGGAGAGATAAGAAGGCCTTCTTAAATGAACAATGCAAAGAAATTGAGGACAATAGAATGGGGAAGACTAGAGATCTCTTCAAGAAAATCAGAGATATCAAGGGAATGTTTTGTGCAAAGATGGGCATGATAATGGACAAAAAAGGCAGGGACCTAACAGAAGCAGAAGAGATTAAGAAGAGGTGGCAAGAATACACAGAAGAACTATACAAGAAAGATCTTAATATCCCTGATAAATACGATGGTGTGGTCACTGAGCTTGAGCCGGACATCCTAGAGAGTGAAGTCAAGTGGGCCTTAGGAAGCATTACTAACAACAAAGCTCGCGGAGAAGACAGTATCCCAGCTGAGCTATTTAAATTCCTAAAAGATGATGCGGTTAAAGTGCTGCACTCAATATGCCAACAAATTTGGAAAACTCAACAGTGGCCACAGGATTGGAAAAGGTCAGTTTACGTTCCAATTCCAAAGAAAGGCAATGCCAAAGAATGCTCAAACTACCGTACAATTGCGCTCATTTCACATGCTAGCAAGGTTATGCTCAAAATCCTACAAGCTAGGCTTCAGAAGTATGTGAACCAAAAACTACCAGAAGTGCAAGCTGGGTTTCGAAGAGGCAGAGGAACTAGAGATCAGATTGCCAACATTCGCTGGATCATGGAAAAAGCAAGAGAGTTCCAGAAAAACATCTACTTCTGCTTCATTGACTACGCTAAAGCCTTTGATTGTGTGGATCACAACAAACTGTGGCAAATTCTTAAAGAGATGGGAGTACCAGACCACCTTACCTGTCTCCTGAGAAACCTGTATGTGGGTCAAGAAGCAACAGTTAGAACTAGACATGGAACAACCGACTGGTTCAAAATCGGGAAAGAGTACAACAAGGCTGTATATTATCACCCTGCTTATTTAACTTATATGCAGAGTACATCATGAGAAATGCCGGGCTGGATGAATCACAAGCCGGAGTTAAGATTGCCGGGAGAAATATCAACAACCTCAGATATGCAGACGATACCACCCTAATGGCAGAAAGTGAAGAGGAATGAAAGAGCCTCTTGATGAGGGTGAAAGAAGAGAGTGCAAAAGCTGGCTTGAAACTCAACTTTAAAAAAAACCCAGATCATGGCATCTGGTCCCATCGCTTCCTGGCAAATAGAAGGGGAAGAAATGGAAGCAGTGACAGATTTTATTTTCTTGGGCTCCAAGATCACCGCAGACGGTGACTGCAGCCATGAAATTAAAAGACGCTTGCTCCTTGGGAGGAAACCTAGACAGCATATTAAAAAGCAGAGACATCACCTTGCCGACAAAGGTCCGTATAGTTAAAGCTATGGTTTTTCCAGTAGTAATGTATGGCTGTGAGAGTTGGACCATAAGGAAGGCTGAGCACCGAAGAATTGATGCTTTCGAGCTGTGGTGCTGGGGAAGACTCTTGAGAGTCCCTTGGACTGCAAGGAGGTCAAACCAGTCAATCCTAAAGGAAATCAACCCTGACTGCTCATTGGAAGGACAGATGCTGAAGGTGAAACTCAAATACTTTGGCCACCTAATGCGAAGAGAGGACTCACTGGAAAAGACCCTGATGCTGGGAAAGACTGAAGGCAAAAGGAGAAGGGGACGGCAGAGGATGAGATGGTTAGATAGCATCACCGATGTAATGAACATGAATTTGAGTAAACTCCGAGAGACAGTGGAGGACAGGAAGGCCTGGCGTGCTATGGTCCATGAGGTCGCGAAGAATCGGACACGACTAAACGACTGAACAACAACAACAACAACAACAACAACAGCTAACTTTTGCCTGATTGCCAATTAATTGATTAAATTTAAATATCTAATATATGGCCAACATCTCAGTGTAGGTGCCCTTTTGAGATAATGCATGCATGCATACATACAGTACATGCATACGTATATGTATATCTGACATAACATTCCCTTTTGGGAAGCAATGTTTCCAGAGGACAGAAAATGTATAAAAAGGTAAAGGTAAAGGTTCCCCCTGCATATTTGTGCAGTCGTGTCTGACTCTAAGGGCCGGTGCTCATCTCTGTTTCTTATCCTAAGAGCCAGCGTTGTCCGAAGATGCTTCCATGGTCATGTGGCTGGCATGATGCACGCGGAACGCTGTTACCTACCCACCGAAGTGGTACCTATTAATCTACTTGCATTTACATGCTTTCGAATTGCTAGGTTGTCAAGAGCTCGGGCGAGTGAAGTGCTCACTCCATCACGCGGGACTAGGGATTCCAACCTCCAAACTTGCGATCTTCCGATCGACAAGCCTGGCGTCTTACCCGCTGAGCCACCACGCCCCTACAGAAAATGTATACACAATAGCAATCCAAAGAAATTGAAGGCTTGGAAACATAGCTTAAACTAGCTTATACCAAGACCAATGAGTCAGTCTTTTTTAAACTTTTTTCATTTCATTTACACACATCATACATATCACTAACAAAATTATAAACAGTAAGCAATACATTAGATTAATACTAAAAGTTATAGAACAGATTAAGGTAGCATTCTATAGATAAGAAACCCCATATTTCAGATGCGGCTGAAATCCATATATAACATTATAATCCAAGTATGGTTTCCAATTAAAATTAAATTCTACAGCAGATTTATTTTTTATGTAAGAAGTTATTCTGGACATTAAATTCCCAGAATTTAATTAGCCATTCTTCCAAAGAAGCAATCAAAGATCTTTTCCAGTAAAAAAACATACAAAATCCTTGTAACTGATACTGTATAAAATGCTAGTTAAGTGAATTCTGGAAGGGATGTATGGTTTAGTGACATTTACTAAGACTGTCTCAGGTTACAATGGAATTATAACTTTTAAAATCTATTCCATTCTACTATGAATTATTTTTCAGAACTGTTGGGCTTTACAACATTACCACTATGTATGAAAGAAGATGCAACCTGTTACCCATACCTTCACAGGATACAGATGTGTGCCATGTAGCCCAGAAGATCAGGGCATAAGAAGAACATTAATACGGACTAACCCCCATAATGATCTGGATGTAGTCCCATTTAAGCTAAGGCGGCAGAGGGCTCGTAGGGGTCCCTTGGTATGAATGTGGACCCCCCCCCAGGGTGAGAGACGAGGAGGGGGGAGTCAAGTTTGTATGGATATGTAAGAGTACCCCCACTAGGTGAGAGTTAGGTGGGGTACGAGTGTTTGTTGATGATTGCTGGCACCTCTCCCTGACCAGTGAGAGAGGTTGAGGGGGAGGTGCAGAATGTGAATGGGGGTAGTGCTAGACCCTACCAGTGCCGAGAGTGAGAGCTGGTGCACTGGGGGGGTCTTATCACTGCCCGACACTGTGTGGGATTGGATGATGGATGAATGGGATAAGGGACCCTTGATTAAGCCCAGGAATCCCGGAGGCCTGGGAGTGGAGGCTACTAGGCAAGGGCCGGGAATCTCTGCAGGCTGTGTGGCGGGCCAAGTGATTCAGGTGGTGATGGGCAGGGGACGATATGATGGGAACTGGAGGGCAAGCAATCATTGGGGAAGGCGCCCCCAGTGTTTGTTACCAGTGGTGCGTTCCGGCCCCCTGTGTTCACACCCAGGCCCTGGTAAGCAGATCCTCGTGGGCTCCGGACTCCGACTGCTGCTGCTGAACGCCAGGTCGGTGAATAACAAGGCCCCCCTTATAGGTGACTTAATCGCAGAGGAAGGGGCCGACCTGGTGTGTATTACCGAGACCTGGCTGGGCCCAGAGGGGGGAGTAGCCCTCTCAGAAATGTGCCCAGCCAGGTTTCAGGTGTGGCATCAGCCGAGACACCGGGGCAGGGGAGGAGGGGTGGCAGTTGTAATCCAAGAGTCCCTTGTGGCCTTCAGGGGCGCTGCTCCACAAGTGACCGGGTGTGAGACCCTGTTTTTCAAGTTGGGTTCACGTGAACAGTTGGGGGTGTTGTTGCTGTACCAGCCTCCCTGCTGCGTAGTGACCTCCCTGCCTGAGCTGCTCGAGGCTGTCTCGGGGTTGGCGGTGGAGTTCCCCAGACTTATGGTGCTGGGGGACTTTAATCTGCCATCCCAAGGATGGGCCTCGGAGGCAGCCCGGGAGTTCATGGCTACCATGGCAGCCATGGGCCTGTCTCAGATTATTCGTGACCCGACTCATGATAGTGGTCTCACCCCGGACTTAGTTTTCTTGTCTGAGCAGTGGCAATGTGATCTGAGGGAAGAGTTACATCTTTCCCCATTGTCATGGTCAGACCACGCCCTGGTGATCGTGAGACTCTCTTGTGCTGCCCCACTCCGCAGGGAGGCGTGACCCATTCAATTGGTCTGCCCCCGGCGACTGATGGACCCAGTGAGGTTTCAAAAGGAGCTGGGGGTTATTCCAGAGGATTTGCTTCACGGTCCAGTGGAGGTCCTGGCTGCAGCCTGGAATAAGGCTGCGGCCGGAGCCCTGGACAAGATCGCGCCTATGCGACCTCTCTGGCCCTGTTCGGCCTGCCACTCTCCGTGGTTTACAGAAGAGTTAAGGGCTTTGAAGAGGGTTAAGAGACGTCTAGAGCGCCGCTGGAGAAAGACAAAGACTGAATCTGACCAAACAAAATCTAGAGCCCAAGTTAAGGCCTACCTTGTGGCGGTAAGAGCGGCAAAACGTGAATATTTCTCTGCTCTTATTGCATCCGCAGAATGCCGCCCGATGGCCCTTTTTAAAATTACAATATCACTTTTGGGTCGGGAGCAGGGGGAGACCCATTTACAGGGCCGATCGGAAGAGTTTTCTGAGCATCTGTAGGACAAAATCGCTCAGATTCATTCCAAGTTGGACCCCAAGCGTGAGACAGGATCTGCGGAGATGCCATGGGCTTGTACTTACCATGTTATCTGGGAACAGTTTGATCCTGTTGCGCCTGATGAAGTAGACAGGATCCTCCGGACTGTGAACGCCACCACATGCCAGCTTGACCCATGTCCCTCCTGGCTGGTGTAATCAGCTAGTGAGGTGATATGTGGTTGGGTCCAGGCGATGATTAATTTGTCCTTGAGTGAGGGGGTGTTCCCGGCGACCTTTAAGGAGGCGCTGGTGCACCCCCTCTTCAAGAAGTCATCCCTGGACCCTACCATCCTGGGCAATTTTTGCCCAGTCTCCCACCTTCCCTTTTTGGGAAAGGTGGTTGAGAGGGTGGTGGCGTGGCAACTCCAGAGGATTCTGGAGGAAACGGATTATCTAGACCCCTTCCAGTCAGGTTTCAGGCCGGGATATGGGACAGAGACCGCATTGGTCGCGCTTATGGATGATCTTTGGCGAGAGCTGGATGGAGGGAGTGCGTCCATCCTGGCTCTCTTAGATCTCTCAGCGGCTTTTGATACCGTCGACCACGGTATACCTTTGGGACGGCTCAGGGAGTTGGGGGGTGGGTGGCGTAGTTTTGCGCTGGTTTGCCTCCTTCCTCCAGGGCCATTCCCAGTCAATGTTGATAGGGGAGGAGAGAGCTACCCCACGACCCCTGTCTTGTGGGGTGCCACAGGGGAAGGTTCTCTCTCCTCTCCTATTCAACATATACATGAAGCCGCTGGGCGAGATCATCCGTCACCATGGGATGAGGTATCACCAATATGCTGATGATACCCAGTTATACATCTCCATCCCGGGTGAAGTAGGTGATGCGGTCAATGCCTTATCTCAGTGTCTGGAGGCTGTGGGGGTCTGGATGGGGAACAACAGGCTTCAACTGAACCCTGGTAAGATGGAGTGGCTGTGGATTGATGGCCCCCCTAGATCCGGGAAGTTGTCATCCTTGGTTCTGGGTGGAGTTGCACTACCTCACTCGGATCCAGTGCGGAATCTGGGGGTCCTCCTAGACTTGCGACTCCTGCTCGAAGTTACGGACTTTCCTGGATCAGGAGGCCCTCCGAACAGTCACTCATGCCCTTGTCATCGCCCGTATAGACTACTGTAATGCGCTCTACATGGGGCTACCCTTGAACAGTATCTGGAAGCTTCAGCTGGTACAGAATGCAGCAGCGCGAGCAGTTATGGGTGCCATGAGATCGGCACATGTAACACCTCTGCTAAGCGAGCTGCATTGGCTGCCAGTTTGCTTCCGGGTCCAATTCAAGGTGTTGGTGATTACCTTTAAAGCCCTATATGGCATAGGGCCAGGGTACCTGAGGGACCGTCTTGCCCCAATAACATCGGCCCGCCCCACCCGTGCATGCAGAGAGGGCATGCTTCGGACCCCCTCAACAAGAGAATTCCATCTAGTGGGGTCCAGGAGGCGTGCCTTCTCTGTGACAGCGCCCGCTTTATGGAACATCTTGCCCCCGGAGGTGAGACTGGCCCCTTCACTCCTGGCCTTTCGGAAGGCCCTTAAGACCTGGCTCTGCTGCCTGGCCTGGGACAACGTAGGCGGTAGTGCCTCCTGGGGTTGGCTTGCCCCGTAGCAACATGATCTATGCTACGGTTCCCAATCCATCTTGGATTTTATTTATTTTATATTGATTGTGTTTTTTAGATATTTTCTATTTTGTATAGCTTTTAAATTTTTAATTATTTTAACCCGCCCAGAGTCCCTTGCATGGGAGATGGGCAGGGAATAAATTGAAATAATAAATAAATAAATAAATAAATAAATAAATAAATAAATAAATAAATATCAGTGTGCCTGCATGCTAGGCTGACCATATTTCAGGATGGCAAAATGGGACGCGGTCTTATGTAATATTCCGTATTCATGAAAAAGACAGGGGTCCCCACCTCCCGGTCTGTGCGATTGGCTCCCTCCTGCAAACCCCATGCCCCAGTCTGCACAATTGGCTCCCGCCTGCAAAGCCCGCCCCCCGGTCCATGCTCTGGCTTGGATCCTCCTTCCGTGCCATTCCCGCCAGGTTTGAAAAATGGGACAAAATTGAGATTTTTATGAAAAGTATGGGACAGTTGAAAAATGCTAAAAAAACGGGACTCTCCCATTCAAAATGGGATGTATGGTCAACCTACTTCATGCTCTGTAGTGCCTTTTCACATTTGTGAATCTGAAACAGCCCTAACACTTACACTGAGTCCCACTGTATGCAAAATAACTGAATTATACTGCCAATGTACAATTTAATAAAGCTTTCTTGCATGTATTAAACAGAAACAAGCCTGCTCTTTAAAGCATGTTAAATAGAAAGACTATTAAGTATTTTCTTTTGCATTCAACAGTAAAAAAAAACCAAATGACTAATAACCATGCCAATTAAAATTTGTCTATACTGATTAATCAAGCTTTACTTGACTAATGTACCAATTAAAGCAATTAACAATGTAATTTTATACATGTCTTCTCAGAAGTAAATCCTCTTGCGTTAAGAAGAATTTACTCTTAAGTAACTGCTACTAATCAAACAATCTTACACATTTACTCTGATTCCCTTTTCCAATTAGTGTTTATGACCACATCCTTAGGCTTGACACCCTAATAGGGTTTCTCCTTACCTTAGAATAACTTGGTGATAATTTCCTAAGCTTTCTGATTTGGCATCCAATTTCATTATAATCACTTCCAAACCAGCAGGTTAATAGTTGGCCAGAAAACAGTTGTCTGTTCTTTTATTTTTGGTGTATATATAAGCTGGGCTTTCCAGAGACCATCTTCCATAATTAGGTTCTTCCTCATACAAGTGGACAATCAGGTTGCCTGCAAAGCACACTCACTTTCTATACCTGTGGGCCCCTAATTGCATTTTGGTGGGGGTCTGGTTTTCTCTACCACACCAACTCAACCAAGGAGACAAACAATCAAGCAGACAAACAATACCGCAATGAAGGAACTACCAAGGAGAAAACCATACCCCCACCAACACTGGCAGGATAAGCTACTGTATATGAACAGGGAGCAAACCCCACCCTCCCTTGCACTGATGATGTTACCTAGATGGGTAATGAAATGTCTGCAAGCAAACCAAGCTCAGAGAGCACCAAGGACTCCAAAGTTCAACCCTGAGCTACATATATTCTCTTCTAATGTATGTGATCCGTTATGTGTTTTCTTATCTGAGAATTAACAAATTGTGGTAGAAATAAGGCAGAATACAGAAATATTTCACAAAATGTGAAAGCTGCAGAGACTGAAGATGGGTTCATCCACCCTTAACAATGACAAAAGGTAAGCCATCCTCAACTTCCATAAAAGAGGGGAAAACACAACATTGTCACTGCATCAAAGAATTTTGGTCCATGAGACAGGATTTCTTTACTGCTGAAATTCCTTTATTCTTTATTCTTCACTAATTCATGAGAGTAATTATTTTTTTTAACACAAGATGGACTCAATGAGTTTAAATACTAATTTGAACATATTAAACATTATTTTAATTGGTTTCCTGAGAGGAAAGCAAGTGGGATGATTGCAACATGAAAGCATTTCCTATAACCTTCAGTTTTGCATGCTAACACTTTTTCAGACAGTAAAAAGATATTTATGGCATAAACTTTGGAATGCAGGTAATACAAAGACTTCCAAATGAAATTTTATCTATTTACACCTTAATAACTAGCTAGTGATATCTATATTTTAAAACCACTCACAGAAAAAGAAACTCTTCTGAACTTTAAAATGGCTATATATTCAACAACCATGAAATATATTTTATTATGATAAAAGATAATGTTTTCTATGGCATTTTCTAGTGATATTTCTAGCAGTTCTTTTAGGCTGACCTTAGGTTTGTTACTTGTATAAAAAGGTTGCTTCATTTATAGTTCATCTGAGGTAGAATTATTCAGTTTTGCTTCATTGTCCCAAAAGTCGGAAGGAAGGAAGGAAGGAAGGAAGGAAGGAAGGAAGGAAGGAAGGAAGGAAGGAAGGAAGGAAGGAAGGAAGGAAGTTTTCCTTTATGGCAAAGTCACAATAGGAGTGTGTGGCATGTAAGCAAAATGGCCAAAATTCCTTCAGAGGAATA
Organism: Charina bottae; assembly: GCA_023362775.1. Lineage (NCBI taxonomy): Eukaryota > Metazoa > Chordata > Lepidosauria > Squamata > Charinaidae > Charina > Charina bottae. The sequence continues at coordinate 4,165,555 of JALMGJ010000004.1, read as the reverse complement.
CAGATTCTCTTGTCACATACCTGTATATATGCAGCATTGGCTTTGATGTCATGAATATGCCACCAACACATCAGCCTGGCAAATGACGGCAGGCAGAACTAAAGTTGCAGAATAGGAATGACTGCAGCATGTCTGTCAAGACAGATGGGTTGGCAAGGTAATGATATAAATTACCATCAGGTGCCATTCACAGGGACAAAAGCCTTGCTCTGGACAACAGTCATCGATCAGAAGCAGATCTCTGGGACAATCTTTGATGGCATTCCATAAGGATAAAAGGTTATGTTTCACATATTGAGTTATGAATTGCAAGGGCATGTTTTAATTAAAGGACAGTCTAAGGGCTGGATGTAGGATAATCAGATGGCCTATTTTTGTCTTTCAAAAACAGTGGCAAGGACACTTCTGCCTTCTTTCCTGAAGAACTGGCAGCAAGCACAGGGCTTTTCAGGAGATGCACAGGGTGGTTCAAAATAATGTGCCATAGGGGAGATGGTCATAAATATCTGATGTGCGGTCCAACTATGACAGCCGCATTGCACACAAATTAGAAATCAACTTGCATATCAGGAAGAAGAACATATGAAACAGTTAGCCAAACACAGAAACCTTTCCCAGATTAGTCAGATGCTTGGCAACCCCTTGTTGAAAGAGAATGCACTTCTGATTATATTTTATTTATAAGCGTGCATTTCTGAATAGAAATTTTCCAAGACAACATTTTTTTGGTAAAACACAAATCAAAACATGTGCTTTTTAAGAAGATGACTGTATCACAAAATTCAAAAAGACCATCCAAAGAAGACATCCAAAGAATAAATATATTCCAGTCCACATATTGAACCAGACCACACTAATCACCCAAAGGCTAATTCTTAAAGTATTCCTAAGAGCAACTGAGGAGTTTCGCCAGGCCAGTGAAGCGCAAACAACCAGGTGGAAAATTCTGTGGATTTTTGTATTGATAAATTCTGTTTGAAGTTTCTATGGTTGAGCAGTGGGAAAAATTTATCAGCTTTAGGCAGCATTGCTTCTCCCAGGGTTTGAAGATGTCAGTGAGGATGTCCCATCCTAAAATATGTTTCTGAAGCTCCTTCTCCAAGACAGCCTGGTCCCTGAAGATCTTTCCATGCTCCTCTGTGCACTTTTCTTGTGAATAGGGAGACTGACTACAACCTGGCATAGGTTTGTGGTGACATAGAGGAACTACAAAGGGATTCCACATATGCTTCTGTGGGGAAGACGGAGTGCATTGGCTGACATATCTATGGAAAAGAGCTCTAGTTATTTTTTACAGAAAAGGTCTCCAACCAAGATGGTACCAACACTGCTACAGAAAATATTTTCAAATGCTGTAATGGAACAGGAAGATACACATGCACTCAACAAGCAATAACATTTCAGCTGCTCAGCTGTGGACCAAGGTTGTAAACTCTGGCCCCAAGAACATTAATAATAGGATGTGCTATGTTTTGAGTGAGATAGAGCATGAGCTGTGCCATCTTCACACTTGATCAAGATAGCAAGATACATAGGCTAATCTAGATTAAATATGATAGGAAGCTCTTTTTCCCCATCTAACAAAGACAGTTTACAGCACAGAGCTCATCAGACCTGTCAAAGTGAACTAGATGTATAAGTTATATAAGCTCCTTAAAAATAGAAGGCTTCCTGATAATGGCAGGATGGCAAGATCATTACTTTCTGCCATTAGGTTTCTAACTCACCCTTCATCTAAGGAGCAGAGGACAATCAGAGGGAGTAAATCTAGTTGTAAGAGAGCCAGCTACCCATAACTCTACAGTGGACATTTTTTGTTGGAAACTCTGCCTCCTTATGGTAAATCCAGTATCCACAGTATATGGCACCAATGGAATAAAACAGCCAATGATGATTATTGTTTTTTTTAAAAAAATCTGTTGCAATTTATAGGAATTTCTGTGAAGGCCTAGCTTCCGTTCCAAATCAAAGATCATTAGTGGCCTTAATTTGGAGTGCCATGGGGGGTGGGAAGGAACGATTGTCTATAACGCTGACAATACAACATGAAGAATTCCTTTTTTTGTTGACTGCACAGTTGTGCAGTCGTGTCCGACTCTAGGGGCCGGTGCTCATCACCGTTTGTTAGCCGAAGAGCCAGCGTTGTCCGAATACGCTTCCGCGGTCATGTGGCCGGCATGACGCGCACGGAACGCTGTTACCTACCCACCGAAGTGGTACCTATTCATCTACTTGCATTTGCATGCTTTCGAATTGCTAGGTTGGGCAAGGGGAGGGGCGAGTGCAGGAGCTCACTCCGTCATGCGGGGCTAGGGATTCGAACCTCCGAACTTGCGATCTTCCAATCGACAAGCCTGGTGACTTACCCGCTGAGCCACCACGCCCCCTTTTCTATCCCATCTGAAATTCTGGTTTCAACTAGACAGTGCATCAAATCTTTATGATCCTGTCCGATGAACATAAGGCTACTCTATCTCAGCTGGAAAAATCTGGATGACCACTAGGTGGAAGCAAAGGGATAGCATGCTCTGTACTTCTTTCCAGCCATTTAAGGGCTCCTCAGATAAGATGACCCTATGCTTGCAGTTTGCTTGACTTATTAGCACAAGGTAGCTATTTCATGCTAGAGATAATATGGGGGGCAGGAAAAATGATATTTTTTCCATCCCAGGCCTTCTTAAAAGACAAAAGAAAGAAAATCATTTCCAATCCCATTTCAGCAAGTTAGTTCTTTTTTAAAACTCTATTGACAGTGACATTTTTAGCCTCTTACATGTTATTTATATAATCTAGTCTTCAGTCTCACATCGCATGTAAGAACACTCATTATTTGACAGGACACTCAGTGGTTTTGTTATCCTTTTCACTTACACACACACACACACACACACACACACAAACACACAAACACAGAGTATATACGGTTTGAAATGTATCATTCTGATACATTAAGCCATTATGGTAGGAAATATATGTGTTTTTTTTCCTTCCCTGGGGGAACATTTGATTTTATTAAATAATTTTATTAACACAATGGTTGTTAGTTATGGCTAGGCATGCTGGGGTAGTGATCACATTCAATGTAATAGTTGACCTGCCATAGGGAAGTTGGGTACTCCACATGGGGATACACAAAGTACCAGGAAGAATGCAACAAAATTGTTAGATACAACTCCAGGGTGTGTACTGAGAAATGTGTGTGTGTGTGAGAGAAAGAGAGTTAAAGTTATAAAATTCAGAAGGCTGCCCATCCTCAAAAGACTCTGGGCAGCTTACAGCATTATAAGATAATAAAGACAGTAACAGATGGAGACAGAGAGAAGGAAGACATGGATTGTTGGAAATATATCAGTTCTGGCTATCAAAGGATTTGCTCCCATCGAGTGACTATCTGGTTGTTTGCAGCCCAAATATTGTACCCCTAGCCCAGAATTCAGATGGTTTGCAGTCCAATGGTCTTAAAAAGGTACTAATTTAAGTACCTTTCCCTTGAGAGTTTCATTCCAACAAAATAAGTACAGAACGAAAGCAACGTTTTGGGCATAATCCCGATTTTTTTTCTTTAAATTGAAATCTTTAAATATCCATAGCTATTATAAAAGGCCAAAGGTTAGACCTGGAGGAAGAGATTCCTTTCCCAGATAGGAATGTTTATTTTATTTATTCATTCATTCATCACATTTATATCACTGCCTTTCACACAGATTATTGGTTGGGGTATCCCTATATAATTAATTAATTAATTAATTATATATTTATAAGTATCTATCTATATATATAAATATATAAATATATAATTATATATTTATAAGTATTTATAAGTAAATATATATATTTATAAGTATGCAGTATCTTTTCCTGCATCTCTTTGCAGTCCTGTTATAATAACCCTAGGAACAGAGAGGACATTAAAGTGAAGAGTGTCCCTTTAAGTTTCACAGACCCTAATCCAGCCCATTTATTCCAGTGAGCCAATAATCCACTCAAAACTCCTTATTGGGGTTCTGCCACTACACTTTTGCACTAACTGGATTAAAATCTACCTTTTGGGGAATAATGGCAAGGCTCCATAGCATTGGCCATGGTGTTTCCTCTGCTGTCATCCTTTAGTAATGAGTTGTTTGTTTTTTCAGCCACTCTTCCCCAACACTCCTTTTCCTGGAGGACTAATTTACCAATTTGACTGGGTTTAAGTGGAGTTGGTCCAACCCTATTCAAGACCAGATCTCCTTGGGAAAAACTAACCCCTTTTGGGTGTTCCTACAACACATTCATCACTTCATTGTCCTAGATAATGGCCAGCGCTAATGAGCCCAAATTTTCAGTTGTTTGGTAGATGATGATGATGATGGACACTCGCACATAAACAAGCACACTTTTAGAAATGTGTGAGACTGAGAACTACCCCACTCATAGATTAATTCATCCTATGTAGCTTCATGAAACATTGTACATTGAAACATTGCACACTGTTTGTCCAGAGCTCGAAAGATCATCAGTGATGCCTCCCATCCTCATCATGGTTTGTTTTCTTTGTTACCCTCTGGGAAGAGGTTCCACTGTATCGGATGGAGAACAGGCAGATTGGGAAACAGTTTTGTCCCCCAGGCTATTGGATTCTTGAATGCTTAAATAAGTTCTTTTAGGTGAAATGTTGGATATGTAAAGAATGTATATTTTATAGTAATTATGGATTTTTTTATTAGTATTTTAGTGTTTGACTGAAATTGTGAGCTAAAGAATGTATATTTTATAGTAACTATGTTTTTTTTATTATTATTAGTATCTTACTGTTTGAAATTGTGAGCCAACTGCAACAAAATTTCATTCTATTGTGCACTTGGTGTATAGTGTATAGTGGTACGACAATAAAGTTATTATTCTATTCTATTCTTAACATGCTAGTTTACTGGAAGAATAAGCTGAAGGCAGTAACTAGTGATGGCAAATTTGTCAACTTAAAATTTTGTCAGTTTTCGCCCATCCTTTTATTACTTTTACAAATTAGTTTTTCAAAGAAGTCACAAAATGTAAATTTTCTGACAAATTTCTTCTAAGATAATTTAAAAAATAAATTACAATTTTCCCAATGTATATACTTTTAAATGAAGTTTCTCTACTAGAATACATTTTTATATTTACTTTCCCGGAATATTTATTTTTTTGTATGTTCCACATTGCAAACTGCAGTGGAAAATTCTGAAAAGTGCAAAGTTCAGTGTACTAGGCTGTTCTGTTTCATGTACAGTTTCAGGAAGTGCAAACTGGCAACTGTTACATAAAGATGAGACTTTAACAAGTTTCTCTTTGACAGGCTTTCAAGACTGATGTCAGCCCTTCAAGGTAGACAAGGTCAGGAAAGAGGAATCACTAGAAGCCTTGGGAAACACTTTAAAGTAGTTAGAAAATACTTTCATACCATCACTAATAGCTATTGCTGACTAGAATACATTGCACATGCATTGAAAACCTGTCAAAGCCCACTCTACTTCAACGTATACCTAACACAAACAAGGTGGAGTCATTTTGAATTTCTTTCTCACACTTTCTATTTTTCCAGCACTCAGATACCATTTCTGTGATGGCTCAGCACACCCATTCCCTTCTCTAAGTCATACCCACATTCCATCATGGCTACCCAGGGGACAGAAAAGGATTGAGGTAGGCAAGGGTGCTCAGGACAGGGTAGGTAAGGGGTGTGGTGGCTCAGCGGGTAAGACGCCAGGCTTGTCAATTGGAAGATTGCAAGATCAGAGGTTTGAATCCCTGGTCCCGTGTGACGGAGTGAGCTCCCGCACTCGCCCCAGCTCTTGCCAACCTAGCAATTCAAAAGCATGCAAATGCAAGTAGATGAATAGGTACCACTTCGGTGGGTAGGTAACAGCATTCCGCATGCATCATGCTGGCCACATGACCGCGGAAGTGTCTTCGGACAACGTTGGCTCTTTGGCTAACAAACGGAGATGAGCACCGGCCCCTAGAGTCGGACACGACTCCACAAATATGCAGGGGGAACCTTTACCTTTAGGCAAGGGTGGGTAATCCCCTGAACATTTAAAATATATACAGTGGTGTCACTGCAGATTAATGTGTCATGTACTCCTGACATTCAAGGGTAGGGGATAAATACAATCATGGAGATGGAGGAAGAGGTCACTTCCTATTTTTACACAACTTAATTTGCTAGAAAGTTTTAGGCATCCCTCCATCCAACTTGGATTCTGGCAGTATTTCTAATTCTCCTGGTTTTCCCAGAGGAAATCATCTTCTTTTTAATTTTTTTATAATGGTAAATGGGAGTAGAGGTATTGTTAACATCTATCTACTTTTGCCAATCATTCCCAATGGATTCCCCCTATAGGGAGGTATGGAGTAAGATTAGTTTTGCAACTGTTGGCCTATCCAATGCCCAGCCCCCCAAAAAATATCCTTCCTTCATTGTTGGAGGCTGCTTTCCTCAAAAGTTACAAAAATTATCAGTGTTTATTCTTAAATAATATTATTCATCAGATTTTTTTTGTTGGTTTGTCTTTGTTGTTTTGGTTTTGGTTTTTGGATTATATGTCTTTACTCACTTTGTAAAATGTACAAGAACTGCTGGAACTATCATGTTTAGGCAGTATCCTAATCAGAAGTATTAGAAGAAAAATTGTCAGAAATCTCTTAACGCTGCTCACAACACTGGCACAAATCTTTTCAATCAGACCTACAAACCCTAGAATCTAAAAATAGGGTTTTTTTAATATCTTAGCTTTGATTAGGGCTCCAACCTTACAGCATAATCTTATGCATATTTATGTGGAAATAAGTCCACCAATATTTCCCAGTAAAGTTTACTGCTACATAAATGTGTGTATTATTGCATTCTTAATAAGTTTAATTTGTAGATTAATCAACTGAAGCTACAGTTGATTACCTAATGGAGAACAGTTTCAATTAGCAAGGGCATTTTAAGGTCACATGTACTGTATCTATTCTCTCGAGAGGTTATTCTTATTTTTAAATGGAAATATATCCCTTTACTATAGAATGACAAATCCTTATTTTTACATATTGAAATATATTGATGCTGTTGATAAATAGTGAAAAATTATCCTTCAGGTCCACATATTTTAAATCTTGCTTTTTATCACATGTATTTGCCCTTTCTCCAAGAAGCACTGGGAGATCTTTTTGGATCTCTGATTTTTCACAGAAAAAAGCAGGTTGGCTGAAATATAGTGATAAAGTTTTTGCCTGGGAAGGAATTTCAACTCAAGGCCTTCGTGATTCTATCATGTCCTTTATTTCATATTGGTCCTTAATCTTCCATAAATTATTACCTGATAGATGATCTGAAATGAAGGATGAACCTTCTCTATCTAGTTCATTCACTGTCTAGTGTATTAGTAAATATTAAGTTGAAACAAAACACAACTGATTTAACAACTAATCTTCATGCAGTTCCACATACTTGTAGTGCTTGAACCTGGAAAGGAAGCATGGGCTGAAGATGGGTCTAGTTTTCTTCATTTATGTAATGTGCAAAATCAGGTCCTGCAAAGTGATTGTAGAGGCTTGGTCTAAAAACTGGAAGCTCACAATTCTTTTTCTTTCAGGTTCTTTGGGTAGCAGTTCTTATGCCTTAGATCTGACTCATGCTCATTCTGAACCCATCTGAAAACTGAAAGCTCAGATTTTGCATTTTCTAGCAAAATCTCATCCCGACCACATCTACCCGCCTCATGCAGGGAGGGCATGCTATGGACCCCATCAATAAAAGAATTTCATCTAGCGGGGTCCAGGAGGCGTGCCTTCTCTGTGATAGCACCTGCCCTGTGGAATATCCTGCCCGCAGAGGTGAGGCAGGCACCCTCACTCCTGGCCTTCTGGAGGTCTTTAAAGACCTGGTTCTGCCGCCTTGCTTGGGACAAAGGAAGTAATAGTTCCTCCTGGGGGTGGTTGGCTTAGTGGTGTCCTCCTTTTAAGATCTCACCATACTCTGGATTTTTTCTATTTATTATTATATTGTATTTTAAGATTTATAGGTTTTTAATTTTAATATTATTATTGTAAACCGCCCAGAGTCTACTGCTATAGAGATGGGCGGTGATAAATTTGACAAATAAATAAATAAATAAATAAATAAATAAATAAATAAATAAATAAATAAATAAATCTGATTAAAAGAGGGTATCAGTAGGTTAACAAAATTAAATGAATGGGTGGTTAGATCCATTTCTATAAAACCTTCAGTGGGGTTGCACTAACATGTAAGTCTCTGTAATAACAGAAAGCTTGTCTCTTTTTCCCAATCAAACAACTTGGGCCAAATTCAGATATTTAAAGGAGGTTATTATTTCATCATAGCTTATTTATGTTTCTGAATTCACTTTAACTTCTATATTCTGAACCAGGAAGTCAAAACATCTCATCTAATGAGAACAGTCATAGATCGGAGACTGGAGGCTAGCAGACAACTTACGGAAGCATGGTGGAACTTGATTCGTCCAAAACGAACTGACATTTGGCAAATCACAGTAAAGACAGGATGAGAGTGGTAAACCTCTGGCTGCCAGATGTTGCTGAAACAGAGTTCAAAGTATTCTCAGCATAGCCAGTTGTGGCGGAGTTCAGAAAAATCTGGAAGCTAAGAGGATCCCTTACCTGACCTAGAATAGTTACCTATGGTAGAGATAATCCATAGCAAAACATCTCCATACTGCAAGTTTGGAAGTTTGTTAATTTATTAGTTTTGGATACTGGCTGCTTGGAGAAACTCAGCATTGCAATTCAGAACTGCATCATAACAGCCTGTTGAAATACCCATCAGTGGCATACAAACTAGTGGAAAAGCTTGACACGCTGGGTGACAGGAACTGTCAGCCAGTTTCCTACCATAATTATGCTGTGAGAGTCCGACAGGAGTTATGAACAATGTGGTTCAGTCTTGTGAATATCTGTTGAAGGTGCTGCTCTGTCATTTTATAGATGGGGCCTTTCATGATTATGATTATTATGATTATTAAGTCAACAAAAAGTTAGCACTCAGGCCTGCAGGTGATCTTAACACTGCTGGGTAATATTAAAATATCATTACTGAGTTCCCAACTTTTGCCTTGCTATAATATTATCCTCTGTTGATCGCTTTCGTGAACTGAAATTTAAAACTGTCATCTCTTGCAGAACTGGTTCTGCTGCACTTATAAGGGAAGCAAAATTAAATATTCATTCAAAGACTGCATTTCAAGCTAAAACTGACTGACGGTCCTCAAGGCAAAAAAATGTATTTAAGTCAAAAAAATAGTATTTCTTTCTATCTTTTTTCTTTTTAAGAAAAGGAGGAATTTTAAGAATTCACCATGTCTGTTTATACGGTTCAAGCAAACAGTCACAAAATGCATTTATCCTGAACATCAGAAGGGTATCTCTCCTTTTGGCTCTTCATAACTATTTTCCTTGATGATGTTGACCTCATTGCTCTTTCAAATGTACTGTATCAGGCAATTTTCAAAGGAGCAGCAATTTCAAAACAGCTTTCAATCAATTCCAGTATACAGTCATAAACAGCGGTAGCCCATCAGGTGCCCACCAGATGTTTGGGACTTCCATTCCTATCTATCTATATTGTCACAACCAATGATCAGGGATGGTGGAAGACATATTCCGAAGTTCGAGGAGGACATTATGTTGCCCAGTGTTTTGCCCCTTCAAAAAATGCCTTGGATGGAAATAAGGATCCATTCAATGGAGCACAGAACTAGAAATGAAACATATGTGTTATGGGTTTCTTAACACTTAATCCCCCCCCCCAAATCCATCTGAAGGAATTTCTCTGGAAATTAAGTTCCTTCACAGACTCTTGAATGATGATAAGATCAAAGTCAGTGACCAAATGATCTTGATACAGAGGACCATGTGATGAGTGACAATCCCTAGGAATATACACCTCTGTCTGAATTACATGTAAAACAGTCCCACCACTACCACCAGTAGTCCCGCCTCTACTATCACCAATTCCAGTGGGGAATTAACTTTTTACATCAACATTCCTTCTTCATTCTGAGCATACCTGTGATAAGCTATGCAAACCTTTTTGCAAAGATGCAAAAAGACATCATTAAAATGTATGATGAATAAAACGACTCGGAATATGTACAGAATACACATTCCTGCTACTAGGTGCCACCCAACTATACAGAATTCCGACAATTCAGGGGAAGAATTTTTTGGTATTGCAGAACTGAACCAGATATTGTTAGATCTAACAGTAGCTACCATCTAGTTTATATCAATAAATATAGGATTCTAAGGCTAATGTCCTAATATCATTAAAGTCATCAGATACTAAGGTCAATACTATATTGCTTTAAAAGCATATCAGAAGTAGCTAAATAGTAGATATGCATCTCTGGTTTACTTACTGAGCTGTCATCTGAACCTAGACTAACTTGGTTGGTCTTGAAAAAGTAAGCAAGATTGGACCTCATTAGAACCTGAATGAGAGATTATCAGGAAATAACTGAACTGTTGGCTACACTAAGAAATCATCAACAACAACAACAACAACAACAACAACAACAGAAAGAGTATAGAAGAAAGCAATGGCAAACCACTTCCACATTATTGCTAAGAACATTACCTGGATGTTTCCTTGAAGTAAGCAGCAATTCATCTCAACCTCAAGAGGTCTAGATGGTTTATCACCTACCAATATGAATTTGTTTTTCAGGTCTACATTGTGGCAGGACATATGATTCACAATGGCCCCATTTTTACTTTGTTTTGTTTGCTTGCAGTGAAGGCTAGTAAATAAACAAAAGGAAACAAAATACTTAGAGGCACCAAACAAAATTCAACTGTTGCATTTGGCTTGGTAAGTCAACGTATTATTGAATGCATCTACAGCTTCTTAGGAGATCTGCTCCTCAATATTTCCCTCTTCCCCCAGTATTTGTTATTTCCTCCTTTGATCAATGCTTACTTTTTTCTATCTCTACTCTCTCCTTCCGAGGCTGCTATCTAGGTCCTATCCAGATTCTACCCCTAATCCAACCTACAGGTGCCCTTGTCTGTGTTCCATGTTGCAGGGGTGAGTTTTCTTTAAGTCCATAGCTGACACAAAAAGGGTATTTTTTTTCACTAGGACCAAGATATTGGCATGAGAACTTTAAATCTGCCCTCCCAGGCCACCATCAGGGTCTGCAGAATTTGCTGCTTTTAGCAGAATTCTTCTTCAAAAGAAAGGAAGTCTTGTTTTAGGAGGATTGTGGCTGACATAGGCACCCCCAGGGCAGTTAGAATGGTGAAAGCAGTGTCACAGCACCACACTTCAAGCTCAGTCCCTTTCGGACGTGCTGTGACATCTCAGTGCATACAGAAAAGGGGCAGAGCTTAAATTGTGACACTGCAGCCCTGCTTCCATCAGTTTGAAAGCCATGGCAAACCATGATTCTGCTGAAAAATGCTTCCTATCCTTTTTCCCACTGGTTCCCATGAATGTCCTTTATATTCTTTCCTATTGCTTTCAGATCAGCTTAGTCTATCCCAAAGAGGCTGGTTGTTCTCTAACACTTCAAATCAAGCCAAGTTTGATTCCTAATTCTCTTTCTCCCTTTCTTAATTCCCTAACAGCCCACTCTGACCGGATGTTAGTTTCCTCTGTACATTTGAACCTCTTGCCCAAACAGAAAGCAACAATATGATACCAAGAACAAAATCCAGATAACTTGTAGGTGACTTTGCTAATGGCAAGATACAAAAATTGTCACCTTTTGTCACTGCTTGATCCAGATAATCAAACCATTAGTCAAATTAGTCATAGATAACTGGACAACTGGATAACTGGGTATGATAATAATCACAGTAAGAATTTTAAGGGGTGGTCAGGTCACTGAAAGATGCTCCACTTTCAGTGACCTGACCACCCCTTAAAATTCTTACTGTGATTATTATCATACCCAGTTATCCAGTTGTCCAGTTATCTATGACTAATTTGACTAATGGTTTGATTATATGGATCAAGCAGTGACAAAAGGTGACAATTTTTGTAGGGGCGTGTTTTTTGCAATTTTGCAATTTTGCAAAAAAAATTTTTGCAAAAAAAAAAATTTTTTGCAATAGGGGCGTGGTGTCTCAGTGGGTAAGACGGCCAGGCTTGTCGATCGGAAGATCACAAGTTCGGAGGTTCGAATCCCTAGCCCTGCGTGCGGAGTGAGCTCCCGCACTTGCCCCAGCTCTTGCCAACCTAGCAATTCGAAAGCATGCAAATGCAAGTAGATGAATAGGTACCACTTCGGTGGGTAGGTAACAGCGTTCCGCGCATGTCATGCGGCCACATGACCGTGGAAGTGTCTTCGGACAACGCTGGCTCTTTGGCTAACAAACGGAGATGAGCACCGGCCCCTAGAGTCGGACACGACTGCACAAATGTGCGGGGGGTACCTTTACCTTTTTTACAGGTCACTGAAAGATGCTCCACTTAGAGAAACAGTTTACGTCAATTACGTGATCATAATATCTTTCACTTCTAGCACATATATATTTGATTATACATTTAGCTTCTATAAATCTTCAAATCTGTCTTTTTTGGATTCATTTATTTCCAATTCAAGGTACATTTTTCTACACCATTAAAATGCCAGAAATATTTTTATATTCAGGATCTTTTCAAAGTGAAAAACAATTTTCTTATCTCAAACTTTTCTTTCTATGCAAAAGCTTAAGTCTCTGCCAAGCACTTAGTTTTACCATAAATGCAATTGTCTTGTAAAATTACTTGCTGATTAAACTTGGCTTCTGCCTAAATAAATGTCACACCTGAACCATAAAAACCAGGATTTAGGAAACTAATTATGCAACACACATTATTTTATCTCATTTTCTTTTCACTGATGAGCCCAGCACAGAATGATTATTGTTTAATTATGTTTACCAAAATACAGGCAAAAAACTATAATCTACAAAGGATACATCCTGGTATTAATTGATTCAGAGAATTCAAAGCACCAAAATCTAATGCCAATCTGTCTTTGAAAAGCCCCACACTTCCTTTTAATCTGTTGCTATTAATTACAACAGCAATCAATAACTGGTTTCCATTGATCAACCCTCTTATTTTGTCAGTCAGACAAGAAAATGAGATATGCACACAATAGGAAATGCCTTTCTTTTCTCCCTGGCTGCCTAGGAGCACAATGAGAAGAAAATGAGTGTTGTCATCATGTACATCTAGAGAACATTCTTCTTCCATAGTTCTTTCATTGACTAACTTTCACCCCACTCTTAGGCACCATCTTTTTCTCTTTTCCCACTGCAGAACTGACCTCAAGTAGAACATTTAATTTCTCCTGTAAAAGTGAATCATCATAAGAAAGAAAGTAGGGGTGTAAAGTAGATGAAAATGCCCTATGATGTTCCAGCTTCTGTCCAAATTTCATAGTACCCCATGAGCTTTAATTGCCATGAGAACTAAGTGTATTTGTAATATCTCCTCCCAGTTCCATCCTGGATGGCTAGCCAGGGCCATATGAATGTTCCCTAAATAATGTCATTAGCTTATAGACCTATTTTTAACCATTTCTTGGTAAGGTGGTTCCAAGTTCAATAGTAGCTGGAATACTGGCAAGCTCAGTGGACTTTCATTGTTCTTCCTACTCTAATTGATGGGACAGGTCTTATTGTATATATGTAGAAAGCCATCAAACAGAAAGTCAGCACCGTAAAAGCAAACAAACAAAGGAACAAATCACCTTCAGGCCAGAAAAGTCAACTGTCCCAAGATTACTATATAATTCAGCACTAACTGATCCTGTATTGGAGGTTCAGCTTTGGTGGTTAGCCCTTCAGTTTCCCAGTCATGGAAAAAGAGGTTCAAAAAACTCACAACATCCTTCACCTTAATGAGTTCACTTGTAAATAAGGGTGGAGGTTCTGCTTATTCAGCTTCCAGGATTCCCTATCCTAAGCCCTTACACATACACATACACATACACATACACATACACATACACATACACATACACATACACATACACATACACATACACATACACATACACATACACATACACATACACATACACACATGTATTAAACCAGATTAATGAAACTCCATGTGAATTTTGCTTCCCTAGTTGTGCTCTGCTGTTAGGGGCTAGACAATTGGGCATTATGAGGACATGCAAGACAGAGCCTTAGAGGAGAACACCAAGGTCTCCTCATACATGTCATGGATTTATGAAATTTCATAGTACCCCATTTATGACTTCCCTTTCAGCCAAGGTCTATCAGGCTTACTGTGATATTCTCCCTCTATCATCTACCTACCTACCTACCTACCTACCTACCTACCTACCTATATCCCTTGACATCCAGTAGAGAGAGAAAGAAGCAGGGAAGAGTTACTGAAACACAGAAACAATAGAAGGAGCCATCATAATCTCTGGGTTTGAGACTACAGCACTGAGACTTAAGGTAGTGTGGGATTGCCCCCCAAAACTAACCAATCTGTTATTCTCACACACACATACTGAAAAATTCAGAAAGTAGAGGATAAAGCCAAAATGGAGAAGCCAACAAATGGAGTGAGAGGTGAACCAGGTGGAAAAGAAATGGAATGAAATAGCTAGTACATAAATAGACTCAGACTACTTTGCAACCATTCTTTTTGCAGAGATCTATTTGTGCATGCAAACACACACACACACACACACACATGAATATCCATCTCTTCACTTATTCCTGTCAATTGAACAGTAAAGTAAAATCTGACAGGTGATAATTGCTAACAGAGCAATTTCTACAAGCAACTGGGGTTCCTATTGATAATTCAAAAAAGTTATGCAAGTCAATTAAGGCAGAAAGTTCTATTGATTCAATATAAGTTGAGATTGATTTCTGCCATCTTGCTGCAAGCCTATGGTGAATTGTAGTCCTGAGAAGGCGAGAGAACTCTAAATGTAACTTTCAGGAATGGCTGCATCTTTATATTCACATTACATGTTATAAATAGCCGCATCTTGAATCATTTTAAATCACGTGCTTCCTTCAAAGCAAGAGGCATTTGTGTTGTACTAGTTTGCTTGTTTATTTATTCTGTCTTTCTGCCCAGCAAGGAGGATCACAGTGCAATATATTACAAAAAATTAATATGTAATGTAATGCACATGCAGGTAGTCCTTGGTTAACTATGGTAATTGGGACCAGAATTTCCATCGCTAAGTGACGTGGTCATGAAGCGTGATGTCATGTGTCTACATCACTTAGCGATAGCAATCTTGGCAGTCCCTGTTGCCATTGTTAAGCAAGGACTGTGGGTCATTAAGCAAGTCCCAGGCAGCTTGCAAGCAGGCTGGCAGGCACATAAGGCGGGGAGGATGCGCGAGTTGTCCGCAAGGTGCATCATGAGCATGGCAGGGCTGGGCATGGCTGCTGCCAGGTGGAGAAGGGTGTGAGTGATTTACCGGAGTGACTTACGACCTTCCCTGCCAGCTTCACAATTGACGTTGCTTTGTGGGAAGTGGCAGAGAAGGTCGCAAATGGCGATCCTGTGACTATCCATCCTGGCTGGGGTGATTCAATAATTTGTAATAGCTTCTTTAGAATTTATTAAGATGGCATGTGAAAATAACTTCAACATAAACTTCCAGATAGAGACGTTTTAAAAGGTTTTATGGATGCCATCTTCTCTGCTTTGCGGGGTGGGGCCAAGATGGCGATGAGGCAGCATTTGCTGGAAAGAGCTCCTCTAAAGTTTACTTTTTAGTAGTTTATTTTTATACTTTATTTTAAAATTTTTATATATTTAACTATTTTTAACTATTTTTAACCACTTTTATCATCATTTTATGACAGACAGGCAACTTTTTAGCTTTAATTTATCAACATTTTAAATTAGCTCTCAGGAATGGGGAAAAGGAAAAAGAGGCAGCGTGCGCACTCCGCAGCACAGAAGCCACTGAAGCAGCAGAAAATGGATAATTATACAACAAGTAAAGAGACTGCTGTAGTAAGTAACTTAACCTTGGACTCCTTATCAGGTAGAGCTAACTTACAGAGCTCAGTGGAATGGGATAGTCAACAGCTCTTAGAACTTTCCTCCTGCCTTACAGAAAATGTCTCCCCCTCCCAGACTACAGCAGCTTGCTCGGCAGCTGCTATGCTTATGCAGGAGGGAGTTGTTATGGACTTAAAAAGGGAGAATGCAAGAGACTTTATATCTAGACAGTGCTTGCTTACCGCACAGACAGTGGTTTCAATCTTCGAACTTCTAACATCAATTAAGGATCAGGTTGACTCCCTGAAGGAGTCCGTTGTAAAATTCATTAAGAACTATCCAAATAAAACAGAACGAAACAGGAAGATATCTACTACTACTCCCACCAACAGTCATCAAGGGGTTAATACAGAAAATAAAGCTGGCTCTACTCCCAAAACCGAAAGGAGAGGAAAGAATAGCTCTAAAGAAAATAGCTCCCAACCAGGAAAAAGGCAGAGAGGAGATCCATGTAGTTATTACTTACAAACCAAACAGATTACCTTGCAGATTTATGATAATAAAATGAATAGAGGGAGATGGGGTGATAGGAGAGCTGTTATGCTCTCGTTGAGTCTGCTGCTACGATGCGAACGCTCTCTGATAGACTTAGTGCATGCTGAATGGCTGCCATCCAGAAGAGACTATATCCGAGTTTTGTTAATATTTAAGCAGCCTATAGTTCCCAGCATGCTTTTTAAAATGAAGCCTTTCCTGAGTACTTTTTCAATATTTCCAATACGTGTTTTTAGCTCAGAGAAAGTGAGTCCTCTCCTTGATCAGTCTTTGAAAGGGGGTAATATTGCTTTAAGTTCTGATGGCAGTAGCAAACATACAGATAATCATGAAGTTGCTACAACAGCAATGACCCTGAGTGAGGAAATGCCAGAAGAAACGCTGATTGACTTATTTGGGGAGTTACCACAATCAGAGCAATCAGATGTTATACAAAGACTGGATGAATTAAGAGAGAC
Source organism: Charina bottae (assembly GCA_023362775.1). Lineage (NCBI taxonomy): Eukaryota > Metazoa > Chordata > Lepidosauria > Squamata > Charinaidae > Charina > Charina bottae. Next base: position 4,148,566 of record JALMGJ010000004.1, on the reverse strand, counting down.
ATTGAAAACAACACAATCTATGGCAAAGCCATTAATAAATATGGCATTACTAAGTACTCAGGCCTGTGAAAATATATCTGTTCAACAAAATACTACTACTTCAACAGAAAAGAAATGTCTAGAAACACAGGCTGATTGTGAGGAAATGGCATTGCTCAATCCAGTCCCAGATAATTTGCAGAAAGTTAAAGTATCTTGTGTGTTAAAATCGGATGCTGGTGGTGGAATAGAACTGAGTCCTAAGGATTCTATTTCCAACCAAATGTTGTCTCAAATGAGTCCCGCATACGCTAGATCTACAGCATTTGAAGGAGAAGTTCAAAATGGGTTATGGAAAGAACTAAAGGCTGGAACATCCTTACCTGTTAGTGAGGACTTTGTTTGTTTGGATGCTGATTCTACTTTGACTCTTCAACCTGTTAAAGTATTTCATCATAATTGTCTTGCTCCCCAATCTCTGTTGGCGCTTCCCCATCAACAAGACAATGACGAAGGCAGACAACTTGTAAATCAATGTGTCTTCTTCGATACAGAAGGCATTCTAGACAACATCACCCCTGCCGATTGACTAAAAGCCTCATGTACTCTAACCCAAAATTTCAAGTCTCCAATGGGGCCGCCTGCCAACATCAATTGCAAGGTTTTTCTCCACCTACTGACTTGGAACATTGCCGGTTGGAAAAATCGAGTATCTGATGGAGACTTGTTGGAATTTCTCTCTGGCTTTGATTTTATAGCTCTTCAAGAAACTTGGCTGTCCAAAGAGGAAGAAAGGATCCACATTCCAGGATTTAATTCCTGGTCAGTCCCGGCAGTGAAACACAAGACTAAAGGAAGGGCATCGGGAGGATTGTCGATACTTGCCAAGGCTGAGTTGGGTTGGCAAGGCCAGGAACTGGTGTTTGGTTTTGATTCTCCTTTCTATTTGGTGGTTAAATTTTCGTATGAAGCAGTTGTAGTAGTACTAGTGAACATTTATCTGCCACCATATTCATCTCCATACTTTTCTCCCAACATTTGGGTAAATTTAGAAAATTTACTGTTGAAGATAAACCTTAATTACCCCAATGCTATTGTAATTTTAGCGGGAGATTTTAATGCCAGAGTGGGGGCTTCTTTATTTGATTTTGTACGACTGGGTGTTATTCCTGAGGACTACCTTATTAACAACCCACCCTGGCATTCTAGAGATTCCAAAAGGAACATGGCGGGTTCTCAGTTGGTCTCACTAATTTATAAATGTAACCTTCATATTTTAGGAGGCAAAGAATCTGATTTTATATATCCGTTTACATTTCATACAGGAAACTCTAGTAGTGTCCTAGATTATATTTGTGTTTCTCGAAATAAGTCTGGGTTATTTTCAGATATTCAAGCCCATGTGAGAGAAGACAGCGATCATCAGCCGATTACAGTTTATTTTGCAGCCAGATCAGATATTAGATCATTTATGACTTATGATAAGAGGTTACTAGCCAATATTGAAATTAGGCAAAACAGAAGACTTAGGTGGCACAAGGTAGATACAAAGGCAATAACAACCTATCTAAACTCAGAGCAGGTTCAGTCTTGGAGAAATTCTATTTCAACTCCTTTTCAATGCCCAGACAAGATCTTGACACAATATGCTCTTTTGTCTAGCTCGTTGAGGAAATTTTTGATAGATAAAGTTCCTGCTAGAAATCATTCTCAAAACAGTATGAACTGGTTTGATTCTGATTGTCTACATACTAGGAAACATTTAAGGGCAGCAATGCGTATGGCCCAGAGTTATCCTAGTATAAAAAATCAATCCAAAATGCTACAAATCAGGCGGGAATATAAGAAACTTATTGTGTCCAAAAAAGCTCTTTATACAGCTAAAATATGGGCAGACTTGGAATTATCAGCAAAAGGAACTAATTCAATATTTTTTTGGAATTCCGTCTCGGGTTTATTGAAGGAACGCAATTTTCAACTTGACATTCCTATACCTGCCTCAGTCTGGGAGGATTTCTATACAAGTTTATTTACTGAGTCAAACCAAAGACCCTTGCAGGAAAGTATAATTGATCCTACTTATTTTGAAAACCTCCCTCTTTGGCCCTCAGTGTCAGTGGCAGAAGTCAAATCTATCATCCATTCCTTGAAACCCAACAAGGCTCCAGGAGAGGACTTTTTACCACCAGAACTTTTTAAAACCCATACTGACTGGTGGGCCCCATTACTTGCAGGTTTGTTTTCTTATATAAACAACACAGGATTCATTCCAGTAGGATGGGAAGTAGCAATTGTTGTCCCTATATTTAAAAAAGGAAATAGGACTGAGCCACAAAATTATAGACCAATCAGTCTTATAGGAATTGCTGCAAAAATGTATGCCAAACACCTCTTGGGCAAAATAGAGGACTGGGTAATTAGGACAAACCTCCTTGTAGAGGAACAAACTGGTTTTAGACCAGATCGCTCCACAATAGATAATTGTTTCACATTACATCATCTTATTTCAAAACAATTGGCAAATGGTAAAAAAGTGTTCGCTGCTTTTATAGATTTTACCGCAGCTTTTGATTCCATAGATAGAAACATTTTATGGAAGAAATTAATTAATTTAAATATGGAGCCCAGACTTTTATTCCTGGTAAAGGCCCTCTATTCAAATACTTATTTAAAAGTAAGAACTGGTGTAAATGGCTCTTTAACCAAAAGTATTCCTACTCATAGAGGTGTCCGGCAGGGTTGTATCTTAGCTCCAATGCTCTTCAATCTTTATATTAATGATATTCCAGGGTTTATGCGTACCGTAGATACTCACATGTTAAAAATTCATGGCATATTTGTGAATGTCCTATTATATGCAGATGATATGATTTTGATGGCACATTCACAAGTTGGCCTGAGAAGACTCCTGAAAAAGTTGAATGTCTATTGTGTTCATAACTCTTTAACTATAAATAAGTCTAAATCTAAAGTGATGGTTTTTGGTAAAAGAAAAAGGATGAAATATAAATGGCAAATAAATGGGGAGCCTATAGAACAAGTGAATTCTTTCACTTACCTAGGAGTGGTTTTTACTGATACTGGAGCCTGGGACAATCATTTCAGAAGGACCGCAGGGAGGGCTGAGGTCTGTGCCAAAAGGCTATCTAAACTGTATAATTATAAATATCCCGGCACTTTGACCCCTATTCTGAAAGTATTTAGAGCAAAAATTGTCCCAATGTTGACTTATGGTGCGGAAGTGTGGGGTCTTACAAATTCTGCTGCACTTGAATATGTTCAAACCCGCTTTTTAAGAAGTATACTGGGAGTTGATAAAAATACGTCAGCACCCGCAATTAGAGCAGAAACAGGTATCCACTCTATACATAGCCAGACAGTATCAAAGGTCTTTTCTTACTGGCAGAAGGTCCATTCAATGGACCATGATAGGCTTCCCAAATTATGCCTACTTGAACAAATGAGTTTGGATTTTACCACATCCTGGTTAAAACATCTCACTAAAGTTATTACACAATATGGATTTTCCATTCAACAGGTACTCATAACTGCACCGCAGGCAAAAGATATTTTTAAACAGCGAGCCCTGGATATCAGTGCCCAATTGGACATGGAGACATTGGCAAAAAATGGTTCATTAAAATGGTTAGCTAAGAATAAAACTATTTTTAAATTTGAAAAATACCTGTCGATGAGTCTAACACAAAATCTGAGAAGGGCCTATTCCAGGGCTAGGTTTGAATTGTTGGACTCTATGGTTAAATATGGACGTTTTCATCATTTGCCATATGATGAGAGGACTTGTGTATGTGGGGACCCAGCCATAGAAGATATTGCCCATGTTTTGTTCGACTGCAAATTATATGATTCACTTAGGATTAAATTCCTGTCTCCTTTGTTAGAAAGAACAGCACACTGGGATTCTAATCACAGATTATCTTATTTTCTTTCGGGCTCAAATACTTTTATTGTGAATAGGACTGCCAAGTTTGTAGACAAGGCAGTTCACCAGAGAGCCCATTATATGGAAAAGATTGGAGTGCCATGTAGGGGTGATGAACTCATTTGAATTCTGATTAGATATACATGTATTGTATTTATTATTATTTCAGGTTATTCAATTATCTTATTTCCTATTTTGGTGTATTTTTATCAATTTTATCAGTTAAATTGAATTGTATTGTATTCTTGTTATCTTATTTTATCTTTGATATGGTCGTAAGACTAATCAATAAAGTTGTTGCTTGCTTGCTTTGCAAAAGTAAGTAAGTAAGTAAGTAAGTTATTTATTGTAACCCGCCCAGAGTCCCTTGCATGGGAGATGGGCGGGGAATAAATTTGAAAAATAAATAAATAAATAAATAAATAAATAAATAAGTAAGTAAGTAAGTAAGTAAGTAAGTAAGTAAGTAAGCATTGCATTGTTAAATGAAATGCTTTGCCTATTAATTTAGCAGATCAAGCCATAACAAGAAGCCAACTGGGCAGTATTACGTCATGATGCTCAGTTAAATCTCTTAATGCCTCTCGCGGATAAACAAAGATTTTCAAAATGGAAAGCACAAATATCCCTAGAAGCAAATGGAAAGACAGGTTATTTCACTATCTTCCTGTCAAGTTGTGAAGAATTCTCTTCCTGTCCTCCCAATCAGTAAAATTCTGACATAATTTCCTTCACATTAACTGATGAGTCTCAAGATCACACTTTATTTTTATGTAACCAAGGTGTCCTCCTTATTTCTTAAATAATCCCACAAAGCCCAGATAATTATACTTCATGCTTTATTTGATTTTCCTGCCTTTTGACTTCAGAAGAAGGATATCAAATCTTTTCTTTTCTTTTTTTGTGCCTTTGAGTCAGTCTTAACTCCTGGAGACTGCCTGGAGTAGTTCCTGCAGTTTTAAGAAGTGGCTTGCCATTGCCTCCTTCCTAGGTCTGAGAGAGAGGGACTGGCCCAAGGTCACCCAGCTGGCTTTATGGCCAAGGTGGGACTAGAACTCATGGTCCCCCGGTTTCTAGTCTGGAATATTTACCACTACACCAAACTGGCTCTTACATCAAATCATGGGACATAAATTCTTATTTCCTCTTATCAGCATGTCTGGAGCTGCAAATGCTCTGATAATTTATACTAATGGCATACCAAAGAAGAATGCAGCAGTGGATAAAACAATAGCTTTCTTTTTTTTGTTCCCGAATTTACTGGAGATAGCAGTGTAGATTCTGCTGACTGATATGTGGTAATTCTAGCAGTCCTGCTTGGCCAATGAAGAGAAAAGGTGATCCAGAGACTTGGGGAGTCCTAAGTCCTAAATTAATTGATTTAATGTGCGGGCTTGCGTTATGACCAAAGGTCTTCTGAAGTGGACAGCTAGCTACTGAATTCAGCAGATGTGGGGCAGATGAGAAAAATGACATTTTAAAAAATTGTCCTACATAGGATATCTCCACATAGCCTCAGTCCTTCTGAAACTGTTGGGGTTTGATAAACCCAGGAATTTACTTCTAGATATAAATTATACAGAGAGGCTTGATTTCTAGGTAAAAGGTGAAATATTCTGCACAGTCACCCAATTAGCAGCCATTGTTGTAGGAATGATGTGTCATGTGTGACTCATAACAACAGGTGCTCAGAGTTAGGTTGGGTGTGGTGAATAACGAGAGTGACCTATAATGTGATTGGTCAGGTTCACTATATATGCAGACATTCTGTATTCCATTTTATTCCCATTTTACCTCGTGAAAGCTGTATCGTTGATGGTGTATCATTTGTTACTTGTGGAAGTGATCTGTAAATACGTATGTATATAAAGTAAATAGGATATTTGATATAACTTCTGTTTGGAGTCTATTTAATGCATAGTACGTGGATCACTGGTGCCTAGGAGAGAGGCAGGCCGCTCCATCTCCGCACGCTCCCTCTGACAGAGTTACGGGCCCAGAGACGGCAGAGACGCCATAGACGACGGAAGGCTTTGCACTGGCTGTGGATCGGTGGATTGTGTGCAGTCTGTGAGCTGGAAGCTTTGGAAGCCTATCCAGGAGTCGTGTGGCTATTTGGAGTGATTTGGAGCTTTAACAGGTTCCGTGCCTGTGTGTGTGTGTTTTTTCTCTCCTACGCTTGTTTTGCAGCTGGAGGACATTCTGATAAGGTCTGTGTCTTTAATCATCGGTGTCTGCCCAGAAGGGCCTGAAGACAAATGAGCACAGCGAAGATGTTGCCGGCAGTCGGGGGAGGTTTTCCTCTGGAAAGACTGAATGACAGTAATTATTCGTCATGGTCATATAAAATGGAAATGTATCTTCGGCGTGAAGGGCTTTGGAGGAGTGTACTTTGCCCTGAACCAGACCTGGAAGATGAAGAAGTTGCTCTAAAGGACGATAGAGCATTGGCAAGCATAATTTTATGTCTGGAAGATAGCCAATTGTGTTATGTTAGAGACTGTCCGTTAGCCTATAAGTTTTGGGAAGCTTTAAAGAATGTTTATCTAAGAAGCTCACCGTTATGTAAGGTTTTACTAACAAGACAACTTTATCACGCTAGATTAGGGGTATCCGATAATATAAGGGATCACCTGCATTATATGACAGGGTTGTTCCAGGAATTGGCTCAGAGAGATATGCCATTTACAGAAGCTAACAAAGTGTATATAATTCTCAGTTCTCTAAATGAAACATGGGATACTTTGGCAATGAGCTTTGGGTCGTTATCTGAGGAAGATTTGACCATAAATTACTTATCTGGTAGATTAGTGGAAGAAGAGCAAAGAAGGCAGCAGTGTTCTAATGTAATTAGTGCTAAGCAGAACAGTGTTTCTGTTAAGGAATATTCTGAGAATGTTTTAACTGTGGGTCACAAAGGCATTTGTTGAAACATTGTGATAAGAAACGAAGCCGAAGGCCAAGCTGAAAATTTCCAAGCCGGGAGAAGCTGCACAGCTGTCTTTAATTAGTTCAAGTGTAGAACAAGATTTAAAGGGACCATTTTTAATTGACAGTGGGGCTTGTCAGCATATAGGGAATAACAGACAGATGTTTAAGAGTTTTAGGCAGGCTGATAGAGATCATGTTACTCTAGCTAATGGAAGCATTGCATCTGTGACTGGTAAGGGATTTGTATATGTACCAGGGTTAAATATTGAATTATCAATGTTGTGTGTGCCTGAACTGGAGTACAATATAATTAGTGTGTCACAATTGGATAAACAGGGTTATACTGTACAGTTTGGTAATAATGAATGTATTGTTATGAAGGATAACAATGTTTGTGGCAAAGGTATTTTGCAAAACTGTCTTTATGAAATAGTTCAAACCAGGACAAGCAGCAACCAACATGTGGCTATGATTAATAAGCCAACACATGATTCATGTGTGCACCTGTGGCATAGAAGGCTTGGGCATCCGAGTTTCAAAGTGATTGAAAAGATGTCAGAAGCAAGTTCTGGAATGGAATTGAAAAAGTGCCAAGTGTATTTGGATTGCACAGCTTGTAAGGTTGCAAAGTCAAAGGTGTTTCCTGTGAGCAAATTCAGTGATAGGAAGTCACATAAACGTTTTGAATTAGTTCACACTGACTTAATTGGTCCATTACCAGCTTCAATAGGGGGTGCTAAATATGTTTTAGTCATCTTAGATGATTACACTAGATTTGGGTTCTGTTACCTACAGAATTTCCACTTCACTCCTTGAATGTCCTCACCAGTGGTGTCCTTGGAAAAGTTTAGTACTCGCCATGAACTGACTTAGCACTTTTGGCATCTACCCATGATTCCAAACAACTAATATTTGTTGTTGCTTGTTGTAGTTCTCACATCAAGGAAAACCAAAGGGTGACCACAAGTCCTTGTTGTCTTCAGTAGCAAAGGGGGAGAACCTTTGGGAGATAGGATAAGGCAGAATCCTCACCAACCTGAAACCACACACCTTGCAGTTCTGTAGCAAAATTAATTTCACCATGTTTTATTCTGCATTAATGTTGAGCCAGAAGTTAATTAGCTCAATTATACAGTACATGTTACGTGAATGCAGAATCACAAACAGAAAGGTGGGGTTTCCACATCCGAAAGCCAATTTGTTTTCTTTGAAAATTGATGAAATTTTAGCAGCCTTATTTGCAAATGCAGTAGAGTTGGTAATGGTTTGCTCTTGTTGTATGCGCAAAACTATGTTTTTAAAAATTGTTTTAATTTTAATATTTCTTTGTAATCTTCAGAATCATTATTACCACAATTTAAGGACGTGTAATCACAGCTGAGTTTCAGATCATTACAGACAACACCTGTTCATTTTCTATAGATATAGAAGCAGTTATCTTTTATAAAAGAAATCCTCTGACAATTTAAAAACCAATTAATATTGTCAAGTCAGCAGGATATAGTTATGCAGGCACCTGCAAAAATCAGGAATATAAAATGCCAGGGCATTCTGTGAAGTATTTTTTCTCTTCCAAAGGAACTTAAAGTCAGTCCCTGGGAGATAACATTGGAAATTCTGCTGAGGGCTGGGTCATAAATGCAACAGGTACTGTAATATTTAACAGTGATCCCTTACTGTTAAATCTCTAGTATTGATATTAAAACTGGAAATCCAGAGCTTTAAACTGCAACAAAATGTAGGGTTTAATATTCCCCCAAATTCTTGGAGGGAGGGGAAAAGAGGGGCATGTTGCACAGGAACAGGATGCATGAGACATCAGAGAATGACAAATGAATGGCTCATGTACATGAGAAGTAAATTAATTCTCTGCCTTAGCCCTCTGTACCCATCTCCTTTGAGATACCCCTGGCCCCCACTTCAGTCATGTTTAAAAGAGCCTTGAAGCCCTGTCTCTTTCCCCAGACCTTGGGGAATGGAGAGGGGTATATTTGATTATTTTTTAATGCGTGTCTTTCTTCCAGCATTATGACTGTTTTTATTCTATGCCACCCAGAGTCATTGTAGAGTGGGGCAGCCTTATAAATTTCTTAATAAAGAAATAAATAAATCACATAAATTTAAAAGAGAAAGTTTTGTGAAGAAAACCATGTATGTGACTTGTTCAACTATTCATTTCGGTTGTCTACAAAAAGATCTTCAAACTGCTTTTAGTGGTTACAAAAATATGCACCCAGTTATTTGCTTAGTAGAGAAGCAGACATCCTACTGGCTGAACTTTAGTACCAATGAAAATCATGAAATATGTTCCACTGAGTTAAAGTGAGAACCATCAATTAGCTTTGCCTGGATCAAACCTATGGTCAATTTATTAGTAGTAGCAGTAGTAATAATAGTAATATTAGTATTATTATCTATAATGACATAGGCTGCATATGTAAAAAGAAATTATTACAAGATCATCATCAATATGCTTTGTAGACTGGCAACAGGAGATGTATACAACAATGTCAATTAAGACAAATGCATATGTTCATATGAGAAAACACATTCATCATAGTATGTTTTTCTCTCTCTTTTTCACTTCAGAGCAGATGTACAGATGAAATTAAAGGAACTGAACTATTTTATATTAATTAATTATCTATAAATCAGCAAATATTTATTCTTGTTGGAAACATACCGTAAGCTTAACTCAAAGTTTCCACTTGAATTTAAATACATTCATTTAAAAGCAAAGATAACATATTTTTACTGCATTGCCCTTCTTTGTGTGCCCCCACCTGTTCTAAAATCGTCCTTTATTTTACATAAAGTGATTCTGCAATAAGAGTTCCAATGCCCTTGTTCTTTAATTTAGACAAAAGAGGGAAGAGTGTTAGCCGCTTAAAAATCAAGGCATATCAATCAAAAACACCGCTGTCAGCACTAAGCCTAATAATGAAATAATGATTTCATAAATCATTTTCCAGAGGTTGGGAGGAGGTATCATTTTCTTGTGAATTCTTATCACAAAAAGCTAAAGATTTCTTGGTCATTCATTCTTCCTTCTTTAATGGCAACAATGGAAATGGTGTTAGCATTCACAGGATGACATACACACACACACACACACACAGCCAGCATACACACGTTTGTCTGCAAAATATTCTGCAAAGGAGAAGTGCCAAGTACTTTTTCAAAGGAAAACATGATTGATCCAATAATTTGCCCATTTAGCCATCATGGCAGAGAAAATGTGAAATTGATTCAAAATGGGAAACGAAAAATCATCTTGAGGACTCTTTGTAGGTCAAAAGGGAGCTTGGCACTAATTTTATAAAAATAAAGACAAGTGTTTATATAGTTGTCTTCTGTGGGAGCTAGAAGAACCTCCATTTGATGTATACTGAGTGTACACTACGTCCCGTTAATAGTCCAGTGAAAAGAAACTATTCCGAGCTTTAAAGCTTGCAACATTGCCCATTAGAAGAACAAAAGCTCAGAACTACATTTCTTTAAACAAATCGACACTTTTCTATTAAGAAAACTATACCAATTATAACCATGCTTGCATTATATCAATAACTTTTTTTTAAAGGATCCTCTAAATTATTATTTAAATCAGATTCCTTATTACAGGCATTTTTGTCTTTTTTTCCTTGCTTGTTTTCTTAACCAAAGAGCAGAAGGTTCTCAATAAGGGAGGCTATGGTTCAGTATGGGTCCCTTTCATAAGAGCTGCTCTTTCTGCTTAAGACATAGGCTCCACTCGCTCATTTCTCCTCCAAATACAGGAAACAAGAAAGAGTACTTTTCTTTTAAATGCTTCTGGCCAGCATCATCCTGCCTCTCCTTCATGATCAGAAAATGAAAATATGGTGATAATTTGTTTGCAATATCACTATTCTTTAATAAAGAATGCAAATGTTTAGTCGAAGGCTTTCACGGCCGGAATCCGATGGTTGTTGTGGGTTTTCCGGGCGGTGTGGCTGTGTTCTGGCAGATTTGGTTCCTAACGTTTCGCCAGTCGCTGTGGCTGGCATCTTCAGAGGACAGGAGCTTCTTCTAGCTGTGCTTCTGTCCTCTGAAGATGCCAGCCACAGCAACTGGCGAAACGTTAGGAACCAAAACTGCCAGAACACGGCCACACAGCCCGGAAAACCCACAACAACCATGCAAATGTTTACCAGCTCTCCTTCGCTGTTTAAATTGGCAATCTAAAGTCATGTATGAAAGCTGAAAGGCGAAAAGGACTCCACAGTTTCTGCAGAGTAAGAGAACTACTGGTTTCTTTGGAGTTGGAACTGCAAGACATAGCAGCTGGTTTAGGTTCCATGGGCCACATTTTGCAAGATAAATTCTTTGGAAATGCCTCCAGGTACATGGTGGGAATTTGGAGGTCTGGTGAAAAAAAACAGTCTATGTGCAAAAAATCCACCACGAATGGAAATGTTCCTATGAAACCATTGCTGCTTGACTGTTATGTGACTCACTGGGCAATTTTAAGCTTCTTGAAATATGGTTTACATATTTATGAAGATGTGTGATGAGCATAAAGTTGAAAAAAGAATCTATTCTTCACTCTCAGTTTCTTGGAGGATCAAGAGAATACAGTGTTATTCTTTTCTCTCTTTTAAAACAAATTAGAAATGACAACAGTACCCATAACAGCATCCATACTTAGGGTAATTTTGTGGCTTTTCGCATAGGCAGGCAACAGTTTTGGAGTTCCAAACTTAAATGGGAAAGGGAAAGGGAAAGGGGAAAGATTAAAACTTTCTCCCAACGCAAGCTGGGCTCCCCAGCCACCGGTTTTTCATTTAAACCCTCAGGCACACCAAGGGGCTCAATATCTCTTCGCCCTTCCTGCTGCAAAAAACTTTGTCATTAGAATGCTTTGGGAAAAGCCAAGGTCTAATATGAAAGTTGCTGCATGAATATACAGCTTGACATTTTGTAACCTAAAGAATTGCCTTTTTTTGTTTAAACAGCTTCTTAAGAACAATGTACAGGAAAACAAACCAATACAACCATACAAAATGGCAGAATATAAAACCATAAGCTAGAATTATGACAACAATGGCACAAGAAAATAGGGACAACTGTAATACAGAAGCATCAGTTCTGCCATAAGTCCATCTGAGCACCCTGATCTTGGTGCTGAAAGGTAACTAGGTTTATTATCAACCATTACTAGATAGGACAGGAATTCCATAACAATGACTTAAAAGCATATATAATTTTTTGTTATAGATAGAAGTGCTGAAACTGACATGAATTCTAACCCATTCTGATTAGAAATGTAGTACATATTTCCATATACTTAATTTGAATAGGTCCCCATTATTATAGAAATATCTTTTTCAGCCATACCAATAGCACTTTTCTGGAGTGAGGTTTGTGTATTATAAGAATCCTCCTTTTTTCCCCCAAAAGGTGGGGGGAATTTTCTTTGTTTTAAAAAGAAATGGTTAGAATCCAATGGCAAAATTCTCTTCTGTCCTTGTGGATTGCTAACTAGACGAAATTTGTAATAATGTAATTTAATGTATATATTCCCCTTGTACTACAGTTGTACTACAATTCAGAGAAATGCATTCATTACTTTTGCATTAGTATTTGCATTGCTGATGTCAACAGAGAACACTGTAATTACACTGAAAATCAGGACTTGAAATAAGAGTATTTATAGTCCTGGATCTCACCGCATCTGTTGAGGGATCTCTCTAAAGTGATTCACAGCATGATTATATCTTTTGGTTATAACAGCTGGAGTTTGTGGAGTCACTGTTTCAAGTGCATTATAAATAGTGGCTGCCTCAATGAGTCAAGTCATTAAGGAGCTGACTCATTAAAACAGCTGCATCTTTTTGAAGGCTAACATTGCAGTTCATGGTCCTGGGCATTGCAAACCACCTCCCCTGAATCATTTTTGAAGCATCCACTTTCCTCCTGCCTATGATAACTTTAAAAAAAATCATCTCACCATTAGACCATAACAGGAGATCATTTTAATTTCTTCATCTTTACAATTTTCTGATAGGAAAAGGAAAGAGAAGCATAAAAGAGTTTGAAGCATGATACAAAAGAAGAGTGAATATTGTATTGTCGAAGGCTTTCACGGCCGGAGTTCAATGGCTGTTGTGGGTCTTCCGGGCTGTGTGGCCGTGTTCTGGAAGTTGTGGTTCCTAACGTTTCACCAGCATCTGTGGCCAGCATCTTCAGAGGGCAGGAGCACAGATAGAAGCGAAATCTCTGCCCTCTGAAGATGCTGGCCACAGATGCTGGCGAAACGTTAGGAACCACAACTTCCAGAACACGGCCACACAGCCCGGAAGACCCACAACAGCCAGAGTGAATATTATTTGTCCTACTGATTAAAAGAATCGGGGTTCTAAAGCAATAAACAGATACAGGCTGATATGCTTGCACCAAAGAGGCAACTTTCTCCCTTCTACGTTGAAAACCTTTTCCCTTTTCCTTTTCTTTCCTTTTCCGATTGAAGTTTGGAACGCTAACTTCCAAACTAGGGGGGAACTGGACAACAGTTTTGCCACCCAAGTTGTCCATATATAGGTGTTGTATTTAAAAGTAGGGTAGTCTCTGGTATTTTGGGGTTGTAAGCTTAAGAGTCCTAATACGTGCTGGTAATCAGAGCTCTGAGTTTCTACCCTGATGTCTTAATCACTACACCAAACTGCCTCTCTTTGTTTTGGGTGGGGGGTGCCTTCAAGTCATTCTGGACTCCTGGTGACCACCTGGACTTTGCCATTGCCTCATGCCTAGGGCTGAGAGAGAGTGACTGGTCCAAGGTCAGCCAGCTGGCTTTGTGTCTAAGGGAGGACTAGATCTCACAGTCTCCCAGTTTCTAGCGTGATGCCTTCACCGCCACACCAAACTGGCTCTCAGTCTCACATTAATTCTAGCATTAATTCCTTTATTTCCTCTGCATAAATTCTTTATACTCTGGTCCTATAGACAATATGGATGTTCTCCCATGCCTCTCCCTACAGATCCTGGGATAAGACATACTGATTTGGACAAACTAGCTAACCAATGTAGTTGGACCACCACCACACCGACTTGAGACTTCTTCTTGGGACCAAGTTTCTTTCTCTTCTGGTTCCGTGACAAGAGGAGTGTAGCGGAAAATTATTTGTCAGATAATTATTTGTTGCTTCTGCCAGAAGGGAAGGAGAAAGAAGAGAAGCATAAAGAATAATGCAGCATTAAGTATGATATCTGCTGGATTACAGATCCAAGAGATGTACAACCGATTCAATTTACAATAAAATTTAGGAATCTGCAAATACAACATTTCCCACATATTTCTAATAGCAAGAAAGCATTTCTATCTGTAATACACACATACATAGTCCTCCTCCTCCTCCTCCTCCTCCTCCTCCTCCTCCTCCTCCTCCTCCTCCTCCTCTCTCTCTCTCTCTCTCTCCCCCCCCCCAGTAAGAGTTCATAATCAACAGAGATTCACCAAACACAGACTGACTGCCCAATACACCAGCTTTTCCAATTTATGTAAACTCCATTGGACACTTTGCTGATGCAGCTTCGAAAAATCCCAACCGTATGTATTAAGGTGTCTTTTGTAAGAGAGGAATAACTTTTTGTAATTTGACTGATCTGCGGCAGCCCCATTAAAACAAGAGATATGCTTCTATGTTATCCTGGCAAGGGATTACAATAAATAAAATGCCTTTGACTGACATGAGTTTCCTATTACTCAGTTTGTCCTTTGCTGCCAAAACAGTAGTATATATAAAATGCAATGTCAAGGGAACTCTTTGTCCCCAAGTGTGTGAATATATTCCTTGTATTTATAGCCTAACTGAACCATACTCAGAGCTGTAAGTAAATGCAAGTAACAATTGACTGGACTAAAAATCAGGAGGAGTCTGGTAGTATTTTTTTCTGAGTAGCAAATTTTATTAAAGGCATAAGCTTTCACAGGGAGGACTACATTCAGTCCACTTCTGGTTCCGGACAATTTACTTCTAGAAAATGTCTGGGTGTGGCTAGACTGGAATGTTCTGGGAAGAAAAAAAGATAGAACGCTCTAGGAATACTCTATGAAATCTTCTATGTTCTAGGAAAAGGATGGAATGTTCTATGGAATTTTCTGTACTCCAAATACAGAGTTTTGCACACAGCTAGAAGCTAGTCTGTAGAACAAGCAAAATGACCGACTCTGGCATCATTATTGTATTTCTAGAATGCCTCTGCAATCTGCACAACCCTTTCTTAGGAACTGTAGCTTGAATCATGTCAACTGGATTTCTATTTTCTCAGTGGAAACGTTTCACTCCTTATCCAAGGAGCTTCTTCAGTCTGAGCAAAGTTAGTAAGGGAATCCTAAAACATGTTGCTGTGTGACCTTACACCTGGGGCTAGGTCATAGTTATTTTTTTAATGTTATTTCTAAGTCCCTTTGTCATTTAAAGAAGGATCGTTAAGATCGCCATGCTGCTGTTGAGCTTGCGAAATGGTCTTAATCTTCCTAGGCACAGAAGACAAAGCAGGGAGGAAGATAGGGGAAAGATTGTGCCTGAGGCCCCCACCTCTATTCAAGGAAGGATTTTCCAAGTTGGCATAAATGGATTCCTTGACCCCTCTCTCAAACCACCTATCTTCTCTGTCTAAAATGTGAACATTAATGTCCTCAAATGAGTGTCCTTTCCATTTCAAAAAATACAGAGATTAGCTGTGATGGTAAAGTGCGCCAAGAGAAGGGGCAATGGGACAGTGAGAAACAGCTTCACCATTTTGCCTTCTGGTAAATGAGTATGTTGTGATGGACTTCAACATACCCTCTATGGTGGCCATTTTGTGCGAATGCCCATGACATGTTCTGAAAACATTGGCAAGCCTTGAAGAATGAGAATAAAAATGGGAAAGAAAATTCTGGAAGTTTTGAGCACTTACACGGAGGCGTATATTCATCTAAAGGCCCATTTAGGCATATTTATAAAAAGAATGGACTGCCAGAAGAACAAAAAAACCAGTTTTAGAAAATATACAACCAAAATGTTCACTAGAGGCGAGGATAACTAGGCTTAGACTGTCACACTTTGGGCACATTGTCAGGAAAGACCGATCGCTTGAAAAGGACATCATGTTTGGTAAAGTCGAGGGCCAGCAGAAAAGAGGAAGACCTTCAACGCAATGGATTGATACAATTACCGCAACAATGGATGCAAACATTGGAACAGTCAGGCAATTGGTGCAAGACCATTTAGCATTTCGTTCCATTATACATAGGGTTGCCATGAGTCATAAATGATTCAACGGCAACTAACAACAACATAAAAAGAATCCTAGATCATCTAAGTTTTATACTTCCTCCCCTATTTAAATATTTGTTTTTGATTTGAACCTCCCTTCTTTCCACTACCTATTAAATAAATTCTAGTTCCTATGTTTTTACATCCCAAGAAATTATTCAGATTTCTCTCTCTTTTATCTCACGTCTCTTTTAGAAGTTGGTCCCTTGTGGCCTGATAGAGATACATGCTCTTTTGGAGCTTAGAAATCATTTCACAGCTATCCTATTATTACAAGAACTGGGATCCCGTAATGCTACATATTGCAAACAGCTTCTGATAGAGAAAGTGAGTAAACAACTTGCTCTCAACTATGGTGAGTGACATTTTCAATAAAATACTTAAGTGAAAGCCACCAGGAGTGAAAGTAAAAGAACTGATATTTTACATCTACTATCTTCTAGGTAAACTATTTCAGGGTGCAAGATTTCCCATAGCTGTGACTGTCAATGCAGATTGTATGAACATAAAGACCAGCAGAAAATGGTTTACTTCAAATAAACGAAAAGTTCCCCTTCTGCTGCAACTTTCCCTAACCCTAACCCATTCCTTTCTCGTAATTGTGCTCCTCTGGCTTTCCGTTTACCTTTTCCTTCATCTAAGCTGTACCAACCCTTCGTAGACAAGGTTTCTGTCTGTTCTACCCTGTTTAAGCTCCTCTGCCTCAGTGTGTCAGTCATTCTGCCACCATGGAGCAGTTCAACCAGTGATAGTCAGTATCTTAAGTTCTATGATTGAAATGGCTTTCTCCAAGATGCCAGATGAGAATCTTCTCCAACCTGGAATCTCGGGAAAGAAAGGTCTGCCCCTTTCCACATTTGGGGTGGAAAGGAAGAGGCAGAGAGTGAGAGAAAGGGAGAACTCCTGATTCCATCCAGACAACCCTGCTCCCAACCAGCAGGCAAAAGAGGGTTTCCCATAATTTTGGACCCTGAGAATTCCATTCAGGCAGGAATATAAAAATATGTTAAAATGTCAAAGATGTAAAACTCCTTGGGAAAAGGCAGGAGCAAAGAAGAGTACTAGCATCCAACCCCAACCCCATGAAAAAGTGTTCTTCCATTGTGAGTGTTAATGCTCCATCAAGGGACATAGGAGGAGCAATGAGAAATGTTGACACTTGTGAAATGGGCTTCATTGGAAAGTCCAGGCTGCCCTTTCCTCTTACTCACAGGAACTCACATGTGCATTGATTCTCTCACAGTGCTGCTTGATACTGAAGCATGCACACCCACACCCCGACACATGCAGTGGGACATGCTTCCCAACCTGGCAACAGTAACAACTACCAGACTTTGACAAATACATGGCTCAGGACAATGACTGGTTTGGGACTCCCCACTCAGTAGCAGAAGCTGAGTAGTCCTGAGAAGCAGGTCCTTTCCATGCATTGAGAAGGAATGCAAGAGGAGAGAGTTTAAGAGCATGGACTGAGTCTCCTCCCCTTCCTCTCTTTCTCTCTCTGGGAGTAGGGCTGTGCAATTGAGAAGGAGAACAACAAGGGTGTGTGCCAGTGTATGATCCTTATATGTGTGATAATGTGATTCCTTCAGTGCTCTGAAAATATCATCATCACTACTAGTAGAAGAGGAAGGGTGAGGTGAACTAAGAAACTCATCTAACTTAAAGATACAGTTATGGCTTTCAAATGCTGTGTGTTTCACCTCATTCTAATTTTTTTTTTTAAATTCAGTTATATTTTGTTGGGGAAGGAACATCAAATTGAGGACTAGAGGGAAGCCTGAGGAAGAGGTCTGTTTGTCAAAGAAACGTGACTAGATTTTGAGAGTCAAGAGATTTTAGAGCAAAGAGTAACTCTTAGGAAATTAGAATGGCTGTTAGTATTACTGTATGACTAAGTTGCCCATCTAAGTTGACTTTCTAATGGTGTTTGAACTCTTGGCGGTTTGAGAAACAGGATGGGGATGGTGGAGAGGGGAGTATGCCAAAGACTTAAAATAAAAATGTGCATATTTGAGTGGGCCTCTGCAAGGTGTCCTCTTTTTTCCAAAGTTCAAATATGATTACACAAGCATATAGTCATTCCTTCTACGTTTGGGAAGTCCCCTCCAGCCAACCTTTGATTGCTTTAATATCAGGAAGGAAGGAAGGAAGGAAGGAAGGAAGGAAGGAAGGAAGGAAGGAAGGAAGGAAGGAAGGAAGGAAGGAAGGAAGGAAGGAATTGAGGACTTCTGGTGTTTTGCCAGTATACTGAAGTCATGCTTCCCAAATCTGTGTTGCAAATTATTACTCCAATCAGATCCCCAGTAGATCCCTTGGATGTACTATATTCCAAAATTGCAACCCAGCTGTTTCAGTCTTTCTGTGAAATAGTCTTCTCCAACAAGACTCTGAGTACAAATACTCTTGTTGCTGTTCTTAGTGTTTCTCCCACATGTGCACAGTCTGCTTGTTTTTGCCCTGTGCTCTTACGGTGGATCTATCCATGTATGACAAGGGTTTTTGCTTTTCATATGGTTTGTCACAGAGCCGGATGCTGATTTGGATTGAGGGGGAGCGACTGGCCCAAGGTCACAGAGTTGGCTTCAATATTCAAGGGAGTTCTTCCCACTCCTGGCCCAGCACCTTAAATACTCCACCAGGGGCTGGCTCTCAAACGCTAAATAGGGAAACAATTTAGAATGCCCACCCTCTAAATGTGAGGTCGGAAGCCAACTACCTCCCCTACGTTTGGAAGGCATTTTCAGTAATAATTCCAGAGATTAATGAGCAATCCGTTCAAAATTAAACCAAGAATCTCCATTGAAAATCTCTTTCCTTTCAGAGCAGGATGTGAGTTACTCTACGCAAAGATGAAGCACAGTAGTAGATTTTTGCATGTGCTAAGGAACGCTATTAGCCATATGACAAATTGCATCTGAAACATTTTCTTTTTTTTTAATATACATTTGTGGGTGTCATTTGTTTTCCTGAGCAATTTGAAAGGAAATGGGCCATGGTGAGCTTTGCAGTTTCTGAGACAGACTACCGAATATATCTGTTCATTCTTGATAAAGAGACTGCACTGTCCTTCCTGGAGTCAGAAGAGAAGCATTTTATATTGGCGCTGTTATGACTTATCATGGGCAAACCAGGCATGTCAATGTAGCAAATATTTGGACTTATTTGAGTTAAACTCCCCCCCACCCCCCCAAAAAAAAAAAGATTTGGCCATGTCCTGAAGCTCATCATTCTTGCTACATAATAATGTTTTTTTGGCTCTCTTCCCTAAACTTTGTCATATTTGTAAGCCCCTATCCCAGATTTTTGGGCATTGTTTGTCAAAAGAAGATGGATTAATCTCCTTAATACATCAGTAGACAGTTTCGCGTTTTGATATCCTTTTATGCTATTATGATTGTGCTAGTATCTATTTCTCAGCTTCAGAGTATGGCAGCAAATGTGTGGAGTTAGAAGAGAGGAAGGGAGATCCAATTTTATATTCCTTGTTAGATGAGAGCTAAATACATATTTGTTTCTTAAATCTGTCAGTTCATTCCCCTCATTCATTCATTCATGCATTCATTCATGCATTCATTCATTCATTCTATATCAGTCTATCAATCTATCAATCTATCAATCTATCAACCTATCAACCTATCAATCTATCACCTCTCTCTCTCTCTGTCTCTCTCTGTCTCTCTCTCTCTCATCATCTCTCATCATTCCTGTATATTGCTATAAATTTGTTTTAGTCAGAAAACCTAAATATTTACTGAAGTAAGATTTTACATTTTTTTCATAAAACAGTTTATTATTTCAAACACCATACCCTCGCTTCCTTTATGATATTAGAGACCAGTGCTTTAGAATAATTAACCTCCATGCTCCATATGTTGCTATTAAATCATGCCTTCCAATTTCCTTACAGATTGTTTATAACTCTTTTCTAGTTCATCTTTTAGTATTTTTTAAATGTCTTCTTCCCCCAAAGCTCTTTCTCTTCAAGTTCTCCATTATAATTAGCTGCAGCAAGAAATGAAAGCCCCGGGAATTTGCTTTTAGCTACGCAACATTTTTAAACTAAACTGCCAACATGTGTTTGTAGGTTTAAAGGTGGGTTACTGTAGTTAAAGAGGAAGCCAAACAGGGAAATCCATGAGGGGAGGTATCAAAATCTAAAGATGGCAGGTGTGGTATCACGATCAAAGCCCCACACCTTTTGTATGCATGCATGCACAAAAGTGACAGTTTTTAAATTACAATACTTTGCCTGCCAGCTTGCATATTTTCACACACTCCCACCCATACCTGAGATGCCCTGAAGTAAGAGTTGAAGGACCATTTTTAATAAGCAAAATGCCATGTGGGTGAGAAGTGCGGAACTTTACCTCCTGCCTAGGAACTTCCCTATCTCAAGGGCCCTTGAAGTTCCATATGGAAAAAGGAACTTGGTGTGAAGAGTAAGATTCCCATTACTGTGGAGATGTAATTGCTTTTCTGTGTAATTCAATTAGAAATATGTTCAACACAGGGATCTCCTGTTTTCACATGGTCCTCAGAATGAAGATCATGTGGTCAATCACTTTGATCTCATAAGCATGAAAAACCTATGAAGTATCTTGATAGCCAAAGAAATCCATATAGATTAATTGTAATATCTTTCTTTGATGGCTTGGAGTTTGTGATGCTGAGCTCCACTTTTTCATTTTGTGTCACTTTTTAGGTGTACATCTGACGTTAGTTCATATCAGTGTCTGCACAGATGAAATTCATCAAACAATGTGAGCTGAACTGCTGGCTGGGCTGTTGAGACAGGCTTTCATATTTCACATTTCAAAGGTTAAAGAACTTCAGCAATGTTTTAGACAAAGTGCTGAGGTGTTCCATATTCTGAGTGAATGAAAATTGGGAAAAAGGAACATTTACCTCCAAAGATAAATTTATTATATTAAATTTGTCTGTTGCAAACTATATTGATTGGACTATTGGCAATTTTGCCAGGGTATCAGAAAGCACCATTTTGCTCTGTTGCTAATTAGCATCTGTATGAAGCCCCTTGGGAGATATTAGAGGATCTGGAAATAGTTATCATACACTGATGACACACAGCACTATTCCTCAGTTACATCTGGCCAGCTGTGCCTGGAGATGTGGTGAGTTGGATGATGGAAAATCAGCTGACATGGAATCTGAGTAAGTCAGATTCTGTTGATAGGTGGTTCCCAGATCCCAAAACTAAATAGCTTACTTCCTCTGTAGGAACAGCTACATTATCAAGGCAGGGGTTCTTTTAGAGAGTCTACAATAGTAGTGTTATTAGTGCCTAAGAACATTTTTCCCTGTTTTGGATCCTCCTCCTCCTCCTCCTCCTCCTCCTCCTCCTCCTCCTCCTCCTCCTCCTCCTCCTCCTCCTCCTTGAGGGGGATAGCCACTATAGTCCACTCACAGGGGATCTTAAGACTATGTATATACATATGTGTGTGTATGTGTGCACACACACCTTTAAGTCAGTCTTGACTTCTGGCAACTACCTGAACAAGTCCATGCAGTTTTCTTGGAAATCTTTTTATCAGAATTGGTTTGCCATTACCTTTTCCCTAGGGCTAAGAAAGAGTGACTGGCCCAAACTCAAGTTTCTCTGCTCCTAGTCCAATGGCTTAACCACTAGACCAAACTGGCTCAACTATGAATTGCTTGAGATGGTCCTCTTCTGGAGAGTGATTCCAATGCAGCTGGGGAAGATGCTGCTCACAGTCCCTTCCCACACATTGAAAGATCTGCACTGACTGTCAATGAGCTATTGAGATGTTTTCATTTGCATATAAATTCTGAAACAGATCAGGACCAGTTCATCTGAACAATTTTCTGCTTATATATAAGTCACTGCAGTATATTATTCTACTAAGGATGCCCTGCAGATTGAACCACAAGCATTTAGGGATGCCAAAAATATTAATCCGGCAGGCATTTTCCCTCTGTGGTGGCACCCATCATATTATGTAAGTTTCTACTGGAGAGTAGGTGGGTCCTCAACTGTGGAGGGTTTTACCACAATTTTAAAAAGTATCTCTTTGCCCAGGCCTTCCCTTAATTTTTCTATCTACTCTTCCTTTAGTTGCCTTAATTATTCTTACTTACTAATTAACTGCTGTGTTTTATTGTGTTAATGATTTACCATCTTTATTTCTATGAAGGTTCTCAGTCATCCAGGTGGAATTGTCTGTAGCTTGAATCATGTCAACTGGATTTCTATTTTCTCAGTGGAAACGTTTCGCTCCTTATCCAAGGAGCTTCTTCAGTCTGAGCAAAGTTGGTAAGGGAATCCTAAATATGTTTCTAGGTAGCTGTGTGACCTTACACCTGGGGCTAGGTCATGGTTATATTGAGATGTTATTTTTAAGTCCTTTTATCATCTAAAGGAGGATCGTTAAGATCACCATGCTGCACCATGATGCATCAAATCTCATTGTGCTTCTCAGCAGTTTCTATAAAACTGTTTGGGTGTTTGCTAATGAAAAGTGGTATATAAATACTGCAAGTGAATAAATAAATGAAATAACCTCTCACTGTGGCTAATATCATGGGTGATAAGAGGCTTATGTTTGTGGAGCCTGATAGCCTTTAATACTCTGAATGTTTCACCAACCACGTCCACCAGAATTTTATGGGGGTGGCAAAGAGGGAAAGAGAGAGAGAGAATTAAAGAGACTGGCAGTTAGAATTTGGATGAAGAATAAAGGTACAGATGGCTAAGAAGTTTTGGACTTCACTACCGTCAAAGCATCCTGGCTTAGCATTTGCATTTCTGAATTAGAAAGGCTTGATCCAGCTGCACTCTCCTAAGTTTTTATATCATTATTTTGTCCTGCTTGCAGATGTGCACATAAATAAATATGTTAAAGTTTACAGTCTTATGTGAAAGAAAACTATTTCTCACCCTTCTGGAAATAATAGTAAAACATACTTAACTTTATTTAAGACTGATTATTTTATTAAATTCTTTCTACAAATCATATATTTGCCTTACTTGTTACAACAGTTTCTATTTAGCACTGTGGTTTGTAGCATTATCGCATGACACATAATGCAGTATATACACGTCTTTATTTAAATGTAAATTTGATGATGGGCAAAGGATTGACTTGCAAGTAAATATGCTTAGATATGTAGATTTGACAGAACTTGTGTCGCTCATACTATTTTATTCATTCTTTTAATAATATCAGTAGATTGTCCCAACCAATGAAGATTCCAAGCAGTGACAACAAAACAAGCATAAAACAAGAACAGTTTTGATCCTCCATCTTCAGTTCATGTCCTTTCTGCTCTGAATCAAAGATCAGGTCCAGCATCTGGCCATCCATGTATGTTGGGGCCTTGATGATTTGTAATAAGTCCATAAAGAATGAAGAATGGTGTAGATCTTGAATGTATGGCATCTGTGGCAGTGTTTCTCAACCTTAGCAACATTAAGATGCGCAAACTTCAACTCCCAGAATTCCCCAGCCAGCAGAGATTAAATTATCTCCTATATAGTACATCACCATCATTGTGTAAAATTATGATAAAATAATCCTGCACTAGATTATTATTAAATTTTAACCCCCTTTGTATATATATTGGTCAACTCAAGGCGGCAAACTTATCTAATACTCCAGTCTCTTATTTTCCCCACAACAACCACCCTGTGAGCTGGGTGGGGCTGAGAGAGAGACAGGGACTGGCCCAAGGTCACCCAGCTGGCTTTCCTGCCTGAGGCGGGACTAGAACTCAGTCTCCTGGTTTGCCATTGGCTCCTTCCTAGGGCTGAGAGACAGGGACTGGCCCAAGGTCACCCAGCCGGCTTTCCTGCCTGAGGCGGGACTAGAACTCTCAGTCTCCTGGTTTGCCATTGGCTCCTTCCTAGGGCTGAGAGACAGGGACTGGCCCAATGTCACCCAGCTGGCTTTCACGCCTAAGGGAGGCCTAGAACAAACAGTCTCCCAGTTTCTAGGCCAGCACCTTCACCACCACACAAAAATTGGCTCTAGGTGTCAGAAGGGCACATCAGTTTCTGTGTTTAAGGAATATTTTTATATGGAAGTGCATTAAAACCTCTGAGCCCATTCCCTGCTCAGCTGCAACATGATCCTGGAAAAAGAGGTGTCTTGTTTATGGAGTTACAGACAATCTCTGAAGCACTTTCCCCATTTAGATCCAAAACAGAGACTCTGAAGTAATATAGGCTAGAATCAGGTTTACCATCTGAATGATATTTGCAACTAAGCTTATGTCCGTGCCCAAGAATCATAATCTCAGACACAATATTTTGTTAACAATTATCTTCAAGAAAGAATGAACGATGATGATTCTCATGACATGTTTTGTTATTACAGATCGAGATTCTCTTTGAGATGTGATACCAACAAATTATTTACTTCATTATATTTCAGCTCTTGGGTGTATATGTGACAAAGATGGAAATGAGGAACACATCATAAACAAGTTCTCACCGCCTTCGCCAGGATGAATGTTCATCTTATTTTATCATCATCTTGTTAGTGAGATTAGTCTGTTAACTTCAAATAAATGAAAAGTAATGGAAAATGAAAAAAGAATGCAAAACACCCTTGACACCTCTTAGGAGTTTAATGAATACTGATGTTGCATATTGTTTATTAATTTCCTTGGTAAGATATGGGCAAGTTTTTATTGGCATGCAACATATGTAGGATGCTGTATTTGGTATAATACGAAAGAAAGAAAGAAAGAAAGAAAAGGAAGGAAGGAAGGAAGGAAGGAAGGAAGGAAGGAAGGAAGGAAGGAAGGAAGGAAGGAATTATTTTGAGGTATTCTAGAAAGCAATGGTCAACATCAAAATGGTGGACTTGACTAGGCAAAGAATATTAGATGGTCTTTGTATACTGTATGTTTTTAAAAGTGAATGAAAATTGGAATCATCTAATATTCTCACTTTAACCCAAAGATGGGGTATCTCCTCCTCCTCCTCCTCCTCCTCCTCCTCCTCCTCCTCCTCCTCCCCCCCCCTCTGAGTGGTAAATGTTTACTTATGCCTCCTAATTACTCTGAAAGAGACATTTAGAAACCCATTAACCAAGAACCTAATTGCAATATAGACAGTCCCCGAAAGGCCCATTAGAGTCTGTGTCTTTTTGTTTCCCTCCCCTCCCCTAACTGGTAACAGTTTGATTTATCTGTGCCAAGCCTTTATTGCTCCTCCTGAGAATTCTGAAATGGACTCTTTCTTCGGAGAGAATTTCTTCTGGCAGCTCCATCAATTCCACAATCTCTTAGCTCTCCCAGGGAGGAAAGGATTCTAAAGTACCCTGCAGTCACTCGTATTAATTCCACAGAGAGGTGGCAACGTCAACCAGCATGGTATGGGCAAAGCTTGAGTGACATCATTCTTTCTTCAGCTCAATCAGCTTCCTGGGGGAATGATTGCTGAGGACTAGGGACCACTGTGGCTAATCTCTAACTGTTGTTGACCTATCATTGCTATCCCTTCCCAAGCATATAATAAATCAAGGGCCTTTTTATGAAAAATGAACCAATTACCCAGTGAATCGAATGCTTAATTGTACTCCAAAACCTCTGGGACATACAGTATGGGATAAATGTATGTCAATGTTCAAAAAACCAAAGAGGGAAATCATGATATTAATAGCATCTAAAACAGGTAATGATGTGAAGAGGCTCTAAGACACAAGTGAGTTGTGGCTCGCAAAAGCTTATGTCTTTGTAATAAAATCTGTAAGACTGGAAAAGCTTTACCAAGTTCTTTCTATTTATTATTGTCCCCGATGGATTCCATACACTTCACTTGTACTAGCATGCCACATTCAGAAAACTAAGCAGCCTGGAAATATAGCATAAAATGTAACAATAAAATGTGGCATGTCATTCAAGACATGGTAGTACCCCCTGGAAATGCCTTTTTATATTATTATTATTATTATTATTATTATTATTATTATTATTATTATTATTATTCTCTAACATGAGCAATCCATAGATGCACAGAATGAATAAGAAAGTATGCTCAATCCTACCAAGAGGAATTCACTTGTCCCAAGAAGCAATTTGCAATAATTGTAGCTTCAAATCTTTTGACATGAGGCTTCCTGTTAAGATGGCAACATGAGAATGTGAGCCTTGTAAAAGCAACTATGGGTGGGGGGGAATTCTAACTTCATTCTTCTGACTAGTTTTGTGTCACTTAATCCCAGGAGGCCTGTCCAAAGCATACACCATATTTGGGTCTCCCAAAAGACATGGGAGGTTCCAAAATAGCTGTGCCATGTCTCTGAAGGATTTGAGTGCTTCATGGATTCAAGGAGCTTTTTCAATTCCCTCCCATGTGGAGGCCTCATCATCTCATGAGCTTTATTTTTATTCACATGCTGCCTTCAAATGCACCAATTAATTTCCTCCAGTTACAGCCATGGCACTGACCACAATTAAGAATTTCTCAAACAGGAAAACAGTCACATATAAGAGTGCAAACATTTTGACTCTTGCCTTCAGATTGTAATTCTCACAATTTAGCTGTGAGGTTAAAACAGCCAATCTGATGGCTGTTTTAAATCTACCAATGTTCCTAAGAAATACTCTCATTATAAACCGAAGATGGTGTGCAAACTTTGCACTGTCCATCGTTGAGTAGTTTTGATTGCAAACTAATTTAATTCCTTCCAATAAAAAGTCACTCCGCGAAGGTGCTTGTAAATGTTTCGGCACAATTTGCCTTTAAATGTCCAGTTCATTTTCAACCACAACTGTCTCTTCCTTGGGGAATTCTAAAAGTGTAGTAATGACAACTGATTTACTCTGCCTGCCCCAATCTTCAGAATGTTTCGTAGGGAAGTTTCAGGCTTCCCCAAGGAAGAAGGAAGTACAATGGGGATTTAAGAGCAAATTCTGTTACAAACTTTGGTATATTCCCAGAGGTTCAGAGGTATGTACTAATGTCATGTATGCATGTGCAACAATGATGAAATTATGTTAGGTATTGTTGAAAGTAAAATAGCAAAGCCATTAATGTTTCCTTTTTTACTTCCACCATATTGGAAGTAAATATACTGTACATCTTAAAAATGAACTGAGGGCTGCATCAGACTAGCAGCATGCATCCTTGCGTGCATTTTCATATGTTATATTTCAAGCATGTTCTTGTTTATATATTTCTTGCTTATTGGAAAGAAATATAGTCTTCCTAAAAGTGGAGAAACATGATGCTTTGTTGGGTAGGGTTTTATAATTGAAACCAAGATTTAGTGGCATTATAGACCTAATTGTTCAAGGATTTTACACTCTGGGGAAAGTATGAAACACTTTTGTTTTGTTTTGTTTTGTTTTGTTTTGTTTTGTTTTGTTTTGTTTTGTTTTGTTTTGTTTTGTTTTGTTTTGTTTTGTTTTGTTTCTTTTAAAAAAGACTACCAGTTCTCTTTTGAACTATTAGTGTGAAAACAAAGATTCAAAACTGTTTTCTTCTCTCTCACCCCATAATGCTACTACTTGTAAAATTTGCTTTGTCGCTACTTATTAACACATAAAGAGTGTCATATGTTCCTTTATAAAGGGCATCTTGAAATCACTGGAAAAGCTGAAATGAAAACTCAACCTTTGTCCCTTGTGAACTCTGCGCCCTTTGAACCTCCTTGCCTTGAATTATGAGCATATTTCTGGTTTTAGGCTCAAGTGATGATAATACATTGAGTTCAGGAGATGATAAGGCACAGAGTCTGACCCACAAAGCTAAATTGAATTTGCTGATAAAGGGCTATTCTACCTTTCCATCTCACTGTCACACACCTGAAAACAAGTGCTTTGTTATCTGTTGCTTAACCACAATCTGTAGCCTTCTTAAGCTCTTTAAAAAATTATATATGAAAAACGTAAAAGAAGCCGATTAGCAGTTGTTGTTTACAATAGTTATCAGGAAAGTATATAAGACAGAAACATCTCCCAGAATAGAAGGGGTAAAGAGCAAGGACAGAGTTTTGAAATAATCAGATACTTATTAATGAAAGGTCAAGAACTAGCTATACACACATGCACAAAAATAGCATTTTAAATAGACATTTAAGACATCCTCCTCTTAGAGAAAACAACACCTCACCTCTTTTTCAACAGTGAAACGGAAAGCCCTTGAAACTTAATTTTAGAATGACCCTTTAAAAATATGAAGCAAACTAGAATGACAGAATTATTCCATTATTTGTCTTGATGCAACGGGCTTTTTAAAAATAATCCTTCTTTTTAAAACTAGACTGCCATTCTTTGGGAGGTGGGTAGGTAGGTGGGTGGGTATACTCATTTGCTATCATCCATGGCAAATGATTTCCATTCAGGTCTTAACTTCATATATTTCAACTAACTATAAGCTAGAGGAGAACACCCATTGGCTTGACTGCCAGTATAAGCCAAGATGCAAAGAGAGCTTTGACAGATTGTTGTCATAGAAAAGATTCTCATCGGGGAAAAAGTTTACACCCATGAGAACTGGAACGATAGATTTTTTAAAAGCAAGTATGTCATGTCTTTAATCTTTAGTTTTACATAAGAAAGTGCTGCATCTAATTGTGGGCAGGGGGTAGTGGTGGGATAATACCTAAAGGTTAAGTGGGCAAACCAGGGATCTCTTCTAAAATACCCAATAATTTCCATGGAATATCTTTAGTAGGGATTCCAAGAAAGAGCATCTAAAGTCTAGATATTAACTACAGTATAACAGGGTGTGGGTCAAAGATTCCCTGGTCATCCAGATGACTCTTGTGTTCAATATCTTTTATTAGATAAAGGCTCCAGAACAACACATTCACTTGCTAAGTTTACACTTTTGTTGTTGTTGTTTATTCGTTCAGTCGCTTCCAAGTCTTCGTGACTTCATGGACCAGCCCACGCCAGAGTTTCCTGTCGGCCGTCACCATCCCCAG
This sequence comes from Charina bottae, assembly GCA_023362775.1. NCBI lineage: Eukaryota > Metazoa > Chordata > Lepidosauria > Squamata > Charinaidae > Charina > Charina bottae. Next base: position 4,119,515 of record JALMGJ010000004.1, on the reverse strand, counting down.
CTCCCCCACGGTTGAGTCCGTCACCTCCAGAATAAAAATTTACACTACTGGTACTTAAAACATAGGCCCATTTAATTAAGACATACAGTAGGCAAGTAAAGGAAAGATAAATAATATAACATTACAGTTTTTTCCTCCTCTTATGCTTTTCCTCCCATTCTAAATAATTGAAGATCCAACCTATTAAGTAGATTAGACAAAGGCTCTATTCATGGATCTATATTACCATTTAACATCACTTTTCTCTATACAATATTAGACTTTATTAAACTTTAACAAAACCTGACTTGAGAAGTGGACTAACACTATATTATTCTACGTATGGTCCCAACATTCATGTAATTAATTTTAATATTCTAGTTTTTTAATTTGGATTTTAGTATCACTGGCTGGTCAAAGGCTGCAATAAAGACCTACTTACTTGTCCAATAATTTCAATAAAGTTGGTGCCTGCAGAGTGTTTCACAAATTACTGCTGGCCATAAGATAAAATCCTCTGAAGAATCTGTCTTTCAGTTGCTTTTACCTTTTCTGACAGCTAGTTCCCTCAGGGAACAACAATTGTTAATCTAACTCCGTTAGTCTACTTATCCCTTTAGAAAACTACAAATTAGTTAGCCGTGCTCTGAAGCCCAGAAAAAAGGTACTCCCCCTCAAGAGAATGGAAAAGAAAATCCAGATGCTTAGTTTAGATCAGTTTTAACTACTGCAAGAGATGGGACAACGAACACTTGTTTAAGAGAAATACTTACTATCAGTTCCTTCATGCAGATGTAATAAGATGGACATCTCACCAAACCTCCCTCTTATCCATGCAATGAAATGACCTCAAATCTGTCTTCTCTTTCCATCTGATTCTAAAGGACATCAGACGTTCCAATGAAACTAATTAGCTGCATAAGTCTGGATGATTTCAACATAACGAAAGGCCATTTTTTGGCAAATTTGCAAAAAATTTGCAAATCCAGAGGTAATATCCACGCATCAAAAGAGACAGTTGAGCAATAGGGCCTCTAATTTTACCACCATCATTTGAATGTGATGAACTGGGACAGACATTTCAAAATCTGAGAAGGGAGCAAAACCATTCATCATCTGGCACGGCAAGGACAGGAGAAAAGGCACCATAAGGTTGTTACAGCTTTTCAGTTACAGTCATATGTTTATCTCTTCCTCCTTTAACATTTAGCCTGAATAAGAGTTCTGATAATTTCCAAAGCTTGCCTACTCTTTCTGACAGTTTCATTTATACCACAACAGTTTCTATTCTTTTTTCTTTCCTTTAAAGATCAACGTAGCTAGCTATAATTTTAAACAAATATATTAAATTGCTCTCAGCCCATACTAAATGGGTAATGTCAATAAAGTGGCATTAAGAACATTTGTCTTTTGAAAGCAATAGGAATGTGCTGATACTCAGAAATCAAATTTGTTTTATTTTCCAGTTTGGGGGAGTAATATTCTGGTCCTTCTGTTTTTTGTTTTCTTTTCCCCATGATAGCAAAGAAGAAGGAAGAAAATCTGGAGAAAAAAATGGCAGATCTAGATATAGCATGACAGTTATTTCTTAAATATACTACTTAGTGTCCAAGTAGTGCCTCAACCATCATGATTAATGCCCTAGCTGCTCCAGGTTACAGATTCCTTCACAAAGAGACTTTTTTCTTTTTTCTTGAGCTTCCTATTAAAAGTTAATAAAGAATACCTAGAAAGATTCTGTGCCACCCAATGCATAAAAGAAAAGTGATACACCTTTCCAGTGAGAAAAATATTTAGAGGAGATATTGAATTGGATTTTCGTTATGAAGAATTCCTGCCACTGAAAGTGGTGGTGGGGAAACAGTTCGGTTTCTTCCATTCATCTTTCAACAAATCATTTGGAAGAGATTCCATAGAATCATTTTCTGTAGTGCCAGTGGAAAAAAATCTTCAGCAGGGAGTAGATAACACTTGACCAATCAGAATGAGGCAGCTTCGCAGCTGGTTAATTTGTATTTTTCTGAATTTGTATTTGAGGTTTCATAGACTCAACGTGCCACCTCTTTCACTTAACTTCCTAACATGTAACAACTCCTTTTTTTCAAAGTGTTGAAGAGTTCATTTTGTAAACCTTTAGGAGGTGTTTGTCAGAGACTTTCAGCCTTAGATGACTTTGAAAAGGCAGGAAAAAAGATCATGGAATCAATAATTAATCAACATTTTCAGGGTAAAAAAGTGTTTCTTGTTTAATGGCATTAATTTCTCCTGGTCTTGGCTAACGAGCAGAGAAAATATCCAGGAAGCATATTTGTGAAGAAATGTGTGGCATAAATATGTTTAACTGAAAAATTAGTGTTTTGTTGCTGTTGTTGGAGTGGGATTGGTTTTTTCACACATGGATTTCAGCTCTAACCCCTAATGAACTACAGTAGAAGCTATTCTGTGATTTGCAGTTAAAACATTTCTGGATCAGCCTTTACCCCAGCCCAATACTACAATTTCACTCATTTTTATTGCCAACATTTCTAGACAAAATTTTCTCCAGAGCCTTAATATTCCCTTCTTAGAAAAGGCAGGAACACAGGACGCACTGTGCAGGGTCTAGATGATACCTGGAAAGTTCATGTATCAACAGTTATGACCTGTTACCTGCTCATCCCATGAAATCCAGCAGAGTGGGCATGCTTTGGGTCCCTTCGATGAAACAATGTTACCTGGATCAGCCCATGATGTGTACATTCTCTGTTGCAACACCTGCTTTATGGAACAACATTCCCCCCACCCCAAGATTCAGATGGTCCTTGACCCTACCCTATCCTGAAAACCTGGTAGGTCCCCCAGGTTTTAGCCAGAATGTGGGATGAACCCATCTAGAATTAAAGGTCTTGAATGAAATATGCTCAATTGTTCCGTTATGCTGCTGCTGTTGTTGTTTCCTGTTGAGATATTTATTATCCTTTAATTATTTTTTAAATGCTTCTACAAATTGTAAGTTTCCCCAAGTCACTTTGTGAATTGGGCGGCCATGTACATCAAGTAGATAAATAAATAAGGGCTAATTCTTTAATGTGGAAGCAACGCTTGGTGAGCATGATATCATCTTAATATTCTCAGAAACTGAAATAAGAAGTTTAGGTTGGAATCCTATACATACTTGTTTAGATGTGTTGACCACTGAAATCCAGTCCATATGATTTCAGTTTTAGCTGGCTTTCATAATCTCATCAGCCTTGGCGATTCTAGACATTTTGGCCTCCCTTCTCTTGACTATCAATCATGCTAGCTGTATCTGATGAGAATTACCACATATCTGGAGAAACCCACATTAGAGATGGTTAACTTAGACACACTCAACAGTTATTGCACATAAGCATCAAATTCATTTTCCAGGACAGGAGCGGACTATAATACCTACAGTTGGGATGAGTAGTATTAGAAAGTATTGTGAGCAACCCCAGTAATCCCGTCAGGTGCCATTAGAATGGCAATCCTAAATTGAATGGGTCTTTGGTTTAAATCAGCAGAGCAGGCTCTTGTATTCTTAATATAAAAGCAAACATAATTTGGAAATGCGGACTGAGATCTCGTTCCTGGAAACAGCAGGAGAAACATCACAATAGATTTAAAAAGCCAAAGAAAACAAATGCAGCTAACAGGTCCAACACTTATTGTTGAGAACACCGGCAGGTTAGGGCAACATTCCTGGCAGGGTTGTGTTTGCAGAGTTGGTAATTTCAGTTAGAAATTAAATTTGACCTGAACCACATATCAAGCTGTCAGCTTCATTCACCTAAATTAAGTGTAACTTGTGCCTGAACAATGACAATCAGCAAATTAGTTATTAGGCATTTTTACACAGTAACTAAAGCACTTTTAGAAAACTCTGGAGGCTAATCTTAAATGGAAAGCCAAAAAGTACATCACTTAAAATGTATGTGCGGTGGCATTGATGACAGCTGTCAAGAAGTCCTGGAAACTTTAACTTTCTACCTTGGTAAGAGAGCAATTAATCTCTTTTCCCAAGGGAGTCACTAGAAGGAGAAAAAAGGAACACAGGACTCCCTCTTGGGGGGGGGGAGCAAAGAGGGAGCAGAATAACTGCAGTGCACATTAAATATGCAAAAGGCCATTAGGTGTGATTAAAGATTAATTCTTTGTCAAAAGACAGGCCTTGAGATCATTAAAGGTCATGACTTCAGCCTTAATCGTTTGGCTTATTGTTTTTATTTAATTAGCTCAGCTTAATGAGTCTTCGGTTATTGATGTTGGGTCACTAGAATATTAACCAGGAGCCTCACTGCCTAAAGCTGGTTTTCCTATCAATACTGAGAACACAACAGAGAAGAGAGAGAACATTTACAAGATGGAGACCTTTACCAAGAGAAGGATGGTTCTGATTGTAGGCTTGTGCTCATGTCCTTCAGCTTCCCCATTTCAGGGCCTTGCTTCACTTGGTATAATACATTTCTATGAAATCATTTTGAGATTTTTTTTAATTGCTAGGGCCTTGGTCTATCATAAAGAAGTTCCCAGGACTCAGAATGATTTTGTCCTGACTAATAGTGAAGAACCACGCTGAGACGAAGTGTCAAAGCTCTAGTGTTTATTGTTCTACTCTGCAAGACTGAATCCAGCTAAACTGAAATGAATTAGTAAACACTGAGGGAAAAGGCCCATAAAACTAAGGCAGTGCTTTCTTGACTCTCTTAGGAGGGAACCAAACAGACTCCCTAATGCATTTGTCCCCCTGGAGAGGGCCCCCTCCTTCTCCACCAGCTATCTCCCTGACAGATTTTGATCAAACTGCCTAAGCAAAACACAATGATGAAACCAGTCTCCTGTTTTTTTAATAAGTAGGAACGGTATTGGAGCTACATTTAAAAGATGATTCAGCTTTTCTCTTTGTACCATTTTCATAAAGCATGTATGTTTTTACATGGAAATCAGCCCCTTGACAGGGAGAAGGAGTGTGCTTGTACATGGGTGTCTTTAGGAACAAGGTGGAGGAGAAGACACATTGCATACCCTAGTCTCCATTCCATGGCTTCTATTTATCACAGTTTAAAGAAATTGGGTGTCCAGTCATTGTTTTATGTCTCTCTGATCAGGTAAAGCTCCTGAAATGAGAAATTGAGACAAAGAATATATTTGCCCTCCAAAGTGCCAAAGGCAGATTTCCAACTGTATCAAACTGCTGCTGTTCCAGAGTCAGACCTGGTTTGGAAAAGCACAATCCAAACTCTCAAAAAAGGCTTTCCATGCATGCAGAGCCAGATTTTCAACAGTCTACTGAGGACACCTCTCCTAATCTGCTTCTTAACCCATGAGAAAACATGTCGAAAGAAAGAGAAAGGAGTCAAATAGGGCAATGTACTACTAAGGATATGCTGGCATTAACATACACAGCAGAATACTTTTTTTGCAAACATTTGACTGAAATGAAAATATATGTTATTTCATCGTGCCTGTGAAAAATAAAAAAGTCTCTCTAGAGGTAGTTTGGCACTTGAATCCTTAGTAAAGCTATAGTTTTAGTTCTAAGAGCCTCATGTCCTAAAAGTTCTCCCAATCTCATTTTTATTTCATTTCCGGAAACCTTTGTCTCCCTTTAAAAAACATTGATGGTGACAAGCAAGTATCTCATGTCACTTCTTTTATTAAAATATAGATATATCCTACTTGATGTATAATATATAAGCAATACATTATACAGCAGTTTTTCTCATATTGAAATTTCAGGATCAAAATATCGGTACCTTGGCTTTGTCAGTATTTCATGGTATTTTTAACACTGCTTTGAAATCTTGCTTATTATTGACGAAGTGATGCATTTCAAATAAAAAGCTATCAAACTGGATTCCCATGTCATTATGGAAGTTCTAGGACATCAGAATTTTAAGCATGGTTAAACATTCATGAAGTGAGAAACTTTTTAAGAAAACATACAACTCTCACACTACAGGTTGTAAAGGATTGCAGCAGTTTATGGTATCAAAGTGGTGATTTTAATTCTTATATTAAATATATGCTTGGTTAAAGGAATGTTTATCAGGATTTTTCCCTCTCCTACTCCATCAGTAGTACAGAACTAAAATGCCTTAATAATACAATGGATTAGATGTTTTAATTGACATTTTGACTCCATTTTGCCCCAGGCACTGGATACATAAAAGATGGTTACACTTATCTCTGTGTGTATTATTAGTTAATTGTATAACATTTAAGTCACATGTTAATTGTTCTACTGCATTTCATTACTTGCTCAGACCATGACTTTAAGGGCACAATCTTACAGGACTAGAAATCCAGAAAACACCCACATCTTAGTCTTAGAGGAGACTCAGAACAAGCACCTGTCTATTATTTTTATTATTTACACAATAACGTGAAATCACAGCTGCCAGTTCTTTAGCAGTTTAGCAATATGATTTACAGTTACTAAGAAAAAAGACCTGTTTTTTATTTCATGTTATTGTGGGCATACTTTCCATCAATGTAATGTGTCTTTCGGAAGAAATGGAAAACATACTTCTATTAGTTTCTTATTCTTATTATTCTTATTGAGTTTGCTTAGAAGAAATAAATGCCTGATTTAGTATGCAGCTTTGCTTAATCTCTTTTTAGCTTTTCATGTGCATGTGCCTGTCCCTGTGTGTGGCTTGACTGTTAAAACATCACAGTTATGGGAAAAGCATCATTATACCCATGAATCTAAAGTTGCATTTTTACAAATCTCATCCACTATTAACATTCATTAATACCCAAATAATCCAGCACAATTAGCTTTTCACATCCTCTTGAGCACAAACTGAAAATGGAACATTTTGTCCTTGCCTACTAAATCTTGTAAACTATGTTAGGGTGGGGTGGGGGAGAGGAGTGAATTAAATACATTCTAAAATTATCTTAAAACACCTGGTGCCAGGGTTTATCTCAGATTTACTGAATGTTAAGCTCATTATTTTCTATAATTAATCGGTGCTGAATCAAAATTATATCAGAGTGTATATATAAAAAAGTAGGCACAATGTGTCAATGGACTGCAAAGCTTGGGTATCTACCAGTACCACCTCTTGAGGAACCACTTGAAATGTTTAACTTTCAGTTTTAAAGTAATGTTTAAGTTTTCCTAAAATAGGCTGACCATAGGTCCCGTTTTGAATGGGACAGTCCCGTTTTTTTTAGCATTTTTCAAACATCCCATCGTTTTGATAAAAATCTCAATTTTGTCCCGTTTTTTAAACCCGGCAGGAATGGCATGGAAGGGGGATCCGAGCTGGAGCTGCCAATTGGAGGCAGACCAGAAGAGGAAGCTCTCCCACCTATCAGCATGCGGCAAAGGAGGGTGGAGAGGCGGAGAGGACGGTGGACCAGGGGACAGGGTTTGCAGGTGGGAGCCAATCACATCGACTGGGGAGCGGGGTTTGCAGGCAGGAGCCAATTGCGCAGACTGGGGGCCAGGGACCCCTGTCTTTTTCATGAATATGGAATATTACATAAAACCCCGTCCCGTTTTGCCATCCCAATGTCCCGTTTTTGTCTCAAGTAAATGTGGTCAGCCTATCCTAAAAATATGCTTGAGGAAACATAGCAAGTGTAACTTCAACATGTCTCTACAAAGTTGATACTCTGCACTGATGCAAATAAAAGCACCTGACCAGCTTTGTCACGCCCAGAAAGTTAAGCAATTCTGGACCTTGTTAGTGCACAACTGGGGCACACTAGGAATACCGCACTGGATACACTGGATTGAGAGTAAAAAAAAAACCTCTCCAAAGAAGACAGTGGCAAACAATTTCTATATCGTTCCTGAAAAACCTGCACAGAAACGTCCATGTAATCACCAAGCATTGTCTTCAACAGCAGAGTATTTTTCTTTTTTAGACCAAAATGTGGCCAGGCTTACTGTTATTTTGAGAGCAGATTACATGAAACCAATGTATTTAACCAAGGTTCATTGAACATGCCACATTAGTTTAGACCACATATCACAGTAAGCTTTAACAGATGAATCTAAAATCAAATAAACCACAGTAAGAGTCCCTTGGTATATGTGGGCATAATTGTCAAAGAAGATTGGTGGAATAACAGAATATTTTATAATATCCAGTACAATTCCCTACATTTCTGATGGTTCCAGAAGCCATTCCACTAACAGGGCTACCACATCTGGGATACAAAAATCAAGACAAAATAGGGCTTCTTGCATCTCTCTATTGACATCTAATGGCCATTTGGATTTTTGCAGACTGGATATGATAACCCTTTTTTTAAAATCCATTTAATCATGTCCGATTCTTGGACACTGCCTGCAGTTTTCTTGGCAAGGTTTTTCAGAAGTGGTTTGCCATTGCCATGCCGAAGGAGGGACTAGAACTCTCAGTCTCCTGGTTTGACATTGGCTCCTTCCTAGGGCTGAGAGACAGGGACTGGCCCAAGGTCACCCAGCCACCTTTGTGCCTAAGGCAGGACTAGAACTCACCATCTCCCGCTTTCTAGCCTGATGCCTTAACTACTACACCAAGCTGGCTCTCGTGATAGCTCTACTCAAATCTAAATCTCAGTTTCACATTCTTTCTCAGCCTGTATTGTGTTTGTTGAATTCTGCCTCAGTTTTTATTTTTTTCCCTTAAAATCTGCTTGCAATTCTATATATACATGATGAAATATGTACAGATTTTTGGAAGCAATGTTTCATAATACAATTCATTATATTTATGTTGTCTTCAATAAAATGCAGTAGTGAGCTGGACATTAGTGAGTGGCTAAAATGAATCCTTCCGCCTCTAGATTCCATGATTTTGTCGAAATATTCCCCGCCAGAGGAATCAAAGTATATTTACATTTCAGGAAGCATGAATTAAGTTCCAATAAAATGCAAATGGAACAACTCTCACCTGACCCTTCTTCTTTTCCATTTGTAGTGAAGTAGGAATAATCTGTTGTATTTTTTTAAAATGAAAATATTAAATTTTATTTTACATAATATTGCATAACCTAACCTAACCTAACCTAACCTAACCTAACCTAACCTAACCTAACCTAACATACATAACATAACATAAAACACATACAAAACAAATGTAAATATAACTCTTGCTACTCAACAAACTTTATCTTCCAACTTCACTTCCATCTTCTCTCCTCTCCAACTTTCTCTTCTGCCTCTACCTCCTCTTCAACCTCTAACCTTCTCTAACTCAACCTCCTTCCCCCTCCTACTCTACCTTCTCCATCACAAACTCACCTATCTGCCAAAAAAAAAAAAACGAATAATAAAAAGTGTGACTTCCTTTTTTATTCTTTTATTTTTGATCTAAAAGAATCTGGGTCAAAGGATTCAGTTCACAAAGACATGCTAAGGTATTTTTTTTTTCTCTTACTCACTGGAACCACAAAGTCTGTCAGATTTCTCTTACCAAATAAGGTTTATCTTTGTACTCTTAAAGTGTTTGGTTACCATATATGGTATTCTTGTCTGGCTAGGCTGAGTTTGAGAGGTCACATGCTAATTGGTTACTATGGTGATTGATCGATTATGAGCAAGAAGTTAAGATATATAAAGGTGTTTCTTTTGTCTGCCATACCTCCTCACTTCTGCTGTTTCTTTTGCTATTCAAATGAAGACCTTAAGCCTGCCTGCAACTCTTGTAGGTAAACAGATTGTAGATATGTTCTTGTTTTTTGAATAAATGCAACTTTATTTCTTACTGCAAAAAACTAGTTTATTGATCTCTCTCAATGCAAGCTTCTAAAACTCTGAAATCAAATCAAATTAAAATAATTCATACATATATACCTACTCGTCACACCGTTCCTTTTCAGTAAGCAACAATATGAAAAGTGCAGAAAAGAGTAAGAAATAGTAAGTTAAATTAATTAAAAGTGTGAGGTAAGAAAAAGAAAAGGAAATATAGCTAAATCTAGTTTGCATCAACACCATTCATTTTACCTCGCCATACCTATCCTTGCAAATCATCCTTGCTTCCCCCATATCCACATTCTCCTCGATTCATTACCTTTTCTTTTTCAAACTTCTAAGCTCTTTCTTCCTGAAGTTCCCATCACCTCTACCTCTACCTCTACCTGTACCCAACGTCTCAAACTTTCCCTTCCTCTCAACCCAACCATTCTTCCTTCATGTAGTTCTTTTACCATTCGATCCTTATTCATTCTCCATGTACGCACAAACCAGCAACAACATCCTTACGTTATTTTCATTGTTTACTCTGCCTGAAAGTGAAAGGAATGTGAAAGCATGTGGTAGGAAAGGGGTGATTTTTTACAATTTGGAGGAAAAAAATGGGAAAAGGCTACAGAATGCTTGGTGAGTGCATTGGGGATAATGATTACTAAGGAAAATATAATTAATTTAAAAAGTAATTTTAGTTATGATAAAAGTTTTGTATTATACTGATACCCCTACCTTTCTCCAAAGTAAATATGGGGATGTTCTCCTAACGATCCTGTGTGTAGATTAGGCTAGGAAATTGTAGCAGGGAAGTAAGTCACTCAGCAACAGGTATTTCAACTCAGGCTTGCTATCCAAGTAGAATATATTCTACTAATTCTACCAAAAGCCTTTTTGATTCTATACAAGAGTATGCAACAGCCATCAGAAATTAGCAAGGTCAAGATTGATACCTGCCTGATTAAATATATATCTATGCCTATGTCTTTCCAGGAGAATGAAACTGTTGGCAAAGCTATCAGGGTTAATTTGTATGTTATACGGAACAATTTCCTTAAATCTTCCCTAATAATACGCTGGTTTCTTTGACAGCAAAGAACAGCAAATAGCTCTATTTTTAGACAGCCTGAATGACAATCAAACCCAAATGTGTTTGATTGCCATATCATTAAGTGTGCCCATGTGAGTCTTCGTATGTCACACCGTAATGAGAAGTGGACAGGACCTCATATTGAAGTTACTGCCAAGTTCTTCCCACATTTTCTAACTACAGCCTAATCGTCAAAATACCTGCAAAGTACGGAACCAACTAGCTTTCTTTTGCTGGTGTGAAGTTACAGTTCTTGAAATAATGCAATAAAGAACATTTAGGCAGAGGACCTGGAGAGGGAGGGAGGAGGAAAAATAACACTGAGAGAAATAGAACCCTTTAAAGAATCCATATGTGAATTCATTATGCATGAGACTCAACAAACAGTGCTGTTTTGATGCAATTACTGGACCCCTTAGGTGGTGCTGTAATGCAGACATTTGCAGACAAACCACTGTTACAGTTGGGAGCATGGGTGTGTGTAAAGATTGCTACAACCCTCCCCAGTTTAGGACACTGTTTGGGTGGGGGCAATGCACACAATTTTTGCATTTTCTTCTCTGAGGTCATCAGAAGGTGTAATAATTACTCTTGTTACCTAAGAAAGCAGACACAATACCTCACACTGGGTGTTCTTCTACAAAAGGAGAAAAAAAAAAGTAGTACTGTAATCGATGGCTGTTGTGGGTCTTCCGGGCTGTGTGGCCGTGTTCTGGAAGTTGTGGTTCCTAACGTTTCGCCAGCATCTGTGGCCAGCATCTTCAGAGGGCAGGAGCACAGATAGAAGCAAAATCTCTGTGCCCAGGTAGAGTGGCAATGTTCTATTTATAGAGCTGAATTATAGGAGATTAGGTGGGGTTTTTTGTTGTGTTGAAATGTTAACGAGTGGCTGATGAGCGTGATTAGCATGTTCATTGTGAGAAGTATTCCCATGTCCTGGTGGTTGGACTGAGTTCGTTGACCTTTTGCAGGCTGTGTTTTTCAGGACTGGTAGCCAGGTTTTGCTAATTTTTAAACTTTCTTCTTTTTTATTGTAACTGTGCTGGTGTTTGTGAATTTCAATGGCTTCTCTGTATAATCTGGTGTAGTGGCTTTTGGTGTTGTACAGTATTTCTGTGTTTTCAAATAGGATTTTGTGTCCTGTTTGCTTGAGAGCATGTTCAGCTACTGAAGATTTTTCCGGTTGCTGTAGTCTGCAGTGTCTTTCGTGTTCTTTTATCCTGGTGTGAATGCTTCGTTTTGTGGTTCCGATGTATACTTGTCCGCAGCTGCATGGTATGCGGTATACTCCTGCAGCGGTGCGGGGGTCCCTTTTGTCATTAGCTGATTTTAGCATTTGTTGTATTTTTCTGGTGGGTCTGAAGACTGTTTGAAAGTTGTGTTTTTCCATCAGTTTTCCCATGTGGTCAGTGACTCCTTTGATGTAGGGCAGGAATACTTTGTTTGTGTGGGGCTGTTTTTCTTCAGTTGGATGTTGTTTTCTTGGTTTGATGGCTCTTTTTATTTCATTCTTGGAATAGCCATTCGCCTGTAGGACCCAATTCAGGTGGTTAAGTTCATTGTTGAGAAATTGGGTTTCACAGTTTCGATTAGCACGATCCACCAAGGTATTGATCATGCCTCTCTTTTGTCGTGGGTGGTGATTGGAACTTTTGTGTAGATACCGGTCTGTATGGGTGGGTTTTCTGTATACTTTGTGTCCTAGTTTGAGGTCCGGTTTGTGTATGATCAGCGTATCTAAAAATGGAAGTTTGCCGTCAGTTTCTTTTTCCATAGTGAATTGTATATTGGGGTGGATGCCGTTTAGGTGGTCCAAAAATTTCTCCAGTTCTTCTTCAGTATGACTCCAAATTGTGAAGGTGTCATCCACGAACCAGAACCAGACTGTTGGTGTAATGGGTGCCGATTCCAAAGCCTGTTTTTCAAAGTGTTCCATGTAACAGTTTGCTATGACTGGGCTCAGGGGGCTTCCCATGGCAACGCCATCCATCTGTTCGTAGAACTCATTCTCCCATTGAATTAGTGAGTCCCACTGACCGCATGGGAAAACTGTGCTCCTGCCCTCTGAAGATGCTGGCCACAGATGCTGGCGAAACGTTAGGAACCACAACTTCCAGAACACGGCCACACAGCCCGGAAGACCCACAACAGCCATCGAACTCCGGCCGTGAAAGCCTTCGACAATACATAGTACTGTAATCCTTTTCCAGAATGGCTCAGGTAATGAAATTTCAACCTGGTACCAGATAAAATATCAAGAAGCTCCATCACATTAGGGAGATAAGGAACATACCTACTGTACTTCTAGAGTGGGTAGGTAATAGGAGAATTGTTTTGGAGAATGTGAGAGAGAAAGACCAGGATGAGCATGGTTAGCACTTGTGTGTGAGACCACCAGGAAAGGCTGGGAAGCCAAAATAATATCTTAGAAGAAAGCAGTGGCAAACCACATCTGTAACACTGCCCAGCCAGAAGCCAAAATTGACTTCCAAGCCCAAATAATCTCTCTCTCTCTCTTTCTCTCTCTCTCTCTCTCTCTCTCTCTCTCTCTCTCTCTCTCTTTCTCTTTCTCTTTCTCTTTCTCTTTCTCTTTCTCTTTCTCTTTCTCTTTCTCTTTCTCTTTCTCTTTCTCTTTCTCTTTCTCTTTCTCTCTCTCCATTATGGATCACCATCCTACTAAAATCCACTGAGTAGGACTTGTTCCAGATTTTCTACCTTGGAATAGAGTTGCAGTGGTGGAAGGAATTGGATTGGAAATTGGATGGAAAGGCAGGTATTGTAATGGTATGTGGGAATGACCTTGGTAGACAGGGCAAAGAGATGCAGCCAAGGGAACAGTCAGATAAAAGGCAACTTAGTCCAGAGCAGAAAGGTGGGTGTGGCAAGTGGCTCAAAAGGGACCCTCCCAAGTTTCTTGGGCTGTAAAGGAGATGGCGGGGTGGGGGAAAGAAATGTAATTTCAGACTTGCAAAATTCTGTTAATGTAACCTTAAATAAAATAGAGTTAGCTCATCTGGCTGTGTTTCCTGTCTGGTCTACTTTGCAAGGCTGACAGGTACTGACAATTTCCAACTGCTTCTATTTCTAGTCAGATTACTTTATAGTGTTCTGCAATATAATCTAAATTAAAAAGCAACAATAATGGTCATGTTCAGTGGAGACTGTATTCTTGTCTTAACTAATTCTACTAGCCTTAAATAACAAGGGCCAGGGGACATTTACATTCATTAATTCCAACTTGAACTCTTCCAGAAGTATTTTCTACACTCGCCAAGTCACCTTCTATTGCATCCAACCAACAACATGGTTATATCATTAATGAAATCTAGCTTCACCTTTTACCTCATTGCTAGAGAGGTAATTCTATCATCTCCTGAGTTGGAGAGGCCCATATTGAGCAAAAGCTGCATCCTTTTAGGAGTCCACATGAATGGATTGTTGTTGAAAAGCTTCTTAGGGAGGACTGCTTTGTTGTGTCAGCCTAAATGCTCAGGAAGATTGTATCTCAGAACCACAGAGGAGAATGCAGCTGAGGTTCACATAATATAAAGGTGTGAGGGCACCCTCTTTCAGAATTTCTAAGCTACTTTTAACAACTCAGCTAGTTGGAAGAATTTACCAACTGTTGGCTTTTACAAACTTCATTTTTTTTTGTTTCCAGGGGGAGATTGGAAGAGCCAGATTAGAACATAAATCTACAAAATGCCTTAACAACCCATCAAAATAATTGCTCTCTCCTGTCTTTCTCCCTAAAACCACTTATTCATCCGTTCAACTATTAAGTCTCCATTTTAGGTCAGGTTCTCATGGAACTGCATGGATCATTGCTTCTGGAGGTCAGTTCCAGTCAAAAAAGGGCTCTAACATGGAATACTGTTCAGTTGTCTCTATTTCAGTTTCAAAACTGAAAATATTGAGAAGAATATTTGGCTCATGTATTTGCACCTAGGCACCAGTGACATGCAAATCAACTTTACAATATCATGGTACTAAGTAGGATATTTATTACAAAGCATGGGGGAGAGTAATCATTTTGAATTGAAAAATAGCTATTGTACCATATGCCAGAGGATTTGGAGGAGGGAACAGCTGGAAGACAATAATCACCATGTAAATAACTATATCTGTCATATTTCTGAAAGTGAAGGACAAGGACATGGATGACAAGAAGAGTTGGAATAAGAACAATTCACTGCAATACTGAACTAGTTGGAAAAGGTGGGATAAAGGGAACTTTCTGCAACATGAAATCTGAAATATTTAATGGTTCAAGTGACTGCCAGGTTTATTTAGGGAAAGAAATTGGTCTATTTGGGGAATGACTGATGACCTGGGACTTTCTACTGCATGGTACAAAGAACATTTTATCCAGGGGGCTGTCTAGTCCCTTTGCTCCAATGCTCAAAAGTTTTAATAAAATATAATCTAGGGTGGGGAAAATAATTTGGGAAGGACAAGCCAACTCCCGAAAGGGAGAACAGCATTTCCGATTCTCAGTCAATCACCACACTTTAGTGAGCATTCGATGCTGAGCCCAAACGATATGAATGTAGGAATTCTGAAATGCTAATAACAGAAATCCATGCAGCTTTTAATTAGTTTATAGCAGAGTGGAAGCATCCAGCAACTTGTACAAGGCTTAATCAGTTCAAAACACAAAATAAACACACTTCACACGTTAATGTAAAGTTACATAAAAATAGCTTACAGTTTATTGTAGATTAGTTCCATGGTAGAAATGGTCCATGCGTGTGAGTGATATGTTCTGACAAAACCCACAGTCTTCTTAATGTGGCCTTGCTGAATCCAGGTATGAGCCACGAGGACAGCCATGGCTGCCCATCCTCCCTGGTGGAGATCCAAATGAAAAAGGAGAAGGAAAGGAAGGGGAGGAACAGGAAATTGGGATTCAAGTCCCTCCCACACAAAGCAGTAAGATTAGGTTGCAGCAGAGCTGCCCCTTCATCAAGCTTGTGTGAGACGTGCTTGGTTGAAACCCGATATCTCTAACAATGAAGAGAGGATGGCTTCCTTTTTTCCATTTGGAATAGCATTTCAGCTGACAGGTTGCCCAATTTGTTTTCTCCTGCCCTAAAGTTGGTGGAGCAGATGCAAGTTTGAACTGGTCTTCCGTTAAGTTTCTTGCTTGAGAGGCAATCAGAATTGCAACTGGGGGTGTGGGGAGAGGGAAGAGGCCATTCAGGCCTGCAGGGGTTATACAGGAGAGAACATGGCGGTAAGGGGGGTCTACTGTGAAGACATCCACAGGTGGGCAGAAGGGAGAACTAAGTACCTTCCTCATTCAAGACTGGAGACAGAGCTGCCTCTCATGTGCAAATTGTCCTGGGAGTCAACCCTAGAGCATCTCATGGTCACCTTCTCCTGTGGAGAACTGCACAGGTCAGAATTATGATAGGGATGAGTTATTGCCTAATGCAGATAACACCCTGACTCCATCGCTCCTTCTTAACCAAGTGTGCAATGGTGATAAAGCTTTCATCATATTGTATGGTGGGGGACACATGATACATTTTCAGCTGCTAAACATTTGCTTAGAGAGCCAATTTGGTGTGATGGTTTAAGGCACTAGGATAGAAACCAGGAGACCAAGTGTTCTAGTCCCACCTTAGGCACGAGGCCAGCTGGGTGACCTTGGGCCAGTCTCTGTCTCTCAGCCCTAGGAAGGAGCCAATGGCAAACCAGGAGCCTGAGAGTTCTAGTTCCCCTTTGGGCATAAAAGCAGGCTGGGTGACCTTGGGCCAGTCACACTCTCTCAGTCTTAGGAAGGAGTCAATGGCAAACCAGGAGACTGAGAGTTCTAGTCCTGTCTTGGGCATGAAAGCCAGCTGTGTGACCCTGGGGCAGTCCGTGTCTCTGAGCCCTAGGAAGGAGCCAATGGCAAGCCACTTCTGAAAAGCCTTGCCAAGAAAACAGCAAGGTGTCAACACTAACTTGAAGGCACACTCATACACACACAAACATTTGCTTATATCTGCTGTGCATAATGAGCTGAAGCTGTTTTAGATTATCTCAGTACTTGATATAATACTGCTATGCATATCCCACTTTCCTGACAGGCAAAAAAATTTCCAGGACCCATCATATCTTTGTATTTTGTCACTTTTAGAATTGAATTACTGGAGTTTTACATTCAAAATATAATAGTTATGTGCATTTCATTATTCTATAAGTTGAGCAAGATTTTCACATTAAACACTGCTAAAATAAACTCAAAGTTGACTGTTCCTATCTTCCAGAGAACTTTGGGATTTTAAGGTTTTAAAGATAATGGTATAGCTAAGGCTGAATCTCAGGACTGGAGTCCAGAGAACTTCACAACGAAGGAGGTGGGGATGGGGGACAAAAATGGCCATCCAGACAAAATAAAGGCAACTCCCCCCCCCCCCCCCACAAAAAACCCACTAGTGAATCACTCCTGTAATACTACCAAGGAAACTGTATGGATGTTCATCAAATTACCAGGAGTTGAGCTTGACTTGAAGGAAACTTTTTACTTTACACATCTATGTGCTTGACTGCATGCTTCCACACATACATGCAAACATACATGCACATGTATACAGAACCAAGTATCTCCATGAATATGGTGCTCATTTTCTAATATAATGTCATATACACATACAGGCACAATGCTTTTCAGTGGCAAGATGGGGGGGGGCTTCCCTAGATAAATATGTTTAGCAACAGGTTCACCATCATTATGAAGATGTTTTGGTTTTAATAAGCTGCAAATATGAAACTGCAGGTATTTGAAGATGATTTTTAATGAGGGTTAGCAATGGTTTCCATTTTGTTACTGTTTTATTTCTTTTTGTCTGTAAGATAGCAGCATTGCAGATAGCGGGTAGATTATTCTTTTAGATCTTTGTGTTGGTGTATGTGTGTGTGTGTACGTGAAGTTTCCATGAAGTCAAGAAAGGAAATGAAAAAAAGATGGGGGTGGGTAGGGGGAATAGCAGTTTGAACAGAAAGACCGTCCTGATAGTCAATTATTCTCATTCATTTTATGGGGAAAAAATATGTTTTAAGTTCTTTCCCAAAGGAGAAGAAAATGTCAGGAAACTTCTCAGAATAGTTTTATGTTTACCTTGATTGCATGATTAGAGAGGCTGGGAGTATTTTGCCTTTCACTGTAGAGCTATTCTCTTTGTGAGCATCTGAAGTCTCTGGAGTGATATATGTACACCTTCAAACCTGTATGATAGGACAGAATGTCAGACACCCTTTGTGATATATTTGTGAAGTAGGTACCATGTTGTGGGTGATTTACAGCAATTAATAAATCTCAGCCTGAGCACTCACAGATTAACAGATTTCCTTTTCTACGGAAAGGTCCCCTTTCCAAACCCTTAACTAGGCCTAGTAAGGGGGCACAACCACATCCCAGGGTAAGCAAACTAGCTAAATAAATAAATGAAGAATCCAGTAGATTTCTTAAAAGAATCCAACCGAAGAATGAAAATGATTAGTTGCAGTTGAAAAGGAAACAAAAGATAATCTTTGCTAAGAAAATCTTATCCAATGAACTACTGATCAGGAGCTTTAATTTTCAGTGAAGCATACAGGACTTTGACATTCTTAATCTGTAAATTAATGTAATCTGTAAAATTTCTATTTTTTCTTCACTTGCTTTATTTGCTGCTGTCATTTATTGTTCAATCATCATATGGAAAAGCAAGGTACAAATAAAGTGGTGGACAAGATAAAATATCAGATTAATTAAACAATTAAACACAGACTATTAAATGTCTATGGGGGGTTTAAGAGGTATACAAGTAAACTAGACCCACAGACCACAGCTTGAGTTATGATTGCTCTTTCTGGACTCATTACATTATCAGTGTATAATGTAGCAATTATTCACAGTCACATGCATCAGTCAAAGAGATCCTCTCTCTACACAGGGACTAGAACACCTAGATTACTTCTTGGATGTGGCTAAAAATTTACAACACCCTAAGGAATTGCATGATACCACCCAGAACTTCGCCCTTCGCATGGCAATAAATAACTCTTTAGCAAAGCAAACACTCATATGCTTAGCAGTGGAAGATTCAAGGGTGAGGTTCAGATAAGTCCAGGGTTTCAACTCTGTCCCTTTCTCCTTTCCTTACATGGTAACAGAATTTTTGCCACCCATTTCCTGGCCTTGAATGTTCAGGTCACTTCTCCAATATTTTGAAAACAGTCTTGTCTGCCTCTGCCTCTGCATCCAGTCTTGCTAGCTTCATCTCTCACAATAGCTGTCATGTTGACTCTTACCCTTGTGCAACTGGTTGGCTGCAGATTTGCAAGTTCCCCCGGGCATTTCAGAAAGATGCATTGTAGCCTGAATATATAACGGCAAGACTTCTTTATAAACATAGAGCTACTCTGAATCTTCGCCCAATGAGATTAATAATCTGGGATAACAGACACCATGTATCTGAAATGAAATGTGAAATTAGCTAGAGCAACTGTTCAGATGCTACTTTTAGTTAGAATTGCAGCCACAATGAGTGACAAAAATAGACATCTGCTTATTTGCTAAAAAAAGAAAGCATGGAGACACAGCTCTTACCTATTGTCAGAGCAATGGAATTCCATCTGGCTGTGCCATAAATTCATATTTTAGCAATTTAAACATTGCATTGTTAGCAAGTAAGTACAGTATGCATAAAATCTATCCATTTATTTTTACAGTTATATTCACCTTCCACAATATTGTGTCACATGTCCAAGACACTTCCAATGTCATGCATAAATCATTCTTGTGCATCACATGCACAATTAGCTTAATTATGCATCCATCCCCATTTTACTTAAATGCTTATTGTTACCCACCAATGATCAGCAGACTTCTGGCTTAACTGATCATTATTAGTCATGCAAAAAGACAGGTTTCTAATTTAATTACACTCTGACTTAATTGTGCATCTTCCTAATTCAGAAAAACAGACCTAATAAATATTATATCAGTCTGAAGGTTTGTGACCCAACTGCTTTAATCATAGAAGTGAAAAACATTCTGGAAAAAGACTGTAAACACAGGCCAAAAGCAACGTAATGAGAAACATTAATTAATCTTAAATAGGAATATCTTAGATCTCAGTTACAAGTTGGCACAAAACAATAATTGCATGGTTAACATTTAGCTCAAATCCACATAATTTCTCTGAAGGTTCAATAACACATATTTTGCTTATGAACCTTACCTGCACATAGTATTTTTATTGCAACTAATGTGATCCAGTAAGGGGCGTGGTGGCTCAGCGGGTAAGATGCCAGGCTTGTCGATCGGAAGATTGCAAGTTCGGAGGTTCGAATCCCTAGCCCCGCGTGACGGAGTGAGCTCCTGCACTCGCTCCAGCTCTTGCCAACCTAGCAATTTGAAAGCATGCAAATGCAAGTAGATGAATAGGTACCACTTTGGTGGGTAGGTAACAGCATTCTGTGCACGTCATGCCGGCCACATGACCGCGGAAGCGTCTTCGGACAACGCTGGCTCTTCATCTAACAAACGGAGATGAGCACCAGCCTCTATAGTCGGACATGACTGCACAACTGTGTGGGGGAAACCTTTACCTTTAATGTGATCCAGTACTCTTTCATAATTTCAAAAACACCCTACTGTTTTCCCACTATTCATAGACATTTATAAAACCAATCCATTGATTTTGTTTGCATCAGGCACTGAAGGGGAAAGAAAAAGTTAAGAGAATTCTGAAAAACAGATTGTGTTTTGTTCTGTTCTCATAAATACATGTACAAACTCATCAAAATCAACTCCAGAAAATTCCAGAGACTCATAAAGAAAGCATCTCAATCTCACAAATGAGAACAACCACACTTCATGGGACCTTGAGAAATTACCATTCCATGCTTAATGACAATCTGGTAATATTTCTTAGGTTTGCCCATATTTCTTATATCTTACAAATTAGCATCATTTACAATCCATCACAACTTGAAGTTTACTGGAGAATCATGTAAAACTCAATCCCTCATTGAGTTTCCCTGAACTCCGTCTCAGTTACCCTTTCTGATTTTGCCCCCTACAAACACAATTAACCCTTCTCAGGAAATAGGGGTAAGTTCAGGATTTCTCCCCAAGCAGCCACTATGAATAGAGCCGGGATCATCAAGGGAAGATAGATAATGCCATGCCATGTTAAATGCTCATTATGCCCTCCAGAAGACATGCTCCCCACTGAAGCTATCAAACATTTGCCAAATGTTTTAAAAGACTGCCAAAAGAACTAGACAGGTCAGCCATATTGTACCTCATCTAAACATGAGAAGACTTATTCCTGCATTAATCAAGAAATTACAGGATGGCCTTGCCCATGGATTCAATATGTATGTCTGAAGAGAAACTCATATGCTTCAAGACTTATTCAGAGATGACAATTTTATCCAATGGGATCCCTGATTGTGCTGGTAGAGATAGATGAGAGAGAGAGAGAGAGAGAGAAATAAAACAGGAAATCTAGAGAAAAAAATACTTAGGTCAGGCAAGCTCTGAGTATTTCCAAGATACTATTATTGAAAATATAACCAATAAGAATAGAGATGATAGATAGAGATAGAGATAGAGATAGAGATAGAGATAGAGATAGAGATAGAGATAGAGATAGAGATAGAGATAGAGATAGAGATAGAGATAGAGACAATAGAGACAATAGAGACAATAGAGACAATAGAGACAATAGAGACAATAGAGACAGAGACAGAGACAGAGACGATAGAGACAATAGAGAGACAGAGACAGAGACAGAGACAGAGACAGAGACAGAGACAGAGACAGAGACAGAGACAGAGACAGAGACGATAGAGAGATAGAGATAGAGATAGAGATAGAGATAGAGATAGAGATAGAGAGAGAGAGAGAGAGAGAGAGATAGAGATAGAGATAGAGATAGAGATAGAGATAGAGATAGAGATAGAGATAGAGATAGAGATAGAGATAGAGATAGAGATATATAGACTCTTCTCTGGGAATATGGACTCAACACTAAGTCAATCATAGAAGATTCAAGGCTGCCCTAAGCCAGTTTGCTATCTAAGGGAAAATCAACAATAAAACCATCTCTGCAAATTAAGGCCACAGAACTATCCAGGTTCTTTGAGCACCAGAGACAAAAAATCCTAAACTGCACTGACAGCAATAGTAAAATATATCAACCTTACTGCGATATTTAATACCATATTTTTGAAGCATGTAGCTCATTCTTCCTGAACAGTTTCAACTGAGCCATTAAACCCGGAGGAGGCCCAGCTCTACCATTAGGCAGAATGAAGGAAATGGCTCAGTTCATGTCTCTCCATATTTTCCTCAAAGTCTGGTCTGATCACCTCAAACCCTCTGAGTAAAAGCACAGCCACACAAAGAAAAATACCTCACAGGTTTTATTCTTCAATAATTGGAGGAATATGTAGAAGATGAAAAATAGGTGTTTAGCTCCCCCCCCCAATGAAATAGGTATCTGAATTTCCTTTAAAATGTAGAGGAAGTCAGGAATCCTTTGGACAATCCTCTCTTCTTATCTCCATCTTTTAACTGGCTAATGAAACTTTAAGGCTTTCAACATGCTAAGTGTAACAAAGCTCCTGAGATGAGTAGTAAGCAAAGTCAAAAGGACATTTCCAACTCAGAAGCAGTTAGTCTTGGACACAAGGGAAAGTACACAATGTGTTTGTTCTCACATTGAACTGTACTTTAGGGCCTTAATAACCTTCTTAGTAGTGCTGCACTAACCGCTAATCAATATCAATTATTTTTCTTCTCTATAGAAAAAAAGATTTGTTAACCCCTTGAGAGCAATATCCTTCTGGAACAGGGAAAGAAGAAAAAAAAAAGAAAGGTAGTTCTTCAACAAAGACATGCCACACGGCATAATATAAGTAAGTCTCTCCAGATCCAAATCTTGTTAGGAAAGGAAGTCATGTTGGACGTTTTTTCGTAGTATGTCCTCTACTTGCCCCCAATTTCAGTACTACTGCTGACTGGGAAGAATCAGATCCCATGTGAGGAGAATGTGAAACCCAGGGTTGTATAGAGATCTAGCTACTGTATGTTCATGTTATATTATATTAACAGACTCAAGCTAGAATCTGAAGGACTCTTCCTGAAGAACACAAAGCCACCACTCACTTGCATGATTTTGAGAAAAGCTAAGCAATGAGGCAGACTTTCTAGTTGCTTGAAAACCACAACTATGGTAAATATTCTCCTGTTTAAATGTTGGGGTTTAAAAAAAAAACCCTAAGCATTTTAGTGGAACAGTATATAACTCTAAACAGTATAAGCAGGCCAATGTGGAACCTTTAAGGCTTCTACATTCTACCATTGTTTCTTCTGATTATCTTATATTCAATCCTGACCCTTCATCTCAACCTCAGAGGAAAATACAGAGAACGAGATGGCACCATTGGACACTACTGTCCCTCACTCCTGGAACTTCCAGGCCAGAAAAAGGAAATTAACTAAATTCCTTAGACTCAGAAAGCATGCTTTCAATGCAATCACCAATCAAAGAATCAAGATGATGATGATGATGATGATGATGATGATGATGATGATGATGAGTCAAGTGTAGCAAAAATGGAAAGTATGTATTTAAGAGCAGAGTTTGCAGCTCAGAAAATACAGGACTATGTTTCTGAAAGTCTGGACAATGTCTCCTGAAGCTCTGGAATTTTGGCTAAGCATAAGAAAATGAAATTCAAATGAATGTGTAGATTTTGGCAAGAACAGCTGAGAAATAAAAATAAAGGTCAGTGTTCAATGTTGCCTCCCCAAGTGCTCATGGAAAATTTCAAGTTATTTCAGTAATAATCAAATTAAGCCTCACTTATGAAAATGCCCTCATTTTCTCCCATCCAAATTGTACTACTAATGGACTAGAGTTTCTTTAATTATTCCATTCATAATATCAGCCAATGAACAATACAGCCAGTCGAAGACGCTGATCCAGATCTATGGCGTTTTGGCTGGCATTATCAAGATATTGCTTTAGTACAGCACATTAATCTGTCAGCTCAAATATTTAGGTTTTGGAGTGTAAATATCAAATCAATGAACAGTCAACATGGGAACTGTTTCACAATATTTCCAATCAACCAAAATTCCAGCTTTGTTTTGGGATCCCCTACACTTTGTTTGCAAGAACATGATGAATGATGAGAACAGCAACACTAATGATACTTGTTTTGGATCCCTTGTCTTACTTTATGCTCTCAGACACATTAGAAATTAAATATATTTTAAATTTCACAATGATCTTTTAGAGACTTGTTTCTCATTTACCACAATATGTCACCATATGGGAATAAATTGAAGAACAAGATGTATTAATTTGATGGGAAAAAATCCTAAGACATAATGAGCCTCTACTGGAACAGGAGCCCTCTGAGTAATATATTTCAAAGTGATGCCAATTACGATAGTTATGGAATAAGAACAATCACATAACACAATCTGGAATATGATTTTACAAAGCTATTTTTGATCAAATAAATGATAGGACTTTGCAATGTTCTGCATAAGATGCATTAGATTGGAATTTGTGTTTTCATAAAGGTAATGTTACTTTCAATTCTAACTCAGTTCTTGATCAATTCATCCACGTGGTTTTATTGACCACCATACCAAAGTGATGTGTCATTGCCTTTTTGTGAGATGTGTTTTGATTTCCCAGTCTACCCTACGGTCCTGTGGTTCCCTGGCAGTTTCCTATCTAAACACTAAGTAGGCCTGACCCTTTGGAGGATTAGCCAAAGCCAGCTGGATGTTACCACCTTCTTCTTAGTAATTAAGTTAATATTCTAATTCAGACATTGCACATATGCTGTATAGGACAGTCTTATAATGAAATATACCATCACTAGTGTATTTCTGAATAACCCCCTCTAGCAAACTGAAAAGGAGTTCCTTAACCAGGTGTACCTGCTCTAAGAGAAGATCCTCAAATATTTGGGATGATCACTCAGCGAGATGTTTCAGCTCCTGGAGTCCCAGGGCATCTGTTCTGTGAAGGGGCTTGCTTTCCTAAGGGGACCATGGGTTGGTCTGGTTTGGTACTATTGTGAGGTTAGTGTGATCAATATGATTTTGGAGACAGGACCTGCTCTTCCTTCAATGCATTAGTCCCCAGGAGAAGAGTAGTGTGTGAATCATATTGAGGATGGGTACTAGTTCCTTTGCATAGTCTTCTAAGGGATAACTGTTTTGATTTGGGATGCTGACGTGAGGAGCACATAATGAAGCTAAACATGACTTTATGGCAAAGTTTCCCAATATATATTTGGTTTTAGGAACTGCAGGTAAACAGTCCCAAAAAATTAGGACATCAAACATCCGTTTTCCTCTTCTTTAGCCAAAGAGAGAACCAATTTAGGTGAGAGGAGAATATATATATATATATATATATATATATATATATATATATATATTTATTTATTTATTTATATTTCTAACTTATATCACCGCCCCATCTCCCCCCATTCCAGAGGGGACTCTGGGCGGTTTACACCAAGCCAGCAATTAAAACATATAAAAATTTATAAAATAGAATACATAATTTAATTAAATATATAAGATCCAAGAGGCTCTGATGTTAGGCTTTAAAGAACCCTATGGAGCAAGCCAACCCCAAGAGGAGCTATTACTCCCCCCATCCCAAGCGAGGTGGCAGAGCCAATACTTTAGGGGAGAGAAACTACATAATTTTCTTTTTAAAAAACCTGGGAAAGGCATACAGATCAACCTTTGGAAAGACCTCCCACCCTTTTCTCTCTATATATCAGAAATGGAACAGATATTGTTGGTACAGGAGGTTTTAAACTTCATCCTGAATATATTTGTAATTCAACTCAACTATTAAAAAACCCAAAAGCCCCTTCACACTCTCTCTCACTGAAAAGCAGCCAAAGAAGCCTGCAGTGAGGAAAGATATTCTGCTCAAAAATTGTTCTCTCTCCCTCTCCCTCTCCCTCTCCCTCTCCCTCTCCCTCTCCCTCTCCCTCTCCCTCTCCCTCTCCCTCTCTCTCAAACACACACACACACAGACGTTTTTGACCCAAGAAAGGAATATTCTAAACGCATAAGTAAACATCCATAATACCACATACAGAAATTTCTCCCCAGTGAATTGTTTAAAATATATTTTAACTATATAAAGACAGTTTTTCTTGTTCTGATTGTATTATATTGCCTGGATGTGTTTCATATCAGCTCTGCTATTTGTTGCAGTGATTTATAATGTTTTGTTATCTAATCTTTCTTTTGATTGTTATATTTCAAATTATTTTAGAATGTTCATATCCCAAAGGAAAAAATTGCTACTTTAAGGGCAAAAAAAATCAATGAATGAAAGTTTGTTTAGGTGACAAAAATTTGTCTTCCTCTTTTCTCACTGCAGCCTTCTCTTACTCTGACCAATATGTGCAGGAGGCTCTTCCAGTTAGAGCAGGGTTTCTCAACCTGGGTTCCGTGGCACCCTAGGGTTCCATGAGAAGTCACTCGGGGTTCTCTGGGAAATCATGGTTTATTGAAAAAATATTTCAAATTCGGGCAACTTCACATTAAAGAGGTAAGTTTCATTCTTTGTTTTTAGTTTAAGAACACTGTTAATGCATCCATACAGGCCTACCCATGAAACGAATATAATAATTTTGTAACTTGTGGCCTATCTTTGAGCCTGAATGTGCAGGGGTTCCCCGAGGCCTGAAAAATATTTCAAGGGTTCCTCCAGGGTCAAAAGGTTGAGAAAGGCTGGTTTAATGGCAGGAAAAGGGGCAGCATTGTTTAGATGCTTGGAAACCAGTTTTCTGCATCAGCCCTGTCATGAACACGGCTTCCTTGCTTGCTGGGCAGGCTGAGACATTCAACATACTTTCACAAGAGGGAGAGATCTACCAAGTGCACAAAGACAGGTGACCCCATCTTCTCCCTCTGTAATGTGCAGGGGTTCCCCAAGGCCTGAAAAATATTTCAAGGGTTCCTCCAGGGTCAAAAGTTTGAGAAAAGCTGAGTTAGAGAGAGGGGTGTAGGAGGAAGCAATGCAAGGAAGAAGGAACTATTCCTTCCAAATCCTCTTTATCAAAGCATTTCCATCACTGAAATTACCTTCCCAGGGGCCACCAGCCCAAGCCATTGAACACACCACTTGAATGTCCTCCACCTTGAGTGGACCTTTGCTCCTTCCATCTCACCAATGGTGGGGGGAATGTTAAAAGTAGTTGCTATTTAGCATCCCATCTCTTTCGATCTTCTATCACCATGCTTTTATCACAAAGTATTTTTTTAAGATGACAATTCTGTGGCAGGGCATCCAAGATGCCTCACAGAGCAGTCACAGACCCAAAGCATTAGGAGAAGCATATTCCTAAAACTTCCTTTTTGGAAGATGCTAGACATGATTTCCTTTCATGAGCACCTTGGTAATTGTGGAGGAGACATTGCAGTCCTAGGATCACTTTCCAGAGATTAGGTCTTCAGTGATACAGTGGATCTTCTTAGTGAAGGATTCTCCTGCATATATTTAAATTAGATTTGATTAAGAAGAATTTTGTCAGTGATTCTTGGGGAGAAAACTGTAGCACAGGGATAAGCAAACTGAAGAGCTCCAGATGTTTTGGAGCACAACTTCCATTCATTCAATTGGCCATATTGGCTGAAGATGACAAAGTATCTGGAGGACCCTTTCCTCTAATCTGTACATTGAGGCTTCTTCAGATGAAGCTAAGGTACTGAAAGGGAAGAAAAAACAGAATGGATATTTAGGATTTATACATTCCTTTGGAAATAAACTTGGGAAGTAGCCAACACAACACACCATCTTTAAGAAATTCATTCTGGTTTATTACGGTCACTGACCAGTACAAGATTCTACAAGGTATACTCATTGAACCTTACAATATGCACCATCTGATTTAAAATAGTTTTAAAATTATAACTTAAATTACATTGTTCCAATTAAAAATTAAAATACATTCAGACCACAATGTGGATGAGCCCCTTAATCAAATTTAAATATGCTCTATCTTTAAGAAATGAGTTCTGCCCTCCTTGCATAGATTTTCTTAATATTCTTAGCAGATGTAATGTTAATAACAAAGGAAGTATTAAGAGCCAAAACAATAATATAACAGCATACAGACCAGTAACGAGGCAATTGTGATTCCATTGAATTGCACCATATACAGTATGGGCTGGAATGCTATCTACCTAACACAATTTTAATAGGCACTGGAGCTAATTGTGTTTTTCTTTTGCTTATGACCAATTCCTTGTTCCTCTTCTCCTTGGCTTTGAGCTTAATGGTCATGCTTTGCACCCAATTTACTGTATTTGTGATGGAAATCGATTTCAGTGTTTCACAGGAATCAAGAAGGTTCACCAACTCTCAAGTATACTGTCAATAAGCAACAGTCTTGTTGTACGATTCTCTCATTTACCTGATCAATTGTAAAGAAATTGTTTGCAATTGGGGAGATTGTAATTTTACTGTAATAATTACAGAAGATCCATATTTATTTATAGCCAAGATGAGAACCAAATAGTTAGTGAATTGATTGTTTGGCACTGTTATTCCTCCTGCTTTAATTTTGCACTAATTATTAGAGATAAAGCTTTCAGCATGATTAAAGTGTAGAAGGAATTTAAGAGGAAAGTAGGAAGAACAAGCATTATACTTCAACAAATTTGAATGGCAGACAGATATTTTTAAAGGCATTATAATGTTTTAGATGAGGAAAAAAAAGATTTGCATGAACATGCGTGCGCGCGCACACACACACACACACACACACAACCACTTCTGTTTCTCTGCTGCTGCGGCCTTGTCCTGTTTTTCTAGACCTGTGTATTGTTGGCTGCCTGCCTTCTAGTCCTGCCTGTTGGATTATGCCTAGGATTATGCCTAGATCTTGGGCCAGACTCTGGACCTCTGGATATTTGGACACTTGGCTTTAACCCCCACTGGCACCACTGGTGCTGCACCCAGGCTACCACACAAGATCTCCCCTTCCCTGTATTTCTCCTGGAAATTGTGCGCAACTGCCTAGCTAGGCATTCTCTCTGCCTCTCAGTTGCTTGAACACAATCCCATCATTAAACCAGTTTCAACTTGCTACATTGTGATTGGTCAGTCTAGAACAGGACAATCTGCTCATATCCTGCAGGATTTTGGAATCATCCATATCCATTCTCGGGCTCAGAAAATACCATTACAGCATCTGCCAGCACCCAGCAGAAGACACTATCACCACCTATTTCAACATTCCATCAGGATTCCGAATCTGGCCTCAAACTTGGCTGGAGTTAAATTGCATATGAGTAAAGAGATGTAGACGGTTGGCGATACACTCCACAATCATCAACTTCTTGTGCACTTTGCCCTCTTGGATCTTAAGCTTCTGACTTCAGATGCTTTCAGTGGGCTTTCTTCTACTCCCATACATACAGTATAGTCTGCTAATGAAGAGAGTGAGGAAGATGACTTTGATGGAAATATGTAAGAACCTTTACCTAGGCAAAGGGGCTGGAACCTTTTTTAAGCCCTGAGAAACAAGATAATATTTCAAAATGGCTCAGACAGACACCTCCCTGATTCACTGTATGTATGTATGTAAGTATATGTACATTTGTATTTATATGTGGGAAAGATTGAAGGCAAAAGGAGAAGGGGACAGCAGAGGATGAGATGGTTAGATAGCATCACCGACGTAATGAACATGAACTTGAGTAAACTCCGGGAGACAGTGGAGGACAGGAAGGCCTGGCGTGCTATGGTCCATGGGGTCATGAAGAGTCCGACATGACTTAACGATTGAACAACAAGAACAAAAATGTGTGTAAGCCAGTGTCATAGTGGTTAAGGATACTGGATCAGGACAGAGAGACCAAGTTCTAGTCCACCGTCAGGTATGGAAGCCAGCTGGATAACAGGATCAGTCTCTCATTTTCTCTCAGCCCAAAAGCCAATGTGACATAGTAGTGAAAGTGGAGGTCTAGGAGTTTTGTTCTAGACGTTCCTTATGTATGGAAACTGGCTGGGTGATTTTGGGCCAACTGCTGCACGACTGCACAAATGTGTGAGGGGAACCTTTCCCTTTCCCTTTTGCTGTCTCTTATCCCTAGACCCTGTCTGCATATGCATGCATGCACGCATATCCTTTACATATTAAAAAAAATTAAGAAGCCCTCTAAAAGACATCACTGCTATCACTACATATTAATCAACATGTATATGCAAATGAAATATATGTACTATAAAGCAGTCTGCCTGTTATCTTTTAATTACCATGCATAAATAACTAAAATATATTTTAATGAGTAGATTAGCAAAGAAGAAGGACAAGGGGTGGAGGAGGGGAAAGATAGATAGAAGAGGACCCAGCAGTTTGATTCGCTATATGTTACTGTCTGTATAAATAATGTGCATTTCCCCAAAGATAAAAAGTGTGTTATTGATAGTCATAGCTATAAGCAATATTTGGTCTCAAGTTTATCCATTATATTTACCCCTATAAATTTGTAACTTAACATACACTATTTGGCATTTATTAAGAGGTAACCACTATTACTTCTTTCATGGCTAATGCAGCATTTGCCTTCAAGAGCTACTTGATTTATATGCTAATACAGGATTCCTCCATTAATATACTGAATATGAGAAAGTCTGTGGAAATGGGGGAGAGAGAAAATTACAGTTTTTAGAATAATCTTATGCATGTTGATTCAGAAATAATTTGTAGTTTGGAACTTATTCCCATATAGGAATAGAGTTTAACATATATTGGGATTTTATTGTAGTTTTTTTAATAATTGTTACTTTATTGTTGTATGCCGCCCAGAGTCGTGTACGAGAGTTCTAGTCCCGCCTCAGGCACGAAAGCCAGCTGGGTGACCTTGGGCCAGTCCCTCTCTCTCATCCCTGGGAAGTAGCCAATGGCAAACCAGGAGACTGAGAGTTCTAGTCCCGCCTCAGGCACGAAAGCCAGCTGGGTGACCTTGGGCCAGTCCCTCTCTCTCAGCCCTAGGAAGGAGCCAATCGCAAACCAGGAGACTGAGAGTTCTAGTCCCGCCTCAGGCACGAAAGCCGGCTGGGTGACCTTGGGCCAGTCATTCTCTCTCAGCCCAACTCACCTCACAGGGTTTGTTGTTATGGGGAATATAGGAGGAGGAAGAAATATTAAGCGGCTGAGAAATTTGATAAATAAATAAATAAACTGGAAATAATTCCTATTGAACTGAGTAAATGTAATTTTTATTAGACCTACATAATATTGCTTTGGTTAAAAATAAAAATGACATTTAATAATAAAAAAGAAAAATATAAACAACCATAGATATAGTACATACTGTATCAATAAACAGCACACTCTAAATATGTTAAGCCCACCTTTTAAACTGTATATTTCACCTACTAGCACATGTTGCAGACTCTTGAATAAGAGTGGATATTGTTGCATTCCACAAAAATCAAGTCATTGCCAAGGCAACCACTGAAATGATTCTGTATTTAGAGAACACCACTTATGAAGCCTCAATAGTTGCTAAAAGGACATCATTCAGAAGTCAATGTAGTGGGGCAAGGGGTGGGGGGAAGGGAAGCAGGAGTCTTTGTGAGTTCTACTCCCGCCTTAGGCATGAAAGCCGGCTGGGTGACCTTGGGCCAGTCACTCTCTCTCAGCCCTAGGAAGGAGCCAATGGCAAACCAGGAGACTGAGAGTTCTAGTCCAACTGGCTAGAAACCAGGAGACTGAGAGTTCTAGTCCCACCTTATGCATGAAAGCCGGCTGGGTGACCTTGGGCCAGTCATTCTCTCTCAGCCCAACTCACCTCACAGGGTTTGTTGTTATGGGGAAAACAGGAGGAGGAAGAAATATTAGGTATGCTCACCGCCTTGAGTTATTTATAAAAGTTATTTATAAAAATAATAAAGGCGGGATAAAAATTAAATAAATAAATAAATAAATAAATAAATAAATAAAATATGCTTGTCTGACTCTCAACTATTTTGCATTGAATAATTATTTCCTTGTTGCAAGATTAAAATAAAATAAAATAAAATAAAAGGAAGACAAACATAAGTATATGGGGGGATGGAATGCAATATTATTCTTATACTTATAAGGGGCATGATGGCTCAGCGGTTAAGACGCTTGTCGATCAGAAGGTCGCAAGTTCGGAGGTTCAAGACCCTAGCCCCGCATGATGGAGTGAGCGCCCGCACTCGCCCCAGCTCTTGCCAACCTAGAAATTCGAAAGCATGCAAATGCAAGTAGATAAATAAACTGCCCAGAGTCCCCTCTGGAAATGGGGGGAGATGGGTGGTGATATAAGTTAGAAATATAAATAAATAAATAAATAAATATAAATAGGTACCACTTTTGTGGGAAGGTAACAGCGTTCCGCATGCATCATGCCGGGCACATAACCGCGGAAGCATCTTCGGACAACACTGGCTCTTCAGCTAAGAAACAGAGATGAGCACTGGCCCCTAGAGTTGGACACGACTGTGCGGGAGAACCTTTACCTTTACTACTTATACTATACTTTATACTTTATACTTTATACTTTATACTTTATACTTTATACTTTATACTTTATACTTTATACTTTATACTTTATACTTTATACTTTATACTTTATACTTTATACTTTATACTTTATACTTTATACTTTATACTTTATACTTATACTTACTGTATACTTATACTTATGGAATATCCATAAAAGAACATACCCTCATATGGACCAAGTAAAAAAAGAATCTTAATTGTCTGAAATGTAAAGTTTTTAAGAGCTCTTAAGCCCTCTTAAGCTAAGTAGCACTCTGCTACATGATTAGTAGTAATGATTTGGTTTGCCATTCAACAAGAATAAATGTAGATGTAGGTTAGGGTTAATTCAGGTCTATATGTGCTATAACAAAAGTAGAAACTAAAAAAAAAAAAAGGAGGTTTCATCCTTCTCCTATTGATGTCCTGGATTTTGGCAGTGCCGCTGGTTCTTCAGGAAGGAGGAAGCACATTCCGAGGAGGTGGAGGAGATAAGCGGAGGCACAGTCCAGGAGGCAATGGTGGGGAAATGAAGAGGTTCAGGATAGCCCCGCCCTAGAGTCTCCCAGGTTATTTCCCCTTAGGTTAGGTAGAGTAGCTTTAGTCTGGCAAGATTCTGTCTATACCAGAGCTTTCCAAACTTTTCATGTTGGTGACACACTTTTCAGACATGCATATAAAATATCCTTCAATTGTGGTATAGGTCCATTGCATTTCAACCAAATAGTTAAAAGGTGTATAATATTTATTTTAGCTTCAAAGGTAGTTGAAGCCAAGAGGGAAAGATGTTTAAGTGTGGTGTATTTCAGTGGTGCCGCTGGCTCTCAGGAAGGAGGGAGCACATTCCAAGGAGGTGGAGGAGATAAGCGGAGGCACAGTCTGGGAGGCAATGGTGGGAAAATGAAGAGGTTCAGGATAGCCCCGCCCTAGAGTCTCCCAGGTTATTTCCCCTTAGGTCAGTTAGAGTAGCCTTAGTCTGGCAAGATTCTGTCTATAAGGTGTGAGCAAATAAAGAACTG
The DNA here is from genome assembly GCA_023362775.1 of Charina bottae. Classification (NCBI taxonomy): domain Eukaryota; kingdom Metazoa; phylum Chordata; class Lepidosauria; order Squamata; family Charinaidae; genus Charina; species Charina bottae. Next base: position 4,086,166 of record JALMGJ010000004.1, on the reverse strand, counting down.
GAGTTTGAATGGACGGACTCTTCGTTGTTCTTGGGCTGGGCCAGACATGTTAGGATTCACCCAACAGGTAGGTCTTGAGCCAATTAGGTAAGCTCACAAGGGTTTCTGATCAGTAATCTTTATTGAGGAACAGTTAGGAAGAATTCTGATGACCACTGTGTTTGAAGAGCAAATTGCTCACATTCTTTTGCACACTTTTCACTTACCTATCCCATTCAATGGGCTGCCTATTCTCCCCTTTTGTGCAGGAAGACTGGTTTCAATCTTCCCTTGGTTTTGCAATTGTCAGATTTTCTATCAAGTTCCTTTTCACTGACAAGTGTGAGAACATTTTACCTACAGATGGACAAATAGACCATCAATTTGAGTGCATTTTTATGACCATTATGTTTTATATTGCTACTTCGATTTTATAAACTACTGTAGGTTATGACATTCTTTTTCAAAGGGGGATATTATTATTATTATTATTATTATTATTATTGTTGTTGTTGTTGTTGTTGTTGTTATTATAGCAGCAAAAGAGAGAGATAGTTTGGTGTAGTGGTTAAAGGCATCATCTGCCTGTAAGCAAGAACTGGTGGGAACACAAAGCAGACAAAGTAATAGAAAATGAAGAAACTAAAGTGCTCCGGGACTTTAGAATTCAAACAGACAAGCACCTGCCACACAAAACCTCAGACTTAAGAATTTTGTTAAGAAAGACAAAAAAGTCTGGATAGTGGACATTGCAATACTTGGAGACAGCAGAATAAAAGAGAAAGAACTGGAGAAAATCACAAAATACAAAGACCTACAAATAGAAGTAGGACGACTATGGCAAAAGAAAGCAAAGATAGTCCCAATAGTAATAGGTGCCTTGGGTGCAATTCCAAAACATCTGGAGCACCACTGGAACACCTTCATCATTGACAAAATCACCATCAGTCAATTGCAAAAGGCAGCTTTACTTGGAACAGTTGACATCCGGTGACCATACCTTTAATGTTATTAAACAACAACATCTGCCTATCCCAGGTCCTTGGGAAGGACTCAATAGCTGGATAAAAATGCCAAAACCAGTCTAAACATCTGGCTGACTGTGCAACCAACCATAGCAAAAGAATATTGTTTCTGAGTTAACACTGAAACAATTGTGGACTTATTTTGCACTGCATAGCTATGGAATGAAAGACCATGTCCTGAAGAGTGTCTAGCACAAGTTTGATACATTGAAAGAATAGCCAGTGTTCCTATATGGGAATGCTGAACAGTATTCAGTGAACGCTGAACAACAGAAAATTCATTTTGAAGCAGACTGTATGAGAAAGCCCCAGGGGATCATAGAGACTTGGATATGTACAAGAAAATTGCACTAGATGCAGAGTTAGGGGTTATGTGTTGGGAGTACAATAGTCAGATATGGTGGAAGAAAGAATATCTCAATATCAATAATATCAATTACTTGAAATCAAAATGGGAATTTTTTTTAATGTACTGTAAATGCTCAACTGCCATGTATCTAGGATTGGGTGCATGAAAGGGGAAACGAGCAAGGATCTTTTCCCATTTAGACTGATGTTATGCATTTAAGCAAATGTGTGTCTGAGACAGTCAATGCAAATAAGCATTGTTTAGAGGCACACCAAAGAAATCTTAAGCATTAGAATGGAATTCACAGTTACAGCCAGAGCATCTGTGACTCATTAAAAGAAAATCCTAACAGACTTTTGGTTCTATGACACATGTCTGCATGCAGACAGCTAGGCCCCAACTGCAAAGTAATCTCTTCTGTTTTGGGACCAAAACTGTATATGGACAAGTTAAGCTGTGAGACCGAAACCAGGAAAATTCAGGCTGCATTGTGAGCATTCTTGAGAGCAAAGCTAAAGGGACATTCATTATGTTGTCCGAAGACCAGACTACTTTTTAGTTTCCTATTCTTCTGTGACTTGAGATGCAGGGAGAATGGTAATTCTGGAAATACAAATTGCACATTCTCAATGTCTGTGCACCATCCACCAGTTTCTACTCATAGACAACTCATATTTGCTCAGGAAGTCTTGGGCAGAATTATCCCAGAGTTACCATGAATGAAGTAATACATTTAAAAAAGAAAGAAGATTGCCAGCACTCTGTGCTATATTCCAGAAGGATATTCATAGAACAAGAGAACTTAGCAGTCATCGTAAAGAGACTCAACTAGATTGTCATTGAGGTCTCCAGATTTAATCTTTTGTTTATGTTAGGTTAACAAAAGCAATGGAAATACATTGCATTTTTTCAAAAACATTATATATTATATCATGATATCCTCATTCATACATACACATACATATACACACATGCACACATTGCATTTAAAAAGGGAAGAACATCATCAGGTTGTCTTCATTTAAAATTCTCTCCTTGAATTAAATTTCCACTCAGAGGGGAAAAACAAAAAACTCAGTAGCACTTAAGGTCTTTTGATGTGGAAGATCTTTTAGTGACTGAAACCTAATCCTGACCTTCACAGGACAGAGCAACTGAATGAACTTTTTCAGCCCCCAACAGAATCCAATCTACCATTTCTCATCCTATCACCCCAGTTCCTTATCACCTTGGGGTACCGATTACTAGAATCATGTCATATGGATACAACCCTCCATGCCAAACTATCACCATCAGCTGGCATTAGGATCTTTTTTCGTATTAAAATAATGACTTTGGATGTGTGCTCTGAGATTTATCAAAGCAGTTTCTATGTTTTCCCTTCAATCTATCCAAGATAAAACAGGCCTTATACTTTTTACACCATGACTGCTTCTCTTCTTTCTACTACCACCAATCTTCTGGCAGGCAACATTTAGTCTTTACTCTTTGTACTTATGGAGCCCAACCAGCTATATGGGACAATAAAAATCAGCCTACATGAGACATGAAAAAATGATCTATCTCTATAACTATGAAAATCAGCCATTCTGTACATCTTGTTCCATCAAGTTTTGTATGTCATCTAAAGGTATGATTGTGCTTTATAGCAACAGCAATCCTGAATACACATGGGGAAAAAATCACTGTGAACTATCAAAATAGCTGCTACGCGAGCTGCATTGGTTGCCAGTTTGCTTCCGGGTCCAATTCAAGGTGTTGGTGATTACCTTTAAAGCCCTATATGGCATAGGACCAGGGTACCTGAGGGACCGTCTCGTCCCGATAATGTCAGCCTGCCCCACCCGTGCGTGCAGAGAGGGCATGCTTCGGACCCCCTCAACAAGAGAATTCCATCTAGTGGGGTTCAGGAGGCGTGCTTTCTCTGCGACAGCCCCCGCCTTATGGAACATCTTGCCCCCGGAGGTGAGATTGGCCCCTTCACTCCTGGCCTTTCGGAAGGCCCTTAAGACCTGGCTCTGCCGCCTGGCCTGGGACAACGGATGTGGTAGTGCCTCCTGGGGTTGGCTGGCCCCGTAGCTCCATGATCTATCTGCAGGTCCTAATCCATCTTGGATTTTATTTTATTTTATTTTATATCTGGATTTATTTTTATACATCTTCTATTTTGTATGGTTTTAAATATTTTAAATTTTTAAATTTTAATTATTGTAACCCGCCCAGAGTCCCTTGTATGGGAGATGGGCGGGGAATAAATTAAATAAATAAATAATAAAATAAAAATAAAATAATTCATTTTTAAATAATATAAGTGATAGTGATGCTAAAGATAATCACAAAATTATTTGAGAAACTGCTTGCAAATACTAGGTCATTTACTAGGTCATGATCAATCCATCTTTCAACCATACATGATGAAATAGGATCTGTATTAATGAACCAATGACACAGTTGTTACTAAGGATCAATTTTGATGCAATATTTTCTGCCAGGCAAATGCTTCCAAAATAATTTATCTTGCTGAAAATATTGCATTGAAGTGGCTATTTCACCTGGATTTTTTTTTCCTTGAAAGCATATGTGATTAGTTTGGAAAACATAAATTATTCCCTTAAAGTGACATATTGGCCTTTATATTCAAAGAATGTGTTGAAGGCACCAGATCTGAAAGTTTGTATTTCAATTAGGTTTAAGTTTAAATTTATTTATTTATTTTCTATCCCGCCTTTAATATTTTTTATAAATAACTCAAGGTGGCGAACATACCTAATACTCCTTCCTCCTCCTATTTTCCCCACAACAACAACCCTGTGAGGTGAGTTGGGCTGAGAGAGAGTGACTGGCCCAAGGTCACCCAGCCAGCTTTCATGCCTAAGGCGGGACTAGAACTCACAGTCTCCTGGTTTCTAGCCCGTTGCCTTAAAAACTAGACCAGGGGTCCCCAGCCTGTTAGGAAGTGGGCCGTGGAGCTCCCTCTTGCAAACCCTGCCCCCCGGTGCATGCGATTGGCTCCCGCCTGCAAACCCCGTCCCCGGTGTGCGCAATTAGCTTCCACCTGCAAACCCCGCTCCCCCCCCCGGTCCATGAATTTTTTTTCCCCATGACCGGTCCCTGGTGCCAGAAAGGTTGGGGACCACTGCACTAGACCAAACTGGCTCTCCTTAACATTCTTAAGTAGAATATTTTCTTCTGAAACATTAACAACTGTCCAGGTGTGATCAAGTTGCTGATTTAGCTATTCCTGTCACGGTCTTACAAGCACAGTATTAAGGAGATTAATGTTACTTCTGATTTGTACCCTGAATCTGGTAATCAGTTATAGAAGTTTCAGAAATTATATCTGATAATCCTTTATTGCACAAACATGCAACTCCTGTTGTATTAATGAAGAGAACAAGAACAGACTTTGTGATAGGTACAGTGCAAAATGTTTTAATATGCACATTAATATTTTTAACAATGTTTTGGTCCAACCTTCTATGATAGGAATGACAATATAATTATAATACAAATGAATCCAATTCTCACTTCCTTAATTTTTTAGTATGAGAAATAGTATTATAGTCCAGTATCAGCACTTTTCTACATTTTGTGATACAGCTCTTAACTAAACACACAGACACACACAAATGTACTCATAAAAAAAAGGGGTGAAGGGGTGTGTCTAACTACATGCCTTATATGAAGGGAAGTTATTTGAAAAATATACAACTATTCTGAGAATGCACCACTTCTTCAGGAAACAAAGCCAAAATGAGATGTAGCAATTGTAACCCTAGAAAAACGAGAACGTGAATAAAACCAGGCTAAATTGATACAATCTTGAACTGGATTTGGCAGGCCTGATAAGTCTTGGTTCTTGCACAGATTCTATGTACAGTTTGTGTTTTGTGTTTGTGTTTTTTGTCTTTTATGGTTCCAGCAGCAGCAGCTGGTTTCAAACTGACACAGACAACACTGCCTTCCTTTCTTGAACCCTCATTTTTTTGGTTTTTTTTTTTTAAAATCTATACCCCATTCATCTATTTTGACCACAAAGTTCCTCATGTCTTAACTTCTCAGAGGAAAAGCTAGTAGGATAGGAGGGAGGCAAATTTTGATCAGATAAATGGTAGCAAGGAAAGGGTGAATAGTTTTACTCATCACATTTATCCTTGCTGAACTTCCACTTAACATATTTCACATAATTTAGAAGCAGCTTTAGGTAAAGCCAGCAAACAGCAGGAAGATCTGTTCTAAGAATTGGGCTGAAGTTTCAACAAAGTGAACATGCAAAAACATTTAAAAGACTTGGTGTATCATGCATAATACAGGCAGGTGCACATGGTTTGATTTCACTTGCAAAGGTCTATCTTTTCTTCTGCCTACCCTAAACAGAACAGAGACACATCAGCAGTAATTCCAGGCAACTTAAGGAGATAAGGAGTAAACAGTCAGCAGGTGGCCCTGGAATTTTGCAAGGTATATGAATTATTTCAAATGTAAAATCTCCCGTGTTTATTTGTTTCTGCAATTTTATATGGCAATCAATTCCCACCAACCTTCCCCCCTCAAAAAAAGGCAAATTAAAAAAATGCAAAAGTAAAATTGGAAGGAGGAGGAGGAGGAGGAGGAGGAGGAGGAGGAGGGGGTGGAGGAGGAGAAGGAGAAGGAGAAGGAGAAGGAGAAGGAGAAGGAGAAGGAGAAGGAGAAGGAGAAGGAGAAGGAGAAGGAGAAGGAGAAGGAGAAGGATTAACCAAATCCACAGAGCTGCAGTTTCCTACTACAAGCAGTGAACCCATCATTCCATCAGCTTTCTAGAACAGCCAGAACTTCAAGGCTTTTCAGGACACTGAGAGAGTTGGGGCTCTCTGGGACCCAGCCACCTTAAACAGGGCTGCTGGCCAGATACCCACAGGCATTATAGGAGTGGATAAATATGCGCTCTTTCTTTTTCACACTCCATTGCCACAAAGCAATTCTTAACGAAGGTTCTTATCCATGTTTGGTCAGATTTGCCCTTTGTCCCCCATAGCCTTTGGCACTTACAAAAACCAGCAGGTGCAGAATCTTTTACTGGCCTTTGCAAGTGCTGGAGGAAGAAGACCAAAGGCAGATTCCCTTGGAGAAGAGAATCATGTTGCTTCCTTGATATAAAGCGCTTTGCTGCTTTAAACCACCTTGCCAAGGCCAGTCCCCCAATGGGCTGCATACCAAACCCAAATGGGAATTGCTACACAGGTTTGATGTACAAATGTTGTTCAGAATTGCTTAGAAAAAGTTATTTGGGTTTTTGAATCACAAATATGACATGCGACTAAGACAATGCTGTCTGAGCAGGAGTCAGACTAAGAGAAACAGAGAAGATTGCATTGCATTATAAATTTGATATGTTTACAGTGGAAGTTTATAGGCATTTATCTGAGAGTGGGTGAATCACACTTTGGAGTAAACATGTATAGGCTGATGCTGTCTGTGTAATAGAGTTATGACACAAACGTGCTGAAGATTAGAAATACAAAAGCCATTTATGTAGTCTGTTGAAACACACTAAAGAAAGAAACTCTGTTGATTGGATTACATTCCCCAGCCCAATTTATCTACGTGCAAATTGTAACGGAGTTGATAGTTTTAAGCTATCTGAGCAGAACGTCAGCTTTGGCAGTCCACCCATCAATTTCAGCAGAACTAGAGGGATCTCTTTCTCCCTCTCCTCTCTAATGCACTAAAGCAAAATTTCCTTGATCAGCACAAAGCGTGCGTTCGTGTATTGACGTCTGCAATTCATTACGAGTGTGTGATTTCAAGGTGACTCCAATTTTAATGGCTCCTTTTTTTTTTTTTAAGGTTTGAAATTTCTCAAGTGATAGAGCAGAAAGAGAACTGCAGGTCTCTTTTATTAATTTGGAGGTTCACAGTGTGTGCCTATAAAATCTATATGCCAGAGTATGTAACAGTTAAAATATACTGTACAATGTTCGTGTGGTTCTCCATAGCAACTGAAAGAGAAGCCACTTCCTCCAGAGAGAGTGTTTTATTACATTAGACTGTTCTGTCTGAGTTTCAGTACACAAATTGCAGCTTTCAACCTAGTCAAGAGAAGGAAAAAATGCTTAGCATAGTTTTAACATCACCGTCTTCCTGGTGCTGACGTCATCCCTTAAAATCATCCAGACTGCAAAGGACATTGTGAAGCACTGAGTGAAGTTAAAGGCCTCTGACTTAAGAAATTCCAGCAATCCAAACTGCCTTCCTATCGCTATAACCAGAATCATGTATCAATCACTTTTATGATATCTTTACCAAAATTTCACACCCTGAATTAGCCACTGCTTATTGAAATGCTACGATAGGTGTACTGTACGTATGGCAAATTTATCCACATACTATTGGATAACTACTGTTGTCTAGAGTACAAGGGAAAAGTGGTTTGAGTATTGGCTGTCCTGCAGCTGTTGTAGTATCTTGATTTGCTTCTTCCATGGATAGTTGTTGCAACAACTTTTGGCACTGCTGCAAAGTTGTTCTACACTCTACAGAACATTTTGCTCCCATCCACCTGCCAGGCATGCAGCATTCCCAGGTCAGATGCTCAGGATACTGTGGAACTTCTGTAGGTCCTTGCAAGTGGGCCGACTAACTCTGAAAGTGAGTAAATTCAGTTGGTGCTCCAGAGGAAATACGATCAAGATAGCTTTGCAGAATTTCCTCTGGAAAAGTAAAATGGGAAGAATGGAAGAAATGCAAGAAATTCCTACTCACCCACCCCTAGAAATCAAGGCATCATTGGTAATATCACTGATGCAAGGAGAAGGATTGAGGAGTGGGCAGACAACGCAACTAGGGGGTCAACTTTTGCGCTCCACTGTTGGTCAGCTGAGCAAGAGGAACAGAACACTGCTAATTTGAAAGGAACCTTTGCAGGCGAAAGTTGAAGATACTCATGGGGTAAGTTGGATTTGGATGCTAGAATAATGACTGACAGTGGCTCTTGGATATATTGGGTATAATGTTCAGATGCTACATGATAACGACTCAACAAATCACCAATGTTCAGCTTAGGTCACCATCTCTTTTTCTGTTGCTTAAGGTTCCAAGAAATAATAAACTTTGCACAAGCTTTTTTTGACGATCCATGTGAATGACTCTTCCAAAATGTAAATCTATCTCCACATTACTAACCTTTTAGAATTATGGGATAAATTTTGCCATGGTTACAAAACATGCCTGTCTCCTCTGATCTTCATGGCAGATTCAAAAACCTTTTTTTTCCCCAAAAAAGTGGGAGGAAAATGGATGGAAAGAATGTAACCAGGCATAGAGTAATTAATCACAATTTAAAAACTGGCATGTGTAGTAAATACTGTAAATGAAAGGCTGTTCTAAAGCAATTAGTTCTAAATCAATATAAGACATTTTGCTTGGGGGAAAACACAGATTAAACTCTTGATAATGTGTCATTATTATTAAGACAGCATTTATATTGCTTACTTTATTATCAATAATTGTAACCTAGTGACACTTTTCCACCACCTATGCTGATGTTGAACACTTTCACTTCTTTCAATGTCAGCGTAGAAGTGCCTCTTGATGATATTGGGTTGACGTTTTTCAGATTAATGGGATAATGTACTGTGAGCTAAGTACAAACTTGTGCAAAAACACCAGCCTGGGACACAATGTTAGCCTTCAGAGAGCACCCTGAGTGATTGTTCCTCTTAATAACAAGGAAATGGTAATCTCTTGAGTTTTATATTGTTTAGGGCAAGCCTCCTGAACTCCTTGGGTTCCATCAGAACAAAGTAGACTTAATACATTGGATGGTAAACATTTTACAAAGCTGCAAATGACTTCTTAAGCTTCAACCTTGCAAGCCTCAGAAGTCTTATTTCATCTTCACTCTTCATGCAGAACAATGGTTTAAGTGCAACTCATGGATAACCTCCCAGCTGCCAGGTTAGGGTCCTTGAGGACTTGCCAAGATAACACATTTTCTTAAAAGCCATTCTTCCCACTTCTCATCTCCAATTTGCTCTGCAGTCTTTGATTTCCTTCCATGTGAAATGACAATAAAAAAGCTGGTAAAGGGAGACATTCAATAATCTGATAAATGTGGCATTATATTGCAGAGGAGAGAAAGAAATGTTGCACAGGGGTACAGTTTCAGGATAATGCAGGGACCATTTGATCCTCCTTTGCTTTCAGTCATATGATAATTCCTTAGAATCAACTGTGTCTACAATGAGCTCACTGATTTTCTAAACTAAATGACTGACATATTGACATCATAAACAGTAATGTATTAGAAGTGCACACCAAAGGCACTTCCCCCCCCCCCTTTGCAGGCATTCCTATTCCTCTAATATGGAAGTTTTGTTGCTCTGCCAGTGACACATGGGCAGTCTTTGTTCCTTGCTTTCTTTGAATTGCATTTAGTTCTTGTTAGAAAGTATAGGGGACATTTCAAGAATCCTCAAGATACTTCCATGACACTGGCAGCACAAGATACAATAGCTGTTTCTTCAAAATGGAAAGAATCAGCGAACAAAGCATCCTTCCTACTCTGTTCTCCAGTGCAAGGGAGCTTTTCCCTGGCATAGCTGAAAGGAAACCAGGGAATAAATCAACAGAAGTAGGATTAACTGAATCCAAAATAGCTATCATCTTTTCTCAAAGATAGAACACATCTGGTTCCCTCCTTCTTGGTTTCCATTCTTCCTCATCCCCTTGGCACTTCTCTGCATATCCTCCAATTTTTATGACTTTATTTTTAACGTGGTGCTATGAAATGGGCCCAATGCTTGAGACCAAGTATTATTTCCTCCAGTTCAGAAAAGACCCTCTGTGCAGATAAAACATTTACCTTCTTGAAAGCCACTTCACACTACTAACTTGTGTTCCCCTTGAAATTAACTATAATGTCATGAACCTTTTCACATGTGTGACAAATTCACTTCCCCCTGAATGAAAAGCCTTTGAAAATATTGTCCATTCAAGACATTTTGGGCAGTGGTAAAATGCACGGTTGTTTTGCTGGGAAAGGGATGTCCCCTACCCTGATCAATTAAGGTCCACCCCTGTTTAGAAATATTTAGATTGAACTTGTGCACACAGTTCACAACCGAAAATTCTAAAACTGGGTTTAGAGTATGAATCAAGCTCGCTGTGCCCAGGGCCACAATGTAAACCAGATGCATATTTGCACCACAGAGAGGTATTTATTTAGTACCCATTTTACATGCAACTGTTGTCAGCAAGGAAGTAGTGCTTCCATCTGTGAGCAATGTATCTCAGGGTTGTTTGGGATAGGAGCCAAAAAGGTGTTATAGCATAAGAAGCAAGAAGAAGACAGGGACTAGAGAAGCTCTGTTTCACATCTCCCACCCACCCCTTTTGTCAGATGCCAGTGCCTGGAAACAGTAATCTTAAATGGGTGTCTAAATTAGCCTCTCCATAGAAGGCAATGTATCCCACTGATCCTGTAACTTAACCTGTAGACAGTACCCAGAACTTCAACTACTACCCATAATACGTATGGCACAGATCTGAGAAGAGCTCACCAGGACACTGACAGCACACAACGAACACCTCCATGTGGAATGAGCTGACCAATTGGGTTCACTGGACTGCAAACCAAATTTATAGTTCTCATATGTTGAACGGGCCACTCAGGGCTCCTTCAGTGCTGGAAGAAGGAGATAAGATTTTGTACACACAGGAACACGTTTGCCCTGGTCCAGATAAGTAACAACCAAAGAGGTGGGGAGTGCTTTCATGCCTGACATAATTTCCCTGTGGCATCGTGCCACTTTCACACACACGTCCATAATTCTTCTCCTGCTTGAAACAATCTCTAGCATGCCAGTCTCCTTAATGACCAAGGTACCCCCTGACAGTGCTTAACATTTAAGAGTGCTGGAGCACCACGTTTGCCCAAAGAACCTTTTTCCATTTACCGTACCTCAAAGGCCTTCTAATTTTTCTTCAGAGACAGAAATCCTTTAAGCCTATTGTATCCTTAGGCTACAAATTTACTGAGATTTAGGTTTCCAATAAGAGCGTTGAGATGAATGCCACCTTCTCATTTATGAATCAATTTTTGCCCATCGGCTTTTCAGCATTATTACTTTTTATTTTATTTTGCACTCCAAGGGCCCAAACTCAGGGATATATATGCTAGGGTAGGGGAGAAGCCAAGAGGACATATTTGAAGCTTTGACTGAACAAAATATGTGACCCATTTTCTCCTCCTTGGCTATTAAAGTTTCTCCTCATTTACAGCACACAATCCCTCCCACTCCCAAAGTTGCATCCTAGCAAAATTATGTACCAAACATATATGCTTGCAATTATTTAAACACACAACTTCCCTTACCTATAATTCAGGCAACATAATGTGGTTTACAACTCCATCTCTCTTCAGTTTCAAGGAAGATCACTTGTGACGTAGCACAAAACAACTTGCTCTAAAGTTGCAAACCACAACAGACTGAACATTTCTTGATTGAATAATAAAGATAAAACCCAAACCAAACAGCTGTGTGTTCTAGAAACCACACACTTCACCCTGCTGTATAAGTAAAGTAGTGATACAAAACTATCCTTCAGCAGTTAGGTGTTTGTCCTGAGTCATGAATGGGTAAGTGCAAGGCCATTTCCCAAGACAGATTTCAAAGATGTGGGCAGTCCTTTTTTTGTAGCTATGTTAAGAACCATGGAAGCTAGAGTTGAAATTTTCTTCCTCCTGTCTTTTTCTTTTTCTTGTTCTTGTTCTTGTTCTTTTTTTTTTGCTCATGTTGTTTTGCTTTTGTTAGCTGTGATATCTTTATAAGTGTCTACATCTGCTTAGTCATCTCGACACTGAAAAACAGGCATCTGCAGGATCTTGTTGCTTTTGTCAAAAAGATGAAAGCAGTGTTGTGACATCACAATGCAAACCCCATCCCTTTCATGAGGCAAGTACAAAAGGGGTGGGGTTTGCATTGCCATGCCACAATGCTGCTGTTATCATTCTCACCCTCCTCCCATTTCCTCCCCTGTTGACAAAATCTGCATATGAGTAGCAATGTGGTCTCATTCTAGGATAATGGTATGAAACATGATCAACCCATCAAAGAGGGAATTGGAACACAAATCTTCACAATTTCTTCTCAGCCTTCTCCTCTTTTAGGTGCAAGATGTGAAATGCTGAGTAATTTTTAGCATTTTAAAAGAGGAAGGAACTGTTCTAAATATTTGTTAAAAGAAACAAAAGCCTTGGCTATGATAACTCTTCAATCTATTTGTGGTTTAAAAAGCAACAGACCCCTAGAGAAGGAATGTAAGAAATGGGCTCATCTAAGTTAAGGATAATTGTAATGCTGAAGCTCTGTAATGGCAGAGTAGTGGGTTTCTGTATCCTTTGGCAAAAGCCTTCCTCTTTTTATCAGACCCGGAGTGAAAACTCAATGAGCAAAATGCAAAAGAAGGGGTAAAATTCCTGCAGGCTGCATCTCAGCACACATGTTGCATAGTAAGCAGGGGGGAAAGCCATTTCCAAGATGATCTGAAAGTATGTGAAATAGTTGGCTATTCAGCGAAGCAACAAAAAAAGATAGATCTAGCAGAGGAAATAATAAACTGCCAGGGACAAGAGATCCATGTGCTATTTAGCAGAGAAGGGGCTTCTGTAGAAAAGGTAACAGGAACAACATTTCCTGCGTTGCTTATGGAAAGCGACGGCATGCCAGCAAAGACGCGTTGAAACCATTCAGCAACAGCACCTTAGAGCTCCTCCTTTGAAGATGCACAACAGCTGCAGTTGAGGGTGGCAACGCATCCTGAATTTCTCTCTTTCCTGAAGGTGTTTCCCATGCAGCATTTGAGAGGAAAACGTTATGTTCCCGTAAATAAGCAAACAAACTCATACAGTTCCACTGTAAGCAGTTATGTCCTTTAAAAGGCACGTTTCAGTTTGATTTAATGAAAACTTACAGTGATTTTTTAAAAAATCATTTTATTTTAGTGTACTTTGTAGGTCAGTAGTATGCCATTTAATATTCAGCATGAATCTCTCTCTCTCTCTCTCTCTCTCTCTCTCTCTCTCTCTCTGTGTGTGTGTGTGTGTGTATGTATGTGTGCATATGCGTTCAGATAAACTGCTTAGAATGGTAATTTATTATCCTCACATACATGCTAAATCTACAAGTTTCACCACCTTTCCATCAACAAAGAGGGATATTTAATTTAATCCATCATGCATTCCTTGTCTGAAATAAGCAGATAGTAAGTCTTCCTTTCCTGCATTTATGCACTTAAAATAATGCTGCTGTCAAGTACCTCCCCAGAAAGGCAGAAAATTACACACTGCCACACATTTCATGTAGCTTTTGACATGCTAATATTTCCATTTCGTTTTATGACCACAAAGTAGGCTTTTCCCCCCTTATAAAAATGTTGTTTCACAAGAGGTAGAAAAATCCTAAAATATATATTCTGTAAATCAGGTTTTCTAATAAATAATCCAATAATATGAAGGGAGGGGGGAATAGTCCATTTCTGACTCTTGTTTCATCAAAATCTGGAAAATGTTTGCAATCTGAATAGGAGACACTTGGGAAATATTCAGGAGTTAAAACATATCTCTAACTATATCTATCTATCTATCTATCTATCTATCTATCTATCTATCTATCTATCTATCACATCTATCATCTATCATCTATCATCTATCATCTATCATCTATCATCTATCATCTATCATCTATCATCTATCATCTATCTCCATCCATCCATCCATCCATCCATCCATCCATCCATCCATCCATCCATCCATGTATCTATCTATTTCTATCATCTGTCTGTCTGTCTGTCTGTCTGTCTGTCTGTCTGTCTGTCTGTCTGTCTGTCTCTCTATCTATCTATCTATCTATCTATCTATCTATCTATCTATCTATCTATCAGATTGGAGCAGAGTGCATCTCAAAAACAAGAAACAATAGAGAAAAGACACAATGTACCAAAACAACAACAACAACAACAACAACAACAAAAACAACAAAGAACTGACTTAGCAACCATGCTAACCCCAAGGCTGGAAGCAAGGCCAGATTTTCAGGAAGTTTTGGAACATCTGAAGGGTAGGAACCATGCAGATATCCAGGAATATGCTGTTCCAGAAGGCAGATGCCACAGCAGAGATGGGACAGTCCCAATAGATGACATTGTTTAATATCTGCCCAATCTTACTGGGGAGGCAACAACTATTGGAGATAGGTAGTCTTGCAAATAACCATTATGACATATTAGATATTTCACATCAACTGCTCTAGTACGATAGGCCTATTACACAGCAATGAAGACAAAGAGGAACTGAATGAAGAGGATTTGTTTCTTTCTTTATAGTATTTTTATTAAAGATTACAATTACAACAAGAAAAACTAATACAAACTAAAAGAAAAGAAAAATAGAAAAGAAAAAATAATAATATAGTAAAGAAAAAGAAAAGAAATACTGTATATAAAGAATTGACTTCCCCCTTCATCACAACAAGTATAAACAATTTTAGTAACTTATCACCTTCTCTTAATATAAAACAAATGATCTCTTCTCCCCATATCCCATCTCTTATCTATAAACAAATCCATAAAGCCTTGTCATTTCAGTCCTGATGTCAGCAAAACTCCATTAACGGTTACCGGAGATAACAAAATATCTATTTTAATCTTGATCAAATAAGCCAACTTTATATTCCTTCCTTTTACTTCTAACAATATTGATCTTTAGTCCCTTCAAATAAGGTCCTAGAACTTGATTTCTTTTCAGTTTTTCTGGGTCCCTTCTCACAAAATTCTTCAAAGCCTTAACAATCCTCTTTTGTAAATCCAATATAGAAAAATTATCCAGGTCACTCTCTTGGTTTGTTATTTGTATATCCCTTTTAATTATTAAGACATCAGCCAGTTTCTTTTGTATGTCCAGTGTAACATCTTTTTCGTGTCATTCTTGTAGCCTGTCATTTTTAAATCGACTTTCAACTCAGTCTCAGTCTTGTCTGGTAGAACTTGTCCTCTTCCATAACATCTTTTAAACACAGTATATCTATAGAGGTAGACACTCTTAAAATTAACTTCTGGGTCTATTATTCAAAAATATCCTTCAATATGTCCAATGCTAAAATAGTTTGCTTCATTCTGTATTTGTAAGTCAAGTTTGAGTGTTCTTCTCCTTTAACTGTAATAGTTAATTCCTTCTAGTTCCCTCTAGTGTCCAAATTTAAAGTTTTATCTTATTTTTTTTTTAAATAATTCAGAACAAAAGCATTTTCCCAAGGGAAGGATTCTTTATAATTAATTACAAAACATTATTTCAAATTTACAGTATCTGGACACTTACTCCATTTGTAACTTTCTAAAATAAAGCTTTTAATCACTCTTTTGCTGTTTATTCAAAAAAAACTCTTATATTAAAACTTCTTTCGCTAAGGATTGAAGGTGCTGTAAAACTTTTAAATCCAATGGTTTCCAATAGCTGAAAAGCAGTTAACAAGCAGTTAATAGCTGAAAAGCAGTTAACAAGCAATTTCTGAAAGTGATTAGAAAAGGTGACCCTAGTGTCCTTATGTGACCCTAGTGTCCTTTCAAAGGTGCCAACAGTGGTTTGAGTAAGATGGCTATTTATTTATTTATTAAATTTATATTACCGCCCATCTCCCCCATCGGGGACCCTATTCCCTCATCTGCCATTTCTAAACCTGCTGGAGACCACTATCTTGTAGTTTCCTCATTGGGAGCAGCTGTATGGAGCACTTGTGGGCAATCTCAAGTCCTCTCCCTGTCTGGAGAGGAATTACAAAGAGCCAGTCTATTCGCCAGTTCTACATTCACCGTTGTTGTTGGCTCTGCATTTTACAGAGCCACCTTCAGTCTGCCATTTGTTCCCTGGAAGTCAATGAAGAGGATTTCTGTGCTAGGAAAGGAACATTCAAGTTCATGTCATTACTGGATAAACAAAAAAATACCAAAATGTGTTACTTTTTTGGGTAATCCTCTATTTGGAGTGGATTTAGTAGGGTAGAATTATCAACGAACTGACAAAACCCAAAGCCAAAATTTATGCATCATACAGAGCAATACTTTAAACAATGCAGACTCCTTTATTTAGGTTGCAAGCTGATAGAATCATAATGGCAGGGAACTGTCCTTGGACATGTGAACTTCTTTTGCAATCAAGGTTGTGCTGCAGCTTCCTCTGACATAGAGATGGTAACGCTTTCTAAGGAAAACTGTTCCCTACAAGTTCATACCATTGGGAGAAAAATTCATGGACATATCTGAGCCATAAATAAAGCAACTTTCTGACATTCAAGCTGCACTACAATTTTGCACTGGAGAAGCAAGAATTGTCCAGACAGCTGCCAAGTCTCTCAAAGATGTAGTTTCTCTGGTTAACCCCTTCTTTTCACCTTTTTCACATTCCAATCCCTCTATCATAGGTTTATGGCTTGGAAAACCATAAACCTATAAAGATGCCAGCCTTGCATTTGACACCACACAAGTAATATTATTCATTGACAAAATATTTGAACAATCAGGAAGTAATATTTTTAAACTTACAGATAGAATTAAGCAAACCACTATGAAAGTTCCAAAACTAAGTGGGTGGGAGAGAAAAGGAGGATATGTCTGGGGCTGGGTAGTATTTTTCCCATGAGTGGGAAAATTGGAGTAAGTTGTCTATAAAGTTGGAAGGTATTTACAGAAATGTTCAAGCGAGGGACAGATGTCCTATCCATGATAAAAAACATACATCACTGTGGTATTTCAGTCTTTAAATATTTCATTGAAGTGAATGTGCATTACATTTTCCTTGGTCAGTCCAAAAATGTCAAGTAGGAGTTAAGCTGCAGTTGGATCCTGAAACATAGTTTGTTGATACTGTTGATTGTTCAGTGCATGAAACAGTGCGTCTCTCAATATTTCAGTCATTAAGAAATGTATCATATTGAAAACAATCAATATCTACTAAGGGCCCCACCTGGGATCCTCAGTGCCTGAACCCAGAATAATATTTGGCAGACAGTTCCTTTGCTTCTGCTAAACACATCCATCTTCCCCATTAATTTGGTCTACTGTCACAATGCTCTTTCTATGAGGAAGTCTCGTTTTCCCCCCTAGCACTCAATGGAAATCATCATTCCTGTAATTTAAGACCATTATTTTATCTTCTGTAATCTGGGACCGCTGAAAGTAGGTCATGGCTTATTTTGCATGTGATATTACTTTAGGTACTGAAATACCTTTGACAGAGAAAAATTCAGTAAGAGGAAGACAGAGATAATGCAAGGGATTTTTCTCCATCTATTCATTCATCTCACATACCTACTAGCTCTGACAAGGTTACAAATGTTCATACTGACTTCCCTGTATCCATCCAGTCTAATTTAAACTCTAATTTAAAGGAACTTAAACCCTAATTTAAACTCTAACTTAAAATGACCATCCAGTTGATACTCTTATATTTTCATTTGGCCCTGTTTTATACTGCTTATCTGTTCTGCATCTTACCGTTCTGTTGTTCTGCACTTGATTTTTTATTCCTGAAAAAAAATGTACCTCTTTGGTGGAGGGCTATAATGCTAAGGTATCTTTCATGTCAAGTTTGTTTCTCCAGACACGTATTCTGTAATAATATCTCAGCTTCAAACACAGCTCCCATATTTCTATTAATGTTTTAATTTGAGCCACCTGCTCACAGTTTAGTCCAGTGGGAGCCATTCCTATGGTAGACAAGAATTGCTTAAACACAATTCAATTGCTTGAAATTCAGCTATTGTACAAAAAGCACTCCAAAAATCCTTGCATCCTTTTTTTAATTAAAAATGCAAATACTCAATAAACTATATCAAAATATAATTCAACAGTTACACTCTAACTCCCCCAAATCAAAGAAAGGTATGCTCCCCCGCAGAAAAACAGGTATGCTATAATAACCACTAACCAATATGAAATAGTTAAGTTTTAAGATTTCAATATCTTACTGGAGAGAGTATTTTTATCCACTTCCTGTAATTAAAGTGTCTAATTAAAAGAGAGAGCTTTCTTTATCTACATTTTAGGCTTTTACTCAGCCTTGAATAAAATGCTTGTCTGACAGATATACAGACTTGGTACACTTCCAAAGGAAAGGTTCCTCACTTCCAAATCAAATTGGAATTATATCTTTTTTATGTATAAGTTACCTCATTCTGAAATAATTTCCAATGTGATCTAGCATTCTAAGTTATGTTCACAGATTTAATCTCTTTGAGGAGAAAAATATGGAAATTTTGTTAGCTATTAGGCTAAAGATTCAAGCATGCCATTCCGCTTAATCAATGCTGAATTATAATTATTTGCAAAATAACTTTAATACATCTAGAGTTAAGAAATAAGAATGTAAATGATACATCAGCTTCTATGCCTTCTCTTTGTATTCCTATTAATTGAAAAGCAGAAATTTAAGAACTGATTCTACACTTTTCTCAACCTAGAGTGAGGAAGAACTGATGTCAGATGCCATCTCCTTACATATTTCGAATGTTTAAGCCACTTATGATGAAAAGGAGGTTTTACGTATTCCATGTCTCTAACAACATGTTCAATATTTAGACCAGCTCAAGAGGTGACTGAAATATATTCTCTTCCATTGTAAGAGGAGGAACAGAGATGAAGGGGGAAAAATGGACGGAGAAAAAAAACCTGATATCTTTATCAACCTGATCAGGCTGCTACGTTACTTATTTGCATTTCCCAATGTTGCTATTGTTTTATTGTTACTATAAAAACTTTCAGCTGTTTGTCACATAAACCCAGCATATAAACCAACTCCCCATAACAGAAATCTGGCTCCATGAGTCCATCAGTCCACAGATCAGGAAGACTAGGGACAATTTACCTGGAAACCAATGGTATTCATCCTAGTCGTCTCTGGCTATAAATGGAGGCTGACACAAAAAGACCTCTAAGTTGGGTCATTGGACTTTTCCACCCACCTTCTTTCTTTTTGGATGGTTCTTTGTGAATGTTCTATTTTGTTCTTTTCATCTTATTTCTATGTCACTCATTTGTGTCTAGTTCAATATACTATTAATGCTCGTCACAACGTTTTTTGCTAGTAGTTGGACTTAGTTGGACTTAGTTACAGTAGCAATGGATGCATCCTTGGAAGACCTGAAGGATCGTGTTAGGGACAGATCGTCATGGAGAAACTATGTGGTCACAAAGAGTCAACACTGACTGGATGGCAATCAATCAATCAATCTGGAACAGTGGGTCAGATCTATAGTACAGGAATTAGGCACCACACACCCTGGTAGTGTGGTTCCTCATTAAGTACAGTATATAGCGATGTGACATCAAGGTTGCAGTCAAGATCAAGGGCTGTTAGGATGGCCATCTACTCCAGATGGTAAGCCAAGCATGTGACCAGTTAATGCATGGGTGCGTCATACTTCCAGTGTTTCTCAGTGGTCAGACTGGGAAGGTCTACTGGATGAAGAGCAATTCCATACCCTGTGGGGCATTAAAGCTTTGTAGCTATAACCAATAAAGTTTTGGCCTAACTGCATATCAATTAAAAAATAAGACGCTGAGAAATAACTATAGTCTGTTCTGTTGCTGCTTTTGCATCCTTCATACGTTATTGAAGATCTGTGGGCAGAATGTCTTTTGTTACTTCTGAAAAGCCCTTCCAGTAAAGCTGAATTAACTGTTTTCTTAAAATTCATGATAGCAGGGAATGAGATTAAATAGAGCCTCAAAATCATCATGACCCATCTTCATCCTCCTCCTCATATACACACACAGCATCCACTACCACACAGTATAACACTTATCAGCAAACCCCTTCCCTCTCTGAATCTGATCCGCTTTTCAGAGGAGAAATCTAAACAATTGATAAAATGGAACCCTCAACGGTTAATTTATTCTCCTAATTTGAACACTGTCAAAGTGCTTAATTTTCTTTTGAATTGCTTTTGTTGGTCTTTGTTTTTAAAGGCCCACTTAACAGAACACTCATAAAACAGCCCAGCATGATGGAAGAAATGTCAGACACAAACTTTTAATCTCATAAACTAACTTTCAAATGACTTTAAAATTGCTGCTAACACTGAAACCCTACTGGCTACCTGTATAGCTTTATTGAAGGACAGTAGCTACAACGCATTAGTTAATGACTAAGCTGAACTTGCCAGATCACATTCACATTCCAATCCACTGAAAAGTGGCTGGATT
This sequence comes from Charina bottae, assembly GCA_023362775.1. Lineage (NCBI taxonomy): Eukaryota > Metazoa > Chordata > Lepidosauria > Squamata > Charinaidae > Charina > Charina bottae. Next base: position 4,065,580 of record JALMGJ010000004.1, on the reverse strand, counting down.
TCAAGGGCTTTCCAGCTGGTAATGATCAAGCCAGCTCCTTTTGTTCCATGTTTGCAAAACCAATATGCTTAAAAAAAAACAACACTTGAATTTTATTGGCTTCTCTATTGAAAATGCAAGCCTTATCTTCTAAGGCCATTGCTTTGTCACAGCAAATTTATTTTCTCTTCCTGAAGTGGATTGTGCATATTACATTCAATTCTCCTTCCCCAAACAAGGCTTTAACTTAGGTAGCAGCTGCTAACTTAAGAATTTGTTGAAGATAAAAATCAATTAAGGACACACCAACAGTAAATTTATCACCTCAGCTGTGCAGTGGTAGAAACAACTATTACTCAGGTTAAAACTTAAATGCCAGAATTAGCCTGTTATTCCAAGTCAATCCAGGGACAGCTATGTTATGTTGTCAACTACCCCTTTATTATTTTTAAATAGAGTAATGCCAAACCCAAGACCATGATTATAATTCTATAAAACAGTCTTACCATATTATCACAGACATCATCTTTGTTTTAAAGCAGCGGTCCCCAACCTTTTTGGCACCAGGGACCAGTCATGGAAGAAAATTTTTCCATAGACCGGGGGGGGCAGGGTTTGCAGGTGGGAGCCAATTGTGCACACTGGGGGGCAGAGTTTGCAGGCAGGAGCCAATTGTGTGCACTGAGGGCAGGGTAATCACATGCACCGGGGGCAGGGTTTGCAGGCGGGAGCCAATTGTGCGCGCCAGGGGGCAGAGTTTGCAGGTGGGAGCCAATTGTGCGCACTGGGGGCGGGGTAATCACATGCACCGGGGGCGGGGTTTGCAGGCAGGATGGTTTGCAGGTTGGGGACCCCTGTTTTAAAGCACCAAAGCCTTTGCTAATATTTCTATCTCTATCTCTTTCTCTATCTCGATAATCTATTTTCCATGGAATCTCAAATTTAATCTGGAGGTGACTTCCCTAATCTGAAGCACAAATATAAACAATTGTCCAGCTTTCTTTTTCATAACACAATCTAGTGGTCTTCATCATTTTCAGACCTATCCCCACCCCAGAGACCTAAAATATAATAATTGACCATATTCTGTCCACAAAGGTGCTTCCCAATCAGCTACATGGAACAATTTGCATCATCCTACAGTATCTATACCTTAGCTGTTTCAACCCATCACATGGAACCCAGTTGCTGCTTTTGTCATAGTCGGATGTTATTAATTATCTAGCAGCAAACAAGCTCTATTTATCACTTGGGATGAGAGGGGGAAAGAAAAACTCCCTACACTTGATGAATACCTCTTCTCTACACCAGGGGTACCCAACCTTTTTGGCACAAGGGACCAGTTTCGTGGAAGACAATTTTTCCGCAGACAGGGTGGCAGGGTTTGCAGGCGGGAGCCAATTGCACGGACTGGAGGGCAGGGTTTGCAGGAAGGAGCCAATTGCGTGGACTGGGGGGGGCAGGGTTTGCAGGCAGGAGCCAATCGCATGGACCGGGGGGCAGGGTTTGCAGGCGGGAGCCAATTGCACGGACTGGAGGGCAGGGTTTGCAGGAAGGAGCCAATTGCGCGGACCGGGGGGGGGCAGGGTTTGCAGGCAGGAGCCAATCGCATGGACCGGGGGGCAGGGTTTGCAGGCGGGAGCCAATCACGTGGCCCAGGGGGCAGGGGGTGGAGACTGGCATGGCGGCCTGATTCCTAACAGGCTACGGACCAGTTCACACAAATTATGTTCAATGTTAAGGAAGCATCAAGAGCTTAGGGAGCTGCTAAGATCTTGTTTAACATGCTGGCTATCCTTCAGATGACAGGAGTACATCAATCTGTGCAGAACCTCCTCCCAATTCTCATTCAATCATATAAAGAAAATTTGCTTTCACAGTTTTATTTCAAAGGAGAAGTGCATTTGACTGAAATTCCCATGGATGGACTGTGGTGTTCAAGCACCTATTTAGTTATGAGGTGTCTGAGATTAATGTATGTGAATGTCCCGCAGCCTATTATAAATGTTTTGAGGATAAATTATGTTTACCTTTACAGAAGACTATGAATTCGATTTTGGAAACAGGAACAATGCCAGAGACTTGGAAAGAAGCACATATAACATTGATTCCTAAAGAACAACAAGATTTGACTTTAACTAAGAATTATAGACCAATATCTCTACTGAATAATGACTATAAGATCTTTACAACTATATTGGCAGAAAGAATGAAAAATATTCTTAAAAATTTTATTCATCAAGATCAAGCTGGATTTCTACCTAAGAGACAAATACGAGACAATGTCCGAAATATATTAGATGTATTTGAATACTTGGAAAAACATTATGAAAAACAAGCTGCCTTGATATTTATAGATGCTGAAAAAGCCTTTGATAATTTAAATTGGCCTTTTATGTTTAAACTATTAGAAAATATGAATTTTGGAGGAAACTTTACTAAATGGATTAAATCAATATATACTCCCCAATTTGCAAAAATAATTGTTAATGGAGAATTTAGCAAACCATGTGAAATTCAAAAAGGTACAAGACAAGGTTGTCCATTATCCCCACTTTTGTTTATATTGGTATTACAGGTCTTATTGAGAGAAGTTAGACAAGATGATATTCACATTCATAATCCATGGTATTAAGGTTAAAAAAGAAGTTTATAAATTAAGAGACTTTGCTGATTACTTAGTCTTTACTTTGGAGAACCCACTAGATGGAATTGAATTATTGATACAGAAATTGAAAGACTTTGGATCGTTAGCAGGGTTTAAAGTGAATTTACAGAAAACAAAAGTTTTGACTAAAACATGGACCATCATCAACAAGAGAAATTGAAAGAAATAACCGGATATTCAATGGAAGAAAAAGTAAAATACTTGGGAGTATATTTAACAACTAAAAATGTTAAGTTGTTTAAGAATAATTATATCCCGCTTTTGACAGATATTAAAAAAGATTTGGATCAATGGGAAAAATTACAACTATCATTGTTAGGTAGAATTTCAGCAATTAAAATGAATGTTTTACCAAGAATTTTATATCTTTTTCAAACATTACCTATATTGGCATCAGAAGAACCTTTTAAACAATGGCAGCGAGATATTTCTAAGTTTATTTGGCAAGGGAAAAAAACAAGAATAAAACATAAAGTCTTACAAGATTCAAAAGAAAGAGGCGGACTGGGTTTACCGGATCTGAAATTATATTATACTGCTTGCTGTTTGGTATGGATTAAAGAGTGGATAGTGTTGAAAAATGAAACATTATTGAACTTGGAGGGTCATGAATTAAGATACGGATGGCATGGATATTTGTGGTATGACAAAGTGAAAGTTAATGTGGACTTTAAAAATCATTATATTAGAAGATCTTTGTTAAGAATTTGGAATAAATATAAACTAATTTTATGTTATAAAAGACCTTTATGGATTTCTACACAAGAAGTGTTTAATAGAACAGAAGTAAGAGCTAAAGATAAATGGCTGACTTATAAAGACTTTTTAAAAAAAGAACAAGGACAATATAAAATCAAATCAAAAGAAGAACTGGCCTTAGAAGGATATACCTTTCAATGGCTTTCTTACATGCAACTTGTAGAAAAATTTAAATCAGATAAAAAAGAATTTGAATTTGAACAAACCAAATCAGAATTTGAGATACAATTATGTGAGACAGATGACCATTTAATAGCTAAGATGTATAAATTATTGTTAAAAGGTGAAATGGTAGAGGAACAAGTTAAAGATTGCATGATCAAATGGGCAAAAAATATTGGTCATAATATTCAAATGCAACAATGGGAAGATATGTGGATCAAAGGATTAAAATTTACTTTGTGTTATAATTTGAAGGAAAACTTTTATAAGATGATGTATAGATGGTATATGACCCCACAAAAGTTAGCTAAAATGTATGGGAATGTTTCCAACTTGTGTTGGAAATGCAAAAAAAAAAAAAAAAGAGAGGGATCATTTTATCATATGTGGTGGACATGTGAAATAGCAAAGAAATTTTGGACTCAGATACATCCATTGATGCAAAATATTTTACAAATTCAAATTCCATTTAAACCAGAATTATTCTTATTGGGAATAACAGAAGAACAAATAGGAAAAAAAATTATAAGAATTATGCAATATACGATTACAGCAGCAAGACTTCTATATGCACAAAATTGGAAAAATCAGATTACACCTACGATACAAGATTGGATATTAAAAGTGATGGACATGGCAGAAAATGATAAATTGACATGTTTATTAAAAGAAAATTCAAATTATTACTTTCTTAAAGAGTGGAAACCATTATATGGGGATTTGAAGATTAAAATTTATATAAATTGATATATTAGACAAGAAATGTTTTTCAATATTATATATAGACCTAGCATGTAAGATAAACTTCCTTAAATTAACTTGACCAGAGATAAATCGGAAGTTGACTAATTTCTATGTTTCATCTTTCTCTTTTTTTCTTTTACTTTACTACACTTTTTCTCTTCTTTCTTTGATTTGTATTTCTATTTCTTTTTTCTTTTCAAACTTTTATCTATGTATATTTAAAACTCAATAAAATATATTTTAAAAATGTATGTGAATGTCCTGTCTTTAATTTCACAATCCTCTTTGCAGTGATCTGTAGCTTCCTTGGTTTGAAAATTTCTAAGGAATAGAAGATTTGCCTTTGGAGAAACCTGAGGTTCTGCATCCCTGCTCAGTCAAGAAGTTCCTTTGGTATGTGTAAGCCAATCAGTATTTCCCAGACTCAGATATTAAATAAGGTTATAAGTATCCATTGATTCTTTGGGGGGGGAGAAGGTGGTAATAAATAGTCTTTGAAGTTGTAGGACACTTTGTGGGATGTAATAACAAGGTCTATTATATTCTATGTAAGATGTACTCCAAATCAAACCAAACCAAAACAAGCAGTAGGAGAATCAGAAAAGGAAGGTAGCTCTCTGATAGTTTACTTTGATCAGGTAAGGATTCATTTTTTTTCAAAAAGTGGACAGGATGAAGGGATGGAATACTGCAGTGATTTGGGTTGAAAATCAACTCTTTGGATCATTCACAAGTCCTGCAAGACTTCACCAATTCTCCAATTCATCTAATCTGTCACAGTACAGTATTAGAAGGCCTACATTCAAATCCAAAACATGTCAGATAATGTGAGAGTTTAATACCATCATTTGTTCTCAGTTGGCCATCTGCAAATGACAGAGTCAATTTAGGTCCCGCACAGCCCAATCACAATTGTTTTTCTGAATATATAACATTAGAATATCTTTCTCTTTTTCAAGTTTTCACTTGAAGTTTCAGATTTTATTAATATTCCACATTATTCTCCTCCTATATGACAATCAACCATCAAACTGAGTAAGAAGCCAAATACTGTATTATCAACACTTAAAAAAAATCTCCATGCTTGTTTGAAAATATGTGATATATAGAACAGCCTATGAAATATGATCAGCAATCATATTACCTTATTTTGAGATTCATAACAAAAGTCATTGCATTACTACTGTTTGAATACTGAAATATTTGCATGAGACTATACTTGTTAAAATCAATATATGCATTTTTAAAAAAATGGTAGGGGAAAACTGGAAAGATTGTTATGTTTTAGGATGACAGCTTATGACAGCAATACCAATCTTCATATATTATAGGGCCAATTTTTTTTAAAAAAGTTAATGATTATGTTTTGCCCCCACCCACTCGTATACAACTCCCAAAATATCTGTAATATTATATGTAAATATCCTGTCTCCCCACTTATTACAGTATTTCCCCCCCATGGGTACAACATTATCTCTTAATTTTACTAAAAAAAGGAAGAGCCTGAACTTAAAATAATTTAAGAAAAGAAAAGAAAATTCCTTGCCTGTATCCATTACTGTCTTCTCAATGAACTTAAGACATTTATCTGATGGTAAATATGAATTATTGGGTGGGGAAACCTAGTCTTTTTTTCAGATTGAGAGAGTATACACTTTACAATGTGGTTTAAAACACGTTTTTTTGTTTTGTGGTTCCAAAATGAAAAACATTTGAAGTTGTGTGGTTTTTTTCCCTACCCCTGGCCTATAAACCCAAAATGTTCATTCTCCTATTGAAATCTACAGATTAAGCAGCTAATGTTCCAAGTGGTCAACTCATACAATTCTCTATCAAGTCAATGCATCAATGGAAGGAAACTGGTTCTAAACCGTCTCTTTACGTTGTATCCCATAATAGCACAGCTTTATGTTGTACCCCATTTTAAAGCCTAAATCTCTCCCTAAACAGCACAGTGAATATCAGATGTGATGTGCAATCAACTGACTTGAAGGATAGAGACAAGAACTAGTAGCTACACTATATTTGTTGTCTAAAGCTCTGAATCTTTGAAGGCCTCTTATCTGCTTCTAACCCATATGTAACAATGCATTCTGCTCCTTCCTGCCTGCCTGCCTGCCTGCCTGCCTGCCTGCCTGCCTGCCTGCCTTCCTGCCTTCCTGCCTTCCTGCCTTCCTGCCTTGGTGGTGGGGACATTGTGCTGTAAAGGGAACTGAGGAAAAACCATGCCCTAGAAATGGTACTTCAGAATGAAAAGTTCATTGTCTTTGGCTTATCTTCTTGATATCTTCTTGTTATCTTATCATGATCACTAAGTGCTTATCTGTTTGGAATTGTAATGGATAAGAACAATAACAATATAAGCAAGCACTAATGACTAGAAGCTGCAGCTGTACACTTTCAGTTGTGACATAAAATAGAACATTGATGTAGTGCATTCCTTCTTGGTGTAAGTCTTTGGAATTGGATTTCTGTCAAAACTAAAATGTTCAGACTCAACAAAAAGTTATGTAGGTATAAAAAGGATTAGCAAGGAAGAAACTAGGGCCTGCAACAGACTTCAGCTAAATCACAGTGAAATGGACAAAAAAATGCCATCCAAAGCTAGCTGACGTAAGGAAAGCAAAGCTCACTGCAAAGGAAACAGAGAACACTTACGCAATGGAGTTGCAAGATTAAAAGATGGGCTAATGTTTATTTTATTCATTTTCAGTAGTGGAATTTTTTTCCCCCATCTGTTTATTCAAGTGGAGAAAGAAATATGACTACCCTATGCTCTATGTACAGTACTTGAGCTTTTATTATTCACCTGTTTATTCAGATTTTACTTAATAATTTATTTATTTTATTAATAAAATACTACTTTTAATGCAATGTTTGGACAACGTATTTCAGCAAATGGGATGATGGGAAGCATGTGGGAGGGATGAGGCCCTGCAAATTTAAGCCTTTTAAGTTTGGTTTTCAATGTAGTTTGTACAGACTAATTTCTTCCACATGCACTTTGGTGGTTCCTAACCTTTTGGGGAGGCAGTGTAGACTTGCCTTTTGACAATCTGCAGATATTCCAAGGCTGTTCCAGTGATAGCCCTGATTCCACCTGTCCATCTTCATCATTATATTCCTCTTCATTGACTTCCCTCAACTTTCCTAAGCAAAATCTTTGTCTGTTAGTTTGTTTGTTTTCCTGCTATTCTATCCTCACATTCCGTGCCCAAAGTGTGACTTTCTGCTTGGTGATAATGACCTCAAGGAACAATTATTCTTTATTTGGCCCTGAAGGCGTTGATTGGTTCTTGCATTCCACAGTATTCTTAGTAATCATCTTTAAAGTATGAAGGTGTATATGTTCTTTCTTTTACACCTTCTTAGTGCCCAGGTTTTACAGCCAGAGATTACCCGTTTTGATGGCCCATCCTGCAGATAATGTCTCGCTCATTTTTCAGAAAAGAAGCTCACATGCTATTTTCCCCCTCAACATTTTAACAGGGAGTTGGGGGACCCACACATCTCATCAGTGGGTGAAATCACTCCAGGATCACTCCAGATGAGTTGCACGGCTGATTGTAATAACAGTAGAGCATAGAGGCCCACAATGAACATTTCAAAAGTATTTGGACATCTATAGACTCTAAACTCTTCTGATATAAATTTTTGCAAGAGTCTTCTGGGTGCTACACAAAATGAAGGATCAGGCTGTGGGGATTGGAAGGAAGATTAAAACACCATTACCCGCTGCAGGTAGAGACATCACATTAAAACCAAAGTTCTTTGTACAGGGGGGAAAAAAATTGTTTTCTCTCTCTCTCTCTCTCTCCTCCCCCATTTGTACTTCCATCACATAAACAACTGCAATACTAGACATACAGTATTTTGAACTTTAATCATAATTAAACCACCATCACAGAGATGTTTCTAATAATACTGGAAATTATAGTATGATTTAACTCCCCTGACATCATTTCGCCAAGCCACACTAGCATTAGACTTATTAAAATGTGGGATATTTATCATCTATAATTACCCAAATAATTTGCAATGTACTAAGGTGGAGAGCTGAAGAGTGATGGAAAGAAGGGATGCAGTTTGGAAAGCACCATTCAAGCTAACCCTTTAAGACTACTTCCAAGAATAAGGAGGCTTAAGATAAAGCAAGAGAGACCCTGAGGAATTCTAAACCTTTGTTTTATGTTATATTCAGAAATTATCTTGAAATCTGAACTGTGTTTTTTTTTCCTTCCTTCCTTCCTTCCTTCCTTCCTTCCTTCCTTCCTTCCTTCCTTCCTTCCTTCCTTCCTTCCTTCCTTCCTTTCTTTCTTTCTTTCTTTCTTTCTTTCTTTCTTTCTTTCTTTCTTTCTTTCTTTCTTTCTGGACCATTATACTTTGCCCCACTGTTCTCACTAGAAATTTGATAGATTTTTTTTTTATCTACTTCGTAAACAATAATTGATGAGCATAAATATAATTCTGGCTCTTATATCAATGGATATATTATGTACATATAGCTGTTGTGGATAGGTACCTATATCATTTCATATCACCCTTTAAATATATCCCAGTTCTTTGTAATCTCCTTGAAGATGAATAAATATCTTCTGTTGCTTGCAGGTATCAACATGTAATTTCATCCAGCAGCCTCATGAACATTCACCTTTCTACGACTCTTCACTAGGAAGCAATTCTCCTTCCCACTCCTGCCATACCTCCCAGATTAGGCTGCTATCTTGTTATCTGAATTGTACATAATTGAAAGTTGTGTTTTGCAGCTTAACAGTGTGTTGTCAGCCTGTGGTCATATGCTGCCATGAAAAGGCCACACACAAGAAGTTCGAGGTGGCAGCAATTCTATGGGCTGCTTAAACTGTATTTTAAACCTCCATTTAAATATCTTTTAAATAGATCATAACGTACAGTTTAAGAAGATTACAAGTAAAGCTCTACCCAAGTGGCTACATCCATACTGTATTCTGAAGTCTTCTTCCCAGATATTTTTTTTACTTTCCCAGTCCAGCTCTCAGCTCTGGAATTCCCAGGTAGTGACTAAGGCTGATTCAGTTGAGCTTTTCAGATCAGCCAAGGTCCCCAGTGTGCTGCCATCTGCTGTAGACAAAAATACATGAACACATCCATGTTTTCTAAGCAACAAGATAGAAGTGGTTGCTATTGACTTTTCTGTGTGTTTTTTTAACTTCCCAGTCCAGCCAACTCCCCTGAAACGCCCAGGTCTCCAATCTAAGAACTAACCAAGGTTGACCTTGCTTAGCTTCTGAGATTAGACAAGTCAGGCCGCTAGGTGATCCACCTATCAAATCCTTTGCACTAAGCTTAAACTGCATAATCAGTATCCTGTTGTTTCACATAATTCTGCATGACTAGTTTTCATATACAACCTGAGAACTGATCATGGAGTTCATATCTACATAATAATTCATACATATTTAATCATCATATACTTTACAGTCTTGTATATTTGTCTAGCAGATCCAATGACTATCCATAAATAAGGTAAGCAGGAACAAACTGATTCTATTTGTAGCTTTCATTTACAGGGGGGGAGGAAGGGGGTTTTCTGAACTGACCCAGTATCATTTATCTCACACTTCAACCACTTAATTTGAAATAGCAGTTGAGACTATTACATGCATATCCATTGCTCCAATTGTATCATTATTAAAACTATATGCAACAAAATAAGTAATTATCCTGATACATTGCATACCTGAGGACAACGTGACTGAAAAGTATCCAGTTGACAGGTTTTCTTACTATTCAAATATATTAACCTGTCCCTTTTTTAATGCATAAAAATATCGACATCATTTCACCATAAAACAAAATGATTCTCCCTTTGCATATTAGATCATAAACAAAATACAAAGTTACAATTTGTAGAGCAGATGCAATAAAGTCATGTTGTCAGTGAACAATTAATCATGGGGTGTTGTGCTATTTGCTGAGGCAATTAATATTTATGCAATTTTGAGCATGCAAATTTGAGATAGTGAAAGGGAACGTGCAACATTACTCAAACTTCTGGGAACATTTTCCTTATTACCACATGAACAGCAAAAACCATCAGTGATCTGGTTTGTATGTTAGCTACATAGAAGGAGGATGCTATCTCTTCGAAACTGTGGAGGATATCTATGGCCTTAAAAGGCTGAAAATAATTCTTAAGTCCAGGCTCCCAATGAGGAAATAGCATATTAAATAACTACACAGTGGCAAACTGATCTCTGCACATGTAGCTACTTTAAGGATGGTTCACACAGAGAAGCAAAGTTGCACTCTCATAGTTGACTAAAAGCACATTCAACTGGACTCAGTTTCAATCTTTCAATCTTCCTTCAGGCTGTCCTTAGGCTGACAAGGGACTAAACATATGAAGTCAGACCCATATGGGAGAGGGCTGTGCAATCCAAAATTGGATGGGGGAAATGTCCAACTGGGAGGGGACAGCCAGTTGTCCTTATACAGCCAGTTATACAGCCAGGTGTACCTTTTTGCAGGAAAACATTCAGGAAAGATGAAATCAATTCAAAGTATTAACTATAACAATGGCCCAGTTCATTAACATATCAGGAATCTGCATGGTGGAAGAGCATTCTCAGTCTCTGTCTTCCTCAGCAGAACATCACATTCATAAGACCACAAGTGTTTATGTGTGACTAACTGATTCGTGTGATCTTTGTTCCATTCAAGGAGCAAAAAAAAAAAGAAGAAGAAGGAACAAAACAAAACGCAAATGAGGCTATTATCCACACAGATGACCACTCAAATATGAGTTACTCATGGAGGATTTGTGCTATCAAATGTAGAAATTACACTCTAGTCATGATTACATGCACAACAATACTAGGATTAAGTACAAATTATGGTCAAAGAATAAATAAAATAGATGCCATGGGTGCTATCAGAGGGAGAGAGTAACGTGTAATTACTCCACAAGAACTGTATCTGGTAAGCAAGAATTGTATCTTAATAAACAGGATAGCAAAGAGTGAATAATAAAGCTAATGTTGAGAATCTCTTTCACGCTCTCATCCAGCATGAATAATTGCTGGCTTTAAGATTAGCTGGATGAATTTTCGCTCACCGTGCATGCGTTTTCATTAGGCAGGGGTAATTGTATAACTCTCTTGTCTCTTCCTAGGCTGGCAAAGCTTGGAAAATATAACAGTACATTGCTGGTGCACTGGTTCATTAAACTTGAAGAATATTTAACTCATAATACAGTTGGCTTTTGAAACCTGAATACTAAATATAATTGCAGCACCAAAATACTGATAGCAGAAAGTATCCAATACAGAATGGTATTCATCATCTACAACAACAATGATTCTTGTGCACCTGGAAAGAACTCCCCACCACAGAGAAACACTCAAATCAGAAAGAACATAATCAAAACTATACTGTATATGAAAGTGAGATGGCATCAGAATGTACTTTTAAGATGTAAACAGCAGTTTTTTAATTTGGCTGTGCATGTAATATAGCCCAAATCCCAATATTATAAGCTAATTATTTATATATAGCCCTGTTCTTGAAATGAAAACATGTACCTTTTCAAAATGCACAGGCATACAAATGGAGGCCCTGCAGGATTGGCCATATAAAGCACGAGAGTGCTTGCCAGTCAGACAAATGGAATAGAAATCACCTGGAACAAAGGAATTGGAAGAAACCAACCAAAAAGATGAACATGCAAAGCAGCAGCATCAAGAGAAAAACAGAATCTGAATTGTTTGTTTTTCCCCATTTCGAGTCTCAGTTCAAATTATTTAAAATGCGATGCCACAGAGACAACAGCAATGGAAGAAATGATCTCTGCTAGTATTTTAGAGCAACGTGTGTATTTGTGTATGTTTGAATATATAAAGATATTCTCATCTATAAATTTGGCCAAGCAATGAAAGCAACAAGCAAAAAGAAAGGAAATTTTTCCTTTAAGTCCTATTCAAAAGAAGCATTTGTGTTAACTTTCCTGTGGGCCACATCCTTACAAACAATTTTGTGCTACAATGGATTGAAGAAACCCATCTTTGTGGACTACAATCCATTTCATCAGCTGCCAGAACCTCATAAGCTATATATTGGGGTCATATGGTTGATGATGAATTGCATAATCACAAACTCTGCAGAAGAAATGGGCAATCAACATCCCATTGGGATTCCTGAATTCACTCCATTGAAATTGGTGACAAACTTTTGGGGGAGGGAGGGACTTTTTCCTTAGTTTTGTTTTGTTTCAATAGAAAGCACAATAAAATCAGTATGTGAAATACCCTCAAAGAATGTACAAATGCTAACTCTAGGTGATACCGTGATGTCACAGACCTCCTATTTCATCCTGCTTATTCAGAATACTGGAACCATTCCTGCAATGCAATCAAAACCAACCCATGAAACTGTCAGTGCAGTGATTGACACAGGAGCAATATTACTGAAGTTAACACTTGCACAAGGATGGCAATCAAGTTTATGCAAGGGGAAAAAGTTTTGCATTAAGGGAATGGCATTGGAAACCATCTTAGATTGTTTCACGTTATATTTCAACAATGCAAGGAGACAACGCAAGGCCAGGTGACAGAAACGAAGCGGTAACATGACTTGATTTTTCAAGTAAACTGACTTCAAATTTACAAACAAAAACTGTTAACAGCTTCCTTTAGGAATGATTCACAGATATCATCTTATATTCCCCATACAATCCTGCTCATGAAATTGTGCAGAGAGCTGGTTGCTTGCATAGAGAGATCTGTAGCCATCTCTGTAAAGACAGATCCAGTACCCTTTATGCATTTCCACATGTCAAAGGGGATTCCTTCAAAACACTGCTTTGAAAGCACAATATTCTGTTTAATCACTGACATGGGTAGAAAACCTCCTAAAATCCAGCCAAATTTCAAATTCATTTCAGCACACATTGTCTTATACCAAGGTAGGCACCAGAATGAGTTCAGTCACACTGCCTCTTTTTTTCAGATTCCATCAATGGATGAAGTATTGTAGGTGTCTTAATTTAATGTACATGATCTGCAAGTAGGGGCCATGCTCATCCCCAGGTAATCTGCATGACAGAGTAAATAGTAGCATCTGCACCACTTCAGGATCAAAACTATATCCTGTACAAATGTCCTCAAGGAACAGTGCTTTTCATAACTCTCTAACTGCGTTTCTGTTATCTGAGTAGCCCACCTTGAAAAGGAATCAACACAGCCTGGTTGGACCTCCCTTTCCCCATGTAGCATCTGAAATGGAACACAGCTTACTTTACCTGAGAAGCCTTTTAAGTAAAGAAGGTAAAGGCCCTCCTCTTTTAATGCTAACTTGATAAAAGGTATGCTATGGACAATATACAAGTTTTTCTTCATTCTGAGTCACATAATGCAGGAGCTATTGTTCTGTGAATTCATCAAATATACAGTGTTACTTAGAAGGTCAGAATCCCATTGAATTCAGTAGGATTTACTTACTAGTAACTACACTTATGACTGTAGTCTTAAGATTTTTACACTTTTCTTTGTTTTCATTTTTTAGATGTTCAGTATGCATCTAAGGGGACAGCATAAAAGGCTGCTTCAGTTGTTCACAGGAACAGGACCTTTGACTCCGATACAGCATTTGAATTCCACAGAGACATTTTCAAGGAGCCATAGAGTTTCTTCATGTTAATGCAGCATGCTTTCTTACAACACTAACATGCTCCTCACAAAATCTGGGATATTAAAAAATCTGCAGTAGGAAAGAAAGTTGATGCCAGGAAGAAAATGGGGGAGCACTGAGAAACTTTATGACCCTGAAACATTTTGAGACTTCCTGTATCATGCCAGTCTAGATGTAGTTTTATCTCATGCCACACCAATGCTTAAATTCCTATCAAGTGTTGATAGGAAATACCCCCATGGGACTTGAATGAAGAGGAAGTACTTAGATTTTATAGGATTCTAAGTGCATTAGAACAGTTTTCCCTCCCTGGCAGCTCCCAGAGGTCTTAATTTTCAATCAACCACAGACAACACAACCAAAGGCCAGCTTTGCTGGCTTGGGATTACAGAAGTTGAAGTCCAACGTATTTGGAAACAACCGAATGAAAACAATAACTTGCATTAAAGAAATGTTGGCTTCCATAATTTTGTACCAGCCGAGCCTTAGCAAGACATTCATAAATAAAACTTAGAACAGGAAACAAGTCCATTCCATCAGTCCTGAAACCACCACGAATCATCACAGAGCCCAAAATAGTGAGTCCAGATGAATATATGCACAACAGTTGCAATGGTGTGATCCGTTCCTTCTGTCTTTCATTTCTCCACTGGTCTCTCTCCCCTCTCTCTTTTTTTCACGGATACTTGCCTGACATTGTTATTGCCTCTGAGCCTTCATGCCATTCCAACTGTTGTCAGAAGGGTGCACTGTGCATTTTGGTCCTACACGTTAGATCTGACTCTTTCTCCAGCCACCACCAAACCAAGCCTGAACCCATGTCAGTGTGGAGGGGGGTGAAGCTCGAAAAACGTCACTCACCAGAGTTGGGATCCGAGTTGCCATCTGCTTCGGTCCTCTTGTCCGGGGAGGCCTGATCGTAGAATTCGCCCTGCGGCTGAACCAGAGGGAGAGGGTGTGAGACCAGCATTCCACTACCCACAGGCTCATGATCTCCTAGGCCACTGTCACTGCAGCTTTCCTGCGAACCATCAGGGAGGTGAAACGTAACACGACGCTGAGACTACAAAGAAGAGCACAGGACAAGCTGGATTAGTGCTCTTCTTTTCTCTCTGACCCCTCCCTCTGTTTTGATAGATTGTTATATTTATGGTCTTTTGTAAATTCAGAGGCATGTTCCTCCTCCCATCATGACAGTCTTTCACAAGCCCAAGATAACTAAGGGTGGTGTCATTTCCTCTGCTAATACAGCTCCTTTTATTTATTTATTTAATTTAATTTATTCATTCATTATTCAAGCATACATAGCTGCCCATCTCATATATATGACTCTGGGCAGCTATATAGTAACTGGTATTCAAACTTACTACCAACTGTATAGAAACGGCACTTGCTTCTGCGCATGGAATTGTTGCTTAGGGAGTCCAAATTCAACCTAAATCCACTTAGATCCCAAAGATACCTATCAGAGTTAAATACATATTTGCTGCCAGAAGTAGCATTTCTTCCAATCTTATATAGTCACATTGTTGAGTAGCATTTGTCACACTAATAAGGGACAATGGATGGAATGGAAATATTGCACTGTGATGGCTTGACTTATGTGGCAGTTCCACCAAAAGGTGGGGTAGAAGAGGTAAAAAATTGACAAGGAGATATTGAATATCTAGCCCATATATACTTGGCATACCCACGATTGCTTGACACTTATCCAAGAACAATAACTTAAATCTTTGGTAGCACTTTGTAATCTCTTGTCTACGGACAAGCATCCCTACCACCATTGGTTAATGGCAGAAATAACCAGACCAAATCATACTATCATAGCTATAATCACATACTACCTATCATACTATCATTATATGGATACTTTTGGGTAGAGTCCAAGAGATAGGAACATGTGGTTAGACTTCCACAAGACTGTGTTGGAATCCCTTGAACTTCCAGACAGAATAGTGATGATACCTAGGAGGCCTAAAAGTTGAAGTCCAACACCTCCAAGGGGAGACGTTGAACTATATACCACTACTTCCCAGATATGTATCATAAGAAGGATCAAGGTACGAAATCAGTGTGAAATGGTTATTCTTTACTTGACTGGAGCAAAAATATTGTATCTACTTCCAATGTTAGCAGATCCCTAGGTAAGAATACTAAAAAAGTCTAGTATTTCAAATGGTGCTTTAGAAACAAACAATATAATCTTCCCAATGGGACTTAATATGGAGGTTTTTATAATAGGATTACTCACACCCATGCACATAAACCTGCTTGCATGCACAATTAAGAGATATCAAATTTAATTTGCTTATTAAAGGGACAAGAAAACAACATTAAAATAGTAAGCTTCAGCTTAGTTTTGCAAGCTTCAATGCTTCTTAGAAAGGGCTAATGTTGATGATATGAATGAATGAACACAGAACTTTATGTCAAAGCATTGGTTTTCCAAATTGTTTAAATGTAGAACTGGTGTGTGTGTGTGTTTATATTCCATGACTATTGCACAATTTAGTTCTGTCACCTGTTGAATTTAAGGTTATGGAGGTATCTCTAATCTAGGTTTTCTCTACAAGCCTGGAAAAAAAAATGGCTGCTTTAATAAGCTGTATTAAATATGTGGCTGCTTTAATGATTGACTCCTCAAAATAGTCATGTCTTATTTCAGGTTCACTGGGGGTGGGGGGTGGGGAATGAGTGCTCTCTAAAGGGTGCTGTGCTCATTTTCCTGCACATTCTGAAGCTCCAAATTATTACAAATTATTTTAATTAGTACAAATTATTTTCAATATGTGCGAAGCTCTACTTTTGAATACTGAAATGGAACCTTGGAAACTACATTTTGCTTGATCCCAACGCTCTTCAACCTACAGTTAATTTAGCCCTATGCAGAGTTGAGTTCTAGATGATGCCAAGAGAACTGTACATACACAGACACTGTGTACAAATAAACCCAATTAGGAAGATAAATGATGCTGGTCACCCATCCTAACACTGTAGTATTTGGACTTGAAGGGCTTGTTTGTAATTGATAAAGTGAGTTTTGTAAGAGAGTTAGAAGGCTTACTTGCAAAACCAGGAATTAAAGTGGAGATGTGACCTTGAAACATCATAATTCTTCCAATCCAGTCTGAAGTGACAATTACCATTAATCTTCAATCATATTACTACATCTGCACCACTGGAGTATTAATACAGACCAACCATCCAGGATCCATTTTAAGGACTTACTGAGACAAAGCCTAAAGTCTAACTCTCATCATCTTTTAGAACATTCCTCTCAGTTGACCTTATATTTAAGATAAAGTGATCTTACTTAACGTAGTTGCAAATCACATGGATATTTTCATATGTGCCTTTAACTGCAAAACCATCTTGTTTCATTTTTGTGTATTTGTGTGTTGCATCTTCCATTTTCAGTTCTTTGAGTTTTATCTTTGCTTTTCTCAACAACGATAGATAGATAGATAGATAGATAGATAGATAGATAGATAGATAGATAGCAACAACAGACTGAATCCTGCAATGTCATTTGGCTGAAAGCATTAGAATATTTCTACTAGGAAATATTCAAGATCTTGGCTTGTTCATTTGACTGTATGCCTATTTTAAAATTAATGGAGGTTGTAATCTACACACACTTTCCTGAGACTATGCCCCACTGAACCCAGTGAGACTTACTTCTGAGATGACATATATAGAATTTCATTATGACTATTATTTCAACACTAATATACATAAAAATGTAGAACTCATACATTTTTAAAGCTACTCTTTTCTTAACATTGTTCAGATAGGAAATCATTATGCGTTACTCACCAGACAATACTGACTTTTATACAAAGCCTAGTTCTTGTGATTAGATAACATGAATATTTAGAAGGCTCTTCTTTATCTTTTTTCCTTATGGTTATGTCATTCTTATTGTAATTGCACAGTATAAGTTGCAGAGTATAAGTTACACATGTAATCTTTGTCACTATATTTGAAATCAGAACGTGTTATAGGCTCAAAACCCGCAGTCCAGCTTGCAAGGATATCTAGAACTAAGATTAGGACATTCTTTTGTGCTGTTGTTTCAATGAGCTTGAGGTAGTATAGTGACAAACAAATTGTCACTTGTCTATAGTCATATTCAGGTATTACAAGTAACCCCTGGTGCCCCCCAGCTGGCTGACATCACCCCATTATTGAGTTCCTAGATCATAAGGAAGCCACCATGGGTATATTTATAACCGCCCAGAGTCTACCACAGTAGAGATGGGCGGGGATAAATCCAAATAATAAATTAAATAAATAAATAATAAATAAATATTTCAATCTGCAAAGGCTTTTCCGTTGGAAAGATGTGTGCTCTTAGTGATGTCATGAGTGGAACAGGGGTCATACAAGGACTCATATGTTCTTTGCTTCATGTATGTAATGCCTGGACATGGCTTCAACGTCACCACTTTTGAGTTTCCACAGCACATTATGTCTTTAAGCATATTTACCCATCAAATCTTGGATTTTTTATTTAAATTTTATTGTATTGGAGAGTATTTATATATGCTGTTTTAATTGTTGAATTTTAACTGTCGATTTTTTTGTAAACTGCCCAGAGTTCCCTTGCGGGAAGATGGAGCGGTAAATACAAGTCGAATTATAAGTAAATAAATAAATAAATAAATATTCTTCTCACGTGAAAGTTTAAACGAGACAAATGGACATTTGCAAAGGCCACATTAGTTCTCTTTAGTCAGGGTAGTTGAAATATTTCTCTGCAAATTCCCAATCTATAGTGCAAAAGTTGTTTGGTCAAAGATCATAACAACAGAGGGAAAAAATAACGCCTTATACATATGATAGGAAATCCCATAACGCTGATGTGGCTCGCTATCTCCCTGGAGAAAGTGGCAATGATCCAGGACTTCCTGCCTCATTCCAAGGTAAGAATCATAACCCTAATTCAACCACTTTCTGCCTGTCTCAACCGGTAAAGGTGTCCGACTCTAGGGGCCGGTGCTCATCTCCGTTTGTTAGCCGAAGAGCCAGCGTTGTCCGAAGACGCTTCCGTGGTCATGTGGCCGCATGACACGTGTGGAACGCTGTTACCTACCTACCGAAGTGGTACCTATTAATCTACTTGCATTGGCATGCTTTCTACATTTATTTCTTATGCCATTTGCACAACAGACCAGTAACAGTAAAAGAGATGACGGAGTTGGATGATCATTTTTTTAAAAAATCTGTAAGTATTTAAATAAATATGTAAATAAATACTTAGCCAGATCAATCTATTATATGAAAAAATAAACAATTAAGGTACAATAAATACATGTATTTATTTGTGATCCCCCCCCCCATTTAATAATGGAAAATAAAGTTTTGATCACTGCAGCAGACTTCTCTTAGGACACCAGGTGGGTTATGAACTTTTACAATGGAATAGTGATACGAAGGAAATATTACTTTATATTTTTCTCTTTCTATTCAGTGAATAGGGTCATATTCTTTTCTTAATAAAGCATATCTGTCTATCCTTATCTCGACTGCAAAGTGAAACTAATTTCTGCCTAACAAGCAAATAAAATGGTATGATTTAATCTAACCTAATTCCTAGCTCTATTTTACTCCACTGGGAGTTAGCTAAAGCTAATCATTTCCACATTTTAGCCTTTTTAAAACAAGAATTAATGTGTCTGAAGTTCAGGGAATCAGTTCCAGTCTTATGCTTAGGTTAAATTAGTGTTGGGTAGCAGTGAATAGAGAAGAACCTGCACCTTTGCACCACATAAAGAGAAACTGTAGATGGAACAGAACACCCTCATGTGAACATTCTTTTAATAATGATTGCATCTGAACTGATTAGCCAGAGCAGAAGTCTTCAAAACGGTCAGACAAATGTAGATTTTTGGACAAAGCATTTTTCCTTGGGATTCTTTTCCAACAGCTTCTGCTGCAGAGACAGCCTAGCATACAAATCAGGAACAGAGTTTACAGGATCTCTAATCCTAGCCATTGTCTAGTTTATGCACAGACTATGACAAAGATGGTAGGAAGAAGTGGAACACCCCTTACGAGGAAAAGGCCTGGACTAGCATGTTTTATTTTTCTTAATCTGTCCATTATAGCCCATACTGTATACTGTATGTCAGAGAGAGCTCAAAACCAGCTTCTATTACTTTAAATGGTACAGTCAAAAAGAAGCCTAGGATGCATAATGAAGTAGAAGATGGAGCAATACGGGTTGGTCCTTCTGTAAGACAGAACCTGGGCATCCCTTGTCTCTTAATGTGGCTTGATGGGAAACTTGCATCCCATCAAGCATCAGTAAGTTCTTTGCACAATTTCAGATACTAATCAAGTAGGATTCTGGATCACGTAGTGAACTGTGGCCAAGCAAACAGAAGAATGGCTCAGCTTCAGACATCATGAGAATATGGAGTAGAAGATGAAGTTGACAAGATGTGTGGATATAAGGAGGTAGGACATATATCTACAGCTGCATCTTCTACCCATTTTCAAGATCAGGCAAACACCTAAACAGTGCTTGGGAGACAGACTCTAGTTCTGAAATGCAAGGGGGCACCAATTTTCCTTTGCTCACTGCCTTATGCTAGCTTATTGGAAATTGCATGTGTGATTCTCACTGTTACATCCCATTAACCTGAAAGTTAAGTCCCATTGCCTTCTGTGAACATGAATCATAAGATACATTTAACAATTCCAATTATATCATAGAGAGTAAAAAGCACATTCCTTTGGCTGGATTCCATCCCACCTCCATATCTGCAATTATTTCACAATGTTCAGTAAAGAGAAAAGAGGTAAAGAAAAATCACATAGGCATAACATCATAAACACTATTAGCAATATTTGCAATGTACTCTCTATGGGGCACCCCTTCAAGAAGAACTGGATATTGCTGAATCTTACATTTCTTAGGACCAAATTACTTACAGAATTGTCTACCCACATAAAAATCCAACCTGAAAGCAAGATATACCCTTGTTAAAGTTTAGAAAGGGACTCAGGAGACATTTATTTATGCTCTTTTAAATGTTTTAATTGTTCTTAACTATTTGCATATCTGTTTCATAGCCTATTCTTTTAGCATTGTAAAAATGTTTTAAGGATAGTTTTAAATTGTTCCATTGTTTTAAACAGATTTTCATGAGCTCTTAAGAGTGAGTTACATACAAATACTCTAAATCAGTAAACAAATATGTTATGAATTGTTACATCTTTTTACAAGTTTTAATGACATTCACTACATTTGCTAACATAAAATAACACTAACAGTCAAGTAAAATGGAAGAGAAAATGAAGGACACGAAACAAAATTGTAAAAAGAAGATTATGCATAGAGGTATGTGGCCCTATCAAATTAAGCGCCAGACAACGTCTACATGGATGTTTTCAGAATTCCTATCTTTGAGTCTTACCCTTCATCAGCCAATCCCATTTAAATCCCTCAGAACTTTAAATGAACATCTGCAGCAAATGTGTTCATTATTTTAATGAACATAACTGGACAGTCAAGCAAACAAACATAAATGCTAGTTTCTCTATCATGGTTAAGTGAGAAAATGAAACTTTTTTAACAGATGGATTCATTTCTCCCTTAGAGAATATTTATAGGTCAAAAGGAAGAGCTACAGAACATCCATTTCTTCTTGCCATCTGTGAGATATGCATAATCGGGTTGTTTTTATAAACAAAGTATTATGTGTCTCCAAATGTCACAATATGGGGGAATGGAGATGGTCAAATTATTTATAATGCAAGCAATATTTATTCATACAGACTGTGGTTTCAGTTTAGGCATAGTCTAAAACCACACAGCCTATCAGTGTGAACAGAGCACATTTCTCAGACATGGTGGGCAGGACCTACAATATATTCCCCTCTCTGCCTGTGGTTTTCCTCTTTTGTCCTCCTAACCCATTCCTCTGTCTAATGTCCTACATATGTGAGGGAAACTCTGCTTTTGGTACAGACCAGCCTCCACTGTCTGGAACTCTCACGCATAAAACCTTCAACTGAACTTCACTTGCAAACAGTCAGTAGTTCTGACCTGTCCTGACTCAGCAATGGTACCTCCACTTTGGGAAGAATACAGATTCCTGTGCTTATCTACTCTCCTTTGATTTTCTGCTGGGATGCTGATTCTATATCATGCTCTGCCTCTCGTAATGTAGATGGCAAGCTGAATGCGCTGGGACCAACATGGTGGATCAAAATCCTGGGCTCCCTTCAGTTGGGGACAGTTTGCATTCTGCAAAAGATGGCATGGGCAAGATTTTTTTCTCTTGCTTTTCTGTTGGTCACGGCTGTGCCTTCATTTTTCACAGGGATAATGGATGCAGCCTTTACATCGCTGAAAAAAATAGTAAATGGGGTTTTTTCAATAGGGCCATGCAGTGTTTTGGATCCGAAAGCAAAAAGATGCCAACTGAGTCCCTGACTGTAACTCCTTAAACCAAGGGCACCTTTCCCCAAGACTGTGTTGCAGCCACAATTTGCGGGGAGAACACCCAGCTGCTGTATGCATTTCAGACAGGGCTGTGTGAGCCTCCCTCGCCCCCAGGCTTTCTCACCCTTTGAATCTGAAGCACTGCACTTTTCTTCCAGCCCTGGAATAGAGCCCGTTTCTACTCCCTCATCCTATCCTGGGTTCTCTCTCTCAGGCAGCATATTAAGAACTGACTTTTATATGCAAAAGTTAGGCTGTGGCTTATCAAAAAGAGAGTCTGGTGCAGAGATTCTGATAATTATTCTCTGAGGAACTAGGTTGTGCTTATACTGTGTTAGAAGTGTCACTTATTGAAGCTTCGATGAAATTTCATGTGGGGATAAGGACGTAGGAAACTTTCCATTGATGTTTAAAGGGGGAAGAAAATAAGAACTGAGGAATATCCCTTTGGTATTCTGTTCTGTTAGTCTTCTTTAACAGAACGCATGACCTTGGCAATTTAGGGGAGCATGGCCCTTGTGTAAAGGTAGCAAGCTTTTATCTAAAGCGATACAGCCTTCCTTGTACATTATGATTAACCTCTGTTTCAAACACTTGACTTAGAAAACTGTGCACTTAAAAGAGATTTGGGGGAGGGGGGATGTGTTTGCAACTTTTGAAGCCAAAGCCTCCACAGAGTGTAGTCAGAGCTCACCAGAGTCCTACATGGAAGTACAGGCAAAATACTAATTTACCAGCCAAACCAAAAGGATTAATTGGAAATATATTGTAAGAAGGTTTCCAGTAAACTATGCAGTCACTGCTGGTTCCAAAGTCCTTGCAAGATTCTGATAGCCAATGTAACCCAGAAGCTGAGAGACTGCATCATTGTTGGTATCCATATCTAGATATTTATGAATTTATGAGCATGGAGTGGTGGTTAAAGAGAAGGGAGACCCAGATTCATGTCTACCCTCCTTGGAGAAAGCTCATTCAGTGACTCTTTCAGCCCAACCTATGCAACAAGAAAAGTCTAGTAATGATGGATTTTGCCTAGCCATCATTGTGGCCTCAACTTCCTGTCTCCAGTAATAATGACCCAGGCATGTGAGGATTATAGAAATATTGGATCACATTATTAATGCTCATTATAATGTGCATATCAGTTCTTTACGTTAATGCATTGTAAGGAATTACCCAAAGTTAATGCAATTCCTTTAATTACATTTAAGAATTGCACATTCTCTTCTGATCTGTTTACATTCTAGCATCATAGTATTACCTAAACATGGACCACACAATAATAATGTATTGTAATAATCTCCAGTATTAGTGGCTTTTGTCTGTTTGTGGCTGAACAATATTGGGGCTGAAATAGCTTTGCAGTTCGAAACTGGAGAGGTGGGTTCTTATAAACATGTTTTTTTGGTATAATGGTCAGTCTTTATAAGAGTTTTAGAAGTAAATCAGCAAATGTTCTGGGAAATGCCTTAAACACAACTGTCATTTATCATTATCAAATTTAATTCTTGGGATACACTTTAAAAGAAGGCAGGCCAAGATGATCAGATAACTAACCAAACGGTAGAGCCATTGGTTAAATAGGGGTTTCCCCTCTTAAATTGATTAGCTATAAATAACTGTATAGTATAATAAATCTCTTCTTGTTAAGATTATTTTGTGTTGATGGGCAAAAGATTCCCAAGGCCTCTGTTGTTCTGCCTTCTTGATTTCATTTTATGATTTCATTTTATGATTTCATTTTATGATTTCATTTTATGATTTATATGGCTGCCTGTCTCATTTCTGTACCTCGGGTGGCTAACGATAAATTAAAACCATAACAATAAAACCCCAAGATTTTAAAAATAAACATGGTGATAACATTAATACAATGCAGCTGAGGTCCTCAAAAAGACTTTCATCCAGCAATCATTCAAGCAAACATTTTGAGCAACCTTACCGCCAGAAAATTAAACCTCAAAATATTACCATTAAAGTCCTTAGGAATTCATATTTGGAGAGAGTTTCTGTAGTTATGAAACTTGATTTGCAGTGAATGCAGCTGACTTAACAGTATGTTTATTAAGATACGTTTATGTAGATATCTGGTGGCTTAACAATTATGGAACAGCAACCAGGGTGGAGTCTGTTCCACCGTCTCCTATTTCTTGGGAAATGTCCTGGCCCATTGCTCTGTCCTGAAATTTTCTTCTTGTTTTCTGCATCCTCAGTCTTTCTACTATCCACTATGTAGGGCAGAGCTTTCCAAACTGTGTGTCGGGACACGTTAGTGTGTCAGCTGCAGTGTCTGGGTGTGTCGCGGCTGCTGCTGCCTCAGAGCCCTGCAAGGATTCCGCGCAGGTCCTAGTGCCTGCCTTGTGCCCTGCTGTAAGTGTGTGTCGCGAAATGATGCCCTGCTGCAAGAGTGTGTCGCGAAACGATGCATGTCTAAAAAGTGTGTCACCAACATGAAAAGTTTGGAAAGCTCTGGTGTAGGGATTCATTATGACATGACCTATACAACAGATGTATAAGTAAGGGACAAAGGCTAGCATGGGTACAAACACAATGAGCAAATACATAAATGACACTATGAGTAAAGCTCAAATGTCAATATTCCAAGTAAGGGACACAAGCATGCACACCCCATCTGAGCAAAGCAAAAAAGAAAAAGAAAAGAAAACCCAACACACAGACACTAGGGTCTCAGCTAGGATTGCCATTAGAAAATTGCCTTCTGAACACGAGTGCTAGTGCATGTAATAGATATCTGTCCCTGACACCTCACTGGGTAACAATTAATTCTGAGTCATCAGTCATGCCTTCTCTTGAGAGTGCAAGGAAGGAGCATCAGCATCAGAACTGCCCTTGGAGGATAAGCCTTTGTAACATGCTATGACTTGAGAAGGCAGCCATATATCTACGAATACCACAGACACCAGAACTGTCAACTTAGATAAATAGATCCAACATGGAAAAGCAGAAAGTAGATGTGGATTGTCCAAGATAATATAGCTAACTTACTACACCATGCACTCTGTATGATTTGTCTACTGTTTAATTCAAATATTCTAAGTACATTACCCCAAACTTCCTCAGCTATATAGACTGGACATGAAACCTGATATATCAGAAGCATCTCAGTAACTTCAACTATATTAGCTTGAGGACAGAAGCAAAATAATGGTTGCATCTTCTGAATGAACAATGCACAGTTAAAATATGTTGAGGTACTCTTGAAAGGTCAGGTTGGTGCAGTGGTTAAGGCACAAGGCTGGAAACCAGGAGACCATGAGTTTTAGTCTTGCCTAGGGCAGAAAGCCAGGTGGGTGACCTTGGGCTAGCCACTGTCTATCAGCCCCAGGAAGAAGCAGGCAAGGGCAAACCACCTCTGAAAAAATCTTACCAAGAAAACTGCAGGGACTAGTCCAGGTAGTTGCCAGGAGTCAAGACTGACTTGATGGCAAGAAAAGAAGAAGAGGAGAGGAGAGGAGAGGAGAGGAGAGGTTGTCCTGAGACATGTTGCAGAAGAATCTTCCTAGAACCCAGTTTCCAATATTTTATCCCACTAAGACAGGGGTCGGCAAACTTTTTTTGCCGGGAGCCATTTTGACATGCTCGTGCACATTTTGAAGTGCTCGAGAGCCAGGGGGAGGGGTTTGCGGGCGGGAGCCAATCGCGTGGAAGGGGGCGGGGTTTGCAGGCGGGAGCCAATCGCATGGAAGGGGGCGGGGTTTGTGGGCGGGGGCCAATCGCGCACACTTAGGGCCTGCTGCCGCCATGCCCGCTGCAGTGCCCGCCGCCGCCATGCCCGCTGCCACGACTGCGCAGGCGGAGCTGCCTGCCTGGCACTCGGGCACTCCGGCTGGGGTGCAGCGGGACGGGAGCATCGCCAGCGGCCTGCGAGGACCGGCCAGGGAAGGCGCGCGGGCAGAGCTCCCGTCCCGCTGCACCCCAGCCGGAGCGCCCGAGTGCCAGGCAGGCAGCTCCGCCCACGTGCCTTCCCTGGCCGGTCCTCGCGGGCCGCCGGCGATGCTCCCGTCCCGCTGCACCCCAGCCAGAGCGCCCGAGTGCCAGGCAGGCAGCTCCGCCCGCGCGCCTTCCCTGCCCCCAGCAGAATCAAATATGTTAAAAAGTGGGTAGGTAAAGCACGCTCGCGTAAACATCCTGGTTCCTTCATGATCAGTTGAGCAGCAGCCACGCAGCAGCAGCAAGCGGGCGTCTTCGACAAATTGCTCTGGAAGGGGGCGGGGGAGGTTTGGAAGAAGGGAAAGAGAGGCTCGACTGCTCCAGTCGCTTCTCTTCCGGAGCCTGCCCCCGCCACGCCCGCCACGCCTGCCTGCAGAAGAGCCACACTCAAGGGGCCAAAGAGCCGCATTTGGCTCGCGAGCCGCCATTTCCGACCCTTGCACTAAGACATTTTCAAGAAACAGAGTAAAGAATTGAGCTATGTGAATGTAATACCCAACTTAATTTTCAAGAGTTTGGACCATTACCACAGATATATTGAAGCTTTGTCTCCCAGGCAAATCCTGCCCACAAAATATTCCTCTTTATTTACATTTTGGGATCTATCTATCTATCATCTATCTATCTATCTATCTATCTATCTATCTATCTATCTATCTATCTATCTATCTATCTATCTGAGATTCAATTGTTTTAAAGCCAGCACTACCATCGGCTTTGGCAGAGATACATCCACACCATAGAAATCTCTTGTGTATCCATATGTTTGTCATTCCTCATACAGTCCATTGGAAATAATAATTTTGAAAGCAGTGTTACTTAAAAAAGAATACATTTCTCTACACAAATGAACTATTGACCTGGGCCTTCCTATTCCTGACCTGTAATGTAACTGCTGAAATTACTTCTCTTTCAAAGTAACTAACACTACTCTATCCAGGTTCATAGTTATGGCTTATTCAGAATTGATTGACTTCTGTGATTCCATTAAAACAAATAAACATGCTATTCTTCCAACTCTCCCCCAAACCTTAAAATTTGTTAATAATCTACAAAGGAGGCTGAGCCTTGATATCAGTAATCCAGGTATTTTATATCAACTTGCACCAACCTAAATTTAGTATGCTGATGTCAGATGTTATTCATGTTGCAAAGATTTCTGATCAGCAACGTATCCTACAGTGACAGTTGGAAGCAAATAAAATCTGTGAAACATTGGGGTGTTTTAAGGTGTTATCTCTCTATGGAATATATCATAGAACTTAATGTTTGTAGAAGTCATCTTATCTCAGACTTCACAGGTTGACAAAGTACACAGAGAATTCAGTCAGGCTCTTGGTTTGATCTTTGACTTTGAAGGATCACAGATATGAAAATTGTAGCGATTTTCCACAGGGGTCTGTAAGCAGGATGATAACTGGTGATGAAAAGAACCAGGTAACCATAACTTGCTTCAGAAGAAGAACCACGAGTGTTGGATTTTCTTTTCTTCACAGGAAGCAAAAATGGACAGTGTGTCACTTGAGATACAACTACTGAATCAAGATTTGGAAAATAATTTCCAACATCAGCATTAGAAAGAACAAATAAGAAATTCAGTATGTTGTTTTAACACTAGAGAAACAGAGAGCTAAACTAGGGTTAAAAGACTTTGAAATATGTGTAACACTGCTAGCATTAAATATAGAGTGGCGATGGTAGGAAGGGATTTTCCTTGAACACTGCAAAAACATTTTCTCTGTGAGCTGATTAACCAGCAATAGAACTACCTTTGTTTAACATCAATGAATTTAGTCTTCCCTTATTTGGCCAGCATATTTTAGTTGCATAATTTACACACAGTTTACATTTCCATGTCTAGTGTATATACCACAAGTACATCACTACTGAATTAGTATTTACTGGACATATAAACCATAAATTCATGAGTAAGCTTAATCAGTCTTATAACCTTTTATAAAAACATACCTGCCATTAAGACATCCCTTACTTAATTCAAGAAACACAGATGTGCAATGGTATGTCAAAGAAAATATTGTTGTCATGTAAAATGTGGCTTTGCTCTGCGAGAAGTACATATGGTGTATGGGAAAGGAGGCTATAGGATTTATCTTTCAGAGTAGAGCATCCATGCCATTCTAGCTAATGTATTGTGGAGTCCTTGGTGCTTTCTGAGCCGTGTTGTTTTCTTGCAGACATTTAATTGCCAGACTAGGCAACATCTTCAGTGTGAAAAGGGAATGGGACTTGCTCTCTGTTTATATCCCATGGCTTGTCCTGCTTGTGTTGGTGGGGGTGTTGTTCTCTCATTAGAAGTTCCTTGATTGGGCTCTTGTTTGCTGCTTTTTATTTGCTGTGTTTGATTAACACCAGGATCAGCACCAGAGGAACAATCAAACAGCACAATATACCCTAATCAAGGAACTATTAACTCAGTCAATCAACCAAGCAGCAAACAACAGCCCAATTGAGGAACTCCTAATGAGAGAACAACACCCCCACCAACACAAGCAGGACAAGCCATGGGATATAAACAGAGAGCAAGTCCCACTCCCTTTTCACACTGAAGATGTTGCCTAGTCTGGCAATGAAATGTCTGCAAGAAAACAACTAGGCTCAGAGAGCACCAAAGACTCCACAGTTCAACCCTGAGCTACAAATATTCTCTTTGATTGGTAGATTGGTAGATAAAGTATTTCTCTTATGAGACAACAATTTCTTAAACCCAAAGAAAAAAAGGAAAGTAAATACAAAATTATCTGAAGTGGGAACATAATGTATGTCACTTGTTCATAATTTTCATGGGTTTTACATAATGTCGGAAAATTAATTCAAACCAAACTGAATATTAGTTGGTATATTTCTTGACTTGTAAGAAATTAGATAAGCTGAATCTTCAGCAATAGACCAATCAGATGAATTAATTATGTTACTATATAGGAGATTAGATGATCGATAGATCGATAGATCGATGATAGATCGATGATAGATAGATAGATAGATAGATAGATAGATAGATAGATAGACAGACAGACAGACAGACAGACAGACAGACAGACAGACAGACAGAGATGGATGGATGGATGGATGGATGGATGGATGGATGGATGGAGATGGGGTGGTGGTAAAACATACCACCGATACACATGTGAGCTGCATTCACTATCAAACCTATGAGATCCCCCCGACCCCCACCCCCAGCCAAGCATGTGAACTGCTGCAAGTACCCTTGGGAGAAAACATTCACAGCAAGCTGGATTGACCCTGAGTGGTGACAGGGAGAAGACTCAGTCAGGAACCAGTGGCCCAGTGAACCAGATTGGTGGTTCTATTCACTGACCATATCTCAGAGATAGTGTGGCTAGCATGCTGACCTAGGAGGAAGGGATAAATAATAATAAGGTCACATGGATGGGTTTATCTAAAACATCCCAATATCATGCTGAAATTTCCACTGTGTCCGTTCAAACCATTTAAGTTGTATACTGTACATAAAGGTTCAGTGAAATTAATTCAGCTAGAGAAAAAAAATCCAAATTTTGGTTTGGAGGACTTCAACAATTGTCCTAGTACATTCTCTTCTTTCTTTTAAATCTCCATTTAAAGGGAGATCCCAACACTTCAGTTACAATTAATCCAATCCAAATGAAGTACTTTACCAATGAAGTAATTTGTGTCAAAAGTTCCCCATTGCATTATTTATTCTGGATAATTACATATATCTATTTATGGTCTGTCCCCGTGATGCAGTATTTGTTTAGAGATGATCTAGTTATTTATACCTACACCAATGTGGTCATAGTAATATGCTTGACTATTATGTGTGTTTCTCTCTCTCTCTCTCTCACACACACACAGACACACAGACACAAACACACCCACAGAGTCCTTTTTTACCAGACCCTTTACCATTAAGAAAGAAGGACCCAGTTATGATTGCTACTGGCTAACACACTGTGTATTTTATTTTCCCTACAGGAGAAGAGTAGTAGAATTTATCCCCTTCCCTGTAAATATTGCAATCCTAGCTATGTCTGGGGTTTATTCTGAGTTCAGTGGGACATAATCAGAAAGAGAGCTTATGCAAATCATATACAAGAGAAACACTGATTTTGACTGTTTCCTTGCAGGTGAGTTTTGTAGCTACATCTTTTCCCAATGAACGTTTCATGGTCCATGAGAACTTTGTGGTTCTATGGTACAAAACTCTCCCCCAAGAGCTAGGGGCCATCCTGTTAACTGCAAAGACAAACAATCACCATTTGACCTGCATCCAGTAATAACCCATTGTTCTGCCAAGGACATTCCAATAACTTTATTGATCCCATCTATTCATAATCTTTTCTTTCTACTTCCATAACCTAGCAAGGCAGAATTGTTTCTCTAGTCCAGGGCTTTCCAAAGTTTTTCCCGCGGCGACACACCAACCAGTGTTGGTGTGTCGCTGCGAGAAAACCCGGAAGTGCAGCAGCGCGCAAAAACCCGGAAGCGCTGCTGCGCTTTCGGGTTTTGCGCGCTGCAGTTGGTGTGTCGCCGCGGGAAAACCTGGAAGCGCTGATGATGATCAGCGCTTCCGGGTTGTGTGGCGACACACCAGACTGTGTGTGGTGACACACTTTTGTGTCGCGACACACAGTTTGGAAAGCTCTGCTCTAGTCTTTCTTCTGCTTGCATTACATACCCAAAGTATATGACTTGTGCTTATGGATGAAGAGATCTTTTCTTTACTTCTTCAGCACAATCTCCATTTTTACTCGTTCCTGAGCATGAGAAAACAAAGTCTACTATAAAGCTCCCTCAAAAATTCAAAATTTAAAGTGATTTTCTTTTTATTAAAAAAAAACATTCTGCATTGCCATAACCATCCCAATACCATTAAATATTGCAAGAAATTTGCTTAACTGGCAGAGTTCAAACCATTGTTTATCATTAAACTCTCCCTCTCTTTCTAGTTACAGGCAATAGTGATGTACATTAAGGATAATGTACTATTATACTTCTCTTCAAACTAATTTTATTTTTTTTCCAGTTATGCTCTGCTTTTATGTTCAATGGGACCTCAAAGGTGACTCTCAATAATCAGAATCAAAGAGAATCATGGAAATTACAAAGAAAATTAAAGCAATTGAACAGTAGAAAACAATGAAAGATAATTTAAGTATCAATTTACAAATCCAGGAGAGCAAATCACCTAATAAAAACACTTTTTCTATTAATATCAATCAGAATAAGAATGTTACAGATTTTAAATGTGTTGTTACATTAAAAGGCAACTTCAAATATTTTGTGTGTCGTTACATATACAAAATATTTGAATTTGCCTGCTAATGTGGTCTTAAGGCCATCTAGCACAATTGTGGAATATTTGGGGAGAAATTCTTGAGGTCTTAAAAGAAATCCCTAAGAGCCTTATATTCTAAGATCCCTTTAGCTGCTAGCAGATTCATAGAAAAATGTGTTTTGTTTTCTAATATCTCCAGTTTTGGCTGTTATCTGAAATTACAGACAGCAGACAATACTGAGTTGGATTCACTAGTGAGCATACTTCTATATCATGTTCCAAGACAAGAACAAACCCAGGTAGAAACTATATATTTCTTATATTTTAAGAATTGGTAACCATAATAGATAGCTGAGAGAGTGTGAATGATAGTTCAGAATTTTTACTCAGTCAATCTTCATGCCACATCCTCAGAAGTAGGGAATTAGGCTTCCCACCTCCATATTTAGTAATCTAGTCTCCACTTGTTTATATTATCTGCAACCCTACTTTGCCTTTGGGTGAAGCCTACAAAGCTAGGCTCAACTCTTCAGACACTAATTGACCCCTGATATTTGTGAAAAGCACAACTGTGATAACTGTAGCTTAGTAAGAGGGCTACTTTTTTTTTTCAAAAGGACCCCCAATCGTTGAAAGAAGACCTTCCTATCTTCTTCCAATAATGTGGGGAGTGGGGATGTTTTGAAAAGGTCTAACTCGGTTTCGGGGGCGCGATGGCTCAGTGGTTAAGATGCCAGGCTTGTCGATCGGAAGGTCGGCGGTTCGAGACCCGAGCACCGCATGATGGAGTGAGCTCCCGCACTTGCCCCAGCTCTTGTTAAACTAGCAATTCGAAAGCATGCAAATGCAAGTAGATAAATAGGTACCACTTCGGTGGGATGGTAACAGCGTTCCATGCGCGTCATGCTGGCCACATGACCACGGAAGCGTTTTCGGACAGCGCTGGCTCTTCGGCTAAGAAACGGAGATGAGCACCGCCCCCTAGAGTTGGACATGACTGTGCAGGGGAAAACCTTTACCTTTACTGTAGCTTGAATCATGTCAACTGGATTTCTATTTTCTCAGTGGAAACGTTTCACTCCTTATCCAAGGAGCTTCTTCAGTCTGAGCAAAGTTAGTAAGGGAATCCTTAAATATGTTTCTAGGTGGCTGTGTGACCTTGCACCTGGGGCTAGGTCATGGTTATTTTGAGATGTTATTTCTAAGTCCCTTTATCATCTAAAGGAGGATAGTTAAGATCACCAGGCTGCTGTTGAGCTTGTGAAATGGTCTTAATCTTCCTAGGCACAGAAGACAAAGCAGGGAGGAAAATAGGGGAAAGATTGTGCCTGAGGCCCCCACCTCTATTCAAGGAAGGATTTTCCAAGTTGGCATAAATGGATTCCTTGACCCCTCTCTCAAACCACCTATCTACTCTGTCTAAAATGAGAACATTAATGTCCTCAAATGAGTGTCCTTTTTCCTTTACATGAAGATAAACTGCTGACTCTGGTCCTGTGGTGTTACTTCTCCTGTGTTGGGCCATCCTCCTGTACAAAGGTTGTTTGGTTTCTCCAATGTAGAGTTCAGAGCACTCCTCACTGCACTGGATTGCATAAACTACATTGCTTTTCTTGTGTTTTGGAGTTTGATCTTTGGGGTGTACAAGCCTCTGTCTCAGTGTGTTGGTGGGTTTGAAATATACAGGTATGTGGTGTTTGACAAATATCCTTTTTATCTTTTCAGACACACCAGCCATGTAAGGAATGACCAGGTTCTTCCGTTTACTCTGAGTCTCAGCCCTATCTGTCGCTGTTTTAGGTCTGGTAGATTTAGATTTAGTGAAGGCCCAATTTGGATATCCACAGGCCTTCAGAGCTGTTCTCAGGTGCTGATTTTCATTCCTTTTGGAATCCATGGAGGTGGGGATGGTTTCTGCTCTGTGTGACAATGTCCTGATGACTCCTAGTTTGTGCTGCAGTGGATGGTGGGAGTCAAACATAAGATATTGATCTGTGTGTGTGGGTTTCCTGTAAATCCCTATTTCTAGCTTGCCACCAGTCCCAATGAGGACTTCACAGTCTAGGAAAGCCAGTCTGTTGTCCTTGGTGTCTTCTCTGGTGAACCTAATGTTGGCATCTATAGTGTTTATATGGTCCGTGAAGGCCTGTACTTCCTGGGCCTTGATTTTGACCCAGGTGTCATCCACATACCTAAACCAGTGGGTGGGCACCGTTCCCTGGAATGTGTTGAGTGCTTTCTTCTCCACTTCTTCCATGTATAAATTGGCCACAATGGGTGACACAGGAGAACCCATGGCACAGCCATGTTTTTGTCTGTAAAAGTCACCTCTGTATGAGAAATAAGTGGTGTTAAGACACAGGTCCAGAAGATATATTTCAAACCCACCAACACACTGAGACAGAGTTTCAGTTATAAAGTAGGATTTTTTTTAAAAAAAAATAGCAAATCATAATACCAAGATTAGTTTCCCCTTTTACACCATATGTTTTAAAAAGAAGTATATGCATGTGTGCAATGCATGCATACTGGTTGAGATGTGACATATTTAATGCCATAAGGAGGGAACCAAGTGTTTATATGTAATAGGAAGAAAAATGTGAGCAAGTGTAGGTCCTGAATTGACAGATGGAAGGGAAGAGAAAGGCAGATGTGCTCTAATTTCTTGAGTTGTTGAGAGATGACAGGCATACACAGATCAAACTGCTTGCTTGGCATTACTGAAGTTACACATAAGAGCAACAATGCAGAGTTGTCTTCCCCTCACTCAAAATTTTACTCACTAGGGCCGGACACTCAGGAACAAGCTGAAAACTAAGCAGCTGCCACCACTAGAGAACATCAGCTCGGCTGGTGCACAGAAGCCGTGGACTAAGCCAGGCCATCTGGGAATCTTCACAATGAAAATCAAGGACCAGGTCAGACAAAAGTGCTTTTAAAAAATGCATGATGCAAGTTTCTAAGCTCAACAAAAAATGACAAACAAGAGCCCAGTTTCTTGTTCCTGCAGAACCCAGGCTGGCTTTTGATTTAAAGTGCAAACAAGGGAATTGAGAACCTGAATTTAGAGAGCTAGCTTTTTCCAAAATATCTTAGAGGTCAGTAAGAAAGCTTCACCCTTATTTAATTCAGATCAAGGAGAAAAATATCCCTGGACTTGTCTGTTAATCAGAATCTGGAGTTAAATGAAACAGGTTTTATGGCAAGCAGATAGGTATTTTCTTGCTAAGGATTCTTCTAATGTTTCCTGATAAGATTAAATATGTGATATTAACATAATCTGTCTCTTAGAACCAATTCATTGTATGAATCCAGAATTCATCTGACTGAATTCTAAGGTCCAATACCTCGCTCTGAAAGTGCCCCAATCTGAGATGAATGACTCTGAAAATATCCAGTATCAACCTATGGTCAGATCTGAGTGACATTTGGAAAAGCAGAGGCCCATTCTCCCATAATTTGGGATGGCAAAAATGTAAATGGCTATAACATGTTCAAAGTTTCAACAGAATGAGATGAAATATGCAGGTTGTAAGATAAAGTGTAAGAAATTGTGGAGAAATCAGTGCAGGAGAGTTTGAGCTACACATCCATTTTTAAGTATATGTACTTTTGATTTTTGTGATGTAATTGACAGGAAAGGCAGTTTCTAATGTGTGGAATATCCGTTACTACTAAATTAACAAAATGCATGCAAAGCGATGTGATCTTCTTAAGAAACAATGCTCCATCCTGAACGTGATGGCACTGATTTTCAGGGATTGAAGAGTTTAGTCAAACATACAGTTTGACTTCACAGTCTTAGAAGAGAGTACGAACAGATACAGAGAGCAAGAACAATTAGTAAACAAACACAGACAAGTTAGCCCTGTCATATAATTCATTCTGGCCCTAATGAGCATTCTAAAAGTCCTCATTGTCAAATGGCAAATTCTTGCAGTTATATATCCCACTTTAGGGACCGTGTCCATTAGTAAATACTTTATATAAAGTCATCAAGGTGACCTGCGAAGTGTTTTAATGAGAGCACCATTAATCTTGTCTGAGCAGCAGAAGAAAACATACATTTTAATAGAACATGTCTAATCAACTCAACCTCTCCTACTCTGTGTGGGCATAATTTTGGGGGATATTTGGAGTGTTATTATATCTACCCTCCAAAACTGCCAAGGGGACGGCATAGAAATGGGCTCCAGTGAATGCCCAATGATATTTAGAATATATGAGGCTAGATAATCTGTGGGAGACTGTGAAGATTTCTTAAGGATGGACACATCCTTCTAGTTTGAGTGAGGTCATCTTGAATTCCTGTCCCCTCAATGTGCTGCTTGATATCTTCTTTAGCTTTTTCAAGCACTGAAAAACTTCACTGTAACAAAGTTCAGGTGAAAGGTCATAAGATAACAATTTTCTTATGAGGTTTTTCCACCAAGTAGATCTATACTTAGCAGACATTATTAAAAGAAGCAACACAGTTGGAATCGGGTTAAGCCTTAGCCAAGGAAACAGAATTTCTTGTTGGACTTTAGGTTCAATTCTTAAAAGAACAGCCTCTAGACTCCAAGCTGCACTCAAGATGCATCTAGGTGTCAAGAATAATGATCTTAAAAATTCTGACTGTACTTATTTGTAAGGATCAAAGCTGGAAAAAGGAACTTAGTTCATATATAAGTGAGTATTTGTTTTTGCAGCAAATAATTTAATAGTGACCAGGATAAAATCCCCACCCTATATGCTGTGAAAAGTTAAAATTGATACTATGGGCTCTTATTCTTTCTAGACGACTAGAAAATCACTCCCAGATATTTAAGGCATTTTATTTATTCTATGACCCGATTTTCTACCATTCTCCTGTAAAATTTGTTGCTGCTGGAGAAGAGCATCACTTTTGGTTTCTGATGATTTATAACCTGCTGTTCTTTCTTAAAGTTTGTGGTAAGACTCATCCACAGTCAGTGAAAAGGCTGAAGCTAAAAGAGGTGAATATTTTGGCAAGACAGCAATCCAAAACATACACCCAAATCAACCATGAAAGAAAGATAAGGGCTTGGAATGGCCCTCACACTTAAATATTATATCACAATGGCCCTCACACTTAAATATTATTGAGAATATGTAGGGAGAACTGAGTCATGAAGTGTCAGATATGAATATCCGAGGTAGAAATATTCCAAAACTAAAAATAGAATTTTTTTAAAAAAAATCCAAAAGCTAAGAATAGAAAGATTCTTGGCTGGCTCAAGTAAACATTTGGAAGCTGTTATTTCTGCCAATGAAGGTGTTACCAAGTACTGTCTGAAAGGATGTCTAAACTTCTGCACCTGCAAAATTCATTGTTTTCTTACTTTGAGTCAGAAATAATTCCACATAAAGAGTAAGCATTTAAATGTGCAGAAATATGTGGACTTCAACTTTGAACTAGGTAGAATTGTGCCAGCTACTGTTCATTTAGGGATTCACTGAAACAAATATTTGACCAGAGATGTCTAAACATTTGCATAAAACCTCTGTATCTCTCAGTACTCAGAATTCCATGTATGTACTGACTGATTATGTGGCACCAAGTCAGTATTAACTTTTAGCAACCACATAGTTTGTTTGTTTGTTTGTTTGTTTATTTATTAATTATTTTCTATCCCGCCTTTATTATTTTTATAAATAACTCAAGGCAGCAAACATACCTCATACTCCTGAGGTTAATTTCAAATAGATATCACAGGCCCAAATCCACAGGAAAATCATTGGATCAGGGTAGTAGTAGTTTACAGTGTAACATTTAATTATTCAGGCTTTATTTGTTAACATCATTCTAATTATTTTGCTTCCTTTCAATATATATATTTAATTTGGTGTTTACAGCAGACAAGAATGTAGTGCAGACTAATAGAAAACAAATTCTAATATGGAAGGAAACAATTCTGGTAGACAGAAAAAGATCAGATGATAAAGTATGAGTAGGATTCTTGCACATCAACTTCCCTAGTTTGATGTCATCCACATTGCTGACTTTTCCCAGCTAGGAATTATGAGAGCTAATATGCAGCATATGTAAAAGGCACTAGGTTGGAGAAGGCTGTCCTATATGAACTTTTGAGAATGGACACACTGGAAACTTTTCCCAACAAAATAGGTATACAAAGATGACAGAGAAATTTACTGCTGGCTTGTGCCACTGTTGAAACGTTCACTCTCTGGACAAAAAAAAAAACACAATAGTGTGAAGAAAGATCAACTGATTTATCAATATAGATATTTAATTCTCTATATAAAAGATAAACCTTTTTCTGGATGATCTTCCAATGGCACACCCATCCACTGTAATCAGGTCCATCCATCTTGCTGCTGGTCGCTTTCTTCTCCTCTTTCCTAGCATTATGGGCTTCTCAAGGGAGCTGGGTCTCCACATAACGTGTCTGAATTAGGTTAAGTTGAGCCTGGTCATTTATGCCTTGAGTGAGGATTATGTGTTGATTTGCTCGATTATCCATTTGTTTGCTTTCTTGGTTATCCATGGTATTCTCGGGAGTCTTCTCCAACACCAGAGTTGAAAAGCTTCAATACTCTTTCTATCCTGTTTCTGCATAGTCCAACTTTTGGTTCCATAGAATGTCATAGGGAACACCATGGCTTGCGTGATTCTGATCATTGAAGGTAGAGTTACATCATTCCGAGGCCTTCACTGCTACCCTAACAAGAATAGTCTGAGGCATATTTCTTGCCAGCTGGTTCCTTTACTGTATATCAAGGTAAAGGTTCCCCCACACAGTCATGTCCGACTCTAGGGGGCGGTGTTCATCTCCGTTTCTTAGCCGAAGAGCCAGCATTGTCCGAAGACGCTTCCGCGGTCATGTGGCCGGCATGATGCATGCAGAACGCTGTTACCTTCCCACCGAAGGTAACACTATTCATCTTCCCACTATTCATATTCCCACTATTCATCTACTTGCATTTTTGCATGCTTTCGAATTGCTAGGTTGGCAAGAGATATTACTGTATATAGTCAATCCTAAAAGGCAGAAACTATCACACATGAACCTCTCCTCACATTGGGATCTCAGTCCATATGAGCCAGAACTAATGGATGAAAATAGAGGATCTGTGTGATTCTCTTTCCTCACACAGTGACACATGCTCTCATCAGTTGTGTGAATGTGATTGTCCTTAATAAAGTCCTTAAAACCAGGGATTGAATAATGTGGACTAATGTTTGCACCTTCTTGAAATAAACAGATAAATGCAGAGAACATCACATGTAGGCAAAAGACACCAGTACCTTGCCCTCTAGCAGGGAAATAGGTCAGTAGCCACCCTTGCCAGTAGCCAAACCAAATTGGAGAAGTGTATATGCTGTGCCATTCTTCTGATCTAAATTCTTCAGCATGATACAAATGGCAAGTTTTGCTGGCATCACACGAACCCCTTTAAGTGTGTTTCCTTGCGATTGCCCATAATTTCATATTGCAGTGATTAATCAGAGTGAATGTCTTTATTTTCTGCTGTTTTAACTACAAGAAATCGTGGTTTCAGTTTTTATCCTATTACAAGGATTTTGCAAAAATGGGAAACAATTAACACTGGCTTTAATGTGCAAGGGCTGTAGAGCTGCCGTAATTGCACTCAAGCTCTGCTAACTTTGTAATCAGGCATTTGGTTGCAAGCTACTCACGACTGATTCTCAGAGAAGAACTAACACACTCGAAGGAAGAAGGCAGGTGTGCCAAAAAAACAGACATGTTGGCAAAACAAATTAAGAATCTGAAGAGGAAAAAGAAGCAGAAACCAAAGAACATTCTCATCAGGAATCCACTGTCTAAACCCTGACTGCAGCTGATTAAAACCAATCTGTAGCCAGGGCTATTACACAATGTAGAATTTCACACTGAGTGCAGGATTCAACATCGAGAAAAAATATCATCTTTAACTGGATTGTGGCTAACAAAAATGTAAAAAAAAAAAATTCTTACATGGGCTTCTGGCTGGAGTTGATTTGGTGGAAACTGGGTAGATTATGGCTGCAAAAATTCTGAACATCCAGTACATGGCAAGAAAGGATATAAGAAAATCTCTTTGCTTCATTTAGTGGCCTTCCAGAGTTTTGCACCAAAATCTGGTAGCCCGAGTGCAGATTAGTCATGTGACTTGAGGATAGGCCTTTACATTTTGACACTGCCTAACACAGCCTTATGGGTTATAGTTCAGTGTCTTGGTCATCCCTATGATTCTCCCAGTAGGTAAGGTGAATCAGAATAAGCTGACATATAGTCTGTCCAATTTGGGGGGATCAAGTAATTTAGCTTTCCTTAGCACAGATATTCTGCTCAATATATCCAGAACTCATTTATAGCACACCCATACACACACACACACACACATAGGGACATATATGAAGACATACTATCCCATACTATCCCAGAAAATGCAGGCCAAAGTTATTTTAACCTATAATATAACAGCCAAACAACTTTCCTTTAGAGCAAATAAACTTAATTAAAATCAGATTCTTGTAAGTATTAAGATAAATGCAAGGAAAGTCTGCATGAATTCTTGTTCAGTTTTTTTTTCTCTTTAATAATTGCAAATGAATGCAGAAATGGCACAAAATAAAAAGAAAGCTGGGGAAGAAATGAGAATTTGGCAGATTTTGCCATTTCCACATCTGTGCAACATATTCAGAGCTTAATGAAATCAGATTTTCATAGCATTGATCCTGGAGTAACAATCTTGGAATGATGTTGGAGGGAAAGATACCTAACAATTATCTTGAAAACCAAGTAAGAGAACTAATATTACTTTTGCCAGGCTCAATAGTCATAGGCCTTAATAGGATTCTAAAATATGTTGCACGCTGCCCAGAGTCACGTGTTTTGAGATGGGTGGCTATATAAATATGCTGAAGAAACAAACAAACAAATAAAATCAATTCCCTCTGTGCAGAATTTTACCTGCATGTCTCTTTGCATTGAATATTTCAATTGAAAAGAACTGTTGGAATACCCCATCTTCAAAGGACTCAGAGAAACCCATTTACTGGAGAAGATCTTTTACACACTTTTCTGGAAGGAGATTAAAACGCATACCCTGGTGGTTTTGTATGATGTTGTATCCTACCAGTTGCAGATACTTCTCCTATTTATCCCATGGAGATTTCTGGTCTAACTATTGTGATGAATGGGTTTATTTAAAGTCAAACATTATTCTTGCTACTGGTTCATAATACATCTGTAATAATTAAGGGTAAGCCAGAACACAGTGGATAAGTATTCTGTAGCTTGAATCACGTCAACTGGATTTCTATTTTCTCAGTGGAAACGTTTTGCTCCTTATCCAAGAAGCTTCTTCAGTCTGAAGAAGAAGAACTGAAGAAGCTCCTTGGATAAGGAGCGAAACGTTTCCACTGAGAAAATAGAAATCCTGTTGACATGATTCAAGCTACAGACAATTCCACCTGGATGACTGAGAACCTTCATCGACAATGGATAAGTATGTGTTCCTTCCACTTGTTTTACTCTTATGTCCATTCTGCTCATTTTTCACATTCATTTACCCATTTTTAACTTTCAAAACATTTATTTAATTTGTACATGGATAGAAACCTGAATATTTGCTTTCAAAATAAGATTTTCTTTATAAAGGAATGTGCAAACATCTGGCCTGGCCTGTTTCCTTCTTCTCCTGTAAACTGAAGTGTCATTAATGCATTGTGGGTATGCAAAGTACATGGCAAATAATGAACCAGAGTAGGCTGCTCTTGTTCATCTTCAGCATCAATGATACGTTAGACCCAGAGGGATCCCAAAGGGGGACCATCCAGAGGGATCCCAAATTCAGCACCACACATGTTATTAAAGAAAGAAAATCAACAGAAACTGCTATTGGATAAATAACAGCAGCCTTACTTAACTGGGCATCTAGTATTTTTTTCAGTATTTCTATGTTCAATGGAAACAGTGACCATGTCATTACTAAGGAAGTGGGAGAAGAATGAGGAGGAAAATTTGTGTAGCAGTGGGGGAGATAATAGTGTCTGGTTAGAGGAAAAGGTGCAAGAGGTGCATGTGAAGCATCAAATAATGGGGACCCTATTTCTATCAGTTGTAAGTCACAATATTGTTGGCCCATGCTACACACATTAATTAGTCTTTGTCTGTTGAAAGAAGGCCCTTTTGGGAGAAGAAATATCTTAACCCATTCATTGAGAAACCAGAAAGTCCTATGACAGTGTGGTATGCTTAAGTACAGTATGTCGGATTTGCTCTGAATGTGAAGTTCCAGGATTATTTACTAATTAAAACTGTTTTACCACTGAGAAATCTCTTGAGATTTGTCTTGTGTTTCCAAGGGTGTAGGAGTGTGAAATTACGGATGAACAAACTATAGCATCATAATTCCCTTCTGCCACCATCAGTGAAAAGGTTGAAGCAAACTGGCAAATTTAGTTCCCAACACTTTTACCCACCAGTGAATACAATTTATGTTTTTGTGAATAGGGAAAGAAAAAAACGCACTGAAGATGATTAATCTAAACTGTCAGACATCACACTCTCCCAACATCAGCTCTGGTAAAAATGGTATTAAGTTCCTAATTAAATATGAAATAGAACAGGGTTCATTTTCGCCATTGATTTGTAAGCACAGTTCATGATTATTGTTACAGATGTTTTATAAATATCTAAAATGTCAACTCTTATTTTTCTTCTATCTTATTTCATTCCTTTTCTCCAGAAGCTCAGGATGGCTTACATGGGTGTGACTGATCCAAAGTCCCCCACTGACCTTCTGTGGTTGAACTTGGGTCTTCCCAGCATTAGGCCAATTTGCACAGAAGATGCTAGTCTATAGGAATATGTTACGAACACTGCTAATAACTAGTGATTAAATGTGTCCTGCACTGGAGAATTCTTCAGAGTGCTCTGTGGTTGGATCAATTTTAAGTCAGCCTAATATTCTAAACTTTCTAATATTGCAACTCTAGCCAATGGAGTTTCTAGTGTTTGCTTGTTTTGAGCCTTCAAGTCAGTTTTTGATTCCTGGCAACTGCCTGGACTAGTCCCTGCAGTTTTCTTGGCAAGGTTTTACGGAAGTGGTTTGCTATTGACGCCGCCTCCTCCTCCTCCTCCTCCTCCTCCTCCTCCTCCTCCTCCTCCTCCTCCTCCTCCTCCCTGAGAGAGAGTGACTGACCCAATGTCACCCAGCTGGCTTTGGGCCTAAGATAGGATGAGAATTCACCGTCTCCTGGTTTCTAGCCAGGTGCCTCAACCACTACACCAAACTGACTCTCAGAA
The DNA here is from genome assembly GCA_023362775.1 of Charina bottae. Taxonomy (NCBI): domain Eukaryota; kingdom Metazoa; phylum Chordata; class Lepidosauria; order Squamata; family Charinaidae; genus Charina; species Charina bottae. The sequence continues at coordinate 4,022,633 of JALMGJ010000004.1, read as the reverse complement.
TAATATTTATATGATATAGTGCTTGGCTATAATAAAAATGGCCACTGACAGTGAGAGCTGCATTTCCTTTTTATGCTGTATTAGTTTATTTTTATTTTTTTAATGATTTAGCAGACTTAGAGAAAAGCCCAAATAGAGTATTCAGTGTGAAAGATGGTTGGATTCTTTTTTTTTTACCTCCCATAAGTTTTATATACTTAAAATTTATTGTGCACAAGTGAAAGCATGATGAAAGAATCAAATTTCAACAAATGCATATGTAATTTCATTCTGTTCTCATTACATATGAAATAATGCTACCTGTAGAATTGAAACTCTCCAAATTAACAGGTTTGTCTCATCTCTACATTTAATCCTGTGCAAAACAGAATGATAACCCAATTACTCAAGCAGTAGCTTCATCAAAACCATATTTAGTGAATAAATATGTCCTTTTTTTCTTACAGATTTTTATTTAGAGAACCTTATGGAAGAAAAGCTTCAAAGAAATAATTGAAAAGGCTACAAACATAGCAATCACTTAGCACTATTCACGACATGACAGAATCATATTATTTTCATTCCCTGATATTTTCTACCTATCCTTTCCTTAAAAATCAATTCAAAAGATAGTTAGGAACTATCATGTTCTTCTGTGCTGTAATTTCAAATATCTTTCATTTTTCACTCATCTTACATTTCCCATATTCCCTTTTTCACCCTCTAGATAAGAAAAATGCTTTCATGAATTTAAGTCCTGAATTAGAAAGGGACTGCCCCTCCCCCATTTCTTGCCCATGTCACTTTTTCATGGTTTTATCCATAATTCTATTTTGTTCCGTGGCCATAATAAATTTGACATTTCCATACCATTGACCATACTTATACCTCTGGGATAGTATGTCTATGAAGGTTCTCAGTCATCCAGGTGGAATTGTCTGTAGCTTGAATCATGTCAACTGGATTTCTATTTTCTTAGTGGAAACGTTTATCTTCATTTAAAGGAAAAAGGACACTCATTTGAGGACATTAATGTTCACATTTTAGACAGAGAAGATAGGTGGTTTGAGAGAGGGGTCAAGGAATCCATTTATGCCAACTTGGAAAATCCTTCCTTGAATAGAGGTGGGGGCCTCAGGCACAATCTTTCTCCCATCTTTCTCCCGGCTCTGTCTTCTGTGCCTAGGAAGATTAAGACCATTTCACAAGCTCAACAGCAGCATGGTGATCTTAACGATCCTCCTTTAGATAATAAAAGGACTTAAAATAACATCTCAATATAACCATGACCCCAGGTGTAAGGTCACACAGCTACCTAGAAAAATATTTAGGATTCCCTTACCAACTTTGCTCAGACTGAAGAAGCTCCTTGGATAAGGAGCGAAACGTTTCCACTAAGAAAATAGAAATCCAGTTGACATGATTCAAGCTACAGACCTCTGGGATAGGTTCTCAAAGTTGAGAAATGGTCTGTGTATGTGTGTGTGTGTGTGTGTGTGTGTGTGTGTGTGTGTGTCTGTACAAACACCATCTTTGCAGCAGATTGCAAAATATTGTGTTTTGGTTTCTTCTGAATTGTTATTTACTTCCCCCACAGCTTTGTAACATCTATATAAGAATGCTAAGTGAGGTCATGTAGACAGTAACCTTGACAGAAAAATTCAAGAAGTGTTACATAAACAAAGAGGGCTGAAGCATTCTTTAAGTCCTTGGAAAGAAGATAATATTCAGAAGCAGCTCAGGCAAAAACCTCCTGGATTGACTTGGATATAAGAAGGAGGACAGATGAAGCACAAATCAGGCTTACAAAATTGATGTCAACCCTACTAGGTAGGCCAGGCCAGAAAATTAAACCTACAGGAAGACCACAACTATTGAGATAGGCTATAATAACAGAATATTTCAAGTGTTTCAACCCTCTTTGCCTAGGTAATGTTTCTTGCATATTTCTGTCAAGGTTACCTAAACACCTGCACTTACAATAAGGGATCAAGTGGGTTGTCCTCAGTGATACTTTTTTCATCAAACATAAGGGAAGAGATCACAAGGTTGGACTGTAATCCTGGATCAGATGGAGTAATGAAAGAGATGAGGGCCAATAGCCTGAAACTCATGCCCTAGATGATGAAGCTACTGCTAATATATTGTTCATTTCCTGTAGTGAATAAAAAAAGGTAACGTCTCAACTCCTGGTGACTTGATAGAGAATGTATTGGCAGCAGCATGGAAGTGGTTTGCAAATGCAGCCTACTGAAATTTCTTTTCTTTCTTCTTAACTTCCCCACATAGCCAATAACCTTGGGATTTCCTGAGGGTCTCCCATCCAAAGATTAACCAGGTCTGATCCTGTTTTAACATTTTACCACAGTCAAGGAGGCAGATGCTGCCACTTGCTGTTGGTCAATGTTGGTCAATGTTCTCCCTAAAAACTTGTACCTAAAGATATAGGTACATGCCTTGGTTGTGCTTCGTGAACTTTATCACAGGAAGTTCCTGTTACCTCTAGCTTTTTATCACTTTGGGTGGATGTGCCAGAGAGGATCTTGTCTGATGGGAAAGAGCTTGATTTCAATCACTGGAGTTTGGGTATGGGTTGTACATTTAACTATCTTTTAAGATAGTCCAGAAAGCTTATTTGGTTCATAATATACTGTATCGATCCAAAGGCTAACTCCATAGTTTGACCACATCACACTGATATACTGTATCCCCAGCTCTGTCTGTCTGTCTGTCTGTCTGTCTGTCTGTCCGTCCGTCCGTCCGTCCATCCATCCATCCATCCATCCATCCATCCATCCATCCATTTAAACTGCTAAGAAGAGTATTGCAAAGTTGGAGAAGTGCAATATTTGATGAATAGCTGAGTTTCTCTCCCCTGAGCATAGAGTCAGGTGATTTCATATAGGAATTTGCAAAAATCAAATTCCTCAAGCATTATGAACCTGAAGGGGGAAAATGTTTATAGCGGCAAATGCATAGGAAAGATTTGCCAAACTGTCAGTCATAACCTAGAGCGCTGCAAGCAACTTTTGGGTAGTATTAAATTCACAAATCAGTTTTCCATCTGCTTCCTTTTCATAGAAGAGACACCAGGGCTCACTAGGCCACCCAACACTAAAACATTTTAGTATGTGTATGTGTATGTGTATGTGTATGTGTATGTGTATGTGTATGTGTATGTGTATGTGTATGTGTATGTGTATGTGTATGTGTATATCGGTGTATCATTTTAAAATGAAATTTTTATCCTTGGATATCAATTTGTTTTATTAATGTTTACATGAACCCATTAAAATCCTTTGTTTCGCCTTCCCCTCAGCTGTCCTTGAAGGCCGATGCAGGAAGATTCCCTACCTGGAGAGACAATCCCCCTGTGACTCTGGACACACAGAAACAACAGAGCATGTGCTTCTCCAGTCCCTGTATTACAGAGACATTAGTACTAGCCTCATCTTACCATTATTGTATAAATGCCCAGGGCGCTCAGGACAATTTTACACCTCCCTGCTGCTCTCAGATTCCAACCCCACTACAACATACAATGTCGCCAGGTTCTGCGCAGCAGCACTTAAAATTTGCCAGATGATGACCAGTGCGCCATTAACTGGTTTTAAATGAGCATCTAATTCATCACACTAGAGCAGTGTTTCTCAACCTTGGCAACTTTAAGATGTGTGGACTTCAACTCCCAGAATCCTGGGGAATTCTGGAAGCTGAAGTCCATACATCTTAAAGTTGCCAAGGTTGAGAAACACTGCACTAGAGTGTTCTGTACTTTTCCTTTTTTAAAGATATATATATATATATATATATATGTATGTATGTATGTATGTATGTGTGTGTGTGTGTGTATGTATGTGTATATATATATATGTATATATATACACGCTTTAATATTATTTTTAAATTATATTATTTTTTAGATTTTAATGTGTTTTCTATGTTTTTAACTGACTGTACCCCATCCTCCTTATGCTGGTCTTTGACCATAATAAAGATCTGATTTGGCCTTTGTTTTGTCAAAAACGTTGATGTCTTTTGTGGACTGGGATTTGTAATGTCATCGAAACTTTTTTGTAGAGTGTAACAACTAGCACCTGTGACAAACTCTTTTGAACTTTGGTGATTCTGACCAGTAGCTGGGATTCACCTTCCCTTGGAAAGCTTCATGTGTCTTCTGAATCTCTGTTGAAATGGCATTTACTAGTATTTATAGGGTCTTTAGAATGTCTGAAGAAATGCATGTTAGTGAAGCTCAACATTTTTATCAGTGTTATTTTGAGAAGGTTCTACCCTTGTTTTATTTGATGTAGAGATTAGAAATTTGCTTCTTAAAACTAAATGGTATATTTATGTCTTGTGCAGCCCTAATTTCAATGAAATAAAAAGAGAGAATCTAGAGCTTGACATTACTGATCAACCATCAACCCTCAGGCTGCAGATTGAACAAACATATGACTTTGTTGAAATCTTCACTTTAGGTGATTCTATTTCTATTTAAATTTGAGCAAATCTTTCTCAATGTGCAATTCTACTAATCAATTAGCACATACCCATTTTACACAAGTCTGAGTTCTTTGGGGATAATGCACAACTGGGTACATGGTTCTTTTGCTTTTGCACACAATCAAACCCCAATATAGCAATGATTACCAATGAATGTCCTGATTGCTTATGTCCCATTGTCCAAGAAGAGCTCCTAAATGTTCTGTGTTATTTATTATATACATTTTCTATGCTACCCAAACAAAGACTCCAGGCGGGTCACACTGATAAAAATATAATCAAAATATAAAAATACGTTCACCCATCAAACCCCCCTAGATAAAATCCATCTCATCCAATTAACTTAAAACAGATAAATCAAACTCTGAAATCCAACAAGGCAAGATTTAGTAGACCTCAACTCCTTTGTTTATGACTGTGCATTTTGAAAAAACTCCCCTTCCTTCTTTTACTTAAATCTGTGAGCAACAATCATAAAATGCTACACCATTCTTAATAATAATCTTCTGTTAATTGTCATACGGGTTGAAAGGCTTTTTGTAGCTTGCAAAATATTTTTCTGTCTGGTTAGTGCCTACCAGCAGTGTACAATGGGGATACTCTAATTACTAGCACACCAACGGTCATCTAGTCCCAGGCAATGCAAATACCCTAATTACTATGCTCCTTAAGGACTCTTCCAGGAAAGTGTCAGTCAACAAAGGCAGCAGAGAGAAGCCGAGGCAGCCTTCAATATGTCTCCCCCGAGATCACACGACAAGAAAGGGAACCACATGAAATGGGCTGATATGAAATTTAATTACCGTGGCTTATAATGGACAAACCATAGGGTAGGTGAACTATGAAAAAGGCACAGTGTTTACATAAAGCTTTTCAGGAGTTGATTGCTTCCGAATGCTGCACAAGAATATGGCCTAACAATTTTTTTTAAGTAAGAGTAGTTATTTATAGTACTTTAGGGGGAAATGTGCTTGCTTTATTTATTTATTTATTTGCTTATTTATTTATTTTTCCCAAAAACTCGTAAAGATTTAAAACTCTAACTGGAATTGTCTTTATGAGTGTTATTCTAAGAAACCTGAAGAGTAAGAATTCCTAGCATGTTTGCTGTCTTCACCCGGACATTGTATGGTTGTCAAATAGTTCCTACCTCTCAGGTCCATATGTATAATGCCACTACAGGCAGGAAAGGGACCGTAGGGTGGTTTTTAAAGATGAAAAAGGTGGATAAGCCCAAAATATGTCTGTGTGCCTGCATCCGTGTGTGTGTGTGTGTGTGTGTGTGTGTGTGTGTGTGTGTGCAAAGTTTCCTTCAGATCCAACTTGACTCTTCCATATTCTTTTCTTGGCAACAGTAAATGAGAGGAGAAAATGTAGGATATATATACAGTATATTACTTTCTTTCAGTGATATTTCTTCCTTGATGTAAGAAAATAATTTGGACTGAGAATCCTGGGTCTCTCTCTCTCTCTCTCTCTCTCTCTCTCTCTCTCTCTCTCTCTCTCTCTCTCTCTCTCCCTTGCTTTAAAGATAACAGTGTAAGCTTGACTTGAGCTGTCCAACCCAACTGTCCTCCAAATGTTTTCAATTCCAGCCTCCAATCCTTTGGCTGTAGTGCTTGGAAAGTAGTGGAGTTCGGAAGCCCCCCCAGTCTGGGAAGAGTGGTTAGTGGTCATCTTTGCACAGCAGCACTCTTAACCTGGTCAGTGACAGACTTAAAAGTTGCTCTTGCACAACTTACTAAGCTTTTTCATTATATTGATATTCATTGGCGATCACTCGTAGCCGAGTAAGATTGTCTTCCAAAGGTAAAATTTTAACGGTGGATCCGTAAGTGGCTGTAAAGGCCAATTCTGGATCCGCACAACCTCCCACAATGAGGGCATAGGTTTCCGGGTGGGAGACGGTCATGATGAGGGTTTGCCTGACGTGCCTTCCTTTTAGCTCTTTTCTCCTTTTCGCCCTGTACTCGTGCGTCTTCAAAGTCCATAGCGCCATTAATATTGCTAGATTAAATAAAAATGACTCCTGGTAGTTTAGAATACAAAAGAAGCATAGAAGTATAAAAACATTAAAGGTATAAACAGCTATAAAGTGGAAAGTGTGATGGTGACCACACATTCCCCGAAGACCTTCTGGAACAACAACTCCATCTTTAGTATTGTCCAGAAAGCCAACAGTGAGGTTGCCAATCTAATTTTGAGAGGGAGAGTGTTGCATAACAGGGGAGCTGCTACAAAGAAACATTGCTTGGGAGGCCCAGCCCCTTCTCTTCCCTTACATGGAGGACCATTCAACAATCTGGAAGGGAAAATCCATACCCAACGAATTGGGTGAGGCACCTCTACACAGAGGAGATGATCCTGTAAGCAACTTGGTGCCAAGCCATATTATAAGGCTTTATAGGTCAAAACAAGCAGTCCGATTTGAGCTTGGAAACTTATTGGTGACCAATGACCAATGTGTGACTGTAAGTTAGGCATTTTATGAGTATACCCTCAAGTCACAGACCTGCTCTTTTACGGGAGGTGCCCCTCCTTCAGGAGGCATCACCTTAGATGATAGAGATCTCTTCTGCACAAACAGCAACTCTATCTTGCTTGTTTTGTCCCGCCCACCAGCCACCAGTTCAACACTCTCCTTGCATCTGCAGCTCAGTCTGAGGTGGAGATGTATAGCTGGTATCTCACCCTGAACCGATGGATGACCTCTCCTAGTAGCTTCATATAGATGTTAAACAGGAGAGTTGGAGGTTAAACCCCGTGGCTCCCCCCACAAGTGAAGCTCCACAAAACTAACTTCTCTTCCCCTACTAACACTGACTGGTACTGACTAGGAGTGAAACCACTGAACCACAGTGCCCCCGACCCCTGACCCTTATAATTGGTCCGGGAGGACACCATGAGCCATCCAACCCAAGTCATCTACCAGAGTGACCAATGCCATTTCCATTCCATGACTGGGTCTGAAGCCAGATTGAAATGTGACTAGATAATCCACTTCCTTCAGAGTACTTTGTAGCTGACAACCCACCACTTTCTCAACCATGTTCCTAAGAAAGGGAAGGTTGGAATCTGGGCAACAGTTGTCTAAAACTGACAGCTTCAGGTAGCTCCTTAAGGGTGGGGGGCACTACCATATCTTTCAAGGCTGAAGTTAGCTGGTTACTTCTAACTTTTTCTGGTTGCTATTGTTGTGTGTGGTTTAGTAATTGTGGGAACTCAGCATCTTTGCTTAACTTATTATTTGAGGTATTAATTCACTGATCCATTGAAAAATGATAGACAGCTTTGGTAACTCAGCTGAAATGCAGTCCCACAGTGACAAAGTTCAGTGCCATTGTCTGCAAAGGCTACTGAATGGGAAGGGGAGTGGATAATGTTCTGCCTATAAAGAAGCAGATGGTAAGGAAGTCTTTGCCAGCATAATTATCAGCTTAACTATCATGGTCTTCAATAATACATTATAGAGGAGGGTCCAATCTGATACCGAACATGCTTCCAGAGCAAATTGCATCAGCTGTGATAATGACTCTACAAGACACTTCCAATTTATTTGGGAACACTGGCCCACCAGGCACTCTCAGACTACCAGCCTGAAGCCAGTTTATTCCAGACACAACATCAATTTGCATGGCTAAACTGACAAGTCTTACTTGTCACCAGTCATCAGGTCCTCTTTTCCATGACATTATACAATACCCCTATGGATACATAAAACAAGGAAATGTGACACAGTCACATGTGATAGATTCACAAGAGCCATTTAAAAGAATTCACACTCAGAGAGAGATACACTTGAGGCATCTTTCAGTGATGATCTGATTTCCTATTATCAGTCCTCTTGCACACTATGTACAAAGCTCCTCCTAATACATCAGATTTTTTTTCTAAAAAGGAATGGCAGTCAGTTTCTTCCAAACAAGAAAAGAAAAGGTTGTACTAAACCTGTCCAAGACCCTTCTAGTCCCACTTTCTTGAGGAAACAACTTGATTTTCTCCCAACAGACATGACCACTGCACTTCTGTAGCTGCAGAGAGTTTAATGAAAATCAGGAGACCTCCTATCACTAGAGGGGCCAGAAATATCTTCTTGTTTTCTCTACATCTATTTCTCTCCTTGTTAATTGCTGTAGCGTGCCACCAAGCCACAAGTAAGCACATTTGAGCTTGCTTGATTTCAAGCTTTTGAATGATTCATTTCCCCTGGAATGAATAGGACTTTCAAAGGTGTTTCAAAATGTGGACTTGAACCTAGAGAGCTATTTTGACTTAAATAGCCCTACAGACCAATCTGTCTGGTGCCATGTTGATCTCCATATCTCTGTCACAATGGAGTGATCTGCCCAGTTGGAGATTCAAACATCTCAGCTAGTGTTTCAGTACCATGGACACCAACCCTGAAAGAAATGCATCTTGGCAAACAACAAAATAATCCACCCAAATCCATCAGCAGGGAGTGATTAAGCAACCTGCTTTTCTTGATTCCCAGTAACTATGAAAGACTTTTAGGTACACACCAAGCCGGAAGCCACAAATATTGTTGGATTATTATTGTGTAGGTTTGGATTGGGACATTATGTGTGAGAAGCAAAGATTTGGGAACAAGCTTTAATATATATGATAATGATTTTCACTGATAAAATCTCAGCATTATTATCACTTGCAGTCTAAAGATGAGATAGAGCAAAGGATGTCCTCTTCCTCCTTTGGCAGGAAAAGCAAACGACACACTTCATCCTTCTGACTGGTAGATAAATGATGTCATCCAACTCTGTGGGCTCATTTATTAACTTTGGAACTGCCTATCTAAAAATTCCATCTAGCAACCTCAAAATCATCCACAACACAACTAGCAGTTAATTTAAGAAGGTCATTCCCCAACCCCCTTGTCCTTTATTTGCTAAACAGGAGTTTTAAAAACATGATTGCTCAACTTCAGCTTTTCCCTCAGCTGATATTCTCTGGATAAGTTAGGCTTTGAGCCCATAATCTCCCAAAAGGTATTTTTATATTACCACTTTTTAGTGTCCCCATTTTTTAAAGTCCTTGGTATTCCTGTTGACATCTGGAAAACCAAAGAGATGTTTAAATGCTGCTGAATCAAGCTTCATTTATTAGATTCTATAATCTTTTTTGTCCCCCTCTTCAAGACACAGTGAGAACAGGCAGATGGTACAACTGTTATGGGATTGTACTGTTTGGATATAACAATCAGGAATGATAGATTATCTGCTCTGTAAAAAAATATTCCAAATGAGCTGTGGTTACTGTAATAGTTTAAAATGTTGTTTGGATCTTTAATAGGCTTCAGAGTTGGAGCTTCAGTCTATATCCATAGACAATGGGCATGCAAAGCTACCCAAGACTTGTTTGCTTTTAAATTCTGTGAGATTGACAAAGTCAATGGGGACATCTCAGTTTTGGTCTGTATATATATGTGCAAAAAACAAAAAAACAGTGTGATTCATTCATCTCTCTACAAGAATAATAATACAAATTCAACCAAATATATGGGAAACTACATAAAACATACACAGAAACCTCACTGGTATTACCTCTCTTAGAATTAAATTGATTTTATCCAATGAATCCAATTCTATCCCATTGTAAATTATTACTGTGTTTTTATCTTGTGAACTACCTAGAATTCTTTCAGATTGTGGTGCTCTATACATGTGGAATCATAATAATAAAAACAACAATCACCACCACCACCACAGCAAATAATATTTTGGAAAATGGAAATAATTAGAAACAAAAATTAAGGGTGCTAACATATAGGATGCATTTGTCTGGTTGCAATACCCTCTGCATTTTATGTGTCTTCCATAAAATACAGACAAAACATTATAGCTGACTTCTTCAAAAAAAGGTTCAGCCAGGACCTAGTTTTCTAAATAAACTGTTCTTTATAGGTAGATTGCTTCAATGAAGTAAAGAGCCCACTTAAACAGCTTTTCCAAACAGAACAGGGCTTCCTTCATTTTTGCACTCCTGATCCCTACTTCAAGGTTTTGCTGATCCGCATTGAAGCAAAGCCTTTGACACAAAAGTAGCACATAAATAAATGAAGCGATACTCCTATCAAAATTTTGTAAGAATCAGAGGGACTCTATCAAAGGCCATCAAGATCAAAGAGAAATGTTGTTTTCTTTGAAGCATTACCCGCCTTTCTTCTTTGAACTGCTTTCGGCTGCTAGTTTAGAATGTGGCATGACTTCACTTGGTATTCTATGGCTTGCCTTAAGGGCTATAGTACTGCCTAAAGGGGCTTGTAAGTTCCAGTGAGATGGAATGGCAAGTACTGCCACCCAGATGTTACTATTTACAATTTTGTCTTGAGTTCTGAGCAGCCAAAGATCACAATAGAAATCTTCAAAAACCGCACTGCATTCTTACTATATTATCCAAATAATTTGAGGATTGACATCATTGTATTCATCACCATCATCATCGCGGTCTAGCTCATGGTTCCACTGTAGGGAGAAATAGTAGTCCTGTCTGATAAGGAGGAGTGATCTCTCCAGGTTCTCTGAATGCACAACTATTGCTCTCAGTCCGTTTAGTTGATATCCATAAACTGATATGAATATCCCACTAAGATGATGCCGCCAGTACAACTCTTGATCTCTAAGTTAATTCTCATAAATATGCTAGGTGTTGTTTATTAATGAACAGAGTTACGTTAATGTCTCTCATGAATGCATCATAAGAAAATGTTTGTTTTAAACTGAGTCTAACTTTTAAGGACAATCAAATGATACATAATGAGAGAAAGAAAGAGTAAGGGTATCTGGACTTTCTCCTTAAGGCCATACCTGAGAAAGCAAAATACCTTACAAGGTCATATATTTTCAGCAATGCCCATGCATGGCATGCAACATCTCCTCTTTAAGAATTGATGTTCCTTCAAGTTTGGGAGCAGGTGAAGGTAACGCTGACCGAAGGGAATTTTATCATTTGTAAAATGTGTTAAGTATTCTGACAACTAGAGCCACAAACTGTATTAGTCAAGACCACAAGTATGTATTCCATAAATAGCAGAGTTGAAATGTCTATACCATTAACATTTGTATTTCTATATAGCTGGTTTCTGATTAATTTCACAGCACAAACTTCAACCAGGCAAACAAACCCTACCTCTGTTATCTGTAACTCTGTTACAGAGTTCTACAGCCCTCTAGTGTTCTAAAGCCATAGACCCCAACTGAAAAGCCAAAAAATGATTACACTGTTTGTAAAGGTCTTTAACATCCTGCCCTTGTGACTCTGTGTGTGTGTGTGTGTGCGTGTATTACGGATAGATAGATGGATGGATAGATGGATAGATGGATAGATGTGGGTGAATATGTATGTTTGTGTCTCTCTGTGTATATATAATTGGGATTGTTAAGGATCTATCTATCTATCTATCTATCTATCTATCTATCTATCTATCTATCTATCTATCTATCTATCTATCTTTCCCTGTCTAATCACTGAACACAATTTACATTTGTGAGCTTTTGGTTCTCAGTTGCTTCCTATCTGTTCCACAGTGGGTGGTATCAAATTTTGATTTAAAAATAAACAGTTTGACACCAGTTTTCAACAAAGATAGAAAACAAAACACATATTTTGGTGAGAGCCTTTGAAGCATTTCTGTTAAATTGCTACAAAGAAAAGTCAAAAGTGGAATTAAGAGGCAAATTTGGAAACAAAGCAAAACAAAACCTAGAACTATTCTGAGAGAAGCAAAGTGATTTTTTAAAGACAAATATAAATTCTTGTAGCTCCATAGTTATGGTGTCCCACTCTGGGCTATCCAACCATCAAACAAGTTTTTTTATTCACATATCACAAATCCATGTTTTCTAGTCCTTAGGGATTTTTAAAATTAATTACTTAACACAAAATTGACTGGAATTCCTCATTCACTTTCAAAACACATTGCTTTTTTATGTTAAACATCCCCCTCAAATATGGACAGGTAGTCCTCGCTCAACAACCACAATTGGGACTGGAATTTTGGTTGCTAAATGAAGTGGTCATTAAGCAAATCTGATGCAACCTTACAACCTTTTTGTGGCAGTCTTTAACTGAATCACCATGGGTGTTAAGCGAATCATGTGTTCGCTAAGCTAATCATGCAGTTCCCCATTGATTTTGCTTGCTAGAAGCTGGATGGGAAGGTCAAAAATGGCAATCATGTGACCACAGGATGCTGCGATGGTCATAAATGCGAACCGGTTGCCAAGTTCTCAATTTGTGATCACGTGACTGGGGGGAAATGCAGGAACAGTAGTAAGTCAGTTTTTCCAGCACCATTGTAAGTCTGAACCATCACTAAATGAGTGGTTGTTAAGCGAGGACTACCTATATGTATATGTATATGTATATGTATATGTATATGTATATGTATATGTATATGTATATGTATATGTATATGTATATGTATATGTATATGTATATGTATGTACCTATATATGAAAAACTAGTAGGACTTTAAAGTGTTTTTCTTCCTTCTTCCTCTTCTTCTTATTCCACCTATTAGTTGTTGGAATACAATCTATGCCTCTAGTCATGTAAAACCATGTCAGTGACAAAATTTCGCAACATATTGTGCAGAAACAAATCAAAGTACATTATGGCTTAAGATGAAGATTTGATTCACATTTGTCCCATGCTTTGGCAATGGGTGAATTGCCCTAGGCTTACCATTTCAAGGCTGTGAAAGTCTGAACAACCATTAAATTGGCAGGAAAGATATAGTAGTCCTAAATTTCCCATCACACCTTGGGCCATAAACTACTTAATCTTATTTGAGCCTAGTACAGTATACAGTATACAGTATACAGTATACAGTATACAGTATACAGTATACAGTATACAGTATACAGTATACAGTATACAGTATACAGTATACAGTATACAGTATACAGTATACAGTATACAGTATACAGTATCGAATTATCCATTCAGTCTTATCTGACCCTTGGATAGTCCATAAGCCAGCTCTCTCCATGATTTATACATACAGTATACAGTACAATAAAGTACAGTACAGTATAGTATAGAACAAGGGCAAGATGGATGGATGATATTCTGGAGGTGACGGACTCGACCGTGGGGGAGCTGGGGATGGCGACAGCCGACAGGAAGCTCTGGCGTGGGCTGGTCCATGAAGTCACGAAGAGTCGGAAGTGACTGAACGAATAAACAACAGTAGAGTAGAGTAGAGTAGAGTAGAGTAGAGTAGAGTAGAGAAGAGAAGAGAAGAGAAGAGAAGAGAAGAGAAGAGAAGAGAAGAGAAGAGAAGAGAAGAGAACTGTGGAGTCCTTGGTCCAGCTTGGTTGTTTGCTTGCAGATGTTTCATTATCCACTGATGATGTTACCTAGTTGGGTTATGAAACATCTGCAAGCAAACAACCAAGCTCAATGAGCACCAAGAGCTCCATAGCATAGCACAGCACAGCATAGGTTTCAAATGACCACAGATCATTCTGTAAACATGAACAGCACCAATGCAGAAACAGAAGTAGTAGACAAACTACAACAACAAACAAATCCCTGATTCATTCCAAATTCAGGCATGACACTCAGCGGGTAATCTGCTGGCTAAGGGTGATCCACTTACAAAACTGGATTTTATGAAGATAAATAGGTTGGATATGAAGAGAAAGACATCTGTGGAGTACTAGATAAAATTAAATTTAATACATGTGAAACCTTTACCAATTTCAAATGGAAAAATAAATTCTTTTGTGTCAGCCATGTCACATCGTGCTTGAGCTTCCTGGACACTAAAATTCTGCCTACGATTAATATAAGTTACTAGTTTGGCTGCTTCCTCTTGCATCCCCAGTAACTTTGATATGGGATCAAACTATCCACCCACTCTAAATTTACCATGATGTTCACCACTATCCAGACTTAGTTGAATATTAATATGCACATGAAAACATATGCAGTAAACCCAAATTTCAAAGATCCTGGAAAGTGTTTGAAAATATCTATCAAGGCACAAGGCTTTCAGTCAACATGAATAGCCCATGGGAGTGTCAACAACAACAAAAGCAATTTGATTCCATTCCACATTCAGGCATGACACTTATATAAATAAATGAATTGCCAGCATTTAATATGTGTGTGTGTGTGTATTTCCCATTACAGAAATAAAATGCAAAATCAGTCACTTACGCAGGCAAGCCACAGTCTACACCAGAGCTTTCCAAACTTTTCATGTTGGTGACACACTTTTTAGACATGCATCATTTCGCGACACACTCTTACAGTAGGGCACAAGGCAGGCACTAGGACCTGTGTGGAATCACAGCAGGTTTGGAGGCAGCAGGGCACAAGGCAGGCACTAGGACCTGCGTGGAATTCTGGCAGGGCTCGGAGGCAGCAGCAGCAACCGCAACACACCCGGACACTGCAGCTGACACACTAATGTGTCCCGACACACAGTATGGAAAGCTTTGGTCTACACATTAATGTGCTTCAGATGTAAAGAAAAGTGAATTGGGGGACTTTTAGAACAAGGTCCACAGTACCCTGAAATTGGGTGTAACACAGACATCATAGCAACTATATTCTTGCAAACTGCCATTAGGAAGGATAGTTTTCTTTGGGGATGGAATATATTCCTACCTGACATCTTTTTTTTTTTTTGTCCTTGAAGGTAAACAGGTTTTGGAAGAATGGAAATGAGAAAGAGAGGAGAGATGCTGGAAGGGGAAATATTAGTATTCTCTTCCTTCCCATCTCTTCTCTAACAAAAGTCACTGTATCCCAAGAGCACTTCCTATGAAAGAAGAAGAAGAAGTGGGCTTCCAAAATGATGTGGCATTTGACCTTCAGTTCCAATGATTTAGAAATACTTTAGTCCATTGCTCCCCAGAATTCCTGGCACTTCTAAGGGCCTGATTAGCAGCATAACAGAAGAATCAAAGGCTTTCCGTGTTCTCATGTATACATTACCACTTTAGGCAGCTGCAGACCCATTGCTGTGCGGTCTGACTGCTGAAGCACAACAGTTTATTTTGCACTTGAAATTTCTGATAACTGTCGCCTGCAGTTCTCTACAGGGAGCTAACAGAAGGCCGGCTGTTATATTTACTACTGAGGAGGCTTATTCTGGCTTCTAAGGACGATTCTGTTAAAGTTATCACACTTTCAACTAATATGACAAAACAAGGCAAGGTACACAATGCAAAACAAGTAGTAATATGTACATGTGCGCAATGTATGCAAAACACTATCTATTCACACTTGTCTAAGAAAATGGCTAGTATAGGAAGCACAGTATCTAAATTTTGAAGCAATGGTCAATAGCAACGTTACCTAGGATTAAGTCCTCTTGAAATTAATGAATGTGCTTGTTGTCCCCTCCCTAGACTTTGAAGACACAGTCACTTCTCACAGCTTGTCATATCAATGGTAGAGAGTCTTCTTAATAATACCACTCCTTATACATTCTGTCTATTTATACAATTATACAGTCTATCTATGTGGTTGCTAGGAGTCAATAATGACTTGATGGCACATAATCAGTCAACCAATCAATCAATTTATACATTAAGGTATCAAAGAGAGCCATATCTGCAGGTGACCAAAATGCCCTCTCTGATTCTATTCTAATGTTCTTGAACTCTGAGTGAATTTTTCACATTCCAGTAGAGTAAGTGTCCAGGCCATTCAGCCTCTGAACTATGCAGCATGGATCCACATGTCCTAGCTTAGATGAGATACCTGCCCAGTGTGCATCTGCCTCTAAATATATGCTTACATTAGACCGAAGCAATAAAACTGGAAAGTAATTGTTCACCAGTCCTAAATGCCCTTGTCTTTCCAGATCTTAACAATGATAATAATGCATGCAAATATAAAGTTTTCTCCCCATCCCTTAGACAATAAAAATGATTAACTGGGTTGAACATATTAGAAAGAACAAGCCATTGATTCTATACAGTTGTCTGATTTAATTAGGGACAGTACTGATTCAGTACTGATTCAACATGATGATGATGATTGATGATGATGATGATGATGATGATGATGATGATCATCATCATCATCATCATTTATAGTCCAATTTGTAGAACTACAGTGATCATTTTTCCTCTGGCAAAAAGATATAGGTAAATCAAAAGGCTGTAAAAGTAATTGGAAATGATGTCTGGCTTGTCCCCTCCCAGTTCCTGCTATCTTGACATGGTAGCTGAATGTCAGACTACATAAAGAGTCCACAAAATGTAATAACATAAGATGTTTGTTGGCTCCATTTTTAACAGGTCTTTATAAAAAGGATAAGTGGTTTATTTTGCTTCAAAATTGTGGGGTTGGAAAATGAGCACTGATTGGCTGAGACACCTTTGTGCTCATCTATTGGCCAGAAAGTGCAGATTGGCTGTTGTCTGAAATAATTATAAACTTGCAAACAAATGAACATGCCCAACACTGGAAATATAAAACAATCAGAATACCATTAACTTTGTACTCTACTCAGTTCAATGTGTATTAAATGTGTAAATTGCTGCATAGGTAGAAATGCAACATAGATAGATGATTGATGATAGATAGATAGAATCAATTGATAAGATGCCCATTTAACCACAATTGTTTATTTAGTTGTAAACAAAGGCATCAAGTAGAACAATTGTTTATTGTGCTTGCAAAGTGACATCAATCCGATTGAAAGGACATTGTTTACAAATTCAATAGAACACCAAGTTATATAGAAATAAAAATATTTTTTTCCTGAATAAATCAGTAGAAGGTATATGGGCTACTCCTTAATGGAAGAGATCAGCAAAAATAAGGTTGTTCACACTTATTGAATTTCTGTTTCATCACAAGTTCATTCCTACATATGATCCCTCCCAGATAATTCTGTGAAACCATTTTCCTTTTAATGAACAAAGGAAGCACCCTGGGCAGCCCAAACTCAAACACAGTAAATTATTTTCCCTTAGCTTTTAAAATTAAAACAAAAAAACAAAAAATCTCATAACAACTATTATTACTAGAATGCACACATGGAAGTGTCTTGTACAAAATCATACACTTAGCGTACTGCAACACAAAATGCAGTTGATGGGATCTACAGTATATTAATATAACTTCTTATTAAAATCAGCATAATCTTAGTTAGCCATAACTATTGTGTTTTCAACATGACAGATCCAACGGACTAATCCATTGTAACTTACTTGTTCTCAATAAACATGCATACAACAAATAATTTGGATTGGAGCTCTCTAGGCTTGGGAGGAGTTAATTATTGTTGTAATCAAATCTCCATCTTTCCTGATATTATGGGCTTATCAATTATGGAGAAGCCCATAATATCAGGAAAGATGGAGATGTGATTACAGCAGTAATGGGTGCAGTGCTGGAGGCCTGAAAGACCAGACTAGGGAGATCATCCTGGAGAAGTTTTACCTAAAAGTCAACACTGACTTGAGAGAATATAATCAAAAATCTGAAGTTCTATACGAGTAACTATTAACTATTATTAATACTATAGTACTGTAGCAGTATAGTAGTGTAGCCCTGCATGACGGAGTGAGCTCCTGCACTCGCCCCAGCTCTTGCCGACCTAGCAATTCGAAAGCATGCAAATGCAAGTAGATAAATAGGTACAACTTCGGTGGGAAGGTAACAGCGTTCTGTGCACGTCATGCCAGCCACATGACTGTGGAAGTGTCTTTGGACAGCGCTGGCTCTTCGGCTAAGAAACGGAGATGAGCACCGCCCCCTAGAGTTGGACACGACTGTTCGGGGGAACCTTTACCTTTAGTGTAGCTATAGAAACTGAATACATCCATCCATCCATCCATCCATCCATCCATACATACATACATACATACATACATACATACATCTTCCCTTACTCAGTCATTAGCTTGAGTATTAGATTAAATATATTTCTGAGGGTCAGTGACAGGGAAGCCTGAATATTTTATTTGGTTTTCTAAATTAGGGGGGGGGGACAACGGGGAGGGGGTGATTCAATATTTTTTTCCTAAATAGTTTACTAGCCTGTTTTAATTGACTTGGGTTTAGGATTTCTGCTATTTCCTTGGCAGTTGCTTCAATATTTTGACGCATCTTGCCATTAAGAAACTTGTTTTTCTTTTAAAAAAAGTTGTTTGGATTAATTTCATCATACAGGCCAAGATATTCACCTTGAACTACCATCAGTTCTTCTTGCCTGATTTGCCTGATAGTTCTTCTTATTGCCTACTAAAAGAAAGAATGGTGATATCTCTTTCCATCAGGCTGAACATTTAAGAATTAATTTCAACCATTCTTGTCTTATGCCTGAACTAATTGCTTGTCAGATGCCAGAGTCTCCAGGACAATTTCTTCAGACTGATTCACAAATACACACGCACATCGCTAATTGGCCTGCACTTGATAATTGACAACTGTGTGTGAACTGACACTATTTAAACAACGTAGTTTTGAAAAAACACCCAACATATGTGGAACATATGTTAATAATCAAACCAAGGATGCACTTCTAAATCTAAATAATTCTTCTCTCAAACAAACAACTCAAAAAAGTCGAAAGATTGTTATTCTTGTCATGTGTGTATATACATTCATACTGTACATTTGGACCTCTCAAGGTTTCAGATCCCAAATCCAAGCCAGCCAGTCTATAAGGCCAAAAAAAAAAGATATTTTTTCTTTCTTGAGTGTGAAATGTTAGCAGTTGTGAGAAAATGCCACCCATGTTCTTGCACCTCTGATAGAAAACCAAGGAATTAAGGAATATGGGATATTTGGTTATTGAAGAGTGAAGGATAATTTGGGATCAGTGAGTGACTTTAGGTAGCTTGCTATACTCGCAATAGGCCAATAGGGATTTTCTTGCCTATCAGTGCCTATTGGTATGATCGCCATTACAGATTCAAGGAATACCACCTTTCCTCCAATCAAATTAAAACCACAGCTACCAGGATCCTGGTTCTCAGCAGGGCGGAGAGACCAGTGTCACACCAATGACCTCCCCATCCATGACAAATATTAAAATAAATTCTCATAAACAGCAAAGTCTGATTTGCTTTTCTGAAACTTTCATTTACTCTTTTCTGCCCTGCTTTGCTATACAAAACCACTTCACTATACAGAACCACACACACAAGCCAGTATTTCACCACACACCTTAAAACTCACAGGTATCATTCCATTTTAATAGCATTCCAGTCTTTCTCGACCAGAACAAAGGGCTATTTTGTCCAGCATTTCTATTTCCAGAAAGGGTCAGCTGGTTGCTTTCAGAAATCACCCCTCTGAAGACAATGACCACATCTCAGCTTGTCCCCACAATCTGGTGAATATATATTCAAATCTTGTGAGAAATGTTCATTCAGATTTGTATGCTTATGTAATGCCAGACGGCACACTAGGAACAATTTTACTCTTGTTCCACTTTTATCCCTCAATTTATGTAATGAATAATAAAGAGGCACTAAACAAAAGAAGGGAGGGAATGTCACCACACATGGTTGTTCTACCAGGATCAGCACTGAGTGCTCCCACCTGCTATAAAACAATGTGCTCTTTCTAAGCAATGGTTCTTCAATGCAATTTGACTGTTTGATGGGGAAAGATATTTGCTACACATTCACTATATCAGGATACAGATACTCATCAAAGTGTTCCTTCAGAAAAGTGAAAGAATCACCATTTCTAATACAGTAATTAGGCTGAGCAGATGTATTTTCAAAAGAAATTCAACCTGGTCTGCTTCCTCTACATCTGCCCCTTCTCTCTTGGAGATTGTTAACATAACAAGAACATTCCCATAAAGAATCAGGGCTTTTCCCCCCTTATTCTTCTAAGAATGTACTTAGTGAAGTTGAAGTTCCCAACTTTTTAGGGCTGGAAGGATTTTCAGAATTAGCTTTGCATGCTTACGTTTACGGATTCTGGACTCATTCTAGCGTTAACTAGTAACTAGTAGGAAGCTACTCCTGCAGGAAGAGAAATATTCAAAGCTGAGTTCAAGAATCTCCTTCTTTCTTTCTTTCTTTCTTTCTTTCTTTCTTTCTTTCTTTCTTTCTTTCTTTCTTTCTTTCTTTCATTCATTCATTCATTCATTCATTCATATATACAGTGTATATATATATACTATGCGTGTGTGTGTGTGTGTGCGTGTGTGTGTGTGTGTGTATGTATGTATGTATGTGTGTGTGTGTGTGTGTGTGTATATATATGAATGAGTCTGTGTAGGTGTAAACCATAAAATATTGCAGGAACCATGCTGTAGAACAATGTGGCAACATGTTACCAAGCTTTTGCTGCTTTACAGAGTTTTCATTTGGAAAGTCTGCAATGTAACAAAACAACAACTTCCCCTTCATTGTCTTGGAAGACTCTTGAGCATGGCTAGAGAATCTTCTCAATAGTTAGCCTCTTTGTGCATGTCCAACATCAAACAATGCCATTTCCTTCCTTCCTCTCATCTATGATAGCCACAGCTACAGCAGCTCAGTCTTTGGATACCAACCAAAAGCAGAAGCCACCTGGAAACATACAAGAGATAACTTCATCAAATAAATGAAAAACCTTTTTGGTCAGAACATATGAAGGGTTTTTAATCCACTCACAGAAAGAGAGACCAAGATTCCCATGAAAGGGGTTTATACACACTTTTGAATAATTGGATGGAAGGCTGCTTCTCAATGTTTGAAGTTCCAAGGAAGTGAGTCAAAAGCTTCCCTCTCTCTTACCAAGTGATGCTTGCAGAAACATCAGTGTTAAACATATCAATCTCTTCAGAGGGAAGAAGTACTTGTGGTACAATGGGGCCATGTTTTAGAAGACACTGCTCCTTATTTGCTCTGGTCTACTCCAATGACATAATAAGGAGAAGAACAAATGAAAAATGGCTTATTTAAAAGCTCAACTTCTGGTTGAGACTTGGAAATATCATGATATATTAATGCCTAAGACAAAGAGTACTCCCCCCATTCTATTTATAGAAACCAACTGGGTGGGCAAGTGAATTTTACTTCAACCACAAGCTGAATGTGAGGGTTTGGAGCAGCTGATGCAGCACACAGAACTGTGTCCTCCAACACTTCATTATCATTTGCTCAGTCTTATCTTCCCAACTCCACATCTCTCATCTGAGACAGCCATGCCTCTGTGCCTTATGATAGGGAGCTGTGGGAGAAGGAGAAGTCAAAGCTTAACTCTCATAGGGAAAAGTAAACCTATCTGATTCTCACACTCTTACCAGCCCTGTCAACTCTTCATAAAACTGCAAGGGAATCTCCAGAAATGTACAGAACCCCAAACAAGTGAAAGGGGACCTCCATCCAGCTGAAGGAAAAGCTTTGTGCAAGAAAGTTATTACTATGACTGCATTCATGCATTAGCTCCCAGTTTCTCAAATAAAATAAGCTGTGCAGTACACAACTTGAATGCAGAATTTTACAACAACAGCTCCTCCTTTTGTATGTGCACAGGCCTTAGTAATTCTATCTTTTGTTAGAGCTGATAAACTTTCTAAATTTGTCACCTTGCTGATGAGTATCTCTAGATTTTAAATGAGTTCCCTGATGCTTTCTCCATGTTTCAGTGGCAGAGTTTCAGCCAAATCTTTGATCTGTACCATTATCTTACTTGGAGGGAAAAAGGAGCTGCGAGGAAAAAATGCCCTTCAAAATCTGCTACTAAGGATTGCTAAAATAAGAATAGCTATTTATAATTTAGCCCTCTGTTAAGCCTTTAATTATACTTTGGTGTCCCAAAATCCATAGCTGTTAACTATGTGTTCTTACTGCTGATAAGTTGTTGAAAGCAATCACGAGTTACAGATGAGGACAACAGCTCCAGAAGAATCAAATTCCCCACAGTGATTTGGCCTCATCACTTATGACATATAGTGAAACTGAAGTAGTGACAAATGGTTGGGAGGTCATACCATGTCCTACATGCTCCCTGATTCAAATCACCTATAGCCTTATGTAAGAAAATCATAAAGGAAATATGAAGACATGGTGCTGAATTAACAGCAGTTGGGAAGAACAGAAGTACTAAATAGTGGTCCTAGAACAATGCCATTCCTTGAGCAAAATAATAATTTAGAAATTAGCATATTCCTATCAAGCTCAATTCAACTATTACCAACCGGTGAGAACTTGAACTTGGCTCTCTTGCTGATTTAGCCTCTTGTGTGCTTTATGCTTCTTAAACTTTTTAATGTGACTGTTTTTGACACGCTTATTGTTTTATATTTTTTGCTGTACGTCGCCCAGAGTCACTTCTTGTGAGATGGGTGGCCATATAAATTTGATAAATAAATAAATGAATACATAAATAAATTCCATACCAGCCTGATACAACTCCTGACTACTGGGACTCCAAAGGTTTTGGGGAATACAATTTCCAATATTTGAATTAGTGGAGGAAAATGGGGAAGGTTGTCTGTCTGTCTGTCTGTCTGTCTGTCTGTCTGTCTATCTCTATCATCATCTATCTATGTATCTATCTGCCTGCCTGCCTGCCTGCCTGCCTGCCTGCCTGCCTGCCTATCATCTATCTACAACATGGCTGTGTCTGGAGCAGGATCCGTTCATTTCAGTGCAAATTGTATAGGATTATGCTTGTTATAGGCTACCTGCCAGACACAGAATTTGTTCAGTGATATGGAGAGGGTACAAATAAATATGTTTGAAATGTAAATATGTGGTTATACCTACTGGCATTGCTCCTAGGCAGACTAGCTTGAATTAGATTTAAGCTTCAGGCATCAAGTGGAATGAATGCAGATTTTCTCGTCAGCATGGAAATATCTGCCTGACAGCTAAATCCATAACAGCAAAATATAGCACACTGTACAGTATATATACCTAGACACTGTACAGTCTTTGTGGTGTCAAAGCAATAGGATATAGTACAGATTTTATTTTGCAGGTCACACCTACACAGACAAAAAAAAAGGTAAACACCACCTTCACTTTTATATATTACCACCACAGTGACAAGCTTTGTAAAAATCCAGATAAAATAAAATGCATTGGTACCCATAAAGACTGAGATGCAGTGATACCACGATAAGAAACAAATGGGAAACTGGTCAATACAACCTAAAACTAGAACAGGGAGTGAAAGGGTCAGTGTTATTAATCAATGCAACTGGGTGCAAGAAGCTGAAAACTTTCTATTTTTTTTTCCTGACACAATAGTGATGCCACTGACAGTTAATTAGTTCTTTGTCATCGTTTCACAATTATGTTTTAATGCTTTGGATGCGTGGACCATGGAAAATACTTCTTAGTTCAGTAGAGTTCATGATGATAATATAGGTTTTTCATGGCCAATTGCTTGACAAAGAGCTATCAGTAACACATCAAATTTAGGCATTTAAATAATGCTGAAAACTTCCAAATCAATTGAGATATTATTTATTTATTTGTTTATTTATTTATTTATTTATTTATTTATTTATTTATTATTTGGATTTATCCCCGCCCATCTCCACCATGGTAGACTCTGGGTGGTTTACAATCACAATATAAAAAGTTAAAAACCTATACATCTAAAAACTACTATAAAAAAAAAAAATCCAAAAGATGGTATCTTCTTAAATGGAGGATATTACTAAGCTAACCACCCCCAGGAGGAACTATTATTTCCTTCGTTCCAGGCAAGGCGGCAGAACCAGATCTTTAAAGACTTCCTGAAGGCCAGGAGCGAGGGTGCCCGTCTCACCTCTGGGGGCAAGTTATTCCACAGGGCGGGTGCTATCGCAGAGAAGGCACGCCTCCTGGACCCCGCTAGATGGAATTCTTTTAGTGATGGGATCCGAAACATGCCCTCCCTTCATGATCGGGTGGGGCGGGTAGATGTGATTGGGATAAGACGGTCCCCCAGATACCCTGGCCCCATGCCATGTAGGGCTTTAAAGGTGATAACCAACACCTTGAATTGGACCCGGAAGCAGACTGGTACCCAGTGCAGCTCATAGAGTAGCGGTGTTACATGTGCTGATCTTATAGCACCCAGAACTACCCGTGCAGCCGCATTCTGGACCACCTGAAGCTTCTGGATACTCTTCAAGAGTAGCCCCATGTAGAGCACGTTGCAGTAATCTATATGGGAGATGACAAGGGTATGAGTGACTGTTCGGAGGGCCTCCTGATTTAATTAGGTCATCCCTCAATTGCGGATGTGCAAAACAGCCACCTTTTGATTTGATTTGAAATTCACTTAAAGAGTAATTTGTTTTAAAACTGTGATTAAGTGATTCAAGCCCAGTCAATTTGTATTTGTGATTCCAATCGTCAAATCAAGTCAGTTAAACTCTGTTTTGATTCAGTAACAGTATGCATGAAAAAATCCATTCAATCTTCAGGGTGGATATCAATTACACAATTCAGTTTGAACTTTCACCTCAAAAGTGAGATTTGATTGAACCACATTTGAACTAAATCTTCATATATCCCTACTTAATATGGATTTTGAATTTATTTAAAATTCCTTATCGTCCATATACTTCTTATGGCTTTCTGTAAAATAACTATGGAATTTTAAAAATGAAACATATTTTCCATATGACATATCAGTTTATATAATTTTTTTCAGATTTATCTGGAGAATCCTCCTCAAATAAAATTTGTGAAAATACACACACACACACATTCATATTCATATTCATATTCATATTCTCATTGCAGTGTTTTACATCTCTAGGCTGCCATCACATTTAATGTATGTTGAAATTCAAATTTCATGTTTCCTCCCTAGAAAATGTCCAAGGAATTTCAAAAGAAACACAAAGAATGCAGATTAGGGAGATCAAAATGCAGGTGATTATTCAAAGCTTGCAAATGCCAACATGAAACAATTTCCATCTAAATTAATGATGCTTTAAAAAATATTTCTGAATTCTAAAAAAAGTTGTCATTGTTTTCCCCTCCCTCCCAGCGCCCCGGAAAGAAAATAGAGGATTGATTATCTGCGTACTATAACCAAAAAGGAGAAAGACTGTTTCACCATGTATCTTTGGTATGAATCCACAAAATATTGTGGAAAAGTTGTTTGGTTTTTCACATACAAAGCTATGTTCCCTGAAACACATAGATAAACCCATCTGCAAATACAAACAATTATCTTTTCCAGTTCATTTTCGTAAAGAGGTACCATTTATGCTTCTGGCTTCTTACTTCATTTTCTTTTCTTTTCTTTTAAAGTAAACAACAAAAGTACTATTGACCTATAGCCCATTAGCAAAACCTATCCTTTAAAAAACTACCTAATAAGCCATAATTACAGAGAAACCTTCCTTTCTTCCTTTCTTCTGCAACTTTATTTATTCATTTATTTATTAGTTATCATGGCATACTTTAGCTTCCACATTCTAAAATATAGTCTTCAAAAAGATTGATGTCATCTGAGAAAAATATGGGATACAGAGGGAAAAAATAGCCCTCTCAAAATTCTCTACTTTGTAAGTAGCAAAGCAAAGGATGGATTTCGTTGCAGATAGATGGATCTCTAAGCCATGATTTTGGTAGAGAAAAGCAATGAACTTTGGACATTTTCACTCTTAAAATTCACAGTGGATTCTGAGGGAGTTCTATAGTACAGCCTCCCGCCCTCCTTTCCTCCTTTCCTCCTTCCCTTCCTTCCTTCCTTTTTTTTTCTAGCTGCCATAGGGTTGTTGTAGGGGAAAAGGGGAAGAGGAAATGCTACGCCCACCACCATGAGCTCCTAAATCTAATGAATGAATTAATTAGTACAAACTAATAATAAAAAACAATAATAATAGTACTTTTAAAATACTGTATGTTTTAATGAAAACATTAAATATCCAAGAAGACCCCCCCCTCCAAAAAAAAAAGGTCTTCACATTCCTTCTGAGAGTAGATCATTGGGAAGTGATCCCAACTCCTCAGAATATGGGGAAGGAGACACAGGGAAAGGCCCTTTCTTGCTTTCCCAGATGGAGCCATGTCATGAATGGCCTCTTCTACAACTTTCACCAACCACGGAACCTCACATAGACCACTTACACCAATAATTGCCCTAAGTCGTTCATGCCTTTAGAGTACAAAACCTTGAACTGAATCCAAAAAGCAAATGTCAGCCAGCATATCTCATATCACTGCACACACGTTAGCAGCCTATCTCCTAAATTTGCTTGACTGGAAGCTTCTGAATTTCCTTTGACAGATTCTCACATGACATATGTTATAGGGCTCTAGTGATGAAGAAGCCAAACCACAAATAACTCTTGCTAGGTCCCATAACCGCAAGAACAGTCTTTATTTATGAATTGGAAAATTACATTGCAAAACCTGGAGAGCTGCAGCATCTGAGGAATCCGTTTCTTCTGGTTTATGCATTCAAACAATCCTAGAGAACTTTGCATTAAAGGACCTCCAAATAAATGTGTCCTCCATCTCTACATAGATCAAAGGGGTACTGCTGAATCCTCCTTCACCACTAAAGATCAAGAGGAGGCAATTGGTACTTATTTGATGGACTGAAACAATTAGGTTTAGAGATAGCTAATAACTGTTAGTAATGAAACAAAACAGATGGTTTTTCTGTTTGATAATATTGACATTCACAAAGGATGCACAGATAAAAGGGGAAGTCTGGAGTAGTTTTATCAGGTGGCATCTCTGTAAAGCACATGTGTGAATACCACCTGCTCAGAGATCTTTGTGGTGTGTTAATGAAATTCACAGATGACACTCAAATGAGAAGGTGATAAAATACCAGAAAGGGCACAGTCATTCTAGAAATATGAACAAAACTACATAATGAGTTTTGGTTAAAATACTCATCTTGTTATATCTCTGGGGAAAACATTGCCCAACAGAAGTTGACACTAGTGAATTAAAATACATTTTCAAACAACTGCTAACATAGAAACACACACACATACACACACACACACAATTAGATGGTTCTGAATTAGTGAGCACACCATGTTGAAAAGAGAGCCAGTGTGGTGAAGTAGTTGAGAAGTTGGACTACAGCATAGGAGACCAAAGTTTAAATTTACAATTCACCCCTAATTGTATTCCATGATTTTGGCCCAGATATTTTTTCTCAGAGATCCAGTTTGGTGCGGTGGTTAAGGCACCAGGCTAGAAATTGTGAGTTCTTGTCCTGCCTTAGGCACAAAGCCAGCTGGGTGACTTTGGGCCAATCATTCTCTCTCAGCCCTAGAAAGAAGGTAAGGAAAACCCCTTCCAAAAATCTTGGGGAAAAACTGCAGGGACTAGTCACCAGGACTCAACACTAACTTGGAGGCACACACACAGACACACAAAATCCACTTTCTCCAACCCAGCCTATCTTCTACAGATGTCCTTGAAGGGATGAAAGGAGAAGAGACACTCACTGTCTTCATTCCCTCTGGTGAGTTTAAATGCAGTGATGAATAAAGAGTAACCCTGAATAGATCCAACAGATGGCAACACCTACCTGAACTTGGCTAATCATGATCATCAGTAATCCTACACTGGGAAACTGAAGACATCCCCTTTCATATGTTCACAAAAAACCCTACATAGATATGTTCGTGTAGTCAACAGAAGTCAAGCTTGCATCAAGAATACCTGGAAATTTAGCCTTACTCAGGAGCACAGAGAACAGAGCTTTGAACAATCTTGATATATGCAGTTAATTCCTGAAGTGCTTGCAGCTCCTTCTAATGGTTCTTCTTATTGGTAATGTTTAAGAAAACCATCACCTCCTGCCAGTATTTCTTCTTTTTGTAATAATAGATTGTATTAGTAAAAGTAGAGCTTCCCATCCAAATACTAACCAGGCCTGACACTCCTTAGCTTCCAACCCAGATGAGGTCAGCAGGGTGTTGGCAACAGCTCAGACAGTATATTTTTAATGTTTAACATAATACAATACAAAACTCAGCTTCTGGGATGTTCCTATTACTCTGGGGGCATTTTTCCTTCTTCACTTGTCTTTTTAGGGTGTTTTTGAGCGAAGCAGATGCATATAAATTCTTACTTATCTAAGATAAAATATTAACATTGAGAACACTTCTTTTAATCTTTTACAATAGGAATAGAGGGAGTATTTTAAGAATGATTTTGTATTTATTAATGCTAATTTTTCTTTGTCATAATATGTTATTCAGGGAAATCACTTCCTACCAAACTGTGATGTTCAACTAGATGAACTTACAAAATATTAACACACACAATTGCAGCACAGGGATCTGACAGCAATGTCGTAAAAGAAGTAATTAATACTTTCTCCATATAGAAAATAGAAAAATATAGAAAAATATAGAAAAATATAGAAAAATATAGAAAAATATAGAAAAATATAGAAAAATATAGAAAAATATAGAAAATGGGGCACGATGGCTCAGCGGTTAAGATGCCAGGCTTGTCAATCGGAAGGTCGTATGTTTGGAGGTTCGATACGCTAGCCCCGCGTGATGGAGTGAGCTCCCACACTCGCCCAGCTCTTGCCAACCTAGCAATTTGAAAGCATGCAAATGCAAGTAGATAAATAGGTACCACTTTGGTGGGATGGTAACAGTGTTCCACGCATGTCATGCTGGCCACATGACCATGGAAGCATTTTCGGACAATGCTGGCTCTTCGGCTAACAAACGGAGATGAGCACTGGCCCCTAGAGTCAGACATGACTGTGCGGGGAAACCTTTACCTTTACCATATAGAAAAATGTGGGGATCCAGGGCCATTGATAGCCCCCAAACCAATTGTTACACCCAAATCTTCTGCTGACTAAAATGAATGAAAATCGGTGCCACAGCTTCCTGTCTTCCTGAGTTAGCCAACATAGGAAAATTGTCTGTAAGCTCAAAAGAGGCTTAATATGATTAAACAAGAAAACCAATGAAGAGAGAAAGAGAGAGGATATACTTTCATTAACTTCTGCTTGGTGTCCACATTTCTTCCCTTCATTGGTTTTGCCTGCCTTAAGAAGTCTCTGAAATGTAATCAAGAGGCTGGGGAAAAAATTGCTATAAAGTCATTTTCAAGTACAACAAAAGTTAATCTATCTTTGGTGCTACATATCTTTTGAGCTGGACACCTCATCTATATCAACAAATACTAGTTTTATAGTTCTGTAGATGACCCCAAATTTATTTCTACATTTGGGATGATAGATTACAGTAGAGAACGCTAGTTGGTGTGAAGGCTAAAAAAGACCATACACATTTCATTCTTCATTAGTTTAAGGACTTAGAAGGGTCAAGCAACCATTTCTGGTACTTCACTTCCAATGTGTCTCTGCTTCAACTGCAGTCATACTGCTGGTATCCAATTACCAAATCTAACAGACACCAATAGTTGTGAATTTTACTCAAAGGGCTGGCATCCAGAGAAGGTGAAGGTAAGATTCAGTAATGTTGCAAAATCCATTGGCATTGCTTCTCAGTTGAGACCATTTTTCTGAAAACCTGAAATTTGATTCAGCCTAAACAAAGACAGATCTTCTTTGAGTTTATATTTTCTTCCTAAATCCAAGTTTTGTACATTTCACAATCTCTTTCCAGTTCATCAAGTCACTATTTTTTTTCTCTTCTCCTGCATGGATTAGAAAATATTAGCCGTAATTTGAAACAGAGAGAAAGTGCTCATCTCCGTTTCTTAGCCGAAGACTCAGCGGGTCTCGAACCGCCGACCTTCCGATCGACAAGCCTGGCGTCTTAACCACGCTCTATATGTTGGGGGACAGCAATTTCTGTCAGGCTCAGGCAGTATGATGGGATTTATAATTCAACATCCTATGGAAACCCAAGGTTCTGCACTGGCTGACTGACATTTCCACATATCCAAGCCTTGCCCCTGAATCTTCATTGCTTGCTCCTAAGCAGAGATTTAAGAACCTAGAGTGGCAGCCATCACCAACACTAAATGGCCTGTATCCTTCTTCCCTATATGCCGGGCAGGGATTCTCTCTCTTTCTCTCTCTCTCTATCCCATGTTTTTGGCTTCTGAAATCAGTGTTGGAAAGTACTTCAGCTTATCTAACTGTAGCATACTATTTTTATCCAGATCAAGAATACCAGAGCATGAAGAATGCATAGCGCAAAGAAAAAACATAAAAGAGTAGGTGTGTATTTGTAATGTTTTTTTTTTTTAAAAAAACTTGCCTAGTTACCTTGTATCTTTAGCTATTTTAGGAGCACACTTAATTAATATATACTGAAGTCTCCTATAATGAGTCCAACTCATACATATAAGATAAGGGCAGTCTTTTTTGCTTTCTTCCATTTATAGCACAGATTTTCATAAAGGATGACCTTCTCCCAAAAAGTTGTATGAAAATAACTTGCCAAAATGTTAATTAGAAAACAGTTCTGTTATTTTTATTTTGGTTATTTATTAGGGCCTTTCCTCATCAAGCATAGCAAAATAGACCAAACCATTTCTTGTTTGGCCCAAACAACTCAGATACTCTTCCTTTACCAGGAAATTATTGTACCAATATTTAGGTGCAAGAGAGAATAGGGGCAAAAAGTCCTTTTAGGATTCACCAATGCAACAAGTTTCCATACAAGATTCTGAAGCTGGACCAATCTATATTTCACTTTCCTCCAAAGCAACAAACAACAAAGCATAACAAATTTTGGACACCTTGAGGCTGTTCTGGCATGTGATGAGAAGTGCTGGATGACCACTAGATGACCGCAAAAAGACAAGCTCTTTGCTGCCATCTACAGCTATCTATATTTTTGCAGTCCATATATGGCACCTATACTTTTGGACAGTGTCAAAGAAGGGGAAATGAACTTCTTCAACACTGGCATCAGCTGTGAAGGACAACTTAGGTAGATCATCCATGATCTGGGGACAAGACGAAAGCAATATCACGGGGAGAAGGGAGAAAAAAGTAATAAGTTTTGAGAGCATGATCATGTCATAGTTAGTTGAAAATGGGAAAGGCCTTAAGACAGGTTGGGGGGCAAAAATGTCACGTGACCCCGGGATGCTGCAACTGTCATAAATACATGCTTGTTGCCAAGCACCTGAATTTTTATCACATGACCAATGGGACACTGTGACGGTCATAAGTGTGAGGACCAGTTGTAAGTCACTTTTTTCAGCACCATAACTTCAAATGGTCACTAAACAAATGATCATAAGTTGAGGACTACCTGTATCGCTATCATACCATGCCTGTCCTTAGCATCACTCTGATGGAGGTTCCTGAGTTAACAGAATGACAGCTCCCAGCACTGCCATTTTAATTAAGTTCAGAAATCCATTTGATTAAATCCATTCCTTCTCAGAGCAATGCATTGCCATCAACACGCCGGTGTTCGCAGAAACTTTTACAGAGGCTGGTTTTGTGTGTGTGTATTATTTATCAAATTTGTATAGCCGCTCATCACATGGAAAAGTGTGAGTGGCTTACAACACTTAATTAAAAAATCAATAAATACATAAAAAACATTCATTGTTAAAAACTATAAAACACACATACACACACACGAAATCAAATCATTCTCATGAATATGGCAGAGTAACCTCTTCAGAGAAGGGCACTGCCATCATAACACTAGCCTCAATCCATGAAATATCAGCCTCATTTTCTTCCAAATTCATATATATTATTTTCATGAAGAAAATTAGGGGGGAATCTAGTGGGTTAACAACAACAACACTAAAAATAAAAAGGAATTATAATTCATTCCTAATGGCATATGGCAGGAAGCTGTCAAAAATCCAGGTGAAGCAAGGAAGTCAGGTGGACATTTTATCCAGTGATGCTAAAGGGAGGGAGGGAGGAACCAATTGTCTTAGAGTTATAATACTATATTTTTATTATTTTGAGATATTGAACTAAAAGTAGATAGACAGAGTTGACCACCAGCTCTTCCGCTGAGTTTTGGAAGATAGCAGGTGTAGAGCGCCAAAATCAGTCCAATGTATACATTTCGGATCTAGCAGAATGCCCTTTTAGATTCTCTGAAATGATGGTCATCCCTCCATGTTGGTACCAAATATGTACAATAACTGAAACAGTTTGTGTGTGATATCCATATCTATATCCATATCATCTATATCTATCTATTGTGTACTATAACTGAAACAGTGTGTGTGTGATCTCTCTCTATCATCTCTGTCTCTGTCTCTGTCTCTGTCTCTGTCTCTGTCTCTATCTCTGTATATCTATCATCATCTCTTTCTCAACAAGAAGGATTTTGAGATCAATATAGTTTATTTCAAAAGGGTGATTAAAAATGTGCAGGTTAGAAGGGTTCAGTTGTTGCTATATCTAACCAACATTGAATGTTATAATCAACGTCCAATTTCATAAATATTTCTAAACACTGCTTAATAATTATATGAAGTCTTCATGGTACAAGGCTCTAATTTATGTTCTTTTGCTTATTTTTCTCACCCTTGTTTAAAAGTTGTGAAACGTTCTTCAGTGTAAAAATCTCATCCCTGAAGTAGACATAAATTAGTACCTTGCCATTGGTTTTGGTATAAAGGAATTTATTACTCTGTGTTGTTATATTTGTTGTTGCTATTATTTAAACAATAAAAAGGAGAACATTAGAAATACCACTCTGTTCTTCCTTCTGACTTACTACTGGCCTCTCACAGATCTTACATTATCTGGAGTCTGAGCTTGTGCATTATTAAGAAAACAAATGTCTTTCATGTTCTTATACAGTCTGTGGACACACACAACAGTACACACAAGCATTATTAGCGAAACCTGAAAATAGTTTCAGATATTGTCTGAGCCGGTTGAAACTAATGATTTATGGCAAGGCAACTCATTGAGCTGTTCTTTCTGCATATTGTGATTTAATGAAATATAACCAATATTCACAGTTGTAATAGAAGCTATGCAAGCACTTTCCAAATTTGTGTGGGCTGTCATCATTTATATCTACATGCCATTCATGTTGTACAGAGGCTATGATCCAGCTGCTGTAATTTGTGTAATCATACTAAACTAAAAATAATATTTTGCTTCAATCATACCAAACCACTTTTTTTCTGGCCTGTTTGTTGCAGTGTCTAAATCTAAATCATTTTCCTTTCCTTCTTAACTTTCAGATGTTGGGGAGAGGAAAGCATTTTAGGATCAAAGGGAAGAGGAGATTAAATGCTACAATTCCTACATACTCTCATTTTGGACCTGCTTCTCAAAAATAAACAAAAGACATGGGGAATGAACTGCATTATGTCTTTAAAGAAATTGGATCCCAATTTTTTTTATAAAAAAAAAATTATAGAGATGAGGGCAGCAGATGTCATGATGGAATGAGTAAAGTCTTGAAGGGTTAAAGCAGCTGCATTCTCCAGAACCACAGGTGGTCATTTAATTAATTTATTTATTAAATTTATATGCTGCCCGATTCCCAATGACCCTGGACAGTTTACAGCTGCTCTGTCATTATAGCTGTTCTGAAAGCTTTCCCAGCTGTTTCTGCTTAGAGGGCATGTTCAGATGTTTATGAAATGTCCCTTTCAATCTCTTTGCACAGCCTTAAGAAGGATGTTTTTCTGTCTATTCCTGCACTGTTTTAGTTTTTCTTGTGTTTTTTTTTAGACTTGTATTCTATCTATCCTATATTCTGTATTTTGTGTTTTAATTGTATCTTGAAAAATTAAAAAAGCTTTAAAAAAAGAAGGATGTTAGGGCTGTGACTACCATATTCAAACCACTCAGAACCACCCAGAGTCTACCATGGTAGAGATGGGCGGTGATAAATCCAAATAATAAATAATAAATATTATTTTCAAATTGAGCTTAAAAATCTGGGGGGTGCTTAGATGACCAAAGGGTTATAGCACTGATTAATTCCACAGCAAGAATTGAGTGGCCAGTAAACAGAAGAGAAGGAGCCTTAGACAGTTGTATACCTACTGTATATCCATGGAAATATGGATGTGGGACATTCATATTCCTAAATGTCCTGCATGATTGATAACTTCAGAGTAGCCATTTTTCCTTACAGGGAATATACATATTCTCCATACAGACTGTAAAAGCAACCAATGACCTATCCTGACTCCCTCTTGAATGTATTTTGTTTGTTTGTTTCATTTACTTGAGTCCAATGATGGGATGGATCAGAAGGATACAACACCCTAAACCAGGGTTTCTCAACCAGGTTTCCGTGGAACCCTAGGGTTCTGCAAGAGCTCAGTAGGTGTTTCCTGGGAGAACACAATTTATTTTAAAAATTATTTCATATTCGGGCAACTTCACATTAAAGAGGTAAGTTTCATTCTTTGTTTTGAGTTTAAGAACACTGTTAATGCATATATACAGGCCTACCTATGAAACAAATATAATTCAGTCATGAGAGTCCTCAAGCAGCATGTTTAAAAGTAAGCCCATAGACAGATTTACCACTTGGCCTTCCAAGCATTACATTGCTGTACTAATGATAGTAGAGAACGTAATGTATATACATTGCCCTAGGGGTCTTGACCTGTTAGCTGCCTGCATAGAGAGCCACATAAAATTGTTCTGAATTTCCTGATGGGAGCAGGATTTAAGGGCAATAAGTGCATTGTTAATCTGTGAATTGTAGATGAAGATTGCATTGACAATGCAGAAAGGACACACTGAAAAGTGCACAGTTTTAATCTCTCGGCTGTGATTTTTCACTGTATTAAGTTACAAAGCTGAGCAGCAGCAAACAACTGTGACTGGAACTCTGCCATTTACTCAATAAAATCTTAATAGCTTCAACATGCAAGAAGCTTGCAGCTTTGATGGAGGGGTGGATAGGGGAACAGGAATGACAGGTCTGCCACCTTGGTGCAATGCTTACAATTTTTTATGGAATTAACAACAACAAGAAAAAAATACAGACAACTTCAGCAGCTGTTGGGATCATCAGGGTTTGTTCAGTTTTCTATAAAGCCACGTGGCTACCTCACTCCAGACAGATGCATTCATATAAATTCATATCAAGTCAAACAGCTCACACAGACTGTCTCTCTATTTACAGTCCTCTAGTCCTAGGCTAACGATGATGAATTATATTGACAAATTAAAGTCAACTGTTCAGTTCCACTCTGCGTGTATGCATCTTGCAAAATCAGGGGGAGAGATCAGAAAAAAAAATATGAAGAGAAACAATCTCTCATGCATTTTGCTTGTCTGTTTTCAGATAATGGAAATGGTAGGCCAATCAAAAATAGTTTCATAAAGGTGCATCGTGACATCTAGTACAATTTGTGGTGCAATTGCCAGGCCTAGGAAGAGGTGCTGAAGTGGATTGTGTCAAATTCCTTTGTTCATATCAGAACATGTGAATAGACATACAGTATATTCAGATATTTCTGCTCAACTGTAATTTATGTTGGAGTTGAACCTGACACCCTTCACATTTCTGATTCACATGCCAGAGAAAGTTTTTTGTAAAAAAGGCACAGATGGGAGAGAAATGAGCAG
Organism: Charina bottae; assembly: GCA_023362775.1. Classification (NCBI taxonomy): domain Eukaryota; kingdom Metazoa; phylum Chordata; class Lepidosauria; order Squamata; family Charinaidae; genus Charina; species Charina bottae. The sequence continues at coordinate 3,986,747 of JALMGJ010000004.1, read as the reverse complement.
CTATATAGCCATTGACTCAAAAGATGGGAAAAGAAGTCCAAAATTTAAACCTGGGGGCCAGCCCATATAGAGGACTGGATTCTGGGTTCTGTTAGAGAACCCCAGGGGTTCCCTGGGAGATCACGATTCCTTTAAAAAAAAATTCAAATTCGGGCAACTTCACATTAAAGAGGTAAGTTTCATCCTTTAATTTTAATTTAAGAACACAGTTTATGCATATATACAGGCCTACCCATGAAACAAATACAGTATAATAATGTTGTAACTTCTGGCCTATCTTTGAGCCTGAATGTGCAGGGGTTCCCCGAGGCCTGAAAAATATTTCAAGGGTTCCTTCAGGATCAAAAGGTTGAGGAAGGCTGAGTTAGATTTCTTTATATTTATGACTTCCTAATTCTCTGCAATAAATCTACTTATCTGTCTTGTATCTATTGGAGAATTCAATGCAGGACAGGCAGAGATCTTACTTGCTGTACTGATGCAAAGAATTGACAGAAACATAAAAAGAATCCAGCATCATTTTTATGGGAGTGTCAAAGCAGCAGAGAGAGCAGCAGTGCATGGAGTCTGCTAGCATTCACAATTCTCTGGTCAAAAATCTGCACAAAACACTAATTTACAAAATATTGGTCCTTTCACAATAAAGATTAATTTACATTTTAGGAAAACATGCATATTACGAAAAGGCTTTGTTTATCAAGAAATGATGCAAATGGAAAGCAGATGGAGATTTTTGTTGCAGTTCCCCCACCCCACCCCACCCCACCCCCCTTGGACCAGCAGTCTGTAAAAATAAACAACAATGGACCAGAACAATCAAGGAATCCATTTATGCCAACTTGGAAAATTCTTCCTTGAATAGAGGTGGGGGCCTCAGGCACAATCTTTCCCCTATCTTCCTCCCTGCTTTGTCTTCTGTGCCTAGGAAGATTAAGACCATTTCGCAAGCTCAACAGCAGCATGGTGATCTTAACGATCCTTCTTTAGATGATAAAGGGACTTAGAAATAACATCTCAAAAAAAAATAACCATGACGTAGCCCCAGGTATAAGGTCACACAGCAACATATTTTAGGATTCCCTTACTAACTTTGCTCAGACTGAAGAAGCTCCTTGGATAAGGAGTGAAACGTTTCCACTGAGAAAATAGAAATCCAGTTGACATGATTCAAGCTACAGACAATGCCCTTTCCAGTTTCCTTTGTATTGTTTATGCTTTGTACTTGTTTTATTTCACTTGCTATGCCATCCAATTTACTGTAGCCAAGAATACACAACCCACAAGGCCCCATCAACAGGCATGGGTCTGGGCTGATGGGAACTGAAGACCAAAACTTCTGGAGGACACCAAGTGTTTCGTTCTTCTGAGAGCGGAGAAGAAGGAAGTCATGACCTGGTGCTTTCATGCCAAAACCTATGGCTGAGCAAATGGCAGATGAAGGCAATGGCCCCAGGGAAGGCAAAACTATTTTCCACTGGGGCTGGTAGCTTTCCATTTCAACAAGTACTTTGATGGACAACTGTGAAACTTGTAGTGGCTGATTTGATTCAGTGCAGAAGGAAGAACAAAAAGAATGTACTCCATCACCTCCGATGTGCAACCTAAGTGTTAAATTCTGCTGCTGATGCATAGTTCAGTCTTGCTGATGCCCTAGCAATGCTGAGTTTTAATGAGCAGAGTAATAGTAGCCCACTGTTCAACTCTGGAAGGGGTCATCTCATCAACACTGTGGTCTACGGTACTCATCTAGAACAAAGAGGTGTTAAAGCTTCAGGTTCCTCCCCTTTATATCCAAGCTAATTTGGTGTTCGCCATCTGCTTAAGTCATTACTGTATCCTCATCAGGATAATAAGTAGCCTCAAGCTACCCTCTGATTGAAGATTCACAGTCCACATTTCACTGCTCCCTTCAGCCCTCTGGGGGTACAGATCAGCAGCTCACTCCTTCTGCTTTGTTGTGCATAGTCTGTGCCAACAATTCCAAAAGATGCAGGTCCAATGAATTGGCTTTAATGGTCCTCTTACCCACTTAAATGGCTTTGTTTTAATTGGTTGTGCTACTCGATGTCCAGAACTACACTGAAAAGTTCACGGCATACATGCTAATTGTCCCTTTCTAATTACTGCATAACGTACAAAGGTCTGACAGAGCAATTTCGGAGGTGAGGCTGCATCATTAGTAACTCTCTTTATATTTAATTTGATAAAAATCACTACAAACGTGCACCGTGAATGCAGCAGAAACAACATCTATTATGTAATCTAAACATATCTTAATATACATTTTGGGTTCCACAGAGTTTTCTTTTCAGGCTTTCAAAATCAGGATAGTTTCAAGCAGCAGCAAACTCAGCTATTCATACGATCCCCTAAGTGTACTTAACTTTCATGGATCACCTCTTTGGGGCTGAACTTAACTAATTCCCTACCTTCATTTACCAGATGAAAAGAAGAACGGTAGTACATTTACAAGCCCTTATGCATTCCAGATTCCATCCACAAGGAAACAGAAAGGCAACCAAATCATTGAAGGAGAATTGTTGTTGACATGAGTTTTTGCAGCATTCCTGACTTTAACTGCTGATGCCATTCATAACTAGCAAAACATCTATGGCTTGCCTCCCAACAGAGAAAAGCCACGGGAAAGATCCCATTTCTATTCTTACTAAATTGCACTGCTGCCTATTAGCTTCTCGGCTCTGTTTAATGTGCCCAAAACTATCTAGAGCTTGCTATGTACTTTAGGGTATCTTCACACTAAAATCCAAAGGACTGTGGCACCTCTATGTAATAAGTAAATAAATGAATTGAATACAAATGTATACCATCGTCTTCTATTGTACCCTGATGTGGCCTTGTGATTATGCAGTTGTTAAATAAACGATGAAAGTCTGTATTAGAGGAGCAATAGAGAAGCAATCTAATAGATAAGCAATAGTTCTCCAAGCCTACAAATGGTTCTTCCAGCAAAATTAAAGGAATTCCTTTTTCTTTGGAAATGATGGCATTGAACTTAACACCTGATGCAAACAAAATGTGTCCCTTTTCTGAGCTGCTCAGGGCCCTTTCAAATGAGGCTTTCACATGGCAACACTTTTGAGGAATTTCCAGGATGTTTGAAGAGTTCCTATAAAGCCAGTGAAATTGCACAGAGGCACTTTATACTTTCTGATCTATGTTTCATTTGGGATGGATACTTCAGAGATAAAATTGACGCAGCCTTGCAGAAGTGGAGGAGAAATAAATGGGGTTGATTTAATTCAGAAAATACTATGGAAATTATGTGTCTTCCAACTTTTAAATGATAGCTATGCCCACCCACAAATTATTTTAAGTTAGCTTCAAACCAATTTTATTTTGAAGCCAGCCTATAGTCATTCCCTAAAAAGTGTTTGGATTGCAAGGTTTTAGGCCCCTTAGGGAGGAATTTTCAAAATATTTTTTCCCTAAAAAAAGTCATAATTTCAAAGCAGTTTGCAATACAGCACCACATATCTCTAGATTCTTCTCTTTGTCCATCAAAACACCTAACTTCTATCTAACTCATCTTTAGAGTGGTGAGTCAAGATTTCCTTGACCCACAGCTTCATATACTGTATTCCATTTAGGGGGACCTGCAAATTCATTGCTAGCTTCTGCTTTGGACCAATTCCAGCAGGGATGGTAATATTTACATTTAATCTTCTATACCTGTATTGCATGATGCTAGGGACTGAGCACGATCTTCATTAAGTATCAATTGGCAATCAAACAAACAAGACTATATTAAAGCATCATTCCCCAGCCTGCAGGGTTCCAGTAAAGGAAATAATAATGTGTAATATGAAGAATAAGCCTCTACTTTCAGAGGAGGAGGTCTAATTAAAACAGGGCTTAACAACTCTATGGATTAATTGAGATCCAGCTGAGAAAATTAGTCCTATGGGACTAAGATTACATCCAACACAATCTACTTTTATTCTTCAGTACAGGTTATGTGCTTAAGGGTTTTCTTTTGGGACTGAACTGCATAAAGAAGAACTTTTAGAAGAACCCCCCATTTTCTATACAAATAAATATGAATATTACAAAATAGCAAAAAAAGTTGCTTATATTCCTTCAAAATTCTTTAGAAATTTTGACTGAGCAGTAACCTTCAAATCCACATTTACATTTTGGTTTAAGGCATCACCGAGAAACAATTCTGCAGAACACATCCATGGAAGAATAATTTTTCATACTTCCTCTTGCCAGTAATTTGCAACAGATGCTCACGATGCACGGGGCTTTTTTAATGCCATAAAGGCCATCTATGGACCAACAAACCATGGTACAAATCCCTTACGCTCAGTAGATGGTGCTAAACTTCTAAAGGACAAAGAGTCTATTGCACTGCGCTGGAAAGAGCATTACTACAATCTCCTTAATCGTCACTCTACTGTGGCTGACGAAGTCTTCTTGCAAATCCCACAAAAACAAATAAGAAATGAGCTTGCAGTACCCCCTAGTTTGGAGGAAGTCAGTAAAGCCACTAAACAAATGAAAAATAACAAAGCTAGTGGACCTGATGGGATTCCTGCTGAAGTCTTTAAAGAAGGCGGGCCTGAACTTACACAACAACTTCATAAGCTCATCGAAAAAATCTGGATGAGGGAGGAGATTCCAGCAGACTTTAGGGATGCCATAATTATCACTCTCTTTAAAAAGGGTGATAGAACAGACTGTGGAAACTACCGAGGCATCTCCCTTCTAGCCACAGCAGGCAAAATCCTGGCAAAGATCATTGCAAACCGTCTCCTATCTGTATCAGAAGACATCCTCCCTGAAACGCAAAATGGCTTCCACCCTTCCAGGGGAACAGTGGATATGATCTTCACTGCACGACAGCTTCAAGAAAAATGCAAGGAGCAAAACCGCCCTCTGTACATGGCGTTTATTGATCTGACTAAAGCTTTTGATACTGTAAATCGTACTGCTCTCTGGACCATCCTTCTGAAAATCGGATGCCCTGATAAATTTGTGAACATCTTGCGGTTACTCCATGACGACATGATGGCAACAATCCTGAATAACAATGGCTCTCAAAGCGATCCATTTAAAGTGGAATCCGGCGTTAAACAGGGATGTGTTATTGCTCCAACCTTATTCGCTATCTTCATCGCTATGATTATGCACCTTGTTGAAGAGAAACTTCCTACTGGTGTAGAAATTATATATCGAACAGATGGAAAGCTTTTTAATCTTAGTAGGCTGAAAGCAAAAAATAAGGTAATTGCAACTTCTGTTATAGAACTTCAATATGCTGATGATAACGTAGTCTGTGCACACTCCGAGGAAGATCTTCAAACTATCCTAAACATCTTTGCAGAAGCATATGAAAAGCTCGGCCTCTCGATTAACATTAAAAAAACCAAAGTGCTTTACCAGCAAGTTCGAACCAATCCCTCTGCAGCGCCATCAATCCAGCTTAAAGGTGTGTCACTAGAAAATGTCGACCACTTTTCTTATCTCGGCAGCCATCTATCAACAAAAGCCGACATCGACGCTGAAATTCAGCATCGCCTGAGCTCTGCGAGTGTAGCTTTCTCCCGAATGAAGCGTAGAGTGTTTGAGGATCGGGACATTCGCAGGGAGACCAAAATGCTTGTTTACAAAGCCATTGTACTACCAACCCTTCTGTACGCCTGTGAAACATGGACCCTCTACAAACGCCACCTCCAACTTCTTGAAAGATTCCATCAACGCTGCCTCCGAAAAATTCTGCAAATTACTTGGGAAGATAGGCGGACTAATGTTAGCGTATTAGAAGAAGCGAAAACCACCAGCATTGAAACAATGATCATCCAACATCAACTTCGCTGGACTGGTCATGTTGTTCGAATGCCTGACCATCGTCTTCCAAAGCAGCTACTTTACTCCCAACTTAAGAATGGAAAACGGAATATTGGTGGACAGCAAAAGAGATTCAAAGATACTCTCAAAGCTAATTTAAAAAAATGTAATATCAGCATTGAGAACTGGGAAGCCCTAACTCATGAGCGTTTCAATTGGAGGTCAGCCTTTATTAATGGCGCTATGGACTTTGAAGAAGCACGAGTACAGGGCGAAAAGGAGAAGAGAGCTAAAAGGAAGGCACGTCAGGCAAACCCTCATCATGACCGTCTCCCACCCGGAAACCTATGCCCTCATTGTGGGAGGTTGTGCGGATCCAGAATTGGCCTTTATAGCCACTTACGGATTCACCGTTAAAATTTTACCTTTGGAAGACAATCTTACTCGGCTACGAGTGATCGCCAATGATGATGACTGCTAACTTTACAAGGGCAGAATTTGAACTCATACCATGCAGAGTAACTTCACTGGGAATAGAGGTCAAATACAGTTGCATATTGTACCTTAGATGGGACATTATTTTAAGCATATCATTTCCCCCTCATTTTTGCACATCATCTCAAGATATTACCCCATCCACCAACAAAAAATCAACATTATCTCTTTTGAAGATGCTAGGAAGTATTGTGGATAATCAAAATATACTCCAATACTTGGAAATATTGCAGATAATCAAACCTTTGGTCAACAATTTAAAATACTCCTATACTGCACTAGCGTTACAGACTAACAACAACGTATGGAAGAAATACTGTGTATTCTATGCAGATTGTCTTATTAAATTGCCCCTTTTCTGATGGTAGATGCTTGTACCTTCTCCAAAGTCAAAGTAATATTCAAATATTAGTCTGGATGATTCTACTGTGATAGGAACTGTCCCAGCCTTCACTTCTGGGAGCAAAGAATCTTGGCCTGGACCTGGACATGTGGGTTGCAAATTAATCCATCTATATCCATTATCCAGAGAAACAGAGGAACAGTGTGTATTGAAACCAAAGATTAATAACTCCAATAGAAGAGAATATCTATAGCTCAGGGTTGAACTGTGGAGTTCTTGGTGCTCTCTGAGCTTGGTTGTTTGCTTGCAGATATTTTATTACCCAAATAGGGAACATCATCAGTGTACATTGATGATGTTACCTAATCGGGTAATGAAGTATCTGCAAGCAAACAACCAAGCTCAGAGAGCACCTAGAACCACACAGATTATTAACTGAATAATAATAATAATAATAATAATAATAATAATAATAATAATAATAAAAAAAAAATAAAAAAAAAATAATGGAGTAAAACTGCCTATTTACTGAATCTTCAGGGCAAGAACACAATTGAAAAATTGCTACAACTATTTACTGGTGTCTTATATTAGAAGACAGGATTGTCAAAGGCTCAGTACTTGTGGATACATTCTGTAGGCACTAACTCATGAATCAATAACTATCAGCAAGGCTTTTGCCAATGCACTGCAGCATTAATGAGCTCAGATGAGACACACAAACGGTTCAACTGACAGAGTTGTCCGCCTGAATTTTGTTAGAGACGGAGGGAAGGAAAAATAATACACCATTACATTTGTCAGTGCATTCAATTTTAGGCACTCAATCTGTCTTGGTTGTTTTCTTTTATGGGGTAAAAAGCGAGCTTGGATAGCTCTTTATATTTATACCAATGCAATGTTACTGACGTCATGAGATCGTCCCACAAATGGTGAGACACTTGATGAGTCAATTTGTACCCAACTATTTTATGTCATTGTGATTCAAAAAAGCATCTATTATCTCTTCCACTGTCTTTTTATATTCCCCCATTAAGAAGGTGACAGACTGAACGTTAAATAAATAAATAGTCATATACTGCAGAAGTAACTAGGTTGATAGTTTGGGAGGGGGGGAAGAGCAATATGGATTGATGTACAAAATTGCTGGAAATTATTCCTCACCGCCACCCTCTGTATAGCTCTTCCCAAGGTGTTTGAGTCATCTGCCTCTTACAGAAACAAAAACTCTGTTTGAACTGTCTACTATCAAAGGCAGGATATGAATCACTGAATTTTTACCTAGGTTATCACCATGTGACATGCTATCTTTAAGCAAATGTTGAGGAAGAAGAGAAACCGAGTATTGCATCTGGCATCTGGAATAGAAACCCTCCACCAGGGGAGGTGGATGAGAGAGGAGTTCCAGACCCTTTTAAAAAAGAAAAGAAAATGAAAACTAGCAAGAAATATAATAGGAAAGAAGTAACACAGATGTTTCTTTTCTATATTGAGTCACATGCTTAATATATGAAACAGCTGTATTTATTATGTTAAGCCAAGTACCAGTCATTTGGGTATTGCTCAGCTCTGGGGTTCTTGTTTAAAACCCACGGAGGAGATGCCACAATGCACTAAGTGACGCACTGTTGTTAATACACTGCTTAAATCTGAACAATCACATTGAGTTGCCCTGTACTCAATGGGCTCCAATTCTGTTGTGTATAATTACTAGTGTCTTTCCCCATCTCAATATCATGTTCATATTTACAAAGTCTCACCTGCAGCCCTTTGTTTAAAAATGAAAATCCACAGTTGCAGATGGATAAAAAAAATGATGCAGTTCAATACACAGGGTACTCGTGTGTGTGTGTGTGTGTGTGTGTGTCTACTCCTTCTGTGTTTAGCTGGAGTTGCAGATGCTAAGTTTCTACTCAAGTGATGTCAGAGGCTAATTCTGAGTTTCTTCTTTGGCAAAAACTCCTAAAAGTAATTTTCAAGAGACCATGATTTTCTTGTCAAAATTCTTCAAACATTTATCAGGAGGATATTCCTCATTCATAGTTGGATCACTAGATTATAGAACAAAATGGCTAAGTACAACTACCTAAATCAGCTGTATCAAATTTAATAAACAATAGCCAGAGAAATATCATGCATTGATGTGTGTGTCCATGCACAGATACATGCACATTCATACATATATACACACCCATAATACATACATACAAACACAGACAAATACGTATCTGGCATGTTGAAAAACATTATTGAAGTAAGGAAAAAAATTAAAGTCAGGAGAAGAAAATCTTTTCCTCTATAACGTTCTGTCCTTGCTAAACCATTCTTGGTTCTCCCACATGTCTATATAAATTAATATATTGTCTTCAGTTTTTTTTGAATTCTCACCTTTCTCTTTTTGAGGATCTCATCAGCTCCATCCAACCATGACTTTCTCACCCTTCTCCTTCTTCTCAACCCATTCATTCTTCCTTCTTATACTTGTTCTGCGATTCATCCCTCATTCATTCTCTCTATATGACCAAACCACTTCAATGCATTTCTTTTTTAACAGTCAAACAGTTTTATATTCCATTCACAATCATTCAGCACCCATTTATCACTGACCCAATCTCTTCTTGCTTTTCTGCACATACTTTTTAAATACCCCATTACCACTGCATTCAATTTATTTTTATGTTTCTCCTGACATATCCAATTCTCACTTCCATATAAAAAAGTGGGCAGACACACACTGTTCTGCATAGACATTTTTGCTTCTTCTGATGAGCCCTCATTCTTTGCAACAGAATACATAGTATCCATGGCCTTTCTACCAGCATTTGTATTTCTCTATCCATTTTCCCAACTTTTGAGCATCTATTGTTCTAATTGTTCACAATGTATGTATAACCTGCAATTGTTCACTCCATTTTCCCTGTCAAAGATAAATACCTTTGCCTTTAATATGTCAGTCTAAAATTCCATATTCTTTGTTGCATCTTGGTAACATTCACTGCAAATTCTTTGGATTCTCAGTCTACAACAAAGCATTGTCTGCATTTAAAAGTACCGGCATATTCATACCTCCAACTGACATACCCCTAACATTACCATGAACATTCCTTTCACATTCATCAAGAAATACTTTCAACAACCAGGGGATATCAAGCATCCTTCCTATCTGATTAATGGTGAACTATTCACAAAGCATTTAATTTATTCTTATGAATGATTTATTTTTCCATCACCTAAAATATAAAATCAGAAAACTGAATCTGAATCGGACCAAAGGCCTATCTAGTGCCGCTTCTGTTTTCCACACCGGCTAAACAATAGTCTTGTGGAAGATCACAAGCATTTAAGGGTAGTACTTAAGAGTAACCCACTGTTACTCCCCAGTAGCTGTTGATACACAGAAACCTACCTTAGATCTTGGAGGTAAGTTACAACCTTTATGACTAGGGCCCACTGACAGCTTTATCCTACATGGATTTGTCTAATCTTCTTTGACACTGGCCATCCACACATTTTCCATTTATCTAAGATGAAATTCAAACATTTATACTACTGGGGGGTGGGGTGGAATTGCATTTGAAAACAGTTGTTATGGGGGAAGCTGTATATAGGCAAATCATTTGTGCAAACTTCCCCATGATGATTGGATGCACTGAGAGAATTGAAATAATTCTGAATGAAGTTTAGGCACCAGCACAGAAATAGTTGGTTAATACTGATTCTACACTTTCATAGCTGCAACATGAATCAAGTCAGCATGTCCTAGGTTTATATATTATACTTACACACTCCAATCAATATGAAACTATTGCATCAATTTAATGTAACTGACTTGTTAATGGGACAGATATTATTTCCACTCTTCTGATAAGCAGAAAGTAGCAGTGGGATCCAGAGAGCATGTATATCTTCAAATAAATAAATTCCTGGATTGTTTGAGATTTATGTAACACCTTTCAAGATCTGCAGGTGAACTGTAGACATGGCCTGGTAGATGTTTGAGTTCCCAGTGGGAGATATCAATTGATTAGATATCTACACAGTATTTGGCCATGATGATTAGAATGTAATTGTTCTCTCACATGTTATCACTAAAGACATAATGTGAGGAAGATGTCTACATGAATCACTGTCTCTCTTCTGGAGAAAGTTCAGAAGTAAAACAGGATGAATTAAAAAAAACGAAGGCTTTAAAAAGATAATAAAATATATTCACCTTGGCTTTTACATCTCTGTTAGAAATAGTAGCAACAGAGGTACTGCAGCAAGAAAAACAACCATAAACACAAATGTGGAATCTTTTTAATTGGTCACGCTTAACGTTTTCATGTCTTCATTTTAGACTATTATTAAATGTGAATGACTACATTAAATTGGGGATCCTGTTAGCATTAGCTTCTGCATTTCATTCCATATCCAACCCTTATAAGAACAACGGCTTCAGCATTTCTCTTTCAGGGCACAAGCAGAACGTGGATGCCATCCAATTTTTAATCAGTTGTACAGATGGGTTTATTTCACAAATGCACAGATGGAAGTTCCTGAATGCCTGACAAGGTGTAAAAACTGTTACTGCTATTACAAAGGGACAAAAAAGAAGCAGAGGGAAATTATAATTAGCAAGGACTTTGCCTCTTAAGAGTTTATTAGTTCAGAACTTAAATTTTGTCCTTGGTGTGCACAAAACACTTTGCAGAGCAAGAGAAGAAAAACACATATCAGATTAACAAAGAAAACTGGTTGGAAGTCCCCCAAGAGCTCATGCAATCTTGCAAGTATCTAACTCATTATCGTTCTTGATATAATTCCCTCTGAAAGTAGCCAAAAGCATGATACAATAAATTCAGCCAACCAATCGCAAAACAAATTGTAATGTTTTCTGAGGGGATTTGAAAAGGAAGGATTAAAAGAGGTTAATTTACAGGTAAAATACTGAAGGTGCTCATTAAAAGGATGGAGTACAATCTCCAGCAGAGAAACTAAAACTGATAACTTCTAGTCTTTGAGAGTAGCTTTTTGAAATGACATCAAAAACAGTGGGTATGTCCAACTGTATAAGAACATTCTATGGTGCTGGATTATCTTCTTTTGCACACTCACACCCCAACCCAATCTCACACTCCATTTATTTAAGAAAGTACTAATTGTAATTCTATCTCAGAGCTTTATGTTGTTCATAAATATCACTTAGACTATAATCCTCTGCAAATTTATATGAGTATAAATTCCACACAGCTCAGTGGGGCTTAAATCCAAGTAGATATGAAGATAATGGCCCTGCTGGTGTCTCTTGGTCATGCCAAACTATAGTTACAAATATACACTAGATGGACCACCTGGAGAAATGGCCTACAAAGGATTTTTAGAAAAGCAGAAAGGTTTCAAAATGACATAAGCTGGAGCAGTTCAGGAAGAATAAAAACAAATATGTGTTGTGGAGAAGAAGGAGAGGTACAAGCTGACCAGTCTTCCCCAACCTAATAAAACTCCAGGTCAGAGATTTGGGTTTGTGATCATGGATTTTCCTGATTGGGGATTTGATGTAGGCTTCCTTTGCATCTGGCTCTGCCTGAATTATGTGAGCTGAAAGAATCATGTCTGCTGGCTCTCATAAAATATGGTTTTTATGTGGCAGATCTACACCTGCAAACATTTTGCTGCTGCCCAATAAGACTAAAACCATTGAACGTATCTTTAGTGGGACAAAATTGATAGGCATTTTACAATGGCTACTGTACATAAATGAAATGAGTTACAGATGTTTTTGGTGAATGGTATGGCTTTTAAAAATTAAGATTGTCCTACCAGAGAGTCTCATGGTATCTTTTCTCAATACTGTACTATTCCAGCAAAAAAGAAAAAAAGAGCGATAAGACTTTTTTCCCTCCCAAAGTAACACAACCTGGGCCACAAACTCATTCAAAAGTGATGGAGCCACAGCATATTTCTTGCTTCTTCTATTTACAGTATGTCCCTCCCCTCTTGTCATTATATGTTACCAAGCACATTTCATTTGGTATGAAACCATTTTGATAACTTTATAATTTAGTTCCACCTGTTCTAAACATAAATGGTAATTTTGCAATTTGAAATTAGGTAAGGAAAGTAAACCAGGACTCAGTTTCTATGGAAAGGGTTGCACAATTACATTTTGCCATCTGTTGGTGTCCAATTTGTGAAGGTCTTTCCTCCCTCCCTCCCTCCCTCCCTCCCTCCCTCCCTCTTTCCCTTCCCTTCCCTTCCCTTCCCTTCCCTTCCCTTCCCTTCCCTTCACTTCACTTCACTTCACTTCACTTCACTTCACTTCCTTTCCCTTCTTTCTCCTTCTAAAAATGGTACTATGTCGACGAACAAAGGGATTAATGCTACCATCACTGATACTGTTTTAAGCAAAGGATTCTTATGGCAATGGTAATAGGTTTTAAAATAACTTGACTCATTAAATTTGTTTTTATATCACTGAAGTTTCTCTTCTGGGCCCCATAACTCTCTAAGCCTAACATTGTTAATTGAGCTTGTAATATACAGTAAGTGAATACCTGATTCATTGAAAGCTATGCCTAAGGCAGTTGTCTTCTGTGAGCAAATGAAATGAATATTTCCAAAGGGCCAGTACTTCATATGTGACAGAAACTGTCCAAAACCTGCACAATGCAGAATGTTAAAACTGGATTGTTGGCATTCACCAAGTTTGGGACAAGCAACTGTACTGCATAATATTTAGCTTGTCATAAGGGTTCACCATAGCCCTGTTCAGGAGATACATCTACAAATTCATGCTGTGATGTCACTGAAGAGACAGATCACTATCAGGATGCCACTCACATGAAAATCTAAACAACTGTACTCTATGCATGGAGACCAGATGTTCAGGAACATCACTGTGCAAGTTAGAGAGCAAAGAAACTGCTTCCCTTTCCATGTGCTGAAATGTACACATGGATGTCTCATCTGAAGACAGCTTGTATTTCCAGTGGATGAATTTAAAAAATCTTTAATGAATGCACCCTCTCGTTTGAGGAACTATGCAAAATTATTGTTAATTTCACCCAATTCCAAGAACAAACATTTGCAATAATTCTATTTTTGAGTAACCATAACAAGGAGGTCAAATCAGTCAATCCTAAAGGAAATCAACCCTGACTGCTCATTGGAAGGACAGATACTGAAGCTGAAGCTCAAATACTTTGGCCACCTAATGCGAAGAGAGGACTCCCTGGAAAAGACCCTGATGCTGGGAAAGACTGAAGGCAAAAGGAGAAGGGGACAGCAGAGGATGAGATGGGTAGATAGCATTACCAATGTAATGAACATGAATTTGAGTAAACTCCAGGAGGCAGTGGAGGAAAAGAAGGCCTTGTGTGCTATGGTCCATGAGGTCACAAAGAGTCTGACACGACTTAATGACTGAACAACAAAACATGGAAAGGGAGATAGCTTAACAGATGTGATTCACATGTTAGACAAAACCTAGGATTGAAATCATACTTCAGAATAAGACATAAAGCATGATTCACTAGCCACTTTTATAACTAGCTTAAAAAAACTAATTATGTTTTATCTGAATCCAGTTATATTCTCTGTTGGCAGTTTATTCTAGATCCTTCTGTAGGGGAGTTGATCTTCCCTGGGTCCTGAGGAGAGGTCTCCCTGCCAGCCTTAACTGGTAGCGTGGCTGAACCACTGTCCAAACCAGGGTTTCTCAACCAGGGTTCCGTGAGAGGTCCCTAGGGGTTCCCTGGGAGATCACAATTTATCTAAAAAAGTATTTCAAATTTTGGCAACTTCTCATTAAAGAGGTAACTTTCATTCTCTTTTTTAATTTAAGAACACTGTTAGTGCATATATACAGGCCTACCCATGAAACGAATATAATAATTTTGTAACGTCTGGCCTATATTTGAGCCTGAATGTGCCGGGGTTCCCCGACGCCTGAAAAATATTTCAAAGGTTCCTCCAGGGTCAAAAGGTTGAGAAAGGCTGATCCAAACTGTCAAGCAGAGCAGGAATTCAAACCTCATCACCAACATTTGCAAATCAATTCAGGAAATTAACCATCTTCAGGTCATTTACCTTCATTTACAACACACCCTAGGATTGACAACTTTAGGTATATTGCATGTTTGTAGCACAGTTCTACTCAAAGGTAAATCATTCTCATTCATCTCAAGATGGCATATTCTTATCTCAGTGGGTATTCAAAATGTATTTCCTACAGAATGTGCACCTAAGAAACACAAATATGAGTAGCTCAGTATTTACCACCAACAGAACAGTGGCTGCACATTTACAACTACTACTCAACCATTTGTCCCTTTGAACAAATATCTTTTACATCACCAACCTGTCACTAGAGGCTAACAAAAATATCACCATTTGTAGCTTAGACTGAGAAAATTAAAACAACAGCAACAACTAAGAACATCTCTCTGGTTGTAAGTCACTTGAAAAGAAATCTAACCTTATTTCAGATTTATCAGTTACTCTTGCAACTTTTTTCTTCCCTTAAAACCACTGTAAAATATATCAAGGGTTAGCTGCTCTCATTAAGCAGGTGACATGGAGACTATCATTTTAGTAGGGTATTTAATTTTGTTTAAGGAAGGATTATTTTACACTGTAGCATCTGGTCCATGTTTGAAGTATGTGACACCAGCTGCTGGAACAATACCTTTTACAGACCAGGAACAAGCTAGCCAGTCACTCCTTTTAAAATTTCACTGATCAAGCTGGCTGCTAATTAGATAATCTTGCAAATGAGTTTCCTCTGCATTTAGAATGAAAAGTAGTAGATAACCTAGGCAGCAAGCTATCTCTTTGCAATCAAAAACATTCCACTGAAATTGAGTAGGGCCAAAGGAGACGTGACAACAGCAGCCACCTATATCATTCCTGCCTGTCTGGCTCACATTTAAAATGTGTTCACGTTTCTTGTTCCAAGAGAAAAAGAATAGCTAGCATAAGATGAGAAAGTGCTGGGCGGAGCGGAAGAGGAGAGAGAACGGAATGCCAAAGCATCTTTATCTCCTGAGGAGCAATGGTTTTGATTGCTCAATGGCTGCCATGTATGCCTGCTCTATATTCCCTGATGTCCTGTAGAAACTAGATGAAAATCCACAGCTGCTCAGCTACATGCCCCCAACGTTCACATGGTAGCTTTCCAACACAGTTAGCAGCAGCTTTGAAAATCCAACCTTCTGAAATGTAGCTACCCATCACTGAGTGTTAAGTGCATGTATGCATTCTAAAGGCAGCTTTATAAAGGAACTCCATAGGAAGAGCAGCCCTGATCCCTTACAAGGGATGATGCTTGCAGACCACTGGTTCTTTTTGCTTGTTCAGCAACTTCTGTTGCCCCCGCCTCTGAAAGGCATTCAGCTCTAAATTCCTCACTGTTTTTTTTTTTTTTGCTGAGATTACATGAGAAGATCAGAGCAGGGATCCCCAGAGGCTGTACTAGCTCCCGAACTCCCGTGCCACAGAAGCTGGACTGGTCGATTCCATGAAGACCACCACAAAATCCCCTGTGTGCTTATAGACCCTGTATTTTTAGAGGAGGAAATTCAGACCACATTTGTCTGTAATTTTAAAGGACTAGAGCCTGTGTGCTGGCAATTCATCGGTTAAGGTTATAAGGATGAGCAACATTCCCAATTGCAACTAGCCAGCAATTTCTCTCTTGGCCCGATTCACTCCCAGTTTGAATAGGAAGGGGAGTGCGGTACTCCTGCCAAGCCAGCTTGCATGTACCATTAGAGCATTTGTACTCTTTTTGGGGGAGAAATTGGAAAATGTGCCATTTCTGTCAGATGTGTCACTCTATCACAGTGCACATAGGGAACATCAAGGCAATATTTTCATTGCTGTGGGGAAAAAAGGAAAAAAAAAAGGAAAAACAGAACACCTGCAACTGTCACTTTCACTCACTACAATTGATGGTGCTGAGTTGCAATGGGAAGTTGACTACCTGGAGCTCCTGCTAGTTGCTGGGACTTTATTTTTATCCCGAGGAAGATGGTTGCTTTGCAGCAGTTAAGTTGTAGATCAACATACAGCTTTCTGAGATGGGAGAGGTGGGCAAAATAATCTTGGAATTTAACAGAAAGGAGGGCTGGTTCATATCACCAAATTCCATCATTACCACCTTGCAGGGGTGGGGGGTGGGGGTTAAAGAGGAACACTGCTGCACTCAGGCAATGCGCCAAGAGCAGTCCTATCTTCACTCATATTAACTTTGCTTTATGTTCTTGCCTTTCTGTCTGTATATATCAGGGATGGACATTTGAGCCGGAAACAGTGGACTTCATATTGTGGGGGAGGAATATGAAATGGAAGGAGCTCCATCACATTGTGATTAGAGCTGAGTTTGGGGTGATTCCTTGTGTGGGTGATTATTATTATTATTATTATTATTATTATTATTATTATTATATTTGCTTATTTCAGGACTTATGCTACAATTTCCATTTTGTTTTCTACCTCAGAATAATGGGAAACTGTGTTCTTGTCAGCAGTTCTGACCAGAAGAAGCTGTGAGAGAATTCTACATCATCTCACGGTAAATGGAATTAATAAGCAACTTATGGTCTCAAGAGCTCATTGGGATCTTTCCTCATTTGATCCCCACAACAACAAACCTGGGAAGGAGAGTGAATGAGATAAAGCAACTGCCCGAAGGAAGTCATTTCATGGTCTCTGGGGTAATGTGGGGCCTTGAACATGAGTTTTCCCTATCTTATGCCAAGACCTGATCCACTTGAATACACAGCTTATTCCAGGAAAGCCTAGATTTCTAGACACATCTCTGCAGATGAAAAAACCCACAGGTGATAGATAGAGTGTGCCACAATGATGGTATGTATCTTCATAAAAAGCAAGCAAAAAAACATTAATCTCATCCTTCTTCAAGCTGAATTTTATTTTACTTTAAAAAAAAACCTGCCTTTCATACCTCTATAATTGCTGTGACCTGCTTTGGTTAAGCAACAAAATGATTCATTTGGGGTTTTGGTGTACAGATAGTGTGCCATTTGTACAATGCACAAATACTTCAGGAGGCAATGGGTATAATCCTAAATAAAATAGTAGAGTAAGCCAATCAGCAGAGAGTTCTCCACCCCCCCCCCCAAAAAAACAAAACAATCACAAAACTTTACAGTAAACATATATAGGAATTGCACTGCTTGTCACTTAAAGGTAAAGGTAAAGGTTTCCCCGCACAGTTGCGACTGACTCTAGGGGGCGGTGCTCATCTCCGTTTGTTAGCCGAAGAGCCAGCGTTTCCCAAAGACGCTTCGTGGCCGGCATAACGTGCACGGAATGCTGTTACCTTCCCACCGAAGTGTTACCTATTAATCTACTTGCATTTGCATGCTTTTGAGTTGCTAGGTTGGCAAGAGTTGGGGCGAGTGCGGGAGCTCACTCCGTCATGTGACGCTCGGGTCTCAAACCTCCGAACTTGCGACCTTCAGATTGACAAGCCTGGTGTCTTAACCATCGTAACCTGGCGTCTTAGCCATCATACCCCCATGCTTGTCACTTAAGGGGAATAATAAAAATGATGCTAATCATTGAATGATGGTTTCAAAGTGTATTCTCAGAAGATATTCTTGTTTTTTGTTTTTGTTTTAAAGGTTGTTAAAATGATAGGAATAAGCAGATTTCTCTCTCTGTGCTCTTTTTCGGGGTGTCTTCATTCATATCTTCAGCCATTCTTTCCACAAAAGAAACAAGAAAATCTGTTACACTCTATTCCCTCCTTGTTGCACTCTTGCTTACTTTGAATGAACAACCAGTTAACATTTCCTCTTTCATTCTGCCCATTTTACCTACCCTCCTAATGGGATTTGTTTCTTGCTGGCTAATTAGTTCTATTTTCCTATGCAGCCATCTCAAGTCCCCTACAGACCAAGGCAGCTATTTCTCACATCCTGCAGAGCTAGGCCTGGTCTGCTCACTGAGCAGGATCGCTCTCTGGCAGGAGGAGAGGAAGGTGGGGGAAAGGCCATGTGCTGTATTTGTCCCACTGCCAACTGATTGGCTTAAAAAAGGAGCAGACCCCTGTGCAACATCCAGATGGACAATTTACACACAGACATTCCCAACACTAGTCAGGAACCAGGGGAGATTAGAACTGTTGCACTGCTGGATTATTGTTCAAGAGGTATGTCTGGAACCTTCTCTAAAACATGTCAACGGTTCCATTCACGCCCCACGTTTGACAGGGCCGTGAGAGAAGTTTATAATTTTTAAATCCCTTTTGGATAATTTAATTGTTTTATTTACAGATATGAATGAATAGATGGATGGATGCATGGATGGGTAGATGTAACTGTATGTGTATATATATCTGAGTTTTAAGAGCAAGGTGCCCACAAAGCAAATCCACTAAACAAAAGTGAGATGCTTCTGAGTAAAGAACCTGCTTCAATGACTCATCGGTCCAAATTAGTTTTGTCTTGCACCCTTTATGTGAACACAAGTTTGTAAACTTGGAATGAGCACTGGAAACAAACTTTTTCTCTTCCAAAGAGAAAAGGCACTTCACGTGATTCTATGCATCTGATACTGAAATTTGGAAGGTTTTCTTACAGATGAAATGAGGCCATTTACTCTTCTGCATGGGACACAGGTAAATCCTTCAAGTCTGAAGTCTGAAGTCAAGACAAATGGGCACCTTGAGAGGGGGTGTATGGATGGACAGACAGACAGATATTGCTGATATATACACATACACATACACATACACATTAATTATGTGGGTTAATTATTGTAACCCGCCCAGAGTCCCTTGCATGGGAGATGGGCGGGGAATAAATTGAAATAATAAATAAAATAAAAATAAATAAATACACATACACATACACATACACATACACATACACATACACATACACATACACATACACATACACATTTGTTGTTTATTCGTTCAGTCGCTTCCGACTCTTCGTGACTTCATGGACCAGCCCACGCCAGAGCTTCCTGTCGGCCATCGCCACCCCCAGCTCCCCCAAGGCCAAGTCCGTCACCTCCAGAATATCATCCATACACATACACAAACACACATACATACACAAACACACATACACATACACATACACACACACAAACATCCCCTGTTTATTGCTTTTTCTCCTACTGGAAATGTGTGAGCAAAAAGCAAGTGAGCTTCATGGTAAGTTCCTTTCCCATATCCTCTTTTCCATCCAAAGGCCCCTTATTTTCATGGTTCTTAGGGCAAACAATTGCTTAGGAATCTCATGTGAATCCACACAGATTCCCTGGAAGAGAAAAAAGGAAAATATCTCTACCTATCTGTATTCTTCCAGATACTTCCATAAGCAAACACTGAGCAAACTGCTGTTACCTGCCCCCCCTGGGAAAACTGAGGAGGTTCAGAGTTTAATTTGATTTGATTTCATTTCATTTATTTGATTGGAAACCACTTTTTCCCAAATGGGCCAAGCTGTCCTTCCAGAGACAACAGTTTTAAAAGTTTCTACAGGCATTTCTCTTTTGTCTTTTTTAGACTGTTGTTGTTGTTCAGTCGTTCAGTCGTGTCCGACTCTTCGTGACCTCATGGACCATAGCACGCCAGGCCTTCCTGTCCTCCACTGTCTCTCGGAGTTTACTCAAATTCATGTTCATTACATCGGTGATGCTATCTAACCATCTCATCCTCTGCCGTCCCCTTCTCCTTTTGCCCTCAGTCTTTCCCTGCATCAGGGTCTTTTCCAGTGAGTCCTCTCTTCTCATTAGGTGGCCAAAGTATTTGAGCTTCAGCTTCAGCATCTGTCCTTCCAATGAGCAGTCAGGGTTGATTTCCTTTAGGATTGACTGGTTTGACCTCCTTGCAGTCCAAGGGACTCTCAAGAGTCTTCTCCAGCACCACAGCTCGAAAGCATCAATTCTTCGGCGCTCAGCCTTCCTTATGGTCCAACTCTCACAGCCATACATTGCTACTGGAAAAACCATAGCTTTAACTATACGGACCTTTGTCGGCAAGGTGATGTCTCTGCTTTTTAATATGCTGTCTAGGTTTGCCATAGCTTTCCTTCCAAGGAGCAAGCGTCTTTTAATTTCATGGCTGCAGTCACCGTCTGCGGTGATCTTGGAGCCCAAGAAAATAAAATCTGTCACTGCTTCCATTTCTTCCCCTTCTATTTGCCAGGAAGTGATGGGACCAGATGCCATGATCTGGGTTTTTTTAATGTTGAGTTTCAAGCCAGCTTTTGCACTCTCCTCTTTCACCCTCATCAAGAGGCTCTTTAGTTCCTCTTCACTTTCTGCCATTAGGGTGGTATCGTCTGCATATCTGAGGTTGTTGATATTTTTCCCGGCAATCTTAACTCCGGCTTGTGATTCATCCAGCCCGGCATTTCTCATGATGTACTCTGCATATAAGTTAAATAAGCAGGGTGATAATATACAGCCTTGTCGTACTCCTTTCCCAATTTTGAACCAGTCGGTTGTTCCATGTCCGGTTCTAACTGTTGCTTCTTGACCCACATACAGGTTTCTCAGGAGACAGGTAAGGTGGTCTGGTACTCCCATCTCTTTAAGAATTTGCCACAGTTTGTTGTGATCCACACAATCAAAGGCTTTAGCGTAGTCAATGAAGCAGAAGTAGATGTTTTTCTGGAACTCTCTTGCTTTTTCCATGATCCAGCGAATGTTGGCAATCTGATCTCTAGTTCCTCTGCCTCTTCGAAACCCAGCTTGCACTTCTGGTAGTTCTCGGTTCACATGCTGCTGAAGCCTAGCTTGTAGGATTTTGAGCATAACCTTGCTGGCATGTGAAATGAGCGCAATTGTACGGTAGTTTGAACATTCTTTGGCATTGCCTTTCTTTGGAATTGGAACGTAAACTGACCTTTTCCAATCCTGTGGCCACTGTTGAGTTTTCCAAATTTGTTGGCATATTTTTAGACTGAGGTAGTTGTTTATCTTGATCTCCAAAGAAAACCTGGATCCTCTTCTGACAATGGAGACTGAGTTTATAGGTTGATTGAACTAGGTTAAGAAGCTAACCTTCCTTAGAAAAACACTTTCTTTTGGCTGGAATCTCTTCTTTTTTTTCCTACTTCTATCTGGATCCTTATACAGTTTACTGCCTAATCAAGCTGCCCTAGCAAATGTTAATGGGGCTCAAGATGCACATTACTTTAAAGCTGTAGCTAGTAGCATTTTCTTTCTTCCTTTTAAAAACAATGGAGATTGGGAGTGGGTCCAGATCAAACATGCAAAACAGGTTGATTAAACTTCCTGCCTTCTCATCTGGATTGGGCATCTCATTCCCTCAATTCGCATTGCCAAATTGCATCAAGAACCTCTGACTTTCCAAACTATCTCTGGGAAAAACAAACTAAGATTTGGAAATTTGGTGTGCTATCTAGGAGGACGTATACCCATCTTTTGCTGTACTTTGCATGAATGAAGTGTGCTTTGAAATAGATTTCATGGTAAAATCTTACTCTGAGAGCAAACAAATCTTGCCTAATTCCTAAGCCTAATCAGATTCTACTTGGAAGAGTATCATTTAAGATAAAGGAATGTCCATGTAAGTGTGTTTAGATGTGGAAATAATGTTGAATTGTTCAGATTTTTCAAACGCTTCAAAGAGAAAGTGTTGAACAGAATGCTGCAAGAGCGATTAAAGGCAACATAGAATCTTTTTATACTGGGCAAATCAAGGTGAGGCTACAGGTCAGATTGAAGAGCTTTTTATAATATTTAGTTCAAGTACTCCTTGGGACTGGTTAGTAACATTACACATAGTTATATTTCCACTCTAACAAATTTCCATCTAAAAGCAAAATGAAGTTTACAATAGCTCCAGGCACTCTGTAGATTAGTACTTTGTTGCATATTAATGAATTACTCCTTGTGACCAATTGTTATGCAAATTGCTCTTGTGTCAGAATATATAATAATATTTAGCTGAAGATAAAATACATGAACATCTAAAATTAAAAACAAAATAAGGCTCCCACAACAGAGCAAATTAATCAACTATGTTGAACACACAGTTTACAATTATTAAATTAGTGTTTTCCATTCTGATTTTGCACAGTGAGACTCTGGTATTTAAGGTCTTACTAACAATTCAAAGTATGTATGCATGTTTATATGTGTGTGCATGTGTATATGTGTGTGTATATATGTGTGTGTGTGTGTGTGTGTGTGTGTATACCCCCGATATAGATAGATATAGATATAGATATAGATATAGATATAGATATAGATATAGATATAGATATAGATATAGGTGATATAGGTGATATAGGTGATATAGATGATATAGATGATATAGATGAAGATATAGATATAGATATAGATATAGATATAGATATAGATATAGATATAGATATAGATATAGATATAGATATAGATATAGATATAGATATAGATATAGATATAGATATAGATATAGATATCCCATCTATCTCTTTAAATTTAAAAGAAAAAATATATGGGAATAAATCAGTTTCTCTTACATAAGGAAAAGCTCCGAACTGGTGTACACCTGGTGGCATATAAATGTCTCATACTCATGTTGGGAAAGGCTGGTACAAAGTGGAAGATTTGACCTGTGTTGAGGTTGGAACTGGAATCTTCACTTCCTCTCCCCTGCCATGTTACCCTGCAGAACTACAAGCTACATGTTCTGCACCCTCTTCCTTTTCATGCTACCTTTCCACTTTATTTTATTTTTTAACAATATTATTAATCCAGGGATTTGATATTAAAGCAAGCTAGGCTGCACCTTTGAAGCACCTGCCACTAACACACAAGTTGTGGATCTGTGATGGGTGAACAACACCATATGGAAGAGTCTCATCCGCAAATGAATTATTGGGTCATAAGCCCTCATGATACCAACACTCTCCTGCATGTTTAATTGTTAGAGATATCCTGTTTGAGGGTTCATCAAGTAAAAGAAGAAGCATTATCAAACAATCCTGGGTGAAAATCCAGTAGACAGTACTTACAGCCAATAATCAATAATCAAGGTCTAAATCAGAGATTTAGTCTACTACTGTAAGTCCAATTTCAGTATAAAAACATTGTCAGAACCTGAAACTTACCATCAGGGCTGAACTTTTACAGAAGTTCAGGGTATAGAGAGTAAAGATGATGACTTCGATGGAGAGAAAAAAGATCTGTTACCAAAGGAACAAGGGAAAAGCAATGGGGAGGATTACGAAAATGACCCAGACAGACACCCCCTAATTCACATTAATATAAAAGAGGAAGGAGGGGAAGCACAATCAGACTTGCAAGATTGTGTTACTGTAACCAATCTTAATAAAAGTAGTTTTTAGTCTTCCGTGGATTTTCTTTCTTGGTCTGGTCTGCCTCATAGGGCTGACATTCGCTTCCTACAGCTGAAATGAGCAGCAGGGCTTCCAAGTAGAGTACTTACATTTTGAAATATGTGATACCTATCACTAATCCCCAAGAAGATCAGAAGTCTAGAGTGGGGCCACCACAAGGTTATTAGGTCCAGACTGTAAATTACCTAAATGTAGAAGCCATTTAGCAAACTGACAACTCAGGAAAACGTGCATTAGAAGGACCATACACTTTGGAGACGCCAGGATTAGATGCTTATGGAAAATTATAAAGAGAAGAACATTGCTGAGCAGTGGAATTGTTTTGATGTTGAACGATGACCTTTGTTGAAGGAAAAGTGAAAACTGGGAAAATTTCCAGAAAACAGATGGGATCCATTTGAATTGGTCATAATAAAGAAGATACAATGCCAGGCCTGCTCAAGTTGTAACTACCACGAAATTACAAACAAGATACTAACTTCTTAGGATATAAATGAAGCCCTCATTTTTTTTGCGTAGAAAGCAAAAAGGAGTTTAATTATGCTCCTTTGGAGCCATCCTACATAACTGATGGGCTCCATGTGCCTTGGTGGATCACATTTAGCGCAAGCATCATCTAGGCCAGGCTAGGATCACCTTTGATGGCAGTAATAAGCAGGCCTTTTCCACATTAAGATGAAAGTGACAGTATTATAACTGTTGTAACTTAGATTTTCACCAGTGATATCTCTCTTCTGTACACCCTTTCTGTGGGAATCAGAGAGGATCACATGGAGATAAAATCTTCATCTTTTTGAAATCGCTTTTGTGCTGAGGGATTCAAGGAATTAACTAATATCAAGACAGTCGTGAAGTACAGAATCAGCTCCTAATCTCACTGTAGGTTTCTTCTGCTTAGGTATGATCAAGGTGAGATATGTATTTTTCAAATGGGATCAACCCTGAGATATAGTAAAGCCAAGGCTGAATTTCACTTGTACTAAACAAAGAAATATAATTATTTATGGTGTCAACTCCTCAAGAGCAAAGTGAGATGCCAGCCAAGGTAAAGACTCAAAATAGATGGTTTTCTGGCAGAACTGAAATGGTTTTTCTTTAACTTTCTTAATGTTAACGTGAGTGTGCAATGACATAAAGTAAAGTAAAGGTTTCCCCTGCACAGTTGTGTACGACTCTAGGGGCTGGTGCTCATCTCCGTTTCTTAGCCGAAGAGCCAGCACTGTCCGAAGACACTTCCGCGGTCATGTGGCCGGCATGACGTGCACGGAACGCTGTTACCTACCCACTGAAGTGGTACCTATTCATCTACTTGCATTTGCATGCTTTCGAATTGCTCGATTGGCAAGAGCTGGGGCGAGTGCGGGAGCTCACTCCGTCACATGATGCTTGGGTCTTGACATGCCGACCTTCTGATCAACAAGCCTGGTGTCTTAACCGCATTTAGTAGTAATACTAAACTAAATTACATTATGTTAAAAGAAAAAAGAAATCAATAAAAGGTAGTGAAAGCAAGCAGAAGTCTGGATACTGACTGCCAGGAGGTAGTTTTATTTTAAGCTTCCTTTGCTGCACAACCCCTTCCCCATGTATTTAAAATTTGATTACTACCGTGGTTTCTTCGTATGCATATTATAAAAGGCCAAAGGGTGCTCAGTGCAGAAAATGTTAGCGATTAATTTGGCTGGGGGAATATTCCCTTGCACCAGCTGGGTTAGGATGGGCAACCAAGATTTTAAACACTACCTGGAAACTGTGGTATCTGATCTTTTTGTTGTGCTGGCTTGAAAGATAATTGTACACAAAATATGAATGCACTTTCCAAGCAACTGGAGTCAGCATGCTGGGCAGTGATTTCAGCAATTTCCCTGGCATAATACCCAGTTGTCTTTCATTTGCTGGATGCCAAGTACATCTTTAAAAGAAAAAGAAAAAAAAATCTGGCCTTCTTTTGGCCATATACAGTCTGTTATGGGATCATGGGAACATCTCAGAAATTCTTTGCTTTTGACCAATGCGGATCAATCAGAGAATTTTGCATATGGGTATGTGGCTGCTTTTCTTCTCCAAAGAAGTGTTACTGAGCAATTGTGTCAGTTCTGCATTTCTTCAGCTGCTGCTGGTTGGTGCAATATTGTTTATTTGGTTCCCACCAGGGCTGTGCAAATCCTTTGAAAGAGGTACAATTTGAAAGACTTGCTTTGCAATGTGCAATGTGCAAGGGCAAAGCAAAGAGATGTGAACACACACACACACTGAGACAACTTGTAGAGGCTCTCAAAACAACCATGTAAGCATATAAAAAAAAACCTCCCTTCCTTCTCCCACACATTGCAAAACATCACTTTCAAAAGATTTGCACAGCTAGTGTCTAACTTGCTTTCATTTTTCTCACCCTAATTTGCTGATACGAGTCTCCCTTTGCCTGGAGATGTCTCTGAAACTCCAGTGCCTGCAGCTTCTATGGCCACTGTTACTCACAACAGGTTTTGCTGTTTAACACATCTGGAAGGCTGTGTTACTGATAACAATAATAAGACTGACTTATTGTTGACCTTCTTCACCCCTCCTGTTTAACAGTAACCCAGTCAAATACTTTTCAGCTGCCATAAAGTGCTTCCATGCCCTTCATTGGAAGTCCTTGCATATACAGAATAGTGGCAAGACATCATTACATTATATATATATATATATATATATATATATATATATAATATATATATATATATATATATATATATATATATATATATATATTTCTTCAATTTATTCCCCACCCATCTCCCATGCAAGGGACTCTGGGCGGGTTACAACAATTAAAATATAAAAGCTATACAAAATACAAACTACCTAAAAAACACAACCAATATAAAATAAATAAAATCCAAGATGGATTGGGAACCGTAGCATAGATCATGGTGTTATGGGGCCAGCCAACCCCAGGAGGCACTACTGCCTCCGTCATCCCAGGCCAGGCGGCAGAGCCAGGTCTTAAGGCCCTTCCGAAAGGCCAGGAGTGAAGGGGCCAGTCTCACCTCCGGGGGCAAGATATTCCATAAGGCGGGCGCTATCGCAGAGAAGGCATGCCTCCTTACTCTTCCCTTTTCCATTGGTCAGGCTGGAAATGACAGGTGTGGCTTAGGTATTGCAGCCAAACAGAGTTAGGAGATATATCTGGAGTTTCCAGGCCTTGGCAGAGAGTATTGTAATGGAGACAGCTTTTCAGCGCTTGTAATTGTGCTCTCTCTCTCTTTTTGTAGAATGACAAAGAAGAAGAGCAGATAATAACCCCAAACAAATCCAAGACTGTTTTCAGTTTAAACTGTATTCTATCCCATTTCTGACTAAGTTGCAGTGTTGGCAGAACAGTTACCCCACCATTGACTAGGTGCTAGTCAATGCTAGCTAGTCACCTGCTAGGCATGGCATGGAAATGTGTAGTTGCAAATGGCTGGGGGGATGCTAACAGGTTTGCCGAAAAAACGAGGATCCAATATTATTATTTATCCCTATAATTTATAGCCTGCCTTTCAGAATAAAAATCTTACTATGTAGGATTGCAATGATGGCCAATAAAATATCAGCATACCAACATTTGGAATAGTTTTTCCTCAGATTTTTTTTTCCCCATTGAGCATTTGGTGGTAATAAAATTGGGTCTGGGGGAAGGGAAAGTTCACCTGGAGCAGATTTACTGGTGGTCTTCCCAAGTGTCCCTTCCATCTTCTTTTCTCTCGATGAGGAGAGCAGTTACAGTTGTTGTTCCAAACTGTGGGTAATAGCAGAGTGTGTCTACTCGTACACACTACAATATCAGCTTCTACCATGGTTTCAAGCCAGAAACTACCCTTGTAAATTTCAATTTTCGTCCTCAAAACGTGGCTGTAGATCTACTCATTGATAAGTGAAGCATCTCAGCAAGTGAAATATACATCTTGTTCAGTAACACAAAATATGGGTGTTTTTTTTTTACATCCCCCCCCCCCCAATTTTGTGTAATTCGAGGTAAACCATACTGCCTGGAAATGAGAGTTATTATTTTCTACACTAAGACCATGAAGAGACATGGAATCAGGCCCAAACACCATTCAGTAAGAAAAAATCAGAGCAGAAATTATTGTCAATAAATGGCCATGGCTAGTACACAAACAGATTTCTGAACAGATGCTCTTTGTAACCCTCATCTCCCTCTTGTTCTTTTTTTTTTTTTTTGAGAGAGAGAGAGAGATCAGTTCACAAGAATGGATCCTCCTGTGAAACAGGTTCAGGCCTGAAAGAACCCAAAGTTGTATATGTCAAGTAAGTGCAGTCTAGCCTCTTCTGTACCTCTTTTAAAGGAATCTAAGGAACTACTTACAGATGTTCTGTTCCATAATTTTTGTCCGCATATATCTATATGTATGAGAGAAAAAGAAATAAAGAAGATGACTAGACCTTGCCTCTATAATTCTTTGCTAACATAAAAAAAAGGTGAGTTGCTTGTACACCCCTCACAACTGATTGTGGTAGACGAACCATGATCTTCTAAGGAAGCTGGGGATGAGGGATCTTGAGGTGCCAGAGAATCTTAAAAAGCCCTCAGCACAGCCAGGACATGGGCTCTGTCACACAGCTGGGGGACCAGGCTCGAGCACAGAATCAGGTCTTCAGGGGCTTATGAAAGCCCAGCAGGATGGGGGCCAAGCTAATCTCAGGAGGGATGATGTTCCAGAGGGTGGATGTCATGGCAGAAAAGGCTCTTCTTCATGGTCCCAGCATCCAACCATCCTTGGCCAACAGTACCCACAACATGCCTCTCCTGCCAGAAAAAGTAGGATGGGTAGAAACAATCAGGAAGAGATGGTCCTCTAAGTACTTCAGCCCCAAGCCAGGTAGGGCTTTAAAGGTGACTACCAGCACCTTGAGTTGTGCCCAGAAGCAAAGTGGTAACCAATGCGGCTTGCAAAGCCGTAGTGTCACATGTGCTGAAACGCTGACACCATTAACTACCCACCCTGCCACATTCTGCACCAACTGAAGCTTCTGAATGCTCTTCCAGGACAGCCCCATGTAGAGTGCGTTGCAATGGTCCAAACGGGAGGTCACATTTTTTATTTTATTTATTGATTTTATTTAAAGTTAAATGTATTGGCTGCCCAACTCCAGTAGACTCTGGGAAGCAACCATAAGCAGGACCCCCCAGTCCAGGAGTGGGCACAACTAATGCACAACTCAAAGCTGTGCAAAGGCCCTCCTAGCCACGGCTGCCACCTGCTCTTCAAGCAGGAGCCATGAGTCCAAGAGTCTGAGGCAGTCCCGCCCCACCCAGAACCAAACATGGAAGGTCCCCACTCGGTCTTGCTTGGGTTGAGTTGAAGCCTATGGAGCCCCATCCAGGCCCCAAAGCCTCCAGGCCCTGAGATAAGACTTCCATAGCATCACTCAGATGGCCTGTATTGTGTGAATGCACCTAATGTTATTCCTACTTAATATAATTTTTCTTATCTGATCCTGTTTCCTTATTCCAACATCTTTGCATTTGTATTTTTTCCATGGCCATCCATGTAATACATTAGACCTGATTTTAATAGCTTATTTTATAATGTCCAGGCACACTACCAATTTATCAGTACTATTCTTGATTCTAATTCTTTCTGTTCAAGTGAGAGAAATTTAACATGCCATACATCCATGTCTACAGTATCTATCTCTATTTCCTTCTTTCCTTCTTTCCTTCTTTCCTTCTTTCCTTCTTTCCTTCTTTCCTTCTTTCCTTTCTTCCTTCCATTATGCTCAGCAGTGAATACATTTGATTGATTAGATGCCATCAATCTTTGTTGATTCTTAGCAACCACATAGATAGATTTTCTCCATGACTCAGTTATCATATTTCTTTATTTCCCTATTAGGTCACCTTAATAAAAACTGTCCAATTCAAATAAGGATAAACTATGTTTGTTATAAATGTTACCTTTATTACATTAATGATGACCATATTTGAACAGAATTCTTTCTCTTAGCAAAAGCGATAGTTCTTGTTATTGTTTCAAATTGTTTATAATAAAGTTAATGTTCATGTTTAAAGTTCAAAGAAAAAAAATTAATTAGAAAATCTTTCAGTAGTAGAGAATAGATGTAGCTCAGGGCTGAACGGTGGAATCCTTGGTGCTCTCTGAGCTTGGTTGTTTGCTTGCAGATGTTTCATTATGCTAGGGAATTCCTGGAATCCAAAAATGCCAGGGAATTCCTGGAAGCTTGGCATTCAGACAAACCAGCCATCAATAGACACATAGAGATAAACCACATTTACACACCATTCAAAAGAGACAATAAAAAAGCTAAGAAGGAAACAAAAAGGACCAGAAAACATTCTCTCCAGCAGCCAGCACCCAGATAAGCAGGGATTAACACCAGACAAACAATCAAGCAGAAAACAATATTTAATTAATTAATTAATTATAATTAATTAATTAAATATTAATATTAATTAATTAATTAATATTAATTAATTAATTAATATTACCGCCCATCTTCCCCTGAAGGGGGAACTCTGAGCGGTTTGCAATAAAATATCAAGCAACTACCAAGGACAAAACCACACCCCACCAACACTGTATATAAACAGGGAGAAAACCCCACACTCACTAAAACTGATGATGTTACCTAGTCAGGTAATGAAACATCTGCAAGCAAACAACTCAGAGAGCACCAAGGACTCCATAGAAAATCCTTTCGTAATAAAAATATTTTGAACATCCAATTCGTCAGCACTAGGATACATAGTCGATTGATTAAAACAACAGCAACAATGCCTACTGCAAACATAAAATGATTTTGGAATTTATTTTTGGGATGAATGGTTCACAGGATTAGCTGAACCCTTTTTATGAAAATCTCTTGGAATAGATTCCATTTTCCCTTAGATTGGGAAATAAGTGATTTTACCGAATGACTCTCACTAGTTCAAGGGGTCAGCAGGAGGGAGCACTGATTGGCTCACACATCTCTCAATGCTCTGAGATCCACAGGAGAGAAGATTATCCTGTGGTGATCTTCCAAACACTTGGGAAGGATCAAGGAGTGGAGACACTGCTGTGTGAAAGGACTCTCAGTTTTCATTTAGGCAGGTAAGGGTGACCTATATAGGTTTGATTATTATAATAAGGGGGGAAAATAAGCATGGCAAATTCCATTCTTTCTCTCACTTGTCACCCTTTGTCTTTAAATTTGTCTCACGTCACCTGGCTGCAAGTAAGAACTTTAATCAATCTTCACTAAATGGAGATAAATGCCAGTGAGTCATTGGGGGACAGATAAGATATGCTGGCACTAATGGTTCTGTCTCCTTTTAGGTCACTTGAAAACTTGTTGTCTTTGCTTCTGTAAGCTCCTGCCTGAAGATATTTAGCAAGGAATGCCTTAAGGTTCGAGACCCTAGCTCCGCATGATGGAGTGAGCTCCTGCACTCGCCCCAGCTCTTGCTAACCTAGCAATTCGAAAACATGCAAATGCAAGTAGATAAATAGGTACCACTTCAGTGGGATGGTAATAGCATTCTGCGCACGTCATGCTGGCCACATGACCGCGGAAGCACCTTTGGACAGCGCTGGCTCTTCGGCTAAGAAACGGAGATGAGCACCGCCCCCTAGAGTTGGACACGACTGTGCGGGGGAACCTTTACCTTTAGTGTGGCTATAGAAACTGCATACATACATACATACATACATACATACATACATACATACATACATACATCTTCCCTTACTCAGGCATTAGCTTGAGTATTAGATTAAATATATTTCTGAGGGTCAGTGACAGGGAAGCCTGGCTCAGCGGTTAAGACGCCAGGCTTGTCGATCGGAAGGTTGCAAGTTCGGAGGTTCGAGACCCTAGTTCCGCATGACAGAGTGAGGACACGACTGTGTGGGGAAACCTTTACCTTTACCTTTGCATTAAGGCTTTCCAAGGAGCAGGAAATTTAATATAGCTTTCCCCAGAATCTGTCCCCTGCAGCCTCCCAAGACGAGGCATAATAAAATTGTTCATTGGGTAATATATACCTTGAATAGGCAGGAGCAGTGCTGTACTTCCAAAACTTTTTCTTTCATTACCCAAAATCACTGATCAGAAAGTCCTTCTTACCCAATGTAGGTAAAACACTTTAAGTCAATGTAAATGTCCCTGTTGTGATTGGGTATTGGGTTCGTGTGTCATTACCCAGCGAAAAAACACTTTTACCCAATTTTGGATAATTTACCCAGGTTTGGGAAGCACTGCTATAAAGATTACCTACCTCTATAACTCTGCTCACTATTCCTTTCTATGCCTGGAACTTCCTCCGTTATATCCTTACAACATACTTCATCGACATATCGTTATATCCTTGCAACTTTCCCAAAGTTTGCTCATCAGTAATACACAATACACACTACCATTTTTCAACCAAATTCTCTCTCAAAGCACACAGTTTAAAATAGGTTTAGATCTTATTCTCAAGGCAAAGAAACATTAGGAGGACATCACAGTTTTTTTCTTTGGAATGCTCTGACATGAGATGCTTCAGCAAGAGTGTTGGGCTCAAGCCAATAGAGAAGGAAGACCATCACTGCCCTACCCATTTGCAATGGAAAGAAAGAGCTTCTAGGGGTGTCTGAAATTTCATACCCCATCCACAGGGTGGTTAAGGGCTGCTGGTGGTGTGAGAATCATACCATGCCATACTATCTAGCCTTTTTCACTTCAGGCCAAGTCTGAGTTCTTTGGAGAGGTAATCACTGCAAGACTTTCCACAGTTTCTAAAAAGTAGGAACTAAGTTCCAATCAGAGGGTGATCTCTCATCTATTCTCTGCTTTATGGCAGCCGTATTATAAAACATACAATTAAAGAATTGCCCTACTTTTTTTCCCGGCTATCTCTCTTTTTTCCCTCTCTGTTCATGTCTGCTCCTCCTGGTTCCCCCCAGAGCTCAAGAGTTATTATAAACCAGAAGGAACAACCAAAGCACAGAGGAGGTAAATTATGCACAATAAAATAGCATAGCTGTTAGAAAACTTTGCAACGTTTAAACCTTTTAAAAATGTGGAAGATGACAGTTGTTGCTCAATGAAGCAAAGATAATCAATAAACAAATTGACTAATAGCATCTTTTTCTCCTGGTCAATTTCTCCTCCTAATTCAACTCAAAATGTGTGGTATGATGATTGTGTTAGAAGTGAATGTGAATTTTTGTGTCCATAAAGGTCCACTTGATTTTGTGGAAGTTCATAGTCAATTCTTTGCTCCAGAGAACTATAGGGATTACTTTTATTACAATAACATAGAAAAGGAGGGAGGGAGGGAGATAGACAATAGATAATAGATTCTGAAGGATCTATAGATTATGTTATGAGTTTATTTATGAAGATTTTTAGTCTTTCCAAAGTTCAGGTTAGTTTACAATTTGAAGAGTAAGTCCCAAGAGATCAAAATATGATCAAAGATCCAGTGATTGAACACCATGGCTTGAAAACTCAGTTTAGCCAACATGCCTCCTTTCCCCTTGACTTAGTAGAAGCAGATTGTGGTCTACTTCCACTCATAGAAATAGCCAAGGTGTGTACAAGGAAAGAAGAGCCATTTTTCCCCCAAAGGGTCTTTCCAGCTATGTATTTTAGCCTTCCA
This sequence comes from Charina bottae, assembly GCA_023362775.1. Taxonomy (NCBI): domain Eukaryota; kingdom Metazoa; phylum Chordata; class Lepidosauria; order Squamata; family Charinaidae; genus Charina; species Charina bottae. Next base: position 3,953,125 of record JALMGJ010000004.1, on the reverse strand, counting down.
TATAATCTCCATGCTTCACCTTCTTTCACTTTTGTTAAGATTTAACCCTGGAAAAGTAAGGATCTTTGATAAGAAAATCAAGAGGAATATGCCAGTTTTTAATATGATCTTCTCCTGAACAAAAATGCAGATCACAAATGAGTTATTCAAGCCTATCCTGCTTCTGAAATGTTCAGACTAAGTACTTACTTCAAAATAAGTAGAAACATGTAAACTTAATCATTCCTTACTTTGCTTTTCCCAAGGACATTCTTCCTCTATTAAGTATGAGGGCCTTAATATATCCTACTTCAATAGATGGTGAAGAGGATTTTCTTGATATGAGTCAGAACAAAAACTCAACACTCACTTTTGTGCCATTATGTGTGAAGAAGTAATACTTCAAGAGACTCTCTTAAACAACACAATACCAATAAAGAAGCATATAGTGTATGTTTGTGCACAATGAACAAGCCTACAAAACAGGCATCATAATGAAACCATTAAAATGTATAAAACTTTGTATGAATTTAAAGTTTGACAAAGCAAACATGATTTTCCACTTAAATTTAGAAACTGCCCTTAATGCCACACCATTGAAACTCCCCTTTAGGTCAATAATTCCTTGTATTTGTGTTAACTGATATCATGTTTAAAACAATCCTCAGAGTGTACTAAACATGGTTGTGGCAAAAACATATTTTTCATTGTAGAGGAGTTTAGTTTCTTTATTTTCATGATAATGCCTTATTCTGCTTTCAAGTGTTGGCTTGAAACACTTTCTTTTTGCCATTCAGAAATGAATGTATAATATTGTATGTGATTTATAAAATACTTAATTTGTGTCCAGCTTAGCTTTCTGTGGATTTATGCTTTTATAAAAGCCAATAGAAAAAGAGTGATATGTACTCTGTCTCATTGATCTTGGTGTATTGTCAAGAATCAAGATATCCATTTTTATTTGAGACAGCCTTTGAAGATGAAAGTTGAAATACTGTTAAGAAAAAAATCAGTCTAATCCTATGAATCCTTATTCAGAAGTATATCCCACTGTGCTCTATAAAAAGTATATGAAGGGTAGAGCCTTCACACCTCAACATTCTGACTAAAAATTGAACATAATTCCTAACTGAAAAGGGATGGATGGATAATGTATTTAATTTTTAATGGTAGCCATAACATCCATCAGTTCTACAAGCTTCCTCAGCCCAGGATAAAGCAACCAGGCATTACAAATTCACTTACCTAAAGCTGTATATCTCCAGCAGAGGAGATTGTTACCTTGTCGTGGTGCTGGAGCTTGAGCACCTCAATGACGCCATGAGCTAAAGTGTGAAGGGACACCCAAGACGGGAAGGTCGTGGCAGAGAGGTCAGACTAAAAACGATCCCTGGGGAAGGTAATGGCAACCCACCTCAGTATTCTTGCCATGAAAACTAAATGGATCAGAGGCTGGTCCATAAAGTCTTGAAGAGTCGGAAGCGACTGAACGAATAAACAAAAACAAAGCTGTATATGAACAACGCCAAAGGGTTTGTGTGTACTCTTGATACTGAATCCAACAATGACATCTTCAAAGGCTTACCAAAATAATGGGAAGAGATAAGCTATCTATCTACCTGAAGCTATCACAAAACCTTGCCATTGACCATTCTGGCTGAAGTTGGACTGTATCAGCTTCCCTCTCCAGCACATGACTCTTTTTATGTAGTTCTGTCAGGCTCCTGAATAGTCAACTAACAAAACTTCCTCCAACATTCAACATGGCACAGCTAGATAAGAATATTGCTTGGATGCTTGGATGAAGTCATTATAAGCAGTTGATTGCCCTTTCTTGCCTGCCTTTATCGCAGCTTGAGAGACATGAACTTCTCTGCCTTGGAATTAAGTTGGTGGTTGTTGGGTGGTTGATATTACTGTTACTTCAACCCTGAGGAAGTTCGGCTTCACAAGTTCCATCTCATTGTGGTGGGTATGTTATACGACTGCTCATATACGATGTTATATGAACTGGTTAGGAACTGGAAGTTGCAGAAAGAACAGTATCTAGTGTACAACCTGCTAAGAAACATTGGTTCATAGAGCATCTCCTTGGCTAATAGCCATTTAATTGAGAGATCCAGAACAAAAATAATAACAGGGACCCAAGTACATAGGGCCACTTCGGTTTACAGATTTATAAACTTAAATCCTTTATCTCAGATGCCATTCCCTAAGTTCTCTTCCTAGTTTACAAATGACAAGAGTATCATGAACAAAATTTGCTGTGTTCTCAAGATATTATTTACAGTTTTATTGAAATATTTTAAATAATTCCATATGGTAAAATAGATATGTGTCTTAGTGCCAGATAGGATGATGATGATGATGATGATGATGATGATGATGATGGTGGTGATGATGATGATGATGATGAATGGGGCGCGATGGCTCAGTAGTTAAGACATCAGGCTTGTCGATCGGAAGGTTGCAAGTTCGGAGGTTTGAGACCCTAGCACCGCGTGACGGAGTGAGCTCCCGCACTCACCCCAGCTCTTGCCAACTTAGCAATTTGAAAGCATGCAAATGCAAGTAGATGAATAGGTACCACTTAGGTGGGTAGGTAACAGTGTTCCGCGTGCATCATGCCGGCCACATGACCGCTGAAGCATCTTCGTACAACGCTGGCTCTTCGGCTAACAAACGGAGATGAGCACCGGCCCCTAGAGTCGGACACGACTGTGCAGGGGAAAACTTTACCTTTACCTTTACCTTTACCTTTACCTTTACCTTTACCTTTACCTTTACCTTTACCTTTACCTTTACCTTTACCTTTACCTTTACCAATAATAATAATAATAATAATAATAATAATAATAATAATAATATAGCCCCAGTGGTTATTGGCATCCTGGGTGCCATACCAAAAAACCTTGGATGGCACTTAGAAAATCTGCGCATTGACAAAATTTTTATCTGTCAATTACAATTTCATACAATACACACTGCCATATACTACGCCGATACCTTACGACATCCTGGGTTCTTGGGAAGAACTCGATGTGAATGAAGGCCAACACCAGCTAAAGAACCTGCAGCTGTTGTTTCATTTTGTTGTGAATAATAATAATAATAATAATAATAATAATAATAATAATATAGAATTATCTTTCTACAAGTTTCTTCAGTACTCATAGTGTAGCCTACTGACGCTGCTTGAATTTATGGCAACAATAATTCTGATTTCAATTAGATCCTACTAGTTCCCTTGTGTCTCATTGTTTTTTAAAAGGAAAGAAATTAAGAAAGGCAACCTTTGATCAGTTCCTAGAGGCACATTTTCCAAGTTGGCTGGAGAGATTGCCACAGAGGTGAAAATTATTGTACTAAAGTACCTCTTAATGAGACCCTGTAGAAGTGCTTCAAGAAGAACCATTATACACCACATTTATCAGTTTCTTTCTCTCAATATTACCTTCTCATCTGGGAAAATACAGATGGGATTCTCCTCCTCAGCCATTTGTTTGCATGATTTGGGAATATTCTACTTACTTATCTCTAAATACTGAAATTAATACTGGTTTCACAGTGCAAAGCACTTCCATTATAAAACTAAGCACATAGCCATGAAGATCACATTCTTAGGAAAAGAATAGCATCAAATATGAGTCAATTTATTCTTGTGTAAGATTGTGGATCACTGTCTACTTCATCAGCTGCATGGGCATCCATAGGGGGACAAGGGGTATCACGTGAAATCATGGCATAACTGCAAAACATTGTGTCATTTGTGAATGATGGCATAATATGTGTGATATCACTGTGGCTTGTGATGAATGTGTAGTCTGGAATAGTGCAGAGTCCTCAGAAAAGAATCTTATTAGGGAAGAAAGGGGGAATATGTTAAACACAGGCCATTAATGGTAGAGCAGCTACATAAAGAATAAATATAACAAATTTATTCACGTCAAGCCAAGCATCTTGGAATAACAAGCTAGTTAAAACTACTAAGTTTTCCAGGCTTCTGGTGGGGACATGGCAGACTGAACAGCTGTGCCCACGGGCTCAGTGGGCAGAATTGACAACGCGGCAGTTTTTTTGGTCTCAGGCAGGTTTTCCTGAAGCCCAGGAGTGTTTTCCAGAAGAAAGAAAACACCAGGAATCACCCTGTCTGTCCTCTGGATGGCTACTTGTAGCCAGAAGATCGCAAACAGCGTTACAAGTTCGACAGCTAAGAGCTTAGCTGGGAGGCTGGGACACCACCATTTTCCAAGCCGCACTGTAGCCTTAAAGGGACAATAGGACCGGCCACCCCATTTCTAAATCACCCAATTTATGTTTCTTTTAAGTACGTGTACCCTAAGAGAGGCTTTCTACAGCAAGGAGAAGTGGGCTCTCTTGGTGCTTATAGTTATTTTTGGGATTACTTTTTAAAAATTCTTTTTACGTTTTGGACTTAAAAGGAGGATTGAGAGTAAATAATTTTCTCCCTGTTATTATTTTTGTACTAAATTTGAAGATATTGGTATTTCCCTATACATTGAATCGGCTGATTTGAACCTTCAGCTTTCTGCTTCTACTCTCCCTTGAGAACTGTCTGCATATCTCACTTTTGCTTGTGTAAACACATTCCAGAACTCTTCCATATCTTCGACTTTCCCTGGTTAAGCTCCTAGGGGGCGCCATAATCTACTGCGTGACACATGGAGGATTTTAAATAACATTTTCTCTGACTTCCACCAAAATTTTAAACAGATTCTTTCTGATTCCTACCAAGTTTTTATGCAAGGCATTCAGGAAACTGTGGAAATTATGAGGTTTAAAATGTGTCATCTGGTTGGGGATGTTGTAGATGAAATCGAGGAATTTAACAGCGACAGAAATGTCTCCTCTAAGAGTCAGATCGGGACTTCTATTGAAATGCTGGATGAAGATTGGATACTCGAGTTGGAGAAATTAAAGGGAGAAATCGAGTTGCAAGACATAAGTGAAATTTATCTTCTGATGGAATGCCATGGAAAAGAAGGTGTTACTATGTATGGGAGGTCTCCTGAAGAGAAGTCAGAGTTTTTGAGGGGGGCATTTGGGCTGTTTGATTTTTTAAAGAAAAAAACTCTGTGTGTATTGTGGGGATATGTAAATGCTCTGGTTTATTTTGAAGTGGGATAAGGGTTTAAGAATATTTATTCGGATCGCTTTTAGGGTTTGGCTGATTTCATTTATCTTTAATGATTTGGATTAAGATTATTAAGGTATAAAAAAATAAATGTCTATTTGGATGGTTTTAGGTTTAATATGATTAAGATAATTAAAATTGTTGTATTATCAAGTATAATGGCAGACAATTTATATGTTTTTTAGTTTGATCTTTATTATAGTAGACAAAAATGTATAGAATAGTAGTAGGAAGGAAATAATTAAATAAATTTTATCTTGTGGGGGAAGTTGATTAGCAGGTTTATATATTTTTTTCTTTTTTTCTTTTAATACAAGGAGAGGGAGTAACTATTTAATGATTTTTAAAATGTGCCAATGGAATGATTTATAGAAATAATGGGATTTTGGTTTAATATAGAGTAAGGGATTGATTATGGAAATTTTTGTATATCCTTGCTGTTAAAAGTCGAAAGTCACCTCTTTTTTTAAAAAAACTACTAAGTTTTCCTTAAAAAAATAATTGTGTTTACACATTTTGGGAAGGTGTTTTTTGGGGAGTGGGGGAGGAATGTCTCAGTAAGATCAAGCCACCACATCTGAAAAGCAGGGGAAATTGGGGAAAATTAAAATTCACCAGGCTTTTGGGTTTAAGGATAGAGGTGGCTAAGAGATATGAGTGTATGTTATGGTGTAAAAAATATTTGCACCAGGTTGCACAGCCTCTTAGGCTACCTTCAGGCCTGTGGGAGCTGATTTTCAGCACCTTGGTCTGACAGAAAATAAAAAGGTCGTAAAATCAGGTTAAGTTCGCTTAATGACTGCTTCGCTTAGCAACCAAAATTCTGGTCTCAATTGTGGTCATTAAGCGAGGACTACCTGTAAGACAAAATAAAATAAAAGGAAGCCCCTTGGATTTAATGTGTGTGTTGATGCAGCAGTTTTGAAGGAACTGTGTTAGATATTGTGTTGAACCAGGTTCCTCATTCTGGATTTAAAACAATGTTCTAGTTCTTATTCTGAGAGCATTTGCTGAAAATTAGGAAGCCACAGGAATTTCTGAATAATTTCAAGGGTGGGGGTGGGAGGAACTAAGGTTAAATTTTTAATATCCTGAATATTTGACTGCTGCCCCAATGACCAGCAAAGAACAGCAATTATGCACATGGGTAGCACTGCATATACTGTATAAGTGAAATCTTTTTAAAAAATAATATTTTATTATTAAACAAGTGAAAATAACTTATACATATGAAGATTATTGATTCAAAAATGTTCAAGATTCCTAGCTTTATGCAGACCGCCTCACAAAAGTTACTGCACAGCTAAGCTCGGATTATTTCAGTAACTGTTCCTAAATTCACAGCTTCATAAATCATTTTGTAATGATATTTGCAAGTACCGAAAATCAAATGTTGTCTGTAGTTGTGCTAATGAAGGGGATAGTGGACGGCTGTCTGAAACTGTGCATATGGTGCTTTTGTCTCATCCCTGGTGCATTACCCCCCGGGCAAAAACATTTGGAGAGAGATATCCATTTGTAGAGACAACCTTTCTATTCAAAATCAAAATAAAACAACATGGATAGATTGAAAAAAACTGAGGGGGAATGAAAATAGAACCAGGAATATGCTCTTTTTGAATCAGAAAATATCCACATTAGCTCAATTCAGATAAAACGCATCATAGAGTAACTTATCTTCCTACTGTATTAATCTTTTAGTCAAACTGATGAGACAGTTATGATAACAAGAGTCTTGTTTTATCATATCTGCCAGGAATATAACACAGAGGTGAATTTGGGGACAAGGAATAGCTTGATTAGTAGTGGCCAATACATGAGTCCTATTCAAATATTTCTAGGCAAGGCTAGAAGATTGCATCACATTTCTACCTGCACCACCCACCCAGAATGAATGAAGATTAAAAAGAAATCCACTATTTTTAATTGGTAGTTGATTCCACGGTCACACTGCTGTTCCTATTAAGAAGTGTTTAAGAACATATATGAACCCCTTCCTTCCTTTCTTCCTTCCTTCCTTCCTTCCTTCCTTCCTTCCTTCCTTCCTTCCTTCCTTCCTTCCTTCCTTCCCATATTCATTTGGAATATGCCTTCCTGCAATTTTCTTTCTCCTCTACACTCTGGAATGACACAGAATAAGTCTTGGCTACAAAGCGACATAGAAAAATCTAAGCAATTAGCCAAACCTTTGATCCAAGGCTAAGATTGCTTTTTGCATCTGGCCTATTTCAGGCGTGCATCACTTCGTTTCTTTATTCTCAATTACTGTACAGTCAATGGCCCATAGCTGAATGCCTGAGTTGAGTCCACTAAAAAGCTTTTGTTTGAGGTAATATGAAATTGCTGCAAGTAACATGCAACTGTCTTAAGTAACAAACTCATATAAAGTCTAGCATGCACAAAAACTAGGCTAGCCTGCAGACAGAAGAGAAAGTCAAAGATTGCTTGCATATTCCAAGCTTAAAATGTATTCTTGTTCTCATTTTTTTGCTGAAAGCATAAACCATCTTAGGTATTATGTGGCAGGCACAGTTAAGAATAAAAAAAAAACTATATCCCATTCATGCCATTGTTGCACATGCTTATTGAAAACTCCACTTCAATTCCACTTCGAACAAAATCATGTTTTTCAGACAAAACATTACAAAACAGCGCACTGAATCTGTATTGTGTCTGGAAAAATCTATGTAGGTGAGTATATTGACAGATTCCTAGTCAATTTTATCTATATATTACTGTGCAATTACTGTATTATTTAATTCACACATCTATTGTTTAATTTTTATTTGACATGTCAGAACTGATAAGGACGAGGGAGAAAAGATTCAAACAATACGCTCAATTATGTCACTACTTTCTTCCCAAATAGATGCAAAACTTTGAAAGTAATTATACAAATAGGTAGAGGTATAGATGATAGAGATAGGTATAGATAGTTGTAGACAGGGAGGTGACTTTGAGAGATATAGGTAGAAACCAATTTTATAAGCCAAGAGGGCGAAACATTCCTTAAGTCCTGGGAAGAGGGGTAGTAATAGGAAGTGATTTGGGCAGTCTCCTCCCTGGTTCACTGGGATATAAGAGTTATGGCAGCTAAACCACAACCAGGCTTGCAAAGTTCTGTTACTATAGCCTATTTTTGAAATGTTCCTGTGGAGTCAGTATCCTGACCTGCTCAACCTCATAGGGCTGACAAAAAGGGAATAGAGACAAAACAGAATTCTGAATGCTGCTGCTGTATTCCAGGTTGCAACCTGACCTTGCAATTTATCTGTTTACTGTCAGTGTTTCTGAGTTAATGTTGTCTCTTCATGGATAATTTGATATTTCATTTAAAAAAAAAAATCAACCATAAATGTTATGTTACTCAGATTCAGCATTACCCTTCAAAATAATAACCTGAATCCTAGCTCCTTGTCCCAACCTCAAATTCATTCTTGGGACCACTTCCTTTCATCAAATCAAAATAAATGATTGGGAATTCAGAAGGGGAGAAAAAAAGAAGCAGTAACTTGGAAAATGTGTTGAAATCTTTGACTTGCTCAAGTGCTGACAAGGGTGAAGAGGGAATAGATCAAAGGAAGTGGGCTGCAGGGCTCCCTCCTGTAAACCCCGCCCCCTGGTGCGTGCGATTACCCCACCCTTGGTGCGCGCGATTGGCTCCCGCCTGCAAACCCCACCCCCGGTGCGCGAAATTGGCTCCTGCCTGCAAACCCCACCCCCGGTGTGCGTGATTGGCTCCCGCCCCCTCCGGTCCATGGAAAAAATTTCTTCCATGACCGGTCCCTGGTGCCAGAAAGGTTGGGGACCGCTGGATAAAAGAGCTGGTTCCATGCATGTTTATTTATTTATTTATTATTTATTTATTAAATTTTTATGGCCGCCTATCTCACAAAAAGTGACTCTGGGTGGCGTACAGCAAAAAAATTATAAAAACAATAAACATGTCAAAAGCAGTCAAATTTTAAAAAAAATTAAAAGTACATTATAAAACACACAAGAGATGTGATCAGCAAGGGAGCGACCTCAAGGTTTCACAAGTCCCCTGAGACCCCCAGGCCTGATGATATAGCCAGGTCTTGAGGGACTTCTGGAAAATAAGTAGGGAGGGAGATGACCTCACTTTGGGGGAGAGAGAATGTTCCATAAGGCGGGCACTACAGCAGAGAAGGCCCACCTCCTTGGGCCCGCCAAGTGTTGTTCCCTGATTGACGGGACCCGTAGCCTGTCTCTGTTGCTGGATCTGATGGGATGGGGAGAAGTAATCAGGGAGAGGTGGTCCCTCAAATAAATGTTCATGTCTCTGGCGAAGTGGATAGGTTTGCAGCACTCATTGACATGTGTTCACTTGAACCTGATAGAATGCTTCAAGCGATCTAACACAATTCCCAAAACAAGGTACTGTGAACCTTAGAATGAAGAATTCAGAGGCTTAACTCATGCCTGCAGAACATTCCTGGCAAAACCAACCTGTGAAATTCCATGCTTCTTATTCATGTTTCCCACCCTCTTCTGACATCATCCAGATGTTCATCAGGAATTCAAATGTAGATCTTTCTGGGAGAAAGTGTGGGGCGGGGGGGGGGGCTTGGATACTTACAGAAAATAAACAAGAGATAGGAAGGAGTCCATTGGTGGCTTATTTCATAAACCACAACTAAGTTCAAGTAGCAAGAAACAGTTCAATATGTTTTGAGAGACTGTACCTTAATGAACTTACTTTTTTTTAGAAAAAAGGTTGGAAATTCTTCTTGCGGTTTCCGAAACTCTGTTTTAACCCCTAATTCTGCCATTAAATACACCATACTGAAGTTTATGCAATTCTTGCTTCCTTGATCTTGGTCACTGTGTGAGGCTTGACAAGTTCCTCTATTAAACCCTGACAAGGTTTGGTTGACGTTTTTCCTCCATGACACCAGAAAAAAAAGATCTATGTGTAACTCAATGCTGACAATAGCAGTGATCAGGAGGGACCTATTGTAGTTAATAGGTATGGAATCCAATCATTTCTCCAAGGCCTGTTGGTTTTCTAAGTTTGGTGCGTTAAGAGTGGCACCAGTGGGAAGGTTAGTTCAACCTAATTAATGTCCTGGAAATGCCCAGAGTCTAATCTGTCATTTTTATAGTTGGAAGAGTGGTAAAGGAGTTAAAGACAATAGCGCTTTCCTGAGAAGCTTTACTTTTTTTTCTAATACTTTAGTATTTTTTGGATTTAAGAACAAGCTCCTGTCTTTGGAAGCTTCTAAAAAGTGATTAATCACTTTGTTTTTTATCGTACTTTATTCTCTACACCACTTGAAAATTACTTTACTAACCTGCAGTATAGATCCATGTTAAGATAATTTTGAAAATAATATAGAATAATGGCATGGAGAAATTGTAGAAAATACTATTTCCTTTCCATGAAGGATCTAAGAAGATGTTGATGGTGCCCTATAGCAGCATGCTCCCTAGCTCAGAAAGTATTCAGTATTGGTGCTTTATTAATGATAGAACAATGCTAAAGAAACTGTCTCAGATCTGACCAGGGTTTGGAAGGATTTCCTTAAAGAGCAAGGATGTTTCATACACACCAAGTGCTCAGATTAATTTTCATTTGAACATGTTACTTTGTGCCGTGTAAATACATTTTTGGCCTTTTATGTTCCAACAGTAACAGGATTTAATCATTTATTCAATTTAAATTGGGGTCAGGGAAGGGTATCACTGCAAATTGGTACCTGATTGAGAAAGTCAAGCGTGTTTCAAAAAAATCCCCCAGTTTTTAATATCCTTTTCAGAGGCCACCATGCTCCTTGTCTGATATTTGTGGGCTTGCAAAATTCTGATGTAGGGCAATTTGTGACAGCACAATTAACATATTAATCACCTTTGTAGCTGGCTTCATGGTATGTGATCTGATTACAGGCTGGGGAAAGGAGAAAACGGGGAAGCAAAGGAACAACAACCAACAAAGCTTAAAGAGGTGGAGGAAAATGTCAATTTAGCATTTTATCAAAATGTCCATCTTCTTGCCAATGCAGCTATTTAAGCATCGGTCATCGCTCCCTGATCTTCCCAGATAGCGTTCCCCGAAAGTCCCAAATGAAAAACAAGCCAGCCAAGCAAAGGAAGTAAACAAAACTAGACTGAAAACTGGGCCTGTAAATTGAAAAGTGTAAAAATAAATTGCTAGCGAATGCAGTTGGTGATTTAAGCATATAATCAGAAGCTGGGTGGAAAGGAGGACTTGAACAGCAAATTTGGGTATTCCTTGTACTCCGAAATGAGTCTCACTTGTTCAGTTTGGGTTTATTCTAAGTATTTTAATGGGTTAAAAACATTAGGGTCCTTAGAAATAAGGAATGTGGGGAATAAAGGAACATGTAATGGTGTCGGCTGCATCCCAACAAAGGGGAACTAATGTATGATCAGGAAAAAAAACCCTTGTCCTAGATTACTAACTAGGCTGTTCTAGACAGTTAAATTCCCGGTTGTGCTATAATTGGTTGAACATGCTCTAATTTGCTGGCTGTTCCTTTTTCTTTTTCTTATTTTGCCACCATCCACAGCTTAACCTATGTTCAGTTCTGGCATCCGTTTTCAATTCCAAAGCTTCATTGTGGAAGTTTTAAAATTAGAACCAGAGTGTCATTCTCTCTGTGTGTGTGTACGTGTGTGTGTGTGTTGAGGAGGGGGAATCCTCTTGAGAATGTGCAGAATACATGTCGGATCCCCTAAGCGATGAAATTAAATGTCATTTAATCATTACGTGTCAAGGGTGGTCAGGAAGCGATTTCAGATCAGAGGATTTGTTACCAGAACTGGAGCTATTTCAGGGCGCCCTGTCTCATTAGATTGCTGGGTCAATATCATAAATGTTTGACCAAATCATTGCTTCTTGACATTTCAGTGGGGGTTGCTGAAATACATTACATAAATTGAGTCAGTAACCCAGCTCCACTCCTGGATTTTGCAGTGAACTTTTCAAAAGCCAGACTACCGAGATACATGTGATAATTCTGCCTTTCCCTTACAGCCAGATGCATTTCCATGTCACTGCACACCCTCCCCGGTTCTTAAGGAGTTAAAGGACTTGTGCCTTGTTGCTCTTAACAAGGCAACTCTTTGTAATGCAACTCGGGTGGTCAGTGCAGCCGGTTGACAAACGATTGATTGTTTTAATTGGGCACTGGCAACACATTTCAGGGCATAAAACTCTTTCTCTCTTCTCTCCCTCCCTTAAAGTTCACTGACGGCTCATTCCTGCTATGATTGTCCTCAGTGCCCATAAATCTCCAAATGGCTTCTAAAGTCTGATAAGAAATTAGGCTCAAGATGAACACAGGGCAAAACAGATGCATGCTTACAAAACAAGCATTTTGTTGATTGTACCCCTTTGCTTTTGAAGCTGAACACCACCATGAAGGAAGTACAAAGATAGTATTCTTCTGCTCTATAGTGATCCCTACACCCATCTAATGCTCCTATCTCTTCTTTTAGATTCTTGCTTTATACACACTTACAGTACATGTCTTTTATATCTTCTAGCTCTTTATAATTCTTTTTAGATTTCCATTTTTACTCTCTTTTTCTCTATACTGGGGAGATGATAGAGATAGAGATAGAGATAGAGATAGAGATAGAGATAGAGATAGAGATAGAGATAGAGATAGAGATAGAGATAGAGATAGAGATAGAGATAGAGATAGAGAGAGAGAGAGAGAGAGAGAGAGAGACAGAGATAGATAGAGATAGATAGAGAGAGATAGAGATAGAGATAGAGATAGAGATAGAGATAGAGATAGAGAGAGAGAGAGAGATAGAGAGAGAGAGAGAGACAGAGACAGAGAGATAGAGAGATAGAGAGATAGAGAGATAGAGAGATAGAGAGATAGAGAGATAGAGAGATAGATAGAGATAGAGATAGAGAGATAGATAGAGATAGAGATAGAGATAGAGATAGAGATAGAGATAGAGATAGAGATAGAGATAGAGATAGAGATAGAGATAGAGATAGAGATAGAGATAGAGATAGAGATAGAGATAGAGAGAGAGATAGAGAGAGAGAGAGAGACAGAGAGACAGAGAGACAGAGAGATAGAGAGATAGAGAGATAGAGAGATAGAGAGATAGAGAGATAGATAGAGATAGAGATAGAGAGATAGATAGAGATAGAGATAGAGATAGAGATAGAGATAGAGATAGAGATAGAGATAGAGATAGAGATAGAGATAGAGATAGAGATAGAGATAGAGATAGAGATAGAGATAGAGATAGAGATAGAGATAGATACTCTATGCTTCTTTTTAATGACTGCAACCCTTATGCTGGTCTACGACCGTAGTAAGGATTTGATTTGATACAGACAGCTTAGCGTAAAAAGACAGCTTAGTGTTCTAAATCAATGCTGTGTGATTTTTTTTTTCTTATTGCTCACTTCTCTGCCAGATATTACTCGAAACTTTGGTGCCTCTGTGAAGAAAATAACCGTAGATTTAATACCAAGTAGGTGCCCCTAAGCCAAGCTCTACTTCCACATATGTCACGAAAGAGCTGGTACACGCCAATCCATGGAAACAATCTCATTGTTGGATATTAAAGGTGTAGCCTCTCCTTCAAATCAAACTCAACTCCCCATGATTCCATGGGCATACCAATGTTGTTTCTTTGGCAAGAGTATAGGAGTGGTTTGATATTGTTTTCTTCTTGGATGGTTTTCAGCTTTCCAGTCTAGCTTACTGCCCTGGAATATCCTCGAAGTCTCCCATCTAAGTACTAACCAGGCCCAGCCCTACTTAGCCTCTGATCTAAGACAAAGTCAGCCAGGAATTGCCACATGATAAAGTGCCTAAACTTGCATGGGTAGAAACAGGATCCATGATGATGGAAACTATTGTGGCTCTTTCTTAGACCAGCATTATATTACCTGGGGCATAACTAGGAAAGAACCATATTGTTTACCTATCCTTTTTATTTCATTTACCTAGATATTACCAGAGCTATACAGGTCTGGGACTGAGCCAACAGAAGGTATGTTCCACATCAATGCTGCAAAGAATAAATTAGCCAATATAGTTCCCAGCCTTGAACTGCAAAATCCACAGAACCCCCCACCCCCATATCTTATGTACTCCACTTAATAGGAACGTGGATGATTCCATGAAGTAGGCAGTCTGGGTATACTTTTAAACCAAATGTGCTGTGCTGATTACATAGCCATTGATTTGCCTTGACTGTTGGGTTCAGTCTCATTTGCTATCCCAGGCTAGAGTTACATAGCAATGATTATGTTGTGATTATATTTATTTTAATTATAGATTTCCAAACTGAGTGACATTTTTACTGGCAATACTGGGTGTTGTTGTGAGCAGGCAGTGAATGGAAGGTAATGGTTTGTGTAGCCTAATGGTTTTTAATAGTTTACTTTCTTTTGTTTTAATGGCACAGGGGGAGAAAGAAATTAGATTGATGCTTGACATTAATGCTTTGTTAAAGATAATAGGCAAAAGTGTTGATTATTTGTTGCAGTAATGAGTGGTGCAAGACAGTAGTGATTCATGTATGCAGAACTGAAGTGGTTGGCAAGGAGAAAGCTGAGTGCTTACAGAGGAAGACAAATCTTGAAAGAAGTGAGCATCTGTGAATGTTTTGCTTGTGATTGTTTTATAACGACTACCACACATAAATGGATTGTCATGGAGGAGCAGGGATACTGGAGGCATTAGCATCTGCTGTTGATAAGAAAACAGCTCATTTCTTTTTTGTGCCTTACTTTTCTTAAACTGATACTGCAACAGTCTGTATATGTACCCCTGATTTTTGAAGAACTGGATTATCAGGATCTGCCAAAATGGACGGATAAATCCCATTCATGGGGATTCTTAAAACCAGATAAAAATCATTTATTGGTAACAGTTCTGCCTGAGAAGGAATAGGTGTTCCTGATTGGGAGGGTTATGTTTTTATAAAGGAGCTTATATCGATGAGAGTTGCACGAAAAATTCTACATCAAGAAAAGATCTATTAAACAACAGTGAGAACAACCTACTTCAGATAAATTAGAATTTGCATGAGGCTACCTTTGAAGACCACCCAGAAACATCCTTGTGCAAAATGAAGTAGTCAGTGTCCTTATGGGACAGTCCTGTTGCTGTCATACAACACCACGGCTGCTGGAACGGCACTAGCTACTGGTGTGTTTCTAAGTGCAATTCAAGGAGGAAGCCATTTCCTATAAGGCCCTCTGTGGCTCAGGAGCTAAGTATTTACCACCCTGCCTTTTCCAGACAGATCCTGTCCATTCAGTTTAAGCAACCAGAGAAGGTGAGGGTCCCCACCTATCTTGAGGTGGGATGGGGAGGGGGCAAAAAGTGGACATCCTCTCTGGGGGTTCCCCTCCTTTGAAACAACTTGTCCACCAAGGTAATGGTGGATTGCAATTTTGTGGCATTTTGAAAGATAGTTAAAACCTGGCTGTTTTGGGAGGCTTTCAGAGATTACGTAAGTACGATTTTTGGTGGAGAAAGAAGCATGGTTACTGCTGTGGTTAAGGATGATTGATTTATCATTGTATTATTTACCACATTGGTTTGAACACTATTCCTCTTGTACAACACTGAGAGTCTTTCTCGATTAGAGTGGTGTATACAGTAAATTTCCCCAATATTTTCAAAGGAAGATACTCATCTACAAAAGAAGAAAGTTACATCTGAAATAAACCTCAAAATCCTTCACTTCAGGTTTCAGCAACTGTTTCTCCATAAGATATGTGTCACACACATGGCTCAATTGCTGTAGATTTTTTTTTATAGTATCAAAGCCATAATAATCTTACATACTGTAGGAAAGAAAAAAATGTGTTAATGGTACTTTAAAATTAATTTCCAAGTTCTTTTATTAGAAGACGGCATTAGTCTTCATAAGCAACAGCCACTAAATTTCTGGCACTTTGTCAGATACTGAAGCGGAAAAATGAAAACAAGATGGATTTCAAAGCTGACATTAATATGCATAGAAGCTGCTCTACTAAACCTCAGGTAAATACAGTCCAAAGTTTGAATGACCTTCTGGGTCACTATCTTCCATTCTAGGCATCCACATGATTTGACTGTCTAAATCCAGTTATTCTGTAGCCAGGAGGATTTAATGAGCACCCCCTTTCTTATGAATGCTGTTGTTCTTCATGTCATCACTTTCCTAAGATAGAGAATCTTGTTTGAAAGACAGACCCATTTGTCCAATATATACTGTCCATATTCAGTTTATTCCCCCTCAGCAGTAGATATATGAGAATAATTAGCAGGAACATAATGGAATGATCACTGCATTTGCACCCTAAGTTAATTTGAGACCACTATTGTCATATCAAATCAGAAGACGTCTACTTCTTGGGAGGAGAACAATGACAAATCTCAATAAAGTAGTTAAGAGCAGAGACATCACACTGACAACAAAGTTCCGCATAGTTAAGGCAATGGTATTCCCTGTAGTAACCTATGGCTGTGAGAGCTGGACCATAAGGAAGGCTGAGCGAAGGAAGATAGATGCTTTTGAACTGTGGTGTTGGAGGAGAATTCAGAGAGTGCCTTGGACTGCAAGAAGATCAAACCAGTCCATACTCCAGGAAATCAAGCCAGACTGCTCACTTGAGGGAATGATATCAAAGGCAAAACTGAAGTACTTTGGCCACATATTGAGAAGACAGGATGCCCTGGAGAAGATGCTGATGCTAGGGAAAGTGGAAGACAAAAGGAAGAGGGGCCGACCAAGGGCAAGATGGATGGATGATATTCTGTAGGATGGGCTCAACCTTGGGGGAGCTGAGGATGGCAAGGCCAACAGGAAGCTTTGGCGTGGGCTGGTCCATGAAGTCATGAAGAGTCAGAAGTGACTGAACAAATAAACAAAACATAATTTGTCATTTAAAATCTTTAGGAAACTGTGTTGATGGTGGGATAAATGTCACTTTCTGAATAGAGATTCAGGAACTTCTGGTTCACAGGCCAAATAGAGCTTGCTGGGGCCACAGCATCTAAAAGAAGCCTTCTCCTCCTGG
This sequence comes from Charina bottae, assembly GCA_023362775.1. NCBI lineage: Eukaryota > Metazoa > Chordata > Lepidosauria > Squamata > Charinaidae > Charina > Charina bottae. The sequence continues at coordinate 3,935,954 of JALMGJ010000004.1, read as the reverse complement.
CCAGGAATAATTTTCTCAGTCCCTCTCTGTACAAAGGGAAGGTGATGTTCCTGCACTCACACAAGAGCTGGGATTTCTTAGCTTCCGTTTGAATTGAGAAAAAGAAAATCATATGCTAAGAGAAGTGTTGGCATGGACAAGTATGTATGCATATTTGTGTGTATGTATATACTCATTTTAATAGACAGTTCTTCATATTGTAAAGAAAAGGCTCTTTCAAGTTGAGATCAACTTCTGGTGACTCCTATTTTTTTTTTTTTTTTTGGTAATGGTATCAGTTCTTCTGGATGATGATGATGATGAAGATGAAGATGATGATGATGATGATGATTTTATTTCCATGTGTAGACTCTAGATCGAGGATTTCTTATCATCTCCCATCTAAATATTAACCAGTTCTGACACAGCTTAACTTTCTAGCTGCTACCTAGCTTGATCCTTTATATCATACTTCTTCAAATAGCTCATAAAAGAATCAGAGGACATTATAATTAGTCATCAAAACTTATATATGCCTCAATGTGTGTGTATGTGCATTTGAAAAGACAGAGAGAGGGAACGCAATCCAAGTAACTGCCTAAAACCACATATTATGCTTCCTCTGTGAATAACTCACTTATTCACACATTTTATTGGTATGAATCATTGATAATTACAGACATGCAAAACTAGTGTGTCATTACTAATTTTTTGTTTTTATTTCGTTTTAGGTGAGAGGCATACCCTATGATTTAGAGCTTCAGAGCTTTAATAGGCTCAGTACAGTTTATTACTGTTCCTCTCCCATTTCATTAAAATTGAGTAGATAATAGTGCAACATTCTGAGCCTACACTTGTGCCTACAATACATCAGCCTGAGAATTTCTTCATGGTATTTCATTTACTTTGAATTATTAAAACTCTATTAATTTTAATAAAGGAGGTTGTGTCTTAAGCCTCATATTTATACCAATAAAAAGTAAATAAATACCTTTGATTTTACGACTAATGGGGGGAAATTATATCTGAATTAATTGTACTCCATTAGGGTTCACTTTACATGTAATGATTTCCTGCAACAATATAACTTCTCACGCAGTTTTTGATGTTATGCAGGAAAACCACATGCACAAAAGGGAGAGTAGACACCACAGACATTCCTTGTGGCAAGTGCATCTGTTTTAATAACGTTTTGCCACAATACACATCATTCAGATGGAATGAGCCAAAAGGTAGGCATAGTTTATGTACCCTGGTGGGACTTAAAGTATTTACCACATAGTACTCAGTCTCTTAACAGTTTCCATGAATAAAATTATCTGGAATTATAAAGGTAGAAAATATATATTTAATTCATTATGTGTACACACATGTCCTTCTCTCTAGCCTCTTGATGTTTTGTAACAGGGAAAGGGGGAAAGTGAAGTATTGCTAACAAGAGAAAGGAGGAGAGGAGAGGAGAGGAGAGGAGAGGAGAGGAGAGGAGAGGAGAGGATGTTAAAGTTATTTGGTAAAGTCATTCTATGCAGAATCAAATGCATGGCATTTTCTTCACTATGAATATGGCCTGAAAGTGGAAATTTACAAGTCTCTCTGTTGCAAACACAGTAGCTCGTAAACAACAGATGTCCTTTCTATCTAGTCAAAACAAAACCTTATCAGTATTTTTCCCAGGAGAACTGAATCTCGAGGGAAAGCCAATATGCAACACCGCCACCCCATGATGGTTTATAGTAAGTACAATTGTTACCAAAATGTAAGGCCGAAAGAGGTGCCTAGCCCATATTAACCAATCAGAATTCTGAACCATGAGTATATTTCAGCTATGAACCATGGGTATTCATTCTCACTTATGTTCTTCCTATGCTTTCTCTATGTAGACTGCTATCTACATGTATTTTTGTATCTGAACTGTAACTATGCCTGGTCTTTGCACAGACCATGATGTTTTCTTTCCATTCTGGTGATGGAACTCTGCTTATGCTTTGGTTTTTCCTTTTTGCAATAATGCACCATACATCCATTATTGCCTTATGCTATCAATAAAGATATTGTTAGCCTTACAACACGTTGTTTGGATTACTTCAAGCCTGAAACCCCAAAGGCCACCATCACCTAACAGAGGAGAGGAGAGGAGAGGAGAGGAGAGGAGAGGAGAGGAGAGGAGAGGAGAGGAGAGGAGAGGAGGAAGGAATGATAATTTTTGCACAGGGATGGTTGTTCACTTGGGCAAGCCAATCTCACACTTCTGGCTGTTTTGAGCCTTGAAGCTCACCCTTCCAGCTTAAAATGAACCTCATTCAGTTATTTTATATCCTGCTTTTACTCGAGTAGTCCAATCTCACTGTTTCCTTTCTGCAAGGTGGTGATCACTGTACAGAAAACACGGGAAAGGCCAGATTTTGGATTGTTCTGGGCAGGCAGAAGCAAATTGGCCATATGGAGGCAGAGGCTTTTGGGGATTGTAGTTCACCAATATCTGGAAAGTAATAGGCCACCTCCCCTGGTGCATAACCTGTGCTGATCTTCAGCTCATCGCATGAAGGATGTGAAGTGTGACCCTCCATTCTTCTTTATAGCTGTCATTCTCAGCAACCTCAGTGCAAGAGCTTGTGCTGAGACCGAGAAACAAAAAGGAGTATCTCAAACATACAATCAGCAGAAGGGATATCCCATTGTGGGCTTATAAAATAAATGGACTCTGAGTCCATCATGCAGACATTCTGGAAGAAAGGAAATTCAAAAGAATCAAAGAGATCCCACCTTATAGAACTCACTAATAAAGGAAGGTTCCTATCTCAGTTCTCAACATTCTGAACTCCAACATCTTGGCATTAAAGCTTTTTAATAAAAGGCTGTGGGAGCCTTGCTTTCTTGATTGTGCTTTCCAGCTAAGGGGCAGTACAGCCAGAAGCCTAACCAGCATTTTAAACTCTGTCAATCTCTCGTCACACAAGACTTAGTGAGAATGCCTTGGGTGGGGAGTCCAACCTGCCAGCTGTTTACAAGATTGCTTCTACTGCCAACTAAGTCCACCAGGGCCAAAGACAGGAGAGGAACTCATCAATTGAGGAAGAGTCCCTCTAGTAGCCATGCCTGGGAAGTCTGCAAGTAATACAGCTGTGTGTGCAGTTTTCCCCTGTCAAATTTAATCTATGCCATCAATTACTTTGCCTTATACTTGTTTAGGTTATTAAAGTTCAGCTTGTAATCTATCAAACATAGTCCACAGGCCAAGGTTTCTGGCTAGTTAGGTGCGTGACAACCCTTGCCTTTGTTTTCCCAGACAGGCAGGGAAGTTGCAAGTACTGGAATAAAAAGGCCTGCTGACAAGGGGACAAGGCTCTTAGACGGCATTCAGGTCACTGAAGACCTACAACTATTTAAAGCACTTACAAGACTCCTGCTGCCTAGGGTAATACAAATCAAGTCTAACTGTGCAGCTTCCACAGAACAAGAACAAAAAGGGCACTCAGGGCAACCCCATCAACTTCATCACAAGTGGGCAGCTTGTCAATAGGCTACACATCAAACACAAGGCCTATCAGTGGCCTGATCTTGACATACAGCTGGGAAGACAATTGGGGGGAAATGCCCATTTTACAGGTGGGCATCATTGGCTGCAAGGACAACAAAGGGCAAAGAACTCAACCATAAGACAGTTAATTCACATGTATATTGTTGTTGTTGTTGTTGTTGAGAAAACTGTGTATGCCTACTATACTCATGATGATGATGATGATGATGATGATGATGATGATGATGATGAGTATTAGATTTGTAACCCAGCTTTTCTCCAAGAACATGAAGTGGCATAGATAGGACCCTCTCTTAGCATCCTATCCCCTAAACGTGGAGGAAAAGTTGGGCTGAGAGATACCATCTGGCCCCAGATCATCTACTGAGCTTCCATGTCAATGGGGAACCATGTGATTCATTTAACGACTATGTGGTTCGCTTAATGCCCACAGTGATTCGCTTAACAGCCAGTGCAAAAAAGGTCATAAAATCAGGTCAGATTCGCTTAATGAACACTTCACCTAGCAACCAAAATTCTGGTCCCAATTGTGGTTGTTAAGCAAGGACTGTCAAAGTACATTGTTTTGTAATATTCGTGTTTGAGTCTGTCAAAGGTATCTGAAGCTTTACTGACTGAAGGTAAGATATTAATATATTCTTGAATGGCATAGTCCCAAGTGATATTATATGTGCAAAAGCAGGGACTGTCAATGGGAAAAGGGTTGTCTCAGTTGTCTAGAAATCCTTCACTCAACTGACATCAGTCCATAAGTTCCATCCATTCATTTATTTATCTTATTGAATGCATGATGAGAAATGGAACCAAAAAGAACATAATAATCTCTAGGGCAAAACTTTTGGTTGAAAAAGAGAAGTGGGAATGTCTATGGACTCTGCCAGTCAACATATTCTGGTGTGCATTGACCATGGTTTGTAGCTGGTCATGATTACATCCAACTGGATGTAGGTAGGGGATTAATCTAATCATGACATTTTTTTCCAAACAGCTTATCGGCAATGATTGCTGCACTGTTTCAGCCTGGATTCTCTTCTTAGTGACATCATCTCATCTTTTTTCAGCATTTTTTTCTTTTCTCAGTGCAGAACCTGAATGAGGACTAAAACAGCTGGGTTAGATGCCAACCTTTGCCATCCTGGTACTCCTAGTTAATATAAATTTTGCATGATGACTGTCTGTACATGGATGTATTCTTGTTTTAAATATGCATCAGTTATTTGGGGGAAATGGTAACCCAACACCCATTTTCTTTCCATAACAGAAGCACATTCTTTGCCCATATGTTGCTTTGCATACATCTACCTTTCGTCTGTCTCATGGCAAACATAAAATGGTTGAATTCACTATCAATTACAGGTTGGAACAAGTTTGATTTCAATTATAACAGGAGAGCAAAAAACAGCTGGGAAATCCCCCAGGGAAAATGCAGGAACCAAGGGGGTGAATGGTTCATTAAACACGACTAATTAGGGACAGAGGAACTTAAGATATAAAACACATCTCGTTGCTCTGCTTGCTTCACTGAGATGGTTTCAGAACAACACCTAGTTGGACTGAAGCTACTTGAATTTTGATATAATTGCTACATCATTCGTAGCTGTAACAATTGGCCTAACTTTTAAAAAGTGCCAAAAGAAAGCAACTGCTACCACCACCACAAGCAAATTCGTGAACTCCATTTGAAGCTCTGCTTGGCCCTCACATTTTTTGATTTTAATTATTTAATGGTGATCGCGATTTTTAATGGCTACATGTTCTCGCTGTTTCCTTTTTTATGAGTTCACAGACATGCCTTAAGGATACAGATACTCCCCCCACCTCAACAAATAAAATGACTCCTTAGCACTGCTTTCTGCCTTAATTATTTTGGGAAACATGTCATACCCTCATTCGGTATTTCTGGAAACATTTGGAAATATTTCCCCATATGAGGCTGTCAGGCATGAACCAGGACGTTCAGGTCTCAGGTGGAAGCTTTGTCTAATGAGTTATTGTGTTTGTGTATCCTCAGGTCATTATGATTAGTGGACATATAAAGCCTCAGGCCTTCCTTTTATATATCAGCAGGGGCAGGCAACCTGGAGAACATCTAAGTATAGCCAGGAGACCTATACCATCCTTCAGATCCCTCCACCTTCTAGATCAAACCACTGACTCAGGGTGATCCTAACCATTTAAACTGAAATTTAGCATGGTGACACCACAGGAAGAGATGTGTCCTACCTTCAGATGGTTAGAAATTAATTAGAAACAAACTTCAACAGGCACACTGCCTATTTAAACCAGCCATTTAGGTTCTGAATAGTCTCACTAGCGATTGCAGAGAGATTCTTTATGTTTTTTTTCCCATCTCAAAACACCTGAAAAAAATGTATTTCAGTATAGTATCATGTGGGTTACTGACTTGTCACTGATTTATTCTGTTTTGTGTTAGAAGAATAAAGTCTCTGAATGCTGGTGGCTTCATGGATACATTGCCATTGCTATTTCCTGGGATTTTTAAAAACTATTTGACTTTTTTGACCATGTCTTGTGTTCTTGTATAAGGTCTCATAGGTCTAGGAATGAAACTGTCAAAATCTTATGAGATTTAGAAATCTGAAGAGATTTTGACACCTGATAAGTTCCCAGTCACTAATTGTACTTGCATTTCACTCAATCCTCCTCTTCTCCCAATGAGATGCACAGTTATAAAAAGAGAGGATATCTAAATACTTTCATACATAATATGTGTGTGTGCACAAATCGAAGCATTCCTATTTTTCAGAGTCCCAAACAAAATATTTTCTTCTATTACAATGTAATGTTAGATATTCTATTAATCGAGATTTATTGCCACATTGTTAGTCACTTCCTTGGACAGATATATTCCAGAAAGAAGTTTATTTTAAATCTACTAAGAGAGTATCAAAGAAAAGATTTTGTAGAGGGCAGAGGGGATGGCCTCGAGGGACGAGGAGAAGAGCTGTTACCAAGAAAATGGGCAGATAAAAGAGGCTGAATCTGCAGCAGGAATGTAATGAGTAAATGTATTGGACAAGTAGTTCTCATGAGGATGAAAGGAGGGAGGGGGAAGTACATTCAGACTTGCAAGATTCTGTTACTATATCTTTACAATTCATTGTGCATAACAAACACTCTCTTCCAACAACCTAAAAGACGACTTTATACGTGGACTTCACCAGATGGTCGACACCAAAATCAGATTGACTGCATCCTTTGTAGCCAAAGGTGGTGGACATCTATACAGTCGGTAAAAGCAAGACCTGGAGCTGACTGTAGTTCAGGTCACGAACTTCTTATTGCACAATTTAGAATCAGACTAAAGAGAATAGGGAAGACCCACAGATCAGTTAGATATGAGCTCACTAATATTCCTAAGGAATATGCAGTGGAGGTGAAGAATAGATTTAAGGGACTAGATTTAGTAGATAGGGTCCCGGAAGAACTATGGACAGAAGTTCGCAACATTGTTCAGGAGGCAGCAACAAAAAATGTCCCAAAGAAAAAGAAAATGAAGAAGGCAAGATGGCTGTCTGCTGAGACACTGGAAGTAGCCCAAGAAAGAAGGAAAGAAAAAGGCAACAGTGATAGGGGGAGATATGCCCAATTAAATGCAAAATTCCAGAGGTTAGCCAGAAGAGATAAGGAATTATTTTAAACAAGCAATGTGCGGAAGTGGAAGACGAAAATAGAATAGGAAGGACAAGAGACCTCTTCCAGAAAATTAGAAACATCAGAGGTAAATTCCAGGCAAAAATGGGTATGATCAAAAACAAAGATGGCAAGGACCTAACAGAAGCAGAAGAGATCAAGAAAATGTGGCAAGAATATATGGAAGATTTGTACAGGAAGGATAATAATATTGGAGATAGCTTTGACGGTGTGGTCAGTGAGTTAGAGCCAGAAATCCTGAAGAGTGAGGTTGAATGGGCCTTAAGAAGCATTGCTAATAACAAGGCAGCAGGAGACGACGGTATCCCAGCTGAACTGTTTAAAATCTTGCAAGATGATGCTGTCAAGGTGATGTATGCCATATGCCAGCAAATTTGGAAAACACAAGAATGGCCATCAGATTGGAAAAAATCAATTTATATCCCCATACCAAAAAAGGGAAGCACTAAAGAATGTTCAAACTATCGAACAGTGGCACTTATTTCACATGCCAGTAAGGTAATGCTCAAGATCTTGCAAGGTAGACTCCAGCAATTCATGGAGCAAGAATTGCCAGAAGTAGAAGCTGGGTTTAGAAAAGGCAGAGGAACTAGAGACCAAATTGCCAATATCCGCTGGATAATGGAGAAAGCCAGGGAGTTTCAGAAAAACATCTATTTTTGTTTTATTGACTATTCTAAAGCCTTTGACTGTGTGGATCATAACAAATTGTGGCAAGTTCTTGGTGGTATGGAGATACCAAATCATCTTGTCTGCCTCCTGAGGAATCTGTATAACGACCAAGTAGCAACGGTAAGAACAGATCATGGAACAATGGACTGGTTTAAGATTGGGAAAGGAGTACGGCAGGGCTGTATACTCTCACCCTACCTATTCAACCTGTACGCAGAACACATCATGCGACATGCTGGACTTGATGAATCCAAGGCTGGAGTTAAAATCGCTGGAAGAAACATTAACAATCTCAGATATGCAGATGATACCACTTTGATGGCTGAAAGCGAGGAGGAGCTGAGGAGCCTTATGATGAAGGTGAAAGAAGAAAGTGCAAAAGCTGGGTTGCAGTTAAACCTCAGAAAACCAAGATTATGGCAACCAGCTTGATAACTGGCAAATAGAGGGAGAAAACGTGGAGGCAGTGACAGACTTTGTATTTCTAGGCGCAAAGATTACTGCAGATGCTGACTGCAGTCAGGAAATCAGAAAACGTCTACTTCTTGGGAGGAGAGCAATGAAAAATCTCAATAAAATAGTTAAGAGCAGAGACATCACACTGACAACGAAGATCCGCATAGTCAAAGCAATGGTATTCCCCGTAGTAACCTATGGCTGCGAGAGCTGGACCACAAGGAAGGCTGAGCGAAGGAAGATAGATGCTTTTGAACTGTGCTGTTGGAGGAAAATTCTGAGAGTTTCTTGGACTGCAAGAAGATCAAACCAGTCCATACTCCAGGAATAAAGCCAGACTGCTCACTTGAGGGAATGATATTAAAGGCAAAACTGAAGTACTTTGGCCACATAATGAGAAGACAGGATACCCTGGAGAAGAAGCTGATGCTAGGGAAAGTGGAAGGCAAAAGGAAGAGGGGCCGACCAAGGGCAAGATGGATGGATGACATTCTGGAGGTGACAGACTCGACGTTGGGGGAGCTGGGGTTGGCGACGGCCAACAGGAATCTCTGGCATGGGCTGGTCCATGAAGTCACAAAGAGTCAGAAGTGACTGAACTAATAAACAACAAACAACAAGTTTTACAATAAAAGTAGTACTGACCTACATAGCATTGGGTTCCTCATCTGATCTACCTTGAAGGGCTGACAGATTTTAAGGAAATAAACAATTGAGGGAAATAACTTATGTATTGCTGAAAGCTTTGTGCAGTAACGGGCAAAAGCCCATTTTCCATCATGGAAAATGTTGGTCTGATCAACATGATCCTGTGAGAATATACAGAAATCATCTCTATCAAAATCTATATAAACCTAATGCCATTACAGTCACACTTCAGTTAACTCCTACACAGAGAGTTCATCCTCAGGCTCAGAAACTTGCACATTAATCATTTATGGTCCAAGATGCAATGTCTTTCTGACGATAACATTACAATTGTGAAACAATCAATTACCTTGTTTTAAGAAAGAACTTTTACAAATATTCACTGCCCAATTAAGTTTGTTATTAAGCTATTATAAATCAACTCTGACCATGTAAAGCAGATCTTTACAATAAGCTGTGATTACTTTTCATGTCTTGCCACTTAGTGTTAAACCTGAATAGTTATGAATGGCTGAAATTACTATTTGAAAAATCTAAACGTTATTCAAGGCTTTCCCCATATTGTTTATACATCTTGACTATACATTCTATATATCTAGGAAATAGTTCCCTTTCTTCAAAATATGTGGTACATAGTACCCAAGGCAAACAATGTTAACCTGGCAACAAAGGCAAAAACTTGCAGAACAGCGCCTCAAAGTTCTGGTAGTAAAACGATAAGAAAAAAAAATTAAGATCACTAATTTTTCACCAATGTTGCTTTTTTGAGATAGCTTCCTCAGTTTGCCTGATGATAAAGCTGACTTTTTTCACAGCTATTAATGTAAACCAACTTGAAATGATTGCATCCATCCAAGGTAACTCCTGCTCACTCTGGGACCTTTAAAGGTAAAGGTTTCCCCTGCACAGTCATGTCCGACTCTAGGGGCCGGTGTTCATCTCTGTTTTTTAGCCGAAGAGCCAGCGTTGTCCGAAGATGCTTCCACAGTCATGTGGCCGGCATGACCCGCACGGAATGCTGTTATCTAGCCACCGAAGTGGTACCTATTCATGTACTTGCATTTGCATGCTTCCGAATTGCTAGGTTGGCAAGAGTTGGGGCGAGTGTGGGAGCTCACTCCGTCACGCGGGGCTAGGGATTCGAACCTCCGAACTTGCGATCTTCCGATCGACAAGCCTGGCATCTTACCCACTGAGCCACCACGCCTGGGACCTTTACTTTACTTCAAAGTAGTCATAAGGCACAGGGTAAAGAGCCTCATGGCTGCCAAATATTTTGGACTCCTACACCCATGAGGCTAGGTTAGCATGACCAAAAGGACTGTGCATTCCTCATCAAAAGCACATTGAGAAAACATATATGTCTACATTAAGGTATATATTGCAGAGAGTAAGGAAGATGAACTTAACAGAGATATGCAGGCTTCATTACCTATGCAAAAGGGACTAACCATTTTTTTAATGTTCAACATCAAGATAATGTTCAGAAGGTGTTCAGGCAGATGCCTTCTTTATACTCCTAATTCACTGGAGTATAAGAAGGAGTAGAAGGCACACAACAATCAGACTTGCAAGGATCTGTTATTATGGCCAATCTCAATAAAAGTAGCTTTAGCCTTCCTGTGGAGTTGATATCCTGGTCTGGTCTACCTAGAGAGGTTGACATCTGAGTATCAGTGCAAACTAGTTTGGAGACTGAACTATCTTCAGTTAGAAACATGAAGCAATAGGACATTTGAAATTGATGAGGAAAACCATATTAGCAGCAGCTCTTCAGATTCAGATTTGCTTCCAATTCTGTGGGGCCACAAAATTCATGTATGAGCTCCCCACCACAAAAAAAAATGGAAGCCAGCTACCAATTAAACATATTTGCGAGAAAGGGAACTATTAATGGCTTGCCAAGGAAGCCTACTTGTTTAATGCATTCCAAATAATTTGCATTGTCTCTGTGATTTGTACAAGAACTCAATTAGCCAGAATGGCATTATTATCCCCATCGGAAAAGTGGGGGAACAGGATTAGATTAACTGACAAGGACATCTAGTGGATTAATGGCTCCAGGTGAGACCTAAATTGAATAACATTGGGTGAAATGGAATTCGCCGGTCCTATTTTTAGGCACCACACTGTATTATGTATAAGGGACTTAGAAATAAACATCTTAAATAACCATGACCTAGCCCCAGGTGCAAGGTCACACAGCCACCCTAGAAATATATTTAAGGATTCCCTTACAAACTTTGCTCAGACTGAAGAAGCTTCTTGGATAAGGAGCGAAACGTTTCCACTGAGAAAATAGAAATCCAGTTGACATGATTCAAGCTACAGACAATTCCACCTGGATGACTGAGAACCTTCATCGACACACTGTAATATTTCTCCATAGTTCTAAAGCAAATTGGGGTTGGTTGGATTTGGCTGAAACGATTGCATGAACCTTGCCCATGACTACATAGCTTAGCATTCCATGCAGACCCAAATTATTGGGATTCATTTAATAGCCATGGTTAACAAATACTGGCTTAGTGTTGATATGTAAACTCAGTGGAATTGTCTCTGTATTGACAAACGAAAACAAACAAACAAAAGCATATTTGTAGGTATCCTACAGAGTAAGGAGGGCTTTTCTAACCTGACAGCCTCCAAACATACTGGACTACAACTTCCATCATTCCCACTATACTGCACTTCTCAGAATGGTGGCCTGGCTTCTTCTTTTTTCACCTGCCACAATCCACCCCCTTTATATTCTTGCCAAATTTGAAAGGGTGTGCATCTTTTATTGATAATAAGAGTATAGACATAATGTCTGTGTGACACCTTTGTCCAGTGAAAAGCAATCAGTATTCTTGACCATTTTCAATCATTATTTGATCAGTAAAGGTAGAAATATCAGAAATTTTATGTCAAACCGTACTGTCGGCTTCTGTGAACAGACACACAAGGGTTCTAGTGTTCTTCCACTGGATATCACACATCTTGTATTGTAGATGCTTTGTTTTTATTGAAATGCTGGTCTTGAAAGGAGCCTCTGACTATTTATATTCACTGACAATATTCTCCTCTGATATCAAGTCTGAAGTTAGCAACTACATTGGAACAATTCCTTTGTTTGCCAACTTGTCTCTTCTTTCAAAGACAAACAGCCCTCAAAACAACAGAAAGCTAGTATCTGATTCTTCAGTACTTTGGAATCAAACCCCACAGGGCATTAGCAACTGCATTTTAACACAAATGAGTAAGTTAGCCCATAAACTCTACCCTCTTAAAGAGATTTCCATACTGTAATAACTTTACAAAAAACAAGATGGCAATCCAACAATGGGGAAAGTATCTGCTCCACACCCACCCCGCATCCCTATAACCACAGTTAAGCATATATAATGAAGCCAAGTTTTAAAACTGGGTATTCTGCAAATTCTGTTTTGAATTTTATTAAGATAAAACACGGACAACATTGCTTTCCTTGATTGCTTTTTGCTTTTTCAGTAGCATGTTGGTCCAGTAGTGAATACAATTATTATGTACATCCCAACAACTCATAAATTTTATGTGATTGACCATTGTCAAATTTGGCCTAAGTACAAGATGGCTCTGGATGGGAGACTGTAGATTGAGAATTAAAAAATAAAATACTCTATCAATCTATTTGTCTATCTTGGAAGAAGGCAATAGCAAACCACTTTCTATTACTGTCTCCCACCCTCCCAAAAACCTGTGTGTGGAACATAACACACTAAAAGAAATCATCATTTTGTTGCTTCTGACATTTATGCTTAACCCATAAGGTACAGTTAAAGCTTACCATGGTGAAAGATCTCTTAATTCTTAAAGCTAAATCATAGAATTTTGTGTGGCCTCAATAAAAGCATCCTTGGTAAACTTTAGCGCAAAGAGAGCAAGTTTGGTCTAGGGGTTAAGGTGCTGGGCTAGAAACCAGGAGTCTCTGAGTTCTAGTCCCGCCTTAGGCATGAAAGCCGGCTGGGTGACCTTGGGCTGTCACTCTCTCTCAGCCCTTGGAAGGAGCCAATGGCAAACCAGGAGCCTGAGAATTCTAGTCCCGCCTTGGTTATGAAAGACGGCTGGGTGACCTTGGCCAGTCACACTCTCTCAGCCCAACTCACCTCACAGGGTGGTTGTTGTGGGAAAAATAGGAGGAGGAAGGAGTATTAGGTATGTTCGCTGCCTTGAGTTATTTATAAAAATAATAAAGGTGGGATAAGAATTAAATAAATAAATAAATAAATAAATAAATAAAATAAAATAAAATAAAAACAAAGAACAATTTTTTAAAAAGACACAAAAACAGCAGAAGACAGAAGCACAACAATGGCAAAGAAAATAAACCCAGAAGGGAACAAAAAGGAACAAAAAATGGTATGTTCTTGGGCATTTGTGTGGTCTTGCCATATGCACAGCAGACCATTGTTGAGAATGATTCAAGGCCCTATAGGAAGTTTCTTAGCATACTGTAACTGGAGTCCACAATCCAAGCATCTTTCTTTCTAGTGAAAAGTTATGTGCATGATATGGAAAGATTTAAGGCTTGGTTATCTGTAAATATAAAACTCAAACACTATATGTACTTGCTGTCATTACTACATGACCAACATCACAGGCATCCTTAACAAAATAAGCTTAGACTCTCAAGATTAAGTACAGTTCTGCACCATGCTCAAGGTCTGAAATACAAGCAAGTGGAAATATTAAATCTAAATGGCCAACTCTACAAGATGAGCAAAGTTGAGAGTGATCTCATCATTGTTCATCTAACTGAGTTAAATACTGATTTCTTTAGAGGTGGTTTTTTTTTTTTTTTTGTTATTGTTGGATTTAATTCTCACTTTTCTTCCAGGAGTGAAAAATGGCTTATATAGGGTTTTTTCTTCATCTTATCCCACAACATAACAACAACTCTGTGGTGCGGGTTGAATGGAGAGAGCATTTGGCCCAAAGTCACAGAAGGACTTTCGATGAATGAAATGGACATTAACCAGGGTCTCTCAGAACCACCAAACCACGCTTGTTCTCAAGTATTGCTGAAACTATTCCAAAGATGAACAAAATGGCCAAACTTCTGTTTTGATCATTTTTTTCACATGTTGTTTACACCTCTGGCATTCTACACTTTTGAATCACAGAACACAGATAATGGGTTTCCTGCACACAGTGTTTTTGGTTTTTGCTCTGTTTTCCCACTATGGGCAACAAGAAACTGATAACAATCAACAAGAAAATCCTTGAAAAAGAAACAGACATCATTATTAAAGGATACTGTGTTGAAGTGATGGTTGCAAAAGTTTAGCAAGTGAGGGTAAAGGTATATGCAAAATCCAGCCATGGTACACTGCTGATTTTAGTGCAACTCCCCCCCCCCCCCATAAAACTCCTCAATGCTTTATCCTAATTAATATCACCCCTCTTCAGTCCCGGAGGCAGCTCTTCAGTTTCATTCCTAGGAAAAGTCCTGCCATTCCTGATAATTGGATTATCATACGTGTAAAATCCTTTAAGAGACATGGTAACCACTCAACACCCATCTGTTGAATTCTAGCAACCTGATAAAGAGACAAACACATCACTTCCTGTAGGAGTTGTTCCATTCCCATCAGTCTAAAAGTCAACATAATTTAAGCTATTATAAAGCCGGTTACCTAAAGAAAGAGCTCGGCTTGCTAATCTTTCTCTCCTCCTCTGCTTATGTTTCTGCCTCCTGCGCTGACATCAGCAAAACGTTTCAGTGGAAATACAACGGGCCAATTCATGTAATCTCACATTCCCCATCTCAAAACACAGGGGGCTTTGTAAGAGTTCCTCAGTAGAATAACACTTGGAAAAGAAAGTGGGAAGGCGAGAGTGAGGAAAGACATTAACAAATCTGCAGGTTGGGTGATATATTGTATTCTAGGAGCAGGTGAGATAAGAATGATTGCTCTCTTCTCCAATAAAATAAAAGCAGATTGAACTTCTGACCTGCACACGGTAATGGAAATAGTCTACTCAGTCCTGGGGAACTGCAAAAGGAAGGTCAGTCTAGAGCCCCTATTGTAACTGAGGGGATTTTTTTTCCCCTTAAACTTGTTTTCAGCTGACTAATGCAATGTATCAGAAACCTTTTCTGTGCATTTTACGACTATCCTTCCACAGAAATGAAAGGCCTTTTCTTGTCATTCTGCAATGGAGGGGTAGAAATATAACAAATCATAAGGATAGGCTGTACACGTTCACAGGAGGGACGAGAAGGTGACCTTCTCCTTGGTTGGCATTGGATTGATGTTCTCCAGTGCGGTGCTTTCTTTATTAGAGCATGTCCCTTGAAATAGAATGTGTGAATAAGACAATATGGTATGCTTGCAGATACTTGCATTATACAGGTAGACTGTCAAGTGGATCCTTGGTTCCTTCTACATGGACTGACGGATAATAGCCTTTTGAAGATTCACAAGTATCTCGGATAATCAACCCATAAGGGGTTGAGTGATATTCTACCTGCTGTCCTTACTTCCAGGCTTCACAGCTTCATCTAGTCTTCTGAAACTCATGCTGAAACTCACACAGGATATATAATTCAAAGCTCTACAAAAGATCTTGAAAATGCAGGAAAGTCAGCCGAGCTTGGGAACATAATCCTGCTGCTCTAAACTGACAATTCAACATATTATAGCATGATACAACAGTGTAAAAAGGCAGGGGGCTGAATTGTTCTTGGAAATTTTGTAAAGCCTGTCTTTTATCTATAACTGTCGCGTCATTTTGTACATTCTACAGAAGCCCTTCCAGGTATTAAGAAGAAGAAAAAAAGAACTCTTTGAGGGGATAAAGGGAGACCTACTGCGGTGGTGCCCACACCAGCTTCCCTGAATGATACGGAAAGTCTTGTCAGGGTGACTTGTAACTTTATCTTTTTAAATATGGTTATGCCTGTTGGAATTCATCTTTGCAAGCCCTGACTCTGTGCACCTGTGAACCCACTGAAGATCGAGACAATGGACGTACAGACAGCAGAGGGACCCTACACTTCATTTTCTTGTCTTGTTTCAAAAACTTACTTTGCGTGTCTCTAAATAGCATGTTTATTATTGTGTATGTGTGTGCCTTCAAGTCAGTGTTGACTCCTGGTG
The DNA here is from genome assembly GCA_023362775.1 of Charina bottae. Classification (NCBI taxonomy): domain Eukaryota; kingdom Metazoa; phylum Chordata; class Lepidosauria; order Squamata; family Charinaidae; genus Charina; species Charina bottae. Next base: position 3,919,862 of record JALMGJ010000004.1, on the reverse strand, counting down.
AATGCCTGGACTAGTCGCTGAAGTTTCCTTAGCAAGATTTCAGAAGTGGTTTGCCATTGCCTGCTATCTAGGGCAGAGAGAGAGTGACTGGCCCAAGGTCACCCAGCTGGCTTTGTGCCTAAGGTGGGACTAGAACTCATGGTCTCCTGGTGTCTAGCCTGATGCCTTAACCATTACACCAAACTGGCTCTCTGTCATTTTTCTTATTGGTTAGATCAATATTCCCAGGATTTTCTTCACTTCCTTCCCCTCTCTGTCCAGGCACTTCTCTTTCCATAATGACAGGCAGGCTTAGATAACTCAAATTTTCCTATCAGCAAATTATTTCCTAAGTAAAGCTAGTTGTTGTACTGTTGCTGTTGTTATTTAATTCAGGCGCCAGCTCCAAGAATACTTCCCTATAAAAAGTTACACTCCTAAATTTAGTGTTTCTCACTTCACCCATTCCTTCCACTTTATGAAACTATCTGCTACTGTATACCTAACAACCCCTTCATTTCAGATTTCCCATCCGCATGGAGGAGGCCAAAATGGGTGTCCTTTTTCTCCCATGCATTTTTCCCCTTAATAACAGAATAGGGGTAGATTTAAATCTGGTTTTTCTATCAACTTAAATGCCCAAGAATAATAAGAATCATCTGGATCAGACCAAGGGCTCAGCTGGTCTGCAGTCTATTCCCACAGTAGCCCACCAGAGAGCAATGGTAAGCCCATCAACAGAAGAGTGGCACCCTTACATTATTAGACACTATTAAAGTCAACTTTGAGTCATACTCTACTCCTGGAGATCGCATGTATAATCTGTGCAGTGTCTTGGCATCACTATGGAAGTGGTTTGTCATTGTCTTCTTCTGGGTTATTATTCAACTTCCCAGTCTTGCCTAAGCTCAGGACTTCCTACATGGACTCCCATCCCATGGCCAACTTTTGAAATCAATCATGATCAGCTAATCAGCTCTACACACACCAAAGGGATAACTGCCAAAATGGTACTGCATGAAAAGGCTCATGTTGAATTTTGCCATGGCATTGCATTTATCTCTTTTTTGTGATGGCTGGATCTATTTAGTCCTTTCCATATCTGATTAGCCTGAAGATTTATTTATTTTTAAAATCTTATTTAAAGATTTAAATATGTATTTTAATGTATTTCTAAATGCATTTTTCATCAAACAGTATAGTTGTATCCCTGATAGTTTTTCCCCATTTAGCTGAGAACTGTGTATCCAATAGATACCTAAATTCCAATCATGCATTAGCCAAGAAAATGCACAAAAATCAAATCCCACAAACATCCCTATTTATCATCATTGCCTGCAAATTAAGAGTCTGCATTTGCACCAGTGTTTATCAAGCACTGCCAGCAGCCAATGTCATCCTGTCACTGAAACTAAATCCTGAAGCGCATGGAAATGCACACAAAATTGGAAACTAATTTGAAGTTATTATTTCCCCTGAAGATAATCAAAAGATATTCAGACTGAAAATTTCTAAGCAATAAGCTCTCCAAAAGGAGTAATCTCTTATCATATAATTCCAAGCTACAAAATAGCCGTCTTTGTGTAAGAGTTAAGTTGAAGCTATCTATGCAGACATTGCTTTTCCATATCCTATACAGTTGAGATTTAGCAGGAATTAGATGTTTCTGCGGGAAACGGGTCAAAAAAATCAATATAGAGACACATGTAAAAAGAAGAGAATGACCAGCAGCAAGGGAGATGGACTCAATCTCATTGGTGATGGGTGCACCATTGGAAGACCTGAAGGACCAGGCTGGAGTCAGATCGTCATGGAGAAAATCCATCTATGTGGTCACTAAGAGCCGACACTGACTTGATGGCACAAAATCAATCATCAACACACACAGACATTTAAGAACCCAAATTTTATTTCTAAAAGTTATCAGGGATAATAATAATAATAATAATAATAATAATAATAACAACAACAACAACAACAACAAGAACAACAACAACAATTATTTTGTGTGCCTTACTGCATATACATACACATGTATACGTGTGAGTGTATGGGCATACTCTTAATTTAGTAAAAAGCCTCAGAGATGTTTTTGCCATTGTTTTCTATTTCTGTCTGGCCACCTGCTGTTGCTAGTTTGTACTCATAATATTGTTGCTGTCTGTCATTTTCACACACACACCCTCCCTTGGCTTGTTTAAAGACTCCAAATGGCATTATAAATGAAACAGTCACCACTTTCTTAAGCTCCAGCTTTTTCTAGCATGTAAAAAGTCCAAAAAAATCATTAGAATACTTGATAGTATTGAATTTTAAACTATAGCATGTGTTTGCACACACACAGACACCTATGAAAAATAATGGAATTTTTCAGTGCATGCTTACACACCCCATGGCATGTCTCCTCCCAGGCTGTACAGCAGCAATCAACTACCTACAAAATATAGGGTTTGGTCTACAATTTTCAATACATTTTCAAGTGTTTCAAATGGTATTTGCATTTTATTGAACAAGTCAAAAATGTGATTTGCCACAAACCAGCTAAGGCAATCCCAGACTTCCAGAATTCCACAGCACTGCACCTCCCGTTCTCATCACTGAGAACAATGCAACTGACATCTTGCTTTTTCTAGAATCATCAGCCACACTCTAGCAGGTGTGCATCTTTTCGGTTTCCAGTGATTAGCTCCTAACTAGGTTTAAGGATCCATATAAGGATCCCTTGCATCCATAATCACAGAAATTTAGCCATCAGGATTGCCAATTTGTTATCTCTCACTAGCAAAGTGGTCCTTTTAAAAGTGAAGCAATGGATTTATATTTTAAAAAAAATCTGTTGGTATTCAGGGAGGGAGGGAGGGAGGGAGGGAGGGAGGGAGGGAGGGAGGAAGGAAGGAAGGAAGGAAGGAAGGAAGGAAGGAAGGAAGGAAGGAAACAGTAGCAGGTTTCACTTCCAAACCCAGAGAAAATACAGAACTCCTATCACCACCAGTAACACAGGGTGGGGAGGGGAGCTTTCTTCAAAGAACTCAGAGAAATCTTCCTCTTCCAAAGGAACATAAAAAGAGAATCCCACCATGCAGAGTCCTGCAGTGCTTAGACAATACTCTGAATATGAAAATGAATGAATGAATGAGAGAAAGAAAGAAAGAAAGAAAGAAAGAAAGAAAGAAAGAAAGAAAGAAAGAAAGAAAGAGAAAGAAAGAAAGAAAGAAAGAAAGAAAGAAAGAAAGAAAGAAAGAAAGAAAGAAAGAAAGAAAGAAAGAAAGAAAGAGCAAAGCTTTTGCTATGGCTCTGAAAGAACTGATGATCCAACAATTTAGCTAACTGCATGATTGAACAATTCATTTGCATCACATTAGCACAGAAACTCTATTCTCTCCATGCAACATGAAATGGGGGTTGGGGCAGAATGGAAATCTGTCCTTCATGACCAACAAGCAGTGAAAGAATTGTCTTCATCTACAGAAAAGCAAATAAAATTATAAATATGAAGCAAATATTTGTCACATAATTATAAATAGAAAAATAGGAAGGAATTGATAAAAACTGGATTGCAGTCCCCACATGACTCTGGAACAACATCCTATCCCTTGTTTCACTCACACACACTTTTTAAGTGCCAGTCACCAATGAAAGAATGTTTTGTTGCAGTCTTAAGACCATTATACAAACTAAAAATATTCTTGGAATCACTATCAACATATGGCCTCTTTGTGGTGTTAGTATAATCCAGGGTAGTTTAGGAAGAGTGGAAATGAAAACCCCAGCACAGGCCTTGCATCATCTTTTAGAGGGCAACTGTTAGGAGAAAATAGCCTTATCTATCCTACCAAGCTTACCACATGAATGAGAATCCTGGAAAAATAGGGTCATCTCCATCCTATGGAGAGCATCAAAAAATAGAGGGCATTCTTTATAATATATTGCTCTCACTGGTGAAAAGAAAGAGAAGATGGGTAGCAAGGATGTTCAGTCCCAGTTCCCCTAAAAATCCATATGATGACACTGGTGTGTGTGTGTCTGTTTTTATGGGTGGGTGGGTGGGTGGGTGGGTGGATGGATGGATGGATGGATGGAAAGAATACTAGTCTAAGACTGCAGCAAAGCATACATTCATTGGTTATGGGTACTTAGAAAGTGTGGTGGGTGGTGGTGGTAGGGAAACAAGTAGATATTAAAATGAATGTGGATTGATTACAAAAGTGAATAACCAGCAAGAAAGAAGTATGGTGAACTGGTTTGGTCACATCTAGAGAATAAATAAGGATCAACTGCAAAAGAAATATCTGAAAGAAGAGTGAAAGGGTAAACAGAAGAAAACAACCAAGAAAGGTGTTAGATGGAGTAGAGGAGTCCTCAAAGAAAGAGGGACAAGAAGTTTAAAGAACAAAAGGCAATATATGATGTGGTTAATCTCCTGCCTTTAATTTCTTCAGCTGTTTCTTATTTTCTTTTTCTCTCTACAGAAAATTGTTTGTCCAAAAAGGAAAAACGCAACGCGCATGCCTAAGTTACAGCCTAAAATTCATGGTGGAATTGTCCAAGAGGACAGGGGAGTCTGCAGGATATGGTAAAAAAAAAAATCCAGATGATGTGGCTGCCACCTTGACTGTTTTTTACCACACCCTGCAGACATACCTAAAGAGGCAGAATAATTCTTGCATTGCTTGAACCTGATTTTTTTTAAAATAATCAATTTTCTTTATGGTGAAAGACTATTATCTGAATCTCTGTAGTATTTTGCGTTTGTTTCACATACAACCCTTGCATCTTCTAACATTTAGCTATAATAACTTAGTATAATAGCTCTGTTTCCAGAGCCAATAGTTCTCAGAACATGATTATGGGACAAACATTGAAAATAACCTTTTGTTTTAAAGCTTCCAAGAGACTAATACTTGGCTGCAGTGAGGAACAGAATACTGATTATCTCTGTCTGTCTGTCTGTCTGTCTGTCTGTCTGTCTGTCTGTCTGTCTGTCTATCTATCTATCTATCTATCTATCTATCTATCTATCTATCTATCTATCAATCATCTCCTCTTCCAACAGGTTATGTAACACTGGTGGATAGTGAATATGTGTAATATATTTGGGATTCTTGATTTTGTTTTATATTTTGAATCATACTAAAGCAAGTATTATATGGAGAAAATTGCTGTAGACCTCAAACCGAATAGAAATAAAAAAAATGTAAGACACACAAAAGTTAATAATAAAGCAACATGCCTAAAATTGTTAGTGACAGAAACCCTGTAATTCAATCCAAAGCAAATCAAAGTCTCTTAATACAGTGGGGAATTTAAAGGATTTTGGATTTTGAATTTGATTTTGATTTTGTCTTTAGGTTGTATGAGTCTGGACATCATAACCAAGCATTAAAAAAGAAAAGAAAACCTGTCACTTCTTGGATAAATCACCAGAAGCTAGAATCATTGAACCTGCTAAGTCATAAACAATATTTCACAAACCATAAGGACTGGATTCACACAATAGGCAAAGCCAGGAGCAAAGAAATAATATCTGGTTTAGTAAGGACTAAACCAAATCTGAATCCAATCTTTGTCAGAAACTAAATTTGAAGATAATATTTATGCTCCTTCAGCAGACAAAACATCTGAGAATTTAAAGAAAGCCAAAAGTACATAAAATATTGTTTTCCCTCATGGTGGGTCTGGGAAAGAAGTTCAGGAAACAATGTTGACACCCTTTAAAATTGAATAATTATGACTTTCTGAAGAGCTTTTCCTCCACATACTGACCCCTTACCATCATTTTATTTAGTACAGATAATCACTCATGTTTTCCTTTTCTGGTAAATCTGACGGGATTCTTCTCTGCTCTTTCTAAATGCCACACGTTCTGTCCTAAGGCTTATAATGATGGTGGCATTCGAACAAAGGTTTTATAGGCTTCATATTTAACAATACGGCCAATAAAACCAGTCCATTTAGTCAGTCAAATGCTTCTCCACAGTGGACAGTGAAGTGCCTTGTGTCAGCCTTACAGACCCCATTAAACAAGATTTAGCCATTATTTCTGACCCTGAAGAACAAATGTAAAGATCAATTAACATCTTCCAGACTGGGCTTTTTATATATATCTACTGACAGAATAGCATTATCTGCAATGTTAGATTCAAGGGAAGTCTCATTTTATTTTATTATCTCCATTTTTGCACTCTGTCAACACACTTCCTCTCACTGATATCTCTTCCAGCCACGCTATAGCTAATCATCACAACATTTTAAGGCGATATAAACATTTTCTGTCAGCTAGCTGGGATTATTGGAATTCTAATCATTATAGCTGTTAGGAAATCACCATTGCTTCCAAATTTATCAAGGAAAGTTGTGATCATTTTTAAGAAGTCTTAAAGGCAGATATTCTGCACATGCACTATACATAAGTGGGAATTTTGATTTCATGCGTTCTAAGTCTTCAAAGAGGTCAAATAGACTATAGCTGTTTGATAGTCACATGACTGTTATTCCTTTCTCATATGTACATTAATGTGTAGATATTTAATCATCAAAACTCAGGATCGGTCCATCAATGTTTCCTTTCACTGGTTGACAAGCCTAGGTATATGTTTTCATGGACTGAAGCCCAGATCATTCTAAATAATTGTGTTAAGACTTGATGTTCTCACAAACTCTTTGTTGACTTCATAAACTGTTCAGTAATTTTTCTGGCATATCTATTACATTCTCCCAACATTCTAATGGAAAAGAATATCCAGGTAAATTTGTTGTTTTTGTTGCTGTTGTTATTATTATTTTATGAAATGTATGCCCTGCCTTTCTGCTTAAATAAACATTCAAGGACAAAATGTGCAATAAATTTTTAAAAAAGACAATATAGTTTAGATTAAAATCAAAATTAAAATCAGTATCAGAGATTGATGGACACACACACAAACACATTGAGTGAATGGTGGTGAAGCACATCAGCCAGTGGAGAGCACTCTCTATTTTGGAAGCCACACAGAAGATCCTGTCCCTCCTGATGTTGTCTTCTGAAGGATCTTCTGAAGGGTCTGGTCTACTGATCAAAGCAATCGGACAACTTCTTGGTCCCTCAGCTAACTGTTTTCCTCCATTTCAGGTAGTGAAAGAATCTTTCCATCTGGAATGAGTTGAAAAACTTGACCTCAGTATGAACAATTCAAAAGCCACCATGCTTAACTATCACCAACTGTGTGCATTGCTGATTTTTATCCTGAGCATTAGAGTCTGAGGATTCATCATGGCACTATTCTTACAAGTGGTACAAAAGTCTTGCTCTAATGCCTTTAAATAACTCCAGTAGGCATATACTACTATGGATTTTCATGGAAGTTCAGTAAAAATAAGCAACAACATGACTATATACCCATATTATAAGACATCTGAACTTTACATGCTTTGCATGTTTACCAAAACAGATACTCCTCTGGAAGATGACACAGTAATCTAACTGCAGTTTTTTATTTTATTTTTTTATTTTTATTTTATTTATACCCCGCCTATCCCCTCCCTACTGGAGGGCTCTAGGCGGCTTACAACATCAGTATATATATATTAATTTATACATCATATATCATATCTAGAATTTAACCGCGCGATAGGGAGGAGGACAGGGAACCGGCTCTTCAGCTGCAGGCATCGGACTACATGCCCCAGCATGCCTCGCTTCCGCGCCGGCTGCTGACGTCCAGGAAGCTGTCCAGTTACTTTTGAGAAGGCTGGCAGAAGCACTCAAGTCATCTGAATCAGTATCCTTTGCAAAGAAAACTAACTATTGTTTCCAAATCAAAGAAAGCTTATCAGTACAAAGAAATCTGAATACTTGAACTTTATATAACTAGTGTGCATTAGTATTCAACATTTACTGCTCTAAGACCTGCCATACAGCAGAGAGAGGATCACCATTTGGTCTTCAATTTAGACAGCAATATATGTGGAATAAAAGGGGCGTGGTGGCTCAGTGGGTAAGATGCCAGGCTTGTCGATCGGAAGATTGCAAGTTCAGAGGTTCAAATCCCTTGTCCCATGTGACGGAGTGAGTTCCCGCACTAGCCCCAGCTCTTGCCAACCTAGCAATTCGAAAACATGCAAATGCAAGTAGATAAACTGGTACCACTTCGGTCGGTAGGTAACAGCGTTCTGCGTGCTTCATGCTGGCCACATGACCATGGAAGCGTCTTCGGACAACGCTGGCTCTTCGGCTAACAAACGGAGATGAGCACCGGCCCCTAGAGTCGGACACGACTGCACAACTGTGCGGGGGGAACCTTTAGCTTTACTTTTTATATGTGGAATAATACTGATCCCTATCTAGTCTTGGTCAGCTATTTGTTAATTCTGGAAAATACTTAACGACCATGGTGATTTGGTTAACGACCGCAGCAAAAAAGGTTGTATAATCAGGCATGACTCACTTAACTGCCTTGCTTAGTGATGGAAGATCAGATCCAAATTGTGGCCTTAAGTCAAGGACTACCAGTATAGCAGTAATTTATGCAGCCCACACATTGATGAAGAAAACTTTGTTTTGTTGTTTATTCATTCAGTTGCTTCCAACTCTTTGTGACTTCATGGACCAGCCCATGCCAGAGCTTCCTGTCAGCCGTCGCCACCCCCAGTTCCCCCAAGGTCGAGTCCGTCACCTCCACAATATCAACCATCTTGCCCTTGGCCGGCCCCTCTTCCTTTTGCCTTCCACTTTCCCTAGCATCAGCATCTTCTCCAGGGTATCCTGTCTTCTCATTATGTGGCCAAAGTACTTCAGTTTTACCATTAATATAATTCCCTCAAGTGAGCAGTCTGGCTTTATTTCCTGGAGTATGGACTGGTTTGATCTTCTTGCAGTCCAAGGCACTCTCAGAATTTTCCTCCAACACCGCAGTTCAAAAGCATCCATCTTCCTTCCCTCAGCCTTCCTTATGATCCAGCTCTCACAGCCATAGGTTACTACAGGGAATACCATTGCTTTAACTATGTGGACCTTTGTTGTCAGTGTGATGTCTCTGCTCTTAACTATTTTATCAAGATTTGTCTTGATTTGTTTACAGAAGTTATTATGCCAAGGTAGCCTTCACCTCATCCCATGCAATATTTGGAAGACCATTTTCAAATGATGATAGTATGCTGACTACTTGCTATTCTTTTTTAAAGTTTTTTATATGAACACTTTTAGCCATTTAAAGTCTATGCATTCAATCTATCACAGCAATGTTCTTTGCAGTTCCTGGAATCCAGGAGCAGACAACCTGTTCCTATTAAGGCATTTTAGGGCCATGTGAACATAAAATTGATTGTTCTGACCCTTAACAACTATTTTATTTTTTGAGTGGGAGAAAAGTATGCATTCTTCAGGTAAAAGGTTCATTATTTATATTCTGTGCGAAGTATGATTCCTGTTTCCTAGGAGAATGGTTTTCAAACATCCCTATTTAGAAAACATTTTATCTCCGTTTCTTGATGAGTATCTACCAAATCTGCCATGGAAGACGTACTATCCATCCCAAGCAGTTATTTAACACCCTGGAAGAACCCAAACTGTACATTGAAAGGAACTGGACATGACTAAACATAAGTCACAGGTTCTCCTTGGAATTTTCATGCCTTACTCCAGGGTTTCTCAACCAGGGTTCTGCAAAAGGTCACTAGGGGTTCTTGGGAGATCACAATTTATTTAAAAACATATTTCATATTCGGGCAACTTCACATTAAAGAGGTAAGTTTCATTCTTTGTTTTGAGTTTAAGAACACTGTTAATGCATATATACAGGCCTACCCATGAAATATAATAATTTTGTAACGTCTGGCCTATATTTCAGCCTGAATGTGCAGGGGTTCCCTGAGGCCTGGAAAATATTTCAAGGGTTCCTCCAGGGTCAAAAGGTTGATAAAGGCTGCTATAAAGGGATAACTTTTTCCACCATGCTGTCTTAGTCTGTTAGGGACAATGGAGATGAGCCTGGAGAAACTATATGACAGCAGTTACAAACACATGATTTAAATCCAGGATGAGAAGAAAACATAAGAAATAAATTTAATCTGCCTCTGCCTTAACTCTCTCAAGTACAAGAGGGAAGAAGGGAAAATTGTGTCAGGCTTTCAAGTTTCTGTTATTATACCCTAAGACAGTAAAATAGAGTTCCAGTCATTCTTGAGTAGTCTGTTTCCTGAATGGTCTACCAGGAAGGCCAGACATAATCATATATCTTTTATTTTTATTTTCCTAATTTCATTTTGGCATGCATCATCCATTATTTGATTGCCTAATCCAAACAAAAACAAAAACAAAAACCCAATCTCAAAGTACGTTTTGGACTTCAAGTTGTATTGTGGATTTCCTCTAAAAAAATGCTATTCAGGTGAACTATTTTGCAGTATGTACTTTGGCACTCTGGGGCAGTGGAAAAGAATGTGTGAGAAAAAAAAACATCCAATGTCTGTTTAGGGACCAGAAAACACACCTTTAAAATATTTATTAGCAGTGAGAATAACTGTTACTTTAGAGGATTCTTCGTTTATTACTTATTTTACTTCCTCTCCTTTTCTTTCTGCTTGCTTTAGAACCTAGTTAATGCCTTCCCATGGTGGTCATCATTCCTTCCCATCAGACACAACAACTGAGACACCTCCTTTTCAGTCTGGTTCCTCAGTCCCTCTTTGTTTACATATATTGCAGGGAACATGGAAAAGGAGGACAAAAGGAGGGCAAATGTTGAACAGTGACCACAAAGTAGGTTGTGAAGAACAATCAGGAGGAGATACAGGATCACAAGATGGATGGCAAAGAATTGCTGTCTCCACCAGGAGGAAGTTGTGGAAAATATTCTGAACAGCAAGTAAGAAGTAACGAAAGTCACCCTCTTGTTTCTATCCACAAATGTGCAGAAACGGTCTCTGTATATTTTCATTTGCCAACATTATTTTATGGAAAGGGAGGGTATTTTAAAAAATCATCACAATAAGTAAACTAATATATTTTTTTCTATTACAAAGTGTGTATGTATTTATGTACTGTATGTATGTAGGAGATATATATATATATATATATATATATATATATATATATATATACACACACACACACACACACACACACATACACACACACACACACACACACACACAGTATATTCATATATTCATTCATTCATTCATTCATTCATTCATTCATACAAAGAGGGTACAAAAAGTGAAAAAGGTAAGCAGTTGATATAACCAAGCAACTAAAGATGTCTAACCCACATTCACATATAAGGAGTATCAGGATATCTCAAATGAGATCACCTTCAGCAGGTTTCCACTCACCATGCCTCTTCAGATTATCTGGGTTAAAAGGTAAAAAGGTCCCCCCGCACATTTGTGCAGTCGTGTCCAACTCTAGGGGCCGGTGCTCATCTCCGTTTGTTAGCTGAAGAGCCAGCGTTGTCCGAAGACGCTTCCACGGTCATGTGGCTGGCATGATGCGTGCGGAACGCTGTTACCTACCCACCGAAGTGGTACCTATTCATCTACTTGCATTTGCATGCTTTCAAATTGCTAGGTTGGCAAGAGCTGGGGCTAGTGCGGGAGCTCACTCCGTCACGTGGGGCTAGGGATTCGAACCTCTGAACTTGCGATCTTCCGATCAACAAGCCTGGTGTCTTACCCGCTGAGCCACCATGCCCCTAACTGGGTTAGTACATACCAAAAAAAAAAAAAAAACATTCTCAGTATTTTAGGAGTGGCAAAATTTTAGGTCTTTCAAGCTAATTTGGGGAAACACTTTTAATAGTTCTGTAGGATGCCTAAAATGTTTGTTATTCTAGGTGGAAATAAAATGTCTACAGTGAAACTAGAAGTCAATTTGGAGGATATTCACTACTGAGACCAGCAAAAAAATTGAAGCAGAGCGAAAAGACAGTTGAGAAGAGGAACAGAAGGCTCCATTATTATTATTTTTGCCAGACATATTCAAATTGTCTGAAACTATTCACTGGGTATCATTTCACATCTGATTTTTGATTATTTGGAAACCACCTTGTTTGTGCCATTTTAGAATGTTAGAAACATACATTTGCTGTCTGCCTTCTTCCATGATTAAGTTCTACCTCACTGGAACATCATCCAAAAACTTCAGTGAAGAGTTGTTCAGCCAATTTAGGGATCTCGCTTTTGTGGATTTGAGTCCATGAATCACCCTCATGAAATGTCTCAACAGTTTCTCAAACCTATTCCATTTTCTCTCATGGAGCTGAAAAGTATAACATGTGGTAGTGTATAAACAATGCAAACACTTCATTGTTTCAAACTTATCTCATGCCAAGGAAGCATGGCTTTGAAAAACCTCTTTGCAAATCTCTAAGCCTCAAGAATGCAATTCACAACCCTAATCCTACCTTTCAGGAGAAAAGCCCTTGAAAGTTTATTCCCCAAGCTGTTTAAATGTCTTGACACAGGTCTACTTTTATTGGTTTTCCTCTGCATGGGTGAAAAATGAACTTTTAGGATATACTGTTATGTGGGAGATAAGCTTCAATAATTCATACTTAGCAAATTCTTAGGCATTTTAGTTTTGTTCTGGGCTAAACAGAACCACAAAGGCCAAACAAAGTTTTAGAGTGGTTCAGCTAGTGTGGGAAGGGGTGGGGGGTCAGGTCAGGAGTGAAGCAATAGTTGTTTTTTGGCTCTTTTGGGGGGGTGTCTACCTTGAAATCAAACATTACTTCCCTTCTATACTTTATCTCTTGAAGAAAATCATATTTGCTTGGATTTGAAAATATTATGCAACATTTGTTTGGACTAGTACTGAGACTTAAGAAGTTTTCTTAAATGGCTCAAAACATTGAATATGATTGACCCAGTCAAAATGCTTGCATACTTCCTCTATTTCGGCAGACACTCTAAATTTTGCTTTTTGACAAAATTTAAGAGTAAAAGTACTGAACTTTGACTTATATCATAGCGTAAATAGCCTAATCATCAAAGTTCATATGATGTCCTAGTGAACAAGCCATTATGTTCTTCATGATATCCAAAAGACCTATCCTTGTTGCTTGATATTCTTTGAACAGCAGATATTGAAAGTTAAACTTGGGCATCTTAAATGTGAAATATAGGCTTTAGCTAGAAACTTCCTGTTTCCCTAGCATGCATCAGTTATTTTTCTATCTTATCCATCAGTGAGCTTAAGCATACGACATACTGAAAATCTGAAAATATGTCTGAAGTCCACTGACAATATTGTATTGCTAGCAGTATGATTGATAAGACCACCAGACATCTATCCAACCCCACCTTATTAACTGTAGAAGTGTATTAAAAATTCTTGGATTCTGGGACAGTTGATCTCAGAATGGTAGTTTTGATGGATGGGAATTGTAATAGATTAGCACACCAGTTAAAGAAGCCTTGTCCGCAGTTGTATTTCAGAATAAGAAATATAATACGTAACAGTAGTGAACAAAATTTGACCTATATTACACATTAAATTCACTTTTACAAAAGTATCCCAGAGATGCAATGGCCACAGGTGAAAAACCATAAATAAAGAGATATCTCAGTTTAGACTAGTAATTTTAAGGAATGAAGAATCTGAATATACTGGTTATGAATTTATTCCAAGAGAAATTAGAGGATAATTTCTCCTTGTTCAAACCACCTAAAGCTTTCAAAGAGAAGCAATAAATATTCCTGTTAGAATTTCCAAGAGACTTTTGCATTGTATCATTTCCTAACTGAACACCTACAGTAGGTACCTGCTGTGTATTTAAATAACACAAATAACCTGTGCCAACATTCTAAAAATATTTGCAAAAATGTTATATACACATTCTGCATCTAGGAAGCCACAAATACTTAATACCAAACATTATTTGGAAAAAAAAACAGGTTTGCACAATATTCTTCATAAAGTCTATGAAGGTTCTCAGTCATCCAGGTGGAATTGTCTGTAGCTTGAATCATGTCAACTGGATTTCTATTTTCTCAGTGGAAACGTTTCGCTTTTTATCCAAGGAGCTTCTTCAGTCTGAGCAAAGTTAGTAAGGGAATCCTTAAATATGTTTCTAGGTGGCTGTGTGACCTCGCACCTGGGGCTAGGTCATGGTTATTTTGAGATGTTATTTCTAAGTCCCTTTATCATCTAAAGGAGGATCGTTAAGATTACCATGCTGCTGTTGAGCTTGCGAAATGGTCTTAATCTTCCTAGGCACAGAAGACAAAGCAGGAAGGAAAATAGGGGAAAGATTGTGCCTGAGGCCCCCACCTCTATTCAAGGAAGGATTTTCCAAGTTGGCATAAATGGATTCCTTGACCCCTCTCCCAAACCACCTATCTTCTCTGTCTAAAATGTGAACATTAATGTCCTCAAATGAGTGTCCTTTTCCCTTTAGACTAAGATAAACTGCTGACTCTGGTCCTGTGGTGTTACTTCTCCTGTGTTGGGCCATCCTCCTGTACAAAGGTTGTTTGGTTTCTCCAATGTAGAGTTCAGAGCACTCCTCACTGCACTGGATTGCATAAACTACATTGCTTTTCTTGTGTTTTGGAGTTTGATCTTTGGGGTGTACAAGCCTCTGTCTCAGTGTGTTGGTGGGTTTGAAATATACAGGTATGTGGTGTTTGCCAAATATCCTTTTTATCTTTTCAGACACGCCAGCCATGTAAGGAATGACCAGGTTCTTCCGTTTACTCTGAGTCTCAGCCCTATCTGTCGCTGTTTTAGGTCTGATAGATTTAGATTTAGTGAAGGCCCAATTTGGATATCCACAGGCCTTTAGAGCTGTTCTCAGGTGCTGATTTTCATTCTTTTTGGAATCCATGGAGGTGGGGATGGTTTCTGCTCTGTGTGACAATGTCCTGATGACTCCTAGTTTGTGCTGCAGTGGATGGTGGGAGTCAAACATCAGATATTGATCTGTGTGTGTGGGTTTCCTGTAGATCCCTATTTCTAGCTTGCCACCGGTCCCAATGAGGACTTCACAGTCTAGGAATGCCAGTCTGTTGTCCTTGGTGTCTTCTCTGCTGAACCTAATGTTGGCATCTATAGTGTTTATATGGTCCGTGAAGGCCTGTACTTCCTGGGCCTTGATTTTGACCCAGGTGTCATCCACATACCTAAACCAGTGGGTGGGCACCGTTCCCTGGAATGTGTTGAGTGCTTTCTTCTCTACTTCTTCCATGTATAAATTGGCAACAATGGGTGACACAGGAGAACCCATGGCACAGCCGTGTTTTTGTCTGTAAGAGACAGCAGTTTATCTTCATCTAAAGGAAAAAGGACACTCATTTGAGGACATTAATGTTCACATTTTAGACAGAGAAGATAGTTGGTTTGAGAGAGGGGTCAAGGAATCCATTTATGCCAACTTGGAAAATCCTTCCTTGAATAGAGGTGGGGGCCTCAGGCACAATCTTTCCCCTATTTTCCTCCCTGCTTTGTCTTCTGTGCCTAGGAAGATTAAGACCATTTTGCAAGCTCAACAGCAGCATGGTAATCTTAACGATCCTCCTTTAGATGATAAAGGGACTTAGAAATAACATCTCAAAATAACCATGACCTAGCCCCAGGTGCAAGGTCACACAGCCACCTAGAAACATATTTAAGGATTCCCTTACTAACTTTGCTCAGACTGAAGAAGCTCCTTGGATAAGGAGCGAAACGTTTCCACTGAGAAAATAGAAATCCAGTTGACATGATTCAAGCTACAGATTCTTCATAAAGGGACCAAGAATGATACATAATCCTACTATAGTTCAAAGGGGAAAAGTGAGTGATTTATTTATTTATTTAAATGACCTGTGTTTGGTTCCACATTTCAGTGCTATATAATTTTGTTCATTCATTAAAGAAAAAGAAAATATCCTCTTAGTACTTTAATGCTATTTACCACAACATACAGGTAGTCCTCACTTAACGACCATTTGTCTAGTGATGGTTCAGACTTTCAACGGTGCTGAAAAAAACGACTTGCGATCAGTCCTCGCACCTACTACCATCCCCACTGTCATGTGATCATGATTTGGGTGCGTGGCAACTGGTTCACATTTATGACCATTGCATCATCCTGCGGTCATGGGTTTGCCATTTTTGACCTTCCCAGCCAAGGTAGTTTCCAGAGCCCATGGTCTCTCTTCTGCCTTGTAGCTCTTCTTTCTTTAATTCAAATAATGATTGGACTATCCTAAGAAGATCTTCAAAAAGAGGACAGTCCGGACTGTACTTTAAACAGCTGTAAATCTGGAGGCCTGCTTGTATGCATAGGTAACTCTTAACCATAATTCACCCGTTCTCAACAAAACAAAATCATATTCATACTTCAATTGACTTTTCTGAATTTTGCAATGTCATTCTCCAGTTAAAAAAAATGCATACCACATGGGTGTATTGATTAAGGTAATGTATCAAATGGAAATTTGCATAATTGGAATTCAGTGACAAATATGTACAAATTATCTAAATTAGAAGAAATATATATAAAATGTATAAAGACAGTCATGGACACCGGGGGTGGGGGTGGGGGAACAAATTAGGACTGTAAAAATTAGATACAAAGCAAAAATGAAACTTGTACATACATCCATTCCTCATGTAAAACAAATATAGATTAAAGTTGTCTAGTTTTTCTACTGGGTACACGGGATAACCCAGTTCATTCATGAGTTCAATGCAACTCTTGTTGGATCTCTCCAACCCATTTTGGTAATGTATCCAACTGACTCACTACAGGTAGTCCTTGCTTAATGACCACAATTGGGACCAGAATTTTCCCTGCTAAGTAAAGCGGTCATTAAGTGAATCTGACCCGATGTTACAACCTTTTTTGCAGTGGTTGTTAAGTGAATCACCACAGTCATTAAGAGAAATACATGGTCATTAAGCGAATTCCATGGTTCCCCATTGATTTTGCTTGCAAAAAGTTGGCTGGGAAGGTCAAAAATGGCAAACCCATGACCGCAGGATGCTGCAATGGTCATAAATGTGAACCAGTTGCCAAGCACCCAAATCATGATCACATGACAGTGGGGATGCTGTGACGGTAGTAGGTGCGAGGACTGATCGCAAGTCGTTTTTTTCAGCACCGTTGAAAGTCTGAACCATCACTAGACAAATGGTCGTTAAGTGAGGACTACCTGAATGTTGTGGTAAATAGCATTAAAGTACTAAGAGGATATTTTCTTTTTCTTTAATGAATGAACAAAATTATATAGCACTGAAATGTGGAACCAAACACAGGTCATTTAAATAAATAAATAAATCACTCACTTTTCCCCTTTGAACTATAGTAGGATTATGTATCATTCTTGGTCCCTTTATGAAGAATCTGTAGCTTGAATCATGTCAACTGGATTTCTATTTTCTCAGTGGAAACGTTTCGCTCCTTATCTCAATGTGTGGATAGCAGACTGAAAAAACACATCATTCCATCACCTTTTAAAATACATATTTAAAACATAGCTTAACAAATGTTCCTAAGATGGATCCAGACACGCAGATTGGATTAAGCCCGCTTTCAGAAAATCTTAAAGTGTATCCCTTGATAGGCTTGTTCCTTCAAGTTGTGCAAATGGTCATTCTATTCCAGAGTAGATTTCTGCATTCCATGGGGCTCATTTCAAAGAACATCTAAAATGGCAATCTAAATCCTTTTATGCATTTTTATGATTAAAGAAGTTGAAGTTTCTACATTTAAAAGAAAAGCAAAACGAAAAGAGTTCAAGAACCAGTGGTGAGAAGATGCTTAATGGGATTTTGTGCGTATGTGTGTTATGCCCATTACTCAAGTTGGAATATTCTACTCCCTGTTTATTTTACGACTGCAGATTACAGCCTGATGCATAGTTAAAATGTATATTTCGGAATTCTTAGTGTGCTACTTGCGATATTTGCCAAACAGATGAGCTGGGGAAAAGGTCTGGAAAGTGGTGAGATGCGTCAGTGTGTGCACATAACATACAGACATACACAGACACGTACACAGGATAGATGCTATTGATAAATTTTATAGCAAAAAATTTAATATGTTCAGAACCGTGATAAAATGCTTATCACCTCCATACACTGCCTGGAGTACTTGCTGATGTCTGTCTGCTCAGTACATCCTAGTATGAAATAAACAGCATGGGCTTTGTGCCTGAAAAAAATAACATTCATTTCATTACCGTTTGAGTTTTTTCTTTATTCTTAGACCAAATGCCGGGAGACATAAAGACCATCATCCTTTAGAGAATTTATCAGTTCTTTAAAGTCCCAATTTTCTGTGTCTCACAAAGGTATTGAAGGGAATAATTTAGAAGAGGGATAAACAGCCAAGGGGCTCAACATGCCCCCCCCCCGTTCAAAACCCATAGCATCATTTCAAGATTATTTCTTCTTCATGCCCAACAGGAATGTTCAATTTCTGAACCAAACTTTGGACAGATCCCCTTGCTCACTTCATGGGATTTTTGAGTCAGCAAAATTGTGGACAGAAAAGCTGTCAGAAATTGGATAACTTCCAGATGGATAGAATATGCCAGGGTATGATATTTGTTGTGGTTGTTAACCACCTGGCTAGCTAATAAAATTACAGGCATCTCTTTATCCAAAGCTGTTTTGTCCCCTACAAAAGTTCATCATTTTTGCCTTATCTTTGTATAGTCTTCCATTTTCTTAATGACTTAGATATTCAAACCAGCCTTTTTCCAATCTCTGATGGGAGAAAAAGCACAGCAGGGAAAAACTTTCAGCTCTTTTCATCTGCTTGCAGAAAAAGAAGATCTCTTGCAAAAGGTCAGTCTGATAAAAGCAGAGTCCCAGATCATGCAGAGATCTACTTCTATTCAAAGAAATGTGAGTAGAACATTTTTTTCAGGTCTTGTCACTCAATGTGGCCAGGTAAGGTAGCATAAGCGTGGGAAAAGGGTGGACATACTTCTTTTCCACTAAAACGTTTAAGTATTGTGAGTCTGTCCAGGCTGAAATTATGAATAAAGCTTCAAAATAAACTTCTGAGCTATAAATGAGGCCCAAGAATCTTGCATAAGCTGCTTTTACAATGGCACAATTGAAGATGAGTTTAAATCAATTTTAGATCATGCTAATATGTGTGTGTGTGAGAGAGAGAGAGCCTCACATATTCGTCTGGCCTGAAGTGTACTAATCCTGAATAAATGAATCCTTTAGAGTAACTGCCTGAGGGATTTCTTGATTGGGAATTCTGACACTGAGGGTTATCACAGTGTTTGTCTGTCTGTGTGTGTGTGTGTGTGTGTGTGTGTGTGAGAACAGGTTTCCATGAATCTCTAATTCTGATTGCTAGTCTTGCAGAACTTGGCTGGGTCTAAAAAATGGATGGTGAATACTTCAGAATATGCCCATTAGTAAAATCTTAAGTAGCTTTGATAACCCATGTTAGCGATGGATTTTTAGTGATGGGTCGTACTTCCGACAAGCAGATGAACAAGAAGCAAGTGTTAAGGCAGGACCAGAGTTAGAAAGTCTGAGAAATCATTTCCTTGAACCTGGCCCCTCGCTGATTTCTTCTCCCCATAACTTTTTAGAGCCAAGTCTAATTCTTAAAAGTTCTCATGCAAGAGTAAAGGAAAAGAAATTAAACAAAAGCAACAAGTTGGCTATGGATGAATGCAAAGCACAGCTAAATTTGTTGTGTGGGGGAGAGGGGGAAGGAAAAAAAACCCTGAACCCCCACTAGCAAATTTGGCAGAAAAGGTGCCATAGAAATTAATGGCTGCACAGAACAGGGTTAGTGACCTCATTAAGAAACCCAGTAGCAAATATCTCTCCAGATTTTTTTCCACAGTTTGCATCTGCCATCCTGTGATAACTCATCTCTTGTTGGGAGGAAAAGAAAAAGAGAAAGTGGTTGCAGCATTTCACACCAGCCTGTGGGGATAAAAATAGGCTCCAGCACCACTCAATGTTTCATTGACAGGAAACAGCACACTAAAATAAAAATAAGTAAACAAACAAACAAACAAATAAATAATAAAGTTTATGTCACTAAAAATGTGCCAGAACACACCTGAAAAGGTTTGCCTCCTACTTCCATAACTCAATGTTCTACTTAATTCTCAGTCATGATCAAGTATGAATAACTTCAAAGCTTCAAAGTTTATTTATTTATGGTTATGGACCAAAATGACAGTTAGATCCTTCCTTCCTTCCTTCCTTCCTTCCTTCCTTCCTTCCTTCCTTCCTTCCTTCCTTCCTTCCTTCCTTCCTTCCTTCCTTCCTTGAGGTTATTTACTGAAAAGCATATTATTTTACTCAACTTTTATTTTCTCTCTTACAACAACACCAATCTGAAAGTGCCAGGTTTCAGAGTGATCCCATTTGGTTTACTGATACATATCTATAGGTGCTTCGCACAGAACCTATAGTCTGTTACTCATGCAAAGAAGGAGGAGGAGGAGGAGGAGAGAAAAGTAATACTAGAGAAAAATATTTTTATCTAGTATAGGAGTATCTAGTATAGGAGGAGAGAAAAGTAGTACCCAGCCTTAACGGCCCATGGGATAAGTAAGATCTACCATTGCTTGGATCGGATTGTAATTAGGTATTTTTACTGATTATTAGTGTTATTTATGGAATTTATTTGATGGCTGAAAGCGAGGAGGAGTTGAGGAGCCTTATGACGAAGGTGAAAGAAGAAAGTGCAAAAGCTGGGTTGCAGTTAAACCTCAAAAAAACCAAGATTATGGCAACGAGTTTGATTGATGACTGGCAAATAGAGGGAGAAAAAGTGGAGGCAGTGACAGACTTTGTATTTCTAGGCGCAAAGATTACTGCAGACGCTGACTGCAGCCAGGAAATCAGAAGACGTCTACTTCTTGGGAGGAGAGCAATGGCAAATCTTGATAAAATAGTTAAGAGCAGAGACATCACACTGACAACAAAGGTCCGCATAGTTAAAGCAATGGTATTCCCTGTAGTAACCTATGGCTGTGAGAGCTGGACCATAAGGAAGGCTGAGCGAAGGAAGATAGATGCTTTTGAACTGTGGTGTTGGAGGAAAATTCTGAGAGTGCCTTGGACTGCAAGAAGATCAAACCAGTCCATACTCCAGGAAATAAAGCCAGACTGCTCACTTGAGGGAATGATATTAAAGGCAAAACTGAAGTACTTTGGCCACATAATGAGAAGACAGGATACCCTGGAGAAGAAGCTGATGCTAGGGAAAGTGGAAGGCCAAAGGAAGAGGGGCCGACCAAGGGCAAGATGGATGGATGATATTCTGGAGGTGACAGACTCAACCATGGGGGAGCTGGGGATGGTGACGGCCGACAGAGGGCTCTGGCGTGGACTGGTCCATGAAGTCACGAAGAGTCGGAAACGACTGAACGAATAAACAACAAAAATGGAATTTATTGATTTTAAACTTTTTATTGTGAACCGCCCAGGGTCCCTCCTTGTAAGGGAGATGGGCGGGATATAAATGTGATAAATGTATACATACATACATACATACATACATACATACATACATACATACATACTGTATATTTGGTCTATTTCCATAAAATATTTTTAACTTGTTTTATGGTATATAACTACAAATTATAGAGATCAATGAGCAAATTATTTATCAACAACAAAGACAGTTCCCATCAACAGAAACAGAGGATGTTCGATTGCATTCAGCCAACAGGGGAGGGACATGATAACTTTAACATGTTTGACCTTCACAGGGTTACTGAACCAGTTGCACTGGAGATAATGTGATGGATTGGATTATCCTTCTCTTCTTCGGCAAGGACGAATGTTGACTATGCCATGAAATTAAACTACCATACTGCAAGCCTGAAAGCTAAATCTCTCCTGGAGAGAGATTAGGGAGAAGAGTTGTATAACTCAGTACAAGTGCATACAGCCTTCTAACTGGAGTCCTGGTATAAAATCCTATGGTGAGGCTACTACAGTAACCATGGGAAAAGGTTTCTTGGGCCAGATGAATTGGAGAAGCCAAGCCACAGAGAGAAAGTGAATCACTAAATAGGGTTATATGGAGCATCTTTGACTATATTGGCAACCAACCCCTTAACTCCAGAGGACAGGCGTGATTTGCCAATAGCAAGGGTCAAGATCTAAAAGAAGTTTAAAATTCAGGGACATAGTTTCCCAGACTGAAAAGTGATTTACCGCAATAAATAAAGAAAGAAATAGAAATTGTGGACTAATCTGCTGAAGGGCTGATGGCCTTCCCTCCACCTAATGAACTACGGTAGGTCTGAAATGTTTATCAATAACTGTCACAGCTTCCAGACGTAATTGATAGCCATAAAACATAGAATCACTGGTCAGGCACGGTTTATGGAGAAAGTCTTGATTGCGGTGAAGTTGAGTGACTCCAAAAATGGCCCAACACAACATAACGATTTAATAAACCTTATTTAACCTTGTTCTCTTCTTATTGGACAGTGAATAACTTGGGAGGGGGGAAGAGTATCACTACATTTACAGTTCAGGATATAAGTTGCCAGAATCCTCCATGCTGCTGTTGTTGTTGTTGTTGTCATCCTCCTCCTCCTCCTAAGCATTTCTACTTCACCAACCCTAATGATGTCTTTCACTTATATCAGCTGCATGTGCTTTACAGTATGGTTCATATAAAGAAAAACACCTGTGGAGCGTGTATGGCCTCTTGTGGCTTCATACACACATACCTCTGTAGTTTTCCTTGCATCAACATAGATGTATTTTGCTATTTCTTAATATTCCTCTGTGCTATTGTTAGACCAAACCAGACAGGATTCTGAAGGCTGTACAGGGAGCTGAGCAATGATGTTTGCTTAAAGGAACAGCAGGATCTTAATGTTGGTTGCCAATCTCCAACTTTTAAAGTGTCAAAGACAGAGGATGCAGCCCCCCCCCCGATGAATTTAAAAGGTGAGGTGGCTTTGTTGGCCCCACAAGCCGGTGGGGGTGAAGCCCACCAAGTTGGATGCCACCCAGATTATCTTTCACTGACTTTATTTTCCTGCCTACAAGAGGCAGGGCTGCAAATAGGGATCCTTTGCACTGAGCAAAATAGATTCTCCCTGCTTGTGTCATGCTACCATTGGGAAGGAAAACAAACAACTTTTATATTTAAAAGCTGCTAGTACCCATATAATATGTCTCCCATTCTGTATCAGGTTTTCTTTCCTTTACAGCCATATTTTGCTTCAGATCTTGGTGAACTGAGCTTGAATATGCTGTTGAATTATTCAGAGACTGTTGCCACGTTTATTTTTGGACCACTGCTTTTTCACATCCTGTTTCTTCACTAACCTGAGTTTCATTTCCTGTTTTGCCAACACACCTGTTTTCCTTTCCTAATTCTGAGATAACTTTTTACATTTTGTGCTCTATGAATTTCAGCATACTTTCCCTTTTAACAAAGACCCATCCTGTCTGATTCCACTAATTTGCACCCTAAAAACAAAATTTTGAATGGCATTATGAGTCAAACATTTCTGATAACTTTCTTGTTCAGTGATCTGATCACTGATCACTAGCTGTCAGTGGATACAATTGGAGAATCATTTTTCTTTTGTTGAAAACAGAACTGAAAAGCTAGCTGTCACTAGTACTCATAACAACAACATTCTTGTGTTCCATACAGATAAGAGAAGAATCAGCCTTCCAGTAGGACTTTGGTCACTTCTTGCTGTTATCTGTGTGATTATTATTAATATTTTTAATCTGTTCAATCATGTTGGATTCTCGGAGACTACCTGGACAAGTCCCTGCAGTTTTCTTGGCAAGTGGTTTGCTATTGCCTCCTTCCTAGGGCTGAGAGAGAGTGACTGGCCCAAGATCACCCAGCTGGTTTTGAGCCTAATGTGGGACTAGATCTCATGGTCTCCTGGTTTCTGTCCTAGTGCCTTAACCACTACACAAAACTGCCTCTCTGTGTGATTTACTGTATATGAAGAGTTATTTATGGAAAAGAGCACTGACTTTATAGAGTCTCAGCCATTGTTACACCTGTTCCTCCATATTCAGTTTAAGTTGGAGAGGACTGTTGAATTGTGTGATTGGCTCCCTGATGTGACTCACTCTTCTGTTAGAACTTGTGTAAGCAGGTTCATTTGAAGAAAAAGAGAATGAAATAAAGACTGACACTTATACCCTACCATTCTAAGATATAAAGAAAAACAGGGAATACAATAACACAAAACTAACTGAATATTAGCTTGATGTGTGTGTGTGTGTGTAGATATCTATATCTATCTAGTGTGTGCATGTATACGCCCCCCCCCACACACAGAATGAACATGTAGTTATATAAATTTGAAGAAATATTACAGCCCAACTTTTAGACAACAAGGTAACCTTGACCACAAAAATCATATCGTTTCGTATGTCTATGAGTAAAGAACCAATTTAATGGCTTAGAGTGAGCACATTCTTTGAAATGTTCTTTTGACATCTGTCTAACTAGCATCTTTTCAAAAGCACATTATAATCCTTTTATAACCTGACGCAACTGAGCCAAAATTCTTCATCAGTAGATAAATTCCAGACCTTACCAATATAATTCAATAACACATTGGCATTCTCAGTTCTTTGCTAAGTTCTTTGCTAAGTTCTTTGCTCAAACCTTATTAACATTATTAAAAAAAAACTAAACCAATACATAACGCCCAGAGGGCTTTGCCAAGTCCTATGCGTCAATATGCCTTCAAAATTTCTAATGTAGAAAGGTAGATAACCACCCCATTTCTGAATCAGTGCTAATCAGGTCTATACTTGCTTTGGCCACAGTTTTGTTTCAACTATGCTACATCATCGGGTGCTTCTTCCAAAGGACAGAATTTATCTCCCATAACTGCACCACTGCACAGTTAACCAATTTGCTTCAAAGCTCTATTGCTCTCTTTCCGTGATGCTTTAGTAGGCTCCTCCGAGCACATCTGCACTATTTTACCCACTCAGCCGACCCACAGTCACGCCGGGTGGCTTGACCAAGGTTTGAACAATCTTCTGGCATAGTTCTGAGATTCTGCTACAGGAGTAGCTGTGGGACTGCATGGCATGTCACACATTCTGCAGGCCTTTTCTCCCATAAAGTGTTTTGATTGTAGGCCGCCTCTATCAGAGTCCTTAGATTAAAAAAATTACGCAGCTCCAAGCAACTTTTTTTTTAATCATATGTTAAAGACTCAGTAAGCAGATAGTTATGCCTAGCAAACAGATTGCATCTCGTACGTCCAGAGGCAGTCTTTTAATTTCAAATAATGGGTAGGTCCAAGAATTGCTAGCTGCAGACAGAGCCAATAAGCAGTAAATCTCCAATGAAAGATTACAGATTAAAACAAAACAAAACCCGAAGACAGTAAGTGATAGAAGACATAGAAGCAAACGTCTTTTGATATCCAATGGATGGACTTAATTCCCATTCAGTTTCTGTAGAAAGGTGGTGGATTTTTTTTCCCCTGCCCACCTTATATTATGTGTTTTGGAACAATGCTTGTAGAAGGAGAAATCTTACATTATTATTACACACTGCTAAGGCAGGTGCAGCAGAGTAGCGCTATTACCAATGTTTTTTTTAGTTTAAATGTATGTATGTATGTATGTATGTATGTATGTATGTATGTATGTATTATTAAATGTGTTATATGTTTTATTCTAGAACCATAATCCCAAAGCAGATCTTTGTTGGGAACATTGGTACAAATGGTGTCTGTTCCATAATAGTTAGGATTTTCAGTAGCTATCAGTTCCTTCAAAAAACCTCTGTACACTCAGCCTGAAGTATTGATGACCTGACTGAGAAACAGGTGTGGTATGTGGTCAAGCCTTCTGAGAAGGGCCAATTCATGCATGTCCCTGTCACCAATTGGAAACTACATCATAAGGTGTACATCATAATTTTTTTTTCCTTTTTGGTTGGATTGTAGGCAATAAAATGTGGTGTTATCCATTAACTCAACTTGGCTTTTCCTGGACTTCCAGGGGAGGTATGGCAAACTGAAGATGGTTCAGCAAAAACAGAGCTGATGACTGTGGCAAAACCAAGGAACCAGTGAGTCTACCTGCTCCTTGGAACCTCTCTGGATGGAGAGGATGTGAGATCACCCACATGTGCTCCAGACAGCTGCTGCTTGTGAGGAGACTGCAGGACAGATGTTTTCTGTGGTTTTGAGCATCAGGAGATGATGGAATCTGCCATCTTGCTTGCAACCACGGTAGAGCCTCTTAAAGGACACTAAGTTTGCAAACCTCACTTTCTAACCACTTTCTGAAGTTGCTCATTCGCTACTTCTAAACTATTAGAGACCTTCGTAAACAACAAGTTTGAAAATGCCGGTGAGTCTGCCTTCAATCCTGAACGAAATAAAATTTTAATTATAAGCTTAAGGCTTTAAAGAATCTGAAACAAACAGCAGAAAGCTAAATAAGATTTTGATCTTAAAAAGTTAGAAATGGACTAGGGGTCCAGATAAAATTGGAATATTGAAACTTTTACCACAAGATTTTGCACTTAATTATAAAGTACAAATAGCTTCTCATGGGAAGTAGATCCTGTTTTGGTTTCTACAAGACATAACGTAGATAAGCAATTTCATGATTTCAAAAAGTGGACACTAGATGAGACTAAAGATTTTAGGTAGAGACAAGGTACATAGGTCTGTAAGATGATGCAAAACATTATAAAAATGAAAATACTGAAGGAGACTTTTGAAGAATGGAATCAGAAAATAGTAGCCACAATATCAACAATGTCAGTAATGATGTCTGCTTCTATGGATAGACTATGTCCAAAAGATGTTATTGAAGAAATGACAGATGTAGAACAAATTTTATCTGACAAGATAGATATGGTATCAAAAGTGGATTTAAGTACAACTGACAGGCCAGGACAATGATTAGAAAAGGATGTTTCACTTTATCTACAAAAGAAAAAGGTTTTAAAATTTAAAAGGGAAATACAAATTACAAACCAAGAGAGTGACCTGGATAATTTTTCCTACTGGATTTACAAAAGAGGCTTGTTAAAACCATGAAGAAGTCTGTGCAATGGGACAAAGAAGAACTGAAGAGAAATCAAATCCTATGACAATATTCGAATGAACTAAAGATTAAGACTGTTAGAAGTAAAATGGAGGACTATAAAGTTGGTTTATTTGATCAAGGTTAAACAAGATATGTTGTTACCTCTGGTAATCCTTTACAGACATTCTGCTGACACCAGGACTGAAAAGATGATGCTTTATGGATTTGTTTATACATAAGGGACGGGATATGGGATGAAGAGATAAATTTTTATAAATTTAGAGGGGGTGAAGAGTCACTAAATTTGTTCATGCTTGTTATGATGAAGGTTGGAAGTCACTTCTTTATATATTTCTTTTCTCTTTCTTCTCTCTTTTTCTTTTTTCTTGCACTTTTTACCCATTCTATTCTCTTTTCTTTAAGTTTACTTTGCATTAGGTTTTACTATTATGATCAAAATTCTTAATACAAATTATATATGCAAAACAAAACACCTTTCCTCCTCCTCCTCCTCCTCCTCCTCCTCCTCCTCCTCCTCCTCCTCCTCCTCCTCCTCCTCCTCCTCGTTCCTCCTCCTCCTCCTTCCTGTAATTAGAGGAAACCTCCCTAGATAGCATTTTCCTATGCTACAAATAATGCAGTTAGGACTGTAGTTTGAATCATGTCAACTGGATTTCTATTTTCTTAGTGGAAACGTTTCGCTCCTTATCCAAGGAGCTTCTTCAGTCTGAGCAAAGTTGGTAAGGGAATCCTAAATATGTTCCTAGGTAGCTGTGTGACCTTACACCTGGGGCTAGGTCATGGTTATATTGAGATGTAATTTTTAAGTCCTTTTATCATCTAAAGGAGGGTTTAGATGATAAAAGGACTTAAAAATTACATCTCAATATAACCATGACCTAGCCCCAGGTGTAAGGTCACACAGCTACCTAGGAACATATTTAGGATTCCCTTACCAACTTTGCTCAGACTGAAGAAGCTCCTTGGATAAGGAGCGAAACGTTTCCACTAAGAAAATAGAAATCCAGTTGACATGATTCAAGCTACAGACAATTCCACCTGGATGACTGAGAACCTTCATAGACATAATGCAGTTAGGAATAAATAAATGAATCAAGTTGCATTGTCATCTCAATAAGGGAGAAATTTCCAACACCTTTGGCCATTCCAAGCACAATCCCCATTGCTCTGAGTCCATGGACACTACTCATGTTTTCCTAAGTGGATTCTTTCCAGGGTAGAAACCCTTATTTTTCTTCTTACCATCCATCAAAGAAATAAGAACTAGAGCACTCTGCATTATTTAGGCTGCTTAACATCATGTCTTGTTCCAAGATACATCTAGTGGTTTCCAGGTTCTCTTTTTTAAAAATCCAGTCATTCACTGACTCAGAATTGCCACAACTTCTGCATTGTATGCAAGAGGAAAGCCTTGAGCCTGCATTAATCACAAGGGTGTTTCGTTCCAGTTTTTGTACAACATACTTGCAAGGCAAGGTTCCTCTGCTTTTTCTCCCTCACACTCATTTTCTGTCTAAATTCTGCTTCCATAATTCTCATTTCTACCTTTTCTATTTTCAACTCCATTGTTTATGATCGCTCAGGTCTGCTTCAGTTCGGGACACTAGAACTGTCACTTATTCTAAGCCTCTTCACCTCTCCTGTTCTCCTGCTCGGTATGCCATTTTCTTCATGAACAGTTGCATTTCAGCTGTCAGTGGGAACAGCAAAGATGTCCTTTCTTGATAAAACTATGCCTGTGGCACAGAGATCCTCCATACTGCTAATTAGCAGGAGACAGGCCACTACAGGGTTCAATGCTGTCCTTCAAGTTGGCTGCCAACACTGACAATCTTAACTTTACTGTCATATTTTACTTCACACTCAAGGAAACTAGAAGCTTTGAAGAGCTCTATAAAGAGGGTAACCATATGGACAAAAGAAAATAAAAATACAGAACACAGTTGCAGAAAGCAATCCTCCATGCTAGGAAAACCTAACCTCTAAATATGGGTGAGTATCTCTACATTGAGATACAATCCAGGAACGTTGCTTTGACTGACTACCTATGCTTCAAAAGCACCATTCTTAATTAATTTGAAATAGAAAGTGGTCTAGTAAAAATTAGCTACATATTATCTTTTAGAGAAGCTCAGTCATTATGGTAGATACAGGAGACATTAAAGTTGAAACTTATTGTTGTTTACTCTGAGAATCCATAACTTGCCAATACTGATCCATGGAAAGCTCAGCCAGGTAATAAATCCCTATTGCACATGGCAGAGGAAAATAAGATCAGATGCAAATGTGTTTGGCGGTCACAAACATAAAGTTACAGACTTTTATTCCACCAAATACTTGGGGCAGAAACAGTACAGCTTTAAAATGATCAGGCTGCAGCTGCCCTCATTGTTTCTCCAGATGTTTCAGGTCAGAAGCAACATCAAATTACAAAGCATCATAATCCCAATTTAAATTAATAAATTAATCATAGCCCCAGTCATCCAAAGATTGCTCACTACCAAAATATTCCAAAAGTATTGGCTATAATTTCACTGATAACCTTTTGTTTAACAGCAAGAAGACCATTTAGTTTTTACATCATCACCATCTCCATCTCCATCTCCATCTCCATCTCCATCTCCATCTCCATCACCTTATATTTGGCTTGGTATCAAACAAGTTGTAGAACAGTGATGTATATATGTATGTGTGTGTGTGTGTGTATATATGTGTATATATGTGTGTGTATATATATATATATATATATATATATATATATATATATATACACATACATATATATGTGTGTATGTGTGTATGTGTGTGTGTATGTATGTATATATATATATATATATATATATATATATATATATGAATGATTGCAAGTGTTCTGATATTTTCTTTTTTCACTTTGTGCAAAACTAAATACACAGGTATTGCACATACAACAGCATCATAAATCAAAACCTAAGACTGTCAAGAATTGTGTGTTTATATCCATTGTATTTTAGCAATACACATCGGGAGCACTAGAGCAAAGTGCAAGTTTATTGAAATTTATAGGAGTTCTACACAACTTTGACTGGCTCTGATCTTTGGCACTCCCCTGCTGATCATCTCAAAGGCTACTCTCAGGCTCACAGGCTTATGGATAAAGGACAGAATTCTGTTTTCAAGATGTCATGTTGGCATATCATAATGGTAGATGGTTGGGCATAATGGGAAAGGACAGGTTAATAGGCATCTATAAAAGCCATGCTGGATGATCAACATTTTTCTCCCATTACCGTTTTATTTTTCTGAACCAAGGAAAGCTGAGAGTTAGGCTAGTCTACACCCAGGCCCTGGAGGGACTGAATACTCTTCACCAATATGAATTTTCTTCACCATCTACTTAGGCTGTTGGTGACTTCAACAAGAGTGCAGAATTGGCCTCAGGAGTTTCTGAACTGCAGCTGTTGCAAAAATCTTTCAGTGTCCACTGAAGAAGGTAAAAAAAAAAATCCTTCCTATAGGAGTCTATTCAGTGTTCCTAGATCCACATTTTTATACAGTTCTAGTTAAAAGACATAGCTACTGTATTTGAATAGTAGCAATTAAGTTTGATGTTCCTTTTACTGAGAAGTAATTGGAATACAGTTATCATCCAATTTCACAAAGGGGCAGGCAAGAACTTAATTTACTATACTTCTCTTTGCCAGCAAAGCTTTCACTGCATATCCAAAAGGGATGGATTTTTTTTTCTGGGAACATTATTTTGTTTTGATTTTGGACTCTTTTTTTTTTAGTTCAATAATTTGAAATTAATGTGACACTGTCCCTATAAATTTTTCCATCTTCCAGTGTTCTATAATCGAGATCTCAAATTCATGCTCATTTTGATAAATGCCTTCCAATCCCAGAAAATGTAGAAGCTTATATTTCCATCTGTATTAGCTTTAAGATTAAGAAAGTTTACCACACAAATTTGTACATCCTGGGTAAAAACTATTCCAGCTGAGGAATCAAGGACAACGAGGAACTCAAATCCTGTCAAAGATGGACCATGAGGTTTTATTTCATGAGTACAAAATACCAACACCTTATATCCCAAATGTTGAGTTTTAGCAAAGCCATAAAATTTGTTATTTTAAATATGTTTTTAAAGAAATTTCTGAGGCTCTGGCAAAACCTGTGAAGGCATAATAACATCATTATTATTATTATTATTATTATTATTATTATTATTATTATTATGGTCAGCACAAGTAAAGGAGATGATGTTCTTATGTGTAGCTCAATTTCTGATTCAGCAAATGTTTTAAGTTTTCTTTGCATTACACAGAAATGGATTATGAGTGCTGTGACCTTCAATTTTTTTTATTTTATTCCTAATCTTCCTTACATACCTGCAAACTGGGAATCCTGATGGTTCTCCATTCAAGTTCTAACCAGAACCAACTCTGCTAGCTTCTATCAAAATCAATCAATCAATCAATCAATCAATCAACCAATCAAGGCTAAATCCTATTACTGTGGCATTAGTATGATACTTTTTACATATTTTCCTTTTGTGCACGTTACCAATTACCATTCATCAGCCATTGGGGGTGGGTGGGGGTGGTGAGGGTGGAGGGGTGGGGTAAAATTTTGGACCTGGGTTTCAGGTAGTTCATCTCTACATTACAGCAAAATAAATTAAAACTGGAGCAGTAACTGCTTTTGGGGTCAATCAAAACCCCAGTATGTACTGTAGGATATTTCCTTTCATAGGAATCCTTAAGAATAAATACAAAATGAGTCCAGATTTAGCCCTGAAAATATTTAAATGAAATTGAAATGATCCAGACAGAACTAATTTTCCATATGAACTATGGTTAAGGTATTAGAAACATCTTTCTCTACTTAATCATACACCCGATAACTATAATGACAATATAGTGGACCAATTTTCTACCCAAATTCTACAACTACTGAATGGGACATCACTTAACTTCCAAACTTGAGCTAATGTAACAATGTTGCAATAATGTCAGTAGGCAAATGGGCACCTTTTTTGCAAGTGTTGATAAGTTTCCATCAAATGTTACACAGCGAAGCATATCTACAAGTGGGTTTTCAAAACCCTGGTGAAGTTGACTGGATCTTCCCAGAGAAACAGATCTGAAGGTGATAAGCTGGAACAGTTGCAGGCAACAATTTCTTGGTGTAATCAGGTCTGCTAATACAAACAGACACTGTTCCATGACATCCTAAAGTTCCATTAATTAACTGGAGCTGGAAAACTCTGTCATGGTGACCTTGTAATGCTTTATGGAGAATTTTAATTTTAATTTATTGTACCTTTCTATAATTGTTTTTATATCCCACCATTCTTTTGCCTATACACTTTCAGTTGAATTTTTTCTGTAAATTCTTTTAATCTAATAACACTCCAATATGCTGACAATGTTTCAAATCCCTATAGAATTTATGCCCTTAGCAGAGACGGTTGATTCAAGAATATATAATGCTGCTTGCTTATCTACCTACTTCCTTCCACAGTAAAGTACATGGTCAGCTTGTTAAAATAACAATTTGAGCCTTGGCACCTCCCATATATCAAATCTGCTATGTTGCATTTCAAAAAATACAGTTTGAATAATACCTATGTTTTCCCTTCTCTTATCCAGTATCTTATCAGTTGTAAAGCAATTCATTCTGTGGTTGGGGACTTTTTTTACTATATACAAAGGTCAAACTATCTTTCATCAACATTCTATATAACAGTTATGTATGTAACACTTTTGGTCTTGTTCTTGGCTTGTCTGGGTGGAAGCTTTAGAAAATAAAAGGATTGTATGACTCTCTCCAGTTGTTGGTGTTTCTTTGGGTGAGTTTGCCATCCCAGCCCAAAAGTTTGGAAGAAGGGAAAATGAAAAGCTGCTATTTTGCTTACAATGACTATCTATCTGCAAGAGTAATAATATTTTAAAGTATTGCAAATTCTCATCATCTTCATTTGCCTTATCTCTGCCCAATATAGCAAACTAAAAATGAGATGATAGATAGATAGATAGATAGATAGATAGATAGATAGATAGATAGATAGAAAGAAAGAAAGAAAGAAAGAAAGAAAGAAAGAAAGAAAGAAAGAAAGAAAGAAAGAAAGAAAACTGGAATCACCAGTAGAGTAGATCATATGTTACTATTTATTTTATTGTGATTTTCCATTTCCAAATGAAAAATGGTACTCACTGACTTCAACTAAAATCATGAACTGAAGCTAAAGGGAAATGCAGCACATGATCTGTTTTATTAATGGAAGAGATATATGGTAGATAAATATCAAGATGACAATCCTATACACACTTATAGGGATCCTAAACTCATTGTTTATTTCTGAGGCTACATGGAGAGGATTGATGCATCATGAAATGCAGGGGCATATTGAAGGCCAGATATTAAATACCGTCTCCTTGGCTGAAGCAGTTTCCAATAAATACAGCCAGACAGATGGAAAAATCTAGCCAGCAACTAACAAAATTAAGTCAACGATTAACCTTATTTCACAGGGAAAATTTAATCCTTTAAATGTTTTTTTGTAGATAGATTAGATAGATGATGTAGATGTAGATGTAGATGTAGATGTAGATGTAGATGTAGATGTAGATGTAGATGTAGAGAGATAGAGATAGAGATAGAGATAGAGATAGAGATAGAGATAGAGATAGAGATAGAGATAGAGATAGAGATAGAGATAGAGATAGAGATAGAGATAGAGATAGAGATAGAGATAGAGAGATAGATAGATAGATAGATAGAGATAGAGATAGAGATAGAGATAGAGATAGAGATAGAGATAGAGATAGATAGAGATAGAGATAGAGATAGAGATAGAGATAGAGATAGAGATAGAGATAGAGATAGAGATAGAGATAGAGTTGGGGCAGCTGCTCTCCAGAAAAAAAGAGATCACAAATGTATTTCTGAGAGAAGAAAGATGGTATGTTATTATGTCCTCCTCAAATTTCCCATAAATATAATGAATGTATTGTCACCTTCTCTTAGTAAAGAATGATTTCTTCAATGAATCAGCAACCATTTTTCCCTACTGCAGTTAATTCAACGGATTACACTGCTAAAATTTAAACCGCGGTTCTCTATGGTCCACTGTTCATAAAAAATTCAGTTGAAGACCTGGATATATATTTTTTTCTTTTCTATTGCTTTCCCACACGTTTATTTCTATAAAATATCTCATCTCTCATTTTTCCCAAATGCAGACTTGTATTGGTAAAGGTTATTTCTGTAAACTGCCATAAAGATAAATTAAAAAAAAATGAATTCAAGGACCTGGGAGTAGACCATGTGAAATCATCTGATCCCTTTCTTCCAAAGATATTCCCTTTCTTCTAAACAAGCTTTTAAAATTGTATACCACCCAGAGTCACCTTGTGTGAGATGGGCACCCATATAAATGTGAGCAATAAATAAATATAGAAATAAAATGGAACAATTGGTGAAATCAAAAAGTTTTAATAAAACAGTAAGAATGCCAATTTTCCTTTCATTTGAAAGTATCTCCATGTTTTGCACTCCCTTAAGACAGGAATTATCTATAATATATTTCATGGCACAGTTAGGTGTTTGCAAGGGTCATCTGTATAATATAGGAAACTCAGTTGAGCAGGAGGTGATGATGTTACCTAGGCTGGTAATGAAATTTCTGCAGGAAAACAACTAAGCTCAGAGAACATGAAGTGTTAAATGGATGTTGCTTTCATGCTGATCTAAGGGGAAAAAAAGATGATCTGGGGGGGGGGGGAAGTTAAGCAGTATGAAGACAGATCACCAGTAACAACATAACCGTGTGCTAGAGTGGGAAGTTAAAAGAATACTGGAAAAAGATAGTGTTAAACCATTTCCTGACCTGCTACCAAGAAAATAACATGTACATGTCTAAGAAGTAATCAGGAGTCAAACTCATCTCACGGAGCATTTTATCTCATCTTACTTTAAAGCAGGGCTTTCCAAACTGTGTGTCACGACACAGTACTGTGTCACCTGGGGGCCCCAAGTGTGTCGTGCGACAACCCGGAAGTGCTGATGGTGCACCGCTGCCATGCACAGCAGCGGCGGCAGTGGCGGGCCATCAGTGCTTCCAGGTTCCAGGACACTGACGCTGACGCCACCACCACGGCATGCAAAACCCCGAAAGTGCGGTGGCGGCAGCAGCACTTCTGGGTTTTTGCACGCCGGCCGTTGGTGTGTCACCAATGGCAAAAGTTTGGAAAGCCCTGCTTTAAAGGTAAAGGAAAGGCCTCCAAAGTTCTTACATTTACTTGCATGCATATGACTGATATACAAAAAGCTAAATAGTGCATAAAGCCCCATTGTCTTTAATGTGCTTTGATCTCTAAATAAAATTTGTTATGTGTAAACTTTGCTTTGTATTGTTAGAATTCAGACTTGCCAAGTTAAGGCTTATACTATCATTTAGCATAAATAATACCCAGCTAAATAATAGGTTTCTAGGATATTTTAGGTAAAGCTTCTTTGCAAGGCAGACATTAATTATGACTTATGTATGCTCACTCAGGTTTGGCTGAAGCCGAATTTGCTTGGAACACAACCCAAATTTAACTAAGTATTCAATTATTGAGAGAAAACCCTACTGATCGAACTCCATAACTGGGGGAAAAAATCAAACATTTGTTGAACCCACTGAATACATTTCAGTGAACCAATTTTGTTAGGGAAATATGCTTTGCAGATGTCTGCTTCCTGTTTTATTTATTTATTTAATTAATTTTATTTTTATCCTGCTTTTTTATTATTTTTATAAATAACTCAAGGTGGCAAACATACCTAATACTCCTTCCTCCTCCTCTTTTCCCAACAACTACAACCCTGTGAGGTGAGTTGGGCTGAGAGACAGGGACTGGCCCAAGGTCACCCAGCCGTCTTTCATGCCTAAGGCGGGACTAGAACTCTCAGTCTCCTGGTTTGCCATTGGCTCCTTCCTAGGGCTGAGAGAGAGGGGGACTGGCCCAAGGTCACCCAGGTGGCTTTCATGCCTAAGGCGGGACTAGAACTCTCAGTCTTCTGGTTTGCCATTGGGTCCTTCCTAAGGCTAAGAGACAGGGACTGGCCCAAGGTCACCCAGGTGGCTTTCATGCCTAAGGCGGGACTAGAACTCTCAGTCTCCTGGTTTCTAGCCCAGCACCTTAACCACTAGACCAAACTGGCTCTCAATTTAGAATTTAAGAATTCTATTTATCAACTGGAGCAACTTAAGGAGGTAAGAGAAAACATATCAGATATTTTGGTTTCTAGGGATTGTAACCTGACACAAGATCCACCCAAGAGTAGATGCGTATAAATTTTAAGTAGTGATTAAGATGCTAGACTAGAAACTAGGGAAGTTCTGAATTCCGGTCCTCCCTTAGACACAGAAACTAGCTGGGTTGGCTTGGGCCAGTCATTGTCTTTCAACACAACCTGCATTGGATTAGACTCCATGACCTTCAATGAAAATAACTCTGCATGCATCCGGATTAATTACGGATGATGATGATGATTTTATATATAACATTTTGTTGTTGTTTTTTCTTTTCCAATTCTGTTTCATTTTAAAGTTATTTAAAGGGACATTTAGGATGTACTTAAAAAAGAAGAACAGGACTCTATGCTGCAGTGATGCTGTTGCTTGGTTACTTCTTTCAGCAATGAAAACTATGCTGTTTTCATTTCTTTTCCCTATGACTCTGGGACTTTACATTTATTAATATTGAATCTATCAGTGTTGTATGTAGTCCCCACAACTCTAATCTCTTTAGGTTGCTGTGCAGCCATTTCAGTCCCTTGTGTATTTTAACAATTCTGTTGTCAGATGAAAATATTACCACAGTTGGGTTTATTCCAAAGAATTGTCCTAGAAGAATGGCTCTATAAATCAGATGTATGGAATGTCAAGGGACCAAGGTTTATTTGGTTGGAAACTGAAAATGGGGAAAAAAGAATCTACATAAGATAGGACCATCACATAGAATGTAATTGTTTCATGGTTCTTATCCCTCCTGTGGGGGAAGGAGAGAGATACCAAAAAAAATCTCTCTGCTATATCAGAAAGAGGAGATATTAAAGCTACGACTTCCTTCCTTATCATATGTATATTAGCAAACTGCTCTGAATATGTTGCAGTAAATATGCAACACATTTAAAATACCTCTTCTACTAGTAGAATGTAAGACTGCAAAAGCAAAACTCAGTTTGATAACTCAGCCAACTTTTAAGAAGTCCATTGCCTTCTTTGAAATACACAAAAACTCACTCACACACACACACACAGAATCATGACCTAACAGTGACAAAGTTCTGCATATTTCAAAGCTTTCATGAGCAATTAGCCCAGGGGAAAATAGGAACGCAACAAGGTATTGTCTAGTTTAAGCTGCCCCCAAATGATTTGATTGTAAGATTTCTAATGCTGTGGACAAGTGTTTAGAACTGTATAAGAATCAGCCCTTCACTGGTAAATTATGAGATTGTAGAGTTATGTTTCAACCTGCTCTAATGTCCACTTCCTACAGTGACTTGACCATCCCATGTACATGGAAAAAGCATGGAAACCGATTTCTTTGACACAGAATACAGGTTTTGTATTGAAAGCTATCTTCTCAAATACTGTCATGATTCAAAAGCAAAAAAAAAAAAAAGTAAAAAAAAACTCTACAAATCAAGCTGCATAAATATCCAGAAGATCTGACAACATCTGGTTGTAATTCTTGGCAGTTAATCTATTCTCCTGCTATGAGGTCATTACAAATTGGAAGGCTTCTTCCCTCTACATACCCTTACCCTAAATGCATAAATATCTGCAGGCTAATGAGAACCTTTGGTGTGATGTTAGCAGAGCAAGGGGCTCAACAACAGAGAAACTCCCATGGTCATAGAACACAGTCATCTGAATGAAAGCAGCGGTAAGCGGAAGGCTAATAAGCAAATGGACTGCATGAAAGATTGACCAAAGAACCATGTAGACAGTGGTCAGGTTTCTTCCTGTAATGTACAGAAAATAAAATCACCATACCATCACTATAAATATATTTTTGTTGTTAATTTGTTTAGTTGCTTCAGACTCTTCGTGACTTCATGGACCAACCCACGCCAGAGCTTCCTGTTGGCCGTCGCCATCCCCAGCTCCCCCACGGTTGAGTCCGTCACTTCCAGAATATCATCCATCCATCTTGCCCTTGGTCGGCCCCTCTTCCTTTGGCCTTCCACTTTCCCCAGCATCATCATCTTCTCCAGGGTATCCTGTCTTCTCATTATGTGGCCAAAGTACTTCAGTTTTGCCTTTAATATCATTCCCTCAAGTGAGCAGTCTGGCTTTATTTCCTGAAGATCAACTGGTTTGATCTTCTTGCAGTCCAAGGCACTCTCAGAATTTTCCTCCAACACCACAGTTCAAAAGCATCTATCTTCCTTTGTCCAGCCTTCCTTATGGTCCAGTTGAATGAATATTCATCAGCATCTTATCCAAGGTATCCTTTATATATATATAGATATAAATATATATCCCATGGTATATTCATTCCCTTTCCCACATGTAGAAATTCAAACCTTTTTACAGCTCATTGATAAGTAAGGATCATTTGTTTCATGAAACTGATCAAACCTACAGGATACCAATTAGCAATATCTTGTCTACAAGTGGTGGCTTTTTCCTTTAATCTTTATTTTCCATGCCTGATGCACAGCCTTCCAAGCCCACCAATGGTCTGGCACAGTGTTGCTACTGATACTGCAAAGCAGAATTTTTGATCAGGTAATTAAGAATCGAAAACCTTCTCCTGTTTCTTCTGAATATGTTGTAATATACAAGCCTACCCTGCTGTTTGTAACAAAGCTTGAAGGAAATCCAGGGATTCTAAAGGCAGAACAGGTGAAGCTGAGCAAAATGAAAAGTAGCTTCTCTTGTTTAAATACAGTAAAATGGGGGGGGGGGGGATGACAACCATTTGTTTCTCAGGCCGAACTGCTCAGCTGCCTTTTCTTGAGTAAAGCACTCATGCCTGGTGCAGTTTCAGGACATTACTCACAGCGGGAACCCTAGGAACAATTTTTGATGGGAAACCACAATTTGAATTCTTTGGGCCATGTTATTCTTGCTGGGCCTAAATGGGTCATGACTGTTAAATCAGAATTTTGTTCTTCTATGCCAACCTAATTGCATTTAAACAAAATCCCTCCCAAAGCTCCCCCCCCCCACCAACAATGGAAACTACCCTGCTATTTTCTTGCTTCTTTCTTTTCCAAGTTCCCCGCTGTTATTGCCTTGCTGAAAATCCATTTCATGGAACCAAAAAAAAAAGGGTGGGGGTGGGGAGAAGAGGAATGAAAACACTGAAAGGTTTTAAATTACAAAAAGGGGAACATGCCTCACAGGTCACTGTGATTTTCCATCCTGCACCTTAACATTATGTTTAAATAAATTGATGTAGGAAATATAAGCATTCGTAACACCACGACCAGTTGAATACAAATTCCATTTTAGACTAGAGGCTGCCTTCGGAATAATGCATAAAGCATTTTCATTAACAGATAAAAGAATTGGTTCAGCACTAACCATTGTGCCTCAGCAAAAAACAAAAAACACCACAATAATAATAATAATAATAATAATAATAACAACAACAACAACAACAACAACAACAACAACAATTGAAGTAATGGCAGTAGTGCTTATGTACAATTAACCCTTGATTTTATAATTTGTCTCTTGTTCCTCTTCAAAGTACATAGAACTTCATTGATGGGTTACAGTTTGAGTCTTTCAAACTAAGTAACCAATGGATTTCATAGTGAATTCTAAGGTGGGGGGTGTCTTTTGGGACAAAAATCTTTAAGGAAGCAGAGGCTAATAGAGGTTCAATAAGACTAGTGAACAAAAGGGGATGGTCCTCACTTGAATGCTATTTATATTCAGTGTTTACTAGGTTCAGAGATTAATTTCAAAAGGGATTTGATCAAATCTCCAAATCAAATCAATTCCTCAGTCCAATGGCCAAGTCAGCTTGCATTGTCTAATTGGAGGCCTCTGAATTGGTTCAGAAGCTTATACAAACACACAGAAATTCCCAGCATCAATTAAGAAAGATTCAGAAATCACATCAAATTGCAAATCTGAATCCAACTGATTATCCAAATCTGATTTGATGGATTGGTGTACCTCGATTATTTCCTTTATTTCCTGTGAACTAAATCATGATCTAAGACTTGTGGGAAAAGTATAGATTAGTGGTTTGAATTAAACGTATTCAACTTATTCCTTTATTCCCCCCCCCTCCCTATTTCTTGTTGGGGTTTGTATAATACCCAGAATTTACAGATAGATTAATTGTACAGGA
Organism: Charina bottae; assembly: GCA_023362775.1. Taxonomy (NCBI): domain Eukaryota; kingdom Metazoa; phylum Chordata; class Lepidosauria; order Squamata; family Charinaidae; genus Charina; species Charina bottae. The sequence continues at coordinate 3,879,539 of JALMGJ010000004.1, read as the reverse complement.
GAGGCTAGAGTTATCTAGGTGAGAAGTGAAATATTCTTCAAGTCATCCAATTAGCAGCCATTCTAGAAGGTATGATGTGACTCATATTTCAGGTGCTGTAGGTTAGCTGGGTGTGGCAGATAATTTGTTTGACCTATAATGTGATTGGTCAATATTTATATAAAAGTAGTGAAGCTTTAGTGTTCACTCTCTTCTCATTACTTCATCTCATCTGTATCTGTGTTGGACGTTACTGGACTGTATTTTGGATTGCGTATGTATATAAAGTAAATAGACTATTTTATCTAATCTCTGTTTGAGTGTCTATTTACTGCTTAGAACGTATTACCCTGAAGTCTTGGAGAAGAACAGGCCGCCCCAGCGTTGCGTGCTCTGACATTTCTAATTCCTTCATTACATTAGGATGTAAGTGTTCTGCCACTGGTTACCTGAAACCATTTATATTAGTTGTGTAGTCTTTTGCCCTCTCCTTCTCTATCCTAAGATGCAGTTGACTCCTTCCTCCAGTATCATAACCACCAATGACTAGGTCTCCATTGCCCTTCTGAGAGAAGATCAATGTTAAGAGATGTTGTCTTCTCACTATCCCCCACAATCAGTTCAACACTTTCTACACACCAGGAATCTACATCCGTTTAGCTTTTCTTTTCTTTCTAAGGTTGTCAAATAACCCCTTTTTTGTTGTTCTTGCCAGCCTCAGCTCCTTCTGAGCATTGGCATTTCTGACACCATTCCTATAGTTTCTGGAGACTACTTTGTATTCTTCCTTGATGATATGTCCCTCCTTTCATTTCAAATATATGTCCCATTTTCTTTTCTTCATTTTGGAGAGCTCTGCATGTCTCAACACTGGCCTTTTTACCTTGCTTCCCCCCCCCCCAACTATTTGTAGGAAATGTTTGTGATTGCACTTTCAGTATCTCATTGGTAGGATTTCCAATCTTTCCTGATCACTTTTATCCTTCAGGACTTTGAGCCATGAGATCCAGCCTTTGGTTTTCATCAGGATCTGCTTTCCTGACATCCAATATGTGGGCCTGACTTTTTCCAATTTTTCCTCCTTTGGATATTGTGAATTGAAGAAAGACACATCGAACCAGTTATTTGGTTCCGTATTCTTCATTAAAAATGATTGTCCACTGAAAGTGTCTTTTGACATACACTACCAGATTTAAATAGATTTATATTTTTATACTAGTTATCATATTGAAATCAATGGAATTTAAGTGAGTTTCAAAGGCTGCACTCAAATCAAGGTGGACTGCATTGCCACGTCCACACAGCTTTGTTAGAAGCAATACAGAAGTCGTTTGTCATTGCTTTTTCTGAGATTTTTTTTAATTCCCAAACTAGCCTATCAACCTGGGATTTGGTGGTCTCCCATCCAAGATTAAATCCTGCCCAGCTTTCTTGAGACACCTGCTATGATTTAATTTCCTTATATCTACATGAAAAATATTTATATCTGGAATCAATCCCCGTGCCCTTAAAAAGGGGGGGGGAAAGTTGCTAATATCCTGTTCTATGATAGAAAGTTCAAGCTGTTTGCCACTGAAGGATTGATTAGATCTCTATCCAATAAGTTCTAATCATCAGTGGATTTTCACAAATCTCTTTATCTGCATTTTTGCTACCTCTTATTTTGAGTATCCAGACTGTGTTTTGAGTGACTGCCACTGATATGGAACAGAAAAGCAGGAAATACATCTTACATTAAAAGTGTTTCTGGAGATTACAATAAGAAAGTGGAAACATTCCATGAAGAAGAGACTTGGCAGAAAACAAGGTGACCTGTAGGATATCCCTTAGTCTCCTAGAAGGGGGGAAAATATCATCCAAATTACATTTTTCAATTTAGCTCATTATAAAAATGTGGTCAGATTCAAGATGACATTTTTTCTCATAATATCCTGCTGAGAATGACATTAATTACATCCCAGTCTGTTAAAGCTTTATTGATTAAGCCTTAAGTCTGTTTTCCTGTTTTTTTGTCTGATATCTGTGTCTGGTTAATCAGCCTCTAAACATTTCATCATCTTACTTACCTTTTCCTGACTAGTATCAAAACACAAGCTTTATTATCAAGAATTTAAAGATATATGCCAAGCTACTAAAAACTTATGTAAGAAATAAAATAACACATTTGTTATGCACTTTGGGATAGGAAAGTGCTTAAAACACCACCTTGTAAGAACAAACCAAAGGCAATTTTCCTTGGGGAAAGGAAACTAACCAATTTGCCCCAATTTGTCAGACTATCTCACAGGAGATGGTCTTTGTGATGGTGGGAAGGATGGAATCTGAATGGTGTATGTTTAGCATCCAACCCATCAATGGGTTGTATGTATTTCTACAACCCATTTGGAGAAAAGTAAAAGGCCGAAACAGGGCCGCAGGGGCAGCCAGAGAGGGCAAAGAAAAACAAATTAAAGCCAGAACCAACAAAAGTTGTCTTGAACTCCAGCAGGGATCCAGTCAATTGGAGATGTAGGATATTGCATATGAACTGAGCCAAATATAAATGAAAAACATTTTCCATTGCTAGCAGACAGTGACAACTTCACAGCTGATTCTAAACATCTGTGCCTCACACGCCTATTGATTAGTCTATCAAAACACTTTGAATACCTTTTCCAAACAAAGAAAGCCGAAATTGCAGGCTGGTGCACTCTTTTAATAGAAAATAGAATATTTCTACTCTCGTCCTGGAAGCATCTGTTTTGAAATAGGGGCATGTAACAATGTACACCACTCCACAGCAGAAGAGACCGAGACAAAGATGGAACAAAATCCCTTAAGGGAGTTTTATGTTCACCCACTTGAGCTGGTTTGCAATTGGATTGTAGGACAACACTGCAGAATGCAAAGCTGACTAGACAGAAGCACAATAAGGTATCAAACAACGTGGGTTAGCTTTCGCTTTAGGAAAGTCAAGTAATATTCCAAAAAATTCAACAAGTAAGGGAGGCACAATGGAAGAAGAAAAAAATCATACAATACAGCAAGCACCCCTTTTTCTTCTGTTCTGAATAGGTTCACAGATATTCTATATTACTAAATTGTTGAGATATAAGCCCAATGGCAAAAAGAAAGTTTGGACAAGATATCATTCCGAGCCGCAACTGACAATGATTTATTCGCATGCTCAGAATTGCCATTAAGTTGGAGATCTTACATTCAGTATCCCGAGAAGTGGAATGACCGTATCCATTCACAACCAGAGGCTCCTCCTATATTACTGGATATGTTTCAAAAGTGTGTTAACAGCTTAATCTGAGCCTATTACATTTCTGTGTGATTTTTGTAGCAGCTGGTAAGGCATCTTCTGCAAGTTCTTTTATATAGAGGAGTTCAGTGGCACTAATGCTCCGGCTGCAATAGAACAAGCCAACATGGTATTTGTAACATGGTCCTTACTAGTCCTTACTTAAAGGGGCGTGGTGGCTCATCAGGTAAGACGCCAGGCTTGTCGATCGGAAGATCGCAAGTTCAGAGGTTCGAATCCCTAGTCCTGCGTGATGGAGTGATCTCCCACACCAGCCCCAGCTCTTGCCAACCTAGCAATTCAAAAGCATGCAAATGCAAGTAGATTATTAGGTACCACTTCAGTGGGATGGTAACAGCGTTCCGCATGCGTCATGCCAGCCACATGACCATGGAAGCGTCTTCGGACAACGCTGGCTCTTCGGCTAACAAACGGAGATGAGCACTAGCCCCTAGAGTCGGACACGACTGCACAAATGTGCGGAGGGAACCTTTACCTTTACCTTTTACCTTACTAGTCACAGCAGGAAGCAGTGCCTACCTAAATGTGGCTAATCTCAATCAATCAATCAATCAATCAAAAAGCTAAGCATAGTTAACCATGGCTAGTTCTTGGATAAGAGACCACTGGAAAATTCCAGGTCTGTAAAAGTACTGCAAGGTAGAAGAGAAAATCCCAGAAAAGCTTAATGGCAAAGTACTTTATATTGCTGCCACAAAAATTACATAATCAGGTCCACGTATTCATAAGAACTCAAGTTCAGCTCAAGGGAAACTTTACATATAAATTTCTTAAACTATGAGGCTTAGAAATTCAACAAATATATTCTATAATTAGTAGTATTAGTATTACTAGCATCTCTTGCAATACTGCACAACCTAAAAAATGCAGGGGAAGCTGCCTTTTCAAAACCGATAAGAGAATACAAACCTCTTAAGAAGCCTGGGAAAACTTTACAATTGGTGCATTTAAAAAGACACCTATGGATGAGGATCTAGTCCATATAATATTTTGAATGTTTTCCTATATAAGAAGTTGAGAAAACTTTGTGCAGCTATATCACAATTTAGTTTTTTGAAATCCAAGGTAATATAGGCCTAAAGTGTAGTTAACTTTCAAGAGGAAAAACAACAACATGATTTCTTTGCTTTAACAGATAGTTGTCTAGAATTCTGAATTTCAGGAGTATCAGAGCAGGACATTGCTTTTGTTTGTTCGTTTGTTTAAAAAAAAACTTTCATTTAAGGGAAAAAATGTTTCTAACCTTCAAAGTAAAATGGAAAGGTAAGTACAGTTGGTAAAAAAAAACCCAAATAAACTTAAATGCTCATTAGTTTTGGAATTTATCCTTGTGTACTAACTAGCAAACTTTAAGTACTTTTGAATTTCATGAATCTCAGTAGAAGGCTTAAGAATAAATATACACCTCTTCTACTCCTACTCTCAAGCTCACTTATAGAAGGGAGAACTAATCTACTTGGGTACATAATCATATACACTGGCTGAGTATATATCAAGTGGTAAATATGAATATAAACACATATGGTGGGGATGCGTCTTGTTAAGATGAACTGGTATGACCAGGTGACCTTATATAGTTTCAGAGGTTAAGCAGCGTCAGGCCTGATTAGCCCTTGGATAGGACTCCTCTAGGCAATTCCATGTTACAGACGACACTGGGAGGTTGAAGAAAGTTGTGCAACAACAACAACAACAACACTTCTGTATTGTTTCCAAGAAAGCTACATGTCTGTATTCATGAAGTGCCTGGAAGCCAAACTCAAATGAGACTTTACTTTATTATTTTATATCTTTTCTGAAACATGATAGTTAATTAGTTGTTTGATTATGATAATCATGAAAACTAATCACTGCAGTCTTGATGAAAATCCAGTGATTATCCCAAGAGGGCTTTGGTTCAGAAAATGTGTTGACAGACCATTCCCAATGAGGGGCGGAAGAAAACACTAAAGACAGATAAACATTGCCAAATACAATGAACACATTTCCAGTTTAAACAGGTCTTTTTCACCTTCTGCTCTTGGGAAAAATACAGTAGATTCTCATCATGATGGAAAGCAAGAATAGCAATAACAAACATAACTATCTGTTTGCGTAGGGCAGAAATGTTATGTTACTCATATCTTTTCTTTCCTCACATTAGTGTTGAAACATGCAAACTTTTGAAGGGTTTAGGATATCAGCAACCCATATGATCAAGTTCAAATCCAATATATGGATGTCATGCCAGAAACTAAATGATATATGCTGCAAAATTCAGCTATTCATGCTCTATACTCCATTGTTTAAATGGAAAGGGAAGGGGGGAGGCCAGAAGACCTTAATCCAACAGTGAGGTTTAAAGATTTTTCCCCCATTCCATGTTTGGATTTCTCCCAGAAAACTGTGCTTGGCAGAAGTTCAGGTTAATCAGCTGAAGGTCCCATGAATATCCCTGTTCTCATGGATCATTTGGGTTCCTGGATTTAATCGAGGCTTGGTCCCAAATTCCAGATTGGCTTTGTAGAAACTACTGTTCCTTCAGTTTCCATCCTCCAAATGCAATGTAAGGGTTATAATACTGAGTTGTTTTACATGGCTGCTAGAGATATTACCCTGGTAATTATGGAAAACACTATGACGGGTAGCATGAGTAGCCCTCCTGAGGTTGTTCTGAAATTTGATTATCCCTTCTCAATCTCTATGCTGGGTAGAACTATTGAGAGTAGGCACAATGTCTAAGAGACACATGTTACCTATTCCTGAAGAAACAAAATGGAAATTTATATTCCCCTCTTTCACTGTGCTGCCCTTCTAGTTCCCCCCTGAAATCTCTCCACAAAGTCTCACTCCTTTGGAATAAATTTAAAAGCACACCAAAACCTTTGTTGTGGGAGGTGATCAGTAGCTACAGTGCTGAGGGAGAAACATAATTTGACATGACCCAAAGTCTCTCAATAGGTACTATGTTCTAGTACTTATTACCATAATTTTAAGAGGACCTTTTATTTTATAAATGCAACTTTCTAGTTCAAATACTACACTAAGAACAATTCAGCATCACCTTTATGAGGAGCAGCAAAGTAAAGCCTATTACATTCAGTTGATGGATTCTCAGAAGTACTGTGGGGTAAATGGGAACGGAGAATGGCAGAAAAGGAAATAATAATGATAACGATAATAACAGCACCAACCACAAAAGCCCTGATATTGCTGTGTGTTAATAGCTTTTGCTCTGTGAACTATTTAGTAATGATTGTCCCCTATGAGCATTACAGGGGGAAAGATTAATTCGGGCATTTCCCACGAGGTTATAGCTTTGTCAACACCTACAGATACTTCTCCTATTTTCTCAGATGCCCAAGTTTGTAATTTCTCATTTCTACTTTCATTTGAGTTGGATTAAATTTTCAAGTGTGGCTGGCATGTTGAAAAGGCACAAATTTTGCTTGAAAATGACCAATTACTTTGGCCTGCTGGAATGCAGGCTAATGATTCTCCACCACATGCTATTTTCCTCCCTTCTCCCTGGTGCTGGTGTTTATAGAGGACAGAAGGAACGTTAGTGTGCACAGAAATTCCCATGGTTGTGTGAACGTGAAAGGTGAGCACGCATGTTCCCTGGTCCCGCTTCCCCAACTTATTTTGTTTTACTTTCCTATTACAAGCAGCTGCCAGACTTTGTGACTATCAAACCTGGCAGTTGAAAACTTTTCCCCATATCTGCCAAAGGCAGATGATTGGAAATATGCAAATCACCTCCGAAACATTAACTGTCATGTTCCCAAACAGGCTGCAGATGAAGAAACGACATTGCTCGCTTCCCTTTGCAATGCAACAAAAAGTCATTTTCCCGGTCTGCTCTGTTGAAGCATAATTAGAACACAAGAGGCCACAGATGTCATTGGTTTTGCTTTCTTCTGTAACTATGGCTCTCGAGTTCCATGTTCCATTGATTTGTAACTGTCAAGCCAAAAGACTCTTTTCCTTGGCTGGTTATTTTTCAGCCGCAAAAGCTATACATGTATTTAAGACATCAGCATGTATTAAACAACATTTTCATTGTGCTATTTTAAGTAAAAACCTCTTCTTTAAAACATTTGTACATTCCTAGCATAAATCTGTGAATTATCTTATGTGTAGGGCACAGCTTCTAATTAGCTGCATTGTTTTCATTCCATTCTACGAAGGTTATTTTGAAGATGTCCATTTTACTGTACATCTGTGAAGTTCCAGGCCTTTGGGTTTTTTTAGCAATGTGGGAGAATGTGATCTCATACTTCTAATCTCTAGAAAACAATAGGTGAAATAGGACAAATGCTGATAATCCAGTATCTATTGGAATTTTAGAGGAAATGCTCTACACTCAACTGGATAGAATAAGAAATGGTTCAAAGTACCACAAAGGGAACCAACAGTTAATCTGCTACTTCTGGAAACAGGGGAAGAAGTGCACCCATAACCAAAATGGAAGAAGAGAAAATGGGCGCCAGGACTCGTGTGACAAGTTGCCCAAGCAGTTCAAAAGCTGTACAACTGACAACCCCCACAGGAGAATTTGACCATTTAATAGGATAATAATAATAATAATAATAATAATTGTTATATTATTATTATTATTATTATTATTATTATTTGCTAAGCATGAGGGGGATACATACTTTACGCTCTAACTTCCCTAATGGTAGGTTGAAGATATTTTCTGGTCTTCCTCCACACTGTTGGTTCACCTATAGCTTCTTCTGTGGGCAGCAAAGGATGGATGGAAATCTTTCAGAATAAAACAGTTATTTCCAGCAGCCAGCCAGACAAAATGGATCCATATATTTCTGGGTTCAAACAAAGACCAAAGACATTTCACCACCTACTTATTCAAAATGTACAGTATATGGAAGTTTGTATGGATGTGCATCAATATTAAGGCTGTGCAAAACATTTGAAAAGTGCGCTTCGCTGCACTGCATGGACGAAACACTCTTTCTCAAATCATGAAAGTAGCTGCATCCTTCAGAACAGCTGGTATGTGTGTGTGTGTGTCCATACACTGTTTCTGCTGGAAGCAAAGTGAATAAGTTACAAGAGCTCAAATATCATATGTGAGCACCCTAGTGTTTATTGATAATGATCAGTCCTTAAGGGAAGTCCCATTGAAAGGAATTCTTAAAAGGCAAGGGGGGGGAACATGTCACTAAAAAGACCCAAATAATAATTTAAATATGAAAAAAATCCATCTTTTCAATAGAAGCTGTCTTGAGCCACCCAAATTTACTCTATTTTCTGGTGTAGAAAAAAAAAATGTTGGTAGATAAACACTACCACATGCTCATGCCTGGAAAGTTTTGAATGTAATTGACTGTCAGTGATATGATGATTTATAAAGCAATCTGCTGCTTCGTCTGCTGCTGGAGATAACTCTAATTTGCTTCTATTGTATTAGATATTATGAACTTGACAATCACTCACAATTTTCCAGTTGGGCTTTCATCCAGGTTAATGGGACAAATAAAAGCTATTTTCCATTCTTTTCTAATCCAGTTCCAAAAACCAAGTGGAACACAGTCATGTATGTGCAACAGATCCAAATTTCTAGAAATATTTTGTTCAATGAGAGAAATAATATGATTTATACAACTATTAATATTGTAGGCCTCAACTCTTCTAGAGGGAAATTATCTAGATCAGAATTTACTAATTAATATCCTACAACTATTCTAGATAGAAAAAAAAGGGGGATTATAGATGTGGGAGAAGTATTGTCAATTTGGTTAACAACTGGATACATTTCTTATGGGAATTCCCAGTGGAACTGATACCCAACTGCACTTTTAAGCTTTCAATGTATGCTTATGCTTTAATTTTGTTTCACTGCATTTAGCAGCTATATAGTAAAACCACACTGAACTCATGCAGATGTGTATATAAGATGTTATATAGATGTGTAAATATTCTCTTCGATTGATGTGTATATAATCTTGAATAGAGAAGGATTTTTCCTGACTATGTTATTCCTAAAATTAAATATAAGGAAGGCCAAACTAATGGCAGCAGGTACAGCAACCAGCCTTAGAATTGACAATGAAGATATTGGAGTGGTGGATAGCTTCTGCCTTTTAGGAACCATCAACAGTAAAGGAACAAACAGTCAAGCAATACACTACAGACTAGCACTTGGTAGAGCAACCATGAAAAGATAGTCAGAAGCTGTGATTGTATATACCTACCAAGATCAGAATTGTGCAAGCCAAGGTATTCCCTGTGACACTCTATGGAAGTGAAAGTTGAACTCTGAAGAAGCAGGATAGGAAGAGTATTGACGCTTTTGGACTTTGGTGTTGGAGAAGACTCCTGAGAATATCATGGAGAGCCAAACAAACAAACAAAGGCATTATAGAACACATCAATCTGGAGTTCTTATCTGAGGCTCAAATGATCAGGCTCAAATGATCATATTTTGGACACATTATGCAAAGAGCCAGCTCCCTTGAAAAGTCTCTATTGCTGGGAAAGGTGGAAGTGAAAGAAAGAAGAAGACAACCCAAAGATCTGAAGGACCATTTTGGGGACAGATGTTTCTGTGGAAGGTATATTCATGTGGCATATCCATGTGGTCACTAAGAATAGACACTGACTTGATGGCACATTATTAATCAATGACATTTCTCTCAAATCTGCTTGAGGAAAGATATCCTCAGGAATGTTCAGCAAAGTTGACTAGATCTAAACCTTCTGGACTCATGATGTATCTTCTCCACTGGTTTTGCACTTTCGAAATTATTTGAGACATTCCTTTCTAACAACAAAACAAAACAAAAAACATGCACTTATTTCTCATGCTTATTTCTTTCACTCCTTTGAAACAAGTGCTGAGTGCCATAAATATCTCATCATACATATTGGAGAATGATTTAAAAGTCTGAGTACATATTATTATACAGTATCTACAGTATTTAAAGCAACAGAGGTAGAAATGGACTTTCCCCCCAATTTCTGCAACAACGGTAGATTAAAACAGAGCTCTAATAACACTGTATGGCTGCCACAGGAGGTCCTTGGAAGTTGTCTCCTGTCCACAATGTTTCACTTTCCCAGCAATTCACAACTTGCCAACTCATTCTTATCACTTCAGTGCACTGGAGGATTTAGCAGTGTTTGTTGTTAACTTTAGGGACTATATTGGCAGCTGCATAAGAAACATGTAATTTTTATTACTCTCCTCCTTAGACTTTAGAAAAATGGGTAGAAACAACCAAGACACAAAGGCACATATAAAATAGAAGAGTGATTATTGTGTGGAGCTACACATTGCTTGCAATGCAAATACTCTTCGCCTGAGCGTTCTTGGGTCCTACAAAGACTATAATCCAGCTCTTCTTCTAATGCCATTAAAGAAGAAGAGAAGCCTATTCTAGTGTTCCATTTTCAAGGGAAAGATACCAGAATCACTGCTAGCTTCCTTTGCTCAGTGGGAGCCATATTTAGACTAAGGATTACTTCAAACAGGTTTCAGCAGATTAAGCAAACTATAAAAGACAGCTCTGCTCATAAAGAAAACAGTAGGCAGTGATGGCAATGGCAGATACAAACCGAGGCATCAGCAATAAAGAGCGTATATTTAAACCAGCATGAGTTTCAATCCTTTCTGCTCCTCTAATTTGCTTGTACAAATCCTTAGGCACAAAAAGCCGATGTCCTCTGAACTCTTCAAGGAGAGATCAGTTACAAACTCCATAAATGCAGGCTGTGCCTGCTTGTTTTTGTTGTTTTTATTATTTTTTTACAGTGGTTAGCACTGAAAGTTAATGCCTCGGTCATGAGTAAAAATACCCACACTGCCTATCACTGTCTTATGGGGATTTAGAGTGGACACGAAAGCGATCCGAAACATTAAAGTTGAAATCAATTAAAAAAAGAAACGAACGAGGAGTGCGATAAAGCTAAGCTATATGATCAGCAGAACTGCACGAGCTGCAGCTTGGTGGATGGTATTACTCCAGATTGCAGGTGGGAGAATACATATTCAAAAATAATAGTCTGACTTAGAGGTTTGGATACTGATATTCCAGTGAAAAATCACATTATTCAGACCCATGTTGGACAGATGATACAGCAAAACTTGCCCTATGTTATGGAATGCTCTAAAACAAAACAAAAAATATTCATGAATCATCTGACTGAATTTAGGAGGTTTTGATCAAAAACTTACTGCATTATATTTGTGTGCATGTGTTTGTACACATATGCCCACTCACACAGAGAGCAGAGATGTAAAGGTTTAACCAACGTTTAAACAAGTTTGCTTTGGATTGCCAAATGGCCAATGAAATAGAAATATTGTAAATAAATGTAAGTACTGTATTTCTTCAAATAGTTTATTTCTGTTTATTCAGAAGCAAGCTTCATGGAGTTCACTGGTGTTGCACACAAAGAAACATGCAGAGGATTGTATCCTAAATCTCCACTGGATACCAACATTATTATTATCTGCGATAGCACCCGCCAAGTGGAATATCTTGCCCCCGGAGGTGAGGCAGGCGCCCTCGCTCCTAGCCTTCCAGAAGTCTTTAGAGACCTGGTTCTGCCGCCTTGCTTGGGATGAAGGAGGTAATAGTTCCTCCTGGAGGTGGTTAGCCCCATGATATCCTCCTTTTTAAGATTCTACTATTCTCTGGATTTTATTTATTTATTATTATATTGTATTTTAAAGTGTATAGGTTTTTAATTCTAATATTACTGTTGTAAACCGCCCAGAGTCTACTTCTGTAGAGATGGGCAGTGAGGCCTGGGAGTTTGAGGGTTCTGCGCAGTATCTCAGCTGTTCCTAGCACTGCACTCTTCTGGACAGAGAGCTCTGATGTTGCTCCTGGGATCTGCTGGAGCCACTCTCCCAGCTTAGGAGTCACAGTCCTGAGTGCTCCTACCACCACTGGGACCACTTTGGCCTTCACTTTCCACATCCTCTCTAGTTCCTCCTTCAGGCCCTGGTACTCCTCCAGCTCCTCAAACTCCTTCCTGATGTTGCTATCACTTGGCACCGCTACATCTATCACCACCACTGTCTTCTGGTCCTTGTCTACTACCACGATGTCTGGTTGATTGGCCAGTACCTGCCTGTCTGTCTGGATCTGGAAGTCCCACAAGATCTTAGCCCTGTCATTCTCCACGACCTTCTGTGGAATCTCCCATCTGGACTTGGGAGGGTCTAGCCCATATGCTGTGCAGATGTTCCTGTACACAATGCCAGCTACTTGGTTGTGCCGTTCAGTGTATGCTATTCCTGCCTGCATCTTACATCCTGCCACTATGTGTTGGACTTGGAATACACACACACACACAAACACACACACACACACATTGATCACCTTTAAATTCTCGATTATATATCTATAAATTGATTGTGGATACCTGGATATTTTGCTTTCCACACAAATATGGATTTATTGGAACATAGGCATGTGAGATGCCAGCAAATTGTAAGGAATACAGCAACTATAAAAATCAAGGAAATACATAAATAAGTAACTTGTGCTCATCTGCAAACCTTGCATAGCCATTAAGCCTGTCATGGAGCTATTTGCTACAGTCGATGCAATACTTCTGTGTTAAAATAGAAAGAAGTTTTCAGTTTCGAATTAGCCTCCCCCTGCCCCTTAATTACTTTGTGTGCTTCAGAGATTTAGGTAACCACTAGCGCTAAGTAAGCAATGTATATTTACTACATCTGAGCATCCTCAGCAGACTGTGGTAATATCAGAGAAAGTACATCCAAAGTAAATCTATATGCCGTCCTTGGACTCTTGATAAGAATAAGAATAAAGTTTCAAAAATTATAGCAAAGTGACAAATGTGAGGAGTTATGCTTGTTTTCATATGCACAACTGAACACAGCTGTGGGAGAGCAATGCTTATATATTACCAGACATAGATTGTATTTATTATCTAAAGATTCATCCACAGATTGGCCATAAGATGCAAAGATTAATCACATCATCCTTAAATAGCCTAGATCTATATTATCACTAAGGGGCATGGTGGCTCAGTGGGTAAGACGCCAGGCTTGTTGATTGGAAGATTGCAAGTTTGGAGGTTCGAATCCCTAGCCCTGCATGCGGAGTGAGCTCCCGCACTAGCTCCAGCTCTTGCCAACCTAGCAATTCGAAAGCATGCAAATGCAAGTAGATTAATAGGTACCACTTTGGTGGGTAGGTAACAGCGTTCCACGTGCGTCATGCGGCCACATGATCGTGGAAGCGTCTTCTGACAACGCTGGCTCTTCAGCTAACAAACGGAAATGAGCACCGGCCCCTAGAGTTGGACACGACTGCACAAATGTGCGAGGGGAACCTTTACCTTTTTATATTATCACGAAAACATAGGAGAGTCCATGACCTACCTTGGCCTTCGAGCAATGTGACCAAGGGCAACACTCTAGAAAGATTCAAGACAAATGGGTTCGAGATAAAAAATAGATTTGTCTGCATTTCATTTAAATTTACATGAAAATTGAAAATTAGTACCAAGAGGGGAAAAGGGGACTTACTGTAGGACAGGATAATATTATGGAATAAGATCCTGTTAGGAATTATATTTTTCATGATATTTGTCATTTTATTGCCTTTGTTGTGCTTCTTAATTCTCTAATGAGGCCTGGTGAATTCTGAAATACTCAGCTGCATGTTCTTAATTGGACACAGCACCTACAATATGATCTTTGCCTCACTTCCTGGAACCCCAAGTATCCTAAGAATAGATACTACCAGTGAACAAGCTAAACCAACAACTAACCCCAAAGTCTGGTGGCTGCATGAGACACTATTCCTGGGTTGGGAAAGGTCCAAGGTGGGTGAGTCAGGCAACAAATCCAGGAGATGTGGGATCAGAAGCCTGGATTCTGAGAAAGTAAAAGGTCTTCTTTCTGGGCATCCTTCCAGAAGACACCAATACCGTCACTGTACTTTGTACACATGTCATATACTTTCAGCTTGCGCTAGCGTCTCTGTTTTTCATCATCTTTGCCTCCTGCCTGAAATGTATTTCATGGGAAAAATACAGAGGCTGGGTACCTAGAAACAGAACCTGTAACTAGGCAATATTTTGGGATTTGAAATATCAAAAGAGCTTATATGCTATTCCACCTATTTCTTGAATAGCTTTCTTTTACTTTTCAGTTGAACTGCTGCTGCTTTTAGCAATACCACTTAAAAGGCCATTGGTGTGTGTCACTGCCTAATCTCACCACCTGACTCTAAAGAGGAAGCAGAACTGGAATGAAAATTTGTCAGTCTGAGCAAAGGAGAACAAAGATATGTTTTAATGGTTTTATCGGTATTTATTAAGCCAACTAGACTTTACAGAGCATAGAGGAAATTCTACTTGGAGTAAACTAGATGGTTGCATCATACTTAGGCTGACCATACGTCCCGTTCTGAATGGGACAGTACCGTTTTTTTAGCATTTTTCAACCGTCCCGTCATTTTGATAAAAATCTCAATTTTGTCCTGTTTTTTAAACCTGGCGGGAATCGCACGGAAGGAGGATCTGAGCCGGAGCTACCAATTGGAGGCAGCCCAGAAGAGGAAGCCCTCCCGCCTATCAGCGCATGGCAAAGGAGGGTGGAGAGGTAGAGAGGAGGGCAGACCGGGGGCGGGGTTTGCAGGCAGGAGCCAATTGTGTGGGCCAGGGGCGGGGTTTGCAGGCGGGAGCCAATCGCATGGATCGGGGGGCAGGGACCCCTGTCTTTTCCATGAATACGGAATATTACTTAAGACCCCGTCCCGTTTTGCCATCCCAATGTCCCGTTTTTGTCTCAAAGAAATATGGTCAGCCTAGTTTTAATGGTTTTATCGGTATTTATTAAGCCACCTAGACTTTACAGAGTAGGCAGTATATAAATCTATGCAATAAATGAATATCAACTGAACATAAGCTAGAAGGACAAGCTTCTATGAGCCCCTCTGGTGATAAATTGTTTTAGAAAATTACCAGACTAAGCAAAGACACTGAATGAAAAATGGAATATTATAAGCTAGACTGGAAAAGACTAAGGAATTGATTTTGGGATTCAATGTGATTCTCTGCTCAGGTATCAGTGACCATCTTAGCTCTGTAGAAGATAAATCCTAGAGTGGCGATTGGCTTGTGGAAAATTACATTACAAGTTATAGACCTCAGAATGTATTAGGCACTCATCAAGTGAATATTCCTAATGGTTCATACTGCTGTGTCACATAAAAATTTGGTGGTGATGGCAGGGACTTTAATCCTTCAGTAGTCTGTAAGGATATTGTCCTTGGTGGGTGAATGTTTGATTCATGTATTCAATAATGTTTTGGATATTTCCAAACTGATTTGGGAAAAAAATCAAACCCAATAAGACATTTGACAGACCTTTGCAAATGCAAAAATGTATTTTTTTTCTGGACTGATCTGAAAATCCAAATCCATTTGATAGTCCAAATTAAATTGTTCAACTTCAATTTGGACTATCCAGATCAGATCACACCTAGTGGCTGTGGATTCATTTGCTTGGCTTGGGCAAGTAAATCAAATTAGTACTAATGCATTGATCGATCAGACCTCATTAGATGGATCCCCCCTTCCCTCTCTTTTTTTAATCATCTCTCAATTTTCCCATTACACTCGTTAGGAAGTACACTTAGCCACAAATGAAGCTTCTGCCTTAAACCACATGAATCCGTTGTACTGCTTATGTAGGAGGGGAATGACTATGTGCATCCAGCCAACTGTGGCTGACACACAACTTCCTCACCATCAGTTGTACAGCCTGCAGCTGCAGGATCTTGTGGTTTGTGTCTGGATGGACACAAACCCCATCTTACACTGGACTTCAAATTCAGAAGGAAGGTGAAGTTCCCTATTTGTGAAAAATCTGAGGATTTCTAAGGAAAGGCCAAGTTTTGAGAAAGCACATATTCTCGTGGCAATCATGCATATCTTAATCACAGCTGATGTCCCAAGGAGCGATGAAGGTATGCTGTCTGTTTCTAATGATCACAGTTCTCACATAGCTTGAGAACGGAAAGAAGGCTAAGAATAGGCCTCATGACTGATGGGTCCATACATGACTGATGGTGTTTCTCTGTTCAGTTCCTAGAGAATTTGTCTGACTACATCATCTTTGATGGATGAGTTTAGGAGTATCTATTGACTCCAGCATGCCACAGTTCCTGCATTTGGCTCTAGGTTAACAAAGACTATCTTATGGTGCATTAGTGTTTACTGGGCATACAAAATAATATGTGTAACATTAATAACCTGTTAAATAACAGATTATTTAAAACAGTGCTTGTCTGCTGATAGGATAGATTTTTGCAACACCTTCTGAGTAGCTTTTAGCCTGTGATAACTGAGGCGGTGCAGCTGTGTGTTTTAATATGGAAACACAGAAGAGCCAGTGATCTGCCATTCATTGCAGTGGCATTGCTCTGCATTAAGTAGGTTGTAGGTTTGATGAGTAATGAAGCATTCCAAGAACACGGCAGGTCACACATGCTACTCTAGGTTTGGCAGAGGAACAATGAGAAAGGGGATTTTGAAGGATTGAAAATCCACACAGATAAAGAAGGGACAGTATTGATTTTTGGGCAGATGAAACAAGAATGCATTTGGCTCCAGACAACAATATCTGGTCTCATTCAGTTTCTGCAATGATACTTCAAACTCCAGATTATACAATCAAGTCTCTCATGTGGCAGGTAAAGGCACCATTTCTCTTTTGATAAGCTGTCCCCTCTTGCCACCCTGAGATGAGCAAATTACTCCACCTGTCTCTCTGGTCCCCAACATTCAGCTTGACAATGACAATGGCAGTGCACCTGTTAGTGTGATGGACAAGTGATTGGCAGCCTGGTATTTGCTGCCTTCTATAAGAAGTTGGCTATTATTACAACTAGGCACAACAACCTAAGAGTCAGCAAATAAGAAAGTTCAGCTAGATGGAAACTTGGGGAAAGCTGAAAGGGGAGAGATAACACAGTGAATCCTTTTTTGTTGCAGTCACGTTTGTGATGCATTTGATTTCTCTATTTTTTAGTTCTCCAGCCTAACTTGAATTCATCAGAAATTGTTCCATGAGATTTCCCTCTTTCAGCTAATTGAGAAATTATGTGAGGAGGGAACACCCTAAGTTAAGAGTTGAGTTAAGAAGGTAACCCAGAGAAGCAATTCTGGAAAGTTCTGGATTTCCATACTATATCAGTCAACATAAAGGCCATCTATGGACCAACAAACTATGGTACAAATCCCTTACGCTCAATAGATGGTGCTAAACTTCTAACGGACAAAGAGTCTATTGCATTGTGCTGGAAAGAGTATTACTACAATCTCCTTAATCGTCACTCTACTGTGGCTGATGAAGTCTTCTTGCAAATCCCGCAAAAACAAATAAGAGATGAGCTTGCAGTACCCCCTAGTTTGGAGGAAGTCAGTAAAGCCACTAAACAAATGAAAAATAACAAAGCTAGTGGACCTGATGGGATTCCTGCTGAAGTCTTTAAAGAAGGCGGGCCTGAACTTACACAACAACTTCATAAGCTCATTGAAAAAATCTGGATGAGGGAGGAGATTCCAGCAGACTTTAGGGATGCCATAATTATCACTCTCTTTAAAAAGGGTGATAGAACAGACTGTGGAAACTATCGAGGCACCTCCCTTCTAGCTACAGCAGGCAAAATCCTGGCAAAGATCATCGCAAACCGTCTCCTATCTATATCAGAAGAATTCATCCTCCCTGAAACGCAAAATGGCTTCCGCCCTTCCAGGGGAACAGCGGATATGATCTTCACTGCACGACAGCTTCAAGAAAAATGCAAGGAGCAAAACCGCCCTCTGTACATGGCGTTTATTGATCTGACTAAACTTTTGATACTGTAAATCGTACTGCTCTCTGGACCATCCATCTGAAAAACGGATGCCCTGATAAATTTGTGAAAATCTTGCAGCTACTCCATGATGACATGATGGCAAGAATCCTGGGTAACAATGGCTCTCAAAGCGATCCATTTAAAGTGGAATCTGGCTTTAAACAGGGATGTGTTATTGCTCCAACCTTATTCGCTATTTTCATCGCTATGATTATACACCTTGTTGAAGAGAAACTTCCTACTGGTGTAGAAATTATATATCGAACAGATGGAAAGCTTTTTAATCTTAGTAGGTTGAAAGCAAAAAATAAGGTAATTACAACTTCTGTTATAGAATTTCAATATGCTGATGATAACGTAGTCTGTGCACACTCCGAGGAAGAACTTTAAACTATCCTAAACATCTTTGCAGAAGCATATGAAAAGCTTGGCCTCTCTATTAACATTAAAAAAACCAAAGTGCTTTACCAGCAAGTTCGAACCAATCCCTCCGCAGCACCATCAATCCAGCTTAAAGGTGTGTCACTAGAAAATGTCGACCACTTTTCTTATCTCGGCAGCCATCTATCTACAAAAGCCGACATCGACGCTGAAATTCAGCATCGCCTGAGCTCTGCGAGTGTAGCTTTCTCCCGAATGAAGCGTAGAGTGTTTGAGGATCGGGACATTCGCAGGGAGACCAAAATGCTTGTTTACAAAGCCATTGTACTACCAACCCTTCTGTACACCTGTGAAACATGGACCCTCTACAAATGCCACCTCCAACTTCTTGAAAGATTCCATCAACTCTGCCTCCGAAAAATTCTGCAAATTACTTGGGAAGATAGGCGGACTAATGTTAGCGTATTAGAAGAAGCGAAAACCACCAGCATTGAAACAATGATCATCCAACATCAACTTTGCTGGACCGGCCATGTTGTTCGAATGCCTGACCATCGTCTTCCAAAGCAGCTACTTTACTCCCAACTTAAAAATGGAAAACGGAATATTGGTGGACAGCAAAAGAGATTCAAAGACACTCTCAAAGCTAATTTTAAAAAATGTAATATCAGCATTGAGAACTGGGAAGCCCTAACTCATGAGTTTTCCAAATGGAGGTCAGCCTTTATTAAAGGCACTATGGACTTTGAAGAAGCATGAGCACAGGGCGAAAGGTAGAAAAGAGCTAAAAGGAAGGCACGTCAAGCAAACCCTCATCATGACCGTCTCCCACCCGGAAACCTATGCCCTCATTGTGGGAGATTGTGCGGATCCAGAATTGGCCTTTACAGCCACTTACGGATCCACTGTTAAAATTTTACCCTTGGAAGACAATCTTACTCGGCTACGAGTGATCGCCAATGAATATCAGTCAAATTATAAACAAACAAACAAATAAGCAAGCATCCTTGAACATACTGTTAGATGATATAGCAGAAAGGACTTAAAATAACAACAGCAATAACAACAACTAGACCACCATAATCTGGATTTGGACTGCAAAACTCTAACATCCAACATTTTTAAAAGCAACAAGTTTGGATATTCATTTAAGAGAATATCTTAGATAGATGATAGATGATAGATAGATAGATAGATAGATAGATAGATAGATAGATAGATAGATAGATAGAGACAGACAGACAGACAGACAGACAGACAGACAGACAGGCAGGCAGGCAGACAGACAGACAGACAGACAGACAGACAGACAGACAGACAGACAGGAAATAAACATGTCAGAACTCACAAAATGCTATCATACATAATCACATAGAAAATTATTTATTTTTCTTTCTTCTTACTACCCCCTTCACTTTTTACCACTTGACCGTTTGGAAAGGTAAAACAGACAACAAATCCAAATGGTAGCCAGAAAAAAGAGTTATGTACCTTTCCTTACCTCTTCCTACAACCCCCTGCAACCTTTTACTTTTACTTAGTGAAAGTAGACTTTTGTAACCAAATGTGTGGTTTTATCAGGTGTAAGTGACGAATTTACCAATTTTCTAAGGCTATTGTTCTGCCTAATATGGTGAATCTAAGGCTTTTTTAACCAACATTAATGGATAAATATGAGGATTATCAAGACCACAGAAGTTCATATTCACTGGGGAAACGATGAGGTGAAGATACAACTGCCCTTTTCCCAACCAGTAATTGTTTTGTAAACCACACACAGCAATTCTAGCACTTATGTCTACTGCCCAACAAAGGAAATATTTTCTTTTGTCCACATGTGCAATAAAATTACAAATTAAGTACATGTGAGGAGATCAACTCCATATTTTTTATGGAGACCTGCCACTTGATGGTTAATAATGAAGTTGACAAAACATTATATTTGATTCAGGTTTCCTATAAGGTGCATTCTGAGCCTGTCTTTCTGCTAGCAGAAATTAACCATCAACTGGAAAGAGGGCAGGTTAGAGATAGACTTAGAAAAGAATCAAGTTATACCATGTCCAATCCTAGCTGAATGAAAGGGACCTTTACAAAACAGATTTCCAACACATTGAACCCAACGGGAACTTGAGTATCCATTCATCCCATTTTCTGGATTGAGAGAGGCTGGATTCACAGCACAGCTTTGGTCAGCCAGATGTTGTCTCATCCATTCTGGCAACTCTTAAAACTCTCAACTTTCAAAGTATTTCAACTTTTCCCACTGAGTTCTACAGGTACTTCTCAACGATTTCAGGAATGATTAAAACTGAATCCAACCTATACTTTGTCAGGCACTTGGATGATCTGAACAGTAAACCCACAAGTGCCAGCTGTATGACGACTTATTTTTTTAGGCTTTAAACCTGGGATGACCTTCATAGATAATGGAAGCCATTCTTTCTTAAAGGTGCTTGTTCAACCTAGACAGTTTAGGACCAAAACATTAAGCTCCTTCCAACTGGCTCCTGAAATCTTAAGGAATCTTGCAATGAGCTTGACTAGTCTTCAGCAATCAATCCATCCCTTTCACTCTCTCTCCTTCCCAAAATCCATCTACGAAACAATCAAGGTAAAGATATCAGCAATGTCACTATAGCATAACTGAACTGTGTGCTTTCTGCATGATATGAATTTAAATTATATGCCCATGTGAGCAAGTGTGTGCATGCATGTATAGATGTATGTTGTGTATGATAGGTCTGTATGTTTGATAGATATATATATATAGTATTTTGCTGTTGTTGTTGTTTTAAATTCACTCTATGTATGTGGTTTTTTTTTTTTTTTAATTCACTGGGTCCCAACTTCTCCAGCAAACTGAATCAATTTGAAGCTATTCATTCAAAACCAGCCAGTTCTAGAATTTGGCAGGACAGATGCTTTGTTCCTTGTTTCAGTCAACTGCAGGCAAAGAGAGAGCAACAGAAAGAGTCTGAAGAAACTACTCGAAAGAAGCAAATAATCACAAACATGTAATGCATATAATGGAGCAGAGAGACAGGGATGCTCCTATATTATGGCTAATTATCCCACAGTTTTAAGGCAGATCTAGATCTTGCTTCAGAACAAAAAACAACTAGTTCTTTCTCTGACCCACCGCTCGTAACAAACTAATGTCAGAATGAACATAATATTTGTTTCTGCTTCCCCCTTTACTACTGCTGGTATTTGCTTGGAATAAAGTTAGAAACAATGGAATTCATGGCATGTTTGCACAACTGTTTTTTTTTTTCTTTTAATCCTGAAAAGTCAGGCAAAAACCACTGAATCTGACTAAGAAAGGAAGCCCGCCATTCCCAAGCACTTATCCTTGCAGGAAAAGAGAGAGAGAGGAACATTTCTCAGCCATCCAAGAATACCTACAACATCACAGGGTGCCCCTCACATGTGCAGAAGGATTCTAGCTCTACAGGTAGTCCTTGCTTAACAACCATTTGTTTAGTGGTGTTTCGGACTTACGATGGTGCTGAAAATCTGACTTACGACTAGTCCTCACATGACTGTTGCAGTGTCCCCCAGGACACATGATCACGATTTGGGCACTTGGCAACCGGTTCACATTTATGACCATTGCAGCATCCCGTGGTCACATGATTGCCATTTTTGACTTTCCTGGCTGGCTTCTGGCAAGCAAAATCAATGGGGAACCACATGATTCGCTTAACAACCATATGGTTTGTTTAACAACCATGGTGATTCGCTTAACGGCCACCTCAAAAAGTTTGTGGAATCGGGTCAGATTTGCTTAATGACTGCTTCGCTTAGCAACCAAACTTCCAGTCCCAGTTGTGGTTATTAAGCAAGAAATTACCTGTAACAACTAAAGACTTCAGCCATGGAAATGACTTCTCTGTTAACCATTAAAAATATTTTGAAGAAGCACATAGTCCAAAGAGATATTACTCATGTTCCTTTTCATAATCATGTTTATGTTAATTCACCCTGTCAAGGGTATTAAATACAAGGTGAAAAGAATGTAGCCAGCAACTACTTGTCATTCACTACCATCAATACTGTGGCTGTAATGCCAAATATGTCAGCTCCCTTTTGGAACATTTCGAGCTTTGAGGATGATGAGAAGGAGGAAGGAGATTAGATAGGAGGACAAACACCCAAACCAAATGGAAACAAAGAATCAAGTTTACAGTCAACCAAACAGAATATGCTAAACGAGTAGATTAAAAACATCCAAATCTAAAAATAAGGTTGTCAAAGTTGCTACATGCTTAGGGCTCAAACATCAGTGGTAACTGAACTGAATTTGGTGACCTTTCTGGAAATCTCAGATGACCCTGTCAGTTAAGAGAAGGTCTGATGTTACTTCTGACTTACGTATGGGCTGCTTACAAACATGTAGATTATATACAGCTAATTACAATTAAATATACATACAGTACAAACATGAATGAGAAACCCTTATATACATACAGTAAATATTGTTGTGGTTGTTATGTGTTTTTGCTTTCCCTCTGATTTGTTTCCCTGTTGCTTCTTTGTTCTGTTTTATTAAATAATAAAAGCAAAAGAGGGAGAGGAGGAGGAGGAGGAGGAGGAGGAGGAGGAGGAGGAGGAGGAGGAATATTCTTCCCTCTGAATTATTGTGATTATGAATTAATACAGGCATTAATAGGTCAGCTTGCCAAAGTGGATTAAAAAAACAGTGCAAAACAACACGTGACACCATTTCTACTCCTCCGCACCCCCCAAAGCAAGGGAATATTTATTTCTGCACAGGAATTTCATTAAATCAGACCTCCAGCAAGGAGCTGGAGCGTGCGTGGTGGCTCAGCGGGTAAGACACCAGGCTTGTCGATCGGAAGATCGCAAGTTCAGAGGTTCGAATCCCTAGTCCCGCGTGACGGAGTGAGCTCCCACACCAGCCCCAGCTCTTGCCAACCTAGCAATTTGAAAGCATGCAAATGCAAGTAGATGAATAGGTACCACCACTTTGGTGGGTAGGTAACAGTGTTCCGTGTGCGTCATGCCGGCCACATGACCGTGGAAGCGTCTTCAGACAATGCTGGCTCTTCAGCTAACAAACGGAGATGAGCACCGGCCCCTAGAGTCAGACACGACTGCACAAATGTGCGGGGGGAACCTTTACCTTTACCTTTTACCAGCAAGGAATATGGCAAAACATTGAATCAAGAAAGGCTCTCCAGTGAACTAGGAAAAGGATACCGATTAGTAACTGGCATAAGATAACAGTCTTCCAAACATATCTACTCCATTCAAAATTTCGGTTATGCTTAGATCATTATGGATATTACTGTCAAGAGTCTAGTCCTTCAACTCAATCTATGCTCTCTCAGAGCCAATTGAGGTCAATTGTTGAGCTTATAAACCATAAAACTGTAAGCCCAAATCAATATTTTATGATGGCATAAAATTATCTTGTAGTATCAAGGGAAGCCAGGGAGCAGCCAATTAGAGCCAAATTTTTAGTGGCAAAGTCAAATCTCTATGGAGATCCGATCAGATTCCAATCTCAGCAAAGTGTTGGAAACCGTCTTAAAAATTTAGATTGGATAGCTTCATATAACATGGTAGTGACCAGTCTGGACACCATAAAACAAATGCCTAATGATCTTTGCTGTAAATATTTTGCTTGTGGCTGAAACATAACTATTGCCGTTTTAATAAATATAGTGCAGAATTGCCTTTGCAAGTTTGTGAGCCCAAGTAGTGGGCCCTTTGTTACATGAGGTGATTTAGCTCATAAGAAAGGACAACGGGAGAGGGACATGAATGAGATCTTCAAAATTATGCAGAAAATACTAGGAGTTTATTTGAAATAATTTAGAATAGACAAAATAAAGGACTTCTTCACAAATGCATAATTTACCTGCAAAATTCAATACCATATGATATGGAGATGGCCACTTGGTTGGATTGCACTGAACATTCAGTGTTACCTTCATGTTGGGGTTACATGTCTCTAAATACCAACTGCAGAAGAACAACAACAACACATTTTCCTGCTTTTGAGTACCCTAGAGGCATTTGGTTGGCCACCATATGGAATAAAATGTTGAGCTAGGGCAGACTTTGACCTGATCCAGCTGGGCTATTCTTATGTTCTACCATACAACAATGCACTGTGAAAAGAAGCAAGCATAGTTAAGTAAGATCTACCATTGCTTGGATCGGACTGTAATTGGGTATTTATACTGATTATTAGTGTTATTTATGGCTTTTTATTGATTTTAAACTTTTTATTGTGAACCGCCCAGGGTCTCTCCTTGTGGGCGAGATGGGTGGGATATAAATGTGATAAATAAATAAATAAAATAGTTCACAATTTCTTCTAACCCATTTCACATTTTTTTAAAAAAAAACAGGGACACATCAAAGCCAAAGACCTGCCAAATAAATAAATGAATAGGTTTGCCCTTAATTCATACCCCACTAAAGCCCCTATTCATGAATTAATGACTAAGCTGCTGAAGATATCTGCAGTCCTATGCTGAGGATTATTTTGTGACTTGAGGGGGGGAAATCCTGAAAATGAACTCTTAGGAATGAACTACTAATATCTGAAATAAACTAAAAAGAGAAGGGAAATCAGAAACACAGGCAGTACGAAAAACTATCCCAAATTTCTGTGCCAACCAGTTTATGGCATCACATGCCCTCAAGCCGTTCCTTGGGGTGGTGCAGAAGGAACTTCTTAAAAAAAGGAAGATTGTGGAAACTGAAAATCAATTAACTCCAAACTATTGCATTAAAGAACTTTCTGCTTCATGTGCCATTACAAACGGTCCATATTACCTTTTGGTATCCAAGAGTGAAATAGCTCGTTGTCTATTAATCTTGACCATATTCTCTCATCATCAAACCTCTACTGCGAAATTCACTTCCAACCTTTCTGTTATTGAATCAGGAGCTATGAAAGCTGGTGGGCACATTTTCAGCCAAGGTTGGTCTACTAACCTACTTTTGTCTCTTATTTTGTCATCAGATGGTTGCACGTAGCCCAACCTATACATTTCCACACAGTGCTCCAGAGATAATGAATGGAGCTGCTGAACCAGAAGAAAGCAGGCAGCTTTGAAAGAGTGCCAAGCCTGTCGGCTTTGAAAGGATAAAGGACTGTGAAATTTGATGGACAGACACAGAGAGATAGGAGTGGGAAGTTCTATTCTATTCATTTTCCCAGCTTCCCTTTCCTCTCAAATGATTAAACTGGTCTGTCACTCTCAACTGAGCTCAAGATTAAAACTCATTTGCTTTTCTCAAGATGGGAATCATTGAGAACTAAGCAAACTCGTGCTTGCAGAATCCAATCCAAACCTGGAAAATTTTGGCTGTTGTGGGTCTTCCGGGCTGTGTGGCCGTGTTCTGGAAGTTGTGGTTCCTGGAACCACAACTTCCAGAACACGGCCACACAGCCCGGAAGACCCACAACAGCCATTGAACTCCGGCCGTGAAAGCCTTCGACAATACACTGGAAAATTTTGACCATATTCATGTGTTCCTCTTCTCCCCTGTGTAGCACTACACATACAGACATATAGTATAAAGCTGTGGGATTTATAAATCTCTAAATCAATGAGAGAATGGTAGCAAACATTTTGGCTACACACTTCCTTCTAGGTATAGTAGGTTGCAAAAAGTGACGGACACAATCTCACCCAGTGAGCTTCATGCTTGATAATGTGTACCTACTGTATCTAACCTTGGCTGATTTTGAAATGTACTGCTGATTTTAAGCAGTACATGGATGGCACTATTCCCAGGAATGCCAGAGTTGTAAACTCTCTAAACACTTGAGAAAAAACAGCTTTCAGAAGACCATGCCAAAGAACTTCCATACTGCTGCCAAGAAAACAATAATGGCCATTCCATGTGGTCAGCACAAAGTCAGCTCAACTCACCTTCCTTTAATAATACCAACAATATTACATTGAACTGAAATCAGTTTGAAGGAGTATTTAAATATTACCTATTAGGTCTCACATTATAAATACTATGAGTTCTCCAATGAACTGCAGCCATTGAGTTGAACACATCACATAGTGTGATTCTACTTCTTCCTTTATGCTGCTTCACTCAGGCAGCGGCTAAATGCTTAAACAGATGGAATATTGACAGACTCTTAAAAAAAAAGAGAGGAAAGAAATGTTGGATTCTGGCAATATTAAATGACAGACGGGATTCTGTATCAAAGTGAAGCTAGATTTTTCACACAGTAACAGTACGTTTTTTCCCCTCTATATGTTCCTTTAAAGACTGAAGAGTGGCCTCATCTGTGTTAAACTGAAGGCAGTCCCATGATTCTGCAGGGGATCATGAAGAGAACACAGACAAGACCCCAAATATGCATGCATATTATGTAACAACTGGAAAGAAAAGAAATCAGTGCACTGTTCCAAATATGTAAAAATGAGATAATACTATTTCAGGGCAAAATATAGGATGTTTTCTGAATGACTGTCTTCAAACAGCACCAACTTTCAGTAGCATCAGGAATAGTATGCTATATTTATTTTCTGTACTATCATCTCACTGATTCCTTGTAACTGTTTGTACATAGCTGATTTTGTCAAATCCCTAGAGTATGTGGAGAGCGATGCGTACCAAAAGAACAAAATAAGTCAATAATTAACTAGCATAGTGCACAGTATAATTAAAAGTCGATAATTAAGCATGGCTACTAGGGCCTTTTTCCCCATAGTGATCTGAAGTGATATCTGTGTGCGTGTGTGTTTATGCGTGTATATTTATATATACAGTACACCTGCCAAAACGTTTGCCCCATGGTGTCAATGGAAAAGGGAAGCAACAAAAGCCAGCCACTGTTCCACCAACCAGAAAGTGCTCATCTGCAGGAAAGCAATGGAGGTAGATAAGAAACACAAGCTCTCTGGATTAGCTCAGGCCAGCAGTTGGCATGCAGGCCGTGTTACCACATGCCAACTGCAGCACCTCTGAGACTCACTCTGATTAAGTCCCTCTGTGACTCGCTTACATCCCCACAGAAGGCAAGCCTGACTTTTTGCCTAAATAAACCAATCAGTACAATGCATAAGTTCTAATCATTCAGGAAACCCTTTCTCTGAAAAAGTACCCAAATGCATTTACATTCTTGAATCAAAAACTGTCAAGTGCCTGGGAAGCTCGTTTTTTTTGAGGCAAAGATGTCCTTCCTTCTTCATCCTTCTCCTTCCAAGGGCCCGTATAAAACTAAACAATAATGGTTTGCTAAAGAAAACAATTAAGGAGAAAAAATGGGAAGGGAGGGAGGCAGGAGGCACTTTGATACATTCTTTCCCTTTTTTAGAGAAAGACTCCATCTCTGTCTCAGGTGCTATCTCTTATTGGTGACATTCAGTAAGGAAGTAGCCATGGTGCCAGATCAATGCCCACTGTCATATTCTTAGGTCTTATTCATAGCAACAAGTGGCCATCACATTTCTATTTTATCTATATTCTTTCCCTTCTCAATAGTGTTCAAGCAGTTTCTAGCTACTCACTTAGGTGATGCTAGAAAAGAGCATTGGATTCTGCGTTTAAACGTCTTTATCTAGTTTTCGGTTCTAGAATTTTCTGTCAGCCTCGCATCTAAGTACTAACCAGAACTGACCCTGCTTAACTTCTGAGCCCGGATGAAATCAGCTAGGTGCCATCAGCTTTTAAATCCCACAGGAAATATCCCATTAGTTCAGTATCCTACCCAATGGCCAATCAAACATTACTCTTCTGCAGTTTCATTATGCCCTGAGTGTTCCTCCAGGTGTTTTCTAGTAGAAAAGAAGAAAACAATAATAAGACCTTTATTATTGCTCTTATTCTCCCCAAACCAACCCTGTGAAGAACAGCTGTGTCTCAGTCTGTACCAAAAACAAACCCCCTCAATTTCATTTCCTATGAAACACACATTTGGGGTTCAGCAAAAAATAACCCAAAAGGTTGTTCTGTGCCAGAATGGTTTGTGCGCCACATACTTTGCTGATCTCTACTTTCTCCAATTTTCAATTATGGTACCCATCTTTTTTTTTTCTTTTCACCTTTTCCCCAGTTGGCCTCTGCATTATCTTTGTGACTGGTAAATGTTTTGCAATGAAAAACCCAGAAATGAGAACAAAATCTTTTTCTTTTCTTTCTTTCTGGATTAAGATAGCTTGGCAATAGTTGCTTGAAGGAGACATCCATGTTTTATGTTCCCTTAATGGACAGATGGGGATAGGAAGAGAAGAGAAGAGAAGAGAAGAGAAGAGAAGAGAAGAGAAGAGAAGAGAAGAGAAGAGAAGAGAAGAGGACTTCATAACTCAGTAATTTAAACTGAAAACTTGACAAAATTACCAGGGTTCCAGCAGGACATCTACCCTAGTATTTCTGCTAAAAATCTTCAAAGCCATTCCAAAGCTGTGGACATTAAGGAACATACACTAGATGTTACATATAAATAATCAAGAAGCTGAATTGGCAGGAACAGATACTTCTGAAAAAGCATTACTCTCCCAGGAGAAGCACATGCTGCCCCCTCCTAGATCTGCTCCATGCCTTTTAGAGAATTCAGTGTCATTTCTCTGTTCTGTTAATTTCCTGTTCATCAGCATGCTTTCTTGCAGACACAAACGAAAGAAAGCTTTTGAATAACAGGATTACAGAAGCCATCACCTCCCATTTTTGTCCCATATTGGATTCGGTTAC
Source organism: Charina bottae (assembly GCA_023362775.1). NCBI lineage: Eukaryota > Metazoa > Chordata > Lepidosauria > Squamata > Charinaidae > Charina > Charina bottae. The sequence continues at coordinate 3,850,313 of JALMGJ010000004.1, read as the reverse complement.
ATACATTGGTTCTGACGGGGATCAAGGAGTTAATCTGATTCAGGTCAAGCCAGTTCTACTTGAACTGCAGTCCAATTTGGAAAACTGAGTTGATTCACCATCAAACCAAATCTTTGCAATGCAGCTTTGCAGAACCTGACTGTAGATCCCTCATTAGAATCCACAATTATCCATCGAGCTCCAATGCACATTTATGCAAAACAGAAAAGGCTTTGCTGTTCTTCATATAAAATCTCATTGCAATGCACCAGGACCAATATTTCTGTTTCCCTTAATTTCACCCAAGGTAACTGAGTTAAATCATTTACTTATTACTGGCTGATTGTATGCAACAGCTGGATGTGGTTGACTTCAGCATTATGGTTGTGATACATCTGTGGGGGATTTCATCACAGGGACTCTGTTGTGTGTGTCTCTGTGTGCATGCATGTGCATGAAGAAGCCAGACAATCTTCCAATAAGATGATGATGATGATGATGATGATGATGATGATGATGATGATTTATTAAATTTCTATGACCGCCCATCTCCCCCTCAAGGAGGGACTCTGGGCAGTTCACAGCCACAATAACACATTAAAATACAAGATTCTAGAGTGGTATCTGAATCTTGGAAAGATTAACATGTGTTGAAATGTAAAAGGGGAAATTTCCTCTACTTCTGGTGACAGTGGGAGAGACTTGTCCCTCCACAGAGTTTATGAGTATTTTTTGTCAATTTTTGTAAAATCATATTTAAAAATGATCTAGGCAAAATGCTCACAGCCATCTACTTGGAACAAATCTAGTTGGTACAGTTCTTCCCAGCATAGAGAGGATCATATTGTATCTCCCTGCCATGAAAATAGTCAATATGAAAAACCGTGGTGGCATATCTAAGTAAGTACCACATATGGAATCAAACACAAGAAACGGTAACAATAAGGAATCTTTCAATGGGAAGAGAACTTTCACATTAGTTTTTTTATTATTGTTTATTTGATTGATGAGTTGTAACTGATTAATGATCCTCACATGTAGCAATGGCTTTATTTATTATTGCTATTATTGTTGTGGTAGTTGTCTAGAATCTGTGCATTATAATAGTTAAGGTATTAGGTAGGAGTAGATATTGGATAGGACTAGTTTCTCCAGGAGCTAAAGGTGTATTATGTGAGGATGTAACTAGATTTATCCCCACTACAACAATTCTGTGAGGAAGGTTGGGCTGAGATGGGGTGACTATCTCAAAGTAACTCAGTGAGTTTCCATAGTTGGTAGTAGATTTGAACCAAAGTCTCCCTGGACCTAGTCCAACACCTTAAACCCTACAATAAGTTGGTTGTACCTTGTGTATGTTCTCCTTGTGGGGCCCATTCATGTGTGACCATGTGGATCAAGTACCACCCAGGAATATATTATAGTGGTATAAAGACAGATCAGTGGTGACAACTGATATCCACAGATTCACATGAAAAACTCATTGCATGGGGTAACTTTAATTGCTGGCCATGGAAGTCTAGTTAGTTAGCCTGGGAACTGTCTATGGAAAACAAAATATAGCAAAAGAGACAAAGAATTCAGTAGATTTATGGAGAGTTTGAGGTAGGTCAAAAGTAAGTAATAGGAAAGAGAATTGCAGAGAATTTTCACACACTACCAGTTCTATTAAAAGTTATCATATTCCACAGTTGACTGTATATTAAATGCTAAAGATGCAATATTTTCTGTAAAGTATAATTTAGGAGGAAGGTGAATCCACATTTAAATGGAAAAAAGGCTCCTCAAATTTAAACCAGATAGTCCTAATGGGCTAAGACTAATATTGATTGTCATAACTGAATGCCAGTGAGCAAAGCAATAGCTTTCTAACCAAATAGTTCCAGCCTTCAAATGAGTGACTCTGCAGAACAATGAAAACATGAGTTTCTCAGATAAGCCACTCATATTGTGACAACTTAAAATACCCCTTTGAAATGTGTTGATGGAAAGCAGAGTTATGTTGGTTCCAAGATCACACTTCTTGTTTGAGAACAGTTCAAGTTCAGCTAAAGTCATCAAAAAGTGAAAACAAAGGAAAGGGGAAAAAATTGAATTTGAAGTTTGCTTTTACCACCACAGTGATATTTACTTTTAAAACGAAAAGTCTAGGTCTCTCTAACTAACTCTAGATCTAACTCTATATCAAACAGGTAAAGGTAAATATTTTCTTGAGCAGAACCTGTCTCCTGAGTATTTCATGGGCATGTAGTTCACATGCCATTCATATGGAAATGGTTTTCCATTGCCTCTTCAAGGATTTCTTTGCTTTGCTTTAAGCCCTAGTATTCCCTGGTAGTTTCCCATCCAAATACTAACCAGATTTGGTCCTGTTTAGCTTCTATGTGCTGACAAATCCAGACAGGTGCTTTCACCTGCTAAAACATTTCCAAATTTACTCTGTGTATCGGTTATGAATTCATTCAAGGGCTACGAATGAATTCATGAAGAATCCCATGAGATGCTCACACAGAAACAGAAAGTAATGGGTTCATCTCTCTGTTTGGCCTTCCAAAATGTAGGACCTCAACCACAGGAGGCAACTTTGCTTGTCTTTCACAATCACTAATCATGCATTAAATTGTACTATATTGTCACAATTGTTGCATTCTAAAGTTCTGAAAATAGTAAGAACGATGACAGAATTAGACCGTACTATAGTTATGGATAACAGTCATGTGAAACTATCTTGGAGGTTGTGCCAATTGATGACATCACATAAAGCATCCAAACCCTCTGTGTTTGAGAATCATGTTTGATGAAGTCCAAGATTTATGCAGGGGATCAGATTGTAAAAAAGCTATAAAAACAAGAACTATGTCACAGTCACAGGTGTGTGTGCGCATATGTCTAAGTGTGTGTGTGTTTGTGTGTACATATGCAGATAAACTCCAATCCTTCCTCCACCCCCAAAATGGTATTTTCTACAACATCATTTCCCCTTGTTCTCTTCCTTGAATTTCCCATATGGTATCAATTCTGCTCTTTACTGCAAGATTCATTTATGAATCACTGATTTCTAAAGGTGGTAACTTCTCAAACTTTATGTTTTCAATCAGTAGTATTAGCTATTTTTTAAGAATCATATTCTATATGTAGGAAAGCTATCCCAACAAATCATAACTCTTATGTTGGGCAGTGAGATATGTGAAGGCAACTTGCTATATCTCAATCAGGTTGGCTAGTCAATTTCTTGTGATCTTGGGTAACCACAATAGGTGTCCACAACATCTTAGCAGCCCTTCCTTTTCCAATGTACTCCTGGATCTTTGCCAATATTTTTTTCATAATTAAACAAACACACACAATTGTGTTAACTGAGATGTAGCACAGCCATGGTCTGGTGCATATGAGTTGCCAGTGCAGATGAAAATGTGCATTACAATTTAAATACAAGTGGGGCAAACTGTTTTTTATCTAGTTGCAACACAAAGGCTGTGTTCACACAAGTTGCTTAGCCACTCAGTTACAAGCCTAGTAGCTAGACCTGTACCACACATTAAGCTTGCTTACTTTTCACGTAGAATTGATTTTGGTACGGCTTAGAGTGTAGCGAGAACCAGGCCTCTTTGATTAGCTTATGATTCAGTTTGTCATATGAACTCAGGAAATGGGCAAATTCATTCACCAGGCTGAGTGTGTTGGGTGAACAATGCCAATAGCTAGTTGGGGGGTTGTGTAAAAGCTAAAGTGGGGGGGGGAATTCTACATATTCACAATTAGACAAAAGTAGGCTGACCATATTTATTTATTTATTTATCTGTCATATTTATATCCTGCCCATCTCCCCCGCAAGGAGGGACCCTGGGCGGTTCACAACAAAAGTTTAAAATCAATAAAAAACATAAATACCACTAAAAGTCAATAAAAATATCTAATATAATTTGATCCAAGCAATGGTAGATCTTACTATCCCATAGGTCGGAAAGGCTGGTCAAGGTAGATCTAAGAGACCAGACAACCCCAAGACTGGCTGTTCTTATATTTCCCTGAGATGAAAACGTGACCCTAACACACACACATGCTTGTGCTGGCACACCGGCATGTGTGCGCGCACAGGCACGTACACCAGCATGCACGGAGGCACGAGAGCACGAACACATTCCACCCCTTAAAAAATGGGATGAAATTGAGTTTTTAAAGAAAAAGATGGTACGGTCTAGAAAAGGTAAAAAAACGGGACTGTCCCATTCAAAACGGGACGTATGGTCAGCCTAGACAAAAGGTAGATGATGCTGGGAGCCTCGGTTCGTCGCTCCGCTCACTCCAACACCCGGAAGTGAAAGGCAAGGCCTGAAGAAGGTTCTCAGTCAGGGGTCCTTCTAGATGTGGGCCAGGACAGGGCAGTGATGAAACCATGGCGAGAGCAGGCCAGGAGCTGTCACTCATGCCTAGCTGGAGGTGTGGAAGCCTGAATGTGCATCCAACAATGGGTCCTGATTTTTGCTTTCTTAGTATGTTGCAAAGGCTATCAACTTTCACATTATTTTTCCCTGACAGAGAATAATGATAGATACAAAGTTTGTTTGTTTCTTTGTTTTTTAGCAAAAAAGGGGCTTCTGTGATATTTGGCATAAAAAATGAAGCGAAATCAACCCTGGAAATTGAACCTTGGAGATTACTCTGCCATCTCCCGACAAACATAACTCCCCATCACTCTCTCATCCCACCTGAAATGAGCCATTCGGTGGTGCTTTAATCAATTTCTCCATCCGGCTGAAAACAAGTTAGCTGCTCAGACTGGCTGAGATTTAAACAGGCATTGTATGTTTTTCAGAAGTGCACAGTATGCTGGGTAAATCAGAGCAGAATTCTTTTGAAACTATTGACCTAGATGGAGATCTTTTACTCTCCAGAAAGTGTAGTATATGAGGCTTGCATTGATTTTTTTTTAATACAAAGAAGAAATCACCTTGAACAAATTTAGCTACAAGCAATTTTTTTTAAAAAAAGAAGAAAGAAAATGTATACAGGAATAAAGCTAGATCAAAAGAAAGAAATATAAATTGCAAGGATAAGTACTGGAGACGGACATAGTTAACCCTTGTTTCAATATCCCCTGCAAGGACCTGCCTTCAATTCATGTACTGAATATGGTTTTTGTTGTGAACTTTTCCTGTGTAGCTCTCTAAACTTGTATTGTTCATGTCACCAATTTCTTTGTCTCTATATTTGCCCTACATCCAACCTTTTAGAGTGGACAATTCTAAGTTCCATTGCCATAGACTTAATTCCTACATACATACATACATACATACATACATACATACATACATACATACATATACATATATTAAAAAAGTATAAAAATATCTGTATTTCTCTCATCCTGCCCCTTCCTCAGTGAGGATGGGAGGAATCAGTTTAAAAAAGTAAAGGGGAAAAAGTGGGAAAAGATCAAAGAGTGCAGTTTTACACATAAGTTAAACTTGCAACAAAACTAGGATCTGTATAAAGTTAAAAGGCATTACCTGATATCCAGCCTTTAAACAAATAGCCATATATCAAAACAGGCTAAACATTCCAGTTTAATCACATGTTACCATTAATTTTTGATGTGTATTCTTGTTGTGATGATGATGAACAGCTTTTAACCCAAATTCCCATATATGTGTTTTAATGGAAGTCTCAAATCTCTTGTCTGCCATTTCCAAGGACTTTCAAGAATGAAAGCAAGGTCAATGGGATATTCCATTTAACACGGCCATTCAATTTGGATTTCCATTAAATAAGTAGCAATTCTGCCAGAAGGATGGAAGTATTTTGTAAGAAAGCAAGGCAATCAGACCTCCCCCCTTTCCAATATATAACTTAGGGCAAAACTGGGCAGCTAGTATGATTTAGACATCATTTGTGCCCCTAAAACTATTTATTTACCCTGGAGACTCCTGGTGAAATCACACCAATTCCAGTGCTTAAAAATTAAGGAAGACAAGTTTCCAACCTTTCACGTTTTCAGAGAAAAATCTAGAGAACAGAGAGCCGGAAGGCACAAGAAATTGAACGTTGGCAATACTAACTTCTGGTGCTTGTAATGCCAGCTGCCTGAGCCCAGTCTGAATATATCATAAGTTGTCCTGTCACAGACATTTCCAGGGAATGCAATAAACTGATAATTGAAAGCAATAGCAATGGCTTACCACTGTTTAAGGCCTTGTCATTGAACTCAATACATCGTGCTCCAATAAGAGAAAAGTGGCAGATATAATGTCTTTCACCTGCCCGTTGTTGCCAAGAGAATGTTGTTTATCCTGACTTCGGTCTTATCCAGCCAGATTGCTTTTATGGAGGGAGACTGAGAAATTTGCTTTGTTCACATTTTAATAAACAGAAGCATAGTACATACTTCCCAAGCTAATGCACATAGCAGAATACAATTAGCCTTCAATTTTCACACATCTCTGAGTCTTGCAGTGCAAAAATTATGTGTCCAAAATATGTACAATATAGAAAGTAGCAAAAAAAAATATCTGTCTGGAGAAATTGCTGGCAACAATCTGTCTGCTGCGGAAAAGTGTGTGTGTGTGTGTTTTTGTGTGGACACAAATGACTGTGTATGGGAAAAATATGTACAAAATATGCAAATATTTTCACATGGACTTCCAAAACTGTTGCAGGACAAGGATGGAACAGATTTATGCTGGTAAGGAGGGGGAAGGAAATAACCAGATTCATCCACCCTTGTTCTTTGTAAATTCCCTCCTGCCAGAAAGGAAGCCAAATTCTGAATGTATTTTTAGGTATAAATTCTGATTATTTTTTCCCCTTATCCAATCCACTCCAAAATTTATCCTTCAATCTTCTGCATTCTTTCTCTTCCATCATTTTTTGTCTCGCCTATCAGACAGTGGACAGCAGCTATTCTCAGGAAATCTGTTTCCCTTATTTAATCCAAACAATAAAATGTTTCTACAGAATTAAGTTGTATGACCTGAGTATGACCCTTTAATATAGATCAATATATACCGAAGCTGTCCTCGATCTGATTGTTCGGGGGTTAGGGTTAAGGTTAATAATCAGATTTACACTCCTTTCTGTACAAAATGCTATGGAATGTTAAGGCTTAGCACAGTTATGGAAATGAGAGCCCCTTTAGAGTTGGACATCAGCCAAATTAGATCCAGCCCCAGAGCGGTTTCCAGATAAATCAGCAACTTTTTTCAAACAGAAAGCCAGTCGGCTGTTAAATTGCTATCATGCTTATCTATATAAATTAAATAAATAAATAAAATAAATCAATCTATATATCTTGCTAGTTGAGGAACTGCAAAGTCAAACTGGCCATTCAACATGCAAATTTAGCTGTTTGGGTGGCCTGGTAGTCCTTCATGCAGCACAACAAAATCTATCCAAGACTTGCCATGGCCTCCTTAACAATATGCCGGAACACATTAGTGTTTGGTGCAGATTCAAAAGGAACAGTAGTTTCAATGATGCAGGATTTCCAATGAAGTTACATCTAAGCACTGATTAATCCTGACCCACTTCTGAGTGTTCAAACAGCACGGGGATATTATTCAGCCCCCAATCCACAGAAGAACTGGATAAAAATGAAGGCTGACATCTTATCTCAGCATCCTCTTCTATCAACATGCTCCTCTGCCTTTAGTATGCAGTATCCTTGCCACCTGTCTGACTTGATAAGCTTAGTAGCACAATCTATATCTGTCATCAAAATATGTTTACTTCACAACATCAAGTCATATATGTGTATCTTGCAACTATTTCCTTTAAGAGCCAAGAGTGTTGTTCAAAGTTTACATGCCAAAATGAAAAAGAAAAACACACTTATTTACAGAGTGAGCCTTGCTCTGCTCACACTGGACACTATGTGAGGTCCTCAACCTAAACTCTTCCATCAGCAGAGCAAACAAGTGACCCCAAATGAAGGTTGGCAGAGGGAGGCTGGAGAATAGGTCACACAATTGTCTTTCTGCATGGGCTGGGCCAGGGCCAGACGACCTTTGGACACTTGGTTGTCACAGTTAATTAAGTGTGGAGGTCCAAGGGCTGTAGATGATGCAGAATGGGCACAGCCAATATTGCTTAATCTTTCCTTGGGTTTGGGGGTACTCCTCTGTTTTTATAAATTGGTTAAACCTATATTAGGGCTTACCCAATATTTTCTGTTTCCGTCTAAAAATGGCAGGGAAGCCATTGCTGGTTTTTGGGCACTGTGGTCTGGAGTAATTTTGGGGATCACAAAAAAATTTGGGGCTCTGGTTGGTAAAGATAAAGGTCCCCTGTGACAGGGTGAACTCCTGATGATTTCATGGATATATCCATGGAATTCTTTCGCAACAGTATGGAAGTGCTTTGACATTGCCTTCTTCCAAGATGTGTATGTTGTTGGTGTTATCATCATCAACAGCCCAATGAATCCACTGTGGGAAGAAGGCCTCTTTCATAATCGACCATGCTGATTCAGTGAGGGATGGTAGACAGATGTTTTTTGAGAGACAGTGACAGGCCAAAAGTCATGCAACCTACCTCTATGCCTAAGGGAGGAGAGGAAACTGGCTCTCCATTCTCCTGGTCCAGAACCGTAACCACTATACTACACAGGGCCTCTTTTTGACTATGTGTGTATAAGATGATAGAGAGATGGAGGTGGAGATGATAGACAGACAGATAGATAGACAGACCATGCTTAAGGTAAAGGTAAAGGTTTCCCCTGCACAGTCGTAGTGTCCGACTCTAGGCTCCGGTGCTCATCTCCGTTTCTTAGCCGAAGAGCCAGCAATGTCCGAAGACGCTTCTGCGGTCATGTGGCTGGCATGACGCTTACAGAACGCTGTTACCATCCCACTGAAGTGGTACCTATTTATACACTTGCATTTGCATGCTTTCGAATTGCTAGGTTGGCAAGAGCTGGGGCGAGTGAGGGAGCTCACTCCGTAATGCGGCGCTTGGGTCTCAAACCGCTGACCTTCTGATCGACAGGTCTGGCGTCTTAACCACTGAGCCATCGCGTCCCCTATAGACCATGCTTACTCATGGCAAATTAACACTTGCTGCAGAAAAGATAGCATAGGTACCCATATTCCAGCTGCAATAAATCATGAGTTTTCAACTTTGACTAACTGCACAAGTCTCACCCCTCTCAGAGGGGTTACTATTCATGATCTCAGGCCCCGTTACTTCAAGATGAAGAATTCTCTGCTCTCTCTCATGTTTTCCTAAGTAGGTTTTATTTAGGCTGCTCTGGGTTTAGCTATGACTGTGTTTTGATGTTTAGTGTTGGCTGATTGGGAAGTTTTAATTTGTGGGATCTAGGGATTTTCTTTCTTTCTGCCTTAAGAAAATGGCTTCCCTTAAAGGAAGGCTAGAAGTAGTTTAAATTAATTTAATTAATTAGAAGCACTAAAGGTTCATTTGCTGTTAGAGCATGAATAATATCTGCTTCTGTGTTGCATAGCTAAGTTTTTCTATAGTGTTCTGCCTTTTTGTACAATGGCTTCGTCAAATTCCCTCTCCTAGGATTTCTACTGGGGCCACTTTCATATGGTCTTAAAGAGGATCCTGAAGTGTTCTTTAAGCTCAACTCTTTCCTACAGAAACTTTATTTCACTCTTAAACTCTTAACGCCTATATACTATTTACGGTTAACTTTTCTCTGTTGAGCTATTTGCCAAACCTGTTGATATTTTCACTGTAAGCCACTGCATTTGAGCTTCCCTAAAAAGACATTAGAAATGCATTCAACATTTTTTTAATAAATAAAATCACAGAGAGAGAGAGAGACATAGGCACACACACATATTTCCTTCTGATTAAACACTGGCAGCGGTTGAGTATTTTGCCATGCTACTATGCGCTTACTCATGATTTCACAGCTGAAAGTCCTGCTAATGATGATTCAGTTTGACCAGTCCTTCACATCGCTGTGAAATATAAGTACTTTGAGTTTTACTGTCCTGAAACTTGCAAAATAGAGTGTGTAATCAAAGCAGGACAGTGACATTTTCCCAGTGTTCTGCACTGTTGCCATACCTTATCACTCACAGCAATATCCCTCCAAGGCTTCTGCTCATGTATGAAGGAAAGAACAGATTGCTTCAGCAAGCCATGAATGGACTAAATCACCCCCCAACACACACACACACACACACACTCACACACACAATGTTCAGCTCTATATGAATCTGCAAGAATTTCTTGTGGTGGCTATTTGCTTGTTTTTATTGGTTCCAGTGAGTTGCCATTTGGAGCCGTGGAGTGATTTCAACATCACAATATTGCCAGATGAATGAGCTCCAGATGGAAGGTACCTCCAGATGTTGCTGCAATCTACTTGCATTGAGTTGCAGACCAATCAGGTGGCATGAACACTAACCTTTGCTTTTAGATCCAGTCCCTCCTGTTGGAGTTATCAGCCTTTGTGCAATTGGGAAATTTTCATTTGGGAGCAGCAAGGATCCCATCAAGAGAGGAACTAATCCACAAAATTGACACACATCATTCTCATGTCCAATTTTTGCCACCGTGTGAAGTAGGTTGGACCTAGAAAGAAGGGTTGGCTCAAAGTCACCAACTGTTGGCCTTGAAGGTCCAACACTTAACAACAATAAGGTAGCACTGAAGATGTTAGTCAGGTAACAGAATGTCTCCAAGGAAACAACCAAGCTCAGAGAGCACAAAGGTCCCCACTTAACAATATTGCCACATTGCATCTTTTCAGTGTGAAACTCGAAAAATATTAAGTCCCTAAGGTAGCTCTCCTTACTTTTTAACCATTCCGACTGGCTGCCCATTTTTCCAAACTCTACAAACTTGCAGTCACAGGCATTGGTGGGGGGGGGGGAGGGCAAGGAGGTAAATGATGGCATCCCATTATATTGCGATGCACCACATGATTTAGGCAGCTGTGTTAGCCAGCTTAAGCCCTGATCCATTTCAAGTCTGAACTGGTCATCTGGAAGTGCCTCAGAGCACTTTTGAGACCCATCCATGTCTATACAAGATCAAACTGATACGCTACTTGTGGGGGACCAAGAAGAATACCCCTGTTAAAACTAAAGCTGTCAGAGTATTTGACAACAATCCCCATCTACCATAAATAATTAGCTAGCTCATTCAGCTTTGCAGCCCAAATATTATGCAGGCTTTCTATAAATCTGAACAATGGATTGGAGAGGAGAATAAAGAACCAAATATGTCTTCTCATCCTAACTCTGTGTTATGAATAGCTTCATTTCCATTTCCAAAGTACCATTTATACCTTTTGCTAACACAAACTTTCTCCACTTAAAACAAAATTATACTGTAGATATAGAAATAAGGAGCTGTCTATTAACTGGGACAGCAATCAATGTTTGGGAGATCTTTCCAAGCACTTTCTGCTGTAGTACAAGCAACAACAATGAAACACATTTGTTCAATCCATCATTCTCACTTAGAAAAGTTAATTAAAATCGGCATATATCTGGGAAAGCTGCAAAAACCCAGTGTCACTTTAAGAAAGTTGAGCTAAAAAAATATGCTTGGTCTAAAGTAGCTAAATGAAGCCTACATATATTGTAAACCGCCCAGAGTCCCTCTTTCGGGAGGAGATGGGCGGTGGCTAAATTTGACAAATAAATGAATAAATAAATATATGCATTCCAGTGGTGGCAGACATATAAATAAGTTGGGTAATTTACAAACTGGGTAAATAAGTATGAAAAATGCAGCAAAACAAACAAACAAACATATAGCATCAACTGTGACATATGATTCCAACACAGAATGAATCTTCATTGTTTAGCACATCTTCAGCATTTCCCTCTTTCTGCAATCATCAACCTGAATCTGTACAGAACATCTATATCTGTCCTTATTCATATGGAATTTAGACCCTCATTTTTATGCAAGTCTATCAGAATAAGTAAAGTCCAGTGGACACTGAAGGTGGGGCCACTGGGTTTATCTTCTCTCTTCTATTTTCATGTATTTGCTTCCCCAATTATCACATGTTCAAGGATAGTGTGGTTTTCTTATTTTTTTGTAAATCAATTCATTCAACTGGACCATAAGGAAGGCTGAGCGAAGGAAGATAGATACTTTTGAGCTGTGCTGTTGGAGAATTCTGAGAGTGCCTTGGACTGGAAAAAGATCATACCAGTCCATACTCCAGGAAATAAAGCCAGACTGCTCACTTGAGGGAATGATATTAAAGGCAAAACTGAAGTACTTTGGCCACATAATGAGATGACAGGATAGCCTGGAGAAGAAGCTGATGCTGGGGAAAGTGGAAGGCAAAAGGAAGAGGGGCCGACCAAGGGCAAGATGGATGGATGATGTTCTGGAGGTGATGGACTCGACCGTGGGGGAGCTGGGGATGGCAACGGCCGACAGGAAGCTCTGGCGTGGGATGGTCCATGAAGTCACGAAGAGTCGGAAGCGACTGAATGAATAAACAACAAAAATTCATTCAACAAATAGAAAAGCAAAAGGACTGATCTACTGTATTGAAACAGGAATGTGAAAAATATGCTATTTATTTAAGCAATCTTTACCCCACTAGTATCTGCTTGCCCACATCCATTCATAGTTTAATGTGTGTAAATATAATAAATATCAGCTGGCCTTCAATGTCCTAAGAAATCATTATGAATACCCCTGTAATTATCAAAGACATTTGAGATGCTTTAAAACAAATGAGTTCTGCTGAGTTTTTAAAATTATTTACCAAAAAAAAAAAATCAAGAGAGTACATCAGTTTTCTTTGCTTTTGTAAGCAGAATTGAAAATACTGAGGCTTTCAAATTTGAGAGCTCAATCCCCCAATAGCTTTCTAAAAGCAATTGGTGTCACCAAGAGGCCAGAAGTCAATTACACACCTACTCAACTAACTGCAGATATGAGGCTCCTTAAGATTTACTTTTATGTGCAATGCAGTAAGTTGCTTAACATTACATTATAAAAATAATGTGGCTGATTATCAAAGGCCTCTAGCATAACCTTCCAGGAACATTATGGATGGTTTCCAGCCATCTTCCCCCTTCAAAAACCATCATAATAATGGATATTCAAAATTGTACAGAAAAGCAACTCTAACTAGTTGGGATTCAAAACACAACTTGAGGATCCCTTAAAGCAGGGCTTTCCAAACTTTTGCAGTTGGCGACACACCAACGGCCGGCGTGCAAAACCCCGGAAGCACTGCTGCCGCCATGACGAAAAAACCCTGGTGCTTCCATGTTGCCGCCACTGGCGGTGCTTCTGGGTTGCCGCCACTGCCACGCTTTCGGGTTTTTGCGCACCGTGGCAGCGTCGGCAGTGAATCATCGTTGTCCTGGTATGTTGCGCGACAACCCAGAAGTGCTGATGTCCCGCCACTGCTGCTGATGTTCGTGCTGCCAAGCGCGGTGGCAGCAACGCACCATTAGCGCTTCCGGGTTTTCACGGGACACACATGGGGCCCCCAGGTGACACAGTACTGTGTCGTGACACACTGTTTGGAAAGCCCTGCCTTAAAGGGTTGCGTACAACCAATGAATACATCTGTCAATCCAGGGATGAGCACATATATGATTCTAAAATACACAGTAGGCCCACAGGCAGTTACGTGTGCCATAACAATTGCCATTTCTTAATCAGTTGTGAACCACTTTCTTGTATGTTTTTGACTACAACTATCTTCCCCAACCTAGCAACTTGAAAGCATGCAAATGCAAGTAGATGAATAGGTACCACTTCGGTGGGTAGGTAACAGCATTCCGCGTTCGTCATGCCGGCCACATTACTGTGGAAGCGTCTTCGTTCAACGCTGGCTCTTCGGCTAAAAAACGGAGATGAGCACCCGCCCCTAGAGTCAGACACGACTGCACAAATGTGCAGGGGGAACCTTTACCTTTATCTTCCCCAAGATGGTCAAATTGGAACCAATAAACCTATTTATTTTTGGAAGTACAAAAAAGATAATACATTTGGTTTCACTCAGGTTCAGATCCTGACAGCATCACTTTCCACATATAACTTTCCAATAGTTATTAACTATGATAGCTAGATTGCTTCCACTATGGAAGACAGTAGGCTTTTTGGTAACGGTCACTAGTGAATATAATTGAAAAGATAGTGGACTATCACCAGTTGGGCCTTCTAATCTGATACAGAATGGGCTTTTTAATATTTATCTATCTATCTATCTATCTATCTATCTATCTATCTATCTATCTATCTATCTATCAAATTTATCACCACCCATCTCTACAAAGTAGACTCTGGGCGGTTTACAATAAAATATTAAAACTAAAAACCTATAAACATTCCTGAATGTTTCCCCAGGAATACCTTCTAGAAAGTGAAACGTCATTACAAGGATGCATAGAATGTTCTGCCCTCAAAACAGCTTTTCTGGAACTGGATTACTCTGTCTCAGAACTTTTGTCTTAACCTCAGAACAAAACATTATTTTTAGAACTTCACACAAAACGGGACAAAGTTTGTGTGATGCTGTTTGAGTATGGAAAGATTTTCAAGCTGAACATTCATTCTTAAGTCCAATATTTGGTTTGGATGCTTTGTAAATTGTTATTTTGCTTGGATATTTCTCCTCAAAGCAGAGCCGGCAAAGTAACGGACTGGCTTCATCCCTACTGCTTTTGGCAAAGAGGAGATAAGAGGAGAAAATTAAAGAATAAGGGGAAGTCCATATAATTTTTGCATTGTTTGGAGGTAAATACTTCTGCAGGTCTCCAGTCACTGATTCTACTGAATCAAGGCAGGCTGCTAAAACTCTATTTAAAGGGGATTCTGGATAGCCAACACTAAATATAAGAACCGATTAAGGCTCCCATCAGCTGTCTGCCTGCTTGGTGTAAAAGTTTACTGCTTAGAAAATAAACTTTGGTGCAGGGAATATAAAGTTCATAGGTTGGGCTGCATGTATGTTTCATTTTCTTTTTATGACAACTGCACTGGGTATTTTATGCAAGCTTTGCTGATAATACAGTTTTGGTTTTTTTAGGTTGTAAGCTCTAAAATTCCAAAATATCTTGCTTCATTAGTTGAAAGTTAGTGCGTACACTCTGTGATCCTTAAATGTTGAGCTTTCAGGGTACATACAGAAAGTGCAAGAGCCGTGATGCTTCTTATTTGCAGAGCACTGATGACATTTTATGATAAATGAAGAAGTACACAAAGTACACACAGGAGCAAGAAAACAAAGAAGCTTCACACCATTACCCAAAGAAGTTCAATTTTTTGCTGCTGATGTCAATCATGGCCTAAATGAAGTGAATCACACTATTCAGGGGTTTATGTAGGAAGGGTGAAAAAAAATGTTTAAATCATGCTCAGACCTAGGTTGGATGGCATATAGCAGTCAGCAGTCACCCTTATGTCAAAATGCATAATATGGATTAATCCAGAGTCACTATGGCAAGATGGGTGGCATTTAAATCAGATTAATAAAAATAAATAAATAAAATAAACTTGTTGGCTTTGTTATATGTAGAAATTAGTTTTCCGCATTCCAGGCTTTGTTCCATCAGAGCACAATGTACTCAGAATATTCTTATAGCACCTTCTAAATAAGGCTGTTTTGTTCCAACCTTGAAGCAAAACATTTGGTTTTTTTAGTGTGACTGTGTGTGTGTGTGTGTGTGTGTGTGTGTGTGTGCCTTCAAGTCAATGTTTATCCAGGCGACTGCCTGGACACGTCCCTGCAGTTTTATTGGCAAGGTTTCTTGGAAGTGGTTTGCCATTGCCTGCTTCCTAGGGCTGAGAGAGGAGGACCGGCCCAAGATCACCCAGCTGGCTTCATGCCCACGGCAGGATTATAACTCATGGTCTCCTGTTTCTAGCCTGGTGCCTTAGCCACTACACCAAACTGGCTCTGTAGCCTACAGCATTTGTATTCCCAGGTGATCTGCCATCCAAGTATTAACCAGGCCTGACCCTGCTTAGCTTGTGAGATCAGCCGAGATCTGAGGCTGTTGACATTGTTATTGTACTAACTCTTAAAGCAAGTCAATGGATGGGATGTGTTTCCCTATTGGAATATGTCTCCCTAGTGAAACTTGGCATGGCCTCTTTTCCCTAGAGGCAGAATGGCTTACGTGAATATTTGCCCGCCCTACACTTTTGTACAGCCAACTGAGAGGACAGGGATTGGAAGTGGAACAACCATTTCCTTTCAAAGCTGCATAAGTGAAACATAAGGTCTGACACTGCACAACCCTTCCGATTGTTTAGCAATTTCTCATCAGGACTTATCTAAGTAAAGTAATCATTTTGTCCTGTTCTGGATTAGAGTTAGGGTTTTTTAATATATATAAATAAACAAACAAACAAACATATAGGCCAAGAATGAACTCTAAAGAGGTTATTATACACAGAAACACACACAGAAAAGGAAATCAGTCCAGAAGCCTATGCCAAATTAGTGTAACTCCATGCAGAACATGCCATGCAAGGGTGATGAATAATCCTTCTTCTGCATTAGTCATCCTGCAACGTTGGCTATGCAGGAATACCACAAAATTGTTATAGTCGGGATGCTTTTATCTTCTGCAGACAGAAGGGAAATCTGTAGATATCTAACATCACTGTATAGCTTACCAAAGGAACAGTCTATTTATTATTGCTTGCAAGAGTGCTACACATGATCATCACATCTGACCAAGACCACATTAAACACATATTCTCTACCTTCTGAATTTCTTTACAACATTGGAAATACCAGCACATGATGTAGAAGAGCGTATGAAAGAAGGATGCTTAAATTATGTATTATCTTCATGGGATGAATTAATAATCCTTCTTGTTCCTGCCTACAGAGTGCCATGTCTGTATCTCAAGAAACCGATGCAAAAATGAAGAAACCACACGCTGCATACATTACCTTCCGATCCTTCACTTTGAGAATATTTATTTACCTCCTTTCTGTGTCCCTAATACATCTGACTGCTGTTTGTCTACCCCATTCAGCGTGCACTTTTCCTCTGACCTCACTGTCTGGAGATTGCCTTCAAATGACAAATGAAATAAGGGACAGCCACGCAGAGCATGTCACCTCTGACTTATCTCTTGCCAAAAAGCACACAAAGTGAAGACTGTAGGCGACAGCTAAAATGCAATATCAAATTGGTCAAGAGCATTTTTAATGTTGATAATTTAGTTAGTTGCCTATAAACATTATTAATCCAGGGCAAAGCCTTGTTTGAAGGACTTTCCAACCATCCTTCACTTCAAATTAAGGAACCCCGATGGTGGTCTCTTTTCACCGGGAGCTGCTGCAGGCCCTAATCATTTTGGTCCCCCTATTTTTGCACTTCTTCTAACTCCATAATGTCCTTTTTACAGTGTGGTGACCAGGTAATTATTTTACTTATGAGCAGAGACCTTTTTCAAATAATTACAGAACAAGTAGAATAAATTGAAGGAGAATTGAACAAGGAGTATGCACAAATCCAAGCAGTAAAAATATAAAGTGGTGATAACCAATAAAGAAGTAACTGACATTAAATCCTACCATTCCCCCACCCCCACCCCTAAATGATGGATCGATGATTCAGCCTGGGGCAAGTTTAAGCCCATTGACTTTTGATGACAATTGAAATGGAGCAGAGCCTAGTGACTTACTGAGAAGTGACTGTGGAAATTTCTGCTAGTAAGAACTATACACTTTTGCTTGAGGTAAGAAAGATTCCAATGTGGTCTCACAATAGATTTTTATAAGCACATTTATATTGGTGGTTCTATTTTCAATTCTTTCTTAAAGGTTTTGTACACCATCCTTCCTAATATTTGTATTAATGACGGCTGTTCGTTTTTCACCCATAACCCAGAAAACTGATTGAGGGCAAATAATGAAGATGAAGTCTTTTTATGCATAGTATATAGGGGTGCGATAGCTCAGTGGTTAAGACACCAGGCTTGTCGATCGCAAGTTCGGCGGTTTGAGACCCTAGCTCTGCGTGATGGAGTGAGCTCCCGCACTCACCCCAGCTCTTGCCAACCTAGCAATTCGAAAGCATGGAAATGCAAGTAGATAAATAGGTACGACTTTGGTGGGATGGTAACAGCGTTCTGTACATGTCATGCCGGCCACATGACCATGGAAGCATCTTCGGACAGCGCTGGCTGTTTGGCTAAGAAAGGGAGATGAGCACCGCCCCCTAGAGTCAGACATGGCTGTGCGGGGGAAAACCTTTACCTTTTTATAGGGGGTGGATTATGGCTCTAGCAGCTATCCATGGATAGTTCAAAAAAAGCAATCAAAGATGGGTCCCCAAGCCTGGAATTTTTCAATTTGTATTTTGTACAGGGATGCTATGAGAAGGAAGATTTGTGCTGATATAGCAATGGATGAATATGTACAAGAATTGCAAAACAGGAGTCTGTCTGATCAGATCAAATAAAAAATATGAGCTATAAAGCTAACTCTGTTATAAAGGAAAATTTCAGGCAAAGATACTTTTTTGTTTGTTTGTTTTGTAGGTAAATATATGAGCACAAAGTATTTTAAATCTCCTACTTCATTTTTCCTAGACAGAGGGAAAAAAATGAACAGCTACTGTACATTAGGATAATTCCAAAATGTTCTGTGGATTGTATATGTTACAATAATCTTTTAAAATTACTCTTAATTTGACTAAACACAATGTAATTCGTGTAAGTATTATTTTTAAAATACTGTACCTGGAGAAACAAGGGTTTTTTTTAATCTTGCAGAAACATTAGGTGCCAATTTGGATCCATTTCAAGTAAAGAGCCCCTTCACAAAATGAATCCAATCAACGTTTATTTTACTCTATTATTTTAATTACTACAATATATTCGGTATTTTGACACATCCAAATATCCTCTTCCCTCAAACACACACGCACACATACACACAGGCACACAGTCAGAAAAACCTTTAGCAAATATAATGATAAAGAGCAATATACGTACGCATGGAAATTATTAAGTAAGTAAAAAATAAATAAATAAATAAATAAATATGTAGAACAAGTGGGCCTTTTTATCATAGCAGCAAAGCTATGGATCTTCATTGCAAGGAAGCAATATTGAAAGCTGTAGGATTTGTTCCCCCTTTCTGAAACTCTTCTCCAGTTTAGAATGGCAATTTTTCATCACCTGAAATAATAGACTGCTCTCAAAACCCGAGTCCTAATCTCCTTTAAGTGTCAAGCAGATTTGATGAATAGCACTAATTGCATTGAGACAATGCAATCAGTCCAGGGTTGCATTGTTGTTTACATGTCTCTTCTCCCCCTTCCCCATACTATTTTTTAGGGGGGGGGGAATGAATGGACTATGATAAGCTTCTGCCTTACAAAGTAACACACATGTAAATATCAATGTTGTCATCAGGTGTATCCATCAAGGTTATATTTTCCTGCTGATCACAGCTTTATAGGCTGCAATAAAATATACACTACCAGTTACAGCATAGGCATCTGCTGTAAATATTGACTATTGAGCAGAAATGCACCTGCCTGTTTCTGAATTTACAATTCCTGAGGAACACTTTGTGTATTGATGAAGAATCCTACACAGTTTATCTCTAAATGCTGCTTCAATATTCAAAAGCTTAGTAAGACCATAATGTACTAGATTTGTTCTGTAGCTTCAGTACCACCTAGCTAACTTGGGCTGAACACAAGCTAAATACGGTTAGATCTGGTTAATACTCGGATGGGCGACATCCAGGTTATCCAGTTGCCTCTCATCAAACTCCAAGTTGTCTTTCACCAAGTCCTTTTGTTTCCCATTCTAGTCCAGGCTGACTTGGAAGTGGAAACATCCTGGAAAGTAGCAGATGCTAGGACAGTGATGGTGAACCTATGACATGCATGTCAAACGTGACACGCCATGACGTTTTGGGTGACATGCCAGCATTCACTGACACTCAACAACTATTCTCCCTGTTAGAGTTACCAAAGGGACTGAACGAACAAAAGGCACTGCAACTGCCCCCCCCCCAACTATCCCCTCCCATCTCTGCCCTTTTGGCCACCCAACATCGGATTGTATTTTTTTAAAAATAAATGAATACGTAAAGACTTGTTTCTCTTTTGTTTGGGGGGGGGGGGTCACAATCCAGCAGTCAAGTTAAGCATTTTCTGAACTTTTGACATGCCAAGCCCAAAAGGTTCACCATCACTGTGCAGGGTGAATGTGTCTATGTAGCCATCAAGGGTTGAGCTTGACTTGAGAGAATCTTCACTTACTCTTAACAAAACAGCACAGTATAGTCAGAAAATACTGGCACATTTGCCAAACCAACTGAAGGTCCTTGATGTGATTTGGGTTTAATTTTCAGCAATCTACCTCAACCTTTCACAGTATCTTCAATCCATTCTATTGCCTTTCCCTTCTCAGCTTTTCTCTTGTTATTCTGTGTGTTCCTTTAAATTCACAATCTTTAGCAAACATTGATGGAATCTGCCCATTTTGGAAATTTAAGCAGGTGGAGGCAGGGACAGGAGTGTTATGCTATCGCATCTCCCCATCCATGGCCCAAGATACATGGCTTACTATGTCTGTGGCTTGAATCATGTCAACTGGATTTCTATTTTCTTAGTGGAAACGTTTCACTCCTTATCCAAGGAGCTTCTTCAGTCTGAGTAAAGTTAGTAAGGGAATCCTTAAATATGTTCCTAGGCTGGCTGTGTGACCTTGCACCTGGGGCTAGGTCATGGTTATTTTTGAGATGTTTGTTTCTAAGTCCCTTTATCATCTAAAGGAGGATCGTTAAGATTACCCTGCTGCTGTTGAGCTTGTGAAATGGTCTTAATCTTCCTAGGCACAGAAGACAAAGCAGGAAGGAAGATAGGGGAAAGGTTATGCCTGAGGCCCCCACCTCTATTCAAGGAAGGATTTTCCAAGTTGGCATGAATGGATTCCTTGACCCCTCTCTCAAACCACCTATCTTCTCTGTCTAAAATGTGAACATTAATGTCCTCAAATGAGTGTCCTTTTTCCTTTAGATGAAGATAAACTGCTGACTCATCTTCATCTAAAGGAAAAAGGACACTCATTTGAGGACATTAATGTTCACATTTTAGACAGAGAAGATAGGTGGTTTGAGAGAGGGGTCAAGGAATCCATTCATGCCAACTTGGAAAATCCTTCCTTGAATAGAGGTGGGGGCCTCAGGCATAACCTTTCCCCTATCTTCCTTCCTGCTTTGTCTTCTGTGCCTAGGAAGATTAAGACCATTTCACAAGCTCAACAGCAGCAGGGTAATCTTAACGATCCTCCTTTAGATGATAAAGGGACTTAGAAACAAACATCTCAAAAATAACCATGACCTAGCCCCAGGTGCAAGGTCACACAGCCAACCTAGGAACATATTTAAGGATTCCCTTACTAACTTTACTCAGACTGAAGAAGCTCCTTGGATAAGGAGTGAAACGTTTCCACTAAGAAAATAGAAATCCAGTTGACATGATTCAAGCCACAGACTGTTCCACCTGGATGACTGAGAACCTTCATAGACATGGCTTACTATGGGTCTAATGACAATACTGGTTTAATCTCCAAGACACCTTAAAACTACAATCTGTGAATGGAATAGGTACCGGGAGAGCCACTTCAGATCAGAAAATATGATCTGTCTGTTCTAAATGGCCACATCATTCACACCCAACCAGATGGATGGATATCAAAAGCCTAGTAGCTTCTGTGTAGTAAGCCATTCTACACGTTCCAAGCATCATCCCGACGAAGCATTTAGAGATATTAAGGTCATTTTTATGTATAAACACACACACAAACACACACACACATGCTGTAGTTGCTGGAGTAATTGCAAACTACGAATAACAACAACTATATATAAAAAAAAGATGTAGAAGCTTGATGTGTGTAACCATCCATGGAAAAACTTAAAATACTGTAACAGTGTTCTTATTATGCTAACATTTTACATTATGCAAAGTAATACATAAATACCAGAATAATTTCAGCCCTTTCCAGCATTTACGATCTAATGCTTTATATAATGATCTTGCAGAGCAATCCCACCACCTTCCTGTTCTCACATACTAACCTGTTAAACTGAAGAATGTGACTTGAATGCTTTGGGAAATCAAACACCTCTCTCTCTCTCTCTCTCTTTTAGACATAGTAGTTCATCCATTGAACCGTTTTAGAATTACTATATTCCAGCGTCATTAGGATAATGAGATAAACGTTTAATTGCAGAGAGGAATGCACAGGAACAGCACACACACAGCACTGCAGCCCTAGGGTTTGAAACAGGTTCTAATTCCATCCTTGAACAATCACCTTCTTCTGATGGATGCAGCCATTGGCCAAAAGATGAACAGTAAGAAACCGAAGGGATTAGAAATCCCACTTCCTTGGAATCCTTCTGCCCTTATCTTCAGAATTCCCATGACAACTTGCTTGTGTTTGCATTGTAAAATATTACCTTTGGGAGAAATCAGTGCTACAGTTAATGCATTCTCTACAAATATTTGACTAGTACATATGAATTTGTTATGCCTGAGGTGTTACAGTTTGTATGAATGTATGAGCTAGGCCTTATGTAACAGTTATACCCATGGTCCTGACTTACAGATATGGTTCTCAATTTGCTATTAACTGTTCTGTTAGGGAACCAGCCACAACAATAATTTTATATCCTGCTTTTTCTTTAGGAACTCAAGGTGTGGGTATGTACGGTGACAAACCTGAAAAAAGGGGCAGATATGAAAGAGGTTCATAAGGATACAAAATTGTAATTCCTTATGTTTATAACTTATTATAATAAAAACACATATTCTAATAAAAATACCTAAAATCAAGCCATATATGTAAATTTAATTTTAAAAGACCATCCAGTTTCCAAATTATTCACATGAATGTGAAAGACTGTGCATTAAGTGGTACTATTTGTACAGTAAAAGTGAAATGACCCAAATAAAGGACAAAAGTGAGTTTTTGAAAAATAAATAAATCATAATAAAAGGACATCTTTCTGAAATTATTATTTTTATTATTATTTATCAAATTTCTATCACCGCCCATCTCCCCCTCAAGGAGGGAAATAAAGGACTGTCCTTTATAACAAAGGACGCAGGGTCACTTTATGAGTGTACTCTTCTGAAGTCTGTCTAAAATAAACCTGAAAGTAAGAAAGGGTGCCCGACCCAACATCACCCAGTCAACAACCTTCTCCAGTCCAAGTCCAACTCCTTAACACAAGACCACAATCCAGCAAACTCCAGATTCTGCCAATCTTTCCCTGTAGCTTCCTAAACCTAGGCTGACCATACATCCCATTTTGAATGGGGCAGTCCCGTTTTTTAAGCATTTTTCAAGTTTCCCATTGTTTTCATAACTATCTCAAATTTGTCCCATTTTTTAAACCCGGCAGGAATGGTGCGGAAGGAGGATCCGAGCCGGAGCTGCCGATTGGAGGCAGCCCGGGAGAGGAAGCCCTCCCGCCTATCAGCGCGTGGCAAAGGAGGGCAATGGAGTCCCATTTCTGTCTGAAGGAAATATGGTCAGCCTACCTCAACCCTTTGCACCAGCATGGCCTGATTTGCACCTCCACTTTATTACACTTACTAAACCTTTTAAGTCAATAGTTTGCACTAGAAAACAGATGTTTGGAGGCATCCTATAAGGAAGTTGCAAACTAGGGGGGGGGGAATCATTCAAGATTAAAGCCAGGGTTTCCCCAACCATTTTAGATGGGTTGCCAGCACTGGTTATACCCTAACTAGGCACCCATATTTACATGTGTCATAAATAATACCTGGAGCCATAAATTCCTAAATGCCTCAACATGTGTTTTGGATAGATCTGCCAATGACAAACCTACAACGATGTGCACTCACTTCTCTGACCTTTTCATGGAAGTCTCCAGGTCTGGACCTTCCCTTCTGAAATGTTAATGGGAGAGGGCCTCAGCACAGCCTTGCTACCCTGTTACATATACGCAAGTTCCAATCTTCAAATCTGTTTCAGAGGATGGTGGTGATGAGAATCATCATCATCATCATCATCATCATCACTTCTTGGTTATTTTTGGGTATGTGGAGGTAGAGGTAGAGGTAGAGGTAGAGGTACATAGATAGAGATAGAGATAGAGATAGAGATAGAGATAGAGATAGAGATAATAGATAGAGATAGAGATAGAGATAGAGATAGAGATAGAGATAGAGATAGAGATAGAGATAGAGATAGAGATAGAGATAGAGATAGAGATAGAGATAGAGATAGAGATAGAGATAGAGATAGAGATAGAGAGATAGAGAGAGAGAGATAGAGAGATAGAGATAGAGATGATAGAGATGATAGAGATGAAAGAGAGAGAGAGAGAGAGAGAGAGAGAGAGAGAGATGAGAGGGAGAGAGAGAGAGAGAGAGAGAGAGAAATAGAGATGAGAGATGAGAGATAGATAGATAGATAGATAGATAGATAGATAGATAGATAGATAGATAGATAGAATGATAGAATGATAGAATGATAGAGAGATAAAGATAGATTCAGTTGTATTTTTTTGGATTAGCAAGAAATCATAAAATAGCTGGAAAACTAACTCGGGGCATTATCTGATGTCCTATGTGCTTTTCTGTTTATTAAAATGGGAATATTGTTTCACTGGAAACAAAGAATTGCTTTTGTAATGAAACAACAAATGCAAACACTGAAATAGAGTTTCCCATTCTGTCATGTGTAAACAATAGGAAAGTTCATCACTACTCATTCTATTTTCTGGTACCTAATTATATAGAACGGCACCAATAATCTGCTACAAACTGTTAACCTCTGAATTGGCACCAGTGCACTGACATACGCTGTCAAGCCATGTCTGAGCTTCACAATTAATCTTATCTGACATGTAACAACATAACTATGTGCCGGTGCCAGATCAGAATGCATTTAATAGGGATGTGCAAAGCATTCAAAGGGGCACTTGGCAAAGTGCCTTCCTCAGAGGGTTGAGGTAGCTGCATCACGCAAAGGACTCTGTGGCGGATTTGAGGGTTTTCCCAATCCGTCTAAATGCAAAACCTACATTTCTGTTGCAATTGACAGAGAAGTAAAGTGCTTGTGCACATGTATGTGTACTGTATATAGGCAACCTGAAGAAGTCCTCAAAGCAGATGTGCTGAGCCTTAGACAGGACACAGAAGCCTCCACACTTTGATTAAAGATAGTTCACTTGCACCAGTGTGTTCCACAAAGCCCCCGTGAAAATGCCTTGCACAATCCTGGTGTTTAACTGAACTCTTTGTACAAACCTTTGCATAGTTTCAAGTCCATTGCAATGGAATAACAGAAGAAAATTAAAAATCAACTTAAACTAAGTGTTCATTATATGATTTGCATGAATCCATGTGTGCATTATAAGTGGATAATAGAATGAATACATTTATCATCATAGAATAGACAGATCCATTACAAACAACACATTAGCATTTGCATCCTATTCCCCTGACAAAATGCTTGAAACATTTAGCCCTTTATATATTACAAAATTTTAAAGTAGTAGAACTTTTTATAGTCGAAGGCTTTCATGGCCGGAATCCGATGGTTGCTGTGGGTTTTCCGGGCTGTGTGGCCATGTTCTGGCAGTTTTGGTTCCTAACATTTCGCCAGTCGCTGTGGCTGGCATCTTCAGAGGACAGGAGCACAGCTAGAAGATTTTCTCTGTGCCCAAGTGGACAGGGTGTGTTCCTGCTGGTGTTTATAGCTGCTGAGAGGGTGTGTGTCTTCTGTGGGTCATTTACAAGAGATTAGGATCACCACAATAAACCCTCTCCTAATCTCTTGTAAATGACCCACAGAAGACACACTCCCTCTCAGCAGCTACAAACACCAGCAGGAACACACACCCTCCACTTCTAGCTCAATCTTCTAGCTGTCCTCCTTATCCTCTGAAGATGCCAGCCACAGCGACTGGCGAAACGTTAGGAACCAAAACTGCCAGAACACGGCCACACAGCCCGGAAAACCCACAACAACCATAGTAGAACTTTATCACTATTTTCAGCCTGATTTTTGTGGTCACTAAAGATTGGGGTGTCTTGGAGCCATTCTTTGTAGCCACAAATCTGTCTAGCCCTGCAATTTCAAGAGCAGGTAGAAATTCCAAATATTTTCCCAGAGAAGAACAATTTTGTTTGGGGGCCTTGGACATTTCGCCAAGGTATTACTTCTTCATTTTTCCCCTTAGATCTTTCTAAAATGACCTATCTGAAGAAAGTTAATCATGACAAATAACAAATATGAGCAATGCAGTTAGAAAAAGAAAGTGACTTGTATCTATGGTTGACTTGTACCTATGGAAGCATGACCATGTGTGCAAAACTCCGCAGTCCCAGATATACCATGAGTACATTTTAGTACACATTCTGCCAG
Source organism: Charina bottae (assembly GCA_023362775.1). Lineage (NCBI taxonomy): Eukaryota > Metazoa > Chordata > Lepidosauria > Squamata > Charinaidae > Charina > Charina bottae. The sequence continues at coordinate 3,823,979 of JALMGJ010000004.1, read as the reverse complement.
TCTTTTACAAAATTCTATTTCCCTTCCCTTCCCTTTGTTTTAATCACAATTGTAATTCACTTTCCAATGTAAGTGCCTATGCTTAAAGTGAATGAAGTCTGAATCATCCTGAAGAAGAGGAGGAAATATTGCATGAATGCTGATCTGTAGGACCCAGGAGATTCCAGAAAATGCATTGGATCATACAGCCTTAATGTCTGAGCTTGAGATTTATTGTAAGGCTCTGCATTTCACCCACAATCAAGTGAGCTGACCAGGAGATTTCTCTGCAAATGAATCCCCTTGATAGGGACACTTGGTTTAGTTGTATTCAGGGCCAACAGTGACACTGCTGAATTACACACACACACACACACATAACCAGGGCACAAAATTAATCCTCTTAGCTTTTGACAATATTGCAACAACCCAGCTGAATTCATCTGGACATCTGCTTGGAAATTCCTTAAAAATCTGGGTAGCTGAACAGAAAGGGAGAAACTTGTGCATTAATTGCCAATGCTAATGTGCATTCACTTGCTCGCTCTACACACACACACACACACACACACACACACACACACACACACAGACATTAAATAAAGCTACCCCTCTTGAACAAATTCAAACTCGCTTTTTAAGATCCATATTGGGAACTGATAAAAATACGTCTGCCCCTGCAGTCAGAGCAGAATTGGGTATCCATTCCTTACATAGTCATTTAATTATTAAAGTTTTTACATATTGGCTGACGATCCAAGAAATGGATTCTGATAGACTTCCCAAAATATGCTTAACAGAACAGATAAATATGGCACAGCCCAATTCCTGGATCAGCCAACTTTATGAAGTTATTTTAAGACATGGGTTTTCTATTCAGTATTTGCTTTCAACGGTCTCACAGGCAAGGGAAATTTTTAAACAGATATTAGTTGCTGGATTCCATGGCCAAATATGGGCACTTCCACCACTTGCCATACCATGAGAGAACCTGCATATGCGGTTCTCCAACCATTGGAAATATTTTTCATATTTTGTTCAACTGCCAATTATATGCATCCATTAGGCATAAATATCTATCATCCTTATTAGAAAGAACAGCACACCACAGACTGTCTTATTTCCTCCTGGGCTCAAATGTGCATATTGTACGTAGGACTGCTAAGTTTATAACTAAGGCAATGGTCATTAGAACTCAATACTTTGAACAAATTGGGGGAATCCTGTAAGGGAGATTCATATATCTGATTTCTGACAAATACATATTATCACATATGTATTTTATTATTGTATTTTTATCTTTGTATTGTATTTATTTTATTTTATTTTATTGATAAGGTCACAGGACTAATCAATTAATAAACTACTACACAGACTTACACATATAAAGGCTAATATTCCAGTAAACTATGTTTCAAGTTCATGACTGCTGAAGGGTTCTCTTCGGAATTATGGATTTCAACATGAATTGTGGTGAAAGCTCACAATTAAACATGAAGCAATACAACAAGGTGGTTGTAGGAAGCAGCTTGTTGATCTTCAAGTTTTCATAAACTAACGGGAAACCAGAAAAGAAAGGATTTGTGGACACATAGTGAAGATTCCCAGAACTTTACAGACATTTCACAAAAATGGCTTAAAGAATGGATTTTCAGTTGGTGGCCATTTTAAAAGGCCAGTGCCTGGGTTTTTGAACTTTCAGGAATAGTGAATAATATATATGGAGATGTGTTTTATGTTTCTTCTTCCCTACTCTAATAATACTAAACCTTGAGGTCACCAAGTGAAGGTGGCTGTCAATAGGTTCAAGACTGATAAAAAGAGCTGGATAACAAAATATTTATGTTTGCTTCCAGGTCCAATTCAAGGTGTTGGTTGGTTGGTTGGTTGGTTGGTTGGTTGGTTGGTTGGTTGGTTGGTTGGTTGGTTATTTATTTATTTATTTATTTATTTATTTATTTATTTATTTATTTATTTATTTATTTGATTTATATGACCACCTTTAAAGCCCTACATAGCATGGGACCAGGGTACCTGAGGGACCGTCTCATCCCGACCACATCTACCCGCCCCACCCGGTCATGCAGGGAGGGCATGCTTCGGACCCCATCAATATTCGGAAGCTTCAGCTGGTCCAGAATGCAGCTGCACGGGTAGTTCTGGGTGCTATAAGATCAGCACATGTAACACCGCTACTCCATGAGCTGCATTGGGTCCCAGTTTGCTTCCGGATCCAATTCAAGGTGTTGGTTATTACCTTTAAAGCCCTACATGGCATGGGACCAGGGTATCTGAGGGACCGTCTCGTCCTGATTATATCGACCTGCCCCACCCAATCATGTAGAGAGGGCATGCTCCGGATCCCATCACTAAAAGAATTCCATCTAGCAGGGTCCAGGAGGCGTGCCTTCTGTACGATAGCACCCACCCTGTGGAATATCTTGCCTCCACAGGTGAGGAGGGCACCCTCGCTCCTGGCCTTCAGGAAGTCTTTAAAGACCTGGTTCTGCTGCCTTGCCTGGAACGAAAGAAATAATAGTTCCTCCTGGGCGTGGTTAGCTTAGTAATATCCTCCTTTTAAGAACTCACCATCTTTTGGATTTTTCTATTTATTTTATAGTGGATTTTAGATATATAGGTTTTAACTTTTTATAATATTATTGTAAACTGCCCAAAGTCTACTGTTGTAGAGATGGGCGGTGATAAATCCAAATCATACATACATACAGACAGACAGACAGACAGACCTGAATCCAGACTTAATTGAGATCAAGGGGACTTGAGGTAAATCATGATATCCCACTGATTTCAGGAATAAAACTGCAACCAACTCAGTATCTGAATGGCTTACTCCAGGTTCTTAACCACTCAACTGTAGAGTGATAGCTAAGCAAAAACTTGGTATTGAACAATACCAAGCTGAGCAAAGTCTTGATATTGTGCTCTACTGCATATGGACAGTCTCTCACAGAATGCTGGAGAACTTAGTAATGATCCGATTTAGCAAGGGAATATTTATGTTCTTATGTTCATTCCAAATGAAGTAATTAGCTCATTCTGATAATGGGATGTAAGCATCTGATTCTCTTGTGTCTTAAAATAATGCAATGCAAATTTTCAAGAAGGCTATTTAATTCCATTCACCTGCAGGGAGGACTAGGTTTCACTGAAGTTGCTGACCTTCTTCCACCCATCCTGGCTACGCTTTTTCTTCCTCACTGCCATCTATAAAACAGTCTAAAAAGAGTCCCACATCTCCCTTGGGGCAATGCTTCAGCAATAAAGTATGTTTCCTCCTCATGACTGCACAGATGTTTCGATGTAATCCTCTCTAATGTTTCTTGTAGCTCCAAAGTTAAAAGGGAAGCATCATTGGGGAGTTGACAGCATGAAAACATCCACCATCTAGAGCCAGAGTGTTTTTCTGCCACATATGAACAGGGGAAGCCAATGCACAGAAAGAGAGGCCAGATCACAGCTTGCATGCAGAACAAATATGAGTTGCTGAATACCCACACCATTCTTGTTCATTGAAAATGTGAAGGGTGGTTTCAATAATGTGGCCTTCATAATTTCACAGAATTATTTTTCAGGAAAGGGAAAGAAGAAGTGGAGGAAGAGGAAGAGGAAATATGTTTTTGCTTACCAAGACCAAGTGCTGATTCAACTCCATTCTCTGATGTTTTTGAACTGCTTTCTCTAAATGGAGTGTTGCAGGAGATATCGGACAATATTACCACCAACAACTGTTCAAATGAGACCAGCATGAACAAAGTTATACATGTAACCTGGAGGTCCTCCCCGGCTCACAGCTCCAGACTGAGAAGCAGGCGGCATCTGAGGGCTCTTGCACAAATCCATTTTGTGTAGCAGTTGTGCCCATTCCTGGATTGGGAAACCATTGTTCTTGCCTTTGTCACCTCCCAACTGGACTATTGCAACACAGTCTACATGGGTCTGCCCTTGAAGAGCATTTGAAGGCTGCAGCTGGGCCAGAATGTGGTAGCACAGACAGTTCTGGGTGCACCACGGTATGTGCATGTAACACCACTGCTATGTGAGCTACCTTGACTTCCAGTGGGTTTACAGGTACAAATCAAGGTGCTAATTACTACTAACATGGCACAGGGCCAGGATGGTTGAGGTATTTCCTGTTTCCTGTGGGTTCTACCTATCCCACCAGATCTGACAGGGTGGACCTAGGAGGTTTCTTCACTGTCATAGTTCCTGCCCTGTGCAACAGCCTCCCTGTTTGAGATTCAAATGGCCACAACCCTGTGGGCCATTTGGAAGGCCTTAAAAGCCTGATTCTTCTCTGTTTTGCTCTGTGTTGACTGAGGAGGTGAGTATTATTTTTACTTGGCACTTTTTATTGTCTTTTCTATAGTTTTTACACACGTTTTTGTTTTTATGCTTTGTTAGCCACCCAGAAGCTAGGTGGCCAAATCAACAACAACAACAACAACAACGCATATCCCAGGTCCTTGGAAAGGACTCGATTGATGGATAAAAATGCCTGATCCAGTCTAAACATCTGGCTGACTGTGCAACCAACCATAATGATAATAATGATAATAATAATAATAATAACAACAACAACACCTCAGACTTAACAATGGTTGATACGAAAGACAAAAAAGTCTTGATAGTGGACATAGCAATACCTGGAGACAGCAGAATAGAAGAGAAATTACTGGAGAAAATCACAAAATACAAAGACCTGCAAATAGAACAACTGTGGCAAAGGAAAGCAAAGATAGTACCAATAGTAATAGGCGCCTTGGGTGCAATCCCAAAACATCTGGAGCACCACTTGAACACCATCGGCATTGGCAAAATCACCATCAGTCAATTGCAAAAGGCAGCTTTACGTGGAACAGCTGTCATCCTGCGACGATACCTTTAATTTTATTAAACAACATCTGCCTATCCCAGGTCCTTGGGAAGGACTCAATAGGTGGACAAAAATGCCAAATCCAGTCTAAACATCCGGCTGACTATGTGATCAACCATAATAATAATAATAATAATAATAATAATAATAATAATAATAATAATATCATCCACCCGATTCCCAACAACTTTGGGTGGCTCACAACAAAGAAAATAATTACAATAAAACAAATTGAAGGAAACAATGAAGTCACATCCCAGAAAGACTGTGTTGTCATTTGTCCAGAAACCATCTGGCCAGCTGTTTGCTCCAGTGGTGACTCTCTCCCCCTAAAAGAGTAACTTGGTGGTCCTCCTAGATGCACAGTTCCTGCTGGACTGGCAGGTGGAGGCAATAGCTTGGATGGCTTTGTTCAACTTTGGCTGATGTGCCGTTCGTGGCCCTTCCTGATGAAAGGGCCCCTGGTGACAGTAACCCATACCATTGTCACCTCTTGAACAGATTACTGCAATGGGCCATAGCCTGGGAGAAGCTGTAAAAAGTTAGCCTTTGGAAGCTGCAGTTTGTGCAAAATTCAGCAGCCCACCTTTTGGCAGGTAAGTCACTACACACACCTAACACAGTGCTGCAGGCTCAGCTTTGATTATCAGTAGGGTATAATTTCTGGATATAATTCAATCTGCTGGTTGGAACGATAAAGTGCTCTATGGCTTGGTGTCTGCAGGGCTGATTACGTCATCTGGTCCCCAGATCCCATGTAGGAATGTTGAGGATCCTTCCATGTGTCATTTAGTGGAGAGCTCCGTAGAATAATCTCCCCCTGGAGTTCCAGACTGGTTCCTCTTTCCTGCTTGTTGGGAAGGCAGTGAAGACAGCAATTTTCTGAGAAGAGGCTGAGATCCTAGTCTCTGGCATGCCTACTAATAAATATAATCGCATGGAAAGTAACGATTTTAACTATTTTTTCTTTATTTTTTTCCCCTTAGTCTTCCCTTACAATTGTGTGATTGTTTATTGAATGGCTTTGTTGTGTTATTTTATCTCATAAACCACCACAAGTCCTTTGGGATAGTGGTGGTATAGAAATGCAATAAAGGAAGCGAGAGATCTGGAGACAGCAACATTGGGGAAAACAGCCAAAACCAGCAAGGCTACTCATTCAGCTTTTATACTCACACACACATTGCTTGCTACACACAGGCTACGTGTGTGCCCTAGCTTCTACTTTACAATTACACAGCAGCAGGCCATGATGACCACTTTTTCATTAAACTGTAAAATGAGTGTAGCAAACAGTATAGTATATATTCATATACACCAGCATATTCCTGTTTAACAAGATTGTTAAAGACTTTTATATTTCAAATACAAAAAGGCAGATATTATTCTGATAAGCGTAAAAAGAGATTCTATTAAATGAAAAAGTCATTGTGCCATGATACTGCTAGTAGTATATAGTCTAAATTATATAAGCATTGATACTTATATTTAGGGAATATGGGTATAGAGAACACTTGTTATACTCAGCAAAATTGTTATATTCAGTAAAAAGTGTAGGAACACCATTTGTCCCTTTATCAACCATCTAACTGTTTTACTATGGAAATAAATTAAGATCATACATATCCCCCACAACTTTATTTTTTTGATACTGTTTTCTTACATAGCCCAATCAATGCAAAACAGGAATTAGTGAGGCCAGGAAACCCAAACAGAAATATCCAATAGAGGTAGTCCTCACTTAACGACCACAACGGGAACCAGAATTTCAGTCACTAAGTGATGCGGTTGTTAAGTGAATCCAACCTGATTTTACAACCATTTTTGTGGCAGTTGTTAAACAAATCACCATGGTTGTTAAGTGAATCTCATGGTTGTTAAGCGAACCACATGGTCATTTAGTGAATCACACAGTTCCTCATTGATTTCGCTTGCTGGAAGCTGGCTGGGAAGGTTGAAAATAGTGATCTCATGACTTTGGGATGCTGCAATGGTCATAAATGTGAACTGGTTGCCAAGCACCCAAATTGCGATCATGTGACTGTGGGGGATGCTGGTCGTAAGTGCAAAAGATGGTCGTAAGTGCAACGACTGTTTGCAAGTCAGGGTTTAGTGCCGTCATAAGTCCAAACCACCGCTAAATGAATGGTCATTAAGCAAGGACTACCTACTACAGCAGCTAGTTGAAGACCCCACCTGTATCTATTTTATCTGTTCCATCTATGATCCTCTCTGGAGGGACTCACATATACTGCCAGAAACAATTTCCTAAGTTAGTTTCAAAAAAAGGTGATAAGGAAGACTGAGAGAATGCTAGATTCTCCTTTACTCCTAAAACATTTTTTTTTAAGTATGATAGAATCATTTTTGTGGCTTGCTAACCCCTTCAAGATAGTGGAGGAATGTTAAGGGGAAAAAGGGGGACCTTAGGTTTGCAGGTGCTAAAGAGGTTTATTATATCCCTTAACACTCTGAAGTCACCTTCCCAAACAGGATTTGGAATGCAGTTGTCACCATGGACCCTGTGGGACCCTTGAGTGGGCATCCACTCCTCTCAACTAATCAGTGCCAACCTTCATTGCAAACTTTATGCCATGTATCATTCCTGTCCCCCCTTACGGTCTCGTGGCAAGAGCAGTCCTGTCTTGGGTGACAAGATATTTTCTGTGTGAGGCAGTCTCCTCCCTCCCAATGCACAATTCTTTGGACTCATCACTTTGAGTGAAATACTTCCCATTATTTATGATATGTGTAAGAAACAATCCATTGTCCAAAAGAACGATGATGGTTCAACCTGAACATAAATCTTCAGCTGGTCGATAACCATTATACCCACTGCCTTAACCCTGAAAATGATTTGAGAGAGGCATAAATCTCTCCCCTTGGTCCATTTTTCAAGCAGAATCTCCCATACTCATAGTCTGCAGCGTATCAAGCATGGCAAAAGCATGAAATTTTATGCGTGCATATTTTTTTCTACGACAGCTGTTTCTACTTCAGGAGGACAACTGTAAAAAGGAAATCGTTGTACACCATCCAGAGTGGAAGCATAGTGAAGAATTTTAGTGATCCAAACTGATACTCAGTAGGGAATGCTCACATGAGAAGAAACTCCGTGCATGCATTGAATTATTACCAAATTCTTCAAGCTTGATATTGGATTGTCTCTAAGCCTATGAACCACACCCCTCCTTCACTGGAGACTGGTCCAGTGATAAGTGTTTTCTTGGTTCCTGCAAAAGAGGAGCATTGTTTTTACAGCTCATGATCTCCATTCTATTACTCAAAGAACTTTCAGCTTTTTGATCCTGCAATGTGCTGTGACCATTATTTGCATTTGGGGGCTCATGTTTTATTGTTATTTTTGTGTCTAACACTGCCTTTATCAAAAATGGTGAACTCCTTCAGGAGTTTGTATATTAGAAAAAAAAGGGAAAAAAAGAGAACATTTTAACAACAGGTACAAATGTAGATTTTTTTTCCTCTCTTCTAAGCATCCCAAGTTTTGCCAGACCTTTTTCCTTCCTCACCATCTTATCTAAAGTGCAAAAGATGGATCTGTAATATTTACAGATATAAGGAAAACCTTATAAGAACAGACATTATAAGTGTTCACTTCACATTTTATCACCCTTACCCACTGGTAAATTGTCCACGGAGAACACAACAGAAGACAGCCAAACAAAACTCCATTATAAGCCGATCAAAACAAATATCACGCATTTCAGAAGGTAACAGCATCTTGAAGATTTTGAAGATATGAAGAAATGGAACATTTCACAACCAACTATATATATAGAAGTTTTTTTAAAAGTGAATAAAGTCTACTCTTATCTGTTTTCTCTTCCATCCTCTCTCTTTCGGGTCCAATATCTGGCATTCTCTGCAGGAAAATTTCATTTGATATCTTGGTAAATATTTAGCTCTTGATTCTCTTATGTGATATGTGTGTGTGTAGTGTATGTGTGTATATGTATATGTATATATGTGTGTGTGTCTTTGTGTGTGTCTTTGTGTGTGTCTGTGTGAAAAAAATTTCACCTGGAACTAAATGCAAATGGTGTGTGAACTTATTTTTTATGGCTTTTGTTATGTGTGAACTACTACAACTTATTTAACAGGGTGTAGTTAAAGGGGCATGGTGGCTCAGCGGGTAAGACTGCCAGGCTTGTCGATTGGAAGATCGCAGGTTTGGAGGTTCGAATCCCTAGCCCCGTGTCGCGGAGTGAGCTCCCGCACTAGCCCCAGCTCTTGCCAACCTAGCAATTCGAAAGCATGCAAGTGCAAGTAGATGAATAGGTACCACTTCGGTGGGAAGGTAACACCGTTCCGCGTGCGTCATGATGGCCACATGACCATGGAAGCGTCTTCAGACAATGCTGGCTCTTCGGCTAACAAACGGAGATGAGCACCGGCCCCTAACGTTGGACACGACTGCACAAATGTGCGGGGGGAACCTTTACCTTTACTTACTAGTTAAAGAAAGAAAGGGGAAAAAAATCCCAGTTCAGAGTCATGTGGGTGAATGCAGCCAAAGAGTTTTTTGGCACATATCTCTAAGTCCTGGTTTAGCAATACAGGTAGGAGCTGAACCCATCCCAGTGAAAGCTTGGGGTCACAGCCTTCACTGGATCTCTTTTTCTCTGACATTTCTAGGACCTTCATTTTCCATGCATCTTTGCAAAGTGAGACCCAGAGATTATCAATTAAAAGAATCTCTGGTCTCGAAATCACAGATAATGAAGTGGGCCTATTTGCCTGTAACAAACCAAAATGTGTTGGAGTGGAGATTAATTACTGAGAAAAGAAAATGTATTCAAGAGTGAAATTATGTTCTCCTTCTTCCATTCAAACACATGACACTAAAGCATGATGTCATATTGACAGTATGAGCCTCTGGTCTTATCCATATATCAACCTAAGCCAGGCTTCACTGAATAATTGTTTATTGAATGAATCACAGGTGGTTGGGTGTACACTGCATACTAAAGCATAAGCCATGGTTTATAACCCACTAGATCTGCTAAGCAAGTTAAGCTAAAATCAAACTAGCTCCCTTATACTTAGCATGATATTTGAAGCAAGTCAAAGAAGGCAAGCCCTCAAACCCTAACAGATCCTTATTTTTCTTGTGTTGGTATGAAGATGATACAAATCTAGCCATTTTATAATGGGTATAAATACTGTAGCTTGCAGTGTAATTCAAATGTAGACAAAGAGAAGACTAGTCTCTAATATTCTAATAGTGTAGAAGTAAAACAAATAATAGTAAAAAATGACTGGGTTAGCTCCTAACTGGATTGTGGCACCAAAGCCTATAAGATGCTGCTTCTTTGGTCAAATCTTTTGAGGGGTACTGAAGTTCTCTTCTTGACCAAACTCAGGAATGAACTTAAACTTGCTCAACCTCTTACTCTTCTAAACATCACGTCTCCTGAAATCATGGTCAAATCTGTAACAGAAACACTATAGTTACATCTATGCCAATGCATTTGAGGCAATAAGTACATTGCAACAGTGATAAGATGCCATCAACTTTCATTCAGCATCCTTGCTATGGGACAAAAAAACCCCTGTATATATTTAGCTTGTGGGTATCCATGACTGTCCAAAAGATATACGTCCCAGTTTTCCCTGAGACTTTCTCCCTGAGTATTTCATTTGCTTTAAATTACGATGTCACAAACAATGTTTCAAGGTATAGTAATGTTCCATGTGATTTATCCAGGAAGCAAACAAAAAAGGCCCCCTAGAAAACTTCTGTAATCCACGATGTTTTGGATTTCTTCTCCTATTTCACTTAAAGGACTGTGGTCAGACGTCTTTTCCTATCTTTAGAAGGGATTGTACGAGCCTTGGCAGAATGGGCAATACCTCTTTGGGACCTAGCCAGAATTTCTAAGGCCGTTAATGGAATCTGGAAGCAAAAGAGACTGTCTGGGAGCCAGACGTAAACACTATCCATTCTGAAAAGACATCTACCATTCTTTCAAGTTGTCCCATGTCTTCAGTCTGCAACGCAAGAAGTAGCCATTATTTACCCCAAGCCGCCATTCCATGTCAGCCTAACTCTGTGTGAATTATTTCCCCTTATTATCGGAAGCCATTCACAAAAATTAGAAGAGCTATGAGTGTGCTTAGGAATCACTGAGCGTTCTGATTACTCCACATTTGAGGCATCTCCCCAGCCATGGAGATGAATGAGGCTAAGCTACATCATGTTTGGGTGAATGGGAATTATACACAATGGCGCCATCCTTTTGTTCCAACCTAATTTTAGCTAGTAATTGAATGCAAGCTCCTGATATCCTGGAAGGAGCACTTTAGAAAACTACCTAGTGTATCTCTGAAGCCTCATTCATACTGCCACTTCAGGAGGTATTTTCAGCTCTTAACTCCCCAATCCTTAGCAATAATGAGGTAAAAGCTTGTCACATTCAGGCAGCAGGTTGAATACCTAATTTTTACCCTAGAATTTGCTTTTGTTCAGTGTCCAGGTTTACTTGTTCTGAAACAAACTTAGCATTCCTGTCACACAAGGCTTTTTTCTGGGCTCTGTCTCCCCCTCTCCAGGACAATTTGCAATTTGTACAATGGGTGGAGGAAAGAGACGACAGTCCATTTGTAGAACAGTAACATTATAACTTATCTTTTGGATTTTTATTTTTTATTTTTATAGTACTTTTTAAATGTATAGGCTTTTAACTTTTATATTGTCATTGTAAACCGCCCAGAGTCTACCATGGTAGAGATGGGCGGGGATAAATCCATATAATAAATAAATAACACAATTAGCTGGATCAAAACAAATAAATATCTCCTTGTGCTAAATGTAAAATCACTTCCTCCCCGCAAAATAAATAAAACCTATTCACGCCAAAAAAAAAAGCTCGATCCATTGTAAATAAGCAAGTATACTGACCTTCAGTGGCTTAAGAACATATCCAAATTACGCTGTACAACAGAGCTGTATGTGCCACTTTGATGTGGAAAGTGTAACACTTTCTGTGAGCCTTTTTTCTCTTTAAAGGACAGTGCCCCCTTTTCACTTTCTTTTAGGTAGTAATAACTGTAGGTTGATGTGAAATAAGCAAATCACATTTCTGACCAAAAGTGGTTGAGGCATCTTCAATGATTTATGGCACCATGGCATTTGGTCTCTGCATTCCTTTACAGGGTTGCAATATAGTGAGAACTCTTCCCCATGATCTAGCAAGACTTGATAACAGAGAAGCATAGGCAACTGCTTCAAGCCAGAATGACATTGTGTGTGTCACGGCCCGATCATGCAAACAGATGCAAATGTCTGTGATGACATCGTGGCACATTTGGTCTAGTGGTGAAGGCAACGGGCTAGAAACAAGGAGTCTGTAAGTTCTAGTCCTGCCTTAGGCATGAAAGCCACCTGGGTGACCTTGGGCCAGTCCCTCTCTCTCAGCCATAGGAAGGAGCCAATGGCAAAGCAGGAGACTGAGAGTTCCAGTCCCGCCTTAGGCATGAAAGCCACCTGGGTGACCTTGGGCCAGTCCCTCTCTCTCAGCCGTAGGAAGGAGCCAATGGCAAAGCAGGAGACTGAGAGTTCCAGTCCCGCCTTAGGCATGAAAGACGGCTGGGTGACATTGGGCCAGTCCCTCTCTCTCTCAGCCCTAGGAAGGAGCCAGTAGCAAACCAGGAGACTGAGAGTTCTAGTACCGCCTTAGGCATGAAAGCTGGCTGTGTGACCTTGGGCCAGTCGCTCTCTCTCAGCCCTAGGAAGGAGCCAATGGCATACCAGGAGACCATGAGTTCTAGTCCCGCCTTAGGCATGAAAGCCGGCTGGGTGACCTTGGGCCAGTCACTCTCTCTCAGCCCAACTCACCTCACAGGGTGGTTGTGGGGAAAATAGGAGGATGAAGGAGTATTAGGTATGTTCGCCGCCTTGAGTTATTTATAAAAATAATAAAGGTGGGATAGAAAATAAATAAAATAAAAATAAATACATGATGTTACTTGTCCCCTACAGACTCCCATGTGGGAAAGCCAGATGCAAATGTCTGTAAAAGCATGAAGTGCATAGAGATTATGGTATATATTGATTGTTTTCCTTTTGTGTAATTTTACTACTTTTATTGTGGTTGTACCCTGCCCAGGGGAGCAGGAAGAAGGAGCGCATTATAATTTCCTTTGTTTGGTGTGTTTATAGAACTAGAACACTTATATCAGTAGGAAGGGAGGGTATTAATATAAAATATAGTAACTATATAATGTAATGCATAATGTGAATAGTAAACAAAATAAATATTGTGAACAAAAGAATATTTTTGTCCTTGGCGACTTTATGATATAAATTTTGTACAATGAAAGAGGGAGCCAATATTAGGGAGTGAAAGAAGAAGGAAAAATTATGTACATTGATTCAAAGTTTCAGATAAATCTGAGGAAAGCTTTGCATCTGCTTGGCTACAAAATCATTACCATATCGAAAGGTTTTAATACTCAATTTGTTCCTAGCTCTCCTTTGGAAATATCAAACAGGAGGAGGGAGGAGGGAGGAGGAGAGAGGGGAAGGGAGGAGGGGGGAGGAGGGAGGAGGGAGGAGGAGGCAAACTTACACAGATCCCTTGGTCCCAATTTGAGTACCTGCATTCTCTCTCAATACACACCAGTAAGATAGAAGTGCCTAAATGCATTTGTAAGCATCCCCATTTATCTTGATGTCATGTTGTCATCGGGTGATCCAACTTTTAATAAAGTTATCTTAGTTGCTGGCAGAAGGAATACTTGCTGAATGTTCATATTTACTGTTAAAGAGCAGAAGGTTAATAGGTTCAGTTTGTCATTTTCTGCATGTCAAGAATGAAATTTAGTACTCCACTGAAAGGGGACTCTATTCTTATCAAGACTCTTATAACCACAATGTTATCTTGTGGAAAAAAATGTGGGTTCACTCTATTTGGAGGCAAGATCTGTATCCACACGATCTGATAACAGGAATGAAGGGAGAGTTTCCATTCTCTCTTTGACACAGTGAGCATTCAAGGTTGTTTCACGGGCTATAGTGGGCATATCCATTCAACATTTGAGCAGACACTGCTCTCAGAATCATGCACATGGAGAGCTATGGACACGTAATATACTAACAGACTCATAGCTCATAAATCACAGGTCATAGGGATGCATGAATTTATTAACTCCACTTCTCCCTATTTCCCATTTTCCCAGGCTTGAATGCAGGTCACTTTTCAATTTGAAATATAGGGCAAGACAAAGTGAACATACGCAGAAAAAGCCATATCCTGTAAACCGCCCAGAGTCCCTTTTTCAGGGAGATGGGCGGGGATACATTTAAATAATAAATAAATAAATAAATAAATAAAATATCCCTATGCATTTCTAATATACAGCGTACACAATATTATCTAATAAATTCTGAGCCTTTCTCCTATTGTAAAGCTTTAAAAAGTTTTGTTCTGCTTCATTTTTTAAATGCCTGCATTTTGAGATGTACTTTTCTTTAAGATAATTATTTTGTTTGGTTGGTTGATACGGTTGGCAACCATAAAGTTGGATAGGACCTCAAGACTCATTTAGACCAACACCCTACTGAGTGCAACATCTGATGAAGAAGAGGCTTTCAAACATTTTCAGGCCACAAAATCTGTTAGTTTAAAAAAAACCAGGCAGAACCCCAATCCAGAAAATGGGCAGCCATGCCTTTTTATTTTTTTGGGGGTGGGAGAATAAGCCTTGTCCTTTCTGCTGCATGTTAGAAAAACTGCTATTGCTAACCCAGTTGTGTTTGAGAGATCTCAAAATGTAGCGGGAAAACTCACCTTCCCAAATGACGGGACACGAGACCAAGCGAAGTTAGAGAACACAGGTTTATTGCTAGCAATGGTTCAGAGTAATAACTTGGCAAATTCTGAACACCGGGTCACACCCGGGGCTTATCTTTTATAGGGTTTGTAATCCAGACAATCAGGATATGACAAGATCTTACGTGTCACAAGCTCAGCTTGTTTCAGACAGATTGTTCCAGACATAGAATCATCTTACGTGTCACAAGCGCAGCTTGTTTATAATTAGCACATCAAAACAGGATAACAAAAGGGGAACTTATTGTACACCATCTGTGAGTTTAGGGAAGTATAGGAAACTTACAATGTCTGCACCTTTGTGTTACAAGGGTTAGTATCCGTGCAAGAACATTGAGCAAGACTTCTATCTCTGTCTTATGTTTGCAACAGAGAAATGTTAATTAAGCTTCTTATATCAAAAGGAGACTTTTGGGCCTACCTGCTTCACTCCCCTCCCTTTGGTCTGTCACAGAAGCCTATCAACTCTTTCTAGGAGTCCATGAATCACAGTCTGAAAAGCAGACTGTGCTGAAGCATTTCGAGAAGATGGTTATCCAGCCTCTGTTGAAGTTCTCCAGCAAAGGGAGACAGCCTGTCCCACTGGTTGGTATCTCTTACCATCAATACCTCTTAATATCTAACCTGAATCTACTTCCCTGTAATTTCAGCCCACTATTAATATTCCTGCCCTGTGGAGCAATGAAGAACAAAAGATATCTCTTCTAGATGACTCTTCAGATATCAGACAACTGTGAGTGCATCTCCCTGCTGTCTTCTCTTCTGCAGGCTAAACCTATTCACTTCCTTTAACTGTCCCTCATGGAATAATCTCCAGCCTCCTTACTCCTCACTCCAGGCAGAGCCTGACTGAGGCAGAGTAAGGGGGGATTATGTAATTTTACTGTAATTCAGTAAAACTGCTGAACAGCACAGGGCCCAGGAACTGTTGGATGAACTTGTAACTGGCTGAATAGAGAGACCTATTATTAGTCCATATTTTACAATTTTATTCATGAGAATATAATAAGAGACTCTGATGAGATCAAGATATATTATGTCCATGACATTCCCCCAATCTATTGATGCAAATGGCCAAATTAGGATAATTCACATTAAAAAGCCAAGCAAAGACATTTCTTTCCCATCTCAACTCCGATTGCAAGGCCACTTGAATCTATTGAAGTCCCCATAGATTCAGATTCCCTTCATTTGTAAGAATGTAACAGGCAGCTAAGAAAAGCACTTGGTTGTCTGTCCAAGAGCATTGTGGTCATGCATTCAACACACTGTCTGCTCCCCCCTTCCTTATTTTGCCTCAATTGGAGCTGAATTCAATCTTGTGTATTCCCTACCACACTTCCCTGGGCTGATCCAGCTTACCATCCAGATGACAAATACTGTAATTGTAAAAAGCTGTCAATATCCCAGAATTCTGGAAGGCATGGAAGGCACTACATTTTAAGCATAAATTTGATCCTTAAGTCTGAGAGTAAGTGGACAGCCTGCGTTAATTATATTCTGATCTTAATTTTAAGATGTGGGATTAATGGGTTGTTTTGTGAGAAGGTTCACTTTTTAGAGTCAGATGTTGGGTGTTCCATGTCTTCATTTCAGCATAGAAATTTTGTTCTCAACTTCTGGCAATATATATGCCTTTCCTCCATAAGCTTTTTGGCTTGTATATAGCTCTCTTCATGTATTTCAGGCTGACAGCAAAGGTGACCATATTAATTTTCTCCCCAATCATCCCCAATTCCTTATTGTATGCAGTGGGAATCCATGAAACTTATATTGTCTTTCCAGAATGTTTAATGGTGCTGAGAGTCTATTGGGATCTAAATCTTCCCACTGCCGAAGTTTGTCTTCAAAACAAGGTGGTAGATGAGGATGAAGGTGGAGGAAGATCCACTTCCCCCTTTTTAATTTCCATCATTCTCTATAAAATCTAGATTACAGCTTTACTGAGAAATACATTCACAGAAAAGTGAGGAAACCTTCTGTCCCGCTTAGAATTTGGGTGATCTAATTATGTTACATTCTCAGCACAATCCATGTACAGTATAGATGCACTTTTTTTGCAGTTGTGGCAAAGCACTGCACTCAGCTTGACCGGAACTGTATTTCCTGATGCAACAGATATTAAAGTTTGGGATCTAACTGCAATTTTGTGTAATTCTTATTTCACCTCCCCAACATAACCATGGTTGCTTCGAGCAGCAACAGCTGCAACAGAATTATGATTTAACACACCAGTTGATATGCCTGTCACAGCTTCAGATTATAGAGTTAAATTAATTTGACAAGAAAAGCTTGAGCAGAAAAGCAAGAAAATCACCTAGTCACACCCACAGAAGAAATTATCTTTCCTTCTTTTCTTTTTGTAAACAAAAGCTAATGCAGGGTCAGTAGGGTAATATACAAATGGAAATCTACTTCTGACTGAATACAATCATTTATGTATTGACCATCATCAACAAAGGTTGCAGCCAATTTATAACACAAAGTAATAATAAAGTATACCAGAAAATCAGTTGGTCTTTGCCTGTGCAGAAGAGAAAGATATTCAGCTGGAAAACTAGGTGCCATGAGAAAGCTTGCATCTTTCTCTCTGAAAATCGGTTTTTCTCTCTTATGATTTGTTTGTTTTGATCCTTTTCACAGTGTTTGTTTTGATCCTTTTCACATCCAGACTGCGTGCTTTATATTGTATTAAAAATATTCCACAAAATACTAAAATAATTCCACAAAAAATAAACTAAAAGAATGCACATATGCACCTGTTTTGAAATTAAAACTGTTGCATACACGCAGTCTATACTGTACTTAGAGGTGCATTTCTTCATGAAGACCTGCTGGTAGTCAGCAACACAGAAACTCTTCCAGGTATTGTAGTATTGGCGGTAGAGAGGATGGGCTTTTTTTTTTTTTTAGTAGTAGTAGTAGTGAATAAACTGTTTATTAAAATCCTTCCCAAAAGGAGTTCATTTATTTGTCCAACTTCTATCACTGCCCATCTCCCCCCACAAAGGGGACTCTGGGCGGTTTGCAACAGTAACAGTTCCACCTAACACCTACGTAAAATTAGGGACATTTGGAGAGAGCAGGAAAAAAAAGTCAAGATGGCCTCTGCATAATCATGGCCATCATCTTGATTTTCATGACCCCCAACACACATACAGGATCGGTGTATTTCCAGGCAAAGACTAATTCTTCTCCTAGGTGAATATATTACTAACTAATTAAGCAAGCAAACAAAAAAGCATTCAACAGATTTATCAGTATACTGTATTTGGACAGGCACTCCATTTTTTCATTCTTTTTTCCCCCTACTTACAGAGTTCTGGATCAGACAAAAACATACATGTTAAAATGGTTTATATTTATGCAGACTGCATGTTTTTGTGTGAGCTATATCTATATTTGGTTAATGCTTTAAGCAGTCTTGACTTCAAGCTAGTCATGATTAAGTTAGACATCAATAACCCAATGATTTTATTCTAGTTTTGTGTGTATGTGTGTTAAATTCTGGTGTAATTTTTCCAGTGACTTCCCCCAATATCTGCAACAATACGAATGGCTTATTTACTGGTTCAAACTCAATGGTAGCTATTTGTTTATTTAAAAGGCTAGCAATTATGTGAGGAGGGAAAATAAGCATTTAATAGAGACAAGAAGACTACGAAGTCATTGCAACCCAACTTCAACACTGCTTACTCTGAGTTTTATTCTGCAACTCTGTTTTAAAGTTCCAAAGGGTGACACTGGATAATTTATACCTGTAATTTAATGTTATGTTATATATTAGGTAGAATATTCCTGTCGGCCACCCTCCTTCCCTCTCAACAAACAGGCCCTTCAGTTTCCATCTTAATAAATAGCTGGTGTGCTCTTGCATATAAATAACGGTTAGAGCTTCTCAAGGGCACCAGAAACCTTGAAGCATACGACATCAGTAAATACAAAGAGGCAAGAGGTAATCCTGGACACTCGCTGATATATTCTTCAGGGCGGCAGGTAAGCCAACACACTATAACTGCTGAAGCTAACAAAACCAGGGCAACAAATCCTCCAAGTGGAAACTGTGGCTGCTTGAAGTGACTGTGTTTCAGTGCCATTGCATGAAAAGTGGCCACTGCAGAGAAAGCCACAAGAGGGGCTCATGGGTTGACGACCCGGCCCCTACTCTATTTCAGAATGTGTTTGTCTGTTTAAACATTCATGAGGGGCATCAATAATTTATTTGGCTCTGGCGCTTTAATTTTCCAAAGCTTGAATCAGGCAGACAACACGGTGACACTGTCTCCCCAGCTCGGTGTCTTTCTGAAATATCTGCTTGTCCTCCTGGGAGTACAGCGGCCAGGATCACTAGACTCTTTAGCAAAGACAGGACTCCCTGTAAAATCCAGACAAGTCTGGGAGCTGACAAAACTTGTGCAAGAAACTCTCCTATGAAACCGGGGGGATTTATTGATGAAGACAATTTACAAGTAGATTTCTTCTTTCGTGCACAGATTATTTTATGCTGGTATCCATGGATTAACTTCAGGATAGTGTTCCATCTTTCCCCCCCTGGCTACCTTTTTGGGTCATCTTTTTTATATATAAGGATTTTATTAGATTTAAAGGAAAGATAAAAACTACAAAAAGAAAAAAAGCTACAAAAAGAAAAAAAACTGAAAAAGTGTGAAAACACACACAAAAAAAAGAATTTTAAAGATTACATAATGAGGTCACTTCTGACTTTTAACAAGAATATACAGCAATTTCCATAATCAATCCCTTACTCTATATCAGACCAAAAATCACATCATTTCTATAAATCATTCCATTAGCACATTATAGAAATCACTAAATACAATTGCTCCTTCCCCTTATATTAAAAGAAAAAGAAATATATAAACCTCCTAATCAACTTCCCCCCAAAAAAACAACATTTATTTAATTATTTCCTTCCTACCATTATTCTATATATTTATGTCTACTATAATAAAGATCACACTAAACAACATGTAAGTCGTCTGCTCTTATAATTAATACTACTGCAGTTATAACAATCTTAATTCTATTAAACCTAAAACTAGCATTTATTGTTTATACCTTATTAATCTTAATCCAGATCATTTAAAGAAAGTATGAAGTCAAACAAGCCTTAAAAGCAATCCAGATGAACATTCTCAAATCCTTGTTCTTGTTGTTAAGTCGTTAAGTCGTGTCCGACTCTTCGTGACCCCATGGACCATACCCCGCTTCAAAATAGACCAAAGCATTCACATATCTCCACAATAAACACAAGGCATTTTTCACAGAGAGATCACCTTTTAGAGTCTTCTCAAAAGATACAGTCACAAGGAAATACAGGCACTGAGCTCAGGATTATGGGTCCCTTGGCCCTGGTTATCAAAGACTGAAGTATCATGGCCCTTTGCCTTTTTACAGCTGGTTCGAATGACAATTGATGTCTGTAAAAATGCCATACAATTAATGTCCCTGAGTTGGTAAGGCCATAACACTCCCTGAAAAGATATTTCAAAAGTGCAGGTAAATAAATAAATAAATAAATAAACAAGTCATCTCTCTCTTACACAAACACACACATACTGTATACACACCTCTGCTTCGTTATGCTTAATGGCTGCATTTACCCAGCTGGTTACTGAATTAATTCATTCTGGGTTGACACAATAGGTTGAAATATAAACTAGCCCATTGTGCTGAGATTCCACAACTTTCTAAGCTTCTCTTTAAAAAAAAAATAACGAAGGGCAAAATTAGCCATGGTTAGTGTGTTATATGAACAAAGATTTTTTGCTTTTTAACTGACCTAATGAAACTTGTTGGATAAACTCAGCCAATGTGTTTTCCTATGATAAAGAGGGTTGAGCTTCATATTTTTTTCCTTTTGGTATCAGAGTGTTTGAGACGCACACATACATTGTTTTATGCAGTAGTAAGATAAGGGAATGTTAGCTATACCATACTGTGTCAGGAAAAGGGGGAGCTTTTTTAAAAAAAGCATCTTCTAAGAGTTTGATACAGAAAAAAGAATTTTTATTTTATCAGACACAGGAATTCTGAACTTCTGCTCTTGAATTTATACATTATTTCTGGGTTAACTGCATAATAATAAAACTTGTCTTAATTTATAAGTGAGAATTGAGTGAGCAACTGCTTTGAAGGTTTCATTGTTGAAAGCCTATATACATAAGCCATGGAAAGACTACCCTTCTTTAAAATGTAAATATTGTTTCCATTAGGCTGACTAGATGAATGTCTATTATAGAATTTTTCCCAGCCTAACTTCATGAAGCATCAGTTTATACAATCAGAAAAATTATCTGTTACTGATCCAACTTTTCCTTTTACGTTAATGAAAAACGTAGATGGTAGAGTCTGAATAGGAGCATGTGAAAAAGAAAGCATTAAAGAAGTGCATAGAAAGCCAGAATATAAAAACAAAACAAAACATTTCACCTGCCCTTCCCCCAATACACTAATATTCTACAGTCAAGAAGCAGATTCGTTTTGCTTTCACTGAACTGGGGATTCTCTTCCAATTGCAGGTCCAGGTAGTTCCAGGAGTCCTGTGCAGATTGGCTGCAATGTACAGAAGGGAGTGGCTGCACCTCTGCAAGGCACTGAGGCAGGACTGGTGTGCCTTGAACATCTGCTTTCTTTGATACACCTGCACTGAGCATGGCCAGACAGGCTTTATAGAGTTCTTCTCTGAGCAGTTAGGAAAGGAGCACTGATTCTCGTTGAAGCTCCAATGAAACACAACACTCCTTGGAATACAACCTATCATCCAGGAATAAACGGCGTCATGCATGACTGCTCATTGCATATTGCATCCAAAGTCATCTGCACTCAGAAACAGTCAACGGAATAGCCCAACAATTTTGGAAGTTGTTCTGTAAAGAACATAGGAAATTAACTAGGTGTGGAGAAGAATATGCAGCATCTATTCTTTTTTACTGGGGTCAGTGAAGGAACAATTTCCAATCCGTCCCCAGCAAAGTAACATTTGGAATGCTCAAAACCAGAGCAAATAATGTGTGTGTTTATACATACATTCATACCTACATAAGTACATCAAGCTAAGTAGCCATACTAAAAATTGATGCTGCAAATTCAAAGACTTTCTAAACCACCAAGCTGTGTGATAGAGCCTCCTTCCTTTTACTAACCTTTAGTTCAGAAGATGAAAAATTATGATTTCCTATCTACTTAGACAGTGAAAAACGGTCCCATACATTTATGCAAAGCTCCTTGCAAAATCTCTAGATTTCTGTCAAAATGTATTTTTTTAAAAATAAGTAATCATTAAAAGCACAAAGTGCATAACAGTTGGTTTCGGGGTGAACTTTCAAATAGCTGCAATGAATTCTGAAAAGAAGAGCTAAGGAGGCTGAGAAATGGAGGTGGTGGTGCGGTCTTTATAACATCATGATCTTTGTTATTGCTGTTGTTTGTATGTTCTTTTTCAAGTCCAGCCTTTTCACTTTTGGTCATCTTCAAAACCACAAGGTAGACTAATATTATTAACCCCATATTGCACAAGGATAGCTAGCTTTTTAAAAAAGTGGTTGGCCTAAGCTAAAGCAATGTTGTAAAACTGTGACAGAAGTGGGAACACACCCTTTCCAGCTTAAAACAAAGACTCTGACTGAATTTATGGTAATTCATATTGGATTTTTAAACAGGCTACTCCAGCTGAGCCTACATTTAATTCTCTTATGCTTTCTTCTTCCACTCCTGAAGACCCGCTGGGCAAGAAGTTCATTTTTCTATACATAATTCATAGAATAGTTAGTATAATGGGGGCCTCCAAGACTTGTTATAATACATAAACATGCTAACTGGTTTTATTGAAAAGTGTTGTAACAATAGGATGGGAATGGAAACCTAGAATTCTGTTTACTGTTTTGTTAAACAAGGAAAGCACAGATGCAATTCATTCATATGGCTACTGCACTTGGGCTGCAAAAATCCAGATGACCACAAGATGGCAGTGTGAGAGGTTGTGGGGAGGCTGGAAGAATAATGGGAAGAATGTGAAGAGATCAACAATCAAGAGTCTGTAGATAGTTTATCTCATAAATAGCAACTCAATCCAGGTGTCCAGAAACCTGGGAAGAAGCAAATCAAAACAGTGCAAGAGACTCCACCTTCAAAAATTCCCTAACAAATGACTATTGGAAATTCCTCTTGTAGTTCTCAAGATTCTGTATTCACCCCAATGCTATAGTATTAAAATCTTCACCTTATTGAAGACTGCATAATTCTTGCTCCTTCATCTTGCCTTGCTGAGTGGGGTTTGACCTCAGAAAAGAATGGGATATCTCTTTGTCTAATAGGGGGCTGGATTTCTGCAGTCCAGTTATGGTAGCCTTACTCCTTCATTGCATTTGGAGATGGTCAACAAAGCTTCCATTTTTTTTAAGTTCAGCAGAGCATTAAAGCCTTAATAAGCATTTTCTTCCATCTCTCACTCTTCACATATTCCACTTGTCTAGCAAGCATCTTCTCATCATTTGCTTACATTATCTTGACACTCTCAGTCTGAAACACTTCCACTGCTACCCTTAAGGAATAATCCTTCTGAGTATCTCAACCCCACTTGGTTGGAGACATCACCTAAAGGAGCTTGCATTACAGCTGAAGCTTAAACACTGTCTCTATCCTTATTCTTTTGCATGCACACATGAATACTGTATATATGGGGCTACCATTAAAAAAATCATCCAACTTGTACTCTTATCCATAGTATCAGTTTATATCTGCAAATGGGCATATGTGTCTAAGAGTATCTTGAAAAGCAGTATCATTCATACTGAGATACACACACCGGGGGGAAAAAATCACCGATAATTACTTTCTTACAGATATATGCAAAATGTTGAATGTTTTGCAATTTCTGTCCCTACTTTCTTCAACTGTTAAGCCTACTGATTCCATTCCATATGCATCTCCCCTTTTTATAACCATGTTCACACTACTCTGTCACATCCTGTCTCCCCTCCTACCTCACCCATCAGATAATTAACACAGAGAGAGATCCAGGCACATACAACTTAGCATACATGTCTGACTGCAGCATAAAATTCTACCCTCCTAAATCCTTTTCGCTTATGAAAGTACTATTGTAAAACCACCTGCTTTCTTGAAAAGCTTCGAAGAAACAAGTTGTGGCAGTGGCTTCGGTAGGAATCCAGTAGGAACGAATCATTTCTCTTGGCTAATGTAGATACGAATCACAGGGTCAAAGCGGAGCTCTCAGGTGCCTTTCTCTCCTTCGTAACAGCCGACAGAATGTGGAAGAATAAAGCACCATGTTGAATGGGTTTGTTTATAGTTCCTTGGATTATGATCCACATAATTTTCTTTTTTCCTCTCCGTCACTGCAAAACTACATTCAACACATGCTTACTGGATGCCTTTAGAAGTACAGCACAAGCTGTAATTGATTTTTTTTTAACTTTTATCCCACCTTTATTTTTATAAATAACTCAAGGCGGCGAACATAGCAAATACTCCTTCCTCCTCCTATTTTCCCCACAACAGCA
The DNA here is from genome assembly GCA_023362775.1 of Charina bottae. Lineage (NCBI taxonomy): Eukaryota > Metazoa > Chordata > Lepidosauria > Squamata > Charinaidae > Charina > Charina bottae. The sequence goes on along the minus strand of JALMGJ010000004.1, from coordinate 3,799,707 downwards.
ACCCTGTGAGGTGAGTTGGTCTGAGAGACAGGGACTGGCCCAAGGTCACCCATGATTCACTTTTGGAAAATACAGTTCTGCAAAGGTATAAAACTCTCCTGTAATACTTGTATAAGTTTATATGGGGGGAGGGGGACCTAAAACCTTCCAGTGATAGAACACTCTGATTTGTTCACCTCTATACAATAGCTCTCTTCAGGCATTTGGCAGAATGTGCAATCTTTTTAAGTAGACAATTTAGTGTGCATAGACCTACCTCTTTCTTTCTCTGACTTTCATACCCTGAACTTGTCAGCTTGAAGGTAAGTGTATTTGCATTCATTTTTCCTGCAAATACAACTCTATTCATGATCTGTTTTATTAAGGTCCCAGATTTCACAGAGAGCTGTACTTCAAGGCACGTCAACATGAACACAACCCTGCTTCAGATCTCTTAGAAGAACATACTGTATGTAGTCTGCAGAAGGCACAACAGGGTTGTGTAGACAGACCCATTCTCTCCACCAAGTTAGTACTCTCTCTCTCTCTCTCTCACACACACACACACACACCCCTGAAGAGGGCTGTATTGTGCCAGAGAATGAACAAGCCCTTCCATTCATCTGTTCTGAACAGACTACTTTTGAGTTTGTTCAAAGCATTTCATGTGCTTTATTCGCAGTAATAAGCTCCACCACATTGGGGAAAATGCTATCAATTTAATAATTTGAGTCATGATTTCTGATATGTTGTTAATCTGTTGGGGAAGCTAATAAAAAGAGGATCACTCTTTGCAAATGCAAAGATGAACTACTTAAACCTGCTTCTGAGGCTCCAATATACCTCTGACATGACCACATCAGTTTTGATGAAAGCTCATTGCAGAATAAAGAAGAAAAAAATGCCCTGATTTCTTTACTATTGTGATAAAGGGATGTGGTTTATTCCATGAATGAAAAGCAGCACTTTTCCCCTAATTTATTATACCACAGTGTGTTTATATTTGTAGAAAGTAAGTTACAGGTACCATGCAGTAGGTGGCAGGTTTCAAAAAATCCTGATAAGTACTAAGTGATTATGCTTTCTCCTCCACGTAACCATGAAACATATTCATTACAAATGCTTCTCACAAGATCTATTCAATCCATAAAAAGGTAAAGGTTCCCCCCGCACAGTTGTGCAGTCGTGTCCGACTCTAGGAGCCGGTGCTCTTCTCCGTTAGTTAGCCAAAGAGCCAGCGTTGTCTGAAGACGCTTCCACGGTCATGTGGCTGGCATGACGCACACGGAATGCTGTTACATTCCCACCGAAGTGGTACCTATTCATCTACTTGCATTTGCATGCTTTTGAATTGCTAGGTTGGCAAGAGCTGGAGCTAGTACGGGAGCTCACTCCGTCACGCAGGGCTAGGGATTCGAACCTCCGAACTTGCGATCTTCCGATCGACAAGCCTGGCGTTTTACCCGCTGAGCCACCACGCCAATTCAATCAATTCTATTCAATCCATAGGTATCTACTAATTTTCAATTCAAGTTCTTCCATTGACTCTAGGGTGGTGGTGGTTTATCAAGTGGAAAGGGCTGTCAGATGCAGTTTTCATTTGGATATCTATGGATTATTTCCCTTTTCTGAGATATACCTGGATAAGTATACTAATATACTAATCAGATAGAGATTTTTTAAAAATAAATTTACTAGGTTGAGCCATGCCTGTTACTAATCTGTTTATCTGCTGCTTTGTTCTTTGTTCTTCATTGAAAATACAGATTTGGATGTCACCTTGTGCTGTGTGATGTTTGTCTGCTTATAGGATAAACTATCTTCCATGACCATCCAGGACATTATAACGCTTGCTGATTAATTATACAGCTTGCTGATCACATGCACAAATATATCTGCCCCATCCAATGCTCTGGTCCTGAGCATCCAGAAAATTGATGCCAAACCATGTCATCCCACCTCAGTACTCGTGAACAGGAACCAGTTTAAGAAAAGTCTACTGAAAGAAAGCCCACGATCAGTCTGCACATTGTTTTCATTCGTCATATCAATTTTGCAAGGATAAACAAAGATAAGAAACTTAAAGGAATTGACGGAAGGGCACCACCAGGAGTGGAGCCTGCGGCTTAATTTGACTCAACACGGGAAACCTCACCCGGCCCGGACACGGAAAGGATTGACAGATCGATAGCTCTTTCTCGATTCTGTGGGTGGTGGTGCATGGCCGTTCTTAGTTGGTGGAGCGATTTGTCTGGTTAATTCCGATAACGAACGAGACTCTGGCATGCTAACTAGTTATGCGACCCCCGAGCGGTCGGCGTCCAACTTCTTAGAGGGACAAGTGGCGTTCAGCCACCCGAGATTGAGCAATAACAGGTCTGTGATGCCCTTAGATGTCCGGGGCTGCACGTGCGCTACACTGACTGGCTCAGCGTGTGTCTACCCTACGCCGACAGGTGCGGGTAACCCGTTGAACCCCATTCGTGATGGGGATCGGGGATTGCAATTATTCCCCATGAACGAGGAAATCCCAGTAAGTGCGGGTCATAAGCTTTGCACATTGTTTTCATTCGTCATATCAATTTTTCAAGGATAAACAAAGATAAGAAACATCTCAATCTACCTGCTCAATCCACTTTTATGAGGAGCATTCAACTTGCAAACAACAGAGTAGATTTTGCCTTTATCCAATTTCATTCAAGATTAGATAGAGAAAACTCTCTCTATATATATGTATATTTAAACGTCTGTTTTCTGTGCCTTTTAAAAATGAAAATAAAGTAAGGTAACTAATATTGATCAAGTAATATAAAATCTTCAGGAAGGTTATTATCTCTATCTCCAATAAGCCCAATTAAAGCTGTACTATGAAGCACAAATGGAAAAATAGTTTAAAACTTGCAAACTTGCTATCATAGTATGAGTATATGTGTTTCCCAATAATTTAAAGACTGCAAACATGGATTATATATGGAAGGACAGGCAAATCTCCTTTTAAAAAATACAAGTATTATTGGCAAACAGAGATACTAACTTTTGAATCCACTTTTATTTAAATAAAAATTGTTTCGATTCTCCTTTCCCATAAAAAAATAAAATGGATAGGGCAAAAGGCCTGAAAAATTGGATCCATCCCCCCCCCCCAAGATGTCATGTATAGTCCTGTTTCACAGGAGATCATGGATGCTCATATGATTCTTGGCAGAGAAGGAAATAAGGTTTTCAAATCAAATGTTTCTATGCTGTAGTGCAGGGTTTCTTAACCAGGGTTCCATGACACCCACGGGTTCCGCGAAAGGTCACTAGGGGTTTCCTGGGAGATCACAATTTATTTAAAAAACTATTTCAAATTCAGGCAACTTCACATTAATGGGGTAAGTTTCATCCTTTATTTTAAGTTTAAGAACACCGTTAATGCATATATACAGGCCTACCCATGAAATAAATATAATAATTTTGTAACTTCTGGACTGTACTTGAGCCTGAATGTGCAGGGGTTCCCCGATGCCTGAAAAAATATTTCAAGGGTTACGCGAGGGTCAAAAACTTGAGAAAGACTGCTGTAGTGAATAATAGCAAGCAAATATTGATTAATCACAGAGTGAATAGGAAGAGATCCAAAGTGAGGAAAATGTTAGCATGTTTAAAACCTATTTATCTATGTAAGAATCGTAGATCAGGATTCTACCTCTGATAACCACCAAGCCAAACTGAGTTTGCCTGTTACTCAAAGAAGCACCAAGAGGCCACATATTGGACATAATAATTTGGCTGATAACTAATTGTCTAATCTGTTGCATTTTATATTTTCTATTTATTCAAAATTCTACTCCTAATATAGTTGTAACTCTTCTATAATAATAAAGACAATGATTGGGTTCATGACTACTTTATATCAGAAATGATTCAGCATTTAAATAAAAGGAACAATATTTGTTAAAAAAATTGCAAACAAGATGAAAACCCACTTCTCAAAAGGATTTATATTTCACATTTCCCAAAAACTGGATAACTCAATAGCAGTAAAACAGAATTGCCTTTAAAAAAATGATTTCAGAAGAATTTAACACAATTGGGAAACAATCTAAAAGCAATCTCAATCAGTATTTCAAAACTCAGGAGCTCTAAAAAGAAAAGAAGAGGAAAGAGAAAGAAGTTTGCTAATGTTCTGACAGTTAAGCAGAAGACTTTAATGGCCTCACTAAGGAAGGAATCCAAAATATTTGGTGCCAATAATGAAAATATAGTAAAGGTAAAGGTTCCCCCCGCACGTTTGTGCAGTCGTGTCTCACTCTAGGGGCCGGTGCTCATCTCCGTTTGTTAGCCGAAGAGCCAGCGTTGTCCAAAGACGCTTCCACGGTCATGTGGCCAGCATGACATGCGCAGAACGCTGTTACCATCCCACCGAAGTGGTACCTATTAATCTACTTGCATTTGCATGCTTTCAAATTGCTAGGTTGGCAAGATCTGGGGAGAGTGCGGGAGCTCACTCTGTCATGCGGGGCTAGGGATTCAAACCTCTGAACTTGCAATATTCTGATTGACAAGCCTGGCGTCTTACCCACTGAGCCACCACGCCCCTTTGATTGAAAATATACAGGACTTAATAATCACCACTCTAACTGTTCAGGGAAAGAGTTTTGAGTAAGAACTTATTAAATACATTTATGGAGTATGCCCACCCTATCTGCTCTGGTGGGATGGACAGATGTCCTCAGGGAACGGCTGTCCTGCGGATAACCTGGACCCATGCCATGTAGAGCTTTAAAGGTAATAACCAGCACCTTGGAAGCAAACTGGGAGCCTGTGCAGCTCACGCAACAGAGGTGTGATGTGGGCAAACGTAGGGGCACCCAACATTACACACACTGCTGCATTCTGGGCCAGTTATAACTTGCAGGTGGTCTTCAAGGGCAGCCATGGAATGACGTAAGGAGTCAAAGAAGTTCTCATTTAGGAACGGGCTAGAAACCAGGAGACTGAGAGTTCTAGTCCCGCCTTAGGCATGAAAGATGGCTGGGTGACCTTGGGCCAGTCCCAGTCTCTCAGCCCTAGGAAGGAGCCAATGGCAAACCAGGAGACTGAGACTTCTAGTCCCGCCTTAGGCATGAAAGACGGCTGGGTGACCTTGGGCCAGTCCCAGTCTCTCAGCCCTAGGAAGGAGCCAATGGCAAACCAGGAGACTGAGAGTTCCAGTCCCGCCTTAGGCATGAAATACGGCTGTGTGACCTTGGGTCAGTCCCAGTCTCTCAGCCCTGGGAAGGAGCCAATGGCAAACCAGGAGACTGAGAGTTCCAGTCCCGCCTTAGGCATGAAAACCGGCTGGGTGACCTTGGGCCAGTCCCTCTCTCTCAGCCCAACTCACCTCACAGGGTTGTTGTTGTGGGGAAAAGAGGAGGAGGAAGGGGTATTAGGTATGTTTGCCGCCTTGAGTTATTTATAAAAATAATAAAGGTGGGATAGAAAATAAATAAAATAAAAAAATAAATAAGGGCTGGAGTCCAGGAACATCTAGATGGCCACAGACTCTCCATTCCTGCTTTAAGAGAACAGAATGTGGCTGAGTAACAGAAGTTACTTGCATGCAATTTTTGAAGAACTTGAAAATCAGCTCTTTACACACTCTTACCAAACAGGTCCTATATATGACTATGAGTAGTGGTGAAAAACAGGTGGCAAATTATCTGAAACACATTTAAGAAAATCAACGTACTCCTATGCATACATATGTGCAGAGCCAGTTTGGTGTAGTAGTTAAGGCATCAGGCTAGAAACCAGGAGACCATGAGTTCTAGTCCTGCCTTAGGCACAAAGCCAGCTGGGTGACCTTGGGCCAGTCACTCTCTCTCAGCCCTAGGAAGGAGCCAATGGCAAACCACTTCTGAGAAACCTTGCCAAGAAAACTGCAAGGACTTGTCCAGGCACTCTCTGAGAATCAGACATGATTGAACGGATTTAAAAAATGCATATGCGTGAAGCTTTCTGTTGGAATACTTATCTATATATTTATCTACAAAAGGGGACGTGGGTTCAGAATACCTATCTACAGAACGGGTTTTAAGTTTTCTCCCAAATGTTTGCCCGAAAAGTTCCTTCAGGTCACAGAGGGATATTAATATCCAACAACATATTATTTACTTAAATGTAACTCCACTCTTCCTAATAGTATTTTGCAGATCCAACTTACTGTTGCACATTATCCACCATGAAAGCTCTGTCTTTTGCATCTAGTTTCCCCCTTACCACTATGACAGTGATACTGTCACTGAAAGTTCTGCTTTGTTTTTTTCCAAAAAGCATAGTTAGAGGCAGATACTTCCATGAAATAAATACTATTAATGGGGTATAAATATAGGTTATAGGGGGGCTCTCATATGTCCATTTCCTGCCAGGGGGAGGCCTAACAAGTCTCGGTTTGCAGCCTTTTCTCCATCAAACTTTGAGCCATTTCTGCTTATCATGTCGTTTACCAAGAATAAGATTCTGTTTTCTGTGCAATTTATGCAAAAGGTTAATTGATATAGGCTGCTTTGGTTTTATGTTAAGAATGGAAAACCAAAATCCCACAGGAGATCTATCACATTACTGTAATCACAGCCTCCGTCTAGCCTGTCCTCCGAATCTTCTCTCAGCTCACGCCAACCGTTATTCCCATTTCTACCAACATCAGCAAGCCAGTCCCAGGGGAATAAACAGGCAGCAATCTTTAAGTGCTCATCTCTTCCTGATTCTTCATCTAAGTTGCTCCCAGGGAACAAGGCTTTGCTCATATATTAGCAGCCCGCTGATCTCACCATAAGTGCTGACTTTACTGGGGAGGGGGAAATAATCCCACGCTAGGTGTAAACTAACAATATCCATTCCTTAGGGCTTGTCTTTCCACACTTCATCCTCTGGCTTTCTAGCATGGGCCTCATAGCTTGAAGTGCTTTATGTCTCTATTTATTACCTTAAGGATTCCCCTTAGCATACTGGGGAGGATAAATTAGCTAACACAACTTCTAAAGGCTGTACAAAACTGCTTGGGAAGAAAAAAAAGAATGTCAAGCATTAAAAAAGGCTAATGAAACCCATACATCAGAAAAGCAAATCCCTTACGTGTCTGGCCATCAGAAATGTGTGTACTTGCTCATGGACATTTGAACACCCACACCTACAACAGATTTTCAAATAATTTTGTTTTCCTCTTCTGTAGAGATGGCTTGCTTTACTCCGTAATCAACTACAGCAGGTGTCAGAACCTTGTCTATCTAGAAAGAGCTAAGCAGTTTGGTTATTGTTTCGATGGAGGATCAATGGGAAGAGATAGATAGATGGTAGGTAGGTAGGTCGGTAGAGATATTAATGAACAACTGCCATATTGCCACAGATGGACAGGTATTCATTAGGGGCTGAGTTTTACTTGGGGGAGATTTTACTCTCACTCAACCTATTTTTAACCCATTCAAAGTGATATTAAAGCTGGCTTATTTATTTTTCATTTATGCCATTTATCTACCACCTCAATCCTAATGGAGTCTAGATGGATGACAGATATTAAAATGACAACAAAGAATGGATTACAACCAGTAATTAAACTATTACAACTAACATACTGACACCTATCATTGAAATGTGAGTGAATGTCACTAGAACGTATCTCATCCCTCTCTCTCTCTTGGTCTAGAGCTGTTCATGTTTCAGAATCATGCATTTCATTGTAACCAATGAGCTGACTCAGTCAATTGGGTTTGGTTTTCAGAATGCTTTGGGTTATTTCCTGTGCAGCCCAGCAGCCCAAGGGACTAGTAATCTTAGAGAGACACTTCTGATCCTCTGAGATGTTTCTCCAACTTTACAGCTTCCACAATAACACAGATGGATCTTCCACACTTTTACACAGCTCATCTGGTTTGCAAAGGGCACAGGGTAGAGAAGAAACTGCTTCACTGTAACATAGCAGAAAGAATAAATACGATTGACTTGGCTTTCAACAGTACATCCTATAACCAGATACACAGCAAAAGAATAAGTGACATGTCTCCCATCCCATCTTTGACTGGGGAACTAATCATCCACCTTGAAAATCAGCCATTATCTCTTGCTAATAACTCTGCCTTACCCCTCCCTCTTTGCTTTCAGCTACTTTACCTGAGACAGGTGAGCATCTTTGAAATGCTACCCGTATTCTGTTCTTATTGTTGCTGATGGGTTGTGGGTTTAACAAAGACTAAACAACGGCTAATGGAATCTCCATTCAATTTGCATCTTCGTTCAGTCTGACCAACAGCTCCTGTTGTCTGTATTAGATTGAATAGGACTTTGGAGTAGCCCCCAATTTGTAGAATTCTCTCTCCCTCCTCCATCCCCCCCCCCAACAAATTATGTGTGGCCTCTTGCTAACATTTCATAAACAAATCAAATCTATATTTTTTCAATAAGCCTTTGGTCAACTGATTCATTGAGGGTATCTATCTTGGGTTTTCTATTGTGACTTCATTGTTGCATTGTTGCATTGTTCTTGTTTTTGGTACAGTTGTACAAAGTCCCAAGTGCTTCAATCTTGGGGCAAGTTATAAATATGATTAACTAATTAATAAAACAAATGCAGTTCTAATGGACTGGGATAATTATCCACCAGGATATTTGGTGTGCGTGGGGTGAGGGGAGAGGGGCGCAATGGCTCAGCGGTTAAGATGCCAGGCTTGTTGATCGGAAGGTCGCAAGTTCGGAGGTTTGAGACCCGAGCGCCGCGTGACGGAGTGAGCTCCCGCACTCGCCCCAACTCTTGCCAACCTAGCAATTTGAAAGCATGCAAATGCAAGTAGATAAATAGGTTCCACTTTGGTGGGATGGTAACAGCATTCCACGCGTCATGCCAGCCACGACAGTGCTGGCTCTTTGGCTAACAAATGGAGATGAGCACCGGCCCCTAGAGTCAGCCATGACTGTGCGGGGGAACCTTAGCCTTTGCCTTGGGGTGAGGGGAGCTATTTTAATTCACTCCAAACCAGATTAAGACTTCATTTGGGGATTAAATCAAGAAGGGCTGCCCTGATAAATGGATAACACAGGCTGGGAAAGAGACAGATGAGGACAGGACAACCTTGATTTCTTAGAGCAAGCTGACAAGAAAGCAGGTGGTGGTGGTGGAACTAAAGACTGAGTATCCAGAGTGGTAAGACTCAATCATCTTGACTTTCTGCCAGGTCTGTTTCAGATACACAACTGCAGGGCATTTTATTAATGTTCCTGATACGGGAACAATAGCAACAGCAGCTAGGACAGAATGACTATCCTAATAAAAAAAGTCTTTGATTAACTGTAAGATGGTTCATTTGGGAACTATGTATTAAACTACTTCAGTGCCAATCTCAGGCACACTTTGTTTTTCCAGTTTCCAACTGTTCCTTCTTAGCCTCCCAGCATGGCACACGCAATGTGCCTTACTTCCTAATCATCAAACAGGGTTAGGAAGGTGCCTTCAGCTCCTTCCAACACCCGTTTCAAGGGCCATTAGCTATTTAGACAACGATAATCTTTCCTTGAGGCAAAACAACATGTTTTGTTTTACAGTCCAGTGATCTGAACAAGCATTTGCTCCAAAACGTCCCTCTCTTTTGTTTAACCAGGCTCCAATGTCCTTTTGAGAAGGACAGCAGGGTTGCCCAAAATTCTTCCACCAAGCCCTGGCTGTATGTCTCCTCCTGCCTACTCTTCAGCAGCAGGAGCTTGAATGGCCAAGATCTGTGGAAACTGAGTTCCCTCAAGGCTACAAAGAAAAGCAAAATGATTTGGACTGCAAGCATCACTAAAAAGCAACTCCTGCAGAAATTCCAAAAGGGGAAGAAAAAAAAAAGATGAAGGGACTTCCTGTATCTGGAGAACTCACCACTGTTTGCCCTGACAAATAGCATCGACTGTGATATAAGCAGACTCTTTAATTATGTACGTTCAGAATTTCAGATCCAATCTGTTTCCCTTCTTCACTGTTACATCATCTGTTTCAAATTAGCAGAGTGTGATTTTTAATGTAGGTGGCGGGAGGGGGATTTATGCTCCCAGCTTCCAGTCATATCTACTAAAACTTACATTCTTTTGTGGTGAATGAGCAGCCGCCTCTCAACTCTTTCTAAAATAACTAAAAGTCAACTCTTGTATCAATTCTCTGAGTTCCAAATGATAGGAAGTCTTTCCAGAAAAGCAAGGAGGCACTCCATCATCATCATCATCATCATCATCATCATCATCATCGAATAAAACAATGCTGAAAGGACTACAATTTTAAAAATCTGGGAGTGTAATTATTGTCAATAGCTGGAAGATTGTTTAAGACTAGTGGCAATGGAGCTGGGAATACTGAGTGTGACAGAATCTGCAGGTGTACAGTGCTTTGCCTATTGATACAAATTGAATCTGAAAATAGCAATTTATTCCCCAAATCAAACCAATTGCTGCACCGTTGTTCTTCTTTTTCAGCTCGCATTTCCCAGCTCATCATTCTTAACCATTCCATTGTTCTTAGCTTTACAGTTCACTTTTTTTGCCCACCATGCCTATGATAACTAAGAGAGTGAGGTTGGAAATAAGACAAAAGAAGGTTTGGATAATAAAGGAATACAGTTTCTCACCCAGAATGTTTCAACTAAAAACATGCCTCTGCAAGGGCAACTTCATAAATGCACATGTATACTGTGTCTTTCCACCAACCCAAAGTATTCTAGAACCTGAAGTTTGACAAGGAAAGCTGAGAATTCTGGAACATGTATCTAGTTCTACTTTTGATGGTTCTCAGGTTCAACAAGAAACTCCTATTCCTATCAAGCTTCTTCTCTTTGCAGGACTCTGGCAATAGCAGTTCTGTAGAAAATGAGGCTTGAGTTCCATAACAGAGACTTTATAGAACATTTTTTCCAGTATATAGATATAACCATAGGCATAATACTGTATAACTGAAGTAGTGACAGCTAAAGAGAGCAAAAAGCATAGGATATGAAGTTGGGGACACTTTGCAAATCCACATATGAAGCTGATTGCATCTACTCTTTGATGTTTGCAGCTTTTACAGTTTTTCAGCACAGTCCTCCATGTGAAAAACACATACTATTAGGGCCATGGGTACAGAAGAATTCAGAGATATAAAGACATACGAGACACATTATAGTACTATTTTTTTTTAAAAAAATGTGAAATGTGTAATTAGATAAAAATCTGTATCTTTCAAAAATAAATGGAGTACATTACATTTCCCCTACCCCTCCTCCCAAAAAAACCCCAAACCAAATTTAAGATGGGGGGAAAAAAACAAAAAACGGAGAATCTGAAAGACACTGAAATAGACCAAGCAGTCCATTCCTGGTTTATGACATCTTACCTACATTATATCTCAGGGATATAATCTCAATGTTTCTGCAAAGATTGGTCCCACTACATTTCACAGGTAGCATAAAGATGGTTAAGGCTCAGAGAATAATGGCTTGCTTAATGGCAAGCCTTGCAAAAATACTCTTTAAAGTCTGGGCCCCCCTCCTTCTCCCCCATCTCCATCTTCATGCATTATAGAAATGTCTGTAGAATTGTATTTCCAAAAATAACTGCAGCCAAATTGGGAATTGGGCTGCATGACAAAAATACATAGGAGGAAAAAGGGGGAACAAAAAAAACCCCTTCCACATTTCAAGAAAGGCATCAGGTTGGCAATTACCAAGAGGAACGAACTCGAGGAGTTTGGCAGGACTAAGCCAATATACAGTGGTGGATTAACCGCTTAACTTGTCAGGGGTCAAGAATGAGGGTGCTCATACTGGACATCCTGGGCTTGTGCTATCTGAGTTTGTTGCTATGGTTACTTTGGAATGGTGTCAGCCAGCTCACTAGAAAATGATTTAGAGGAGGGAGCAGGATAGATGGGTGGCTGAAAATTTGCAAGGTTGTAAGTGGATGTGATTCTCTAAAGGCATTCAAAAAGGCTACAGGACAAAGGAGCCCACACGTCAAATGTCTGTTCAATCTCATGCATATTGACAACAAGCTAAAGCTGGTCTTATTAAATGTGTGATAAGCATATGCATCCATTTTCCAACAGAAAATAAGTTGATTTTCTGTCTAATACCTCAGCATCTCAGGGACTAACGGATTTCAGCCAAGCAGTCGTGCTCCACAAAAAGAATAAAACAAAACACAAATGTAGAGCACTGAGGAATCTCAACTCATCTGACCTATGGCTGTTGTGGGTCGTCCGGGTTGTGTGGCCATGTTCTGGAAGTTGTAGTTCCGAACGTTTTGCCAGCATCTGTGGCCGGCATCTTCAGAGGGCAGGAGCACAGACAGAAGCGATCTCTCTGTGCCCTTCTTTCTGTTCTGTGATCGCTTCTGTCTGTGCTCCTGCCCTCTGAAGATGCTGGCCACAGATGCTGGCGAAACGTTAGGAACCACAACTTCCAGAACATGGCCACACAACCCGGAAGACCCACAACAGCCATCGAACTCTGGCCGTGAAAGCCTTCGACAATACATCTGACCTATGTTTGGAAAACCTGGAGGAACAAATTCCATTCCTTTACTTTAAACTAAAACCAAAAAGGCTTATTAATATAGGGAGAGTCAGAAGAATAAGAAAAGGTTTCCCTCCCCTCATGGAGGGATGGGATGTTAACATTTTGAACTGAGGGGATTTATTAAAGTGCAGGATAGGTCTGACAATGCTGTCTTGGAAATGAGTCCCATTGAGTTCAGTGAGTCTTGTTCTCAGGTAATAGACACAAGGCTGAACAGAGCAATTCAGCAATTCAGAGCAATTTAACTGAAAAGAACTTCAGTCCCCAGGTTCATACGTATAAAACAGTCCACAACATTCTTAACCCCGCATATATTGTAAGGCCACTGCTTCAATTCTTTTTCTGCAGATACATTTTTTTCTGTTGGCATGCACAACAGGTATATAACAAGGGTTTAACTTCTCTAGCAGAACAGTAGAATAATTGGCCAGTGGTAAAGATATAGGTAAAGGCAAGATCTCCTTCGAGTCAAACTTAGCTCCTAGTGACTTCATAGATAGATCATTTTTGCCTTCTTGACAACAGTGCAAGATGTTTTCCCATTTTGATCTTTCGTTTTTCCAATTTTGTTTTTCCAATTTCCCAGTCTAGCTGACAGTGCTGGGATTCCTTGGAAGAGTCAGAAGAATAAGAAAAGGTTTCCCTCCCCTCATGGAGGGATGGGATGTTAACATTTTCAACTGAGGGGATTTTTTAAAATGCAGGATAGGTCTGACAATGCTGTCTCAACATCCAAGTATCAACCAGGGTTGAGTTTCCCAGCCCAGGTACATTAGCCAGGGGCTGCTTCCTACTGAATCAGTGATAGAATGCTGAACTCTACTTTTTAAGCTAGAGTGTAGCATGCATTCTTTGGCAGAGAAATGTGTTTTCTTCATGGATCCTCTCCAAGAGAGACCCCCATAGCACCATAGGTAAAGGTAAAGGTACCCCCCGCACATTTGTGCAGTCGTGTCCGACTCTAGGGGCCGGTGCTCATCTCCGTTTGTTAGCCAAAGAGCCAGCGCTGTCCGAAGATGCTTCCATGGTCATGTGGCCGCATGACACGCGCGGAACGCTGTTACCTTCCCACCAAAGTGGTACCTATTTATCTACTTGCATTTGCATGCTTTTGAATTGCTAGGTTGGCAAGAGCTGGGGCGAGTGCGGGAGCTCACTCTGCACGCAGGGCTAGGGATTCGAACCTCCAAACTTGCAATCTTCCGATCGACAAGCCTGGCGTCTTACCCGCTGAGCCACCACGCCCCCCATAGCACCATAAGCAGCTGAAAATAGCAGAAGATCAGTTTGGTGCCTAAAAATTGTCCTGGGATTTCTCCACCAGCTTTCCTACCTGACCTAGCTGAAGAGATCTATATGCATTATCACTAACAGAGTAAATGGAGGAATATCTGGAGCCTGCATATCCTCAGCAGAGAAAATAAGGGAAGGGGGCAGAGTAGATAACAGACTCATATGTAGCTCCAGATGTTCTGGAGAGGTTTGAGACAGGTTCAGGTTCAGTCTCAAGCATTTGCAAGAATCAGGTTTGTCGTAATTTCTGTTTAACACACATACCTCCAGGAAAGAAGGTGTGGTTAATTCATAATAATTGTGGACATGCTGGTTTATCTGCAGGTCCTTCTTTTTTCCAATTATGAGAGATATAGGGAATCCAGTCCTCTTGGGCACTTGGCCAACATCCCCTTCCCATTCCTTGCTTGTTTTTCCTCCACAGTTGTTATTGTAACTGCATGGAAATAGACCACCTTTTTGTGTGGGGGTGGGGAGAGAATAGGATTTCTTTCATTTGGGAGTGGGTGACAAAACCCACATGATTTTCTTAGGTTTGGCATCCTTCAAGAAAATAATGGGTGGATGAGCTTCCACTATTTGGCATATTTATTTATCGTATGGCACATTCACATCACGTTACAATAAAAAAAATAGAGCATAATAAATATGAAATATAAAATATTGACAGGAAAATTACAAATGTATGTCTAGGTTACAAATATAGTTTTTTGCTTCAGTTGTCAGAGCCAGGACATCAGCAAAGTCTCTGTTGTAGGCTCAGTTTTGACACTCTATCACTACATGTTGGATAGTTTGTTTTTATTTGGCATATGAACTGCTGTTATCAAGATATTACTAAAAAAATTGTACCACTGAATTTGTATTTGTGGAAACAGATAAATACTTGAACAGGAATGCATGAAATTCCCTTCTCTATCTCTTGGTCATGCAGTTATGACCACATGAACCTAGATCAAATGCAGTTGTCAGTCCAGCTTTCCGAAGCTGTTTCGGACTTCACCTCCACACAGATCTTCATCTATCATTTTTAATTCTGTTTAGTATTAACAAACATTTAGTGAGAGAAAGGGCAACCAGGGTGAAAACTCCAAAAACAATGATTTGACATGTTTAATCCCTCTTCCATTCTTCATTTTTGCTCTCTGAAATATATCTGGGGTAAAATAAATATGTTTGGCTTCTGCAGTTCCCTGGGGTTTCCATCAGTATGATGTCAGTCACTTCAAGTGATTAAAATGGTTACTTAACTTATTACAGACCTCAGGACAAACTGCTGGAGAAAAGTAATTCTATCTGGCATTGTTGGCCCACCAGACTGTTCAAAGGGCAATGGGATCCGGGGTTTCATCTATCAAAGACAGGCAGAAATGCCTTGGCTGAAGCAGGCACGTTTTCTAACGCTTGAGCAGAGCAAAGCTTGCAAAAGGGCCTTAAATACAGGCACACGGAAAGCTCTCCTAATTAGCTATCAGAACAGTAATAGCCAAGCCATTAAAACAGAAGTGAGAACATCTGAGATGAAACATATTGGCAAACTTCAAAGCTGTTAATTTGAGGGGCAAATGTTAGGTCTCTAGAAGCGAAAGTAAATCATTTTGGCACCATAATTACATACATGCACTTCAATGGCTTTGTGATGCTTTTGACTTTACCATTCTAATGGTTCGCTGAATATAATTATTTACTTTCAGAATGTCTTAGATCCTGCTGGGTGTAAACAGTGCCAAAACCTACATGTGTGTTCAACATGTTATCCTTAGCAGTCCCCCATGCATATATACATGCATGCATGTACAAACACGCACGCACACACTACTGAGGCAATGATCTTTTTTATATTAAATAAGGCAGGTGCTATTGGGCACCAGCAGCAAAGAACTTAAATACCAGAAGCTTATTTTTAAATCAAGCTTTTCACATTTATCACACATAAATCTGTTTCTGGACAAATACAGCTCTGCTGTATCACGCCTCAGATCCAGGCAGCCTGCACCCCGTTTCTCGCAAATAAGCTTTTCTAAAGGGGTATAAGATGTGAAAACGGGTTTTCTTTCTTGTTTCTGCTCCTCCGATGCCATACTGCTCCGTAACTGCACTGAACCCCTGGAATAACATCCCTCCTTTAAGTCTGGATGCCCCTCCCACACTTATCAAGCTTAGGAAAATAATGTAAGCTTGTCTATGAAGGTTCTCAGTCATCCAGGTGGAATTGTCTGTAGCTTGAATCATGTCAACTGGATTTCTATTTTCTTAGTAGAAACGTTTCGCTCCTTATCCAAGGATAAGGACTGAATAAGGACTGATAACGACTGAAGAAGCTCCTTGGATAAGGAGCGAAACGTTTCTACTAAGAAAATAGAAATCCAGTTGACATGATTCAAGCTACAGACAATGTAAGCTTGGTTTTTCAAGCAAGATTTTGAGCTCAGCATAGCCATTGATTCTGTCCTGTTTCAAACTTAATTCTGATGTTAAGTTTCATTCCAAACAGATGAATGTGGTGACTGGGACATGTCTTCTTTCATTATTATGCTTGTGAACTGCATAAAAAGGTAAAGGTTTCCTCTGCAAGGTCGTGTCCAACTCTTGGGGCCGGTGCTCATCTCTGTTTGTTAGCCAAAGAACCAGCGTTGTCCGAAGATGCTTCCACGGTCATGTGGCTGGCATGACACACGTGGAACGCTGTTACCTACCCACCGAAGTGGTACCTATTCATCTACTTGCATTTGCATGCTTTCGAATTGCTAGGTTGGCAAGAGCTGGGGCAAGTGCGGGAGCTCACTCTGTCACGCGGGGCTAGGGATTTGAACCTCCAAACTTGCGATCTTCCGATCGACAAGCCTGGCATCTTACCCACTGAGCCATTGCGCCCCCATGAACTGCATAATAAGATGTTTTTTTTTAAAAAAAAAAAAAAAAGTACTGTTGGCTCTGTCTATCTAACTATCTATCTTCCGTTTAATCACGTCCGATTCTCGGAGACTGCCTGGACAAGTCCCTGCAGTTTTCTTGACAAGGTTTTTCAGAAGTGGTTTGCCATTGCCTCCTTCCTAGGTCTGAGAAGGTGACTGGCCCAAGGTCACCCAGCTGGTTTTGTGCCTAAGGCAGGACTAGAACTCACAGTCTCCTGGTTTCTAGCCCAGTGCCTTAACCCCCACACCAAACTGGCTCTCTGTATATAAATATTGGAAATAAGTAAAATAAACAGTGATACCAAACCCCTTTCCCCCCTGTTTGGTTTATTTGGTTGTTTTTACTGGTCAGTTGTCTTCCCTTTTTTTTATATACTATGTATCTTTGTATACCAATCGAAGATAATATTTGTAGCTCAGGGTTGAACTGTGGGGTCCTTGGTGCTCTCTGAGCCTTGTTGTTTTCTTGCAGGCGTTTCATTGCCAGACTAGGCAACATCTTCGTTGCAAAAAGGGAGTGGGATTTGCTCTCTGTCTATATACCCTGGCTTGTCCTGCTTGTTTTGGTGGAGGTGTTGTTCTCCCCTTAGGAGTTCCTTGATTGGGCTGTTGTTTGCCAATTGGTTGATTGACTGAGTTAATAGTTCCTTGATTAGGGTATATTGTGCTGTTTGATTGTTCCTCTGGTGCTAATACTTGTGTTAATCTTTGCATATCTGGGTGATGATTGCTGGCAAGGAGGTGTTCTGATCTTTTGCCTTTTCTATTGTCTCTTATGAATGTTATGTAAATGTTGTTTACCTCTATGTGTCTGTTGATGGCTGCTTTGTCTGTGTGCCATGCTCCCAGGAATTTTCTAGTGTTTTTGGACTTGCCTTGGTTTAAGATGCTCACAGTTTCCCAGTTGATGGTTGAGTCTGTCCATGTGTTGTGAGATTAAGGAGTTTTCATCGTGTCTTCTGACTGCTAGTTGGTGTTCATGGATGCGTTCTGCCAGTCTTCTGCCGGTCTGTCCTACATAGTGGTTGTTACAGTCCCTACACTGTATGTTGCAGATAACTCCTGTTTTTTCTTCTTGGGCTACTATATAAACAGAAAGCGAGTCCCACTCCCTTTTCACACAGAAGATGTTGCCTAGTCTGGCAATGAAACGTCTGCAAGAAAACAACAATGCTCAGAGAACACCAAGGGCTCCACAGTATGTATGTATGTATGTATGTATGTATGTATGTATGTATGTATGTAAAACTGTAAGCTGTCCAAAGTTGCTGTGAAGTTGGGCAGCCTTGAAATACAAATAATAAGTAGATAAATAAATAAATTCAGGTTTGACCCTATAAACATGCATTTAATCACATTTCCTGGAAACTAATATTGTAAATGGTTCCTGAAATAATAAAGCAGGGAGAATATTTGCAGAGTGCAGGTTCATGTCATGAATAAGAGAGAACATTATAGAAAGCTAACCATGCAGGTGATAAAAAAGGTAAAGGTTCCCCCCGCACATTTGTGCAGTCGTGTCCGACTCTAGGGGCCGGTGCTCATTTCCGTTTGTTAGCCGAAGAGCCAGCGCTGTCCGAAGACGCTTCCACAGTCATGTGGCCGGCATGACGCACGCGGAACACTGTTACCTACCCACCAAACTGGTACCTATTGA
Organism: Charina bottae; assembly: GCA_023362775.1. Lineage (NCBI taxonomy): Eukaryota > Metazoa > Chordata > Lepidosauria > Squamata > Charinaidae > Charina > Charina bottae. The sequence goes on along the minus strand of JALMGJ010000004.1, from coordinate 3,781,327 downwards.
TCTACTTGCATTTGCATGCTTTCGAATTGCTAGGTTGGCAAGAGCTGGGGGAAGTGCGGGAGCTCACTCCACACGCAGGGCTAGGGATTCGAACCTCCGAACTTGCGATCTTCCGATCAACAAGCCTGGCATCTTACCCGCTGAGCCATCGCGCCCCCCTATGCAGGTGATACTGACAGCCTTAAAACCTAGAGCAATATTCTCCCATTTGTTTGTACTTCTCAGCAGACCTTGGATCAGATCTCCAAGAACCAGTAACCCAGGCAGTTGTGCGCATCTCCTCTTCATTAATTCAGGCCTATGGCTAATCTAAATGCATGCAAAGGATGGAAGAAATTGAATTAAATGCAGGGGAAACCAAGTGCCCATTACTAAGCCCCAAACTATGCACTTCATGATGGAGATGAGGTAGATTTCTAAGTATATTTACTCTGGGCCTTGCAAAAGCCATTAATTGTGTAATTAATTTATATCTTTTGAAGCATGAACAGTTCTCTTGCAGGATGTTATAGACCTCATCCCCAGCATGGGATTTGCTAGTATCAGCCACTATATTTTTAACACAATGTAGAAATATCATAGTCAGCTGCAGCTAAATGAATTTCCATTTGTTTTCTAGCCAGCCGAAGCCATGCAGCTTATGAACCTGCTAATCGGATAGTCTGACCCTCAACTTCATAATCAATAGCTGCCTCCCCCCTCCCTTCCCCCTTTTGCTTCAACTCTTAGTGGCACCTTCTGATTAATATCTGCCTTCCAGGAGAAAGATATGAAAATGATATAATGCAAAAATAGCTTGAACTACTGCTGCTAATACAGGACAGTGAACTTCCTGCAGGGTGGAGGGAGCAAATGCTGAAATCAACTAGAGTAGATAAATGTCAGTGCCTGCAGTGTGTCTGTGTGTCTGAGTGTGTGTGTGTGTGTGTGTGTGTGAGAAAGAGAGAGAGATGGGAAAAGGTTTCAGCACTATATTTAAATTATAAGGGAACATAATTTTGATTCCTTTCCTCATTCTCATCCTGCTGGGTCTCTTTTTTGCCTCCTGCCTTGAAGAATATTCTGATAAAATAAATATGTGAGCCCTCTCTGCAGACAGCAAGGCTTATATAGTAAAATTTTAATGACCACCGAGCTGCGTATCAATGGAAGGCACCAGAATATTTTCAATAATGCTCCCATCTCTACAAAGAAGACTGGCGCAGGGTGATACTCCTGTAGCAGAATCCTACAAGTCCTGAGAGGAAGGCTTAGGTGAGAAAGGACCATTTTCATGCCCCTATTGGAAGAAATAATCCTAACCCTAACCCTAATTGCTAGGGAAAGTGGAAGGCCAAAGGAAGAGGGGCCGACCAAGGGCAAGATGGATGGATGTTATTCTGGAGGTGACGGACTCAACCGTGGGGGAGCTGGGGATGGTGACGGCCGACAGGAAGCTCTGGCGTGGGCTGGTCCATGAAGTCATGAAGAGTCGGAAGCAACTTAACGAATAAACAACAATTGGAAGAAATGGAGATTTATGAATCCTGCCCAGGAAAATTTATTATAGGCATTAAATTGGAAATAGGGGCTTAACTCCTTCCAAACTATGCCTTGGAAAGGTTTCACCTGTTTGATTTCAGAAGAACCTGGGGTGCAAAGCCCTTATCAGTCCCTTCCAATCACAATAATTTCTACACAGTCCCAGATTAAGACAACTTTTTTTAAAAAAATAATACAGTGCAAAAGCTGTTAAGCTTACAACAAGAGTGACTGAAATTAACATTAGCAAGTAAAAGATAAGACTATAGCAATCCGCTCATTGCTGGTATCACTTAGAGTGGCCTATATACCCTGCTAATAAATAATAATTGAAATATTCCTAGAGCATAAGCGTACATGTTTTAAAGCAGGCCACCTCTGGGAAATGACCAAGTTGGGCATTTTACAGGGCTGCAAAGACACACTTGGTCCCGTTGAGCTAACAATGCCACCATTTCCACAGATGACATCAAAGAGTACTTTTCATTCACATGGCAATCTTACCATTTATGGACCCTGAAAAGACACAGATCCTTTAAAAGAAGTATCCCAGAATGGCATCATGGTTACGGTGTTGGATGAGGACAACACAGGCCCAGCTGTGGAGACTCAGTCTGTGGGGAACTTTGGGCCAATCCTTCTCTCGCTGACCACTGCACCCCACCCTGATATTGTAGTAATAGCTCCGTTTGTTTGTTTGTTTGGCTGCCCATCTCACATGAAGGGATTAGTGAGTTCATCAAGACAGAGTCTCTTTGACCAATTCCAACCTCATCTTCCTGGGCTTTTTGCCGACTAGAGTGACCTGCCATTTATGAGATAAGCTACTAACAAATTCCTCTCCTGTCTTTTGGTTGTCTAGCATTTCACCCATTACTTTCTCTGCCTTCCTACAAACTCTCATACCTAGGTCCCTTTCAGACATGAAATTAACAAATCAGGTTTTCCCTAACCTGCCCTATCCTCTTATATTTTTCCCCCCAGGTGCCAAACTTTATGCTCTGTTCATTTCAGTCTACTTCTCAAACATGCTGAGATGCTTCTGAATCCCCCAGCTTTGTGTCTTCTTCATTTTAAAGTTTGAATAATGAGTATGAATAAATTAGCTTGATTTACAGGAAGGTGCTAGGCCATAAAACTCACTCATGTGTCAAGGACTTGGAAAAAAGCCCTAGTCTCTTTCTTTCTCCCATTGCCCTGGAAAGGGAACAACAGCTTTTAACAGCTTATATGACTACCTTTCTGAAATGAGTAGCAATAGCAGCTAAACAATTTACCTCCATCATCATCAGTACATTCAAAGCATGCCTTTGCCTAAAGAGAACTGGGTTGGTTCCATGAGAACCATTTTGTAGTTAAAGTGTAAATTTGCTTTAAAAAATGTTTAACTCAGTATAAGTAGCTTACCAGTAAGTAAAGGTAAAGGTACCCCCCGCACATTTGTGCAGTCGTGTCCGACTCTAGGGGCCGGTGCTCATCTCCGTTTGTTAGCCGAAGAGCCAGCGTTGTCCGAAGACACTTCCACGGTCATGTGGCCGCATGACGCCGCGGAACGCTGTTACCTTCCCACCGAAGTGGTACCTATTAATCTACTTGCATTTACATGCTTTCGAATTGCTAGGTTGGCAAGAGCTGGAGCTAGTGCAGGAGCTCACTCTGCACGCAGGGCTAGGGATTCGAACCTCCGAACTTGCGATCTTCCAATCGACAAGCCTGGCGTCTTACCCGCTGAGCCACCACGCCCCAGGCTTACCAGTAGGTTGAGACAAATGTTTATTGGAATGAAGGAAGGTGGCAACTTCTGAGGTGTGTCATTTCAACAAGTTTCTGGAAATATTATTGCAAGTTTTAATGTACAAATTGTATGAAGAATAAGGAAATACACATAACACACATATACACAAAATGTACCCTTCTAATCTTTTGACATGGGGAAAATGTTCTCTCTGTCTGTCCATCTATCCCTCCCAAAACTAAAAACAGTTTTCTTGGACATGATCAAACCGAAGCTGAGCAGAAATAATTCTGGTTAATATTTACTTTTAGTTTTTCTTCTCTCCTAGTTACTGACCACACTAAAAAGGCTGGAAATAGCATCTGAACTAAAATCTTGATTCATCTACTGAACTTCAATATTTAATTAAAATACCACAACAGTTCAAGAAAAAATGTTCAGCTCCTATTTTGGCAAGTTACTCCTTGTGGAGAAGAACATGGTGAGGAAATCACCAGAAACTAGAAGACTGACAAATGTGGAAAACTTGGTTTCATCCAGTCTTTTCCAACCATTTGGAATCCCTCCCTCTCTCTCTCTCTCTTACCTGCCCCTTTGATATGGTCATTTGTACCCAATTTTCCCCCAAAACAGACTTAGGATGCACATCTCTTAAAATGCTCTAGACATTTATGCAAACACTCTGGTAGATATAATATATACTGTGTATAAACTGCTTCTGTGGGTACTTTTCCCCTAATATACACATGTCTGTGTGTGCTTCTTTCGATTACGTACATTCTTCTGCATGGTGGTTTTATTTGTGAATTGCATCATCCAAGTTAGAAAAAACACATTGACATCATTGTATAATTCTATTCCAGTACACATACACACCTTGGAAGTATTAATATTCAGTCTATGAAGGTTCTCAGTCATCCAGGTGGAATTGTCTGTGGCTTGAATCATGTCAACTGGATTTCTATTTTCTCAGTGGAAACGTTTCGCTCCTTATCCAAGGAGCTTCTTCAGTCTGAGCAAAGTTGGTAAGGGAATCCTAAATATGTTTCTAGGTAGCTGTGTGACCTTACACCTGGGGCTGAGGTGTACACCTGGTGGCCCCAGGTGTAAGGTCACACAGCTACCTAGAAACATATTTAGGATTCCCTTACCAACTTTGCTCAGACTGAAGAAGCTCCTTGGATAAGGAGCGAAACGTTTCCACTGAGAAAATAGAAATCCAGTTGACATGATTCAAGCTACAGACTATTAATATTCAGGTTCACATACACCCTTAGGAAGTATTAACTTCCCTGTAAAATCATTGGCAAACAAATGACTCTCACATTATTACCAAACAACTTCACGTACTGTACTTCGACACTTAAAAGTTCTGTGCGGCTTCGTTGTGCACTCGTGTGTGATCTTGACAAATAATTCAGCAGATACAGCAGTTGATTTTCAAGTTCTTTTAAAGAATTTATTCCCTACTAACTTTGCCTATCAGGAGAACCCTACATATGTGCTATAGAAGCTCTGTATATATGATTTCTGAGGCATGTTCACATTCACCATCAATTCACATGAGTACAGGCCACCTCATGGCTTTCACTATCACCCCAGTATGGTACATCTTTGGCACCTCCCTTCTCCCTCCAAATGCCACTCACAATCTTACAATGAAGATATCTAATCTAACAAAACATTGAAGACCTGTAACCTTCCAAGTCTAAAGATATCTATACATCTATACAGAAATTGGATGGAACCCACTGCAGATACCAGAAGATGCTTCAGGTCTTTCTTCTTTCAAACCAAACCAAAAACGTACATTTGACTTATAAAAGACTACAAATGCTACAAGTTGAATTACGTAGGTTTCTTCAAATTCCATTTTTGTTTTCATTAGATTCCTTATGCTTATACAGAGATTGCTTATACGGGGTGCTTTGTGCAGCAATTCTGTATGTCTGAGAATGCTCAAAGCTCTGACATTCTTTCTTTTGATCATAAGAAAATAAACAACTCTGAAAGGTTAAATTATTCAGCTCTACACCTATTTATAAGAATAGTTCTTTTTCCTTATATTTATTTACTTTTTTGTTGCTAGCATGCCTGATGGTTCCTGAAGAAGGGAAAGCTACCGTTTGTGGCCACTCTCTTACATCTACTTAGACCCACCCCATCTTCTGTAAACTCCATAGGAATTAGTTGAACGGGATGACAAATTGTTCCAACATTACTAGACATGGTCTAAAAGCATTTCAAAAACATCCTGTGCTCATTTGATTAAGCATCAGTGTTCTTCTTCCTAGGGTCAGACTAAATGGGAATAATATTGATGACAGGATAATAAAGAAGAGGAAATCTCTGACTTGTAACTTTCTGAAACAATAGAAACAGCAAGCAAAAGTTAAGATTCTTTGGAGTCCTTGGTGTTCACTAAGATTAAGGCCAAGACCAAGACCAAGACCAAGACCAAGACCAAGACCAAGACTCTTTCCCAAGGCATTTAATCTCATCTCATTTCGTGTCAGAAATGCAGGAAATAAAAAAGGGAAAAACACCAATCAAAATTTAAAAAGTTAAAACATTCAATAAAAATATAAAATTTATATAACTCTAGCCCAATGCCGGGCCACATTGATGGTAGAGGTGTTTCCGGCCAATAAGTCACTCTGTGTGCATGTCGGTCCCAAAGAGCACTGTAAAAGATGGATAGTTGTTTGAATATTGAATATTAAAGGCATTTAATAAAGAGCATACTTGTGGGTTTTGTAGGGCTACCACACTTGGCTTGCCAAAATCGAGGGTGTGGCAGAGAGGTCCATAACGTTCTCCTTGCTGCCATCTAGTAAACATCTGGAGTTTTGAAAACCAAATATGGTAGTCCTGGGGAAAAGAAAAACTGCCCATCTTAATTTTTCTCAGGTTCTCATTTTTATAGCTGTAGATTAGTTGCCCATTTCTCTATCAGATTGCAGATTCTGAAAGAAAAGGCAGATGGAAAGTAGCATGCATTATTGGCTGTATGCTCACTAGAAATTGGTAGTTTGTCATTCACTTTTCCAGAATATATACTTATTATTTGCAGTGTTGAAAACTGCATTACAACATTCTGAAGAGTGAAGATTTTAGCCCATAAATGTATTTTGATTTGTCAAGGATGAATTAGATAAATTCATGCGAAAATGTTCAGTATAGCCATTTTTTCCTGCATCCCTACTAATTTATTATTTTGTTGTAAATATGCACCCATATGGCTATTATATAACTCAGAATAAAATTTGTTCACAGGTGGTTATTGTTAATTCATTGTAACTGAGGAGGAATAAATCTGTTTTAATCCTTGCCACTTGTCTGCTTTTTTTTTTATTTGTGCATGAAATGTAAAGATAAACTCTTTTAAACTTCAAGTGACTTCACGGATAAATTCATTTAGGTTTTTGGTAGCATCATGGAAGTGGTATATCACTACCTTCTTCCAAGTTATTGCCTTCACATTTCCAGGTTCACCCGGAACCCTGAATTTTGCAAAGATCTCCCATCCAAGTACCACTTGGTCCTGACCCAACCAAGCCTCCCAACCAAGCTACGATGGCTAGGAGTTGCCTTTTGCTAAGATGCATCTGCATGAAAACTGGAGTTAAATAGACACTTTTTATTTTTAATCACTTTAAATACAGACATTTTAATGCATTTTCTTTTAAAACCCAGTCCATTATTTGTTTATCTGCTGAGCTGGGAACCACATAAGGAGAGTTGGTAAGAACAAAGTTTGATCTAACTTCCAATCTATGCATCGTTCTGATCCATGTGATCAACTCACACTGCAGTTCATAAAGACAGGGTGATTCTGCATGACAGAAAAAACCAACACATAATTTTTTTATCTGTGGCACTTTATGACTCAATTGCACAAAGTCCTTCTCATGCTACTGTCAAAGAGGACAACAAAAATGAATTTGTGAACAGGGGCAGAAGTCAATTAACTTTTTCCACAAGTAGAAAACATTTTGCGTTCACACACAGGCACAGGAAAGTGAGTAATCCTTTCGCCCTGCATTGAGGGTACTGGCAATTATGCTGAAGGCAGCACAGACAATAATAGATTGCAAGTTTCTTATGGGAGGAAGAAATGAAATTCAGAGGATCCAAAATTGAAAAAAACCCTCACTTTTGCAACCTGCTTGTGAAAACATTAGGCCATCTGGCTAGTTTAGCTGATCCAGCAAGACAATTCTTGCCTTTTCTATGTAGCAGACAAAGTGCACTTTCAGCCACATCCACCATTTTACATGAATAAGCAAATGCTGAAATGGGAGTCCCTAGAGAATGGCCACTGGCAGTGATGATCTGCATCTCTTTGCCCCAAGCCGCGTTTCAGAATGGTAACAATGGTTGAATTAAGTTCAGCTTCAGTCTTGGGACCAAACTATATTGTGATTATTTCCCTAGGGCTCCTTGTCTGAAGCACACTAAGAGCAGGCTAGCACCTCTGAGCAAAAGAACGGAAGGCTGAAAGGAATTGCTTAACTTTTCCCAGTTGGTTCAGTTTCAGCTCAAAATAATGAGAGAGATACAGAATTTTAAGCAACACAAACTGTTTGAGGGGAGAATTGCTAGAAGGGAAAGGCTTCAAGAGTCTCTACCAACAAGCCTTTCTGCAGAGCAGCAACCGTCGCAGATGCTGCTATCTGAAATCAGTAATCTAAACCATGTCCGCTTCCTGCCTGCCCCATGCTTGTGTGTGTACTTTTCCCCTTATATATACATGTCTGTGCGTGCTTCTATTACATACATTCTTCTGCACGGTGGTTAGAAAAACACATTGACATCAATGTATGATTCCATTCCAGTTCACATAAACACCTTGGAAGTATTAACATTAACTTGTTCATCATGTTTGATGTTCTATAGCTCTTCCTAAAGGAACATCTCTGTTCCAATGTAACTAAAAGAAGTGGTTGTAAGACCATTGCCAATAATAACTGGCCCTTAAATTATATCCCTTCAGATGAACCACAATACAGTACAAAACGGAGCAATTCAGGGAGGTCCATGGTATAGGGGAATGGGAGCAATTTAACTTTCGTCCAGATCCGGACTTTCACAAACTCCAGAACTGTGTGACAATATGCCAGCTTTGGTAGACAAGCTGTTTTGTCTGAATATAGAAAAGAAGCCCATTACACAGCACACTGTGTTCCAGTGACTAACAGGTACCTTTCCATTTGAGAGTGCACCCAATGATCAGGATGTACTTTTTAATTATGATGTTCTCCAAATGATATCTTGTTGTTCTCAAACCATATATTCAATCCCTTGAGCTAATCCTTCTCTTCAGCGCCCTGTGTTTATTTCAGTGCTAGTCCAACACATGGTATCTGCAGTTCTGAATAACTTTTCTTTCTTCCCTTAATAATATGTAATATTCTTGGTCCTCCACACTTGGAGTGTGATTTATGTTGCTTCCTTCTAGCTCACCAGCTGCCTTCTGCATGGCAGCAGAATTCCCTCCAAATAAATTATTTGAGTGTCTTGAAACCTCTGGGCATATGGTTTTTGTGAGGGTGCACTCCACAACCAACAGCGCTAGTGCGTTCAGTAAGGAACATCATGATTCCTTCCCAGCCCTCCTCCTATACAACTGCATCACAAACCTGAGATTGGTACAGGCATTCCTCCTTTCACTACCAATTTCATCACATTCTGTCTCAAACAAGTCTAGTTTTTCTCAAACTTTAAAAATAGCTTAAAATCCCCTCTACTGATTAAAAAGAAAAAAAACTGACAAGTTTGATTTTTTAATAGATATCCAATTTACCTGCAAGCTCTGAAAAACAAACACAAATTACAACCATTTTGGCCCCTCTCATGTGGACAATGATGGATCTTTGGGCGGGGGGGGTATCAAATAATCAATTAACATCATCCCTGTTAAACCCAGATTCAGTTAGAAAGAAGATCAAAGGAAATAGGATGTCCCTGCCTTAATAGGCTCACTGATAAATGAGGGTTGGGGCACACATATCCAGTTTCTAAAATTCTGTATCTTAATCCCTTTCTCACTGCAATAAGCCTGACTATTCTGGATCTGTGAGAATCTTTCTTTCTTGGTTACAAGCTGCTGTAAGAGGCTTAATAATTTCTCTGGATTCATACATCGGGTTGGACGTTTTGCATTTCGCATGAAGATCCTGAATGTCTAGTGGTCTCTGCACACCCTTGGTATTAGCTCCAGAACATGGGAGCTGTCCTGTATTCTCTCTTCTAATTCTGGTTTATTGCTTGTAGATTTGGTAACATATCAGCTGCAAATTATTGATCTAATAACTTCAGTCTGGCTAATTCATTGCCAGAGATACATTGTAATCCACCATTTACCTATTCCTCAAGGATTGCATAGGACCCCTTTAGTCCATTTTACCATATCTGGTTCTTATTAACTAACAAGCAACTACAGGAAATATTCTTAAGGAACGACCAAGAGAAGTTTGCTAACTTCTGTGTAATCACATTAAACTTAACGTTTGAAAAAAAAATATGCTACTTGAAATGTTGGAAGGTTTTATTTTATTAGTTTTAAATTTTCATGTCAACAAAGATGAGAACTTTCTCCCCAAGGAAGAAGAACCCATTTAATTTAACAAGTCTTGTTCTGTAGACTGTACTCTTAGAATTAATTAGCTGAATTTTTTAATGCCTAAAATATTGGGATAATAAGCATGTAGTTATAAGAAGTGTATGAAGAATAAATACTATCAACTCAGAAGTGAACTTTTGGAAAGAACCATTTTCTGGCTAAACACTGTATGCCTAATGTAACATTTCTCTACTTAACGTTTTTCCTGTTAATAAGTGATTTCTTAAAGCATTTGCACCCACTTTGCAGTAACAATGAGACCTAAAAACATTTTTGTATAAAAATATAAAAACATACATTAGCAGCAAAATGTCTAATTCTGTTTTGAGAATCCTATTATTATTATTATTATTATTATTATTATTATTATTCAGTTTAACATGTTATCCATATAGAATCCTAGCATGGAAGGGCCCATTTAGGTGTAGGAATCATCCCAGATAGATGACTGAGCAGTCTGAAAACATTCAGTGAAGGAAAACTCATCACCTCCCTTCATAACTGATTCCACTGATCTGTAGACAGTAAATGTTCTTACTGTTAGGAAGGTGTTTTTCTTTGTAACATTTAACCCGAATCTGCCTTCCAGTAACCTAAAAGCATTATTCTATGTTCTGCATGTCAGATGATACAGAACAGATCTTTATAATTTTAAGAAACCTCTACCCTTTCTTCCATATCTAAGCATATTTCTTCCCAGCTAAGTGGGTCAGCATGTGAGAAATGGAAATCCTTTTCCAGTATGAATCATGGGATCATCTTTGGGTGTCATCCTGCTGGAACTGTACCTGCATTTTACCTTTTTTGCTGTTTTGAATGATGCCCTCATAATGATTTCCCATGAGCATCGCAGGAATGTACATGTCGAGAGACATCAGAGCTATAGCAGATGCAAAGTGAAAGCACTGTTAAATATCGTTGAGGATTTGACAGCAACGGAGAAGTGGAGGTTGTAGAATCTTTTTAGAATGAGAAAGCCAGCAGGGATGAAGGGAGGCCACTGAACAGTGAACCTCTCTGCTCCTTAACCTTCCTAGTGCGATGCAGAGATACCAGGACCATTCCAGCTTTTCTCAGAACGAAAAGGACCTTCAAATCGTCACAAGCCAGCCGCATTTACGACCGCCTTGAACAAGCCCTCCGGCGCGAGAGAATTCACACAACCCGCCGAAACCTTGCCATCACAGAAAAAGATCTATTCGACACACATATGAGCCTTAGTCACAAAATGAGAAGCCAGGATTGGGACAAGATTGATACCATATCCTACAGAAAAATGGAAAAGGACATCTTTGACTACACAAACAGACAAAAGCAAAAATTCAACAAATGCCAAAACAGTCAACCAAAACCGGCACTGGATACTTCACGCATTGTCATCAATTTGACAGAACACCTGCTCTCTCCTGAAGAAACCTCCATCCTAAGCAAAGGAGGAAACTTTGCAATTACACCCACCAGAATTCCAGTGGAAGATATCATTGCCAATGTGGAATCAGCCATTCACCAACGTCCAGAGGAAGAAGCAGAAGAAATAAGGGGTGAAGTGGCAAGAATCCTAAGGAAAGCAAAGCCCCCCACCAGCAACATTACTAAGAAGGAGAGAAACGCCATAGAGACCCTCAATTCGGACCCAGACATCATCATCCTTCCAGCGGACAAAGGCAATGCCACGGTAATTATGAACATAGATGAATACAAAGACAAAATCAGAGAATTACTAGACCCCACCACATACAAAACAATAAGACGGGATCCGACCAGCAAAATCATGAAGCAAACCAACACACTGATAAAGAGCTCCTCCCTGCATCCCAACGTACTACAACGTATTTGCAAGACAGAAGCTCTCTCACCTAGACTATACGGACTCCCCAAAATCCACAAAGACTCAATCCCACTCAGACCCATTGTAAGTGCCATTGGCTCCCCGACATATGAATTATCCAAACATTTGGCAACCCTTTTACAGACCCACATCGGACAGACTCCATCCCACATCAAAGACTCAGGACACTTCATCAACAAAATCAGCACCCTAAAACTCAACCACACGGACAAACTGGTCAGCTTTGACGTGGTCTCCCTGTTTACCAAGGTGCCAGTAAGGGACACCCTGGCACTCATCAAGCAAATCTTCCCAGAAGACATTACAGCTTTATTTCAACACTGCCTAACAACTAGTTACTTTCAATGGGAGAATGAGTTCTACGAACAGATGGATGGCGTTGCCATGGGAAGCCCCCTGAGCCCAGTCATAGCAAACTTTTACATGGAACACTTTGAAAAACAGGCTTTGGAATCGGCACCCATTACACCAACAGTCTGGTTCCGGTTCGTGGATGACACCTTCGCAATTTGGAGTCATACTGAAGAAGAACTGGAGAAATTTCTGGACCACCTAAACGGCATCCACCCCAATATACAATTCACCATGGAAAAAGAAACTGATGGCAAACTTCCATTTTTAGATACGCTGGTCATACGCAATCCGGACCTCAAACTAGGACACAAAGTATACAGAAAACCCACCCATACGGACCGATATCTACACAAAAATTCCAATCACCACCCACGACAAAAGAGAGGCATGATCAAAACCTTGGTGGATCGTGCTAATCGAAACTGTGAAACCCAATTTCTCAACAATGAACTTAACCATCTGAATTGGGTCCTACAGGCAAATGGCTATTCCAAGAATGAAATAAAAAGAGCCATCAAACCAAGAAAACAACATCCCACTGAAGAAAAACAGCCCCACACAAACAAAGTATTCCTGCCCTACATCAAAGGAGTCACTGACCGCATGGGAAAACTGATGGAAAAACACAACTTTCAAACAGTCTTCAGACCCACCAGAAAAATACAACAAATGCTAAAATCAGCAAAAGACAAAAGGGACCCCCGCACCGCTGCAGGAGTATACCGCATACCATGCAGCTGTGGACAAGTATACATCGGAACCACAAAACGAAGCATTCACACCAGGATAAAAGAACATGAAAGACACTGCAGACTACAGCAACCGGAAAAATCTTCAGTAGCTGAACATGCTCTCAAGCAAACGGGACACAAAATCCTATTTGAAAACACAGAAATACTGGACAACACCAAAAGCCACTACACCAGATTATACAGAGAAGCCATTGAAATTCACAAACACCAGCACAGTTACAATAAAAAAGAAGAAAGTTTAAAAATTAGCAAAACCTGGCTACCAGTCCTGAAAAACACAGCCTGCAAAAGGTCAACGAACTCAGTCCAACCACCAGGACATGGGAATACTTCTCACAATGAACATGCTAATCACGCTCATCAGCCACTCGTTAACATTTCAACACAACAAAAAACCCCACCTAATCTCCTATAATTCAGCTCTATAAATAGAACATTGCCACTCTACCTGGGCACAGAGATTTTGCTTCTATCTGTGCTCCTGCCCTCTGAAGATGCTGGCCACAGATGCTGGCGAAACATTAGGAACCACAACTTCCAGAACATGGCCACACAGCCCGGAAGACCCACAACAGCCACTGAACAGTCCCTATCCAAAAGTTCTGGTGTCCTTTCTTATTCTAATGTGTTGAAAAAGTACATCTGTCTACCTGTCAACATCCCCCTAATGTCCCCTCAGGTGAAAGCAATGGAAATAGCCCCTTGGGTTTGCACATGGGTAAAATGAATGGAATGTGCAACAGCTGGTGGGATCAATGAAGCTCACTTTTAGAAAGCCACAATTTCATTTTGCTCTTGACCCAGGGACACTGGCGAGATAAAAGTGGCCACAGAGTTTGGAAATGTGACTGTTCAGTGACAGCTTTGGAGGATGGTAATGACAACATGAAAAGAAAATCAGGAATAGTTTCATTTAAGACAGCCCTTCCAGATAAGCTTTCAAATTTCTGAGGGTTTGCATCCCAAACTAATATGAAAATGCTCCAATTTAAACATATGCTGCCACAGAGGATGCGGGCAGGGCGGGGGGTAGACCAGGGATCAAAATTACTTTTTACAGCACATTGTTGGCCTAAAGTTAGGTTCAGATCCTGAAAATGCTTCACATTCTCCATATTAAATTGTAGCAGTGGCTTTCATGTATCTACGTGCATGTGCAGTTCATTGATTATTTCTTTTAGAAAAGTCCCCCCAACCTCCATTTCCAAAAATAGAATTTCTTGGGTAGTCTAGACAAATGCAAAAACAATAATCAGCAACTGTTGAAGACTGAACTAAAAGGGAATCACATTATTAGGAATAATAGTATGTCAGAGATTAAAAGCCTTCAAGAGTGTGTGAAGGTAGGTAGAGGTCTAAAAGACATCAAGGGATAGTGCTAAGCAGAACTTCTTAGAAGAGGCTACTGTAAGCCTTCAGTTCACCACAGAAGCTGCCACTCTGCAGAAGCCAGTTTGTGAAGGCCTGGCCAGATGTTCTGTATGCTCCAGAAATAATCATTCTATTCAGAACAGGCTGAAGTCGATGTAGTGGGTAGATATGTGCAGGAGCCATTAAGGGAGACTGAATGATAACTAACTCCTGGAAAGGGTAAAGCCCAAGAACAAAACTTAAAACAACCTTATTTTGATTTTGTTTCATATAAAAGGAGGCAGAGGGACATTCTGACAAGTTTTCGAGATTCTGTTGTCATATCCTACAATAATAAAAAAGCATTCCGGGAATCCTTGTGGTGTCTCTTTGCTGCTCTGTCCTATCTCAAAGGGTAAACAGCCACTGGAGGTTTTAAAGAACGGGACAATAGCTTATACTTTTTACTACACAATTTTCCACTATAAATTTCTAGAATCTCCACTTTAAAAGATCTGAACCAGCAGAACTAGGGAAAAACCGTAGCTAAGATCTGGTAGAACTTCTGCCAGTGAGAGAAATATAAACCACTCTTTTGTCCCAAAGAGCTCTCCAGATCAGCTACAACAATGTGAACAGAACCTATCCAGAGTGGAAAATTAAAGCTTTTCAAAACACACCAAAAACAAGTATAAGCCAGGGTCTTTATGGTATGTTGAAAACTAGGAAAAGATGATGATGACGATGATGACGATGATGACGATGATGATGATGATGATTTGAACTTGTATGCTGCCTGACTCCCAGTGACTCTGGGTGGCTCACAACAATCAAACAAAGAAATTACAATAAAACCAATAAAAAGATAGCAAGTGTGTCACAGCAGATGGACTGAAGCAAGTCGTCTCACTCTCCTTCGCCGAAGTCAGTTCAGTTCATGTAAGATCAGTGTTTAGATCAAAAAGTTACCCGACTGCACTATTTACTTTAAGCTGTTGGTCTTACTAGTAATTGTCCTGCATGGTTGGAGGATCTGTTTGTTTCTGCACTGCACACATCTAGTTTATTTATTTATTTATTTATTTATTTATTTATTATTTGGATTTATCCCCACCCATCTCTACCGTGGTAGACTCTTACAGCAAAGTTATCAATGCATAATGCAACAAGGGGTTTTGTTTATAAGCCTGCTTGTCACAGTGGTTGAAAGGATTAGAACACAACCCTTTTCAAGGAAGGGTCACAACTCTCTCACTCACTAGCAAGTTCCTCTCGGGATCCAGCAAAAAAGAAGTTTGTTTCATCTCTCCAAACAAAATCTGCAAGCTAAAGAAATATTCCCTCCCAAAGGGACAAGCAGAAGCCTCACCATCACCAGCAAGATTATACGCATATCTGCAGTAGTTTCCTAATGAACATCGGGAGATATTTCTCTTTCTTCCTCTGCTTTGTCATGCAATTCCTCAGACAGTTTGCCAACAGTCGTTTTGGGTGGCAAAATCAAATGGCAATTCTTGGAATGAATTCCTTAAACATGAAATGAGTATTGAAATCAAGCCCATAAATCTATAGATGCGAAAATGTTTCTTGGAAATAGATTTCTGATATGGTATGCTTCAAGGCAGGGAAATGAATCATAACTATTCAGGAATAATGTTTATTTCAGAGTCTGTGTGTGAGCAAGTCCCATGGAAGGCCAGTTGTTCCAACAAACTTACTCATGCATCTATGAGATGTATATATTTATTCTTACACATTTTGAACTAACTTCCTCCATAAGTTACTACACAAGGAGGAAGGACAACAAATATATTACAAGAATAATTATAATTATTTTTGATGTAGCGGTTAGAGGAGGAGACAGAGAATGAAACATTTCCTTTAGCTATGACTACTTTCTCTGCAAGTAGAAGTTCTCCACATGAATGAGAAGATCAGAAAATCAGGATCTTTAGCTGGTAGGGTTTGTACATATACATGTAACATATGTATGAACACATATATGCATATAAAAGTATCACATGCACATTGTTTTGGAGGATTTCAGTGGGACTCATGTATACACAGATGAGGAGGTAAGGAAGCAGGAATGGTGTGTCCTTATAATTCTTCTTCTGACTAATCTTCCATTTTTAGGAGGACTGTCATCCTTTGGGTAAATATGACAGCATTTTTTGAATGCAAAATCCAAAATCAATTCCAACTTGCAGTGCTTTTATCTAATTCATGAACATGTCAATCACATTGATTAAATGTTTCTTCCTAATAGAATAACCTGCCTATTTTGAAACTCAGGAAAAGACTGATGGTTTTATAATTAGGTGAGAACATCTGCGTAATCCATGAATTACTTGTGAAACTTTAGATGTCGTTCTGATTTAATTACAGGATTAGATCTGGGCGGTTTGGAAGAAAATAAATCAGAGCCGTATTTTCCCTTTCCATATAAACTTTATGCTGGGGTAGATATAGTTCTACAGTAATTGGCCAAAATGAGGAGGTATGCTCCAACTGACATAGTTCAAAGACATTTCCAGATTTCACAATGTAAACATATTGTTTGTCCCCATGAAAGGAGATTAATTTAATTCAGGCTTAGGTGAATGTATCAAGATTCCAGTGCAGGTAGCTGTTAACTACTCATTAGAGATGTGCAAGCAATTTATTACCTGTCTTGTTTTAATTTGCCTATTTTTCTCTTGAATAAAACCTGCCCCAGTGGAGAAAAAGTCCTCTATCCTGCATAAAATGCAGTGCCTTTTACATATAAAAATACCACACCATCTAGAAGAAATGAGGGGCCATCTTCTTTTGGTCTGAAAATTTAAGGAGCTTTTTTTTAAAAGCCTGGTAAAATGTAACTTTTAAAAGAAGAGCTAAAACGAGCAGTTATGGGAAGTAGCGAACAGCAAATGAGAAAATACTGAGTGAAGATGTTGAGTTTGTTGCACGGAAGATGACGTAGTAATCTGTCATCATTTTCAAGATGTTTTCTAAGAAAGTGTGACATTCAATGAAAACTCAGAATGGACAAAGTTTTGAATAACTTTATACAGAGGAAGGCATGGAATACTGACACAGACAAGTTGTTTCCTTTGACGTAGCAAAATATCTGCTTGTAAAACTCAGAGTCTGTGACAAGGAAGAAGATGCACTTTTCACAGGAACTGTTGCAAAAATATTCAGTATTGTGTACCTCTTTCTCTCCCCAATTCCTGGCTCTTCACATTACCAAAATAAATGGGAAAGAAAAGAAAGAAGGTATTTCTGTATTTATTTTTATTTATTTTATTTATTATTTAAATTTATCCCCGCCCATCTCCCGGAATAGGGACTCTGGGCGGTTTACAGGATAACAATAGTTAAAATATATAAATAAAATTACAACAGTATAAAAATAATTATAAATCCAGATGGATAAGATATTCATTAAAAGAAGGACATTAAAATCAAGGGATTAGCCATCTCCATGAGGAACTATCCCTCCCACCCTCCCATGCCAGGCAGAAGAACCAGGTCTTCAGCTCTTTCCTAAAGGTCGGGAGGGAGGAGATCTGTCTCAACTCTGGGGGCAAGCTGTTCCATAGCGTGGGCGCTGTCACAGAGAAGGCCCGCCTCCTAGACCCCATCAGATGACATTCTCTAATTGATGGGGTACGTAGCAGGGCCTCTCTGGATGACCGGGTGGGGCGGGTCGATAACATGGGGATAAGACGGTCCCTCAGGTATTCTGGTCCCATGCCATGTAGGGCTTTAAAGGTGATAACCAACACCTTGAATTGTACCCGGAAGCAAACCGGCACCCAATGTAGCTCATGGAGCAACGGTGTTACATGTGCAGATCTTGGAGCACCCAATACTGCCCGCGCGGCCGCATTCTGCACCAGCTGAAGCTTCCGGATAGTCTTCAAGGGTAGCCCAATGTAGAGCGCATTGCAATAATCTACGTGGGAGTCGACGAGAGCATGAGTGACTGTACGGAGGGCATCGTATTCCAGGAATGGGTGTAACTGGCGCACCAACCGAAGTTGTGCAAAAGCCCTCCTAGCCACGACTGCCACCTGCTCTTTGAGCAGGAGTCGTGAGTCTAGAAGAACCCCCAGATTACGCACTGGTTCCGAACGGGGTAGTGCTACCCCATCGAGAACCAAAGATGATAATTTCCCAGAAGACGCTGAGCCATCAATCCACAGCCACTCAGTCTTACCAGGGTTCAACTGAAGCCTGTTGTTCCCCATCCAGGCCCTCACAGCCCCCAGGCACTGGGACAGGGTGGACACAGCATCACTTACTTCACCAGGGATGGAGATATACAATTGAGTATCATCCGCATACTGATGATACCTCATTCCATGGTGTCGGATGACCTCGCCCAGCGGTTTCATGTAGATGTTGAACAGGAGAGGAGAGAGAACCGAACCCTGCGGCACCCCACATAGGAGTGAACGCGGGATGGATCTCTCCTCCCCTATCACCACTGACTGGGAGCGGCCCCGGAGGAAGGAGGTGAACCAGCGCAAAACTACGCCGCCCACCCCCAACTCCCTAAGCTGCCCCAAAAGGATACCATGGTCGATGGTATTGAAAGCTGCTGAGAGGTCCAAGAGAGCCAGGATGGATGCACTACCTCCATCCCGCTCCCGCCAGAGGTCATCCGTAAGCGCGACCAATGCAGTCTCCATCCCATATCCTGGCCTGAAACCTGACTGAAAAGGGTCAAGATAATCCCCTTCATCCAGGGTCCTTTGAAGTTGCAACACCACCACTTTCTCAACTACCTTTCCCAAAAAGGGAAGGTGGGAGACTGGACGGAAGTTGTCCAGGATGGTAGGGTCCAGGGATGGCTTCTTGAGGAGGGGGTGAACCAACGCCTCCTTAAAGGCAGTTGGAACCACCCCCTCCGACAAGGATGTATTAATCATAGCCTGGACCCATCCACCTGTCACCTCCCAGGCTGATTTCCCCAGCCAGGAAGGGCAGGGATCTAAATAACATGTGGTGGGATTAACAATTTGAAGGATCCTGTCCACTTCCTCAGGTCCAACAGGATCAAATCGCTCCCAGATAATAGGGCAAGACTGCTCTCCCGGCATCTCCCCAGACTGCAATCCAGGCATGGAGTCCAACTTAGACCGAATCTGAGCGATTTTATCCTGCAGATGCTCAGAAAATTCCTCCGCACGGCCCTGCAGGTGGGTGGTCGAAACCACCCTACCCAAGAGAGATTGAGTAATCTTAAACAGGGCTGTTGGGCGGCATTCTGCGGATGCAATAAGAGCGGAGAAATATTTACGTTTCGCCGCTCTTACCGCCACAAGGTAGGCCTTAATAGCGGCTCTAGATTGTGTTCGGTCGAATTCCGTCTTTGTCTTTCTCCAGCAGCGCTCTAGATGTCTCTTCACCCTCTTCAAGACCCTCAACTCCTCCATAAACCATGGGGAGTGACGGGTAGAATGGGGCTTGAGAGGTCGCATCGGCGCGATCCTGTCCAAGGCACCGGTCGCCTCCCTATTCCAGGTTACGGCCAGTGTCTCCACTGGACCGTGCAGCAGATCCTCAGGTATTACTCCCAGCTCCCTCTGAAACCTCAATGGGTCCATAAGTCTCCAGGGGTGGACCAATCGAATAGGTCCAGCCTCCCTGTGGAGTGGGGTGGCATAAGAGAATCCTAGGGATACCAGGATGTGATCTGACCATGACAACGGGGATAGTTCTAACTTTCCCCTCAGGTCACTTTGCCATTGCTCTGACAAGAAAACCAAATCCAGAGTGAGTCCACTGTCTCGAGTCGGATCCCGAATAATCTGGGACAGGCCCATGGCTGCCATGGTAGCCATGAACTCCTGAGCCGCTTCCGAGGCACGCCCCAGGGACAGCAGGTTAAAATCCCCCAGGACCATAAGCCTGGGGAACTCCACCGCCAACCCCGAGACGGCCTCCAGCAGCTCAGGCAGGGAGGTTGCTACGCAGCAGGGAGGCTGATACAATAGCAACACTCCCAACTGTCCACGGGCACCCAACTTGAAAAACAGGGTGTCACATCCGGATACTTGTGGAGCAAGGCCCCTGAAAGCCATCAAGGATTCTCTGATGATAACTGCCACCCCTCCTCCCCTACCCCGGTCTCTCGGCTGGTGCCACAACCGAAATCCGGCCGGGCACATCTCTGAGAGGACTACTCTTCCCTCTAGGCCCAGCCAGGTTTCGGTAATACATGCCAGGTCCGCCCCCCTCTCTGTGATTAATTCACTTATGAGAGGGGCTTTGTTATTTACTGACCTGGCATTGAGTAGCAGCAGCCGGAAGCCGGGGCCCTCAAGGATCCGCTGACCAGAGCCTGGGGTTGAACTCGGAGGACTGGAACGCACCACTGGTACTAAACACCGGAGGGGCCTTCCCAAAAGATGGCCTGTCCTCTGGTTCCCGTCACAATATCTCCTGCCCGTCACCACCTCGATCGGATTGCCCACATTATAGTCCCCAGAGTTTCCTGATCCGGTCGCCTCCACTCCCGAATCCCTCGAAAACCTGGATCTAGGCAGGGGTCTCTTCCATACACCCATCCTTTCATTCTCCATCCTCTTGGGCAGTCGAAGGCCACCAGCGCAACCAACTGAAGCTCTCGGCGCTGGTAAGCCCCAACCGCCCCTTACATTCATCCTCCAAACACTCATTATGCCCCCTGTGGCTTCTCTCACTGGTCACAGAGGGGCAAACAATCACTCCTACCTGCCCTGTCTCTCACTCAGGGTCAGGTACTCTCTCAAACACATACAATCTTGGCCCCCCCACTCGTGACTCCCACTCACGGAGGGGAACCACACTCACACAAGAGACCCCAAAATTTTCTAATGCCCTAACATGGGGGTGATTGTCCTTCAGGCCAGCAAGCAGCAACTATTGAGTGATGATCTTAATAGCTTAATTGCTTTCAATAGTGGAGTCCAGATAACAATTGAGTAAGATCGTCCTTTTCTGGGGGCACCCCCAGAGCCCAATTCCACCACCAGTTCTAATTCCAGCCGGCCTCCGTTGTTCTCTACAGGCCTTCACAAGCCTCCACCGGCCTCGGTTCCACAGTTCTCAAACCCCCGCAAATTTCTCAGTCTTTGGGGGGTTACTCTGCCGGTTCTCTGCTTGAGTTCTAATTGACTTCCACCGGCCACCGTAGGCCTCTCCTCTGTGGCCACAGCCATCCACCCTGCAATGTAATTATAAGTAATCCTGGGATGAAAATATTGAGGATTTCTTTTTCAACCATTGGGTGGGTGGGTGGGTGGTGAATTATTCTTTCTCACAAAGGTCTCTGAGAGTTTGGAAGCAGAGATTTGCTGTTTACTTAACTTTCGAAAGTGGTGGAGAATGCTTTATTTGCCATTACCTTTTCCTATTTTTCATCCCTTAAAATAAATAAATAAATAACAAAGATGCCTTCTGTTTTCTGTACATCTCTGCAGACTTTCATCTGCTCGCTTTGCTCTGAAGGGGATTTCTCATCCTGCAAACTTCTACAATGCCTCTCTTACAACATTACAACAAGTATACTGGTGGATTGTGATCAAAGCTTTTCTCAACACCCTCCTGCCATCCACACATTCTGAAATGCTTTTGTAGCCTTTAAACATTACCTAATATTGCTCGCAAGAGTGTCAAGATAGCACACTCTGAGCCAAATGGGCATTGGGGAGAATGTTGGGGGAAGGAAGGAAGGAAGGAAGGAAGGAAGGAAGGAAGGAAGGAAGGAAGGAAGGAAGGAAGGAAGGAAGGAAGGAAGGAAGGAAGGAAGGAAGGGTATTAAAATAATCTGTAATCTCTTTTGAGGGTAACTATGGAATTTTGGAGAAGATGAGAACTGGAACAGAAAAAACAAAGAGATTCACATTTCACTATTTCCTGGTTTCATCTGCTAAATTGTATTCTGTTTTCTCCTATTAACAACATATCTATGCTGTCAAAGGACAAGTTACTAAATTTGAAAAATTAATTTTAGATATCAGTTTGTTCATATCCAAACTCTGTGCTCCGTTGCGTTTTACATTTTGGGAAAACAATCTAGAATCTACATCAATGGAGAGTGGAACAGGATTCGGGTTCCCAAACCTATACTTTTATCCTCATCCAAACAAAGGAAAAAATATACTAAAATAATTTATAAATGGTAAAGATTTACAGTGGAAGTGGTATGTATAACTAAATACATGGATATTGAAATAAATGCAGAGAAAAAAGCATATACTATATCTTCATTTGCTTTAGATGTGCCCAATGGTTAAAAACTCTTGGGAATTAGTATTTATTGAAACTGGTAAAATCATCAGTTGGGGTATTACAATAGATCCACAATAAGCATAGTTGGGAATATTTATTGAAGACAGTAAGAAAATAAAAACTAAAGTTTTGGTGATCTACTTGTTGATAGAAGCAAGCATTATTTTATTTATTTATTTATTATTTAAATTCCCAATGGGGAACTCTGGGCGGTTTAAAATAAAATCAATAGATAAAAACATATAATATAAAATTACAATCATATTAATGCTATATATTCTACAATATAAATAGAATAAATAAGTATGAAATCCAAGAGATGATAAAAGCTCAACTAATACGGAAGGCACTACGGCCCCAGCCACCCCAAGGAGGAGCTGTTACTTTCCCCTTCCCAAGCAAGGTGGCAGAACCAGGTCTTCAAATTCTTCTGGAAGGCCGGGAGCAAGGAAACCCGCCTCAGCTCCAGGGGCAAGATGTTCCAAAGGGTGGGAGCTACTGTGGAGAAGGCTCGCCTCCTGCATTACACAAACCAAACCAAACCAAACCAAACCAAACCAAACCACTACTTTGAAACCATGGAATTTTATTAGATAAGCAGTTTTTGTATATAATGGCTGTGGAGAAATTATACCTCTTTTATTACATCTTCTAAACCAAATTCCTTGAGATATAGCAAGATTTACTATGTGCGATTAATCAAAGATACTCTGGTAAAGAATCATCTGGGCTGCTCTACTCAGTTATAAAATAATATGTGTTATGTAAAAGTTTAGAATTGATAGTCACAGGTCTAGATGGGCAATATTGATGATACTAAGTGAGATTTTTACTGTATATTACTCCAAACAGTCACTCATGCCCTTGTCATCTCCCATATAGACTATTGCAATGCGCTCTACATGGGGCTACCCTTGAAGAGTATCCGGAAGCTTCAGCTGGTCCAGAATGCAGCCGCACGGACAGTTATGGGTGCTGTCGGCCCATGTAACACCTCTGCTGTGCGAGCTGCATTGGGTACCAGTTTGCTTCCGGGTCCAATTCAAGGTGTTGGTTATCACCTTTAAAGCCCTACATGGCATGGGACAGGTTACCTAAGGGACCGCCTCATCCCCGGAACATCGGCCCACCCCACTCGGTCATGCAGACAGGGCATGCTACGGATCCCATCGGCAAAAGAGTTCCATCTAGTGGGATCCAGGAGGCATGCCTTCTCTTCAGTAGCACCCGCCCTTTGGAATACCTTGCCCCTGGAGCTGATGCGAGTTTCTTTGCTCCCGACCTTCTGGAAAGATTTGAAGACCTGGTTCTGCTGCCTTGCTTGAGATGGGAATGCCAATAGTTCCTCTTGGGAGTGGCTGGTGCCATGAAACCCGCCTTATTATTAACATCTTTCTATTTGGATTTTATATGTAAATTATTGTTGTTGTAATTTTATATTTTTAACTTGTTGTTGTGAACCGCCCAGAGTTCCCTGGTATAGAGGAGATGGGCAGTGATCTAAATTTAAATAATAAATAAATAAATATTCTAAGAAGTTACACCATACAACTATTTATGTGTATTGTGAAATCATGTTATGTGACTGGGTTTATTAAATTAGCAAAATTTTTAAAACCCATTCTGTAGGATTTGCTTTTGAATTAAGCTGCCAAAAGAGGGAAGAAAGGGTTCAATTATGGATTTTTATCCATACATATTAGAATAAATAAAGTAGTAGAGATATAATATTGTTTCATCTCCCTCCCTCCCTCCTTTTTAGAAAAACACCTACAACTGTTAATTTGTTTTAAGATCTAAAAAAGAAACTTTGGAAGAAATGTTTATTATCACAGTCTGGTGGTGCTTATTGAAGAACAACTATAGCAAGATATATTCAGAAAAATTTGCTATAGCCTGAAAAGGTGTTTTTGCAGGAAGTATTTCACAAGTGCTTTGTAACCACACACACACACACGTACACACAATCAATGGAGACACAATTAAGGCATGATCATGAATTTAAGTCAAAGTGAACATTTATACCTTTGAGCAAAGATATGCTGGGAAATGAAATTTCTTTTGACAAAGCTAGGTTGGAAAATGTAATGTGTAGTTTATACCTCATGGTGCTTCACAGTTCAAAAGGACTCACCACAGTGGTATGTCAAGTATGTCAAGTATCTAAGAGAATTACAGAAGAACCTTATGATGTTTACTCACAGTCTACTGAGTTGTGCAGGACCTGTTCTCTTATGTGCGTGGAGGATTTGTGTGAAGGTCTGGTGGCTTGGGGGAATATGCTGAGACAAAAGCAGATCTACGATTTTATCTGTAGGGTAATTTATTTCTTTTCCCAGTGAAGCAAACAGAGAGCTTCAGAGCATTGAAAAGAGGGAAAAAAAGCCACAGGAGGAGAATTAAGCCACCTCCAGCACTTTGGCCATGACTGGATTTCTTTCCCTAGGATGACTATTCTTGAAAACGTGGCATCATGGATTTAACATCAGTCTTGCAACATTGAGTTGCACTTGGTGCCTTAAGGGCTGAAGCTTCAACATGGCAATGCATGGTCTTTATTCAACTCCCTAAAAATCATAATTGGGTCTAATTAGGGGGAAACTTTTGTTTAAAAGAGGCATGAAAAACATGAAGTCATGCAATGCTGATTGGTTGGAATGCTCATCAAGTGCTAAATATGGGCTTAATATTGTACACCTGTAAATAAGTTATTTTTGAGCCACTGTGTGCTCTCCAGAACCCCATTCATATTATCCAAAAACACTTGTTTTCTTAGTGTTCACTGCAGTTTCTCATCCTTCTCCCTTCATAATATCTTTTCCAAAGCCGCCAAAACAAACCCAGCCCATTCCAGAAAACGTTGAGACAATTTCTACAGAGCAATTCCAGTCATGCAAGAACATCTGTTTCACCTGATGTGACTAATTACTAACCAAGATGGGCATGTTTTCCTTATTACGTCCTTCAACAGGCTGTGGGAATTGCAACATGGATTCACTGACACAACCTGGAAAAAAAGAATACCCTATGTGTGGTATGTGTGTGTCAGTGTGTGTGTGTCAGAGTAGTTACAGAGGCTTAACCCACTTACTAAAGTTAAATAAATAAATAAATGTACAATCTGCCACTTTGTTGAGAAAGTTTTTGGACAGAATCATGAGGGAGAGTATGCATATGAATCATGGATTAAGAATTACCTATAGTTTAGAATGGATTCCCCGATAATATATAAAATGAAAGACCAGTGTTTCTGGAGATGTAATTAAAAAGCACAGGTGCTGGTTAAGCACAGTAGAAGCATCTTATCAATACTTGGAAAATTAGCCTGGTTTCAAGAAAATCTCAGCCCCATTTTCATAACAATACATCACTTTAGGTTTATTATGTGTTAAGTATCTTGTTTTAGATGGCATCTTTACTTCATAGATTGTATTTTAGACTTAAATTTCTCACTTAATTAACATTACATCATTATAGTAGCTTATGTTATACTTTTATTATAGAGATTCCTTATTAAGTTGGTATTTTATTTCATCCATTTGATTTCACTTTCCTGTTGTGTATATTTTAATTTTGCTGTTAATGGACAGAATAAACATTACTGGTAGTGGTACTTTGGCAGGTCTGGAGAAGTGGAAATGAATTCTTATTCACCCCATGAGTAAAGGAATAGCTGACCTACTAATGCCAGCAGCCCATCTGCTTTATCACCTAATCCTAAGGAGTTAGAGGGAAACATGCCAACTGTATACTTCACAATGCTGCCAAGTTAGCCAAACTGTTAACATTTATCTGAGATATGCCCATGTTGTCAAAACAAATCAGTTGAGACTTTTTTTTTGGTAGAGATGTGA
Organism: Charina bottae; assembly: GCA_023362775.1. Lineage (NCBI taxonomy): Eukaryota > Metazoa > Chordata > Lepidosauria > Squamata > Charinaidae > Charina > Charina bottae. Next base: position 3,755,019 of record JALMGJ010000004.1, on the reverse strand, counting down.
CACAGGGTCAAAATGTGTTAGTGGTCATCTAGTCCATCCTCAATGGATACAGAAACTATAGCATTGTGGAGTCCTTGGCACTCTCTGAGCCTTATTGTTTTCTTGCAGACGTTTCATTACCGGGCTAGGCAACATCTTCAGTGTGATGTTGTCTGAAGATGTTGCCTAGCCTGGCAATGAAATGTCTGCAAGAAAACAACAAGGCTCAGAGAGCACCAAGGACTCCACAGTTCAACCCTGAGCTACAAATATTCTCTTCGATTGGTAACTATAGCATTCATGGCAAACAGCTACCAACACCTGATTAAATACTTTCAGCATAGAAAAACAACTCTCTTCCCAAAACAGGATGTCCCACTGCTCAGTAGAACTCACCATTAGGAACTCTATGAATTTTTAGACAATATCTGCCTTCTAATAATGTCGGATGTGGAGCTGCCTGCCTCTCTCCTAGGCACCAGTGATCCAAGTACTATGCAGTAAATAGACTCCAAAAAGAAGTTATATCAAATATCCTATTTACTTTATATACATACGTATTTACAGATCACTTCCACAGGTAACAAATGATACACCATCAACGATACAGCTTTCACGAGGTAAAATGGGAATAAAATGGAATATAGAATATCTCTGCATTTATAGTCAAACTGACCTATCACATCATATGTCAATCTCGTTAACTACCACACCCAACTTAACTCTAAGCACCTGTTGAATGAGTCACACATGACACATCATTCTTACAACAATGGCTGCTAATTGGGTGACTGTGCAGAATATTTCACCTTTTACCTAGAAATCAAGCCTCTCTGTATAATTTATATCTAGAAGTAAATTCCTGGGTTTATCAAACCCCAACACCCCTTCAATTTACGATAGATATCACATTCACATATACAGAATAGAAGACATACACATTTGAGATATACACATCCTATGTCTCTCTAAGCTTAGAGGCTTTGTCATCACATCTGCTACATTACACTCAGATGGACAATATTGCAAATCTATCAGAGATTCTTTAACAGCATTCCTTACATTATGATACTTGATATCAACATGCTTGCTTCGTGCTCTGACCTTATCACTCTTTGCAATCTGTATACATGCCTCACTATCATCGTATACACATATAGGCCCCTCAATTGTTATATTTACATCCATTAACAATTGCCTATACCAAATTAATTCTGAACACAAATCAGATAATGCTGCATACTCCGCCTCTGCAGTTGACACAGCTACTGAACTTTGTTTACGAGACCTCCACCCAACCAAGGTGTTACCAAACATTATTATCAACCCTGTCATTGATTTTCTGTCATGTACATCATTACCCCAATCACTATCTACATAGCATTTCAATTCCAATGGCTTACATGGTTTTATCAATAAACATTTATCAATAGTCCCCTTCAGATACCTAAACACACGTTTGATACCTTGCCAATGCCTCTGAGTAGGTTTGGTTACATATCTACTCAGAACATTTACTGCGTTCCCGATATCAGGACACGACCATTGTGCTATATACAATAAACTTCCAATTATTGAATGATAGTGTTCTTGATCACATGAAGTTTGGTCATCATTTTCAGTCTCTGATTTAACAAAATCTGTTGTCATCGGGGTAGAAACTTCTTTACACTGTTCCATATTGTTCTCTCTTAGCAGTGCTTCAATTTTCTTCCGCTGCTCTAGAACATAACCATCAACCTTCTGAATACCCATGCCTAGGTAATTCTTAATTTCTCCCAGATCTTTGACATCAAAGTGCTGTTTCAGATTTTCAGTAAATTCAATTACCCTGCTTTGATCTTTCGCTGTAAGACACAAATCGTCTACAAATATCAAAAGCAAAATCTGTTCATTTTTTTCACATTGCTTTACATACAGACATGGGTCAGCTATACTACACTTGAATCCCATCTGCTGCCATTGCTAAGGCAAACCTAAATGTCTCCCCTCTTAGCGTTGGTGCAAAAACTTCATCATAAGTCTGATTCTTTATCTGGGAAAATCCTTGTGCTACCAACCTAGCCTTATACTGAATATCACAATTCACTAAGGTTTTCTTCTTATACACCCATCTACAGCCTACTGCTCTATGTTGTGGCAACTTCAATACGTCCCTGTAATTACGAGGTTCATAATCAATAAAACACACTTTTACATCACCTGGTGTATAATGTTGAGGTGGTATGCCCTTGTTAACTCTCTCAGATCTACGCAACACTGTAGCATCCTGCATCATTGGCACACTAGGAGTTAATTCCTCTTCCTTCTTAATCACATCAGTAGCCTCTCTCCGCTCTGAAAACTCAAAACTTCTCTGACTAGGAAGATAAACTGCACTACTCCCGTGTAATCTCTGCCAATTGCTGTGCTCACTAAAACTTGCTGAGCTACAGATAACAACTTTCCTGCCATCAGTGAACCTATATCCCTTGGTCCCTGGCTCATACCCCACAAACGTCAGCTTCTGTGCTTTTGCCTGTCCTTTCCTACGTACCTCCTTATGCACGTGAACATAGGCAGTGCACCCAAACACCTTCAAATGAGCTAATGGTGGCTTCTTGCCATATAACATATAATATGGAGTTTGGTTTACAGATACACTCCATAACCTGTTAATTAAATAATTAGCAGTTAATATTGCCTCTCCCCAGTATCCTCTTGATAACCCTGAGTCAGCAATGAGTGAATCCTTCACTGTCTGCAATGCCAAATTCCTACGTTCAGCCACGCCATTCTCAGCTGAACTATGTGGGTTAGTTCTCCTATGCACAATGCCCCTTCTACAGAGCCATTGCTGAAAACTCCCACTCAGAAACTCTGTACCCCGGTCAGTTTGTAAACTACACACTTTTGTGCTATACCTACGTTCCACAAACTGCACCCAGTTTCTAAACTTTTCAAATGTTTGGCTTTTAGCTTTCAATAGGTAACAGAACCCAAATCTAGTGTAGTCATCTACAATGACTAAAACATATTTAGCACCCCCTATTGAAGCTGGTAATGGACCAATTAAGTCAGCGTGAACTAATTCAAAACATTTATGTGACTTCCTATCACTGAATTTGCTCACAGGAAACACCTTTGACTTTGCAACCTTACAAGCTGTGCAATCCAAATACACTTGGCACTTTTTCAATTCCATTCCAGAACTTGCTTCTGACATCTTTTCAATCACTTTGAAACTCGGATGTCCAAGCCTCCTGTGCCACAGATGCGCACACGAATCATGTGTTGGCTTATTAATTGTAGCTAAACCATGATGGCTGCTGCTTGTCCTGGCTTGTACAATTTCATAAAGACAGTTTTGCAAAATACCTTTGCCACAAACATTATCTTTCATAACAATACATTCATTATTACCAAACTGTACAGTATAACCCTGTTTATCCAATTGTGACACACTAATTATATTGTACTCCAGTTCAGGCACACACAACATTGATAATTCAATATTTAACCCTGGTACATATACAAATCCCTTACCAGTCACAGATGCAATGCTTCCATTAGCTAGAGTAACATGATCTCTATCAGCTTGCATAAAACTCTTAAACATCTGTCTGTTATTTCCTATATGCTGACAAGCCCCACTGTCAATTAGAAATGGTCCCTTTAAATTTTGTTCTACACTTGAACTAATTAAAGACAGCTGTGCAGCGTCTCCAGGCTTGGAAATTTTCAGCTTAGCCTTCGGCTTCCGTTTCTTATCACAATGTTTCAACAAATGCCTTTGCGACCCACAGTTAAAACATTTTCGTACATACAAAACATTCTCAGAATATTCCTTAACACAAACACTGTTCTGCTTAGACCTAATTACATTAGAACACTGCTGTCTTCTTTGCTCTTCTTCTAAAAGCCTGCTAGATAAGTATCTTATGGTTAAATCATTCTCAGATAACGACCTGAAGCTCATTGCCAAAGTATCCCACGTTTCATTTAGAGAACTGAGAATTATATACACTTTGTTAGCTTCTGTAAATTGCATATCTCTCTGAGCCAATTCCTGGAACAACCCTGTCATAAAATGCAGGTGATCCCTTATATTATCAGATACCCCTAATCTAGCATGATAAAGTTTTCGTGTTAGTAAAACCTTACATAATGGTGAGCTTCTTAGATAAACATTCTTCAAAGCTTCCCAACACTTATAGGCTAACTGACAGTCTCTAACATAACACAACTGGCTATCTTCCAGACATTAATGTCCAAACAGAAGTTATATCAAATATCCTATTTACTTTATATACATACGTATTTACAGATCACTTCCACAGGTAACAAATGATACACCATCAACGATACAGCTTTCACGAGGTAAAATGGGAATAAAATGGAATACAGAATATCTCTGCATTTATAGTCAAACTGACCTATCACATTATAGGTCAATCTTGTTAACTACCACACCCAACCTAACTCTAAGCACCTGTTGAATGAGTCACACATGACACATCATTCTTACAACAATGGCTGCTAATTGGGTGACTGCAGAATATTTCACCTTTTACCTAGAAATCAAGCCTCTCTGTATAATTTATATCTAGAAGTAAATTCCTGGGTTTATCAAACCCCAACAAATAATTTCTGCCCACTGATTCTAACCCTGCCTTCTGTAACTATCATCTGTTGCATGATCCTCCTTGCAGATTGAGCTACTGTCTCTTCCATTTTCTCATCTCCATACTAAACGTGGCCAGGGCTTAGTTTCCAAGCCTCCCGACTTTCTTTCTTACTTCATGACACAATCCATTTTTCAATGTCCTGTTTAAAATGCATTCCTCAGTACTGAACACATTGCATCAAATATGTCCAGACAAATACAGAGCAGAATGGCACAAATGTTTAATGTTGTTCCATCACTAAGCTATGCTTAGTTGCACGCTAAAATTGCAATTCTTTTGTTAGAAGCTGTTGCACTGCTGCTCACATTCAGCTCATTATGTATTAGGACACACAGAATCTTTCACAAGCTAGAGGCCCCTCACTTTACAATGATTGATGGTCTATCTATCTACCCATCCATCTATCCATTATCCCTCCCTCCTTCTGTTTCTCTGCTATTCTCCATTCAAATTCATCTTGTTATTTTCAGCCTCTCCAGATCTTTTAGAATCCTGATTCTTTCTTATACGGTGTTGGATATTAACTTCCTGTCAATAATGAATTTGGTAAGCAATTCCTTTACCTACCTTTTTTATGTCTGTAAAAAAAAGAAAGGACAAAGCTCCTGGCCTTCTGAATGATTCTCCTTTAGGTTGATGTAGAGCCATAACTCTCAGAGTTTGTGTGCATCCAACTCACCTTTTACCATTTCTCTCCCAAGTCATCTAAGAGCCTAGAATGACATTTATTTTGGTGAGGGAGAAAAATATGCTCTTTATTCAGTTGGGTTGAAAAAGGTATTCTTTTTTGCTGCTATGTGATTTAAAAAGGAGTTAAAGTAAAACTTTGTTAACAATACACCATTGGCTTTTAAGCTACATAGTGGCTGTTACATGTAGGACAGACGGGCAGAAGACTAGCATTACGCATCCACAAAAACCAACTAGCAGTCAGAAGGCATGATGAAAACTCCTTAATCTCACAGCACATGGACAGACTCGACCATACTTTCAACTGGGAAACTGTGAGCATCTTAAACCAAGCCAATTCCAAAAATGCTAGAGAATTCCTGGAAGCTTGGCACTCAGACAAAGTAGCCATCAACAGACACATAGAGGTAAACAACATTTACATACCATTCATAAGAGACAACAGAAAAGCCAGAAGACCAGAACACCTCCTTGCCAGCAATCATCACCCAGATATGCAAAGATTAATACCAGGATTAGCACCAGAGGAACAATCAAACAGGACAATATACCCTAATCAAGGGTATATAATCAAGGGTAACTATTAACTCAGTCAATCAACCAATTGGCAAACAACAGCCCAATCAAGGAACTCCTAAGGAGAGAACAACACCTCCAGCAACACAAGCAGGACAAGGCATGGTATGTAAACGGAGAGCAAGTCCCACTCCCTTTTCGCACTGAAGATGTTGCCTAGCCTGGCAATGAAACATCTGCAGGAAAACAATAAGGCTCATAGAGCACCAAGGACTCCAGAGTTCAACCCTGAGCTACAAATATTCTCTTTGATTGGTAACATGGCAGTATCTCATAACTATATGTGTAAAAAACACAGCCAACACACTTTCTGTCAGAAGCTGATCGTAACCAGAACCAACTGTTAAAGTTGAAATTCAGAAACAGTCAAAGGAGCAGATTGGTTGCTTCCATTTCATCCCTGAGAATCCAGCTAGTTCTTTTAGCTAGATAATTCACAAAGAACTGTGAAAAAGATGCAAATCATAGGCAGTACTGATGCCAAAACAATGTGTTACTGTATCAATCTCAATTCTCCTTAATGCTACTGAAGCCCTGGATCCTATGCACCCAGTAACAAAACACTGTCTGATTTATGACTGAGAACACAGGATGCTAAAGCATCGTTAAGCCTCTGTAGGTCTGAAGCTTGGTTAATGCATGGATGGAAATGTGCCAGCAAAATCCATGTAAGCCATTCTGAGGTTCCCAAAGGAAGAGCTGGATAAGAGGCATAACACACTGACGTAATCCCTGTTGTGTAATTCAAGACCATTCCACATGGGCTCTAGTTGTGGTTATCACAGAAAACTGCTTCCATATAGTGTGAAAAGATAGGAAAACTTTGCATCAATTCATGTTGCCCCATTTTGCTTCTAAATCCCAAACTCAGAGAAACAGTTTCCTTTGGTTTAACAGAGCACAGCATGTGTGTTGTAGAGAATCAATTTTCAGCTCTCTTCTACAAATCACGGGTGTCTCTATCCCACAAAGCTTTTGAGAGGAAACTGAAATTTTACAACAGAAAGGGTATGAAAAGACTGAACACCAAGAGTCTTCAGTGCCTGTTATTGAGTTTGTAAGTCACACATGAGAAGTAACTTAGCTTGGTGAGTCACCTCTTCTTTTCAAGCTTCAAAATCTAGCTCATCAGCTTCTTCCGAAGTTCTAAAACTCCACTGGAGGAGCAGTTCACATAGTTAAATAGATGAAACCATTAACTTCCTTTTGCGCTACGTGAATGACCTAACCCTCTCCAGTCAATTGACATAGCCTTCCACACTGGCAGCATGTGACCTCAGATGACTCAAATAATCATCCATCAGCCACCTTTGTAATGATCCTAGCTGCTTCTTGACATTTTTTCCCTCCTGAGGACAACAGGAGAAAGAAAAATGATGGGGAGATTTGCCTTTGTGCCCTGCTAGACAGATATACTGTAGGTGGGTTCATATAACCCTTATTTCTTTTCACCCCAAGCGTAAAATTCAAGACAGTCATAGATATGGTATTTTGGGGGGCCTCTCTAAGATATTGTCTCTTTCATGGACATAGGAAAGGACAGTTAATCCACTGATAGGTAGTTCACACAATGAGGGAGACAGGAGTTGACTATGAGTGTTGGTTTAGCCCCTGATAGACCAGGTCGATTTTGGCCAAAATTTAACTCCTGTGGGTTAATTGACAAGCTCAATTAATTCAGTTTTGGAGTTTGAATGACAGGCTTAATTCTCCTAACATGACCAAATTAAGGGTGTCATGCAAACTCTTTTTTCCCCGCTAAGACTGAAAGAATGTTTTTGAATGTAATTTTTGAGCCAAGAATGGAGAAATTTGTAATTTGATTATGTTTATAAGTCTAAAAGGTGAAAATGAGGTCAGTTTTGCCTAAAAGGCTAAATGAAATTCTCATCCATTGTTACGTTGCACCCAGACCTCTGTGTCCGTTCACACAACAACTGGGCACTTGTGTGTTGTTGGTTGATGAATCTTTTACTGCTTTCTAGTACTATGAGGCAAATTCTGGGCAGCAAAAATCAGGAAGCAATATTTTTTCCTTGAAACTTCTTAAGCAGCCCCCACTGCCTGTAATACACCATTTGGATCACACATCTCATGCTAACTGTGATTCTTGTGTTCCATTAATAGCTGTCTGACACATGTCAACGATGAACCCGTGTAGAAGGAAATATCTTGATTGAGATATGTGTGGGTTGGCTTCAGTTATTCTGTTATTTTGTTCTGGCTGTTGGTTGTGTTCTGTTTTTATGCTTCCAACCAGTTGTAAAAGTGAGTTGGGCAGCCCTATAAATCAATCAAGTAATCAATCTATGGCATGCACAGAACAAAACTATCTTCATGGCAGTTTCAAGTATACTGTATCTCACTGGAGAGGGTTTGCTTGTATCACCTAACAATGATAGAAGTATTATTTATTATTTTATTTATTATTTAAATTTGCATCACCACCCATCTCCTCCACACCTTGGGACTCTGGGCGGCTTTAATACTGAGTCAATCTCAGAGCAGCACAAATGTTGCCTTTGGAGGGTCTGCAAATGTCATCCTGATGGCCTCTCACTACTTTTTCAGAGAGTATGAATTCATATGAATGATGCAAAGATCAGATCTGGGGAAGGCTGGGAAACAGAGAAGAAGGAAACTTGAAGCTTTGTGGGGCTTTACTTTAATGTCCGAGACAGGCACTTCAACATCTGGCTTGAAACTACATTCTGCAGAACTTGAATTTCCCGTCCCTCCATTTTCTTTTGATTTTTAGCAGATCTGCAATTTGTTCCAGTTTTCTACACAAGCATGAGAAGGTGATTTAGGAAACCATATTCTTTGATGGATGGAGCGTAATGCTTCCTTGCTAATTCTGTGGGGTCTGTTTCAAGTATGTGCCTGCAGCTGTATGGCCTTAATCAATAAAGAATATTCTTGTATGGTATTCTCATGTGGTGTTTCATTTCTGGACCCTACAGGACACAAACACCTGGCAATGTAAATTCCTCTTATAACCCAGCAAATCTATTCTTTGCACACTGGAAAAAAGATTAAACATCAGAAGAGAAAGCATCTCCTAGTGCAAGAAGGAACCAGCCCTTGCAACACATCAAAATAGCCCAGAGAATAGCACTAAACAGGTTGGAATGCTGTAGAAAAGTCAGCAATTTCACAGCCTTTTCCACCATCCTCAGGAGGCCTCCAAAAGGATGAAGATAGGTGGGAGGGAGAGAAAAGAGCTACCAAAAAGCTGCATATATTTGTGTCCCCCCCCCCACTGCCACCATTAAAACCAAAGGCTGCTGTTTGAATTTTCATAACTTCAGTTTGGCTTCATCTCTGCTCTCCGCCTATGGTTAACCTGAGCAAACAAATGCATCTTGTTCCCATGGTTAAACCTGTGAAAGCCTTCCTTCCACCTTCTCTTCTTCAAAATTGGCAAGTGCTTTAACCCCTCTAGATTAGAAAACAGTAGAGTGGGAAATTGCAGGAGATGGCGTTCTGTTCACAGAGGCCGCTTGTAGCGAAAGAACCGGAGACTTGCTTTTGTCGATGGCAACTGCCAAGCAAGAAGGGCGAGGAAGGATTGCAGATCCCTCCTACAGACCTTGACAGAAAAAGAAAAAAAAGAGAAAGAAATGTTGGCATGCAACCCTTCTCTCCTTCCCCTCTTTTTTCATGCCACAGTCATTCTATTTTGCTTTCATTGCCAGTGAGGAGAGAGTAACTACAGAATGTTCCCCCACCTTTTTTTCCCAATAGAAGCAAACAGAGGAACCTACTGTATAATGGAGTTACCAGGAGAGCCGCACCTTCCTAATTAGATATTGTTTTTATTGCATCAAACTTTTCTCTGCACCAATGTCCTTTTCATCCTAAATGTACTAAATTAAATATCTGTTCCTTGTAGAATTTGATTAATCTATACGAGATTAAAATCAAATCATGTACAAAATCAATTTCACTTAAAGTACAATAATCTGAGCCTTCAAGGTCCTTTTCCTAATAATAATGAGAAAGGCTTACCCTCCCCTCCCCCTTTCTTTTATACTTTTTTTTTTTTTTTGCCTTCAACATTTTACTCAAAGCTTGATTTTCATAGCCAGTCATAGATTATGACCTTACATATCTTTATCATCTCTTATTACAGAAAATTTGCTAAGGAGCCAAAGGCGAGGCAAACTTAGTCATGAATCTCTCTACAGATTTTCAGGTCAAGTCAATTTTTTTTTCTTTAATTGAGATTGTATAAACCTTGAGGGATTTTTTGATTTAAGGAAGAATGACAAATATTTAAGCCTTTTTGGGAGGGATTATACTGACATTGGATCATGGGATTATCTCTCGCATAAATGTTGGAGAATTTGGACTGGTTTCTCCTCTCGTCAGAAAATAAATCAGGCAGGAAAAAAAAGAAGTTCTTACACATGTTAATCACATATTCAATCATGTCTTACACTAAGCACATAGATAAATAGGAACCTCATGATGGGAAACGAGAGGAAAAAGAAGTGGGTATGGTCATTATTATGAGTTTAGGGTGGGATTTTCAAACTTTGCAGTACCACCCCCAAAAAACCAATAGATTAATTTGTGCATTCCCTCCCCATGAATAAAAATAATAATTTCATTGGATAAGTGTTGGGCATGAAATAAATATCCCACTTTTAATTATTACATTTTAATTTCTATATCACAGGAGGTTTCAAACTTTGTAAACTCACAATCATCCACCGTGGGCGTGTGCAAGCAGAATGAGGAACCAAGCTCAGAGCAAGTTTTAGTGGGAGATCTGCCAAAACGTATTTCTGCTTTGCCTGGGACAGTCTGCAGAATAGGGTGTCAACACCAGAGTGAGTTTTAATGGTATTTGCTACTTCATATGAACAGGCATTGGGGGAAAACAGTGATTCCTTTCTAAGATGTTCACAAGCCCATGGGGCATCCCAACCCACAGTTTGAGGACCTCTGAGTTTGGGATGGTTTGATTAGAGTGAGACAGCAATTGGTTTGCTTCACTTAAAATAGTACCTAATGGATGAACTATCAAATCTGATCCAGGAAGAAGGCAATGGCAAACCCATTTCTGACTCACTGCCAAACAAGGGAAGAGATGTGTCTATGAAGCTCAATTCAAAAAGGAGTTTATCTTATTGGACCATTTCAAACAGAAAGTTCCGTAATGGCCTTGCCTTCATCACGCAATTTTCCTCTTCAAAAGTGTTGTGGAACCATCGTTTGAAATCATTTTGAGCGGGTCTATAATTATGACTATAATAAATTGAATTTGAATTGAGAAAGAAGCTGCAAGAAGCAGAGACAGAGCTGTGAAATGGTTGGAGATGCCAGCCTTGGGGTCCCCCTCCATCCTTTTGGGGAAAGGATGCAGGATTCATGGATTTCCTACCAAAGTGGATGAATATGTTTAGAATAAAATGACACCAGGTAAATGCATCTAAAGCCAAACTCTGATTTTTGAAATGTTTACCCATGATCTTTCAAACTGCTTTTTCCAAGGTGGAATAAATATTGTATTTATCTAAAATCAGCATGAAGCGTAAAATCAAGAGTCCTTTTTAGGACTCCTCTTCAAAATATTTAAGTCAGTCGCTAAATTGCTTCCCAGTTGCTGATTTTTATAATGTAGACATTATCAGCTTCTTTAAAACTGTAATTTTAAAATGAACAGAACAGGAGTTTAAGCATTTTCACTTGGGCATGCGTCTGTCAGTTCTAATCATGCTGGTAACTTTCTCGGCATCATTGTACATTTCTTAGACACAAAGGAATGTATAGGAATGTATAGGTGTTAACCCACCAAACCTCTCCTGCAGATTTTAGCTGTCCCCTGCCCTCAATTTCCTTCCCATGTGTGAGAAAATCCAACTGCTGTAAAAAGACAAACCTTTTCAATCATTCCAGATCTAATAAAGATAAAATCCCAGCTTTATATTTACACAGTGGTGTCCAGCTACCTCAGTATTCTGTGTTTTCCTTTTCTCATTTCATTTCATGAGGTAAATAAAATATTGTGGCAAAGAAATATCTGATCTGTTTACCTGAGGGTGCTTTGTGAATGAACTGTGGTTCAGAAATAGAAGCTTATGCCACGTTATAGATATCACCACCATAGTGACAAAAGATTTTGCAGCATCAAACACGAACTCTACTTCTTTCTGGCCCCCAACCATTGCCTCTGTTTTACAGAGTGTTTGCAAACCATCATCTTCTTGCATCCATATTCTTTCACAGAGTCTTACCCGGTTCAGACCAAAGAGCACATAAGACAGACTAAGTTGCTTTGTGAATCCATTTATGTGGTCTCGGTTTGATACTTCCAAGTGGGGCATAAATGCCTTGGTTGGCCTATGATCTTATCTTCTTAGAGCTGCCCAAGATTAAAGAACAATTGAAATTCATGCCAGTCAAAGATAGAAAAGAAAAGCTGATCTTGGAAGAAGTTGAATTAAATTTATCCAGGCAGGTGGATGGGTTGCATTTTGTTAGAAAGAAATCCTGGGTGTCATTGATCCAAAGCTCTTATGTGATTGATATTAATCAAGTGTGACTGATCTTTCCTGACCTCAATCATCAGACCATATTATATAATGGTAATAATGCAAGAGTTGGAGGGGGGAATGAAATCCATATTAGCACTCTGCACTGGGAATAGAAGAATCTTTCAAACAAAAGCAAGTTTGTTCATTTATTAAAATCTTTATCTTATGTTCCTCCAGGTAACTCATAGTAGCCTATGCTTTACAATGACTCAGTTTTTCACATGTTGTAGCAGAGGTACAAACAGATCATACTTTTCATTCTCTGCAATCACGTTTTTGTGCATGTTTAGCTTACTAATTAAAAGATATATCTATTTCACAAATCTTCTAGCTTCATAAACAATTGGAGAAGCACCTTGTTCAACCTTCCATTCCTCTTTTAGATCCCAAGCAGAATATCAATTCCAATTCCTTTAAGAGGAACTCTTTTGTGGTGAAGCGGGAGACAGCCTGTCTCCACTGGATACCCAAGTGGCCAAACTCTAGTCTCCACCAAACTCAGATAGCTTGTTCTCATGTCACACACCAGGTCAGTCCTGTCACCATATAGAGCAAAGCAAGATCAGAGAGTGGAAGCAATCTCCACATTTCACTCCAGAGGGAAGAAGATGCATAGGAGTCCCAGGCTGTACATAAAAAATAAATAAAAGAAATACTGTATCTCTTGTTATCACTGTATTATCTAATCAACGACCTCCTAAGAAAAGTGCTTCTCCAAAAGAGGCTAGGATTTGACCTCCCCACATCCTACCTGATTCGCTATTTCTGCATATTTGAGATTGCAAATGCATCTGTGGCAAGAATCTAAACTCATATTGACTCAAGGACAGGCCATTCTCATTATTCTCAGCAAGCTTCATGCCTTATGGCAATTGCACAAAGCATAAATGAAGCAACTGAACTAATATATGCTAACCTCATATATTGGCATTCAGTTCCTGTTGGGTCAGAGATTGAGGAAGAGTTTCATCAAACCATGTGAAGACCTTCCTTCACCTTGTGTGCTGTTGCTATAAGCAGAACTTATGCTTCATAGTTTACTCCTAGATTACAGAATGCTACTTAGACCAAAGAAGGATTGACGTAGAATTTCATCTTGAAAAGAATGAAGCAATAGACTTGAAATTCTTTCTAACCCATACAGTATATGCAATAAAATATCCGCATGGACCCATTCATTCCACTGAACCCAATTTTGTATTCCCTAAAAAAAGCTGACTTGCTTCTCATTCTCAGCCAAAAGGCAGATTTATCAAGCTCCCAAGCTCAACTGAGCCTGCAATCCTCAGCATGCTTACAAGGAGGCAAGCTCCACCGGTCACGCGTAAGTATGATGGAGAGAAAGTGCTTAGTTGATATTCCTTCCCAATGTGAATTCCAAGGCTGGCTCAATTATTCAGTGTTACTCTGGACACTGTGTGTTCTGACACAACTAAAAAGTATTGTATTTTGCAATATTGGGTAACACATATACACAAACTGACCCCAAAACCCTTGTATACACTTGATGAGCACAAAATCCGTGGGATCTAATTTTGCATTCATTAACCTAACTCAGTGTGTGAAGGAATAGTATGGTTACTGGAATCAATAGAGGCACACTTCTAACTTTGCCTCTTTTAGGAATGCCAGCCCAATGTGTTTCATTCTAATGGATAAAGCAAGCTTCATTTGTACTACATTTTAAAATTTGAACAAACATCTCAGTATTTTTTGTGGCACAACTCCTTGAACAAATGCATTATGAATGTTAAAATCCCAATGCCCAACTCTTTTCTCCACTCACAAAAGGAAGAAAAAATGGCAAAAGAATGTGTAACATCTTTAACCAACCGAAAGATGAAGCTTCATTGTTAAGGCTGATTGTAAATATTTGCTCCCAGAAAAAGAAAGGGGCAACTGCACCACAGTGTCTACACCCTGGAGTATTTATTTATTTATTTATTTATTTATTTATTTATTTATTTGTTAACTTGTATTACCGCTCCATCTCCCCCGAGGGGGACTCTGGGCGGTTTACAGTACAACAATTTAAAATCTTTAAAAGTAACTACAATTTAAAATACATTACAAAACTAATACATTAAATATAAAAATCCAATAGGCGATAGATGGTTCTCTTTAAAAGGGCTCTATGGCACTAGCCATCCCCAAGAGGAACTATTCCCATTCCCATACCACGCGAGGCAGCACAGCCAGGTCTTTAAATTCTTCTGGAAGGATAGGAGCGATGGGGCCTGTCTCACCTCCTGGGGCAGAATGTTCCAAAGAGTGGGTGCCACCACGGAAAAGGCTCGCCTTCTGGACCCCGCCAAGCGACACTCTCTTGACGACGGGGTCCGAAGCATGCCCTCTCTACATGATCGAGTGGGACGGTTTGAAGTCATGGGGATGAGACGGTCCCTCAGGTAGAAGAATCTAGACAGCAATGGAGATCTCTGACTCCTTGTGAGGGAATGTGTTTCTGAAGGGTGAGGGGTGATGTGGTGGATGTCGGCGCTCCTGCTGCTTCTTAAGAAGCAGGGAGCGCATTCCAAGGAGATAAACGGATTCTCAGCAGTCCAGAGAGTGTTGGTGGGAAAGCAAAGGGGTTCAGGGTCACCCCGCCCTAGAGTCTCCTGGGTAATTAGTGCTTAGGTTAGTTAGAGTAGCTTTAGTCTGGCAAGATTCTCTCTGTATGGTGAGAGCAATAAAGAACTGAGCTTGGAATAAACTGACTCGTTGTAGTTCTTGTGTTGCCCCTGACACTCCTTGCCACCAGCCAGCATTCCTCCAGGTTTCTGAAGGCCAGATAGGGTAACCCTGACCTGAGTTATTAAGGTAGGGCAGGTAGCAGCCATGCAGGGAAAGAAAATAAAGAAATTGTAGGCCAACATAAATCCCATTCCTTTGTTTTGTTTGCATTTTGGGAATCCAAGTTACTTAAAAATGTAAATTTGTATGGATTCATGGTCAGTTTTTTAGTCTTGGAAGTTGGGTCTCTGGGCACTGGGGCTTTCAGATCTGGGCTGCAAGAGGAAAATGATGAAAGCAAAAAGTTGTTGTTTACTGTATCTCTTGCTACCATCTAGTGCTGGGCTGGACTTTTGCATCCAGATCTCATAGCCTTAGTTTATACTCACCAATAGAAGTATCTCTGGACTTCCTGTCCTCTTGGTGGGGAAAAAGAGGAGGAGGAAGAAAAAGATCTTCCTATAGGAAGAAGGTTACTGTGGGAACCTAAGAGTATCCAATCAGGGGGAAAACCCCCAAATATAAAGAGATGATCCAAAAGCTCACTCTCTCAGCTCCTGATTCCTCTAGAAGGTATGCTTCTGAAGAGTATCTCCCACACATCTGAATCTGGCAGATCTCTGAAACCATTACTCTGGCTGGGCATTAAATTCATGCAATGCTTTGGGAAGGAGAGAGAAAGCTGAATATGTGAAGTTTACATATATACTGGCAAATTTAATTTAATTTAATTTAATTTAAAAATATTTACTGAAACAGATCTCCTTTTTCAGGCCCTTTCCAGACAACCTTCTAAACCGGCAGCAACTGTTAATTTATTGAGAGCACCCTTCTCCATCTAGAGAGACTTCCAGATATGAAGACTTGAACTTCCAGAATTGTCAGCCATACCCTTGTCCATGGCCATTTGGGTGAAGCATGATGGTATTGGTAAAAGCCATATAGGACAAACAAACTGGCTCAAGTTGGGCTGAAACACCCCAGGCTGTTTGTAGGAAATAAATGGTACATTGCAACTGTTCTCAGTCAGACTGCATTTTTTTCCTTCCAAAGCTGATTAAAAGCAGATTAAAATATTGAAGTGATAACATCTCTTTCTTTCTGCTTTTGCCCCTTTAGTTTGAAAAAATACACAGTATATAAGTGATGGTGAGGTTTTCGTTTTTTTGGTGTAGTTATTTTTTTGGCTTGTTTCTTGATGAAAGTCTTTGAGAGCACTGAAAATCACTCCCATCAAATGCATCAGAACCTTTGTTGAATGGCATTTTATATACTAGGCTGAACATCCATTTATATACACACAATTAGAGTTTAGTGAACACATTTCTATCATTGTACTGCTTCACAGTCCTGATGTTCTGCATACTATACTTTTGCAAAAGAGAAATAAGCTGCAGTGGATCAGAGATGGTTCCTTGGTAAAATCTTATCCACAATACCATCATTCATGCAAGAGGTCTCCACATCTGCAGAAGCAATGGTCATTTGAGAAGTCACAATATTAAACTGCCAACATGCCTCCCAAGTTCTACTCAGGCCCTGAAACTCTACATATGAAATTCAAAGTCATAGCTACTGAGACCCATCCCTTTGGGACTACCCAAGGATAGATAGTGGTCACCAATGACATGGCTAAGAAAAGGATCTTTGAAATACAGTACAGGTAGTCCTCACTTAACAACCATTCATTTAGTGATGGTTTCGACTTACAACAGTGTTGAAAAAAACAACTTATGACCGGTTCTCACACTTATGATGGTCACAGTGTCCCCATGGTCATGTGATCACAATTTGCGTGCTTGCCAACCGGTTTGCATTTATGACCATTTCAGAGTCCCGTGATCACATGATTGCCATTTTCAACCTTCCTGGCTGGCTTCTGGCAAGCAAAATCAATGGGGAACCACATGATTTGCTTAACGACCACCGCAAAAAGGTCATAAAATCAGGTCAGATTCGCTTAATGACCTCTTTGCTTAGCAAATTCTAGTCCCAGTTGTGGTTTTTAAGCGACTACCTGTACGTCTTCTCCTCATAAGCATATATCTTTAAAGTTTTCCAGTGCATTTTGATCACCAACTGCAACCATCTGTGGCTAATTTTCCAATGCTTTGTTAGCTTGTTGAAAGTTGAGTAGTTCTGTTGTTGTCTCCTTAGTAATCCTGCAGAGTGTAAAACTGTTTCTTCCATACTCAGCACTCTATTTGGAAGGCACATAATCCTGATCCTTGGTGGCTAAATTGATTTTAATTGTTAGAACTGCAGTTTCAAAGTCCTGCTAATCATTTCTTGGACTGTGTTCTTTTTACATTTTAGTTTACAAAGCAAAAACAAAAAAAGAGGTTTATTTGCAGAAAGAATGCTATTCCTTATTGTTCTCTTCTCATTTAAAGCAGTAGCTTGTAATCCTGTGTGCAGTTACTTGTAGAGAGGGCAAAATATAAAGATAGTTCAAATTGCCTGAAATTTGCAGTCTTGTGGCTTAAGACTATCCCGCAGATTCTTTAGTTTTCAACAACATGGAGAAAGGAAGAACAGAATATTGTCTACACATCATTAATTCCATATATTGTGATTGCTTTGCAGAAAGAGATGCATATTTAATATAAGCATATTAATACATACTAGAGAAACTAATGTGCTGGTAACTTCATGGATATGCTATAGTGGGGTGTTTGCAACAGTATTGACATTGTTTGCATTTTTTTCTTCCTGGATGGGAAGTTCAAATGACGTACTATCCTATTTATTTATTTTTGATGTTGCTTTAATTGCTGATTGGGAGCCGCCCAGAGTTCGACATAAGATGGGCGGCTATATAAATGTTTAAAATAAATGCATAACTCCTAAAGGACTGGTATACTCTGGTGGTTTCACATCCAAGCATTATAAGCTTTGATCCTACTTAGCTTCTGAGATTAGCTGAGGAACTGCCATCTGCTATGGACTTTATCAGTGTGCTAAATGTAATTTACTGTACTTCCTGCAGTTGGTGAAACCATCCAGTCAATATTACAGTGTCCCTATCTCACATTGAGGCCATGTCACGCTACTTCCTAAACTGGTCTGGAGGCCATAGTCATTTGCACACCAAGTGTGAGAAATTTACAAAGAGGACAGAGGGGCATCTTCCAATGAAGCCCTCTTCCACCAGAGATATGATCTGGTCACTCCCCATTATCTTTCATAACATTTTTTTTTTAAATCACATTGTTTTTAATGAAGAGAAAAGCTGAACTTAAATTATCGTTCACAGCCTTTTTTATATTGTTTTGTTTAGATCTTATGGCAGAATGGCTGGCTGAAATAAATTGCATTGCTCAGATTTTCTTGCCCCACCTGCGCTTTATTGTATTTTTCTTATTTTAATATTGATAGTATTGAATCAATTTTATCTTATTTTGTATGCTTCTTGGGAAAATGTATTTTGAAAGCGGGCAATATCTCTGAAATTATACGTATATTTTTGCATGCACTGGCAACACATTCTTTCTACAGCTTTTTGCAAAGATGGAAATGAGGCTTCAGCAATGCAGATTTAACTTTCTCATCATCATCACCATCATCCTTAAACTAGGCTCCCCTCTGTATTCAATTCTCCATTTAATCTTAAAACACATTTCTAAGTAATATAATCTGAGCTTGTGTATCACATAATATAAAATCCCCAAGTTCTATCCTATGACCAGCCATCCTTTAAACTATTATATCCTGAGAACACTTGCTTATTTGGCATGTTTAACTTCAATGACAGATATGCAGCTTTCAGAATGGAAATGGAAAAATTGAAATGTTTATAGTATTCCTCTTCTTATACATGCAGATTTATGCAAAATCCTAGAAATGGATTCCATTTTATATCAATCTGCATTGGGGGTTAAATATTTCAACACATATTTCCAATTTCCTGGAGGCTATGCTAGTTTTCAAACTACCCCCCCCCCACCAATCTTTGGAATTCAATTCAAAAGACCCCCAAATCATCAATACTGATATTCAAACAAACACACACACATAATGTCATTTGAATTGCCCTTCAGTGTAGTTATCTCCTTACATGTTCTCTCAAAAGGGCTAAAAACTGAATTTCCTAGTTGTTTCTTCATAACTCTGTGGTCACTTAAACTAAGAATGACAGGCAATATCACGTATCATGATTCAGTGGTCCACACAAGTGTTTTTATTCCAAACAAATTCTTCTTTCAAACAGAGGCCACAAAATTTGAGAAGGGACTGAGGGCAAATCAGAAAATGGCGGCTGCATGGAAAAGGTTTGCTTAGTCACAAAATGGTAGTTATGGTAGATATATCCAGTTCCCAAACACCCATTTAGCAACAGGCAAATGGAGTCAGATCCAACCAGTTTACTTTTCGCCTTTGAAAAAAAATATTTCCAAAGCATGGGGCTGCAGGCTTCCATTTTAATTTTCTAAGAATACCTATGATGCCCATGTAGTAAAACAATAATTGGAAATTATTACTGGAAATACTAATGCTGGTGATAAGGCATGTTGGTGATAAGACTTTGCTTTGAAGAGTGTCAGCTTCCAGGCATCATTATGTTTTATTTATTTTTAACCAGCTAGCAGAAGAAAGAAATAATTTCATAAAGACATTGGTGCTTCTGGAAACCACATCAAGAACCCCAGAATTATTCTGCATCTGCTCTTGTCAGCACAATAAGGCATGAGCTGTGTTCCTTCGCTCCACGTGATAGTCTATGCAATAACCACTGGGTGTATTGCTATGCCAGATGTTGGCTTAATAAAAGATATCAATTTGCCTAGTTTGTATCTCATTCTCTGAAACCAATATAGCAACAATAATCAACCCCTAACTGTCTTTCATAGGTCATCTGTTTAATCCTCATTCAATTCAGATGCCATTATGCTGGATCAGTGTCAGAAGTAACAGAAGGTTTTGACTTTAAATATGATTGCTGTCTCCAAATTGCAAATCTCCAATTTAGTTAGCTGCTGCCAGCCAGGGTACTGTCAGATCAACATCACACTCCTTTGTTCTTCGGAGGATAAGCCTAATGGTCTAATCTGTTCATGGGAATTCAAATGGCTGAAAATGAAACTCATTTTATTTGAAGAACACAGCTCAACAAGCAGTTTTCCAATGTGCCTAACCGAAATAAATAACTTTCAATAGGTGTCGTACAGAATAACTACCTCTCAGTTTGAATTTGGAGGATGCTGTTATTCTTTTAACCCACTTCATTCCATCTGATCTGCCGTTCTAGCTATCTTTTTTATTTGTATTGGTTTTATTGTAATTTCTTTGTTTTGATTGTTATGATCTGCCTAGTGTTGTTGTGAGTTAGGTGGCATAAAAGTTTAATAAATTATTTATTAGGCCCCCCAACGAGTGTGCACGAGATAACAACCTGTATGTTACCTCTGAACATATGGATCCAAGAACTTGACATAAACTTCATCCTGAGCAAGGATTTGATATGGATAAAAATAACCCCTGTCTTTCTGATGTTCTCTTACCCAAGGGTCTCCAAATATCCCAGCAGCAAAAGTGTTTTACCCATCATCATCATCATCAACAACAATTTATTCAAATTTATTATAGCCTCCCAACTCCAGCACTTTTGCTGCTGGGACATTTGCTAACAGGCTGATATGAACCGATGCCGCCAGAAGTCCCATTAGCCTCAACCAGGACAGGCAATTTAGTCCAACCCATTTGGAGAGCCTTGGGTAGGAGAACATCAGAAAGACAGGGGTTGATTTTATCCATAATTCAGCAAGGAAAGAGATCTTACCGATGGCATCCTGAGAAATAAAAGGGAACTGCTGTACACCTTTATCAGCGGTAGAGTTAACAATTTCAAGACCTTAATAGCAACCGTTAGCCTCTGATTAAGGTAAGAATCTTGAGAAGAGGCAGTACGAATAATTCACTCTAAAGTGAAGTAGATCTCTCACTTAAATAGATGTGGCATTATATGCACAGTAGCCCTTAGCAACAGGTGGAAATTAACTACAGTAATCGTTTTCCCCCTTTTTTCTATTTAACAAAGGTCTTATAAAAAAGCCAGCATGAAAAGAGAATGCTATTGACTTAGAGAACTACATGGCCCTGCAAAGTCATCCTACCTGGAACTCTGGGAGTTGTGATTCCAATACATCTTGAGAGGATAAGTAAGGGGAACTGCACCCAAAGAGGTATTTACTGTATGTGAAGAGTTACTGCTATAATGACTTTTCCATATTTGGAGAAGCAGCACTTTCTCCCCTGCATATTTTTTGGTCTCATCTGCATGATTGGAACACAAATACTTCAAATAATATTTGTGGGTTTTGACATCTCTCTCTCTCTCTCTCTCCTTCCCAGATTGCATGTTACATACAGTATAGGTATATTATAGAAATTCAGACTTATGGCTCAAGGAATGGTAACTGTAAAGAAGGGGGGGAAAGAAGGTGTGCAGAAATGAAAGAGGCACTCTATTACAAGCCAGACTTTCCCCCACCTTCAAGAAACTCCTGCAGTCAGCACTACCTATAACTTTGGAATCACTCTGCAGATAATGAAAGAAGTCTTTCCTGAACTCTCTGCGTCTCTCTCTCTCTGTGTGTGTAGATTTTTCCACCTCACTGAAGTTTGTGGACTTAGGTCTGGGACAAAAAGCACTGAGAAAACATCCTTGTAGTTCAACATTATGAGTTGTTGTTTTTTTCCCCAGGAATCCTTAAGGATGCAGGATTCCCCCCACCCCACATCCATCTACTACTTCCACCACAATATACTTTTCTAGAAAGTCCCCTGACGTTCAGGGAGAGCATTTGGGGGGCTGGTAGAGGGTTGTAGGAGAGGAGTTTTAAGAAAGCCACTGTTGTGGGAATACCACCCCATCTTGCTCCTCTGGATCCAAATCTTTCATTTCTGAGCATTCAGCCAACATGCCTCTTATTATTTAAAAAGGTCACCAGCATTAAGGGAATTGCAAAACTCAGTGCTAATCAATAAACCCTCTAAGGTTCTTGATGCATATTGACTGTGAACCCAATACCATAAATATAATTTTTAAAAGCGCATTTTCACTGTTATGCAAAAATAGAAATTTGCTAGAACCGCTTGAAATCATGTTATTCTTCACGGAAGGGTTTGGAAATGAAATCCATTTTTCCTGCTTTAAAGCTACCTCTGTGATCATTAGTAGAAAACTAACAAACATAGTCCAGGTCAAGGATAAGAAATGGAAGGAAGCTTTTCCCTCTCTTCTCAGTCAACTACTCAAAGCAGTATCTACAAAACACTCCAGCAATACGGAATATTTGCTTCAGATAAGCACCTTCACCTGTCCTTCAGAAACAAAACACATTTGAGCTGCCTCAATAAGCTCACTCTGGACATGGATGAGAAGAGAAGTCATCTCAGAGTACTTCTACGCCGCCTCTGCTTCTGTTCCCCAGTTCCTCAAAAGCAAGTTGAAGGTGATCTGCAATTGTCTTCCAACCTTGCAACTGAGCCATGCTGAAAACGAGGAATAAAATCACTGTCCTGCCCACAGCTCCCATAATCTTGCATCAGCAGCAACACCAAGAAGAAAATCTTCGCCTCTACTCCATGTTAAGCAGAGGTAAAAGAAAATACTTGTATGCAGACACAAATACACCTGCTCATCTGTTCCTCTACTTCACACTGTGTTCATTTATCCCACTGTCAACAAAAAAAGCCCTCCAATTTAATTTAAATTATTATATTATAATTTCCTCTTAAAGACCTGCTAGGGCCGCTGAAGCCCATGAGCCAAGAAGCTGCATTGGCAAATGGGGAAATGGCCCACTCACAAGCCTCAGTAGAGTCTGACGTATGTTGCAGCTGAGCTAGGAATAGATCATCTCAGCTACTGAACAGGAACATGAGAACATCCTGGGATGGGGCTGATCCTGGAGTGGCCCAAACACGGTTTCTGGCAGACCAAAGCAACTGGGAATCATAATGCTTCCAAGAACCACTATGCAGTGGCTGCAACTCATCCGCCCCACATTAAGGAAGAAAGACACTTAATGTATTTAAGTGTAACACGTGTTATTTGATGTAACACCCCCCGACACTCTTTTCAGTTGCTTGTGCACACCTCGCCTCACTAACCCTCCCACTGCAATGAGTTCCTTCTCATCCACCCATAAAAATGCCGCCACCTTCTCCTGGGTGTGGTGATTCCAACATAGCTGGGCTTTCACACTAAGACTCATTGTTCTTAGAGAATAGTGCTGCCCCCACTTGCTGAGATACTGCCTGGGATGAATTAGGGTGAAGAGTTTGATTAGGGTTATGTGCAAGTGATGCTAAGGCCAGAATATAATAGCTGTGGATTTTTGCACTCATTAATGCAAAAGATTGAAAGTCTGATGTCTTCAGTGAGTGGAAAATACAAAGGAAACAAAGGTTTGACCTCATAGTGCATTTAAGTGCAACAGACTTATCCCAATTATACAGCTGGATCCCAACTGGGGGCTGGTTTGAAGGGGAAAGGAAAATGGACAATATACTATATTTGACGCAAATCCTATAATAATAGATAAATTTACTCCTCAACTTACTTCTCAGATTGGATGTTCTTCTTTCTTAGGAGTTTCAAAGACTGTAGAGATACAAGTTTGAAGTGGGAAGGGGGGGGAACATTTTCAACCTCCATTCCCAGAGCAAACTGCTTTCACCTTATGATTTAAAAGCCTACATTTAATTTTCTTTTAGCCTTTAGTGGTAAAGCCCTTTCTTGTGGGAATCAATTTACTCACTCTCCCTCCTCTCTCCATTCTTCTTAGCAACAACTTTTTGATGCCTCAGGAAAACTTCAGCTTGGAACAGCAATGCTTTTGTGGGACAGGGGAAAAAAAAATTCCCTAAACTGAAGTTATTTCATATTGCAAGATGGGGATTTAAGAAGAATGTTCCCCCAGGCAGTGATCTTTTTTTCCCCTCCTAACCGTGCAATATTCTGAATTCAGTTCTTATAACAGCAAAATTCCACATTAATTCTTTGTATGCCATGCTAAAAAATAAAAAAGGAAAATTAAGAAAACCTGATTATTTTAAATAATAATAATTTAATATTAATAGTGTACTAAACCTGTATGCCCCCTGACTCTCAATGACTGGGTGGCTAAATGCAGAATCTTAGTTCTCCTAGTGAATCTGATGAAGTTACAAAATCCTGAAATAAATTAAGAAAACGTGTTCATGGCCAAGCTACCAGAATTCTAATAAGAATATGGAAAATTCTCTAGGAGATTAGATACCTCTAATGTACCATCACATCCAGAGTGGAGCCCAATCCGAGAAAAAAGTTTGTAAATTCCTGTTCAAATTAAAATAAAGTTCTGCAGCAGACTACTCTCAACAAAAGGTAGGTCAAGGCAATTTGTAGGCTGTTTTTTACAGTTGAAGTGATACAAATCATGAACTTAATTTGAGTACAGAGTCAAAGATGTATCAGGCTGAAGCATGGAATTATTTACCTCTTCTAACGTTCTCATACACTCCTAGCTATCGTTACCATTTTGAAAGTATAAAGATAGTATTCACAGAAATTAGCACAGTTGCTACAGTGTTATGGAAAGTTTACACACTTGACCACCAATCATAAATATGCCTTTGTATATTGGAAATAAACAAATACGGAAAATTAGGGGGAATGACATCCTCTTTGATTCTATGTCTGGACTTCTTAGATTATAAAGTTGTTAAATTATTGTGAGGTCTCCTAAGCTGCTTCCCACACCTGCCTGGGTATCACTTTAAAATTTACCTCTACATTTATTACCAAAGTTATTATTTTCCTTCATCTTGCTTCTACGGATTTACCTACAATTTTAGCATTGGTCTTCACCATTCCAAATTCCCCCAGGAATAAGAAGGGCTTAACAATTTCAGCATCACAAACATACTGAGATTCCTAATTAAGTGAATGCTTCAATCTGTTGAGTAAAGAGAGAGAGAATCAGCTTAAGTCTGACTGATTACATGGCTCCATCCATGCTTTCTTGATTGCAATATAAAAATGGGTTGCTGTTGCCTTCATCCAGGATATCTTTTTTTCCCCTGATTTCCCTGTTTTTTTCATATAGAATTTCCTATATATTATTGTCGGCAGGTGCATGGCTGCAAAAATCCAGATGTCATTAGATGGCAACAGGGAATTAGAGTTTTTGTTATTCCTTAGTGCTAGCTAGCAGTTGTCTGCATCGATGCAAACCCAATCTGGTATGGCGGTTGAACCAAATCTTTGGTTTTATCATCAGGAAAGAAGAGCCATGTGGGATAAATGTGGTTCTTTGCAGAAGAAAATGCACTGTTCACAAAGAGATTGGGGTCTTCAGCATACATTCCTTTATTCACATAACTGGAGTCACGAAAATTATCCTGGCACCTCCTCTGCCCCTTTGGTGTGAACCTGACTCAGAAGCAGAAGTTGCTGTCAGAAAACAAGGGAACCTGTAGATACTACGAGCGGGTTCTAATGTTGGTTTGTCATGGGTGCTTTCTGTTTACAACCTCATAGAGTAAAGCTGGCATCTGATACAAAGAGGCAGAAAGCAAAATGCCTGCAAGTAGCTGTTAGCTGAAAGAATAACTGAGTTTTAAGCTGAAGATTCATCTGATAGGGAAAAAAAGAGGAAGCTTTAATCTACTGTGAAAAAAGCAAGATATTTGGATCAGCGCACAAGCATAAATTCTAACAAATGTATAGCATTGATATAAAGAATGGCGTAAGCTGTGAGATTCTGCAGTGAGAAGTCCTGTTGAGGCCTATCTTTTTTGTTGAGAAATCCCTACTGTGAAAGAAAGATGATTCTTCATATCTTTTTCTCTCTGGAGAACAGTTTATAGGTTTGTCGCACTGGAAGGGGTCCTGGTAAATTCCTATAGATAAAATTCTTTCTCTGCAAGAATTTGGCAGAGCAAACTCTCAAGCCCTCTCCGCTGCCTGCTCTAGCAGCTGGAACCCATAAGTACAACCACAGGGCTATTATATCTGGTAGCAAAAAGGCAGAACTTCCTGTTTCTTTTATGCCACCACTTAGTGGCCACCTGGAGTTCTGCAGCCCAGATCGGCATGTCCTATGCAACGGGCACACAGAAGCTTCCCTGCTACATGATGCCTTATGGAATTGGGCAGCACATAAATTGTGTAGAATAAGTGAAGACATTTAGAGGGTCATGTGAGAACTGATCCCATGGATCATTTAAACATGACAAATTGCTTAATAAGGAAGATCCTGGGGTCCAGAGTTTTCTTTGTTCAGTGTACCTCTTCTAAATCATTAGCCATGAATGAGAGCTTAATTCTCTCATTCTTCCTGTGTCAGGGAAGCAATATACTGTATGTCTGATGGTCAGGATACGCTCTGAAAAATTAGAGAATCAGTGCATGGTGTGAAAGTTCAGTTGGTGCAGCCAACAGAAGAAAAGAATGAGTCATTCTTGACCCAACAAAACATAAGATAGAATGGACTGAGGCTCTACAAACAGCATTAACCAAATTTTCAGGATGACAACTTTGAGGTGAAGATATACATCATGGTGCTGAGACAGAGGCCAGAAAAAGGCTTGAGATTCCCAAGCAGAAGCCATGGAACTAACCATTAGAACAAAAGGTTATTAAATCTACAGAGAAGTGGGGAACTTAACAATGACATTGTTCCCCACCTATTAATTCCATGGGCCTATTGGCTACCTTGCATCCCAGTGTAGTGAGCAGGTTTCTAGGCATGTTAGAAATCCATGTCAAAGCAGACAAAGGTAAACACAAAGACCAAAAAAAAAAAAAAGCAGGTGAAGTCAAACTTGGCTATCAATTCTTTCTCAGTGGGATCATGAAACTCCTGTATGCAAATTCTCTTAGTCAAGATAGTAAGTCATTTTGCTGTTTCCAACCCAACAGAATATTGGAAAGAAATTTATGAAGATGCTTAGGTCTCTGCCTGCCTGCTTGTCTGTCCATTAGTAGGATAGCTCTTTGTCAACTGAACATGGTGTGTTAAATTTGGTGTGGCAAAAAAAGACAGCAAAAGAAAATGTGTTTCAAAAATGTGCTCCATGCATCTCTATAGGCCAAGCAGTAGATCGGAGACTCAGAACGTTGTTGCCTCCTTCATTCTAAGCCCTCTGGTCTTTCCCATCACAGTCATGTGGCCCAGTGTGGAGCTATTATTAAATGTTGGAAAGAATTCCTGAAGAAATGCTTGACATGTTTTACCTACCTTTTCTTTCCCTAATAAGCATGGGGAAATGCAGACAGAGGAGCAAAAGGCAATCATTAGTGCATATCACAAGTGCCAAATGACAGACAATGAAATAGTGGCTGGGGACAATGAAAGGCAGGTGGACCCTATGAAACATTTGCAGATCAATGTGTCCCTTCCCATAAACCAAATACTCCATTCTGGTTTGTGATTCAATCAAGTTCTTCATTGCAGAACTGAGTTTATGTTCCAGGCTCAAGCTAGGCTGTCTTGGCATAATGTCAATGAATTTCTATAGGGAAACTACACAGCACTAACATTCAGGACATATCCCTGCATATTGCAATGTTAATGTTATGGTTAGGGAGACTGGGCAAATTCCATTCCACAGTTGCTAGGGAGACAAAGACAGAATCAAGGAAAGCAGAAGGGAAGGATGTACAATGGTGAGGCTTGATTCTGCCAAAAATAGCCAATGCCTTCCAGGAAACATAAAATGCAAAGGACCATAGATAGGATTGAATGTGAAAGTTGGTCAGCAGCGGAAGAAAAATCAAACCCTAAGAAAAACATTTCCACAAGAGCATGTTGTAACATCATTCCTTGCTCACTAACCTCAGACCACAAAGTTCACAGGACACAGCCATCAAACCTCTGTTAAGGAAGCCGAGAAAGAAGCCCAAAGCAGTCCAACTTCCAGAATTAACTCAGGATGTTCCACACACTATTCTTCAAATCACATTAATTATTTCCATCTAAAATGATCCCAGTTGTGAAGATTATCACTGGGTTAAAAAAAAACAGGAAGAAAGATTTGGCCTTTTTTCAGCCACCTTATTAAATAAAATAAGCCACAACTCAATACTCATCTGAACATTTCAGTGAAAGTTCTTTTGGTGTTCTCCAGTCCTCATGATGCTTTAGAATGACTTCATTTCTTTCCTGCCTGGGTAGAGAATTTGCTCATGAATCATCCAACTGGAGAATTTGGGGAACATTTGGCACAGCTTTTCCCCAATTTGATGTTCTGCAGATGTCAGGATGTTGAGGATGTAGTAAAATACATCTGGATCAGGAAAGGATGCTGTAACACAATCCTATATCTACTTTTGAACCAAACAGTATGACGGAAGATGTTATCTCATGAACTACATTTCTAAATGAGGATTGAACATAGATCTCCACAGTTTAAGCCCTAAGGCTCCATCCACCATATTTTCAATTAAAAATGAAAGATGAACTGCACTTTTGGAAGCTCTTCAGTTGCATCATTCATGAACTTTCACGGCTGGGTGAAACACCCAAGCCAAGATGCTCAGAGAGAAGTCTCAGTTCCAGGTAAAACTGAGGTTAAGGAGATGACTTACTTTTTTTTTCAGATAGGAAAATGATTCCCCTCGCATGACTATACTGGGAACTCAATGAGACAAATCAATATGATGTCACCGTTGTGTGAGAAAGACTATGATCAAGGTGGGGCTGGAGATAGGAGATGTGCCCTTCTTGTATAAGACTGCATTTAGCAAACCTGTGCACTTCCACAGTTTGTCTGGGCTCAGAAGCTAAGTAAGGTGAGACCTGATTATTACGTAGGTGGAAGCTGTCTGGTGTGGTAGGCTGAATGGGGAGGTAAATAAATAAGTATTCTGGAAAAGACAGTGGCAAACCATTTTCTTATTCTCTGGAAAAGTAAGAAATTGTGCTGAACTGTGGGGCATCTGCATCATTTGAACTTACAAACCTGCCTAGGAGATAACTATAAGTAATTTTCTAAGCCAAATAGTACAATGGAAACCATGAATCAGTTATTCATGTTTAAGTCAATGGCTTTGTTCTCACAACAACCATGACCTCATCTCCTATCAAGCAATCAGCACACAATCACACTACTGTGTTACTGGGGCCCACCCACATTCTTCAGGAAGTGCCCCAAGAAAATACTTCATGAAACATTCTCTTTCTCCATTGGCCAAGCAGGTGGCAGTAGTTATGGCTTGACTGCTCAAGCCCAGTCAAGTTTGCATTTTACAGACCTTGACAGTGAGCTCTGTAATAGTTAAGATGCTTTTTCAGCTGATCCTTCTCTCCAACTTATTCCTAGTTTACAAAACAGGTCAACCGGCTGGGCTTAATAATTTCCACAAGAAAATGGACTGGGTGGAATTTCAGGCTATATCAGCCTATTGGGAGTCAGTTTACCGGGTCAGTTGAAAACACACATTTAACCTCCCTTTCCATTGACCCCGTTAGTTGTGTTGTGGGAAATGGCCAATGAGATAGTACAGGTACTGTATTAAAAGGGTTACCTCTTGACTATTCCAGGAAAAGGGAACAGAGAGAGAGAGATGAACAGAAAATTATCTGTGATCTACAGATTAGAAAACAAATATTCCAGGGCTGGAGTTGTTCAAAGATACCTAGGAGTTTTACACCAAAATATTTTCATTAATTCCACTGTAATGACGACGAGCTACCAATTGGTCAGTTTAATGAAATCTCAGATTCTAAGAAAAGGAGCATTCCATCGTCTTCCTACTGTTATTTATAGAGGAGAAGAGGGCACTGGAAGAAGAAATAATAAGAGCAATAATAAAAAACCTCTAACATAAAACTACATTTTGACTGAGCTGCCCCAGAGCAGCCACAGTATTCAGCACTAGCCAGATCATTTCATTTCCTCTTGCAGAAAATCTTTCCAAGCTTTTATGCCACAAAGCAAACGATGAATATGAATTTTTGCAACATCAGTCTACAACAAAACGCCTTCCGTGATCCAAAAATCAAAGTTACAACAGTATTCTTTTCATTTTCCTCCTCCCCCACTTTGGATTATCGTGAGCTCCATCAATCTGGAATGCATCTCCCAGTCTTCAGATCCTTCTGTCTCTTGGTGACATTTTTTTTATGGGTAGAAAATGGAACCCAAATATGCTGCACATAGGGCAGAAATGGTTTGCAGTGATCTCCACTAAGTTCTCTTTGAGTTGGAAAAGTTACTTGTAATCAACAACACCCTATCTTTTCAAGGCTCTTTTGTGAACCCACTAGGAGAGGGAGCAAATTAAAAATAAACTTGCCTCTAATCTTTTTTTTTTTTTAGTTCCAAGCTAAAACAGAATCACATCTCCTAACATGGCTAGCTTATCATTCTGGACAAACATAAAGTTTAAGAACATTGTTCAGGGAGTGCAGCTTGAAAGAAGTCTATATTTCTTTTTTTGTTACATTCAGGCAACTCCCTTTCCAAGCTGATCAGGGCAAAGCCAGTACAATCCCTCAATGAATATGCCAGAATCGACAGCATTTTATGGCTGGTACTTGCTAATAAAACATTCCTTGTCAGTCTTTTGCATAATTGGTTTCCACTCCAAACCTTTAGTTCATTACTGAAGTGGAAGAGAAAGTTTGGTATTCCCCCACAATTACCTGCGTTTAATATATGAATAAGGGGCGTGGTGGCTCAGCGGGTAAGACGCCAGACTTGTCGATTGGAAGATTGCAAGTTCGGAGGTTCAAATCCATAGTCCCGTGTGACGGAGTGAGCTCCTGCAGTAGCCCCAGCTCTTGCCAACCTAGCAATTCGAAAGCATGCAAATGCAAGTAGATTAATAGGTACCACTTTGGTGGGTAGGTAACAGCGTTCTGCGTGCGTCATGCCAGCCACATAACTGTGGAAGCGTCTTCGGACAACGCTGGCTCTTCGGCTAACAAACGGAGATGAGCACCGGCCCCTAGAGTCGGACACGACTGCAAAAATGTGCGGGGGGATCCTTTACCTTTTAATATATGAAGAGCCACAACTTCATCAGCTAATGACTCTGCTTACTTGCCCAAGATATGAACCCTAAAGCAGCCTAATTTGGTTCTATGCCACATCTTTGTCTCTGGACACTACCTAGATTTAGATGTCCTTTTGCTACCATCTTTGTGGAGAAGGAGAAAATACAAAACTTATTCTAGTTCCTAACAGACACCCTGTATTTCCAATATGCAGAAACAGTCTCTTCCTTCTGGATCTCCAGCACTTTCCATTGTAATCAAAAGGTGGACATCTCTATTGAACCGAATGTTACTGTCTGATGTTGTAGGTCTCACAATACTTGCCATGTAACATAAACATTTAATGACTTGGCCATGACTTTCCTTTAGATTAGCTGCAGAAGAAAGAACACATATATAACACACCGTACAAAATTCTCACTGCAGGGTGAGAAATTCACTTGAATTTTCCTGTTCCTACTCTCAATATGAACATAGCATTCTGCATCTTCTTCCAATGACAAGTGTACAGATTAATAACTTATCTATTATTAAAATGCTCTTATTTCCTCTTCTCTAGTGAGTTATTTATCTGGATGCATAATTAATCAACTGTCTTCATTTTCAACCATGGCAGCAGTTTTGGAAAAGCACTGTACTACACAGATATGAATAATCAAACTGTTTGGCAAAAATCATGGCCATCACTGAATTGGGGGGGTGGTGGTGGAATGGAACCCATGTTGATGCTGGTTCTATCAAAAATCACAATTTAACATAATGCAGTAAAGATCATCCTCCAAATGAACACTGATTCACACATGCAAGTGATGTGGTTTCATACATCCAATGACCTGATTCCATATTGAGCTGCGGCTGAGTGGCATTCTTAAAATGGCAGAGGGGGGTATGTAAATTGTGTGTGTAGTATCGACTCTGTAATACCTCCTTCTCCTGATGTACATACAGCGTGAATGGAGGAGAAAGACAGAATGGAAAACCTCAGTTGGTATTTCAGTCACTATTCTGCTTCTC
This sequence comes from Charina bottae, assembly GCA_023362775.1. Lineage (NCBI taxonomy): Eukaryota > Metazoa > Chordata > Lepidosauria > Squamata > Charinaidae > Charina > Charina bottae. The sequence goes on along the minus strand of JALMGJ010000004.1, from coordinate 3,722,823 downwards.
TTAAAGCACAGCGTCTTCCGAGGCTCAGCTCACTGCTTTCATTAATGGTAACCTTAACTTGCAGTTAAAGTCAAATGTGTGACTTAGGCCACTGGGGGGAAATGTAAAGTTTAAGAAGATGCAAGACAAGGTCTATAAATCATGACATTTGTATGTCAGTAGAGGTGTGATAAGCCCTGGTTTTATATATTTCTCCTGAGCAGTTTAAGCAAGAGTAAACAAAAACAAATAGCATTAAAAATTGCGCTGCCATGAGAAATGATAGCAGAAGACATCATGGAATCTGCATGTATTCTGCACCTACGAATAGCAAAAAGCTTAATCTTATATCATAAAACCATGACCTTTCTTGGAAGGAAAAATAATCTAAATGCAGTGGGAGTGCAGGTGGGATTATCAAGATCCCCATAACACCTTTTTAAAAACTTGGTCAAAACTGAGAAGGACGGATAAATTTTATTACTGTTTAGCTGCTATTCTCCTAAAGACTACACTTCTCCGTATTAAGGAATTAACTATTACATGGATTGGATTCTATTTAATAGATGACCTTTTCGAACTTTCATTTAAACTTTATTGTATTTAATACATTGTTTTTGTATCTTGATTCAAGAAACTTCAAGGTTCATTTCAAAGGAGATTATATTAGTTTCAGTACACCTATATCAGTGTAGGTTTTAGAAGATTTGATACCTTACAGCTAAATGTGAGGTGGATCCATTCAGGAACAAGCCTCCATTGTATTTAGAGGGGCTTGTTTTATTTGTTTGTTTGTTTGTTTGTTTGTGTATATATATATATATATATATATATATATATATGTGTGTGTGTGTGTGTGTGTGTGTGTGTGTGTGTGTATATATATATATATATATATATATATATATATATCATATTTCGTCATCACCCATCTCACTAAGAGTGACTCTGGGTGGTTCTCAAGTAAGTGTGCACAGACGTGCAACTTTAAGGATTCATAGGCTGGTGAGAAATTTCATCTAAAATGTGTAAAAGATTGCAGCTCAGGTTTATCGTAAATTATAAACGATAAATGATTTGAAATACTTGAGCGATGTTGCATGTATAAATAACTCTGTTTGGAAGCCATGATATCAATTTTATATGTCAGAGAAAGTACCCATCAGTTCTGCCAGAAACATTTTGGGTGTTGTGTTGCCCATAGAGACAAAAAACAGAAGGTTTCAAGAGAAAACAATATGTCTTTAAATAAAGGGTAAACTAAACCCTTTGAACGTTTTGGACCAGCTCCATTAATCGCCAATCAATTGGCTTGGTTATTTTCCAAAAAGCTGAAGTCTTAATATTGCCTACCCTATTCATATAATTCTGTAAGGAACTCCAGATCTTTGGAAATATAATTACCACAATCCTATGTCACTGGATAATTGGTTGGTGATGATGGGAGCTGGTACAAAGCAGATAGAAGGTCAAGATTACCTCTTATTTAAAGACATTAGGTAGCTCCTGTGTCGCTGGTGCCCTTCAGTGTATGATCAGAGAGCAAGTTCAACACTTGATCCTCTTTGCCAGGGCTATGCAAGAGAATTCTGATTGTCACTCACTTGCAAAAATTGGAAAGGAGTTTTACACTGCGGCAGTTTTAATGATTTATGAATGGGAAAGAACCTTAACCCAGATCAAAAAAGCAAAGGCAGATTTACAGTCAAGAGATGGCCATTGTACAAACAAAGCCTTTTGGCAGCAGAGACCTTGGATAAAAGAAGGATGCTTGACTTGCATTTAAAGCAAAAACAAAAGAAGCTGTTTGTCTTAGCATGAGTTTCAAAATGCAGAAGAAAACCATGAGCAGTCAAAGATGATAGTCTCAAGAGGCAGGCAGGATAGTGTAGTTGTAAATGGAGACACAGGAGAAGAACAAGAGAGAGATGCTGAGAGGAAAGATAACAGCTACTTTATGTTTACTACAAGTCCAAATGTCATGTACACCTTTTCTTGATGGTGTTTTGATCCCCTTCTATTTTAACAAACTTCTAAAAGCAACAACAAACTAGAACCTTCACAGAGGCAGACTATCATGAGTATGGGTATAGTTTTTCTAATAACTGAGGTTTTAGTGTTAGCACAGCTAGGACAGACAAATACTGTTGCATGGACTTGCATGCATGTGTTAAGAGATTTCTGTATTAACATTCTGGCCATTGGAATTACCTGGTGGAAGAGATTAAAACAGCAGCCTTGAAATGCAAGGCCTGAAATCTAGCACCTGCCATGAATTCATATGGCAATCTTGAGGCAAGCTACCATTTTGTATACTTGCATCCCCAAACTACAGAAGGGGAATAACAACACTGACTCATGCATGAGATCCTGTGTATGAAGAATTGTAAGCACAAAGGAGAAATGAAAAAAGAATCAGGGCCAATAGCCATGAAACATAAATTGCCACTGCTGAAGAAAATTAAACAAAACTTTTAGATTGGGGTTGCCTTATTTGAGGCCTACCACACAAAACAGAACCATCTTGGTGTTTATGCTAACATACGGGCTGCGTGAACATCCAAGCTGGAGTCTCTAGGAAAAGGCCCATGCCTGCCCAGGGAGCTTTGAGTTGCGGCAAAATATGACTGCACAATCCCTTTTGTGTGTTTCTTCTTCCTCCCTGAGATGGCAGGCAGAACCAAAGGTGGCCATCTCCCCATACGCCCCAAAACTTGTTTTTCTGGGGCAAAAAGAATCCAGAGCTAAACCACATTGCAAGTGGTTTCTTAAGCACATTCTCATCTATGAACAGGAGAGCCTTCCATGTGAAACATGTGGGAAAAAAATATCTGATAATGCTCCACATCCTTCTAACAGTGTTACATGAGGGGTTGCTAGCTTTCCCCATTTCACATTATAATACAGTGCCCCCGCCATTAAGCTTTTAACTCGCCACTCTGGAAATGAATTCTGCTTCAGTAGCTCCACTCCTTTTGAAGTGAGGGCGATACTGGGAAGCACTTTCAAGGCAAGAACATTTTCTGTAGGTTTTTGTACCTTCAATTAAAGTCTGCCTTTGATGGTTCATGTAAAATCTCTGAAGGCTCATTCATTCAATAGGGAGATATAATGCAACATTGGCTTTTTCATCTGCACGGCAAAATGGTTGGGGCCACTCCCTGCCTCTCACGCTAAGTGGTTTCTTTAATGCATCAGGTCTGATCGGTCTGGCTTATGCCCCCTCTTCATACACCAGGAGATTTTTAGGGAAACCTTTTCTTATGAAGATGTGGAGGCAGCCGCCGTTTAGCAGTTTGATGTGTCCATCCCTGTGTGTCCCTTGATGATCCATTCAAAATCTTCAAAGTCAATAGTCTTCAGCTTGGCTCACACAAATAAAGCCATTGCTGCTTAATATTTCCTCACTTGCTTACTGGGCAATTTTGATTCACAGCTAAATCTGCAGTGACACAGTTGAAAAACATTGAAAAGTGTATTACACACACACACACACACACACACACACACACACACAACCTATGGAATTTTCTCCATACTGGAGAAATCATCTGAATTGATGACTGCCAGACCAGTTTTCCATAGATTTTACAGGTACTGAATCAAAGTACATGCCTCAGCATTTCACCTCAGTTAGAAACTTGATGGGTAGTATATCTCAAGGTTTGTAGAGGCAGCTGTGAAAAAAAAAAGGGTCGTGTAACATGATTTTGTGCACTGTTCTTGCCACTCAGTTCTGTAAAAATGATAAAAGCCTTTTAACTTTATTCCTGAGGGAGCTGAATATTTCCTAGCCCTGATCCCACATACGGAGGGCTTAGTCCTCACATAAGTCAAAGCTGTTCTCCCTTCCCAGCTCAATAAATCTAACATCTTGTTCTGTAAAACCCCCAAGACTTCAACTTTGCTTTGATCCTCCCCAACCCACTTTTTGCCAGTCAATGCAGCCATCTTTCTCTTTAGAAATCAACCATTTTAGCTCAATCATATTGCTGATCCACAGGGTCCCCACTAGTGTTGTGCAAGGCATTTTGAATCTGAAGTACAGCATGTCCACAATGTGCTTTAGAAATAGGTCTCAAGGATGAAAACAATGGTTATTTCGGTATCCAAAATCATGCTCTTACTATCACGTTGGATGTGCTTCAAGCTCTGAGACTTCTCCAAGTTTGAAGATGCAGTGCTTCAAACTTGGGATGCTCACCAAATCACTGTACCAGCCCGTCCCATGTACCAACTGTTCTGAACTCTTCATCCCTTCAAAGTAGGCTGGGTCAGAAAACAGGCACTGCAAGGATGAGAGGAATATTCCTTGATTGTTGTGGGGTATAATAAGAGAATCTTGTTTCCCTCTTCCCCTCTTATACCAAACAGAATCCAGGTGGGGTTATTTTGAGTGTCTTTCTCTCACACATCCTTCTTTCCCAGGACTAAGTGGTTATTTACTTCCTCTTCATGGTCCTCCTAATGGCTCTTACATTCCTTTATCAAGGCCATCTCTGCACTCCTACCCCAAAACAGTTTGGTATGAGTTTCCAGATAATTGAATTCAAAACCTTTGCACATGCCTAATCCAACCCTTGGTCCTCGTACATCTGAAATGCACTACATGCAACCCAGCTCCATTTCTTCAAAAGTTCACTCTTCTCTGGCAAGTCAATACGCTCAGGATCAGAGAGCCAATAAACAAGAACATTCTAAATGCAATCCAAACAGAATCTGGCTTTGGGCAAATGGGTCTCCCCATCTTCTAATTCTCTCCAGACATCCATCATCTGTGTATATTTACTTCTGTACCAAAATAATAGCAGGCTATCATTGCTGTTTTTATCGCTGTTCTAATTTAAAATGCTTTTTTTTAAAAAAAAATTGAATTGGGTAAAAGGATTCCCATGGGAATATTTGTACTAGAAAATATGATTTCAGATACAAAAAAAAAAAAATCTGAGTTATGTGATGTGTTTAAAGTTAGCCTAACTGAAATGAAGTTTGCAGTATGTTAATTTCCTAAGTAATGTCTTTTTGATTTGCAGTGACAGTTAATATTCCTGGCAGTTCTTCTCCTCCCCCCCCTCCCCCAATCTCTGCTTACTTATTCTTTTGCTGTCCTTTTAAGAGTTGCTAACATCAGCTGGTTCTTTGTGGATTTCTCTTTTTGCTTGGCTGCTTACAAATTGCTCTAAGCTTTCCATTCCAGCAAAAGCTGTTTAGCTGAGCAACAGCTGCCCTTCCCTGAAAAACTGTTTGGGTGCACGAGGACATGCTAACAAGCAAAACAGTCAAAGTTGCTCTACCTTTTGGGGTTCCCTATACAGTATTAGGCTGCTATGTTCAAACATACTGTTGGGGAAGAAAAAGCATCTTTCAAGAAATAAGTCTTGTTCTAGGAAATGGCTCCAAAAGGGAAAATCTTTAATTTTTTTTTATCTCCTAAAGTATCAGCGGATGTCTAGTTGTGCCCACTGGAAAACACATGTGCACATACAGTACAACTCCATGTGTTGTTATTCCACATGTGCTAGGTCTATGTAATAGTTGCATTCAGCTGATATCAAAGCAGCTATAAATAGTTACAAGGAATGTCAGCCACGATAAAGTCTAATTCTGCACCACCTGCCCATACGTTTTGCTGATGCAGAATAAATCCATTCCTGGAGCCCAAACATACATGATTCAAACCTATCCTGGGGTGTAATTTTTTTTTAATAAATTGTGTGAGGGAGGGGAAGCTGTGTAGGGCCCTAGCAGAGAATCAACCCTTTCATCCCTAGATCTGATTTCGACCCAGCCCAAGCTACTCATTCCTGGAATTCACCCTGCCAAAGAAAATGAGATCGGTTTTTCTTGGGGGGCGGGGGCCATTTTTGGGAATGAACATGGCCATTGCATTGTCCTAGGCTAGATCAGGAAAAAAGCAGTGGGTGAAAGGTCTCAACTCTACTCCCCTCTCCTCTTGTTGGGGACTAAATAATCCATTTCTTTGTCTTGACAACTTGTGAAAGGCAATTCCGCACTTAAGTGCTCTGGCTGTGTAATTAAAGTTATGCAGAACTTAATATGAGATCTCTGTAAGGTTGAGAAAAAAATGTCTTACAGGATAAGAGGTCAAGAACATAATGGTCAGATGGCATACTAAACTATGGAATGGTAACATTCTCTTATTTCAGAAAGATTCTGATGATGAAATGCATCTATGTCTATGAAGGTTCTCAGTCATCCAGGTGGAATTGTCTGTAGCTTGAATCATGTCAACTGGATTTCTATTTTCTCAGTGGAAACGTTTCGCTCCTTATCCAAGGAGCTTCTTCAGTCTGAGCAAAGTTGGTAAGGGAATCCTAAATATGTTTCTAGGTAGCTGTGTGACCTTACACCTGGGGTCATGGTTATATTGAGATGTTATTTTAAGTCCTTTTATTATCTAAAGGAGGATCGTTAAGATCACCATGCTGCTGTTGAGCTTGTGAAATGATTCACAATGATTTCACAAGCTCAACAGCAGCATGGTGATCTTAACGATCCTCCTTTAGATAATAAAAGGACTTAAAATAACATCTCAATATAACCATGACCCCAGGTGTAAGGTCACACAGCTACCTAGAAACATATTTAGGATTCCCTTACCAACTTTGCTCAGACTGAAGAAGCTCCTTGGATAAGGAGCGAAACGTTTCCACTGAGAAAATAAAAATCCAGTTGACATGATTCAAGCTACAGAGAAATGCATCTATATACTGTAACATATATGTTACCAGAAGATTGCACCCTTGCAGCTACTCCAGTGCCTTATTATCTCTCAAAATAATGAGGCAATTGGCTACCTTGATGGCAGACCTAGTGACCCATCTCAACATTCTCTGGCTCCCCACCAAAGGACAGGAATCATGGATTATTAACCGCCCAGAGTCTGCCACGGTAGAGATGGGCGGGGATAAATCCAAATAATAAATAAATAAAATTATACTGACATGCAATTTTACTGCCAAATACCATTATTCTAAACAATGTGGTTATACTTCTTTGGGTACATTCTCCTACCAATGGCTAGCGACCTTCAATGCTGCTGTTTCTTTTGATGGTTGGGTAGGAAACAAGGACATTGTAATTTTGCCACAACATTATGTTCTGTCATTACCATTGTTCTACTCGCTGCATTTTGCTTTCACCTTTTTGAGAAGGTGAACGCGCTCATTGGTTTGCTTGCTTGTCCCTGCTCTCTCACATTTCTGGCTTGGACCTGTTGATGCTGGAGAAATTCAACATTAACATGCTTCGCAGTGTGAACAAGAAGGAAGTGTTAGATTGATTTAAAGGTGGAGATATCTGGAGAAAAGTCTACATGGGAAAATGCAGTGTAGAACTTGCCAACATAAGGCATGGCTATGCACTCATTCTTGACAGTGGTTGCGTTTACCTCCTTATGATTCTTTCTTAAATCGTACTGTTAACAATATTATAACACTATATACGTAATTATATTGTATCATAACATCACATATTACAATATTGTTTCCTGTATTCATTGCTGTCTATACACTTGATTATCACATTGTACAGCTTGGATGGATTTTCCCGTACAGTTTTTCAATAATCCTTTAGGCCAAGAAAATTAATTTCTTACTGAATTGATCACTGTGCCTGCCAATGTAACTGAAATGAAGGGAGTGGCTGATACGAAAACCTGGATTCTAACTCACAGGAGTTAAAAAGCAAACCCATAATCTTTATTCCAAATCCTGCTTTTGCCCTGCGTGCAAATTTTCTGATTAGTGTGGATACAAAATTAACTTCTTCCCTCCTACCCCACATTTCTAATATATTTTCTGTTTCTTTTTGCTACTAAGGTTTTGTGTGCCTCCAAGACATGTTAGAGGAAAAAGCATATTGTCCTTCTTTTACGAACCAAGTCAAAGATCTCCAATTGTCTCCAACGTTCAGTTCACACTGCTGTGGGACTGACATTCATGCCTACATCGATACACACTGCACAGTTTCCCAGACCTCGTTATTACAATGCGACCTATTCGTTTTCTTGGAGTTGTGAATTTCTCTAATAGCCAGGATTCTGAAAGCTAATTTTCAATACCAGGATGCAGCAATCCAGCTCAATTTCACTGGCATAAAATTGAGTGTGTTCCTCTACTTTCTGTGTCCTCCATAGCCAATCCTTTTGGTCTCTCTTGAAAGGCCTACCCACATTCTCATCAACAAGTCATACCAGAGTATGTGGCTTGAATCATGTCAACTGGATTTCTATTTTCTCAGTAGAAACGTTTCGCTCCTTATCGTTAAGATCACCATGCTGCTGTTGAGCTTGCGAAATGGTCTTAATCGTCCTAGGCACAGAAGACAAAGCAGGAAGGAAAATAGGGGAAAGATTGTGCCTGAGGCCCCCACCTCTATTCAAGGAAGGATTTTCCAAGTTGGCATAAATGGATTCCTTGACCCCTCTCTCAAACCACCTATCTTCTCTATCTACTTCGCAGGGTAATCTTAATAATCCTCCTTTAGATGATAAAGGGACTTAGAAATAAACAAAATAACCATGACCTAGCCTCAGGTGCAAGGTCACACAGCCACCCTAGAAACATATTTAAGGATTCCCTTACTAACTTTACTCAGACTGAAGAAGCTCCTTGGATAAGGAGTGAAACGTTTCTACTGAGAAAATAGAAATCCAGTTGACATGATTCAAGCCACAGACTGTTCCACCTGGATGACTGAGAACCTTCATCGTCATACCAGAGTAAGCTTTAAAAAGCTGCAATGCAGAAGACTCTCTTCCAGCCAAGAGAGTCCATTCTATCACCAGCCCCAGCAGACATCCATCATCATTTTTGGGGGGTCGGGGGGGGGGAGAAGAGGGCAACTCAGCCTTTTATATTTTCCCCACTTTCATTTTCTTATCCCAGAGCCCTCAACCATATCAGCTCTGCGCATGATCTGGACCAGATTCTGCCAAATGAAATCAAGGTTTGGATTTAAACCAAAGAGCTGACAAAGAGCTGAGTTGTGTTTCGTTTTATGGCTGACTTTGAATGAGTTAACCATAGCCTTATTTAGATTGCAAATTAAAGATCTCAATGGCAAGTTCAATTGTCTCTTTCCCTAACCCTTCCTGAATCCTAACCTGAAGGCCAGAGCTGCAAAAAAGTTAATTTGCACTGAGACACTCCTAGGGGAAAATGTATTTTTCTTGCTTTAGGGGAGCTAATGCTGTAAGCCTCTTTCCTTAATAGCTTCCACCTCCACTGCTTTTACAGTTATCATCAGAATGATTACACACTCAGCACTCCCATGCAAACTGACCCTGTAGATCTTCCTTAGCATCTCCTGCACCGTGCCTGGCATTTGGGTACACATGATGGTTATTGGTCAGCATTGGCCTTCATTGACATCAGAATGCACATCTGAATTAATGAATAATAAAACAAACAAACATGAAAGGAGGGAAAGCAAAGACAGGACCATCCAAACACTTTTCTCTAATATTTCACTAGGTAATATAGTTCAATTAACTTCTTTGTATACACATTTAGTTCATGATGTACTGAATGATGGTTTGTTCTCCCCATCCTTCTGGGTTTAAACCTGAGAGTATTTTCTTCCTCTTTATTTATACCAACCTTCACATTTACTCCTCGTACAAAATGCTTTACCATCCCTTCTTCATCATTGTTCCATTATTGGCACTGGATTTATGCAGCTGTTGAGCTCTGACTTTTTGTCTCTTTCTACAACTTCCTCCCTTCTTATTTTATGCATATTAATTACTATATTTTACATTCATTTACTGTTTTGTCTTTTTTTTTTACTATCCTCATGTATAGCAAAAACATATGGTAAAGTATTGGCATTTAAAGATAGTTTCCAAGTAGAAGGAACAGATGCTAGAAACTGAAATTCAGACTATCTAACTCAGTTTGTTTCTGTTTTTGTTTTAGTGGTATTCATTGCACAAATCATGAAACAAAATCTGGTAACAGATAAATTGGTCTTTTCCGTACGGCATATAACTAGCACCAGAAATAGCATTTGATCCAAAATGTTCAGGGTTTACTGCATAACCTCATCCAAATATTTCCAGACACTGGCCTGGCATAGTAACCCTACAACAAATAACTGCAATCCATTCCTGTCATATAGATTGGGACAACCCATTCTGCACACTACTGTATTGGAACAAGATGACAACAAGAACATTTGCAAACTGCACTTTAGCAGTTAGCAATAATGGAAGCCCAACTAAGATGGATCATCTGCCACCTAGAAGCTAGTTTGCTCTCATTTGACTAAATGTGTGAATTCAAATTGGTACTAATTAACACAGTTAAAATATTTCTGGAGATGACTAAATGCTACTCAGTTTTTGGCCTGAAACGTAATCTGCATCTGCTATTCACTGCCTTTGTAGCCTAAGCAGATAAAGAGGAGCTTCACACGGTCACTCAGGTGACAGCAACCGGATCCAGAATGATAAGTAGCCAATCCATCTTAATGAAGCTCTTACAATTACTAAGTGGCATGATGAAGGACAAGAAGAAAGGTCCTTATCAACACTTTCACTGTATGAACAGTTTTTAGAGAGGCCAAAACATGATCATCGTAAGCGACCCAATCCTAGAAGCCAAATTACACATCACACTCAATGTACCCTCTTAATGCAGCTCTCTCTTCTTTACTACAAATACGGCTAGGAAAAATTATTCCTGTAGTAGGTTGTGCATGAGAATGGAAGGAAAATTTATGTGCAACATCAGAAGTTCAACAAAATGCTTCTATTGGTGTCCACTGAATGCATGTTGCACAGTTAGTCCTTTATTTACAGAAATAGTTTTCCACTGTTCATTGATACTAAAATGATGAAATATTCCTAAGAAAAGTTGGGTTTTAAACCATAAAACCAGGACAACAGTGCCATTTTCAAGAGAGAGAGGGTGGAGAAGGAGAGCAGTGGCTCCCACACTCTGAAATATCCTTCCCCCAGAGATAAGACAGATCCCATCTCTGGTGGCCTTCCAGAAACACCTGAAATCCTGGTTTTGCCATCTTGCCTGGGGTAGAGAGGAAGGCAACCACTCCTGGGGATGGCTGGTGCCCTAACATGGCCCTTTAAATACATATGTGTGGTACCATAACTATTATTATCCTCTGGATTTTATATTCCATTTATATTTCATGTTGTATTTGTATTTGATATTTAATTATGCTTATGATATTTTAACGTTTTTATCTTTGTTGTAAACCACCCAGAGTGCCCCCCTTGGGGGGGAGATGGGCCGTGGCAAAATTTAATGAATTAATGAATAAAATATTTATAACTTGGCTGGTAGCACACAGAAAGTTTCCAAGTCCTAAGCCATGTCAGACTTTATATGCTAATGACAAACTTGATACGTTAGCAAATGGGCAGCCTGTACAATCCCTTCAAAATGTGTGTAATGTCTAATTTGTAATGTATTAGGTAATGTGCAATGTGTGTGTAATATAACAGTAGATCAGTAGATTTATCTTTTCAACCTCATAGCAGCAGCTTCCAGACCAACTTTTGAGACACGAAGTGCAATGCAGTAATCCAATTTTCATGCTATCATTTTATATATGGTGACATACACTCTACAGTTGTTGCTTTGAGTTCTCAATTTTCAATAATATAATGGCTATAAAATATATAATGAAGGGGGTGGAAACATTTTTTGATATATGACCCTTATTTCTCAAGAACAAAATAAATAACCATGGGGTTGGGCTGGGGTGGTTGGGAGAAGTGTGACTGTATATACAGAATATTCTTCAGTGTTATTCAAGTATTTTAATGTACTGGGGAAATGAACAATATTTATCTGAAGAATTTCTAGGAAGACCTCTTCTTTCTTCTTCAACTTCCTTTAAATATAGTCAGCATAGATTTGTCTTTTCACAATTATTGTGTTAGCTGTTACCAAGAATCTTGTTTTCATTGAATAGAAACTTGTCATTGTGGAATGTATAAAAGGAACCTTGAAAAACAGACCAAGTTAATGTATGACCAAGTCATACATTGTCTCCTAAAATTATACAGTGTTTTAGGGCTATTCCAGGGGATATGAGGACAAGGAAGGAAGGAAAGGAAAGGAGTCATTTCATTTGCTTGATCATTAAAGTTACTGAATAACTTTACATGATGAACTACAGGATGACAGTCACATAGGCTTAATAATATCTGCTGCTATCAAAAGAATTCTGCAAAAAAAATCGTAAAAGCAAAGAACACTCGTGGAAAGCAAATGGTTTAAGGATCTGGAGAGGAGGGGTGATTTGCCCATCATTCTGTGTTTTCTGTTGTAGGAAATTGTTCACCATAGGAAAGCATTATAAGTTCAACCTCTACTATAACAAATGACCACCTGCCTATGGAACTTAATGGTGAAGGATAAAATCCTTGGCATAAGGTATAATTGGCCACAGAATCTGTATCAGCCACAATGAATGGCTTCAATTTCACAGTATCTGAAAGAAATGATTAACTGCTCCACGGGTTGCCTTTCATCCAGCAAGAGAGGATCTCTTATCAGCCTGAAGTAAGCTCCCTTACATCATGATCTTAAATACATTCACCATTGAGTTCAATGTAATGCATTTGACAGTATGCCCAGGGCTTCCAGCTTATCCGAGCCTCTTTGGTGGAGCACAGTGCCAAAATGAAATGACATTTTAGGCAGGGAAATATGAAGATGAAGCCTACATATTACCCAACACACCTCAATATGAAGTCCTTGGTGCTCTCTGAGCCTTTTTGTTTTCTTGCAGATGTTCTTGCGAAACGTCTGCAAGAAAACAAGGCTCAGAGAGCACCAAGGACTTCACAGTTCAACCCTGAGCTACAAATATTCTCTTTGATTGGTAACACCTAAATATGTTTTCAGCAAAAGGAAAGGGAGACAAAATTTGGTTCCTGCTATGTTTTCCTCAAACAACAAGCTTCTTCCTTAAGCAAAATACTACATTTAAGCTCAGTATTCCAATCGGGGTCATAATCAGACAGGTTTCATCATTGCTAAAATTGCTTGCCATTGAAATGAATCTAATGGATTCCAGGGCTCAACTTCTAAAGGATTTCTTAAAAACAAAGAAGGTTTTCCCCCCTTTTCTTAATCATTGACTTTTCATTCCTTTATCTTGTATCCCAGTGTTCTAAGCTGTTCTTTGATTAATAGGCTTTTCATGACATCTAACATCCATTGTAGCTATATGTCATATACATTCCTCCACTGGGTATCATCTTAGGGAAAGCCATGTTCCTGTTTGGGGAACCCAATTGGTACAGATGCAAATGAAATTTACTCATGTGTAGCTAACAACAGCTGCCCAAGGCTTTTGATTCAGTCTTTGCCTGCAGCAAGATGGCTTCTGTCAACACCTGACCAAGCAGTCGCATGCTTTACATGAGGATTAAGCCAAAATTTAATGAATTAAATGAAGACATTACTCAGTACTGCTGGCAGCAGTGTATGCTCTGTAAATATTGCTGAGTGAGACTCTTCCCACCAATCTTACATGAAGGCTGAAACTCTCCAGGCAATTTACCTCATAAGAAGACCTATAAAGCACCATACATGCAATGAAAGTGTAACCCCACCTCCTTTGAAAATGTGTTACTATTTTCATTATCATGGTGCCAATAGCTTATTAAAAAGACCCAAATTATTCCCATAGTTTGGGAACAGGCATTTTCCCCCTCATTCTGTATGAAGGGGAGAAAAAGGTGTGATGTTTATAACACAGGAATAGCTTATGACAGTTTCAATATCCCAATGGGCTTTCATTTGAGTATAGCAATACATCAGTATGTCAATGGAGTGGTAATGAACCTGTCAATTTAGTGATAAATACTACCATGAGAAAAAGCTAGCACCTTAGTCAATTAGTACTTGTGAGATATACCTGATTAAACTGGCTATGAATTAAAATCTGGAAGGAAATTTGGAAAATTCAATCACGCTCTTCAAGAGAGGAGGAAGTAGTTCCTACATACATACGTAGGTAGTTGTGGGGTAAAGATGATGACTTCTCTAGCCCTTCCCTGCTCTGCTCATATCACCCTCCAAGAATCTGCAGAAGGACAAAAGCCTTCTATGGGTGCAGATTTTGGGTGCAATTCAAAATCAAGGTCTTCAATCTCATGGAAGATCTCCATGCACAGAGTAAAGAAAGTCATCCCTTTACAGGTTGAAATCTAATATATTGGGCCATACCTTTCCAAATATAAGAAAGCATCACCGATTTATTATGCCCAGAAAAGAGAAACATAGAGTGTTAGAAGATTCAGAACACCAATTAATGGATGACTTTTGACATCAGCAGCTTTTTAAAAATATCATGTTATGTTAACATTCTTTAAAATGCTTTTTTAACCCTTATTTAAAGTGTGGCATTAAAATGTTGGAGGTGGGTTTTAATTAACAACAGAGTTTCTGGAGTGATTTAAACTCAATGATCTGTTGACTAAACACGGCAATTCCTCCTGTTAGGTTACAATAACACCAATTGTTAATGTCTTGATAGTGGTGAATGTCATGCATACAGTATAATCATAGGACCAAATTAGCTTTCTCCCCTATGATTAGGAATCCCTACGATATGGTTCTGGCTAGCCTCGGCTTTATTTTAAGACTCCTTTCCTCAAATTCTCACAATCCAGTTAACAGCCATGGTTGGCTCTTTGATTGCTGCTCTTGTCAATGCCTCCTTTTTTTCCTTTTCCCTTCAGCTGAAACTTCTTTTGCTCACTTTGTAATGATACTACAAATCTTTCCCTCCTCCTTTTTCGTCTCCGTTATGCCTCTCCCTCCCACCCTATACTTTTCCATTCTCTTTGCTCTGCTGCAAATTATCTTATTGTCAAAGCCGGTATCTGTCTCTCTCATCTGTGTTCCTTTTTCTTCTCTAGCTCCTACCCTTCTTCTTTTGGTTCTGCACTGAAATCTCAACTTTTTCTGCAGGCTTTTCCTGACTGATCCTTTTCCACCATTTCTCCGCATTCTCCTTTCTTCCCTTGTCCTGTATCTTTTAGACAACCTTGGGAACAAAGATAACATTTATTTTGTTTCACAGCCCCAGCAGTGATTTCAGAGTTGTTTGGCCTTTGTGAAGTTAATATTGATATTAGAGTAAGGGGCTTTTTGCTCCCCCATCAAAGTTTTCTGAGTTGCAGCATCAGTCATGTAGGATAAAATGTTTGGTTCTGATGTCAATCATCACTAGAAAGCTTGCGCTAAGGGCAGAATGCACTAGCTGAAGATTTTTGAAGATAGAAAAACTGTTTTCAGGCAAGGGGAATATGTCGCAGAAAACTAAAGATGTGTGAGCACTGGCTTGTCACTGTGCTTAAGAGCCGATGAAATGGTCTAGTTAAGAACTAACAAAATAGATGCTGCCATGAATCGGACGAGAGATGATTAGAGAAAAACTGAGTAATGGAGCCAGAGAGAGAGAAGGTATACTTCAAAGTATCAAACCATTAGGTACAGGTTGAAGAAGGCATGTTACGTTAATTATAAATTACATGAATAGAAGGAATAGGAAGTGGAATAACAGAAAGCATGTATGGTTTCTACTGTAGAGAGTAAGGAAGATGATCTTGACAGAGATAGGCCAAAGGGACAAGGGGAAAAACATGGCTTAAGTCCAAAACAAGAAGAAGGCATGTGCAAAAGACTCGGGTAGATACCTCCCTAATTCATATAAGCTGGGATGGGGGTAGTAAAGCACAGTTAGACTTAGTAAAGACTATAGTAAAGACTCTGTTACTATAGACCAGTGTTTCAACTGTAGCAACTTTAAGTTGTGTGGACTTCTACTCCCAGACGTCCCCAGCCAGTCCACACATCTTGAAGTTGCCAGGGTTGAGAAACACTGCTAATAAAAGTAGTTTTAGCTTTGCATGGAGTTGATTTCATGGTTTGGTCTACATAGTGGGACTCTACCAGCTCTTGGTGTGAGTATAACATGACAAGTCCTCATTTGTGCTTGCAGATGGAATTTGGTGGAGAATAATCACTAAGCAATACAGCAGCACTTAGAGAAGACCAAGTTCTTCCAGTTACTGATGGTCTCCTTGCCTGATGGGTTAGGGTCACAGTCTAGTTGTTACCTTAGATCAGAAGAGTAAAACAGCAAAATCCTCCTAAGCACCCACCACCTGGGGGCTGGTGGTGCTTGTGTGTGTGGAAAGCATCCAACTTCTTCTATATTCTCATTTTTTATCATTTCCCTGAGAAATCCTAGGGAGAAATTACACTTCTGAAATTCTGAAGTCTGCCCCCATTCATTATCATTATGAATTTGTTCCCTACAGATCCTGTACCCCTTAATCAGAGAAAATTCTTTCCAAAACCTAACCATGATCCTGCATGTATGAGAGGTGTTTTGAACAGCAGCATCACTCAAACCAAGGGGCAAATCATACGGAATTCCAACTTTCTCTGCACGTCACACCATCATTACACTTAATGTAATGTAAGCAGCTCCAGAACAATAGCAAAACCCATTTGTCACCTGAACTGCTTCTCCCAAATGCCCATGCCCATCAAATTAATGCCCATTGCATGAAATACAGTGACAGACAGCCCTCTCGCATGTGAAAGATAAACGCAATGGAAATTATTCTGTTTTGCTGGCGATTTCTATCAATATCATGCCAGGCTGCGTTCCTCCTAGTCAGATACCTGAAAAATGATTCTGTTAAAAGAAGCAATTGAGTATGCAGCAAGTCTAGGAACAGTTTTCCATTGCATTTGTCACCACAATAATTAAAAATAATAGATCTTTCAGATTCCAATATTCCCACAACAGTCAGCATGAAGCCTGAATGGCAACATTTTATGATATAGTAAGTTACTCCAGAGAAGCAGCAAGCGATTCTAACTATCTTGCCTTGCTTTTTTTGACTCAGTAATTACTTCTTGTTCTGTATGGTGACTGGCAATGCAACCTTTCTTTGTTTACATAAAGACAAATAATGTGGTCTTTGGATATCTGATCTGCTTTTTTTTTTTAAAAAAAAAAAACAAGGGTAATACCTATTTCTAGATTTTTTTAAAAATCCACATCGTAAATATTGGCTTTTTTTAAAATCAGCCAGCAAACCTCCCACCCAATAACCACAATCAGGATTTTTTGTATTGCTTATTAGATTCACAGCCAATCTTTCTACACAAGGACACTTAATGTGGCTTACTGTTGTGGTCCTCCAAAACCTGCTTCTCAAAGCTTTGAAGAGCACAGTGTGATTTCAGAATTTAATTTCAGAATTTCATAGGGGTACATCTTCCTTTGGCAAATGTTCTTCCTAATGGTTTTGCACTGCTATGATTTTTCCACACTATAGCAAAATGTAAGGAAGCACAAATACTGTACATAAATATTGTTCCCTCATAGGACTGCAACTTTCTCATATATATACTGTATGTGTGTGTGTGTGTTTATCTATATGTGTGTGTGTGTATGTATATATATATCACATATGTTTGTGTGTGTGTATGTGTTTATATATATAAAATGTATCCGTAGTTATATAATACAGTCCTCAACCTTGGGTTGTTTTAGCAACTGAGGCAGCTAATAAAATTATGAATAAATATTTTGGAATTGGTAAAGTCTACCGCTATCCATAGACCTACGTAATGTTTGTCTTTGCAGTTCTATGTCTCTACATATTTTTTTATATATACCCACAATTCCATTCTCCAGGCCAACTTTTCCCAACCTGGCACCTTTTGGATTTCCCAACTGAAGAAATCTGGTCTTGATGGCAACATCTAAGAAGTTGCTGTCTTCAGACTTAATTCAAGACAGCAGGGGTCATATTTACCACTTCTGAAGGGGTTTGTTGGCCACAGTGTGTGGGGCTATGATGGAAGTAGAAAATTAGTTCCATAATGCTGCCTAGGAAATGTCAAAGCTGTATCCACATTGTTACCAAGAGTCCAGTTGTACTTGAAGGAGACTTTCTTTATTTCCTGTCTTAAAAGAGCTGTAGTTTGAATCACTGGGGTTTCTTTCAGTTTTGCCAAAAATATTTAGGTGGAAGCATTATACTTTAGACAGTACATATTTGAAGATTTCTTTTGGTCACAGGACCCAATCCACTTTCTATTGTATAGTCCATGGTGATTTTATATACATTTTCCAACATCAACCTTATAGGTAGTATAATAAAAATGGAGTATAGTCTAATCCCATATACTGTATGTAGTTCTCAGAGACGTATTGGTTTAGATCCAAACTCAACCATTCTTAGAACAGACTCAATGAAATCATTGGAACTTGGTAAGCAGGATTAATTTAAGTCCAATTAATGTCAATGGATCTACTCCAAAGGTCAAACTACTGATACAATACAGATACAGATACAGATACAGATACAGATATAGATATAGATATAGATATAGATATAGATATAGATATAGATATAGATATAGATATAGATGATATAGATAGATATAGATGATATAGATATAGATATAGATGATATAGATATAGATATAGATATAGATATAGATATAGATATAGATATAGATATAGATATAGATATTCGGGGGCGCGGTAGCTCAGCGGGTTAAACCGCTGATGCTGTAAGACTGCCGATCAGCAGGTCGGCAGTTCGAACTTCCGCGTGGCATGGTGAGCTCTCGTCACTTGCCCCAGCTCCTGTCAACCCAGCAGTTCAAAAGCTAATTGCAAGTAGATAAATGGGTACCACCTTACGTGGGAGAATTTGCTGGCATCCTGTCTGGGGTCACCTCCGGAGCGAAGAAGACCTTGCGAATGGTGGCGGAGACAGAGAAACGGAGATGACGGATCCCGAACAGCAATATCCAGGATGTCAGCAGCCGACTCTGAAGCAAGGTATTCTGGGACATGTAGTCCAATACTACAAGAGTCGGTTCCCTTACCCCTTCCCTGAGCGCACGGTAATAAACGTTGTTAATATATATGAATGTATAAATATATGAATTGCAAATGTTGTAAGCCGCCTAGAGTCCTCCGATAGGGAGGGGATAGGCGGGGTATAAATACGAATAATAAATAATAAATAAATAAATAAATAAAATATAGATATAGATATAGATGATGATATAGATATATAGATATGATAGAGATAAAGATGATAAAGATAAAGATAAAGATAAAGATAAAGATAAAGATAAAGATAAAGATAAAGATAAAGATAAAGATAAAGATAAAGATAAAGAAAGATAAAGATAAAGATAAAGATAAAGATAAAGATAAAGATATGAAGCAATAATAATAATCCCCTCAGGTATAAGATTGGCCCCCTCCTTGCTCCTGTTCCAGAAGGCCCTGAAGACGTGGTTTTGTCAACAGACCTGGGGACCCCAAGCTGCCTCGGAGCCGATCAAGTGGCTGCCTCTGGGGGGGTGTCTATTGTGTTTTTATGGTTTTTAATTCTGTAAGCCACCCGGAGTCACCGTGTGTGAGTTGGTCGGCCTCATAAATCTGTTTAATAAAATAAATAAAATAAATAATAAAAACAGAATAAGTATGGGACCCATCTTAACCTTCCCTTCCTGATAATTCTGATTTTTTTTTTTTAGTTTATTGTGGTTGGTCGCAAATCAGCCAGATGTTTAAACTGGTTTTGGCATTATTATATACCTATCGAGTCCTTCCCAAGGACCTGGGATCAGCAGATGTTGTTGTTATTTGTGTTGTTGTTATTATTCAAAGCCTTGAATCAGGGATTTTTTAATAGGTTCCTTGAATCAAAGTTTCTGGAGAGAAAGCCTTTAAATCCAAATTAGAACTTTACTTATCCTCTTTGAGGTGACAGCAGATTCAGGGCTGTGGGAAACTGCACAACCACCACCTCTCAACTCTCACAACTTTTTCAGCCTGTGACTAATCCCAATGCAAGACAGTGTTAAGATAGGAAGGAAGGCCATATGTTTACTTTATCAGTCACAGGTTATAATTGTTAAGTCCCCAAATCAGGGTAGGAATGGAAGGTGAGAAGACTGATGAGTGGGCTGAATGACCTCAGTGCCTTATCTAGATAGACATGTCCATATTGGTTTTGGTTTTGGTTTGCTTTTGGTTTTGGCAAGAGTAATACAGAAATGATCTGCTACTGCCTTTTTCAAGGATCATTTTTATTTTTAATTCTCATTGTCGACAGCAGCTCTGAAGTTTCCTGGGAATCTCCCCCCTAACTACCAGCCAGAGATAATCACATTTAGCTTCAGAAATCAGCCACAGTCAGCTTGGTAATGCCATATAATTGGACATGTGTTGTCCTTGTTTATTCTCAACTCTCACTACAAATTCACCAGAAATTCAAACCTCTCAGTCTCACATATTTAGGAGAGTGAGATTTAAGTGCCAGTCAGCAAGGTTTCTTCCCCTTTCTCTTGAACAATTTCCACCCTCCCCACTTTCCATTTTAACCACACACATCCTATTTACCTGGTTTGAAGAAGCTTCGCTTGCATAAAGCACAATTCATGACTGCAAGCATTTTACAAAATAATGGTTAACAGCAGGAAAGGGTAACTATGCAAGTGATTGTGGATAACAAGAAACTCTGAACCATGTTTGTGGACCTTCCTTAATAAGCAGAGGATGACTTAAAAGGTTGTTGTTGTTGTTCCACTCTTCCTCCTAGAGCAGCTCAGAGCATTTGAAAAAGGGCAATAAGAAGTATCTCAATTCAAGCCACCTTCAATAAACCAACAGTGCTTAAAAGTAGAAAGTGCAAAAAATAAAACAAGGTTCATTAAAATACAACAACAACAACAACAATGAAATAATATTATGGGAAGGTTAAAAGACAGCACTGTTCTTTTATGGTTAGTACCTTCTAAGAGCATAAAATAAAGTTTAGCTATTCCAACAGATATTTCAAAAATGGTAGAATCGTGAAATGTGTCTGAGCTTCAGTTGTTCTAATCTTCATTTCTCCCCAACTATGAAGGGAAAAAAAGGCTCTAAGCCAAGAATGAAAGCTATTATATTCATAATGGGGGAAGAGAGGTTAATTCAACATCCTGTGCTTGGTTGCACCCAATATCCATAGTTCCCCCAAGCAAGAATAACTGTACCAAGGAAATGCAATCAACACATCAAACCCACTCTTGCAAACATGTTCTGCCAACCTATTATTAATGTTGCCTTTCAGCAAAATTCTAGCTCTACACAAACTTGACCAAAACACGGCTCCCAAGCCTCACGCGATCGGCCTTACTTTACATTATGGGCTTGCAAGGTCAAATTTAGAAGAGGCTGCATTCCGGTAACAAAATGGCTGGACCAAATTTGTGGAAGCCTCACTGTAGTGACAATAATTGGTGGGAAATTTGACAAGCTGGAGATAACTGAGCTGTCTTGGAAAAGAAGAGCTCATTTTGCTGTATTCTTTAACATGTCAATCACCGGAGCAGAAGTGAAATACCGGTGAACAAGCCGTGTTGAATTAAGCCATTCACCAATGAAAGAAGCAGCTTAATTTTGTTTCCTTGCATCTCTTCACCCAGCCAGCCAAAGAAAAGTCCCCATTGTCTTGGCTGTAGGGCTCTCTTTATGCCTCTCAGTTCTCTGCCAACTTAATTGTGAAATCAGGCAAGTGAAAGTGAGGTAGAGACGGGAGGGGGCTGCACGTTCGCTTGCTTCGTTTCTTCTTTGGCAAGGACTTGTGAATTTAATCAAAACCAATGAGCACACACTTCAAGCTCCGTTTGGCAAAATGACAGCCCAAGAAAGGGTGGTTTTAATAGGCTGAACACAGACCAACAGAGAAGGCGGCTTCCGCACGTGTACAGCAAAACAGATGTAAACGCGTTATGGAATCTGGATTGCAAGGAGAAAGAAATATTTTGGATCCAACAGTACATGTAGGCCAGTGACCCCAGCTAGAATGGGGCAAAAATACATGCAAACTCACTCTAATAATGCGAGCGGCTGGTAAAAGGCCTTTCTTATCCCTGCAAACTGGCACAAAAGGTAAACCACTCTTTAAAAAATCTATCGAGCACAAATTGTACACAAAAATCAACAGTGATACCAGCCTCTTCTCTTCCTTCACGTTCAAGTCAGCTGCACTGAAGGACAGATAAGTCTGATTATCTATACCATGCTGAGAGTAAATGCATAACTGGGGTTGGATATAAATGTGATAAATAATATTATATTCTGTTTGTTTGTTTGTTTGTTTGTTTGTTTGTTTTTTTCCTGTCTGTGCTCCATATTTGCTATCCAATCCCGAGAAAAAGTTCATTTGATGTAAGGGTTTTCCAACAGGGGCTACTGAATTGTTGCAGAGCCCGGAGGGCCGGCTTTGGTGCCAAAGTCATGCTGAACCGTGCTGAAAATTTGAGACTGAAATGGGGAAGGAAGAAGAAATTGTGCCTATTTCTGTGAGATGAAGAAGGATGTTGGGGGAAATCACTGTTTCCAGGGAATTACTTGGCTGTGAGCCGAGGCGGAGGAGCAAACAACTGTAATATGCTAGATTGATGATATAGTTACAATATAAGCTCATAAAGAGCTTTATTCCTATGTTAAAAGTTCTACATTTTATCTAAACACAAGATACAGCATTTAAAGCGCCATTAACCCGAAGTTGGTCAACCTTTCTCAGCCTGGGGCATATTTGAAGGTTTGTAACCATGTGGAGGACAGTTGCACAAAGTGACTGGTACAGAAAATGGCCTGTTCACAAAAGAGTTACCACAATGAGTGTATCCAACTGCAAAGACCCCATTTATTTGGAAAAGGTTATTGCCAACCACTTCCTCCAATGTATTAGTGCTATGCATGCTTTCAAAATGATTCAGGGAAAATGTTTTAGATTCTGGGTAAGCACTGCACATCTCTGCCATTCATTAAAGTCTTTTGCCAATTTCCTATTCATTCTTTCTTTTCTTTAAATTAGAATAACTTTTATGTCCAAGGCTTCAAGGAACCTATAGGCATCAACAGCCTATGGTCACACAGATAATGAGAGTGATTACTCTGACTTGTTCCTTTTTTAACAATGTGTCACCTATTCTAAAAGTACTCTTTGCTCACTAATAGGATTTGTATATAGGAAATACATAACTCAGAGACCAAATATTCATTTTTCCTGCATCTCCAAATTTAAAACAATAGGGTGACTGTGAAGTCCCATTTTCTTTGCTTTCTTTGAATTTGTTTTGTTTTGTTTTTGTACTTGCTTTTCTGATCTGTTGTATTTGTATGTGTATGATACCCTGGAGAGGAAGCTGATGCTGGGGAAAGTGGAAGGCAAAAGGAAGAGGGGCCGACCAAGGGCAAGATGGATGGATGTTATTCTGGAGGTGACGGACTCAACCATGGGGGAGCTGGGGATGATGATGGCCGACAGGAAGCTCTGGCGTGGGTGGTCCATGAAGTCACGAAGAGTCAGAAGCGACTGAACGAATAAACAACAATGTATGTATGTATGTATGTATGTATGTATGTTGGTTTTCGGGTTGTAACCTGCCCAGAGCCATTTGACAGTTGGGTGGCCTAGAAATCAAATAAATAAATAAACTTGTATCATTAAAGGATGCTTCTAACAATGTGAAACATATTCTCTCTTTTTCTCTGTGAGTATGGGAATTGCATGGCTTGTTCTAGTAGCAAGAGGAAACCACAAAAGAAGGGAAGCATTTTTTTTGTTTGTTTGTTAATAATATGCTTAAATGTTTTATATTTTACACATTCATTATGCTTTCAGCTTATTATGGAGCATATAACTTATTGTGTACCGCCCAGAGTTCCCCATGGGGGGAGATGGGCGGTCATATAAATTAAATAAATAAATAAATAAATAAATAACTTGCTGCTCTCTAATTTTCTAACCATTAAACTAATTTGAACTTGGTTTCTGCACCACAAATATCCATTTCTTAAGCAATAAACCTGACTCTGCAGAAAGACCTCGTCTGAAAGGAAAGATTGACATTCTTGTTGTCCCAATAGTTGAAAATATACATAGCTCAGGGCTGAAATGTTGAGTTCTTGGTGTTCTCTGAGCTTAGCTGTTTTCTTGTAGACATTTCATTACCAAGTTTGGTAACATAATCAATGCACAGGAATAGCATAATCAATGCTATTTATTGAAGGTCTGATAGCAGAAAGCTGGGGAGGAGCAAGGAGGCAGTGAATGAAATGATCCCCAAGATATTTGAGATTGCAGTTATATGTAACTGGGCAAAAGTGCTAAAGTCAATGGCAGTCACTTCTCAGAAATGCACAAATGGGATCATATTAATAAATGTCCCCATTCCCATCAATATGACCATCATGGGTGAATTAAACTTACATTTTGTAGAATACTGGAACAAAATGCATTGTGTAGAATAAAGGAAAAGAGAGAGAAAGAGAAAGCTCTG
Source organism: Charina bottae (assembly GCA_023362775.1). Taxonomy (NCBI): domain Eukaryota; kingdom Metazoa; phylum Chordata; class Lepidosauria; order Squamata; family Charinaidae; genus Charina; species Charina bottae. The sequence goes on along the minus strand of JALMGJ010000004.1, from coordinate 3,698,449 downwards.
TCAGCTCTATTGCCATTATGTCATCTAAGACCTCAGGGAAATTTGTTTTTATAAAGGTGTTGTGATCCAGTGTGATACTGACCTCATTCTTCCTTCACCTGCTCTTAAAAATAGCAGAGTTGTAAGAAGAAAATGCACTCCCTGGGGGCTTCTATAAGTAGCCAACAGAAAGGTATGACATGATGTTACAAAGGATCACTCTGTAGCAGCTGAGATACATGTAAATATTTGAAAACAGAGATTATTGGTGCTTGCAAAAAAAAACAGGGATTATATTTCAGTTTATATATCACCCAGGAGGCTTTGGTTAGTAAGCAGGAGGGTAAGTAGGATAAGTATAAGGCAAATGATCAGATGAAAAATGTAGAATTTGGGGAGATATGCATGAACTATTGACTGGCTGAATTAAATTAATCTCCCCCCTCCTTTCCACCTGGAGGTCACATATTATGCAAAGTTGTTGTGGGGGGACACAAAAATTCTGCAGAAACTAAAGGGACTTCCTTCAACTGTCCTTCACCCAAGATCTAGCCAAGCATTTGACCCAAAAAGCCCCACAAAAAAGGGGGGACTTTTTAAATGGCACAAATACATATACAAGTTCTGTGTTTGATGTGAAAAAGGGGGTTACAAGCAAATTCAGATGAATGAGATTTCAATGTGATTTGGATTATGATATAGCAAGTTTTCCAACTGCTGGAATTGTTGCAAATCTACTTCTAAAGAAACAGTAGTTAGCAGTATAACTAATGCTTTGATGTGAATTGCAGTGGTTCTTTTTTTATGTTACATTTAACTTCGGATGAAGAGTCAAATAATCTGTAACACTGCTATCCTAAACTGCAGTTAATACTGATAGAATTTTTACGTTTCTCTTTTTAACTTCAATACTTTAAGCTTTCTAAATAATAGAACATTCATAATTTTTAATCATATTACAGAAATATTACTGCATTGAAATCTTCTTTGAAATAATACAATGTATCAAGATTTGTAAGATTACAATAAAAGGGAAAAAAGAAATAAGAGCCATGACAACTGCAGGGAAAAACATGCTTCTCTCAAATACAGTACTGAAATGAAGAGATAGGAGAAATTCATTGCCAACTCAAACAGGTGGTATGGGGGAGGGGGTGAGACGAAGATGGGGACAAAGATTCATCAATTAAAAATAGCAATCACAGAAGAGACCTTGTCATCTGAATCTTTTCCACTACTCTGGATTTGTCAATCAAGCCAGAACTATATAAGAACGTTTGAATGGCAGTTCAGGCAGCATTCATAAGCAAGCTGCCTCATTCAAAGTCAATGCAGAGGCAAGATTTAGAAGCCCTTGCCAAAAAAAGTTATTGAAATGTGACTGACATCTCCAAAGAAGGACATCAACAGCATGACCCCATGCTGAAGTGGTGCAAGGTTAATCAAAGTTATTGCATTTGGAACCTCTAAGACCTCCTTCAGATTGAATTTTTGTATCGCTGTCACTCAATGACTCAATGACTCTTTTCCCCTTTCCAGTGTTTCTTATCACTCTTGTATTGCTTATTGTCAACTTGTCCTATGGCTAAAGTTTGGAGAAAAACAACACAAGCCCAGGTGTTGGGTCTATACAGTGCATCAGAGGGAAACACCTACTCAAATTTCACCTGATCTGAATCTTCACAGTCAATTTACTGCTTCAGTTTATGTGAAATATCTGGAAAAAATGAAGAAAGTAGAAAATAATAAAAAAATAAAATAATAAAATAAAATAAAATAAAAAAATAAAATAAAATAAAATAAAATAAAATAAAATAAAATAAAATAAAATAAATTAAATTAAATAAAATAATAAAATAAAATAATAAAATAAAATAAAATAATAAAATAAAATAAAATAAAATAAAATAAGTAAAGTAAAGTAAAGTAAAGTAAAGTAAAGTAAAGTAAAGTAAAGTAAAGTAAAGTAAAGTAAAGTAAAGTAATACTGCTTATTTTCTTCTCCTCAAGTAGGCACACATTCTTAAATTATGCTGCCAATCCATTTTTTAGAACAAAGATTGGATATTTCTTGGTAAGCTAATGAAGGAACTTATTAGCAAAAACAGACTGTTAATAAAAAATTGTCCATTCCACAAATCCAGAGTGGTGGAACAGTTTCAGATGACAAGGTCTCTTCTGTGATTGCCATTTTTAATTGGTGAATCTTTGTCCCCATCCTCTCCTCACCCCCACCCAACACCACCTGTTTGAGTTGGCAATTAATTTCTCCTGCCTCTTCATTCAAGGCCATTAAAGTGGGAAATGGGGAAAAGGGGTTGAGAAAAAGTAAGTATAGACAAAAAATGAAACTTAGAGATTACTTGCAACAATATTTTGAGTTCTTATTATCTTCAAAGTCTGGGATTAAAACCCTGTTTATTAAAGTCTCTTTGCAGTACTGAAGTAAGAGTTATCTGTTTATCTCTCTCTCTCTCTGTCTCTCTCTCTCTTAAAAAAAATTCATGTTCCTTGACCAACTTTTGTAGAGCAAGTAGATATATTTATTGAACTGGCCATTGAAGATGACTGAAAAGATTGTTTCATTTGCAGGTTCCCTTATAGACAGGATGGAAAGGATTTGGCATGAAACAAAAGCCAATTGTTTAAATGGACAAAAGGTAAACTTTTTTATCCCTACTTTTGTCCTACACATTGAAATGTATTTCCACCAAATGTGCAAAAGAATTACAGAACACGTGGGTGGTGGAGAGTAGACGTGTTAGGTCTGCCGTCCTTTACCCACTGGGGATCATAAACATATCCATCCCTGAATTTTCCCCTACATAGCTATGCTCAATATTAATTCCTTATAAAATTTGCGCTGCTGGACCAATACTGAATAGCTTGGCCATTGTGGCTGTTGTTGTTTTGCTTTAATACATTGTTAAACCAATTTTACATGTTGCTTTGGAATTTATTTGCACTGTTATTTCCCATTTTATTATGTATTTTATTATTATGCAGGTTTTCTTCTGAGCTACCATTGGGCAACATGGTGCAAAGCATGAATATTAGTGGACAGTATTAAACAAAATCACACCTAATATTCATTGATCAACACATGCAGGGGGGAAAAAACCATAAATATTTGGCAACCTAAGTATACAAATTTACCATCAGTACAGCCTATGCATGCAAATCAGCTAGAAATTAAAGCTCCATTCTCCATACTTTGCCATAAATGATGGAACATCTCAATGTGCAATTACAGTTTGGAAGACTCTAGATCAGGGGTCCCCAACCCCTGGGCCATGGACCGGTACCAGTCCGTGGCCTGTTAGGAACCGGGCCACATAGCAGGAGGTGAGCAGTGGGCGAGCGAGCGAAGCTTTATCTGTATTTACAGCCGTTCCCCATCGCTTGCATTACCGCCTGAGCTCTGCCTCCTGTTAGATCAATGGCAGCATTAGATTCTCATTGGAGTGTGAACCCTAACATAAACGCTCCATCCCCCCCCCCCCCCCCCCCCGGTCTGTGGAATAATTGTCTTCCATGAAACCGGTCCCTGTTGGGACAGTGGCTGTCATGATGACTTTTTCTTCCTTAAAGTATTTTACAGAATAAAGGCACTGTTGCAGAGCAAGGGTTCATATTTACATACTCACCATCTTTATTTCTCACAGTATTCTACTTCAGATCCTGGCAGCTGTCTGGGAAATGAGATTCCAGGCTGTATCAATAGAACTACAGTTGCCAAAGTAGGAGAATTAATGCATCTCCACTATTCCCAATTGGATAGGCCTGATGTTCAGCACTGTTCATGTTCTAAGCACTATGTTTTATAAAAGATTCAGAGAACCTGGAACAGAGCAATAAAGATAATCAGGGGACTGGAACCAAGACCCTGAGGAGAGTCGAGGGAACGGGATATGTTTAGCCTCAAGAGAAGATGGCTGAGGAGGAACCAATCCTTGAAGTACCCGATAGTTTCTCACACAGGAGGCAGTCAAGATTATAGGAGACACAAAAATGAATTTAATTTAGAGAAAAGTATATTCCAGCTGGATGTCAAAAAAGCTTCTGAAAAGTTTGACAGGATAGTCTGGGGACTAGATTGAACACCCCATATTTTTCCTCAGAGTATTGTGAGAATGATTCTCCTGGAGTCAGGATACTTAAAAATATCTGCAAAGTTGCTAAGTTTTAAAAAAATGTCCTCTTTGCTCCCACTTTAAGGGTAGGGGACAAAGAATTCCTGTATGAATAAAGGAAGGAAAGACACATTAGTTTTCCTTTCCTTCTTTAAGTAAGGAGGACATGGAAAGGATCTCAGATAGCATCATGCCCAAGACTTCTCAAAATTTCCATCACCACTACCTGAATTGAATAAAAAATGTTCATTTCTGCAGAAGATGCAGTTGTTATGACCATCTTTCTAAAAACTCAATATTCCATACAGGTTGGTGTGGTAAATCCAAATAATGTTTAGTCAGGAGTTAGTGGTGTGCATTTTTTTTAGACATACTTGTCCACTATGACTGATCCTAACACTGAGGAATCCAAGATATGTTTCTAAGAAATAGCAATATTGTGTAGGAACCCATCATATTATAGAACTAACCATTGGGGTGATTTGCCATTAGTTTATTAAAAGTGATGGACAAATGTTGTTGATCTGTGAAATCAATATTGAGTAATATACCTCCATTTTGCATTATGTATAGTCCTCTAGTTCATAACGCAGATACTAAAAGTAGGTACACTACATTATTTGGAAGTATGATTTTCATATGCATTATGAAAATGAGAAACAAGTTAGTGGAGAAGACCTCAAGTTTTCTTTTACTGTTTCCTCTAATTATTGATTATTTCTGTGCCTGGAAAGCTACTAGATAATTCAGATGCACAGCCTTGGATCTTAATTAAATTGTATTCAATTAAAGACTTAATAACTACCCCCCAAAGATTAAACCAGCCCAGAAATACTTCAGTAACCTTTTAATGTGCCTATTTCATTGCCTGGAAAATACTTCTAGCAAGAAATAAATTATACAAAAATGTGTCTAACAAGTTATTCTCCCTGGACTGGAACTAATCAGTCTTTTACATGGAAAATCACCATAATGTTATCAAAAACTTTAGTATAGTACAAAAGGACTACATTGATATGCAAAGCTGGCCCTAAACTGTAATGTTTATAAGATAATCTGTAATGTTTGTAAGCTAAAAGTATAGTCTAAACCAGAATTTCCTCTGTGTTTACTCTAGGGTTAGTGCACTCTTGGGTTGATGCAATGTACTAGTATTTATAACTGGTGCAGAATTATTTATCCTAAAAACAAACCCCACATTGATGTGACTTTCACATAAAGTTCTCTCACAGATTGACTTAACTGATACTTCTACTGATCACTCTTGTCAATGACCTCTGGGGGAACTGGGATTGTAATGGGACAATGATCCTGGTTCTCCTTGATCTCTCAGAGACTTTCCGTATCATCAGTTATGGCATCCCTCTGGACTGACTATGGGAACTGGGTGTGGGAGGCATGGTGATTTTCTTTTCTCTGTGGCTGGTTCCAGCTGGTGTGAACAGGGCAGAAAGACTGAACCTGAGTGTCCTGAACTGCAGGGTGCCACATGATTCAATGCTCTCATTCCTCATGTTTGACTTCAACATGAAGATGCTGGATGAGGTCATCTGTCAACATGGACTCAGGTTTCGTCAATATGTTGATTATATCCTGTTGTAGTCTCAACCCCAGGCTGTCTAGGTGATGCAGTCAGAATATTGTCCCCATGCCTGGAGGCTGGGGCGGGGGAAGGTTCTGGAAGAGGAGGATCATGCTTGAGCTCAACACTGACAATCATGAGTTGCTGTGCATTTCTAGTTCTCCCAGTACTTCGTCCTACTGTACTTACAATACAGTGCTACTTTCCATCTTAGTTCTGAATGAAGTAGCACTGGACTCACCACTCCTGTTCAAAGATCAAATGGCGGCCTAGGGGGGCCTTTGCCCATATTTGCCTGGGATGCCAAATGCACCATTTAGATTTTTAGATTTTTTAATCCCACCTTTATTATGTTTATAAATCACTCAAGGCGGTGAACATCCCTAATACCCCTTCCTCCTCCTATTTTCCCCACAACAACCACCCTGTGAGGTGAGTTGGGCTGAGAGAAATACTGGCCCAAGGTCACCCAGCCGGCTCCTGGACTGTGAACCTCGTATCTGTCATTCATGCCTTAAACACCTTAAACATGGACTCTTGCTAGGGTGCCCTGGAAGCTTCAGCTGGTGATGATGGGTGCAATTACAGGTGCACCTCTGTATGCCCATGTAACACCTCTGCCATGTGAGCTGAACTGGTAATCAGCAGACTTCCAGGAGCAATTCAAAGTGCTATAAAGCTTTTCATGGGGTAGGAGCTAGTTATCTGAGAGACTGTTTTTCTCCCATCATGTAAGATCTAACAGAGTGTACATGCTCCAGGTCTCATCTTTCTAGCAAGGCTGACTGAAGGGACCCAGGCAGTGGACCTTCTCTGGAAGAAGCATTCCCTTGTTATCCTTGAGGTTCAAGTTGCCCTCACCTTGATATCCTTCAAATGAGCCTTAAAAACCCCAAGATCATTTTTCCCCAAGCGCTGCATTGGGAGTCTGAGCCAATGAGGAATTTTTACTCATTTTTTCTCTCCAGTTGGTTGCCTCTTTTGTCTTCATACCATATTGGATGTGTGTTTAATTGTATGCCACCCAAAATCCTTCTGAGTTGGGCAGCTAATAAATGTGGTTTCTACATAAATAAATAAACAAATATTGAAGGAATAAATTTACATAGTCCTTGCTGTCCTGTCAGTTCAATACAATGCTGTCAGAAGAGAAAATTTCCCCTTACCCAGATAATTTATACTTTCGTTTTGTATTGCTATTGTATTTTAGTTCTGTTATAACAAGATTCTGGTTTCTAATTATAAGCCAACTCCATAACATACGCTCTTAATTATTAGCAAAAGTAAAAAGGAAAAAAGAAATTTGAACATCTAACAAAAGAACCTCAAAAGCACTAGGAATTGTTTTCCTTTAATTCCTCCCCCCCCCCCCAAGTTAGATTTCAGCCCAACAGTTCCAAATATTTATACTAGTGTATTACTTTTTTACCCAATGCTGCTTCACATCCACAGATGATTTTACCTTTAAAAAGTGTTGTGGGTTCAATTCCACAACTTGGAGTTACAGAGGTTCAGTCCAACAGAACCATAAACAAGAACTACCAGAATTGGGTTGCTAAAATCCAGATGAAACCTAGAGGGCAGCAAAGTTGTAGTTTTCTATATGCATGGATTTTTGTAGCCTGGATCTGGTGGCCTTTGACCTTGGTTATGTTTAGATGAGGGGTGGGCAACGTCAGGCCCGCAGGCTGTATAAGGCCCGCGGGGTTCCCGCCCACAAACCCCGCCCCTTCCATGCAATTGGCTCCCGCCCACAAACCCTGCCCCCCAGTGCTTGTGATTGGCTCCCGCCTGCAAACGCCGGCCCCCGGTCCGCGGAAATCCCAGAAATCCCGCCCCCCCAACCCCCCGGTCCCCGGTTATAAATATCCAAATGGCCCTTGGCAGAAAAAAGGTTCCCCACCCCTGGTTTAGATGAAGAAAAGGCTGAAATCACAAGTCTCCTTTCAAATATTGGGGGGTGGGGTAGAAAGACAGACAGACAGACAGAGCTACTTTTACCAAGCCACAGATATTCAGCAACGTATCTACAATATTAGACACAGCCTTCTTGATTTTATTACCCCTTTGCAATATTGCAGGCATGCATTGGAAGGCAGACTCACAAAATCAATTATAACACTGTATGATTACTTTCTTAAAATGATTGTCATTATAATCAACCTAGTATTATTGAGCATGCTGTCATGACTAAGATTTATGCTCGAACTAAATTAGGTATGTCTTTTAATTTTATTTTCCTTGATATAATTGGTTCCATGATGCTCAGGTGCTTTTTAGCATTTTCAGTGAGCAGTGATTTATTTATTAAACTACCCAGAAGATGACATTAAACTAAAACATTGTTAGAAGAACTCACTTCATTCTAACAACAACAATAAAGCTAATGCAGTGCAGAGGACACTGCAAATATGATCACAAAGCTCTGAGCAAGGGAAGGGTCATATTTTATGAGCAAGTTGCTGAGATAGCTTAGGGAAATGTTTATCAACATTTATTATGCTGCTTTCCTTACTTCGTGGACAGAGATGGTAGGATTGCCACTGAAGTCAACACTAAAGCTTCAGCTATTGTAAACAATGCTTCAGGCCTCTTAACAGGTACATGAAATTACAAATCCAATATTCTACCAATTGTATCGCTACTAGTATATTTCAGGCTCAGTTCAGAAAACTGGTATTAACCTGCAGACCCTGGACACACAAATCCAAATGATGCAATTATTAAAGGTTTTAATTTGGATTGGCAAGATTGAGGTTCAAATACTCACTCAGCTGAAAGATGCACTGCATTATCTAATGTGGGCTCTCTCCTACACACACCCAACCTAACGTACATCCCACAAGTTGTTGCAAGGTTAAAAAGAAGGAAGAAAATACAATTCTGAACTTCTCAGAGTGAGGTGGAGAACCTTTTATCCAACAGAGGTAATTGATCTTCAGTTCCTAACAAACCTCACCATTACCTCCTGTTCTGTAAGAACTGTGGGGTTTCCCTGTCCACTCCTCCTCCCCACTGCCACCGTAATATGTAATATGTCACAAACATAATATTATCCTCCTTGTAGACTTCAGGGCACCATTCAGCAGTATACTGTAACCCACTGGGTTCAGTAGAACCTATTTCCAAATACATGGTAAAGCATTGCAGACCAGAACTTCTGCCTAGTCTCATTTTTCCATATTCATTGGTTGTCTCAAAGCTATAGGAATCTGAGATCTTCTGCCTGAGACGGCTGCTCCATTTTTGGCTTTCAACGTGCTGAATCATTTCATTTGCCATTGGATCTGTTGAGTTGCACCTTCTCTATCTTCTGTCTCTCTTGCTCTCTCCCTTTACAACATGGCTAAGCATATTTTAAACAAGGGGAAAGAGACCGTCACTCTCTCAACTAACCTAATGCATGAGAAATCAGAGTGTTCCTGGGATGATAAAAAGAGTAAAGTGTAAGAGAAACACAGATGATTGCTCAAGAGCCTCCTGAAGGTTATAAACACACTTACTCTTGATGTTATCTTCCTTTCCTCTTTTGAATGATTAAAAAAAATGGAGGGGAGAAAGAAGCGACAGAGTGTGATTACTTCTTACTTGGTTTATGGTTTCACGAGCATGATGGGGATGATAAAGAATTTTAGTACTCATCAATTAAGGTGGTAAAAGCTGAAGAATTTTAATTAAGACAAAACACTTTAAGTACCTTAACAGCTAGCAATGAACTGTCATCCTTAATAAGAACATACTCTCATAGGTTCTCATGCAAATGAGGCTCAGGCACAGGGAAGTTGGTCCCTTGCCAACAACCTTCCAAATGACTTTGAGTGGGACTTGATAGACTTTTCTATCAACTAAATAAAATTTCTCCTGCCTGCAACAGAGGCATAAATTCAGTGTGTGTTGACCCTGAGACTCAAGACAATCAAAGGCCCAGGCCTATCACAACATGATGAGGATCACAGGTACAGCAATCATTTTTCAACAGAATTCTTAGGATTTCAATCTCCACTTTGTTTACCATTCCACAGTGTGTTGTGTGTATTGTTCTACAATCACTGTTTAGCTCTTTCTCACAAGGGAGAGCATCTTCAAAGCACCTACTATGAAACAGGCCTAATAATGTTGTCTTCTCTTTTCAATTTCTGCTCCCAAAGACTTCTCTTAAATGTTGGGGCAAGCAGCAAAACATCTAGGTGAAATCATGGGGTGAAAGAACGTCAACAGACGTTGATCTGGATCTGGAATTCTCTGATGGATAAAACATGCAGTCACACTCTGAGAAATATTTCTACTGTATTTTCTACCACACAGTTCTTCCAGAACACCTATGGAAAATCTTACTGAGCAGGATACTTCAATTTCTCCGAGAATAGGATTTAGTGACACTACTGCAGAAACTAAAATTCTGCAGGATTATATTACATGAAACTTTGGCACCCTCTAAGATCTCAAGCAATGCTGCATTTAAAACATTTCCTAAATAAATAAATAAAATTAAAAAGAAGAAAAATAACATTGCAAGTGAAAGTCACACACCCAAAAAGAAACTGAGCCAAATTATCACTTATCAGGCCACTTAAATAGGTGTTTCCTAACATGCTAGTGATCAGGTTATAAATAGATGATTTTGTATCTCACTCGGTTTGTGCCAGATGTTACTCTAGTTTTGAGGCAAAATTATTTGTACGCCTCATAATTATAACAGAAACCTGTTCTGACATAATAAAAAAAATTCCCCCTTTTGGGATAAAGATAAATACTCACGTATAAATGCAAATGCTTACAGTCTATCATACACATACTTTGAAATGGAAATGCAGATATTCAAGTATGATGAAAGCCCATTCACTTTTGGTCTGGAGACTTTAGAACAATGAAGCACCATTTCTTGATGTATTGTCAAAGGCGTTAGGAACCACAACTTCCAGAACACGGCCACACAGCCCAGAAGACCCACAACAACCATTTCTTGACTTCACCAAGCTTCTCATTTTCTAAGGGAACTCTTCTCAAATGGAGATGTCTATCCAAGCACCTTCAAAAAGTCATTAACGCTTTGGCATACTGTCCTGTGGGGAGGAGTGCAATGGCTCAGTGGTTAAGACACTAGGCTTGTTGATCGGAAGGTTGGCAGTTCGAGACCTGAGCGCCGCGTGGACAGAGTGAGCTCCTGCACTCGCTCCAGCTCTTGCCAAGCTAACAATTCGAAAGCATGCAAATGCAAGTAGATGAATAGGTACCACTTCGGTGGGATGGTAACAGCCTTCTGCACACGTCATGCTGGCCACATGACCATGGAAGGGTCTTCGGACAGCGCTGGCTCTTCGGCTAAGAAACAGAGATGAGCACCGCCCCCTAGAGTCGGACACGACTGTGCAGGGGAAAACCTTTACCTTTTACTATAATGTCCTGTACACCACATGACTCACTAAAATGTGGCCCATTTAGGGAACTGTCCCTTTAACCCCTCCACCTGCATTTTCATGAGTTAGTAAGTAAGCTATTGATTTGGTCGCTGCCCACCTGAATACACCACTCCAATTCTGAATGCACTGGATTGGTCTATCCCACTGGAGAAGGATGAATACAGATAAAACTCAATACTTGGATTGTAATGTCCATTTTATATGGGTACCTGATACTCAGATATGACCCCCATGCATGGACCTTCAGAGGGATAAAAGAGGGTCAGCAATGAAGGCTTGATAGACTGTCTGAAGTATATATGTATGATGAGAAAGAGAGAGACTGGAAAATGGAGTGTTTGCTTCCCATAATTTTACTCCCCTTCAGCTTCAGCAAAAGAATAAATCCTTCCTAGAACGAGCTAGTAACTCTGCCATGAAGAAGTCAGCCTTTTCCCCATCTCTCCTTGGAGCAAAGATTAAATATCACCCCCTCAAATGCCTCCCCCTCCCAGCTTAGTCCTCATAGTTTTGCTGATCCTGCCCATTTCTTTAAAAAGGTAAAGGTTCCCCCAGCACATTTCTGCAGTCGTGTCCGACTCTTGGGGGCCGGTGCTCATCTCCGTTTGTTAGCTGAAGAGACAGCGTTGTCCGAAGATGCTTCCACGGTCATGCGGCCACATGACGCACACGGAACGCTGTTACCTACCCACCGAAGTGGTACGTATTAATCTTCTTACATTTGCATGCTTTCGAATTGCTAGGTTGGCAAGAGCTGGGGCTAGTGCGGGAGCTCACTCCATCAGGTAGGGCTAGGGATTCAAACCTCCGAACTTGCGATCTTCCGATCGACAAGCCTGGCGTCTTACCCGCTGAGCCACCACACCCCCTGCCCATTTCTTACCCAAAGGCTTTTTAGTGGCTCCTTTCAAGAAGTTGAAATCACTCTGCTGCCTGTGAACTTAAGGCTCACGTCAATTTATTTATTTATTTATCAAGTTTTTATCACCGCCATCTCCCTCCACAGATGGCGATGGTGAATAAGTATGACAAATTATTAATGTATATACTGTTTGTTCTGAAAGCAAAGCCTTTGATGTCACCATCCACTTACCTTTTATACAGGAGCAAATGACTGTTAAGTTTGTAAATATTTCCTCATCCTCCTGTTATACTATTGCACCGATGAATGCCATCAGCATCAAAAGTACCCTATTTTCTAACTTTTCACATAGGAGAAGAGGCAATTTATTTTTGCAAAAAGCATTTATCTGTCCCCTCCCCCCAATACAAACAGAGCCCTTTCCACTCTTTATAGTGGATCCTATCTTATTATTTGTTTTCAAAATGTAACTTGCATTTATTTTTGAAGCAACATCTACTAATCATGCACACTGACTCATTTTTGTTACCTTTAAATGTTGAAGCTGCAGGTGAAATCTGTTCCAGCTGTTCTGATGCAATAATTTTAACTGAAATATATTAATAGTAGTATTAATTGGCTGGGTTCATAAACAGCACCAAGTTAAAAAGAGGAGTGATAAAAACTGTTAGGAATCCTCATAGCACTGAAAACTGGGGATTTGTATCATTGTATATTATTCTGTGAGAAATCAAAATTGTCATATATGCATGCCAGAACTAGAGGTAGCTTAACATACGTTTCATGTCATTTTTCCAATGTCCCCTACTACCTATGGCCTGGCTGAACCTTTCATCTCTCTGGAGGTCATTCTCACACAGTCCTTGGTTAGTATGAGCTGCGCATTCTGATTTTTGTGAATGTTTCCCTAAGCAAAATTGTAAGAAACAAATACCTGGAAGGAAAAAGAAATCATTCTCTCTCACATCTACTTCTAATAAGTCATCATGGAATGACAAAACTGTGTTTGTTGCACAGTGTGCGGAGAAAAAAAAAAGTACAGTTTTTTTTTCTGAATCAGTACTGTATGTCTTCCTTCATAGTTGTGAAGTTTGCAGTTTTTTTTTATCTGATTTTTTCTCATTGTCGAAGTTCAACAGATCAATGGACTTGAAAACTCAGTTTGTTCTCTATATACTCTAACAGCAACCTTCTTAAATTAATCTCTATTCCAGTGTAGCTCCAGCAAAGGAACTAATAAGGAGAATATTTATTCCCTCTGAAGGGAATACCATGTGTTGCATGGTCTTTACTCCTGACAGAGACTTTGCATACAGTACAATATGTCACAACTATGATTTAGTCACACCTCATGAAGTTTGAGATTATCATTCTTAAACAGACTCAATCACACTCCTTAATTCTCTGTTTAATCACCATATTTCTCATTTGTCCTACACAGACATATTTTGGAGTAAGTCCCATTCAGTTCAATATTCAGTTCAATATTCAGTTCATCATATACATATACATATACATATACATATACATATACATATACATATACATGCACACGCACACGCACACGCACACGCACACGCACACGCACACACACACACACACACACACACACACAAAACAATGCAGTATTAGAACAGCAAGCATGGATTTCATTCCATATAGTTACAGAATATCCATAATGGAATTCAATTCATTCATGAACCTTTAAGTCTAAACTGAACCATGAAGTCACAAGACATTCTTCTTTGAATCACACCCAATTGTTTATTAAAGTTTGCCAACTTGAAACAACAAAGACCAAATGTAATGTCAAACATTGAAAAATAGCTATCATAAAGATAAAAAAGATAAATGAGAGGATTAATGCTCAACATTTGAATTACTAAGTTAATCAGAAGCAATCAAAAATGGGTAGGGGACCTTAAGTGACAATTTACCAGCAGGTGGTATTGATGTGACACACAATCATATTAATCGGGAAGGATAAAAACTGCAGAAGTAGTTTGAGATGAAATTGGCTATGTCAGATTGACAATCTAGAATGCTGGGCATTGCACAGAATTTTTGTCTGGGTTTACCATTGGGGGGGGGGGCAGGCAGTAATGTTTCCCCTTCAAATACTTGATAAATAGACTGATCCAAATGTAAATATGTCTCAGCTACCAGAAACAAAGGAACTAATGATATAAAATATTCCAATGTTATACATTATATAAAATAATATGAATAACATCCGTGCTCTGAAACCAACATTACAATGCTATTTTGGATGTAACTGAATGTTTACTGAAAATGAACAAATCAATTAATACTTTTTATAATTGCCCCCTAGCTTTAGAAGTTATAATGTCCATTTATCATCTGATAAATCTATGGATGTGTCTGTAATAAGATCACCACCAATTATTAAAAGATAATTACAAATAATGGACACATACATACCTATCAAGAGAAGGTTTTTATTATGGCATTCTGCACTGAGAGTAAGCACATTGAATTAACTTTAATGGTAATGAGCTCTGTGCACATCAGACCATCATAAAATGTTCTACTTGTAGAAGAACGCAAACTGTTTTGGCCGTTCTCTATTCAGCAAGGAACAAATGAATCGGTGACTTCTGGAGCTCCATCTCTGACCCGATCCTCTTTAACTTTATAAATTTAGAAATCCACTGCTTGTGGAAAATCTGCCAAGATCCAAACTCACTTTGGGCTATTCCTTCAGAATAAGAACTTATTGCTAGAATTCAGATTTGTTCCTTTCAAGAAAACAAAGCAGTCCGCCTAATGTCTCCTTTGCTAAGCTACGTCTGCAATATTTCTGGTTTAATTTTACAGTGGCAATGTGATATCAGTATTAAAAAAAAGTGGTGAGGAGAGGTACTCAGTGTTGAGCTAAAAGGGTGTTTTTCAAATCTCTGATTAAATCAAGGTTCCCTCAATATGAAAAGACTAGAGCATCTTGCAGAAAAAATATTACCGGCTTCAAAATGATTGATGGCCCCGGTTGGATCAGGAGGCGAGGAAGCAATGAACAAGCAAGCAGTTTGCAGGTACTTTAACAGAGGAAAGAAAAGAAGCAATAAAGGGAAGCTGGGGAGAAGGGAGAATGCTCTTCATTGAGAAACATGCACATTTATCTTCTTTAAATATGTTCACTGTTTTTGTTTGTTTCAAGGGCAAAAAGTGGGGGGAAAGTGAAGCCAACCAAGATTGCATAGGCCTAACAAGAAATTGGGTTTATTAAAATTGTTGCACCTTCCAGAGGAAACTAAGAAAGGAAGAAATAGCCCAGGCCACCAATGGGAAGAGTACAAAGAGGAAGCATCAAAATCAAATAATTGCATTTTCTGGTGTAGCAGCAGCATTAGGTGAGCATGAAGTTGTTCGATCTGACCAGGACTGATTAAAGCAGCTTCTCCCTCTTAAATTTAGGCCAGACTTGGTAATATATAAATGTAAAGGTAAAGGTTCCCACCGCACATTTGTGCAGTCGTTTCCGACTCTAGGGGCCGGTGCTCATCTCTGTTTGTTAGCCGAAGAGCCAGCGCTGTCTGAAGACGCTTCCGCGGTCATGTGGCCGGCATGATGTGCGTGGAACGCTGTTACCTTCCCATCGAAGTGGTACCTATTCATCTACTTGCATTTGCATGCTTTTGAATTGCTAGGTTGGCAAGAGCTGGGGCTAGTGCGGGAGCTCACTCCGCACGCAGGGCTAGGGATTCGAACCTCTGAACTTGAAATCTTCCGATCGACAAGCCTGGCGTCTTACCCGCTGAGCCACTACGTCCCTTATGTATTTGAGTACCTGCTTAGAATTTCTCATGAGAATTGTGACCTCTATAAGAAGAACCACAGCAAGATATCCATTCCCCTTTCAACTAAACTACACTTCTTGAATATCTGATCATAAAATATATGTAAAATATATGTAAAACATCAAATGTAAAGATAAAGGTTCTCCCCGCACATTTGTGCAGTCGTGTCCGACTCTAAGGGCCGGTGCTCATCTCCGTTTGTTAGCCAAAGAGCCAGCGCTGTCTGAAGACACTTCCGCGGTCATGTGGCCGGCATGATGTGCATGGAACGCTGTTACCTTCCCATCGAAGTGGTACCTATTCATCTACTTGCATTTGCATGCTTTTGAATTGCTAGGTTGGCAAGAGCTGGGGCTAGTGCGGGAGCTCACTCCGCACGCAGGGCTAGGGATTCGAACCTCTGAACTTGCAATCTTCCGATCGACAAGCCTGGCGTCTTACCCGCTGAGCCACTACGCCCCTTATGTATTTGAGTACCTGCTTAGAATTTCTCATGAGAATTGTGACCTCTATAAGAAGAACCACAGCAAGATAACCATTCCCCTTTCAACTAAACTACACTTCTTGAATATCTGATCATAAAATATATGTAAAATATATGTAAAACATCAAATGTAAAGATAAAGGTTCTCCCCGCACATTTGTGCAGTCGTTTCCAACTCTAGGGGCCGGTGCTCATCTCCGTTTGTTAGCCAAAGAGCCAGCGCTGTCTGAAGACGCTTCCGCGGTCATGTGGCCAGCATGATGTGCGTGGAACGCTGTTACCTTCCCATCGAAGTGGTACCTATTCATCTACTTGCATTTGCATGCTTTTGAATTGCTAGGTTGGCAAGAGCTGGAGCTAGTGTGGGAGCTCACTCCCAATCAACAAGCCTGGCATCTTACCTGCTGAGCCACCACACCCCTATATACATACATACATACATACATACATACATACATACACATATATAACATGTATATCATATGTACATGATAGAAATCATAGGTATTAGACCATTGTCCTATCCACTTCTGGGTGCCAGCCAAGGAAGGGACCAGCATATTGTACCATCTTCCCCATCTCCCTGCTCCCCTTTCATCTTGAAAAAGAAGGGAGAATATCCAGAGGGCCAGTGAAATTGATGGTGATGATGATGTCAAATTCTAGCATTCTATTTTTTGTTTTAAAGTCCATTGAAAATGGTACTAGAAAGCAGAAATATAAATGACTTACATAATTTTATGAAATCGAAATCTCAGAGCTCCATCTTTGGGATACAAAATAAAGGGTGTGTAAGAACAAAACGAGAACAAAGAAAAATTAAACAGATATTGCCATTACACAGTTGAATTCCTAAGAGAGTAAATGAGGATATCCAATATTTACTTCTTATTTGATATTGTATTTTCCCTGTTTTTTCCCCATTTCACTTCTTCTCTAAAGCATTTACAGAGATGATTCCTCGTTCACAAAAAACAAAGGAAAACAAAACTCTGTTGGCATATACTGTATACAGTTGGCCTTTCCTTAACATCCCCAGTTATGATGCTTTCACCTGTATTTTTAAAACTTTCCTTCTTTTTCTTACGTTCTGAAAAAAAGAAAAAATATCTAAATACAGTATTGTTAATAATTACTGTAGGTTAATAACTTTTAACTTTGGCTCTCCTTTTCTGTTAGAAATGCTGTAGGTCACTATTGCTAATAGGAGAATATAAAACAAAAATACAAATTAAGTGTAAACAATGAGCAAATAAGATATTTTTACACATGGTTTTAATATGTAAAGTTCACTCTTTGAAAAAAGATCTTACATTTTTAAACAATTAATATATTTAAACATTTTGTTGTCTGATCTTACCTTTATTACTAAAGAGATAAAATAGCATCATGAAAACTTTTTAAAGTAAATTATCTTTGTGTTGTACATTTTAAATAATAGATGGTGCTACATGTTGGCTTAATTTTTTGTACATGAATAGTTTTAAATTTTAAAATTAGGTAAGTTCCTCTTTTGTTTGTTTTTTGGTGTCCCTGAGAAAGAATGTCCAAAACACACTGGTGTTTTGTACTACAAAATCAATCAATCAATCAATCAATCAATCAATCAAATCACTGGCACTTGGGGTATTCTCCCCTATTTTTCTGGTTTCCATTTGCTCCCCCCCCCCTTATTTTTCCTTTCTATCTCTCCCTTCATGAACAGAAAGCTTGACTGCCTCTCCATGCATGGAACTCTTCCATGCATCCTGGGAACTGAATTTCGAAGTTTAGGTAAAACATCATCAGAAATCCTCGTTTTAATGTCAGATACAGAGGCCAAAGGAGTGGGGAGTGGGGGCAAATTAGAAAAGCAAATATTGCATCTACTCATGTATAAAAGGGCTTCATAAAAGTGTTGGATCCTGTGGAAATCTCTAGTATGACATATTACATTGATTATACAGTATATACTGTATATGTTGAAACAGGAATCATTGCCTCTCTACAGCAACGTGCAAAGAACAAATAGGCAGTCACTGTGTCATGAAAAGTAATGAGGGCTGATTATAATATTGAAAAGGATCTCAACCTAGATGAGATTAGAGATTAGAGATTAGAGATTAGAGATTAGAGATTAGAGATTAGAGATTAGAGATTAGAGATTAGAGATTAGAGATTAGAGATTAGAGATTAGAGATTAGAGAAGATTAGATTAGATGGACCTCTGGCCCTTGAACACAGAAATTGACGCCACGATGGACCTGTGGCAACTTGCCACTTTTTACAATCCATGTAATCATCATTATCAGCTGGCCTACAGGAAACTAGTGACAGGTTCCTTGCTGTTATTAAGGATCTTTGTAAACTGGCAATAGAAAGCAGAAACATAGTCACTACCAGGGAGGTAAAGCAGGGAAAGGATATATGAGTGAGGATGAGGTTGTGCATGTGTATGAAAATGTCCTTCCTGGACCTGAAATGGTATCTTTGCACTTGGGATAAGTGCAATACACCAAAATAACAATACAAGATGCTACACTGCCAGAATAATTGGTCGTTAATAACCACACTATTCTTTGAATTCCTCAAATTTGCTCTAAAATTTGGAGGACTCTCAAGAGGAGATTTTACTCATGGGACGAGTAAAAAGACCCCATCACAAGGATTTCCAAAGGTCATAGAACAATCTGTAGGGAAAACTAAAATAAGAACAACACTGCAGATGAAAACAACAGGCAGGCTATTATATCCCCAAGACAGATGTTCTCCTTTGTCCTGTAGCATAAAGGAGGTGATCCATCTCGATTGAAGTTGCTCAGGAGCTTCAGACAACGTCTATACAGACCTGCTCCTAATGGCCTCAGACTTCATCTCCCTGAGAGAAGACCATGAAACAAGAATTTCCCAGCTGATAAAAAGGAGGCTACTTCAAATTAAAATCCCACCAGTTTTACATTAGACACCCTATTAATGATAATCAATCACAGAGCTGATGAGAAGTATAACTCTGCATTAGTAGGAATTCCTAGGATTTCTAGGAATTGGTATTGAAAATGCAATTGACATCCCTGGAGCCAGTTTCTTGCCACCAAAAATACCCAGTAATTTTTCTTCTAGCTACTACATGTAAGGACACACAGCTGAGGAAAGGGACTCCAAGGCATAAACTGCTAAGCCAGCCAGATGAAATATCAATTAATTAATCAATCAATCAATCATTATCTAGACCCCTTTCAGTCAGGTTTCAGGCCCAGTTATAGGACGGAAACAGCTCTGGTCGCACTCATGGATGTTCTCTGGCGGGGGCGGGATGGGGGCAGTGCATCCATCCTGGCCCTTCTTGACCTCTCAGCGGCTTTCAGTACCATCGACCATGGTATCCTTTTGGGCCGACTCAGGGGGTTGGGGGTGGGCAGCGTGGTCCTACGCTGGTTCACCTCCTTCCTCCGGGAACTTTTAGCCATCTAGATTTTATCCCACTTAAATTTAATTGTTATTTGTATTTTTATATTTTTTGTATTGTGGTCTGCTTTTAATTTTAATTGTGGTTTTATTGTAAACCGCCCAGAGTTCTCCTTTGGGGGGAGATGGGCAGTGATAGAAATTTAATAAATAAATAAAATAAATCATGCATCTTTGGTTGCCTCTGTTGACCTTTGGTGAATATTACAAGTCCCTGTATAGGTGCAGAACTGTGGCATCTTTAAAAACAAAATATTTGACAGCTCCAAATAAATGCCTGAAAAAATTGCACAGTGCAGTATTAAAATAACTCATCTGAGTGCATACATAATATTTGATAGTGGGTATGTAAAGAAACAATGCAGTATATATCAAATACCATGGTGTACAGATACAGCATCTGTTAGCATAAACAACTTCCTTCCTTCCTTCCTTCCTTCCTTCCTTCCTTCCTTCCTTCCTTCCTTCCTTCCTTCCTTCCTTCCAAACAAAACCACTGCAATCATACTAATGGAACAGCATTTTGTTAGTTATGGTTAAGGCCAGTGAGGTGGGGTGGAGAAATGTCTAGAAAATATACAGGTAGTTCATTAATACCGATGAATCTTAAATGCAGTATTAGTAAACTTGGGAGATAATAGCAGCTTACAGGTGGTTATCTCAAGTATTTACATAAACAGAAAGATGGGGTATTAATTCAACCAATCAATCAAATAATGACAAGGCTCAGCAAGAGTGTGACAAAATACATCTATTTCTCAGTGGGTAAAACGCCAGGCTTGTCGATCAGAAGATCACAGGTTTGGAGGTTCGAATCGCTAGCCCCCGTGACGGAGTGAGCTCCCGCTCACCCCAGCTCTTGCCAACCTAGCAATTTGAAAGCATGCAAATGCAAGTAGATGAATAGGTACCACTTCGGTGGGAAGGTAACAGCGTTCCGCGTGCGTCATGCCGGCCACATGACCGTGGAAGCGTCTTCGGACAACGCTGGCTCTTCGGCTAACAAACAGAGATGAGCACCAGCCCCTAGAGTCGGACACGACTGCAGAAATGTGCGGGGGGAACCTTTACCTTTTAAGAGAACAAGAGATGATGATGATGATGATGATGATGATGATGATGATGATGATGATGATGATGATTTTTTTAAAAATACAATACAGTGAAACCCTAATTTACCTAACCTGGAAACAATAGACTTTGTATGGAATGGACTAAATCTTCAGTATGATTTAATTATTTGTGTAATGCTGGCATTATGCAAATGTTAGCTTTTTTATTAGGACAGAATCAAGCCAGTGAGATATACTGATGCAAATGAGGTAAATCACTGTGGTGACTTACTCTCTGATTTAATGGACATTTTTAAATAATGGACAGCCCTTATTCCCAATTCGTTGAAGTGAGGTTTCACTTGTACATAACTTTATCATACTTTATCATGTGTTACTAAGTATTTTTTTCTGCTTGCTGATTGAACTGGTCTGAAAGTTTATTATATTTGTTACAGCATATTTATTTAATGTTTTCCAATATTCTTGAATATATTTAGAGAGGCAGTATCCATATATCCTCACATAAATCCCCAAATCAAATAAATAGATTTCATCTCATTGGCTGTTCAAGTCAAAAGAAAGTATTTTTTTGTGGGGGGGAGGATTCAGGCTGCAAGTGAAAGTCAAACTTACACTGTAATTAATTTTGCTCTCATTTTCAACAAACACAGGCTCCAAAATAATGCCTCCTTTCTTCTCTTTAATTGAGAAACTGTATAAAATATGTTAGGCTTTTAGTTCATTTAATTACTCCACTGCCTTTAAATCATTACAGGAAACAGTTCTACATAATATAACATTATTTAAATCACATGGAATATGCTTTATTTTCTCCCCCTCAGGTCAAACACTGGTTATGGAATTTGACAAATAATTAATATGAAATAACTTTTTAAAAGTTTGCTAATACAAGTAAAATAAATACAATAAATTCAATCCCTCCCTAGGATATCGGAACATTTTTCAATATAAATTACCTTTTATTATAAGCCAAACTTGCAGCTCAAAAATTGCCAGAAAGCTCACAATTTGACTTAGACCTAAGTCTGCATTGCACCAAAGAATTTTGCATACCATTTTGCATTACATTTGACTTGGAATTAGTTAGTAATTCTTACGAATGTCCCATAAAAATAATCCTGGAAAATAATGTCCCATGTGTAATTCCTTTCCTTGATATTGCCTTATAATACACACCCCCAACACAGGCAGGACAAGCCAGGGTATATAAACAGAGAGCAAGTCCCACTCCCTTTTCACACTGAAGATGTTGCCTAGCCTGGCAATGAGATGTCTGCAAGAAAACAGCAAGGCTCAGAGAGCACCAAGGACTCCACAGTTCAACCCTGAGCTACAAATATTCTCTTTGATTGGTATTGCCTTATAAGTCAGTCATGAAGAAATTTTACCCTGAGAACTAAATATGGCTTTCTGACACGTCCATCAACCAAGGTCCTATCAGCTCCCTTTCTCAGATCCTCATCATGACACAGTATCCTTGGAGAGAGGACCTTTCATTTTGGTCGAGCAGCTAATATTTCTCTACTTTAAAATAATATGCAGTGTTGCCTATTATATTTTCTTTCATAGAAGTTTAATTCCATTACCTAAGAACATCAGTTTTGCATAATGAAGAAAAACTTATTTTCTGGGGAGGGGAAACAGGTCAAACACTGGTAGCTTTTTTACTGTGATAATCTTGTCGTAATTGAAGCTCTAGTACTGAAGCTGAGCCAAAGACAGCTGCTAGAAAACATGTCATTCAAAAATTTGACTTGCCATCAAAATTTCAGCATTATGAAAATTCAGTTTGAAGATTTCGTCTTCAGCCATAAAATTAAGGACATTTCCAGGACATTCGTAGAAAAGTTGAATGAATGTTGATGTGCATTAGGCCCCAAATCTGTAGCCAGCTCTTCTCCGCTTGAATCCTTGGATTCCCTACATTTGCCCTTATAATATAATTAGGATTCAATGAATCTTTGCGTAATCAATATAAGGATCATCCTGAAATATGTCCTGCCTCTGTTATAACTCAAGAGGATTTTTGTACACTGAGGATATTTATATGCCTAAATTTGTTGTAAGTTTAGAATAAACTGGGAAACTTCAGCTCAAGAATAGCCAAATATCAACAGAGAAACTTTTTGTCATCTTCTTTCTCTGACATTTCTTTAGTTTTCTTACTGACATGAACTGGATTGAATCGATTGATTTTAACAACCTGATTCTCTCCTAAAGTGAGGTTCCAGTTGAATGCTTGCATTTTGAGGTGGACCCCAAATTCAATGAGAAGACATAATAAATGCTGAAGTGAAGATCAAATACCTCGTTGGAATCACACCAGAGGCATTCTAGAAGTGCTGGATTCTCCTACAGCCAGATGGAGAATTAATATCAATTAATATTAATAACTAATATTTAATTATAGTTACTTATATTAATAATTAATTAATTATCATAAATCACTACTCCTGCTAGAACTTCTCAGTGAGGCACACCTTACTTTACAGGAAGATATAGGAAGGGCTAGACTTGTGATCTAAAAGACAACAGGAGAATATCATCAGTAGAGAACCAAAACCAGGCAAAGGCTTGTACCCCATGAACTTATGGTTTAGAAACACTCAAATTATAAGGGCATTTCTATTAAAGTAACCAATTTCTCAAACAGAAAAAAATGAATATCAATAATATGACAGTTGCATCAGCCCCAGAAGGTAATCACATTACACTAAAAACACACAAATTGCAACATAGTTCCAACTAATCCAGGCAGGACTTCATGGGAAACAAGTAAGTGGGGTTTAAATTTCTGTTTGAAAAACTGCAGTATCTATTCAATATGGCTGCGAAACGATGTATGAAAACTAATAAATATGTAGCCCATAATGCTCTATCACCATGAAAAACCATCTGTTTTCAAACTCCCAGGTTATATTTCAAGCCTGTTAAAAATTATGATTGTAAATTACCCAACTTGTACTATATGAATCATTATATAAACATTTTCTGTACTCATTCAACTGCAAGGTAAGTTCTCATAAAGAAAACACACAATTCTGCCAAGAGAGCATGTTGTATTGCTGGATAATTTATCCTCCTATGGATAGATGCATGACAGATGTAAACAATATAGACTAGCAATTCAATGGAATTAGCAAAGAAGAAATGGGTTGGTATTCACACTTGGCTCACACAACTGAAGGGCAGGACCAAACATGAGTCTCTTAGAGAACTAACTCATGTTCCTCAAACTATAATAATGTTCCTCAAATTATAATAATAATAATCTCCAAATCTGTCATACAGATTTGCCAGTAAGGAATCTAATCTTCAGATTAGACAGAAGATGTTTGTACTTTCTTTTAGAAAATATTTGAATTCATCTCTGACTACAGGTTGCCATACAAACAGTGATCAGAGGAATAATAATTTTGATCAGAGATGAAATTAATTTGCCCAAGCACCAGTAGAGAGGCAGAGTCAAGTTCCTATCCCTGCCCAACTCAGGTGACATCAAAATCACAGCCCTTGCAGATCTCCTGGTTTCCATACAGATGGGGGATGCATAGCTGTGTGAGGAAGCACTTGAAACAGACTGGTCTACTCAGAAGTAGCGTCATGCATTCGGTTACTAGGATCTGAAAAGCAATACTAAAGATGGAATCTCCTGTAGTTGAGGTCCCACCTGAATATCAATGGAACATCTTTCTTGAAGAGCTAAACTTTGCATGCTCTGCCTTTACCTCAACTATGAAAGCTTATTTGGAAAGATCAAAATTCACCGTGTTCTCTGCTTTGCTTTCTAATTATTGCTTGCAGGCAAGAATACTGGTTTTTGAATTGTGGTTTAATTCCTTGATGCCACTTACTAACAGAAGGTGAGAAATGTGCATTTGCAAACACATCCACCATACATGTAAGTCCAACACAAGGCTAACCATATTTTCCTGTTAATTGTATGGAGGGACAACCTTCACTGAAAAGGACCATACCTCCAAAACTGGTTCAGTCTCATTAGAAACCTGGTTTTTAATTGGAATTTGCCATTCTCTGCACTGGTCAATACTATCTTCCTCTAACAGTCATGTGGCTAGCATGACACGCGCGCTGTTACCATCCCACTGAAGTTGTTGTTGTCACCCACCGAAGTGGTACCAATTAATCTACTTGCTTTTGCATGCTTTCAAATTGCTCGGTTGGCAAGAGCTGGGGTGAGTGCGGGAGCTCACTCCGTCACGCAGCGCTCAGGTCTCAAACGGCCAACCTTCCAATCGACAAGCCTTGCGTCT
The DNA here is from genome assembly GCA_023362775.1 of Charina bottae. Taxonomy (NCBI): domain Eukaryota; kingdom Metazoa; phylum Chordata; class Lepidosauria; order Squamata; family Charinaidae; genus Charina; species Charina bottae. Next base: position 3,673,377 of record JALMGJ010000004.1, on the reverse strand, counting down.
TAACCACTGAGCCATCGTGCCCCTTAATAAGTGATATGTATGTATTTATAAGCCTTTTAAGTTTTCATGCCTGTAAAAGAACAAGGAGTCCTTACTGTATTAGATTTGAATTTCCTTCCCTTCTCACTCCCCAGCTATAAATTACAACCAAAGGAAGCTATGGACAATATTGGTGATAGGTACATAAATTACGGTTTGCAAAAATGAAGCTGCCTGACATTGTCATATTATAATTGAATAAAAGCATTCTAATTTGGATACTTGTTCTGTCCCAATAAAATGTCCTCTTTGATCCCTTTTAGAACAGTACATTTCCAGCAAAGAGTGTAATGTTATGGTTTCAAGTGCAGAGACCAACAATAGCTTTTTATGTGCTCATATTTTTAGCTGAGATGGCTTTATAAGCAGAGCACTTGAGGCTAAGAACAAAGAGATGTATATATAACAGGCATTTGCATTACACTTAACTTCCCTAATACATAAAGATCTCCTTTGGCACAGTTCTTTGTTCACTACCTTATGCAGCTTCATTCACATGGGGAAGTATCCTTTGAAGTGACAGTAATCTCTTCCCACCTTTGTCCTAGGTATGCTCTCTAACAACTATGAAAAGCGTTTGGGGTATCAAGGACTTAGACTAAGACAGAGTGGAGAGAATATTTCCGAAGCAAGTGGCATAGAAATAAGAAGACTTTCTCACTTCTGGTAGACTTGAACAATTTCAAAAATGAAAGTGAGCGAAGGGAAAAGCAGCTGAAACCAACATGTGTGTGTACATCTGCATGCATCTACATGTATCTGTAGATACATTCACACATTCTTTAAATGTATATGCTTGTTTTAACTATAATTCTGTAATTTGTCTTTATTTTATTACATAACTGCTCTGAACATTATTTCTAGCAGTAGTGTGTGTGTGTATGTGTGTGTGTGATTAATTAAAGAAAGAAATATTTAAACTCAGCAGAGACAAATACACGATTTTTCATTTAGAGGAGAAACTTGGGAGTTGCTGGTCACATGCTGAGCATCAATCAGCTGTGTGACCAGGCTATAAAAAAGTTCTAATTTATTCTATACTAGTTCAACCTTATCTTGAATTTCAGTATTTTTTCTTGTTCTGGATACCACATTTATAATGGATTTAGAAGCAAGTAAAGAAGAAGATTAGAAGATGGAAAATAAATCCTATGAGAAAAGAGCGAAGGAACTGGATATATTTACCTTGTAAAAATGAAGAGGAAATATCATAACACTCATTAAATACCTCTGAAGGGCTATCATGGGGGAGAAGGAAAAGAAACAGGGAGGACTTTACTGGATTAAAGTTCGTATGTGTCAGAGCAAGAAAGTTGAGATGGAAATGTGTTAACAGTACATGCAGTACATGCAGTAAAACAATTGCCAGTTTGGTCTAGTGGTTAAGGCAATGGGCTAGAACCCAGGAGGCTGTGAGTTCTAGTCCCGCCTTAGGCATGAAAGCCGGCTGGGTGACCTTGGGCCAGTCCCTCTCTCTCAGCCCTAGGAAGGAGCCAATGGCAAACCAGGAGACTGAGAGTTCTAGTCCCGCCTTAGGCATGAAAGCTGGCTGGGTGACCTTGGGCCAGTCCCTCTCTCTCAGCCCAACTCACCTCACAGGGTATCAAAAATTTTACGACTGTATTTATTTATTTTCTATCCCGCCTTTATTATTTTTTATAAATAACTCAAGGCGGCGAACATACCTATTTTTTTCTTTTCTTTCTTTTCTTTCATGTGTGTATAAGACATCACAACACAAGTATCTAGTTGCATCATTTGTGTGAAATGACATAAGGAAGTACTTGGCATTTAGACTTCATTGTGGAGTAGATGTCTCAACCTGCATCAAATAAGGCCCTTTCTCCAATTCTGTGATTGAACATACTCAGCTCCTAAAGTAATGCTTTCAGTATCGATCAAGAGGTAAGATGTCCATGGAAGATTTACTGGGAAAGTTCATATACTTTTCTCCACTCTACCTGTGGAGTAGTCACACCCTAAAACCTTTATATCCCATTTGTAGGAGATACCTGATAGAATACTTGTTGACTCTAACATTTTTCTTCTGATTTTGACAGCAGTTAATGCATTGTCAATAAGCATTGTCAACAAGCAATTGTCATTTCATTAAGAAGCTGCTATTTCTTTTGATGTCTTCATCTTGAAAAACAAGTACCGTTTGGATTAATTAAAGGACCAATTCACACAATCAATTTCCTTTTAGACTTTAATACACCTACCCCTGAATTGTATTTCCTATAGAACCTGAAGCAGGTTTGGAGAGTGCTGTTCAGATCAAAAGGGAGGATTTTAGCAATATTTGCTTAATTTCTCCTAGGAGAGGCTACATTGTCAGGTCTTCTTTTCTGTGTCAAATTTTAGATAACAGCAGACTGATTTCCAGTGCAAATATTAGTAAGGACCTCCATTCATGTATAGAATAAAATACATTTGAAAATAACAGAACTTAGACTAGGGATTTATTATAAACATGTAAACCTACTTACAGTGATTCAATTGTCATTGGTCCTTATAGACACCAATCATACCAAGTAGATCAGTCAATGTATTCTCCCCAACCGGAAGCCACTGAAGATGAAAACTTTCCCAGATCTACTAAGGGGGATCAAGTATTGGGAATGTCTTAGACTGAACTTGGAGCTTTCTACATGCAAAGCATGTAGTAGCTATCCTTAATCCTCTCTCTTGAAGAGGAAAAACAGTTCAAAATGATGGATCGTTACCACAAACCCAATAGGAAGACAAAACAACTGCTATTGAATTGGGCACATATACAGTACTGTATATGGCTGATTTCCTAATAAGAATAGAATTAGTTCCTGAAAATAACTTTCTTTAAAAAGCAAAAGGCTGTAGCCTTTGTTGTTGGAAACGCTTGGATGCCTTCAAAGATTAGCCACCACTTGCCTGGTAAATTTAATCCTCCTGTCCTGTCCAGTTTTCCTCTTGCCTCACGTTTCTCTGTGAGTTATACCTACTCCTTCTTCATCTGCCCCTCCTGACCCTCCCCCTCCCCTCCAATCCCCCTCCAATCCCCCTCCCCTCCAACCCCCCTCCCCCTCCCCTCCAATCCCCTCCCCCTCCTCCTCTTGTTATTTCTCCTGGAAGGTGTGTGTGTGTATGTGTGTGTATATGCTGTTAATTTTATTGGAACTGCGTTTTTTCTCCTGAGCCTACCCTTTTTAAAGTGGTGGCTTGTCCCTTGTACATACACATACACAATACATATATGTACACATGACAGTGATACATGCAAACATACATTGTGGAGAGGAAAATTTCCAAGACTTATTTCAGCCAGTTTGGTCTAGTGGTTAAGCTGCTGGGCTAGAAACCAGGAGACTGGGTTCCAGTCCTGCCTTAGGGATGAAAGCCGGCTGGGTGACCTTGGGCCAGTCACTCTCTCTCAGCCCAACTCGCCTCTCAGGGTTGTTGTGATGGGGAAAATGGGAGGAGGAAGGAGTATTAGGTATGTTCGCCGCCTTGAGTTATTTATTAAAATAATAAAGGCGGGACAGAAAATAAATAAAATTAATGTTGGCAAATGTAGACTAACAATGATGAACATTACACAGGATTTCTTCGGTCTAAGTCTCTCAATCTCCTCTACTCCCTTTGGATGGTGGGAACGGTTGACTTAAATTCAGAATTATTATCATTTGGAAGAAATACAGTAACAGCAACCCAATACAAAAAGAAAATGTAGTTGGTTTATCTGATATATCTATCTACTGTATCTATCTATCTGTCTACCTATTGCAAGTTAAATCTTGTTGTGAATCACCCTTCAGTCCCCACAGACCTTAAGAATATATTAAGAAATAGGAAGACAAATATTCTGGGTTTAAGATTTTCATCCGTGATTAGAAAACTCTGATTCCAACATTAATATGCATATTATCGGGTATAGGAATATACAGTGATGGCAAACACAACTGTATGCTAACTATTCACAATCCGATACAGCAATTTGAGGATTAGCATGGTAGGATATCACTTTATCATTATAATGTCTAAGAATCTATCTGAGACATTCAGGGCCAATCTGTTACCCTCTATTTTAAGACATCTTCAGTATTATTTCAATAGATAATCTCATTTCTCAGCTTTTGAATGACAGTTGTATCTGGCATGACTCAAGTGCAACAACAGAGATTCAGACAGGCAGTACAATCCTGATCAGCTTCAGGGAGACAGAGAAGCAAAGAGCCAACAGGGAAAAGTGAGCAAGACTGAAGAGCAAAACCTCACCAAAGTACAAGTGCAATTCTAATTCTGTCGAGAAACGTGACATGATGTCATGACATGCAGGGGGGAAAAAAATTCTATTTCAATCAATTCTAGTTTGATTGTATTTACAGGGTATAACCCAGATGGAGCCCTTAATGGCCATGAGCTTGCCACAAAATGAAACAGGTAATAGAACTAAAAATTGATCAGCAGTGTTTCCCTACCTTCAGAAGCATACCCTGAACAATCATCAATACTAGCTTTCTTTTAGAGGAAGGGGATGAAGGAACAGATATATATGTCTGTTACTAATTCCACACCAACATTTGGTGGTTGGCAGCTGAGGGATCAACAACCTGTTTTTCACAGTTTTTGTGGGGTATATTTATTTTGACTTCAAAGTGGATATCTCTAGGCCAGAGCTTTCCAAACTTTTCATGTTGGTGACACACTTTTTAGACATGCATCATTTCGCAACACACTCTTACAGCAGGGCTCAAGGCAGGCACTAGGACCTGCGTGGAATCCTGGCAGGGCTCGGAGGCAGCAGCAGTCGCGACACACCCAGACACTGCAGCCGACACATTAACGTGTCCTGACACACAGTTTGGAAAGCTCTGCTCTAGGCAATCCGTTCTTCCTAGGAGACTTTTCCTAACCTATTTTGTTCTCTTGGCACAGTTCCGTCCTGAGGAAAGGAAAAGAGATGTAGCATGGTGTAGCAGTGAACATATTGGGCCAGGACTGGGAGATCCAGGGTGCACCCTCAGCCACAGAAAGTCAGTGGGTGACTTTCTCTTTCAGCCTAACCTACCACAGAAAGTTGATGTGGTAGGGGGGGGGGGGAAAGGAGGAAGGGGCACTTGGTACACCACCCTCAGCTCCTGAATGAAAGGTGGACCTTAAATTTAAGAAATAAACACATGGAAGGCAAGATTGGATTTTCTCCTAATGGTTTTCAAAGGTTTCAAAAGCAGCTTGAAATGGTGGCAAACACCTTTAAAAGGAGGGGAACAAAACCTACATTGCTTATTAGTCTATTTTTAGCCTGCCTTTCTTCCCAAGGCAGAATTGTTTTTATTGAAGGGGTCATTTCCGAACCCACCTCGCTGCTCTTCACCCAAAAAGTCTGCACACAATTTCAAAAGATTTTTGTTTCTCTACCCGTGCATAAATCAGTGCTAGCATTTATGTTACACATTTTCCCTAATCTATTTAAGAAAGTGTCAGAGCCATTCACCAAAGAACAAAAAGCACAGAAGTCAATGGGCCTTTTAAATGCCATTTGTGAACACACTCAAAATGATATTTAGAATTCAAAGCAAAAGCAAAGTCCGGGTTCAACCATCAAAGAAAATATGCAAAATAAGAAAATAAAATAAAGAAGACCAAGCATCCCTCCCCTCCCCCCAATCTTTAACACACAGTTTCCTGACTTTTTTTTTCCCTTTAATTTTCTTTAAAATCGAAAAAGCTAAGAAAAACACTCAACCTCTTTCTTGGTCTTTATGTTAGGAAACAGCTAAATTAAGGAACGGCATAAGTATAGTAGGCCAATATTGCCATGTTCATCTAGCTCTTCAACATAAGGGACTCTGTGCAAGTCCTTCATTTTCATTTGAAAAGGGAAGCAGCTTCTGTTCAGTGGGCTGTTGCTGGGAAGTTAATCCTCATTTTCACAGCTTACTCAGATCCTTCTGTCTGAAACTTTGCACCGCATTGGGAAAGGTTAATTTTTATTCTGTTGTGAGAAAGAAGCTGCTGCGTACAAAAATGCCATCTTGTTGCTTGTACAGGGGTTTATCCTGTGGCCTACAGCTGTTGGAATGAACCCGTTCTTGTTGTTGCAATGGAGAATTATTTAGACCAGAGCTTTCCAAACTGTGTGTCGCAACACGTGTGTCGGCTGCAGTGCCTGGGTGTGTCGTGGCTGCTGCTGGCTCCGAGCCCTGCCAGGATTCCACGCAGGTCCTAGTGCCTGCCTTGTGCCCTGCTGCCTCCAAACCTGCCCTGCCAGGATTCCACGCAGGTCCCAGTGCCTGCCTTGTGCCTTGCTGCCTCCAAACCTGCTGTGATTCCGCGCAGGTCCTAGTGCCTGCCTTGTGCCTGGCTGCCTCCAAACCTGCTGTGATTCCGCGCAGGTCCTAGTGCCTGCCTTGTGCCTGGCTGCCTCCAAACCTGCTGTGATTCCACGCAGGTCCCAGTGCCTGCCTTGTGCCCTGCTGCCTCCAAACCTGCCCTGCCAGGATTCCACGCAGGTCCCAGTGCCTGCCTTGTGCCTGGCTGCCTCCAAACCTGCTGTGATTCCGCGCAGGTCCTGGTGCCTGCCTTGTGCCTGGCTGCCTCCAAACCTGCTGTGATTCCGCGCAGGTCCTGGTGCCTGCCTTGTGCCTGGCTGCCTCCAAACCTGCTGTGATTCCACGCAGGTCCCAGTGCCTGCCTTGTGCCCTGCTGCCTCCAAACCTGCCCTGCCAGGATTCCACGCAGGTCCCAGTGCCTGCCTTGTGCCTGGCTGCCTCCAAACCTGCTGTGATTCCGCGCAGGTCCTGGTGCCTGCCTTGTGCCTGGCTGCCTCCAAACCTGCTGTGATTCCACGCAGGTCCCAGTGCCTGCCTTGTGCCTTGCTGCCTCCAAACCTGCTGTGATTCCACGCAGGTCCCAGTGCCTGCCTTGTGCCCTGTTGTAAGAGTGTGTCGCGAAATGATGCATGTCTAAAAAGTGTGTCACCAACATGAAAAGTTTGGAAAGCTCTGATTTAGACCCTTACTGGGACTAAATGTTCTCTCCTTCCTTTGACTGAAGACCATCAAAAGCGAGATGGAACAGAACAAGCATATTCATTTTTCCCATGCAGTACCTTGTGCAAAATGCAAGCAGCAGCCCCTGGGCCCTTAACATGACCAATCAAAAGCCTCTCTTTGCAATTTGTGTAGGTGCTTCTTCTGTTGTCTACCTACCCCTGCCACTTGCAGAGAGGGTGGCCTTCCTTATGTCTCTCATAGGTGAAAAGAAGCCTAGATCTGAATTAAGCTTTCAGGAGAAATGCAAGGAACAGTATCACAGTACACAGTCCTGTAGTGCAGTGGTTATGGTGTTGGACCTGGACCATGGAGATTCAGGTGTATAAATCAGTGGCCGATTTTGGGCTAGTTTTTCTTTTCAGTTCAAACCACCTCACAGGGTTATTACTGCAGGGAAAAATTTGGGGAACTACCCTAATGCCCTGCTTTGAGCTCTCAAAAGAAAAAGAGGGACTTAGAAATAGATAAATAATAATGCACAGTAAGGAACACAAGAAAATTTGCATATGCCAGCAAATTTGGAAAACACAAGAATGGCCATCAGATTGGAAAAAATCAACTTATATCCCCATACCAAAAAAGGGAAGCACTAAAGAATGTTCAAACTATCGAACAGTGGCACTTATTTCACATGCCAGTAAGGTAATGCTCAAGATCTTGCAAGGTAGACTCCAGCAATTCATGGAGCGAGAATTGCCAGATGTACAAGCTGGGTTTAGAAAAGGCAGAGGAACTAGAGACCAAATTGCCAATATCCGCTGGATAATGGAGAAAGCCAGGGAATTTCAGAAAAACACCTATTTCTGTTTTATTGACTATTCTAAAGCCTTTGACTGTGTGGATCATAACAAATTGTGGCAAGTTCTTGGTGGTATGGAGATACCAAGTCATCTTGTCTGCCTCCTGAGGAATCTGTATAACGACCAAGTAGCAACGGTAAGAACAGAGCACGGAACAATGGACTGGTTTAAGATTGGGAAAGGAGTGCGGTAGGGTTGTATACTCTCACCCTACCTATTCAACCTGTACGCAGAACACATCATGCGACATGCTGGGCTTGAGGAATCCAAGGCTGGAGTTAAAATCGCTGGAAGAAACATTAACAATCTCAGATATGCAGATGATACCACTTTGATGGCTGAAAGCGAGGAGGAGTTGAGGAGCCTTATGACGAAGGTGAAAGAAGAAAGTGCAAAAGCTGGGTTGCAGTTAAACCTCAAAAAAACCAAGGTTATGGCAACCAGCTTGATTGATAACTGGCAAATATATGGAGAAAAAGTGGAGGCAGTGACAGACTTTGTATTTCTAGGTGCAACGATTACTGCAGATGCTGACTGCAGCCAGGAAATCAGAAGACGTCTACTTCTTGGGAGGAGAGCAATGGCAAATCTTGATAAAATAGTTAAGAGCAGAGACATCACACTGACAACAAAGGTCCGCATAGTTAAAGCAATGGTATTCCCCGTAGTAACCTATGGCTGCGAGAGCCGGACCATAAGGAAGGCTGAGCGAAGGAAGATAGATGCTTTTGAACTGTGGTGTTGGAGGAAAATTCTGAGAGTGCCTTGGACTGCAAGAAGATCAAACCAGTCCATACTCCAGGAAATGTTGTCCAACTATTGGAGGGGGGCATTTGGTACTGTTATAAGATAGAGATTTTTCCATCATGACATTTTGTCTTTGTACCTTTTTTTCATTAGAATATCTACTTGACTCCAACATATTTTAGTGATTTTTAGCATCTGATGAAAACATATTTGTTTACCAGAGAAGTTATGGCAGCTGTAGTCAGCATTATCTGTTGCTCATGGCCTCTTCTTTCTGCTGTTCACTCATTTATTCATTGTGTAACATTTAATACGACAGTTATCCTGTCTTTCTGCCTACAGGCATACTTCTTTGAATGGGTGAAGCTGAGTAAAATATAGACAGAATTAATTCGTTAAGGAAAAATACAAGAGGATAATACTCAGCAAAAGATCTTAAATCACAAAGGTTGGTCTGCAAAGGAATCCCCCTTTTGATGCTTGTTTTCCAAGCCACTCAAGTTTTATCATAAGCTCCAACATCTATCCAATCTCAGCTGATCAAGGAAGCTAAGCAAAGTATTACCTGGATGGAGAACAACCTGGGAATTTCAGGGCTGTCGTTTATCTGGGAAATTAAAAGCATCCTCAAAGTAGGTAATAACCCTGTCCATATTGTTACCAAAATTACATTAAGGTGCCCACAACTGCATATCAAAACCTCAGCAAAAATAGACTTAACTAATGTATAAGGCTTTCACGGCTGGAATCCGATGGTTGTTGTGGGTTTTCCGGGCTGTGTGGCCGTGTTCTGGCAGATTTGGTTCCTAATGTTTCGCCAGTCGCTGTGGCTGGCATCTTCAGAGGACAGGAGCACAGCTAGAAGATTCTCTCTGTGCCCAAGTGGAGGGTGGGTGTTCCTGCTCGAGTTTATATCTGCTGAGAGGGTGTGTGTCTTCTGTGGGTCATTTACAAGAGATTAGGAGAGGGTTCTTTGTGGTGATTAGGGGGTGTGGTGCTGTCGTGTGTGGGATTAGCACATCTATTGTGTGAGTTGTTTGTATATTTCTGTGGTAAAGTAGAGTAGACTTAACTAAGTTTGTCTCCTGAGGACTACATGTACTTTACCACTTCCTTCCTCTGGGACTTTTTCATTTTTTTTCATTTTTCATTTCTCAATCTAACCAACATCCCTTCATGTTTTCCTGATATTTCCATCAAATAATATGTAGATCTTACTCTGCAAAACTTGCTTTGATCAGAAATGACCACTGGATACTGCTTAATCTACTAAAAAAAAGTCCTTGTATCTGTATGTCTCTATTATTATATTTAGCTAGGCGGGGTGAAGCAGATGTTTTGCACTGATGTTCTTTGCATTTCAGTTATCTGGAATTGCTCTTTCAAAAGGTTCTACTTTGCACCTTATCTTGCTGACCATTAAAAAAAAGCCTTAAACAATATTAACGTTGACTTTGATTTAAACAAAATAAGGTGCATCAGATATCTCTGAAAACAATATTATAAAACTTTGTGTGATACTGGTATATTTTAGGCTGGAAGGGGCCTGTCCTTCCACCCCCAGACACAGACGCAGACAGGGGGGGGGGGAGAGAGAGAGAGAGAGAGAGAGATCCATATCTCTATGTGTGAAGGAATCTGAAAGAAAGGGCATGTTGTGATACTGTGTATAACCAATACTGGCATCTGAAAGTTCAATAAATGTCTGACTGCTCTGTGTTCCAGTCCAGAACTAATACACTATCCGTCCTGTGATCTATCAAGTTTGGCCGACTTCCATTTTTAAGCTGGAAGTTACTTGACATCATCTTGTTCAACAATGCTGTTTCTAAATGGCCTAGACAGAGAATATGACCAGAATGTATTGGCAATTTCTTTAAAGTCATCATTTGAACTGATAGATTTCACTAAAGCAGTTTTATGGTGCCTGTTTTTCTTCCAAGAATTGTGCTGTAAAACTATTTTTACTAAGGTGCAAAGCTAGAGGCTTATAAAATGATCTTATGGGCCATATATAGTGAACTAAAAGGATTCCATTAACTGCTGTAAAAGTCAAATTACATCTAATATAATATTTAGTATCACTAAGAATGCCACCATTTTATGGCACATGTTTTCTGACAGTAGCAGGAAAAACCCGCTCCTGTCAGTATTAAGTATACTATCATATAAATACGCTCCTTAAAGAGAATTTAATGAAAGAAAATGAGAATTCTCTTATCTCTGACATTTTTTATTTTACATATTGGCTGACAGCTTGGTGAATTAAGGACTAGTTTTTTCTCCCAAATCAATACTAAAATGTAGCATCAAAATTACTGAATGGAAGGACAGTATAGAATACCAAAATTGTGTCAAGTAGATTTTGAAAAGTAGTCTTATCAAAATGATAAGGATATGCATAAAGGATATAAAACAATTTTGCTACAATGTCCCAATACTCAAACAATATTTTACAGTGCTAGCTAGCATTAGTCTTTCCTTGATAAAAAAAATCTATAAAATAGCCTGGGTCTCCATGTGTGTGTGAAAAGAAGGGGCACTACTGAAAGTTATTTACAAACAGCATGCTTTGATTTTAAGAAAAAGCTTACTGTACATTGGCAACATTGGGAGAAGATCTGAAAGCAGAATAATTTGTAGTTTAAAAAATTAACTGCCAGATTTATGACTGAAAATTATTGGAAAGATAAAGGGTATATTTCTTTTGGATGGTGACATTTAAAAGTATAAGAAATTACACTTACTGAAAAAGAAGCTTGTTTTTCTAGATTATTAGTTTCTCTTAGATTGTATCTCTTTGTTTTAAAACTTAATAAAGTTATTAATAAAAAAAGAAATCACACTTACTGCATTATTAGCCCAAAGTTGAAGAATTTTGAAAAAACCCAACAATTAAAAATACTGTAGCTTTGTTCTGTCTCCATTTCTAGATTACGGTTGCATTCATAAACCCCTGGGTTTCCTTTTGTTGATTTTTTTTTTTGATGCTGAACTTTTGTTTTGTTTTTGTCCTTAATGTTCTTTATTTCAAGATAAAACTCTTTTTTTAAATGTTCCTGGGCAATTTATATTAACAGCTGCATCAATTAGTAGAGAATGCTTACAAAGGCCCTGTATGTGAAGTGATACCACAGATGCCAACAGTTAACTTTTTTTTTTTCTATAGAGGCTTCTCTTTTTAATATACCTTATAAATGCTCCAGATTGGAATTCAGTCTAATTAATACAGACTGAAAAGTGGGCTGGACTTTTTACTGATCCACACATCTCTTCCCTAATTCCTCACTGTGCTGGATGTGTTCGTACAATCAAAACCAACTAAGACTTCATTTACTAATAGTTTCTGTAGGTTTTTATTCCATAGTCACTCAAAGCAACTTACATGGAGTAATGAGGGGTCCAGATCTTGTCTGCAAATCTATGGAGGGGAACAAAGAGATGTAAAGAAAAACATCTGCTGCTATTTGTGGTCATCTGGATTTTGGCAGACCTGATCTGGGATCCCTAAGTAATGGAAAAATAATAAAATGGTATGAAAACCTTAGAATCACAGATTATTCCTTAAGAACATCTATTTCTTAAGAACAACATTTTTTTTAGCTCTCTGCTTCTGTTCAATAACTGTGCTCATACATTATGCTAAACCAGGGCTTGGTATGCTTTGTTCAATAAGCTATAAACAGCTGGATTCCACAACATACAAAATGATACACCATAATTTACAAACATAATGGTTGGATACAGCCTAAAAGCGAAGCCAAAAGAAATCAAAATAATAATAATAAAAAATAGATTATGTTATTAAATGGAACAAAGTATTAAATTGTAAGCAGAAACTAATCCCACAGATTCATGAAATCAGTTGCAACTCCTTTTGCTTCACCATCTTTCTGATTTGCAATTTGATCTCTATCTACTCCCAAAAAGAAAGTAAAGGAATGCAACAAATATTAAGATTAGCTGCTGTCCTATAAAATAGTATTTGGGCGGGTGAGGTGAGTTTTTCAGTGGGAACAGTAACATTTTCACTTTTAGTGCATACAACTTCCATTAAAAAGGATCACACTTACTTACGTGGTAATAAATAAAATAGGTTTAAGGCTCCATGGCCACAATGATGGGGGTCTTTTTCAGAATCTGCAACTTCTGCATCTCATCACTAGCCATTTATCACTAGCCATTTGTCTGGCTATATGTGAGTGCACATGTGTGCATCAAGATAATATTCCAATGATCTGATACAATATTCTGTGGCTCCCAAAAGTTTATGTCATATTTAATTTCAGTGGAAGAGAATATCTGTAGCTCTGGGTTGAACTGGGGAGTTCTCGGTGCTCTCTGAGCCTGGTTGTTTGCTTGCAGATGTTTCATCACCCAACTAGGTAACATTGTCAGTGCCCAAAGTTTCTGGGGCCAGAGGTTCAAAAATGACAGGTTGTTCCATTCCCCAACTCTCCAAAATTCAGGCTTTCTTGATTTTGGCCCGTCACTTTTGGAACATGTCCCAGTGCAGATCTGAAACTAATCCCTGAATTCAAAGAGGGTGAGATACATGCCAAGCAACCTTCTACCAATGTGTTTCTACAAACAGTGTTTATATGGCATATAAACATATATATATGTTTATAACCCTAGCAGACAGGTTCTCTCTTCCCTGCAATTCAGTTGACATAAATAATAATAATAATAATAATAATAATAATAATAATAATATGTTTAAAAACAAACAAACAAATAATAAATATTGAAATAAATATTGAAATATTGATTAATAAATACTACTACTACTACTACTAATAATAATAATAATAATAATAATGTTCCATAATGGGGTCTACAGAATTGGTTGTTTGGCCATCCATTGAAATTCTCCAGATATTCCCACATTCATCCTCCAATATTTCTACAAGCTCACTTCAACTTTTATTTAGGGGAGAATACTCTACATACTCTGATTTTCTCAAGCACTCCTACCTTTCTCTTTCTAAGGGCAGGGCCGCAACTAGGCAAGCAGGGCATGTGCCCCGGGCGCTGTGCTGGGGGGGCACCAAAATGATGCCCGGGGGGCGCCAAAATGACAAAATAACCCATGGGGGGCGTGGAATCCATGTTTTCCCCAGGGGACACAGACCCTTGTTCCATCCCTGTCTAACGGTGCCCAGTTAAGGGTATGCAGAACAATTGGAATCTGAAATGTTTGAAAGTCTTCTCTTTTTAACCCTGTTTCGTGGACAAAACATTGGTCTACATTTCAGAATTTGAAACAGTTTGCACACTCCTACTCATACTTTCTATCGCATTACTGGACCTAAGAAGGTAAGAATCTGGTGTGTTGTTTAAACTGGAGATTTCCAGTCTAGGTACTATCTTGTATCTTTAAGATATTTTTAAAAAGAACATGTTACATCTTTCCAGGAAATAATGTTCTGCCCTTGTGCCCGTCATCTAGCAGTCTGTATGGATACTGCATTGGGCTTAATCTGTAAAGCACCAAGCCAAATGCATCCTGTGGTTGCCTCTCATGCATGGAAAACAAAAGATTGCAGAAACAAGTGAATGGTAGTCTGGGACCGTGAGCTGCATTCAATTGGGTAGGTGACAAATTGTGTGGGCCGACTGCAAATGTTCAAGGTATAATTATATAAGCCATCTGGGGAAGCACAGAGTTTCTTTAAGGCCTTTTTAAATACAGCAAGTGTTCTTCAAATGCAGGAAGTAGCTAAACAGAGGATTTAATTCAATTTATCTTAAGAGCATCTCTCTCCAAGCACCAAGTCTGTATTCTGAAATTTTCACTTATCAATTGCTACATTTTCTCAGCTTCCAATGTTAAGACTTTGAGTGCCGTTATTTGTACAGGAAAAAAAATGAAAACACAAGGGAAGGACACCTTTTGGGTTTCCTATGAGCATGTTTGTATTTATCAATTTGAGAGAGAGAAAGAGAACCTGTAATAATAACACCCCTCCTACAAGCAAGACTTAAAATGTGACTATGGAAGTTACAAATCTGCTAACACAAAATACCTGGCATTGGTCCTTGCTGCTTATTTTACTGTCAGGACAGTTTTCTGCTGCTTTGAGCACCAACTCTAACCTCTAGATCATTTTTTGCATCAGAATGACAGGAATTAGCTGACTGTAAAGATCTTGGAAGGTTTAATAGGGATGGACTCAGTTATTACTTGGACAGGAGATCGCCTGGAATTAGGGAAAGCTGCTTGGAACTAATCAACTACTTCTGTTTGGTGGCCAATAATGGATATGTCCATGAAGTCCTCAGGAAGGGATCTTGACTTGAAGGACACTCTATCCTCAGATGACGGGCTCCTCTCCCAGCTCTTTCACCCATTAATCCAATCAGCTTCTCAGTTTCATTCCCCAACTGATTTGGCCATTTTCTTGTTTTAAAATATTTGCCTGATCATGTTCCCTATGGTCATCTAACTATTCCTGAAGATTTTGATCTTCTCCTCTCTTGACCATCTGAGTTATCTTATGACACCCTAGCCTTCTGTCATGCCCTTTAACTGAAGAGCATGATCAATGAAGCAAGATTCACATGGACTTAGGGGTTTAAATAGAGACTCTTGAGAACTTATTATAAATCTCCTTTATAAAGTAATTCATTAAGACAGGGTCTCTTAGAAGTTTTTGAATCTCTTTTTCCCAGAATGTCTGCATGACAGACTGAGAGTCCATTTATTTGATAAGCCTGCAGTGACCTCTTCCAGGGCCGCAACTGGGGGGGGGGGGAGGCAAGCAGGGCATGTGCCCCAGGTGCCACACTGGGGGGGTGCACCAAAATGATGCCCAGGGGGCGTCAAAATGACAAAATAACCCATGGGGGGGGCACGGAATCCATGTTTGCCTCAGGTGACACAGACCCTAGTTCCATCCCTGACCTCTCCCATCAACTGACTGCATTTAAAGATACTTCTCCTTCTCTCTTAGCCTCAGTACAAACTTGCATACCTGCCTTTCAAAGGAAGTGTAACCAAGGCAGCCTCTTGTACCAATACAGACCATCTAATGTAGGTTCTGATCTTTTCATCCACCATATAACTTCATTCAGAAGTGGCTTTCAGGATGTAAGTGCTATAATACATCAACATCTACAACTGCAACAATTAATCCAAGCTGAGCTTTCTCAGTCAGCAGCAATGCTGATCACACCTGGATATCAGAAACATGATCTCAGTTCTCAGAATATGGGTTAATAAATTAGTAAGGCACAGAAACAAGCACAAGAGAATGATGCCTATGTACACAAAAGAATGGAATGGAATGGTGAAAAGCCTACACAGTAGAAGTGTATGTGCCTGTTAAAAAGCTTAATTCCGAGTTCCATTTGACTCGCAGCTTCAAGTTATGCCAAGTCCTACCTCCAAAGCACATGTTACCAAAAGTGCTAGTAAGAAAAACAGATTAAAAATAAACTGCAAAATGTACCCATCCAAATCAGAGCGTGACTGCAACAACATATGCCTCTTTAGTCAACTTCTAAATAACAATTAACCTAGAAATGGCACAGGTTGCATTTAAAATAAAAATCTCACAACCAGAACTGGTAGTTATATAAATAGCTATTCCCCAAAATAACATCTATGATCCGTGTGTACATGCTCTCTCCAACATGAATAGCTACAGCCCACATTGTGAAGTCATTTTCTTGGCACTTCCTTGCCTTTACTTCATTTCATTGACTGATATTTGCAAGAGAAAGGGAAGCACAATGAGGTTTTTGTATCCTAGCATTATGCATTTGGATTGCCTATTTTGGTCAGACACAAGCAGTATGACTTGTAGAGATCAGCAGTAACCTTAAGAATACTATTGCAATTACCATAAGAAGCCTAGTACAAAACGTGTAGTTTTGTACCATAAGAAGGCAGAGTACAAAACGTGTACAGTTTGCATACAGAATGTGACAGTGGTTGTCCTTTTGGGGACTTAAATAAGTTTGGCTCATGATGGTCCATGCCCTGCCCTTTCAGACTTGCAAGATTCTGTTAATGTAGCCTTATAGTAAAGTAGAATTAGTTTATCTGGCCATGTTTTCTGTCTGGTCTACCTGGGAAGGCTGACATCAATCTTGCAAGTCTGAAAGTACAAATCTCCCGCCATCTCTTTTTACAGCCTGATCAGTTACGGCGGATCCTTTCTAAGTTTCTTTCTGTGCCCGTTATGCAGCTGTGGGCTCCTCTCCCTTTTATCTGATCATTCCCTAGGCAGCATCCCTTTCCCTTGCCTCTCAAGGTCATTCCCACATACCATTACAATGGCAGAAAACCCTCATCTCCAGGAAAGAATCCAGGCCCTTTTCAAGCATTTGAATATTATTTTTTAAATAACAACAACATCTGAGTAGAGTTTCTTTTTTAAGGGTTACACTTCAGATGGATCTTTATGGAAGCTTTAGATGTTCAAGGGCTTAGAAGAGGTCTACAATATCCATGAGCTCAACCCTCAATTAGTGTGATCTCTCCATTTCTCTTATCCTCAGCATAGCGAGTGGTGTGAATTTTATTAAAAAGCTTCAGCAGCTGGGCCATTTGGGATTTGTCAAAATCACCCTCAAGCAAGACTTGTTGAGCAGGTATGATGTACCCTGCAAATCTTAATGAAAAATATTTCCTATATCCTGTTGCCATTGACTATCTCATTTAAAAGCAACATGTCTGAGAAAGTCTGAGTGAAGACAGATGTCCTGATCAATTTCTCAGGGTGTGTTTCTTATGTCTTTAGCCAAGGGTTTAATGCCTACACTGTTAGAGGGTCATGACTTCAAAGAAAAATAAGAATAACTATTAACACTGACTGCTGAAAGCCACCTTCAAGAAGAAATATTGTTGAGGGGAAAATTGGAAGAGAAAGGAGTATTAAGTATGTTCGCCGCCTTGAGTTATTTATAAAAATAATAAAGGCGGGATAAAAATTAAATAAGTAAATACAATAAATAAATTGCCCAAAACAACAGTAACTCCCGATGAAAGCTAACAGATGTAGACCAAGTCACTCCCTAGACGTTTGTCCAACTTCTGGCAGAAGCTGAAAAAATAATGTAGCTATGGACCCTAACCCTTCTGACCACCAGCACTGTTTATTCAAGCCTCTGACCCTTGACTTCAAATTTATTCTGCTGTTGCAAAAATGCTTCAACACAAATGCTTCAACACAGTTCATTTTGTAAGCAAAAGGGTAAACCTGTTTCCTTTGGATTCCTCAAATTCCTGGAGGATTTTTTCCCCAACTGCCATTCTTTTCATAGAGTATCATAGATTGCTCTCTTTGAACAGGGCTAATGACCTATCATTTCAAGGGCTACTTTTTATCTCTTCAGGAATGCTGCTAGACCAAAGCCACCTCTGCCAAAAGATCAGTATTCTAAGCTGCTATTATCCCAGAGAGGAGTCACTGCAGCTCATTGTGAGTTCTGAAGATAGCTCACTGTTCTGACCGATTTCACTGCTCTTAGAAAATGTTTCAGCCTGAACGGTTTCCTTCTGATAAAACAATCCATAGTATTACTGCTAATGTATAATGGAAATAACAAATGTTCTCAACTACTTGGTTATATTGAGCAACTGGGGTGCAATTCCTATGCAATCTTTAAGGCAGGGCTGGTACAGACATGCCCCCATCCATGCCATAGGCAATGATCTAGATCTAGATCCTCTCTCTCTCTCACTCTCCCATTCTCTTTCTAAAATATTGTTACTGGAAAATGGACAGGATCCTCCTGGCAAAAGGAGTTGCTAAATCATCTGGGCGAGGTTTGAGATACAGTTTGACAGGCTCAGTCCCAAATGATACCATAATCAGAACCAAGAAGGTCTTGTGGTCTACCTGTTTTCCATGCAACAAAAGGCTAAGGAAGCTACAACAAAGGACGCAGAGAGAAAAGTCACCTTTTGGCCACTGTGCGAAGAGGCATGGTCTCTCTGCTCCACAGACTAGCTAGAAAACACTTCCTAAATCCACATCATCCATTTTCTATTATAATCCTTTGCAGCAGAAATAACAAAGACTTAGCAGGGAGGATTTGAGCCCAGGTTTCTGTGAGCTTGAAGGAATCAGAAAGAAGAAAGTTAATGAAATTTATTTATTTATGTATTTATAATTCAAATATATCACCCCCCATCTCCCCCAATGGGGGAAATCAATATTTAATGTCTTTCACTTGTTTGTTAAGGCAACCATATCTGGACAGGCATTAGAGTTCCATATAGCAGGTTCCTGGACTTCTGCAGTCCAGCTGTGGAAGCTTATAAATTTACTCCTAGCATAGACATGGGGAGCTCATTTTTAAATTGTAAGTTTATTAAAAGCAAACTTAAAAAAAAAAAAGAAACTGAGATTTTAGGCTTGTCTCCAGATAGATGGATGGATAGATAGATAGACAGAACCAAACCAAATGACTAAGAATAAAGTATTTCTAAATTTAGAATGCAGTGATTATTTTACCATTTTTTTAAAAAAAATCTAATTGTTTTCACTTTTTATCATAGCAGATGACAGCACCTAGTCAGCCTTGGCTGATATCAAAAACTCTAATCAGGTTAGGACTTGATTAGTTCTTGGAAGGAAGACCCTTAGAAAACCTCAGGGCTTTAGACTAGACTGGAAAGAGAGGAGAGAGAGGAGAGGAGAGGAGAGGAGAGGGAGGAAGAGGGGAGGAGAGGGGAGGAGAGGAGAGGAGAGGAGAGGAGAGGAGAGGGGGAAGAGGAGAGGAGGGAAGAGGGGAGGAGAGGAGAGGGGGGAAGAGGAGAGGAGAGGAGAGGGGGGAAGAGGAGAAGAGAGGAGAGGGGGAAGAGGAGAGGAGAGGAGAGGAGAGGGGGGAAGAGGAGAGGAGAGGAGAGGAGAGGAGAGGAGAGGAGAGGAGAGGAGAGGAGAGGAGAGGAGAGGAGAGGGGGGAAGAGGAGAGGAGAGGAGAGGAGAGGAGAGGAGAGGAGAGGAGAGGAGAGGAGAGGAGAGGAGAGGAGAGAATGTGTTGACTGAATGTGACTTAGTTCTGGAAAGATAGATAGATAGATAGATAGATAGATAGATAGATAGATAGATAGATAGATAGATAGATAGAGCATTGTACTGTTAGCTATGTAAGTTTCTTGTGAGATAAAAAATATTTTCTGGAAACTTTCTTATTCAACTTGAAGGAGTTTTTTTTTTAAATCAAAGCACTGCAATACATTGCAAAGAATTACCTATTGCAGGCAAAGATCTTTTGTAGATCTACTGATATCAATACGACTGCTGACACCTTCCTTGGCATCTGCCAGCTTTCTGGCCCAGCAACTAAAGGGAATCTTTCACCCTTTAAAGTGGTCCCACCTTATTCAAGGATAAGGAATGGTGAGCAATTCTGCATCCAAGGAAACATCCATTGGGACTAGCCAGATTGTATTTTATTTAAGATTGTTTTTGCTTTTTTAAAGACATACAAAGCTGGCATGCTGCAAAATGAAGTGATTACAGCTGGCATTTCATTCTTAGAAATTAAAGTTGGAAGTTGACTAGAGGGCAGTGACTAATTTTACTTGCTGAAGAAAGAAAATAAATCATAAAATCAGGTGAAGGAAGAATCAGACGATCTGGCCAATTGTCTGCCAGACATTCTAAAATGCCTAGCATTTATTTTTCATAAATCTAGTAGTTCAGTGCAGAGACCACAGATTAGGAAAGCAGACCTCGACAAAGGTTAAATAAAACAATGTTATGCTGCCCTTCTGAAATCTCATCTTAACTAAAAACTGTTAAAAATGGTGGTGATTGGAAAATCAGAAAGGGTAGATTAACCTAGAAGTGAAGTAGGGTGTGCTTAAGGGTTTGTGCATAAACCTAAAGCAGAATGTGGTACTTATACAACAAAAGCTAGTAAAAGTGCCATTTATGTTTAGAGACATGTATGAGAGGAATTTAAGGTGCTGGTGACAAAGGATCTGAGTGAAGAGGGTGAGTCATCTGAATGGGTTTCTCTGACACTAAAGAAAGATGGGGGCATTCCTCTTCGTGGGGACTTGAGAGAACCATAAAATAATGTTGTGGTTGATAGCTTCTTCCTCAGGTAGAGCAAGTGTTTGGAGAGTGGTGGGCAGGAAAGGTGTCTCTTTCTCAAGAACAATTGTGTGAGTGCATGTGTGTGTCATGTCCAATTCAGCAGAAGTTGCATGAATTTCAATTACTTGGCAGGGAAATGACCCCAGGCTAAGAGGAGGGTTGACACCATAATGGTGATTTACTGTCAGATTTGAGAGGAACTTCAATAGCAAGGCATTGCAGGGAAGTAGCACCAGAAGCATTACAACAAATATTTATACAGCTAGACTGTGATACTCTCCCAGGAATCATAAGAACAAAATAAAGATGGTAACATTTGCATTAGGGCCAGGGATGGGCTCCCAAATATTACTGACTCTTAGCATGTTTATCCTACCTGAACTGTACCTGTTGGAACAAAGGAACTGAAATTCTTCTGACTGGATACACAACCTGGCATGTCAGCAATTTAATAGCTTCAGAGAGTTTGACCTGAAGGTACCAAAATATCTCGAAGAGGTTCAGGGGCCAGCAAGCAAGCTGCCCTGTGTGTTGCAAAAAGGAATTGGCCAGAGAGATGAAAATGAGCATTGGGTGATGTAACAGCACACCTGGAGTCCTTTTCAGGGAATCTGTGGAGGCGCTAAGGATCAATGCCACATGTTTCCTCCCCACAGCTTAGTTTTCACCCATCCCCAGCTGGCATCACTGTTGGCAGCTGGAGACAGATGTTGTCTGTGTGCTGATTGTACAATGACAAGCAAACAAAAGAGCAAACAAGCTGGAGAGGTTGAAGACACAAGAACCCGAGGACCAGTGGGAGTTTCACTGGGCCTCCGTGAACCTCCCATTCAATACAAAAGCTGTTCTTTTCTATAAAGGCTTGCCTGATGTCTAGCTATAAACCCTCAGGGATGCAAGCAAGAACAGTGTGCGGTATCCGACAGGAAAAATGTCAGCGGACAGATTGGATAGACAGATTTCCAGGGTGCTGTATAAGAGGTTGTCCACAACGTCCTTAGCCTGGGAAGATGGTGTGGGGCAAGCTATTGAACTGCAAAGGGCACCTGATTGCTAATATATTAAAGATGCTTAACATTATCCCTTACATGATTTCATATCTAGTTAGAAACTGGAGACAGATGGTGCAAATCTCTTTTGAGTATTTGGCAGTAAATTAGGTAGATGGATGGTGGTGGAAGCAAGGATGGTTTTCAGGGATAGAAAGGTACAGAGAGGTAGAAGGGATGGTGTTGATGTAAGCTAGATTCATTTAGGCTTCATTTTCTCTTATCTTGGACCTTTAATTTCCTTGGCTCAGCATTCTTCATTCCTCTTCTGGGCTCTGCAGAACATTGCTTACTCTGACAGGGAAGAGCATGTACAGGTGGATATATGTGTGCTAATGCAGCCAAATACATTTCAGAAACATTTTCCCCCTTTCTTCTTCCTGAGAGTTCTCAACATGCTTCCCTGCAATTAAATTTAGAACCAGTTCTGCAATGAATCATTCCAGTTTTACTTCTTGACATGCCAAAATGACCCATCTTCATTTTAGCACAGACATGGAACCGATTCAAAATGTAATGGGAAATCACTTGCATCGAAGAACTGATGATGAGTCTCCTTAAGCTGATTCAAGGAGAGTTAAATTAGTATGAAGTGAAAAGGAGGTTAAAGAACAGGGTGTTGGCAAGAGAGGGAGGGTGCTGGGCCAGGGCTGACCTTCCGTCTGTTATTATTTGTCTAACCTACACTGCAAACTTGATGTGCTGGGAAAATGTGCCAGCTTCATACAGGGATCTCTGCTGGCTGGTCCAAAAAGTCAAAATGGTGGCCACAACAATTCAATCAAATCTCTGCCTGTTTTTTTTTTAATGTGCGACACAGATTAAAGACTGGGAGAGCTTTGATCAAACTGTTCTGGTGTCACAATCAACATCTTGATTTTTCTGACCATACCCTGCAGATACCCTGGCTTCATATAAACCAGCATCAAGTATTTGGAGTCAAAGTAAATAAAACTGTTTTCTGAAAGGCTTCCACAAGCAGCTGATGGGAATAAATTAAATTGCTACTACCAACAATTTTAGAGGCATCTTTTTTTGCAAGTGTCTGCTGTTATTTCTTGAAAGAAAAAGTGTACCAAGAGCCTCTTACTTACCAGGAAAACAAAGCATTTAGTCAGCTGTGACAAGAGCAAAATAGTCTTCTTTGAAATATTGGTTAGGTGCTAATGCTTTTTCCATTCCTAAGGTAGTTTCATTTCACTCTGCTCCTCATGAATAATAAAGACAGCATATCCTGATAAAAATAAATCTAATGATTCAGAGAAGAAGAATGGCTGACAAAGAAAGCAGGGGGGGGGGGGAGAGACAGACAGACAGACTGTATATATATATATATAGCCAGACAGAATATACAGTGTGTGTGTGTGTATCAACCATCTGTGATTGTCAGCTTTCCAATCAGGTAGTTGAAAGAAACATCTTTATGTTCAAAGGGAAGAAAGCACTATTCTATGGGCAGGATTCTCCTACTATTGCTCAATTAAAGTTCAAAAGACAGTTTCTGCACAAATGTGTCAGGGCACACTTCTTCAGACATTTAAACAATTATGTGCACAAGTCTGACATTTAAGTCATGGATAGAGTTTTCACAACACGTTAAAAGAATGTGGCTGATGAGTGTGAACACACACAATGCTTTCTTAACACCGTCTCACACAGATTTTGGATACCAGTTGATGGCTTTTCTGCAGTTAAAGGTATTCTCCATTGTGAACAATAGGGGTGCCATTTTCAGTTGGTCACCCCTGGAATTTTTAGTCAAGAAATAACCACATGCTAAGGAGAGTAGAAGGGGCGTGGTGGCTCAGTGGGTAAGACGCCAGGCTTGTCGATCAGAAGATCGCAAGTTCGGAGGTTCAAATCCCTAGCCCTGTGTGCAGAGTGAGCTCCTGCACTAGCTCCAGCTCTTGCCAACCTAGCAATTCGAAAGCATGCAAATGCAAGTAGATGAATAGGTACCACTTCGGTGGGTAGGTAACAGCGTTCCATGTGTGTCATGCGGCCACATGACCGTGGAAGCATCTTCGGACAACGCTGGCTCTTTGGCTAACAAACGGAGATGAGCACCGGCCCCTAGAGTCGGACACGACTGCATGCGGGGGGAACCTTTACCTTTACCTTTAAGGAGAGTAGAGAGTGAGGAAAATGAATGCTAGACTGATCTTTGTGGATGCCTGAAGGGGGATCATCATTTTTTGAATTATGGACTCCATTTTTATCCCAATAGAAGAATGCTTTCTCTCATATAACTGCATGACTACTCCCCCTGAGGATATCTGCCATCCCTCCAGGTCAGATAGGGTGGGTGTGCTCCAGGTCCCCTCTATTAAACAATGTCATCTGGTGGGACTTAGGAGGTGGGCCTTCTCCATAGCGGCACCTACCCTATGGAACAGCCTCCCTCCAAGATCCAGAGGTACCCTACCTTCTTGGCCTTCTGGAAAGCCATGAAGACCTGACTCTTCCCCCACCCATTGGGCCAGTATGCAAGTTGAACCCAGAACCTGTATATTTTGGATCGGAGTATTATGGTGCCTTGTTGTGCGCAGTGCTTTTAATTTTCATATGTTTTGCTATTTTTCTATGTTAACACTGTGAGCTGCCCAAGGTTATATTGTATCACACAAATCAAATTCATCTGGGAAGAACTTCATAGGAACAAGTCCACAGTTGGTAAAATTTGTCAGCACCAGTCTAAACAATGGACAGTCCATCAGAGACACATTAAATCTACTAGGATTTCCATCCTTCCCACATCACACAGACCATCTGTTATAATTATTTTCTAGGAACTCCTATGCCCAGGTATAATACTTTTATTTTTTTTCCCTGATTAAGTTAGTAGCAATGTGACACAACAAATCTAAAGAGTGGATAATTATTTTGATGTTTCCCTGCCATCCCTAATATTTGGCTGCACTGTTCCATTCCTAAAGGAAGTCAACCTATAATACCCTTTCCTCTGGCCTTTCTATGGGTAAAACACATTGGAAAAGAGAGAGAGAGAGAGAGAGAGAGAGAGAGAGAGAGAGAGAGAGAGAGAGAGAGAGAGAGAGAGAGAGAGAGAGAGAGAGAAGAACAGAGAGTGAGCATCCAGGAGTAGTGCTGTAATCTGTGTGCATTACTTGATTTAAACATGATTTGCGACATGCCCACTTTCAAAATTACTGGAAAGGGAATCAACTTATCATACTATTCAATCTCTCTGATCAAGAATCACTTTGAATAGATCATTGTGTTTCCCAATCTCCTTTTGATTCAATATGCAAATGGACAAATATTTTCCTTCCTCTTTTAACCCCCACCCCAGCATTCTCTACTTCATTTTGTATTCAAAAGACAGTGGTCAGATCCTAATTTCAGCTACTATCATATTTCCCGAGTCAGCATGCTCATTGATCTAGTAACCAGCAGCAAACAGAAATGGTTAGCTTGGTTTGACACTTGATCCATCTGATGTGGCCATCCACATCCTGAAAGGTTTCAAAAAAAGTTAACGCTTTCAGGTAGGACCCTTTCTATACTCTCCTGAATAACACAGGTTTCCAGGTGGCCTCCACATGTCCTGGCCTATTAGGCAACGGGGAAGCACAGAAAACTGTAACTAGGTAACATATGCTACGTTTTTAGCAGTGAAGATGAGATTGTTTGCTGTACTATCAGATAGTTGGACTGAAAAAAGAAGCAGGAGCCTAATTCTCTCATTCTCTTGAGGAATTAGAGATGACGCGTATGTCAATTGTAAAACCTAGGAAATCCATCCTTTAAAATGAGCATTCATGCCAATGAATTTCAGTACAATTTAATGAGGTGCCAAAGTTCAATCTACAAGAGATGTTCTGGACAGTTTTAATAAACTGCTGAGAGCTACCACCTCAATTCTTCATCTTCCCAAGCAAGCAGAGGGAGAGAGAGGGAGAGACGGTTCTTTATTTAACGACGATCTTCCCATCTCCCCATTTCAGTGACCTTAATATTTATCCATTAGGGCATTCTAGATGTCTCTGTTGCTCAGCAACTAAGTTTATGAATGAATATGGTGAAAAGACCATGGATAGAAACCTGGTCTTGTTTTGTTTTTACTGTGGCAAAAAGAACAGCTCTGAGTCAAATGTTTTTAAAGGCTGCAGCAGAAATAAGGGCTGAAATTAACAGACACAGATATGGCATCAGAAAAATATAACAGATTTGCTTCTAACATGTTCCAACCATTTTTACTCCTAAAATCTATTTGACCACGGCATGCTGGTAAAGATTAGGACAGTTATTTTAAAACCATTCAAGGAAATCTTGAAACAGCCCCAATCATTCCATATGTGTGAATTTGCTCAAAGTTATAAGCAGCACTGCGTGTTTTTCATTCCTTCATTTATTACGTCCTAGATGCTTTCTTCCATTTTTTTTCTCCTTTTACATAGCAGAGCTGTACATTGCCCTTTTTGGAAATTACTTGTAATGTGTAATGTCCTTTTAAATATCTAAATATTTCCCTCCCTCCCTCCCTTCCTTCCTCAGACTTCAACTCTAAGTGAATACAATGTAAATAATTACTGTCTTCCCAAAGGAACCTGGGAATTTTAGTTGAATGGGAAGTCAAGATCTTAGAAACACTTATAAGAGGCACTCAAAAGCTCACCAAACTTTATTCTTGACTGTTCTACACTACACCAAGCAAACTGACAGAGCTAATATGCCTTTGAAGTATAGATCTATCCATTTATATCCATTCCTACACATCTATCTCCATTTCAAATACTACCAATTGTTTAATTCCTGCGATTGAGCCTGTCAGTCCACAAAGCATTCCCACATCAGAACATACTTGTCCAATTGCTTACGGCTGTTTTCCAAATCTTGAACTACAGATTACCCTGATGGGCTGCCATGTCTCATTTTCACCTGAACATTCTCCTGTGAAATCAAAAGCAAGCTTAACATTTTTAAAATATTTTTTTATCCCACCTTTATTATTTTTTATAAGTAACTCAAGTTGGGGAACATACCTAATAATCCTTCCTCCTCCTATTTTCCCCACAACAACAACCTTGTGAAGTGAGTTGGGCTGAGAGAGAGGGACTATGCTTATGACTCTTAAGGTTACTTGAAATGTATACTAGATCATATTTTCTATTTGTAATTTCCTTCCTCCAAGCAGAAAGTATTTTTCCAGCAATTTACCACCCTTTTGGACAGTAGAAATTACCACAAATTATCACTGAGGCTGTTAACACAGAGGATACTATGATGCCCTCTCCATTCAGCCATAACAGTTGGTGCCTATGGGCACCGTTGGTTTATTTATTTATCAAATTCCATTCTTAGAAACATTGACGGAAACTTTTGTTGGCCAACCTGGATAGAACTGCAGTGCTGATATTTCTGGAAGTCTCAGGAATGTAGGAACACTGTCTTCTGTTTTTATTTGGAAAAGTGCTTCAAATGTATCAAGGTCACTTCATCTTCTCACATGTATGGTGTGGCCACTTTGAGGGTCTTCCCAAGTTATATATGCACAGAAGACATTTCTGCTAGGCCTGCCAGAGCCAATCCAGTTTGAAGTATTTCCATCCACATATACATATAGTATGTAGATGACCACGGAAGAGCTTCAAATAAGCTGTGCTGAATTTTTACAAGGATGTAACCTCAATGTTTCCAGGTGTCACTTGTGGCATTGCTGTGATCAAAGCGTCTCTCAAATGATTCACAGAGCAAACCTACTCATCAGACTTCCAGAAATTTGGATATCGAGAGTAAAATCCTAATACATTCAGGCCATCAAAACAATTGTGCTGAATCTTCAGGAGGCCACACAGCCAAATACTTTGTACAAATAGTGTACTGGCTCCATAATAACCAAGCATCCAGTAAACTTGACAAAATATCAGCTTCATAATTACATACACATATTTCTTCCAGCAAAAA
Source organism: Charina bottae (assembly GCA_023362775.1). Taxonomy (NCBI): domain Eukaryota; kingdom Metazoa; phylum Chordata; class Lepidosauria; order Squamata; family Charinaidae; genus Charina; species Charina bottae. Next base: position 3,645,721 of record JALMGJ010000004.1, on the reverse strand, counting down.
TAGTTGTAGTTTTAAAATAACAAATTTTATATGCTTTTTATTCCAAAGACCCCAATTTGATTGGTAAGTTTAGAGCAAATTTCATTGTATAAAAGAGCAGGGCATTTTCAAAGATGGGCTCTTTTCAAAATTATAGTTTGAGACTTATTCTTGTTTCCATGGAAATGATCTTTTACTATTCTATGGAAATGGAAGTAGTTTTATATATTTCTCTTCTTCCAGCTTTATTACACCAGCAAAGCTATAATTCAGGGTACAGTCAGAGTACAGGAAGCAGTGAAGTAACTCTATGGCCAGGAGATTATAGAGTGTAGAGAAAGTCATTTTCACCTATACGTAGGTTCCTAAAGGAATATTTGGACTTTAAACAAATCCTCTAGTTTTTGAATAATTATGTACCCTACACCTCTATAGCTGAAGATTTGGAGAACTACTTTCTAAAGTACAGGACCAAAAAGAGAGCTCACAAAAATAAAACTGGAGATTGACATCACCAGTATTGTCTTTCATTCTTCCTCTCTCTTTCTCGTAGAGTAAAATTATTCAGTAAGCATTATGGATGATTGCCTGGAACTCTGCAGATTGTAATTTCTTCAGGGAAGAAACAATCTTCCTAAACAAATGTAAGGAGTCGTGTCTTTTGCTATGCATGTGGTTTGCAGCTACTTCAAGCATTCACCATTAAATTCTTAAGGCATAAACAGAGACACTCACCACTACAAATTCCCATGATGGACTTCTTGTGGTCAAAAGCTGCCACATATAAAGGCTGCACTGAGGCAGCTTACTTTTTTTCCCCCAAAGTAATTGTAGAACTGTATTTCCCAGCAATTCCCCTCTTCCTGTAGCTAACTGGAATGAACAATAACAACAAAAACTTGCATTTTAAAAATGCATTGCTTCCTATGAAAAGAATATGTATTATGGTGAGTAGAATGAAACAGATTATCATCTCTGTGCCTTTTAAAACTTTCACAGCATAAGAAATTTTGATTTTTGTACGATATTACTGATTTTTCAAACATTAGGAACAGATCTTCACTTTCCAGCCATCTGTCAGCATACATTTCTTGAGCAGGGAAGGAATATTAGAAGCTGATCCAAATGTTCTGCTTACTAATATGGTTCAGATGGCCATTGTTGTCATCTTGCCAAAGCACCTCACAATCTTTTATTATAATTCCCCTGTGTTGTTATTTGCCATGTGATTAATTTGACAGTGTGGATCATTACTAAGTCAATTATGAAAGAGAAAAAAAATCTTCGGAACACAGTGTTTGAGGATAGGATGGTGAAAGAAGCAGAATATATGTCTGAGGAGGCCATATGAGAATGTTAATTTGAGGGAAAAAATGCAAAATGTCTTTTTTTTATCATTCTGAAGGGCTGACATCAGTGAAATGTACACATCAGTGAAAAGGGAACTCATGATAGTGAGTTATTAAATCCACAGAGAAACAATTTGCAATAAGATGCTTTCCATGCATGGGTATGAGCGTTTTCATGATTCTAAGTGCATCAGGCCCAATGTAGAGGTTCTGTCCAAATCAGTTTTAGTATCCAGGCATCCCCTTCCACTCTTAAATCACCCAATTAGCAACCTTTCAATTTGGGTGCAAAAATCCACCAACGTAATAAAGAAATTTGCAAGCTCCATAGGTCTTCATTGGGATACGGCAAGGTTCGACTTTTATTGAAAGTTAAAATGCTAAGCCTCCTCTTTAATGATGCTCAGTTCTGAGCTTATACAGATGTACTTCCTTAGAATCCATTCATTCTAAATTCCAGAGAACTATGTTCCATGCTCCTCAGTAAAAATGCATTTTTCTGGCTAGAGTTAGGCAGCCTCTCAATAGAGACCGCAATGAGAATCTATCAGCTTAAACAAATTTGAGAGTGGGAGTCCCTACCTCAGCTCATCCTGGCCAGCAAATTCACTTCCTCTTGGAAAGGACAAAGAGCTGCTGATCTGGCTTACTGAGACTCTCCTCAGAAAAAGCATGACCGAAGACAACAAAAAATACTTGGCTCAGTCCTTCACTTTGTTTGGTTACCTTCCTTTCACTGGCACTGCTAAACTGAGTTGAAGCCCAGAGTTGTATCATACCTTGCAGAGCCCATCTCTCTCATCAGCAGGTGAGAGTTCAGTCGACTGTAATCATCACATGAATCACAGATTTCTGCACAATTCCAGTCATAACTAATAATGTCCTTCCTTTTTGTTAAGCGAATTCGCCAAATTGGATTTTATAATTATTTAATTGTATTAATTAAATTGTAATTTTATATTTTTATATCCTTATTTTAAATGTGATTTTATTGTAAACCGCCCAGAGTTCCCCACTGGGGGAGATGGGCTGTCATATAAATTGAATAGATAGATAGATAGATAGATAGATAGATAGATAGATAGATAGATAGATGATAGATAGATAGATAGATGATAGATAGATAGATGATAGATAGATAGATAGATAGATAGATAGATAGATAGATAGATAGATGATAGATAGATAGATAGATAGATAGATAGATGATTGATAGATAGATAGATGATAGATAGATAGATAGATAGATAGATAGATGATAGATAGATAGATAGATAGATAGATGATAGATAGATAGATAGATAGATGATAGATAGATAGATAGATAGATAGATGATAGATAGATAGATAGATAGATAGATAGATAGATAGATAGATAGATAGATAGATGATATATAGATAGATGATGATAGATAGATGATAGATAGATAGATAGATAGATAGATAGATAGATAGATGATAGATAGATGATAGATAGATAGATAGATAGATAGATAGATAGATAGATAGATGATAGATAGATAGATAGATAGATAGATAGATAGATAGATAGATAGATAGATAGATTGCTGTATGACATCTTTGAAATATATCCCTGGGATATATTAGGGCAATTACTGGGAATTAGTAGGAGAGTGAATGAATGTAAAAAAAAATTAAAAAGGACATTCACACATACTGTATGTAACCCCCCCTCTACACACACCCATTCACACACACATACACACAAACCGCCCAGAGTTCCCCATTGGGGGAGATGGGCTGTCATATAAATTGAATAGATAGATAGATAGATAGATAGATAGATAGATAGATAGATAGATGATAGATAGATAGATAGATAGATGATAGATAGATAGATAATAGATAGATAGATAGATAGATAGATAGATAGATAGATAGATGATAGATAGATAGATAGATAGATAGATGATAGATAGATAGATAGATGATAGATAGATGATAGATAGATAGATAGATAGATAGATAGATAGATAGATGATAGATAGATAGATAGATGATAGATAGATAGATAGATAGATAGATAGATAGATGATAGATAGATAGATAGATGATAGATAGATGATAGATAGATAGATAGATGATAGATAGATAGATAGATAGATAGATAGATAGATAGATAGATAGATAGATAGATGATAGATAGATAGATGATAGATAGATAGATAGATAGATAGATAGATAGATAGATAGATAGATAGATTGCTGTATGACATCTTTGAAATATATCCCTGGGATATATTAGGGCAATTACTGGGAATTAGTAGGAGAGTGAATGAATGTAAAAAAAAATTAAAAAGGACATTCACACATACTGTACGTAACCCCCCCTCTACACACACCCATTCACACACACATACACACAAACCGCCCAGAGTTCCCCATTGGGGGAGATGGGCTGTCATATAAATTGAATAGATAGATAGATAGATAGATAGATAGATAGATAGATAGATAGATAACTAGTAGATGATGAGTTTGGCATGAATGGCTTTGTCCCACTACCACACACATAAGTACTCACAGATATACCTAGAAGTCCACACAGCCTCTTTCTCTTTTCTCCTTTTTTCATTAGTCTCAATAGCTGTTATGTGAAGAAGGCCATTTTTTTTTCCTTTTCTTTTTTGTTCTGAACATTTGATTTAAAGGTTCAAACTAGATCAGTTTCCTAATCATTTTGGAAATTTTAATCAGATCTGATTTGCACATCCCTAATCAACCCTGACTGTCCATTGGAAGGACAGATACTGAAGCTGAAGCTCAAATACTTGGCCACCAAATGCGAAGAGAGGACTCACTGGAAAAGACCCTGATGCTGGGAAAGACTGAAGGCAAAAGGAGAAGGGGACGGCAGAGGATGAGATGGTTAGATAGCATCACCGATGTAACGAACATGAACTTGAGTAAACTCTGGGGGTCGAGGAGAGGAAGGCCTGGTGTGCTATGGTCCATGGGGTCACGAAGAGTCGAACACAACTAAACGACTGAACAACAACAACAACATTACATGATCCCTATTATAAGATGGTTCTTCTGCTGTCTGTCACCAACTAATATATTATTATTAAGTATAATTTCATTAAGCTTTGAAAACATTGCAATCAACATTTCTTAAAAAGCTTACTTTTTATTTTCAGTGGAGAGAAGCCCATTCACAAGTGTATAAAGGAGTGAAAAGGGTTTTCACATGCAAATGGACTGAGATTGGCTACTAGAGCTTAAGATCTGGGTGGGAAGGAAAGATTTAAAGAAGAAATAGTTAAGATAAGAAAACAGTGCTACAAAGATAGGAATGGGAAATAGAAATTTATAGATTAAATAAGAATAGAAATAGAAGAGTTGTAAACTTATAGTAATAGGAAGGGAGTAGAACAAGACAGGAGTTTAATTTTTTAAAATAAAACAGTTTTGTGTGGGAAAAACAAAGATAGTCTTGGTGTCTGCATTCTGTACCATGTTAAAAAAACAACAACTAACAATTCTATTGGTAACAAAGAAGTCAATCTTGGGAGATGGCTTATCCTGCTTAGATTTGGAAGCTGATCTGGGTTGGTTAGTACTTGGATGGGAGACTGCTCGGGAATCCTAGGCCTGTGGGCTAGTCTAAAAGATCAAGAAACATCCTGAAGAAATGGAAAGGCAAACTACTTTTGCATAACTGCCAATAAAACTATATGGATATGCCCATGTAATCAAGAGTAACTTTATGTTGTTTAGCCCATCTGACTGATACTATTTTACCTCTGGCTATACCCACCTTGCAAGAGCAAGGAGAAAGTTCATACAGATTACTTCAAAGAGAATTTTGTGAGTTGTGCTTTGTGTATAAGCCTTGACTAGAATAATGATTTTGAAAGGGGGGGGGGGAACAGACTACTTTTCTACAAAGAAAACTTTCCCTTGTGGAAAAGTACAGTTTGATACAAAAATCAAATCTTGCATATAGGAAGCTCAGCCCTCATTTGTTTTTTTATCCCCTTTGGGATATTGTAAGAAGATAACATTTGTCAGAAAAGGATTGTAAGAAAGACAGTCTTTCAGTATTTGTTTGATTAAATGTTTTGGCCAGTTCAGTTGATGTTTTGCTTTGATACGGAATGCAAGGGGCCCTAATATATTTTTTTCTCAGTGGCAAACCTGAACAAATAAGAGATTCAGCTATACTTTCAAATTTCTCCTAATCCAATTTCTCCCTGAAGGTTGAAGCTCCAAATAATTATAATTTCTGGTACATCATACATCACCTCTTTCCTTTTCCATTTTCTTTATTTCATTCCCATCTCATTCTACTGATTAATAAATCATTGATTTGATTAAAATTGCAAACAAAGCAATCAATATAGTCCTACATATGTTTGCATCAAAATATGTCCCCCCAGGGTACTTTTTTCAGTACACACTCATATCAATTTCCTTTTTTGCAATGTTTCTGTCAGTATCATATTCACTATTCTGGTACTGTACAGAGCAGAGAATGGATGATACATATATTTTTCTTTTCTAAATTTCTAGCTGTATCAGAATCCAGGAAAAAGTGAATTCAGATCATAGGTTCTGCTGTAGGGGACAAGTGACAAATACGTGTTGTAATGAAAAGGCCACCCCTTACATATTTCCATTTAACATTATGATGCAAATATGAAAAAGTGGAGTTCTACAGGTTAAAGCATTAAAGAAACTATTGGGAACCTGAAAATTTCAAATCCGATTTAAGAAACACAACAGAATTCCATTCTACCTATGAAACAAAATAACTGTTTCTGTCACCACAGAATAAGGCAAATTCTACTATGCAGTATAGATGACTGCCGAGTTAAAGTGACCAAAGATGAGTCTTCGGTGCTCTCTGAGGCTCAGAGAGCACCAAAGACTCCCCAGTTCAACCCTGAGCTACAAATATTCTCTTTGATTGACCAAAGATGATTTGTTTGACTTTTTTTAAGCTTCTTTGAAACTTTTTGCCTGAATAAAGGATTAATGGAACCATTGCTCATCTCAGGACAAAACCTGGTTGCAATGAAAATGGGTGAAGGTTCTCAGCTTGATGGAATTTTCAATTTTGTTGAATTTTTGTAAGTTCCCTCCTTCAAATGAACATGTCGTTTCCAAGTTTGGCTTGTAATTTATTCTAGTTAAATGAATTTAACTATTTTTCTGATGCAGTTCCAAACAAGACATATTCCTTATATCTGGTTGACTGAAATCTGGTACCCTTATGTCATCTTTCTGGGATGGTCCTCTTCTTCCATTATGTACCATTATGGTAGTAGAAGCAATTAAAAGGATACAATTTTTCTTCTCAGTTCTTTTCTTTTATCTTGATAGAATCTCAGGCTGATGTATAAGTCAGATATCCATTATGAAGGATCTTGTTGCAACACTAGCCTATGAATTGAAATACATCCTCAAAGAATCACCTGGCTTAAAAATACAACAGCCACCTAGCTTAAAAATACAACTATCCTGCCCTATTTTATTTTATTATCACCTACGATTTTGTGAATCACAGTGAAGTTTATCACTAGTAATCTAGGAAAGCAAGTTAGCAAGTCTTTAATAAGGCTATATAGCACTTTTCTTGGGATCACACAAAGTTTGCAGGATTTGATTGCAGAAAAGCACAAACACACTGCAGCACCTTTTTTGAACTACAACTGAAGGGGTGTAATCAAGCCTTGATCTTTAAAATGCCAAGGGATTCTATTTTGTTTTGCTGTAAAAAGCTACAGAATACCTCTCTGGAAATTTTTTTAAAAGGGTGACGGTGTAATATGGGAAATTGTATTATACATTTGGCCTTTTCTTTCTCTGTTCCATTATCTGATCCATCTAAACAGCATTGTTCCTAGTGGACAAAATCAACCGAATTTATAGTTAACTTACAACTGTCTAAGCCATTTGGGTTGAGGAGAAAAAAACACAACCCTTAATTTTGAGTTATCTTGTTTCTGACTATAGTACTAAGAAATGTTCATTTTGCAGTTTGCATGGAAGTGAATCTTAGGTTTTACCTCTTCATTTTTGATTAGGCAGTGGCATGTCACCTAATTCTGCCATGCCTCGGGTCCCGTCAGCCAGCGAATGCTGATTGGTGGGGCCTAGAAATCATGCCTTTTCTGCCATAGCACCCACCTTATGGAACATTCTCCCTCTGGAGATCAGAATGGCCCTGACCCTCATGGCCTTTCGTAAGACCATAAAGACCTGGCTCTGTCCTAGCAACTGTTGATTGCAATATCTTCCTCAGCTGCTGTGTATTTTAATTTTTGTGTTGTTGCAATTGTTTTTACTTTATTTTAATTTTGTTTGCCACCCAGAGTCACTTGTTGAGATGGTGGCCAAACAAATTGAATGAATGAATGAATGAATGAATGAATGAATGAATGAATGAATGAATGAACGAACGAACGAACGAATGAATGAATGAATGAATGAATGAAGAGAGAGAGAGAATTTTGAATATAATTTTCTTCCCCTTCTGGGGGGAGATAGGCGGTGATAGAAGTTGGATAAATAAATAAAAAAAGCAGAATGAAAAACATATTGACTTCTTAATCCAAGTGTGAATAAATTATTATGTTAGGGCTACTAACTCAAATGGCTTATTAATATAATTATTTTGATTCCCTTCCTGAAAGGGAAAAGAAAGAAAAAAGTACATTGCATTAGAACTGCTGGTTGTCATAGATGTGAATACTGTTATTGTATTGTCGAAGGCTTTCACGGCCGGAGTTCAATGGCTGTTGTGGGTCTTCCGGGCTGTGTGGCCGTGTTCTGGAAGTTGTGGTTCCTAACGTTTCGCCAGCATCTGTGGCCAGCATCTTCAGAGGGCAGGAGCACAGATAGAAGCAAAATCTCTATCTGACAAAGATTTTGCTTCTATCTGTGCTCCTGCCCTCTGAAGATGCTGGCCACAGATGCTGGCGAAACGTTAGGAACCACAACTTCCAGAACACGGCCACACAGCCCGGAAGACCCACAACAGCCACAATACTGTTATTGCTGGAGTATTACAGCTGTGGAGTTCTCTCCCCAGTGCAGTTACTTTGCTGTTTAGTTTTGAACTAAATATTTGGATTATAAGTATGATTAGTATACTGTTGTTCTTCGTGGCTTTTAACTGATTTCATATGCATTTACAGGAGTGTTTCTTGATTTCCTCTGTAGTTCAAAACTTTCCTTGTGATCTTTAACACTTTTCAATATCCTTCCTGAGCAATTCAGAAATACTTCCATAAATACTTTGTAAGTATCATCCTCTAACAATAGGTGTGAGCTTTCCCCTCCCCACTCCTAGCACAACTCATCTTTAAATTATTATTAGGACACAAAGTATGTCGGACAGAAAACAAGAATAAACATATTGGGTGGGTGCAGATAACAATGAGCACAATAATGGCTGTGAGAACTGTAAAGGCATAGGGCACCCAATTTTCCATACATTTATCTTTAAAAGATCTAAAGCATATATTGTGCTGAGGTGACTGTTTCCCTCTCTGCCACGCTGTGACAAAACCTGTTTCATGTTGCCTGCATCTATTATTATTTCCCTTATGAAATGCAAAGTGAACAAGCTAGAACAATGAGATCATGTTCCTGCTATAAACCACTCGGTGCATCCAATCTAAGAGAAGCTGTTTTCAGAGATGAAAGTGTCACTGTTTAGAAACACACGGTCCCAAGAAAACAGTGGCTGGTGTGTTCACTCAAGTTTCAAGCTGTTTGATTACATACACTGCTAGGCACTCTGAACAGCAAAATATTTTTCTTCGCTTTGAAAACCTAATGTGAAAAAAAAAAACCTGCATGACTATAGTCACTATTTTGTTGACATCTGATTTGATGGATGGATAGCCATCTCTTGATATAGAAGAATGAACTTCATTGAAAGCGAGTTTACAGAAGGTGGAGGTGGAGGTGGAGGTGGAGGTGGAGGTGGAGGTGGAGGTGGAGGTGGAGAAGGAGAAGGAGAAGGAGAAGGAGAAGGAGAAGGAGAAGGAGAAGGAGAAGGAGAAGGAGAAGAAGTGTTCCAATGCCCCTGACACATTCAGGAGCTGGCTGTGAGTACTTCACAGCCAGCTCTACCCACAATAAATTGTTCACTTATTCAGCCCCCCCCCACCAACCCCCCTCTACCTTCATATATGAAGCTTACTTGTGTGAATGGTGAAAGGATAAGATATGTGGATACATGTCCAGCGCTTCAAGGCAGCATATATAATGTTTCCTTCTCCTTTTTCCCCCACCGCAACAACTCAGTGGAGGGCTTGTTTGAGAGAGAGAATGATTGGTCCAAAGTCACCTAACTGGCTTCCTTTCCTAAGGAGGATCGCTCAGAGTCTCCCTGTTTCTGGTCCAGCACCTTAACCACTGGGCCAAACTGGCTTTTTCTTTATTTCTTTTTTTTCTTAATCTCTTTTTCTGGTGGGTTTGTTGGTTTGTTCTGGAAGTTTTTCTCTCCTAAAGAATGGTAGAACTTTAGAGCTCAGTCTCCTTGTTCTTATTTATTTATTTATTTATTTATTTATTTATTTATTTATTTATTTATTTATTTAAATTTATATAACCGCCCATCTCCCCCAACGGGGAACTCTGGGCGGTTTACAATAAAATGGATTAAAACAGGATAAAACATCAATGTACAATATATAAATTAATAAATAATTATAAATCCAGATGGAGATGGAATTAAAACGAAGGACAATAAATTAAGGAATTAATTTATTAATTAATAAATTATATCTTCTTACCACCTCAACTCTGATTAAATAATGGAAAGATTATGTAGAGCACATCCTGACTTGCACAGCAGAATGAGCACTAGTGTGATAACTCACAATTTAAACTTTTTGATGGATTGTTTTGCTAATGTAGCCGGATCTGTGCTGTAGCCATTCCAAACCCAGCCAGGATTAAAAGAATGGATGCAATGCCTGGAAATTGTAAGATGTTCTACAACTAAAGGGGGGGGGGAAAGATTGGAAGCTTTAAAATTTAATTGACGGGTTTCGCAGATAGTGACTAGTGTTTCACGACAGACTGAACTATCCCAAAAAGTGCAGCTGAAGCAAGAACTTGGTTTTAATTTAAATGCTTTTTAAAAAGAATTTCAAGATTTGTTTAACATGCATAATAAATAAATGTCATTCATATAAGCATGACAAGATTTGCACACCCAATCGTTTTATTCTGAACCCTTGACTTCTAGCAAACTTTTGTTTTTTTCGGTGAAAGGAAGAATGTAGGAGAAATTGATTCTTGATTTTATATGTTATAAATATGTTAGCATAAGCCATGCATTGTTGTTGGAAAAGCTGAATATGTATTACTGTCAAATAAAAAAAGAGCATGTTCATTTGCTTTCGGACCTCAAAAGTGTCTCATTACCCTCCAAGTGGGCAGAAATCCCACCAGAGCTTATGAGAGGACTTTTCTTAGACCTGCCACTCTTGTACGCATAGAATGGAGCCAGGTAATAACGCACCTTTAACTTCTGAGAATTAATTCAGCATAATGCAATGAGAATTTCTGCTGTTAAGGTGCCTGTTTCATTTAACTATTTAACCTGTTTGACTGTTTCATTTAACCCTTTCCGCAATGAGTGAAGAAGATCCTTCTGAGCTCAGATACACAGTCTATTCAAAGAAATTGCTTCTTTACCATCAACATGTCCTAAACATCAATCTTATGAAGCTTTAATATTTATATTTGGGAGACTTCCTCTCACCACACAGCCTTCCCACAGGACACATTTGAGTTCCCCAGAGATTTTCTGCCATAATCTCACACTGTTCATGCTTCTGCATTACTTCCTGCTGCTTTGTATCCTTGAAATCTCACCCAGCTTCATTTCACAAGCACTTTGTTTGACTAAGCTAACACCAAACCAGAGATGTTACATCCATTTCTCTGGGTATATCATAAGACAATGGGGTTCATTAATCATACAAGATTACTATGAACACAATTTAGCCTCATACACACACACACACACACACACACACACACACACACACAGAGCTGTTTTCTTTTAGAGATCATTCTCAGAATCTTCAAATGAGTTAAGCATGACAATATCACTAAATATATTTCCAAATCCCTGTTAGATTTCATCATCCATTTGTATATCATACATTTTCCTTTGGAACTCCTTTGGTCATTTGCAGATCAAAATAAGAATGAAAAATAATTCTATCAAAAGCTAATTTCCATACTGCAGTGGGCCAATTATTAGCAGTAAACACAGTTTTTCTCTATCCAAAATAAAAAAGGTACAGTAATAAAAGCTATATGTAAACTATGGTAATTGTATTGTAAAACAGAGCTTGCAATGCAATAATTTTGTGTATTTATATATTTATTTAATCATATTTATATAGCTGCCCATCTCGCAAAACCACAGATTTGCATTTGTGAAGACTGTGTTTGTGAGATGTATGTTTCAAATAAAGAAGCAGGGTATTTATATTTAAGAAAAAGTTCTTCAGGAACTTATGTTATTTATTATATGATAGATGAAATATCGCTCTATTAGCATGAATTGCAAACTTGATAGGATGCATCCTTAATCTGCACATCCTTACACCATTTTTCTCTAAGCTTGCCCATCCTGAAGTCCATGGAGAAAAACAAGGCAAAATAATGCCAACAAAATAGATGTAACAAAGACTCACACAACCCACTTGTCAAAAGACAGCCTACCAACCTTATGGTATGTCAATGGCAATCCTGTTCTTACAGTCAAGTGGAAAAGGAATAATTCACCTCTGAGTACGTGGATGGTAGTTTGCATTCCTTTTAATGGGTGACTAATTGTGCATGCTTGATCTTCTGTTTTATTTATTTTTCTAAAATTAAAATTCGAGCATCAAACATGGTGCTGTCCAGATGTGTAAAGACTCCATTATCAGACAGCCCGGAAAACCCACAACAACCAACTCCAGTATCAGCTGAAGAATTATAACAATTGAAGCTCATTGTATTTGAAAAGCACCAGGTTGGAAATCAAAGCCCATTCTCTGCTATATATTCATTATTTCTCATTCTTTTAGATGTTGTATTTAATGGTTTTAATTGGGAGGGAAAACTGAGGGCTGGGGGAAGGTTCCCATCACACACTTGGGCAGAGCTGGTTTTAGATGGTTCTTGGTTCTTGTTTTATTTTATTTTATCTATCATATGCCTACTTTGGGCTTACGCTATATATTTTCTTTACCTGTTTTCCACCTGGATGGAGGAAATGTGGAATTTTCAGAAATCATGGATAAAGTTTTGAGGACCACCCTACTGAAGCCCTAAGCACATGAGTGCTCTGTCACATTCAGTGTGCAAATTCCAAGATCATGCCCACAGGCCACACTGAACCATCGGAAGTATCTGCAGGCTGCACTCTCATTACTTTCTCATTAATGCTGAAATGTGTCATCACCAGAGGGCAACCCAGTGGCCAAAGAGTTCGGTTTCGTATCCCCCTCATTGAGTGTGTGATGGAGGTTGCATCAACATCTCTTCTATGTAGAGCACCTTCCATGAAACTGAACTTGCCTTTCATTCTTGGGTTCATCCCAGAGTGACAGATGACCCTGCAGATTTTGCTGCTGATTTACCTTGGCACTCATAATTCATACAAGCATATAGCATTCATCTGGAATATCGTATCAAGTCAACAGAATCTGAGCCTATGTTAAGACTACGAGAGCAACATCTAAGGATAGATAGGAAAATAATAGACAAACACTCTCTGTTTGGGCTATCTTGTCTGGGCTTGGTAGCTAAACAGGGTCATGTGTGATTAACATTGGGATAAGACACCACAAGGGTCTATGAGGCTAGACTGGGAAATCAATGAATATCCTGGAAGAAGGCAATGGCAACCTACCTCTCTACTATTGCTAGGGAAACTGCATGGATGTGTTCATGTAGTCACCAAGAGTTAAGCTTGTTTCACCCACGAGTACTTTTAGTCATACAGGGATCAAACAAAAAGACAAAGAAGAAATGTAGAGCAGTTTTATGTATCCCATTCATAACAGGCATAGACACTGTGAATATATTCTAAATACATTTTGCATGGAACTGCCAGGAAATGGATGAGTTTATTAGAACTAAGACGAAGTTCATGCATGGTTTGCTCTGCACATTGTGCATGGGGCAAAATAAAAGAGGATTTGGGGTATGAATTAAGAGTCTTTATGCACATGCAGAAATCAGACCTTTACATAGCCAACTAACTGAAACTCCTCTCTCACAGAAGACTGACTAAATAAGCAGAACCAGTTCCTAAGCTTTCATAAGCTCTTTCTTGTGCAAAATAGTTTGTGGATGGTGGGAGGACAATTCAGGTGGAATCCAATATCACTCCTACTGTAGATTCCATGTAGAAAATATAAGACCAGTCCAGGTGTCGGAATTCTCGGTATATCATAAATGTGGGCTCCAATCGTCCCAGCTCCCTTGTCATGTGTACATGGAAAGTGTCTCTGAAGTCAAGCTTGTCTTCTGATTTCATGGACCACTCTAATATGGAAGTGGTCTACTATTGCCTCCTTTTGGGATGCTTCCCAATCTAGCCTGCAGATCTAGTATACTCTGGGAGTCTCCCATCCAAACAGTAACCAGGCCCAACACTGCTTAGGTTTGGCCAGTGCTTTGTCAAATATGGTGCTGATGAGGCTCCATTGCTCATCAAATGCACAAATGTCAGGCAGGTTGTGCAAAGGTTGGGTTTATATATTTATATATTTATATCTAATTTATTTAGAATGATGTATTGTATTTTATATGTTTTTAATTAGTCAATTTTGTTGTAAACCGCCCAGAGTCCCCTTGTGGGGGGAGATGGGCGGTGATATAAATTGAACTATAAATAAAAAAATAAAATAAATTAATCTGATCCTCCCAAATGTGCCTGCCAGAGATGAAGATGTGACTGGAAGACATCTCAAAAAAATATTCACTTGTGTACTTTCTTCATATTGCTGTTTCCACCAGACTGCTCCATAGGAAAAATGTTAGATCATCAAATAATGACTAATCAGACTATAAAGAGATATGTGATTTTTATATTTAATTTTGTGTTCCTCTGGATGGAGCTTACTTAGAAGGCAGTAGGACCTTGTTCTCAAGTTGTGATAGAATTCTTGTCAGCAATTGAATTATCTTAATTTAAGAGAAACAGGGTTCATAAATGGATATCACAACTTTTGAATTTTAGACTGGTGCAATTTGCCTTCATTCTAAAGCAACTACTAAGTCAAGATCTTCAAACTGGCAGGTTTCTATGCAGCCCTGGACTGAATAGAGACATTTATTAAGTCAAACATCTGGTTTCTAACATGTTTACTTCAAAATTATTTATGCAACTCAGGAAAGATGATTTTTGATCTCTCCACTGTTCCACTTCAACTCCATTTCTGCAAGAAAATTCAAGACAAAGTGTCAACGATGTACAAAACAATTTCTGAAACTTTATTGTGATTTTTTTTCCAAAGTACATTTAGTAAATGATCGTAGCCTTAAAATCATCAGTTAAAAAATATGGTTGAAAGAAGTCCACATAGTAATTTAAGCAAAGTTTAGTTCCAATACAGACTTTTGAAGTCACAGAATATAAATATATACACAGTTATATGAATGCAATAAATTCACAGTTACATTAAGTTATACGTATATATCTATATATTGTAAATAAATAGTAGGGTTTTTGATTTGACAGGCATGAGAGGCATACTGCTTTACATTTAAATTGATTAATAAAATAAAACAAGGAATAAAATGTAGTACAGTTTGCAAATACAGTCATTTTAAAAAACTTTCATAGAACTGTTACAAAGTTCTGTTTGATAGAGGTTCAATCTTGGCACTCACCAGTTCAGCAAATAAGTCCAGAAAACACACTAGCCCATATTCAATTGTGTTGTGCTAGTCCATTCATTCATTGGTTTCATGAACGGGACATAAGAAACCATTTTTGTTTTAACTGGAAGCAATTCTTATTAATGAAAGGCAACTGGTAATCAACACTTTGCAAAACTGGTGTTCGCTTTTCAACACTACCATACCGAAGCAGTATTTTACTTCGATCAACAGAGTGTATAATATAGCATAGACAAAACTTAGATAAATGCATAGAATTTTTTTCCTTTAAATATAAACTAGTTATATGATAAATACAGAGCAACAAGACTGAAATATAAGTTATATCAGAATTTTGCAGCTTTTCTTTTATATAAGAATATGTTTCTAAAAAGTGTTTAATTAAACAGTATTGTGAACATACATGCCCCTATTCTGGCCCATGGAAGGACTACAGTCTCCTATTGCATGAATGGCTACTATGTATGTAGCATTTTAAAACCATTTCATTATTACCCTACAGTGTCCATATCATACACATATTACAGGAATAATTTAAGAGTACAGAGCCTACCAACTATAAGGGAACAATAATTCTGTTGTATCTAAAGTGGACATATTCACATTGAGTGCCAACCAGCTAATACAATTCATTTCCTCTTCTCTTTTAATGAAATGTTACCACTGTATCCAAATTAGAAGTCATGAGAAAGTGCCAAGAGTGACTGAGGCTAAAATGCAATAAAATATTCTTGGGAGTAAGCTTCATTTAACTCAGTGGGATATATTGTAAGCAGGTGTTCATTTCCTCTTCCCCTTCTGTGAGGACTGATTAAGCAGGTAGAATGATATCTCACTAGCCCATTCAATCAATGTCATCTGCTAGTGGCCTGAATTTCTCTTCATTTGTTTCCACCAGGTCGGTGACCTTTGGATGCCCATGTGGGTCTTCATTACTAACAGAACACTGCTTATTTTGCATGAGCAGAGAACAATAAGATCTATTTCCTTGAAATGCCAGAAAGAGAAAGTTCTTTTCCATATCCCTTCTCTTCGCAAGATTCCAAGACTTGCAAAGATAGATCTTTGTTACTCTAATTCCCCTCCATCACCAACCCCTCCTACTTATGACCCAACTGCTTGCAATGGTGTACGTTTGATAGTTGCCTAGAAAGAATTGGGTGAACTCACAAAATGTTCCTTTTTGTCAATTCTATATTTCAATCTTATTTATATTTATTTATTTATAAGTCAACTTGTATTACCGCACCATCTCCCCCAAGGGGGACTCTGGGCGGTTTACAATACAACTTAAATAAACTTAAATCTTAAATGAAAGAAGCGAAATGTCCAACTGATTTTTTTTTAATCCAGCAGTTATCTAGGGTCTTCATTTTAGGTGACCTCTTGTGATGGAATGTGTCCCTGAAGGGGTGGGTGATGTGGTGGATTTCGAAGCTGCCGCTGGTTCTCAGGAAGGAGGGAGTGCATTCCAAGGAGATAAACGGACTCTTGGCAGGGAGTCAAAGAGAGTCAGAGTAGCTCCGCCCTAAAGTCTCCTGGGTTATTTCTTGTGTCTGGCAAGATTGATGTCAGGGCCACCCCAAGAACAATGATGGGTCAGTGTGTTCCAAACTCTAGTTCTTTATTGCTCTCACCAAACAGACAGAATCTTGCCAGACTAAAGCTATCCTAACTACCCTAAGGGGAAATAACCTAGGAGCCACTAGGGCAGAGCTACTCTGACTCTCTTTGACCCTCTGCCAAGACTCTCCAGACTGAGAGTCTGGAATGCGCTCCCTCCTTCCTGAGAACCCACCACACCTCTAGGCTAAAGCACATTCTTATGGTCTCTTGCAACAGCATAGGAAATTGGTATGTTGCATTTTTCACTGCATATCCCACCCCCACCCCCGGAATATAACTTCTAGTTTCCATATGGCAAGATTCTTTGTTTGTTTTTATTTCTCTGATTGTATGCATTAGCCTTGCAGGAACAAAGGTTCTAGCTTCATATTCTCCCTACCATGCTAGGTTTCCAGTACAGGATATTAATTCGTATAAGAGAAATTTCAAAAATAATTTTGAACAGTTGTCTTTGGAGTAGTGCAGTATGGACTCAGGTTGCATAATAATTCACAGTGTCGGCTTTAACCTGAGTAAAAATAAGCCTTCAGCTTTTCTAATGAGCATAAAGGACTCTTTTGCTTTTCCTGCGTGAACTTCTTAGCATCCACCTCAGACACACTGAAGGCGAATCAGCCTCCGATTTGGATCAGCTCCAAGGACAAATTGCTTTGGGCCAAATTGATCAAAAGGGAAAAGGGCTGTTCCCAAAGCTTTAGATCCATTCTTGAATCTTTGTCCTTCATCTGACTTTGGGTAATCCCCAAATTATTGTAATGTTCTTTGGAATCCCCAACAGGCAAGTTCTCAAGAAAAGTAAAATGCCAGGAGAAGACATTGGCACTGACATTGTTAGCACTCTCTGACAGGGTGATGCAGAATACTATCAGAAGCTGTCCTCAGCTATGGTCTTGTGGCTTTCTCTCTCTTAGCCATAGAAACAACAGCACTCGGGGGCTCTAAATGATTTGAGAAACACCACAAAACTGGACAGGATGCTGCTGCTGCACCTGCACATCAGCATCACAACCCTGTCCTTCCACACCGAGCTGGATCCTTAGGCATTTATGCCATCAGATAGTGAACCATGGCCATTAAATGGCTTCTTCTGGACCATCAGGGTGGAGCAGAGAGTAGGATTAGGGTTAGAGGGGAAAAGAAGGAAATGACTGCTACTCTATCAACTTTTTATGTGGTAAATACTGCACTGAAGTGAGAGAAAATGTTATTCCCCATTTAATTTACCATTTTGAGAATCATTGTGGATTCACTCAGAAGTAATAAACAGGTGTGAGGTTTTGTTGTTGTTTTATCTTCCTTTTTGGTTGTTATTGGACAGTCTTCACTTTAGGGTAACTGCCTGTTCAGGTAAATACAGTAGCTCTTAAAATGAAGAAATTATTAGATTCTTAGTTTGAAGTGACTACATTTCTTCTCTGCTTGAGAAAAGAGACTGGTACTCTGAGGATTTTACAAGAATGAAGGGTTCCCCACCCCACCAGGTATTACTCCAACCCTGTGTGTGTGTGTGTGTGTTTGTGTGTGTGTGTGTGTAAACTTGTGTGCGGCCACAAAACTGGGGGGATATGGGAAACGATGGGAAACGTAAATGTTAAAGGCTCACTTTGCATTCTATTATACTTTGCACTCAAGCAATAACATACATTTTCATATGTAATGTTCTCAATAAAGAATTTGTTATCTGCCCCATCAAAGACAAAGCGCTATCTGGGACTTGGTGTCAGCTAAGCAAAACCAAAACTACCTTAAATTATTTTCAACTCATTGATCACAAATCACTTGCACCTATCATTTGTACATTTTACCAACAGATTGCTGCTATCTTACATGTTGAAGCATACTAATCACAAAAACTAAGAAGATAGGAAATCTTTTCAAAGAAAAAAAAAAACAAATTTTAAGGGTTTGCTGTATTCCCAAACCTTCCACCTATTTCTCTGATTTCTGCACCCTGCACTTCCTCTAAAAAGTGGCATTCGACTATATCACTGCTATAACAGATATAAAAAAATATTTTAAAAACAGTATTAAACCAGAGTTAATATCTGAAGACATTATGAAAGGCATTTTAATAAATAATGCATTTAGCAATTTAAAATCAATTTAGCAGGGTTCATTCCCCTGGAAACAGTGCTTGCTAATTCTACCCAGTTCTGAAAGAAAGTTTTACAAGGCAGAGCTCTTTCCTGTTTTGCACTTATACTCAATGACAAAACATCTCAACTGTCAGAAACGAGATGGAAATACATCTCTACTTCAGATCTAACCAGAGCTAGATGTGAGCCAGAACACTAGCTGAAGTCGAATAAGTTCTGTTGGGTTTCGAACCAATTTTTTGTTGATTATGATGTTTTTCCTGCATGTTCCTAATGCCTCAAGAAATTCAGTGATGGCTGGTCTCAGAGTAGAACTGATTAGCTGGGGCAATTCTAGGGATGAACCGAAAGTCAAAGCTGGTATTGATCTGACATAGCTTTGAAGAAAAAAATTTCCCCAATCCAACCTGGCTTTCTTTCCTGCTATTTAACACTTTCCATAGAATAAGCCTTCACCACATCACAATAGTATTTTTCCTGAAGCAAATAAACCATGTTTTTTTTTTCCCCTCAGAAAAGCGTCACCATAAGGAAATGCACTGAAAGTCTACTCTTGGGTGAGTAGAGACAGAAGATTTTAAGACCAACAAGGGTAGTCTGATACTGTTGCCTCTGCTTTCAAAATTTATATTTACCATATCTATACTGAGCTCTCGACAGTTTCTTTTATCAGTTTCATCATAATTCAGACCGATGTGGGAAAATTATCTCTGGTTACATTTACCCAAAATACATTTAACACACCTCATACTCTCACAACTCTTCTTGAAACATTTATGACTCGCTTCCTTCCTTCCATTAAAATTAACTATATCATTACATATATTACATTACATATATCATTCATTAATCTGTTTTATTATACTTAGTAAATCTCTTTGACATTTACAACAGAAAAGTATATAAAAGTTCTGTAACTAAATTAATGTTACTCCTTCTGCATGGAACATATTTTCCCTGGAGATTACACAAGCGCCTTGCCATTTGCTTAGGCCACTTGATTTCATGCAATGCCTCCATTATTTTTTGTAATCATTTATTCATTCATTCATTCATTCATTCATTCATTCATTCATTCATTCATTCATTCAATATAAATTTATCATGCTTATACACCACCTTAATTAGGAAATGACTCCTGGTGGTTTTAACTGCTGGTTTTCTCATTTTATTGCTTTCAGTTTACTGTCTCTATTGTAGACAGCTTTGTTTTTGTTTTGTTTGTTTTAATGAAAACTGTTATAAAAATGTAAAATCCATCTATCCATCAATAATAAAATAAGCCTAAAAATGGAACATTGTTTAACTTCTTGGATGCAAAAGGAAACGAGCATCATGCAGGACTTACACATATATCTCTTTGGATAGGAAAGTAGATATTTTTCTGTTAAGATATTTTTCTGTTAAGATATTTTCTGAGCTTTCTTGAAAAAGTTTAAATCATAAAATCACAGAATCACAGAGGTGGAAGAGACCATGAAGGTAATCTAATCCAGACCACTGTTCAGTGCAGGGTCCACCAGGACATCTCTGGCAGGTGATACCCAGCCTCTATTTGAAGAACTCTTACGAAAAAACTCTCTACTTCATGTGGCAACCTGCTTGTACAATCAGGAAGTCCTTCTGATATGCAGCCTGGACCACCTTTATTGTAGTTTTAACTAATTAGTCCTAATCTGGCCCTCTAGGGAAATAGAGAATATCTCCATTCTTCCTTCTGTGTGACACCCCTCCAGTTCTTTAAGAATATTGCTATCATATCTAACCCTAACCCTAACCCTCAGTTGTCTTTTCTGTTGGCTAAACACACCACTGATCTTTAACTATTATCCACTGGGTTTAGGTTCCAGGCCCTTTGCCATCTTGGTAAGCTTCCTCTGGATAGTTCTTGCTCCAATTTTTCACTGTCCTTTTTGAACCACGCCACCCAGAACTAGACAGAGTACACCAACATCAAACTATGACTATCCACTTGATCATTTCTCAGAAGGCTTTATCAGTCTTTACCTGATAAAATATACGGTAAAATTCTCTGGTCCCTTCTTTGGAAATAGCCCTGAATTTGCATAGAAGATTGCACTGTTAAATAACTGAACATTCACTTACTTCTCATTCTTTCCCCCCCCCCTTTTTTTTTTTGAACTTGGCAGCAGAAATAATTACAGGAGTGGGGAAACGTGCTGAGAAACAGCCCAACTTGTCCTCTATCTAAGAAGTGATTGAATGGAAAGCTGTGTCATGTGTTCAAAAAATTTCACAGGAAGCTTGCTTCATTCTCGCTTCAAAGCCCTACCATGAATGACCTGAACAAGATGCAGAAGCTGACAGAACTTGGCACACACAAGAGCCAAACATGCAATTAGAAATTCATTCAATGACTTAATCCATATTTAGGATAGGAAATTTCAATCAGAAACCATGTTTCAATTAGCTCTACTTAATCTTAAAGTCTGCTTTAAAAATCTTTCAGAGAACAGTCAGTTTGAATCATATTTTCTTCTTTAGTGGCACATTACTACAAAGATAATGGTCTGGTTATTTAAGATGTATATATCTTACCACATGTAAAATGTTCCACTACCCACATCTCTTCCATTTTCACCATAAGTTTGCATCTTATGGGAAAGTTCTAATCAAGCCCAGCTGAAAGGGATGAGAACAGTTCAAAAGAATAACCATATTATTATCCAATCCAGTTGACTTCAGTTATCTTACCAAGGTTTTTTAACTGAAGCATGAATGCCAAGCTCAGAATGAAAATAAACTGAGAACAATGCAGGCAAGTGGGTGGATATCTTGAAGTTGACAATGTAAACAGAACAACCTGTCTTAGCATCCCAAGCAGCTGCATTCAAAAGGCAGAAGGATCTTTCTCCTCTGGATAGGACCTCCCCTATTTGCAGATGACAGGAGTGGCAACTTAATTGATATTCAGAGACTCTGAGTGTCCCCCCCCCAATTTTGTTGCTGCTAGATACCAAAACACTGGGATTTCTGTACATTCATATAAAGGCATACTGAATGTTCTTACAGCCTCAGAAGAAAACTTCATACGCAGTACAGCCAAAATGGCACAGTCAAACTTTACATAAATCAACATACTTTTCTTAATTACATAATGGGTTGTCCATTGAGAAAAAATGAAGTCCCCATCTAGATGGTGTCCAATTGATTTGTGCATGTTGGCCAAGGTAGCATAGAACGTTTTCTCATGCTGAGTTACTATATCTGTATCCTATACGATTTCTCACATTTTAGGATCATTCTCTATTCTATGTGTTCACAAATACTGTCTATTCTATAGATGCAACTTGAAACAGAGCATGAAAGTCCAGACTGTGGCCCCCAGATTTAGTGATGGAGTTATAATTGGTTATTGCCAAATTTTGACACTGTGACAATTGTGACATTTTAAGTCAAAAGGACTTTGTATCCTACCATATGAGATTCTGCAGAATTTCCAAAGCTTTAGAAAAATAGCTGGAGCTTCATGGCAGTGATTCCATGGAGACAGACTATGAATTAAGTCTTCTTTGCCAGTGACTTGTAAGGGGTCTTAGATGAGTAAAAGAAGTCACAGGGAGAGCCAATTTCTGTCATTCAGGCCAGAATGAATTCCGAAATGTAGAGTGTGTGGTCCATTTCAGATGCCGTAACAGTAGAATCTCAATGTGTGGCAATAAAGGGGCAATGGAGGCTTATGAATCAGGCAAAACCTGATTTGAAGTGCTGATTTGATTCAAACTGGTGATCTAATTCAATTCAAATTCCTAATTTGATAAATCAGTCCAGTTCAATTTGGATTTTCAAACAGAATTATCAGATTGACTCCATTTGGAGGCATCTGATTAGACAATGTGAACTGACTTGCTGACGTAATCTGGAAAAGTGACTTGATGTCTTGATTTGATCAAACTGCCTTCACACCAAATCTCTGGATTGCAAACCCAAAATCAGCAGCATTGTATCAAAAGATTTACTCCTGGCCCTCTTCTGCATCAAGGATGGCCATGCTATGATTCACTGTCTCTACAATTTTGCAGGATTTCATTCATCATTCATGAACACTGGGCATGTATGTGCTTCCAAAAATGAGAACATATGTGCATAGATTGAGGATAACATCTACCTAGTCCCAAAATAAAAATACTTACAAAGGGCCATCACCAATGTCCTAATCAATTATGAAACAGGAAAGTGTTTATTTTAAAAATTTATATTGTTTGTAGACTGGAAGTAGGAAGTCCCGCCCCTACATTTAGAATTATCTATTAAGCAATTAAGCTGAAATTCTCTTGAGTAATTTCTCTTAGCACAATAGAGTGTAAATCCTTTTTAAAAGAGGATGGAATTTAAGATCTTATCTCCCTTCTGATTTATTCTTATGCTGAAACAATTTAAGTGTATGTTAGAAATTATTAATAATTACAACTGTAATTTCTCAGTCTACAAAGGAGATGGCTAATGCAATTATTAAATTGTTTGTTACAGGATAACTTTCAGTATACAAAGCACTTTTTAAAAAAATCTTAATGCACACAGACACACAGCAATATATGAACTAAGTAATAAATTGTTCTTGCAATTATTACTTGTTTCAGTTTTTCATACACAGCTTTTTTAAAAAGTACCTCATTTAGACCAAATATGACTTCCATGTCTGGGGGAATTAATATATTATCTTCTAAATAATCCTGCCAGGTTCTAGGTTTTATGACTTTCGCTTACCAGGTGATTTGTTACAACATACATACTGTACTTTGACAATGGCCTCATACATTTGTGTCCTCTCAGTGGGTAAGACGCCAGGCTTGTTGATCGGAAGATTGCAAGTTCGGAGGTTCGAATCCCTAGCCCTGCGTGCGGAGTGAGCTCCCGCACTAGCTCCAGCTCTTGCCAACCTAGCAATTCGAAAGCATGCAAATGCAAGTAGATTAATAGGTACCACTTCAGTGGGTAGGTAACAGCGTTCCGCGCGTGTCATGCAGCCACATGACCGTGGAAGCGTCTTCGGACAACGCCGGCTCTTTGGCTAACAAACAGAGATGAGCACCAGCCCCTAGAGTCGGACACGACTGCACAAATGTGCGGGGTGGACCTTTACCTTTACCTTTTTAGGAAGAACCTAAGGCACAAATTACGTATGCCAATGGATGAGCTGGAGTCTGCCAAACAGTCTCAACATTTCCAAGGACTTCCAAAACATAAATGTTGGGAATAAAAAGAATCTCCTGGCCCTTCCACCTTCCACCATTCAGTTTTCAGACAAAGAATATCTAAAAACAAACTGGATTGTCAAATTTGGATCACTGTCCAAGATGTGCCTATGTATTTGTGTGGCCTACATGGTTTTGTCTGCTTCACATGTAAAGCCCTGTAATCATCTTGCAGTACAGCTGCTCGTCTAATGTTCCTTGGCTAATATCTATAAGGTTAGATATTGGAATACTGGGAACAACAGACATGTCCCTGTTACTTCTCCCTAACACCCACATAGGACCACTACCTAAAGTTATTAAGAAGGGGCAATCATGTACTGACATCCTCAGCCCACTTCGGGTTGGTGATTTGGAGTTTTGAGAATGCATGGGTGCTCTTGCAAAATGCATGTGAAAGACAGCCTCCCCATTCACAAAAGCACCAGTTTCACAGAGAGCTACCTGACATTCCTTCTGCCCATCCAGCATTGTTTACCTTTCATGATGTCTTCTGGGCAGGTAGGCACTCTTTTAACTAAAGTGCTGGTTTGCATCCATCTATCACTTTTTATTTTGCATTTATTTTAATTTATTTATTTATCTTTCCATTTCTATCACCGCACCATTTCCCCCATAGGGGACTATAAATAATTTATTTATTTATTCAATTTATGGGGCCCAGAAACATATTTGAAAAGAAAGATGATGCCAGAGTGTAATTCTTTTGCTCTGAAGCATGCTACCTTCTCAGTTCTCTTTTTTTTTTAAGGTAAATCATCTTATCTATCCCAGCTGCACTGGGATTCTCAGGAACCACATTAGGAATTCCTGTGGTTGGGACCTAGGGCAAACCCCTTCTCCAAACACACTTCTGATAGAGGCTCCTCTGAAAAATTCAACCCTTTCCAAGGACAAAAAATCTTCAATTTCATGGGAGGAAGAGGTGTCCATTAAAGCCAAATATCCATTAAATGGTGAATAGAATGTGTCAGGCTCAAAAACAGGCTTGTACACAAGAAAATCTATTTTGCTGAAAACAGATAGCAGCCATTTTGAGGGGAAGCAGCAAACTGGGTCTCCAGATAGCGGACTTTGTTTATCATTTGGGGCAGAGTCTCTTCTTGTCTGCAATTCAGACGAAACTCAGCTCCAGAAAATTTTGTCCAGGACATCCAATGTCAACTAACCGGAGGTCCACTGTATTGAGTGTTTATTGCTCTCTGCATGTCGAATTTCATTTGCTTCTCTTTTGCAAATAAATGTTTGCTACGTATTTGGTCTGCAATGCGGTGATGAGACAACTGAGCCATTCTTTGGAGAAAAGGAAAATTTCCTTTCTCGTTCTCAGGTTGTCATTCTTAATAAAGATATTTAGGACAGGACAAAGCATTACAATTCCGTTTGTGATAAAAAAGCCTCACTACAGCTGGAAGAAAAATTGTGATCTGATTTGCTAAAAGTGTAAAGAAACATATATCAGACACACACATTTGATTCTATTTCATCCCTTACCTAACTTAACTTAGTCCCTGTTAAAAATTGAAAGAAAAAAAATGAAACCATGGGACCCAAGTTTATTGAGAACTGGCTCTTGGGTGAATGATGTACATATATGCAGGAAGTGCTTGAATGCTAAAGAGACTTCTTAGCTGGGAATGAGGAGAGAGAAAAAATTCATGTACCTCAAAGTTCATCATCTCCCATACTGTACGGTTGACATACAGGTAGTCCTCAACTTACGACCATTCATTTAATGACCATCTGAAGTTACGACAGTGCTGGAAAATGTTACTTGCAATCGGTACTCACACTTATGACTGTCACAGCAACCCTGCACTCACATGATCAAAATTTGGGTGCTTGGCAACTGGCATGTATTTATGATGGTTGCAGCGTCCTGGGGTCACATAATTGCCATTTGCAACTTTCCCAGGGGGCTTTCAACAAGTAAAGTCAAAGGGGGAAGCCAGATTTGCTTAACAACCATGTGATTCACTTAATGACCACAGTGATTCACTTAACAGCCACAGCAAAAAAGATCATGAAATTGGGCATGACTCACTTAACGACCACAACACTTAGCAACAGAAGTTCCAGTCCCAATTGTGATCATAAATCGAGGACTACCTGTATAGGGGTTTATTCTAGCATATTGTGATCTCAGTGTCTAGAAAAAGAGCAAGTTTTGCCTTGTCTCAGCTGCATTCCTGATTTCTTTGATTCCCCAAAAACATACTAGGAATGACCAAGAATTCAACCAGCTTCTTTCTTGTTGACCTGGCCTTGAGTTTTATTTATTTATTTAAAATATTTCTATAGCTGTCCATCTTAGACCAAAGTCTGGGTGGCTTACAACCAAGAATCAAACAACACAGACCTAATAAAAACCAAAACCAATAAAACCAATAACCAATAGCCAAAAAAAAAAAACAAAGGAGTTATGTGCTCCTTCATCGCATTAGATGTCTTAGGCTTTTACAGAGAGATTAGAAAAGTCTCTTCTTGTTTTAGCCTACTTTTTTAACATTTCATTTAGAAACCTGTAAATGGTCAGGACAGAACATCAGATTATTGAGCTCAATGTCCATGGCCTAGTAATAGTTATCATGATGGGATGTTAAAATGTTTAAATTTACTGGCAGGTGTGTTTAATACATAAACAATGGCCACAGACCCCACTGCACACATGCTTCCTCCTTGAGTTTGACATTCTGTATCTGAAAACATGAATGTGTAAAGATCGGTAGCAATTGCCAATTTTCCTGGCCCATCACTTAGCCTATAGATTTACTGCTACACCCTTAGGTGCAATTTTGTGCTAGTCCATTAATCCTCTCAATCCTCTTCCAAATCCTAGGGACTTGTTATGGAGTAATCCTCAATTGTCGTGCTGCAGGAACACAGGAAAATCTTCCCTTGTCCTCCAGGCAGAAAATTACAATAGTAAGTCTATTAAATCTGGCTCTTACTATGTCCAGTCAGATAGCTCTCGCTTGTTGCAATCATAACCCATAGCCATGGTGTCAGAACAAATTACCACCAGCACCTGAATGCCGATGCAAAATTAATTTGGTGCCTCCTGCAGCCTTGCTGATTCAGTTCCCAGATGATGGCCGAACTTGAGTTGTATATTTAAAGGGTGTTTGGAGATGGGATCAGCACGTCGTGAAGGGTGACTTCATTCGTTTATGTATGTCAGGTTTCTGCTCCCACTGGGAATCTCTATTGTATGAGAACAACTATGTAACTAAACAATGGAATTTTCCCTCTTGAATTTGCGCAAGAGAGATTATTGTACTGCTGAGATACATACAGTCAGTGCTTCTCCATTCTTCTGATATGTCCTTTGTTCCTTACATACTTTGTCTCATTCCCAAAATATACAAGACACCAAATAACCCTATCAAGTTGAGTTTCACCTTTCCTCTTTTCAGTAATTCTATAGTCAACATGTCCTACAACTGCCAACCTTTTTATTTTTTTTCCTGGAAGGACTGAACCAATAAAACTGGTAAATCTTGGTTTCTTTTTCAGGGCCATTAAATATTAATTGTTAGGCTCAGAAGAGTGTGCTGCTGCTTGCTTTTTGTGTGTGTGTTTTAAACTATAGGACGTTATCCTTTCAAAGTCCTTCAAACTGAAGAAAATGTGTTCACTCCCAGGAGCAACTAATAACACTGTTGTCTGTGGTCATGGCAGACGTAGTGTCTGGTTCACAAATGCCTGTTCAATATTTGATGGCATGGACTATGTTAGCCTTAAGAATACTTCTGAGTGTGTACAGCTTTCCCCTTCTTGTAGAAGAATTGCATTCCCGGACAACAATTATAAAACTCAGGAACAGAGCTTCTTTCCAAAGCATGAAGGGAAATTCCAGTACTGTACATATCTGGCTCCCACAGGGTATAGGGATGTTTGGACTTCCAGAAACAGTTGTTTCAAGCATTTTCACACAACTCACACTATAAAGTACATTACATTAAAGAAATCTCCTTCCAGCAGAGTTGGGTGCTGTTAAATGGTGCCCAAAAGAGATTTGTGTGTGTGTGTGTGCGCGCGCACACACGTGTGTCTGTAAGGGAGAGGAAATTTTCACTGTAAACCTCAAACTGAACATGTTTGACATTAAATTGAACTGATGTTTTATGTTAGGAACACTCATTGTGCTTGAATTGCTGTGCGTCAGAATAAGCAAGAAAAATACGGAATCCTGATGAGCGTTCATATGAAGTCTAGAAATGGGAAGGGTGACAATTTTGCCCCCTAAATAATGCTTCTGACAAACCCAATTGCCATCTTATGGACAGAAGTATTCCTAACTTCTGTGACTGTAGATAATTGTGGGCCATAATATTCCTCCGCATTTAAATGCTCTTTAACAGCTTCTCCTGTGAAATTGCAAATAGACAGTCTCTCACCTTGTTGAGACTTACAAGTCAAGATCAAGAATGCTGTGGTGGATTGCACAGGTAAAGGATTTGTATAAAGCAAGTCCACAATACATCACAATATCCTGCTGGAGACAAAAAGGTGGAGGGCAGCCACTATAATCACAATGGGGGAAATTCTTCTCTGATCCCTAACATGAATAATGTGCAAGGTTTGAAAATATAGAGTAATATTGGCAATCTTGTCACTTGGAGATAGTTCCCATCTCCAGGATGGACTGGGGAAGAAACATAGGACTTCAATCTCATAAGCCCACTTTTGACCCAGGTGGGATGAATTTACAGCTTTCCAGTTTATAAATGATAATCTGGTGAATTCTTTGAAAATAAAATGCTTCTTTGCTAACTAACTACACAAAGATCAACTAAGGTCATTTTTGACAGTGCTCTTCAATTTGGCATAAAACAGAGAGAGAAAGGGAGACTTTTTTTCTGACACCTAGCAGATACCAGTAGGAATTCTGGGGCACTCAAAATCTGACAATTGCTCAAAAAAAGGGAAATGTACTCACGTGTCCAAAGAGCCTAAATAAAAACAAACAGAATAATTTCCTTGCTCTTCTGGCTACACATATACCTGAATCTCCAAAGTATGCAATGACTGCAGTGCACAGACAAACTAACTGACCATGCATGTTTTTCCTCCCCATAAATCCATGGAAGATGAAATCATAGATGACATATCTGGCAGACAACTTGGTGTCCTCCAATATGGACATAAGCTATCTGTGAGTTTGAGAAGTTGTAATTTAACTTATCTGGAAGTTGTCAGATGTTTTAAGGTAGACAGTAGGTGTGGTCTACCTCCAAGAATGGGCCCTAAATTTTCACCAGACCAGTCCTCCTGCAGCCCTCCAGGTCAAGAGGATGAGTTGCATTCTGTTACCCCTCCAAAGTTGTCCACATAGGTTATACAGTATGTATTTGCTAAGACACCATTTTTCAACATCCTTATTTACCAATAATTCCATTGTTCTTTGGCCAAACAGGCACGGACACAGACACACGTGGAGCCTACTTTACTAGCAGTTCATCGGTGTGTAGTTATTGGGGAACCAGAATCTTTACCTCAATCTGCACCATCTTTGGTACGTTCATTAGAATCATAGGGTTGGAAGAAACCTTGGGGGTCTTTGAGTTCAATCCCCTGTCCAGGACATGAATTCTCAGGCTATCCCAGACAAAAGGCTATCCAACCTTGCTTAAAAATCTCTAGTGATGGAGCACCCATGACTTCAGGAAACAGGCTGTTCCATTCCATAAAACTGTCAAGTTGAGAAAATGCCACCTTATTTCAACTTTGGATCTTTCTCTCTAAAGCTTCTACCAGTTGGTTTGGGTCCTACCTTGAATAAATTCCATTTATTCTCTATAGAGAATAAATCCACACCCTCTTCCCTATGACAGCCCTTCAACTATTGTAAGACTGCTATCATGTCTCCCCTTAGCCTCCTTGTCTTTAGGTTTAGCAGAGCCAGTTATTTTAACCATTCTTCATAAGATTTAGCCACTAAGGCCCTCCTCACTGCACTCTTTCCAGTGTGTCAGCATCCTTCTTATATTGTGGCAACCAAGACTGGACACGGTATTACCTATGGGATCTAACCAGGGCAGCGTAGAGCAGAACTATCCTTTCCCATGACCTCAATCTCAGCTCAAGCTAGAATCCACTTTTGGCAGCTGATGCTTAATCTGTGGTCTACCAGGATACCTTAGATCTTGTATGAACTTCCATGTGCAAATAAGATGGCTTGTATCATAAAAGAGTGTTAGGCAGCCCTGGGGGTGGTTGGTGTTTGGATTCCCTCTTTTATCTTCTATTTTTTGTACTTTCTATTTTTATTATGGGTTTATAATTTTCATTTGTAAGCCGCCCAGAGTCACTTTTATAGTGAGATGGGCGGTGTATAAATTTAATAATAAATAAAATAAAAATAAAAAAAAATAAATTCTGTGCAAAAGTTCTGATGAAATCAGAGAGAATGCAGACACACACACACCCAGCAGAATCCTCTCTCTCTTTCATGCACATGTATATTGCATATTTTGATACTGCGATTAATGATGTTTATGTTTTCCACTGTGGATTAAGATGACATTGGTAACCATCCAGTGGAGACTAAATAAAAGTAGTCGCATAGCATGTCCAGATTTACTCCAAAATGTTCATTTTGTTGTATCTGTTTAAAACAATAAAAGACAATGACTTTTTGTGAGTGTGGCAAAGCTCTCAAAAACCTTAATTTGCTATTGCGGTCCTGCAAATTTAGCTTGGTACATAATTTTGCTACTATGCTGTTTGTCAGAACAATATGGTTTGATTTACATTGATTGACTATTTGTTTCCTGACTGCATTTAAGATACTGCTTCTTAGTTTTAAGCCCTAAATAGTCGAGGCAATTTAGATTATCTTCTTCCACATTTCCCCTCCCCTCCTTTTCAGCATCTGAAGCCATAATCCACATTTTTGAGGCTACAATATACCTCCCTCAAAAAAAGTGTGAACCAAACCAGGATATGCCTGGACATAAAGCAGACAGATGGATCTATGTACTAATAATTGTTCCATAAAGGAAGAATTGTGTTCAGCAGGATCATCGTCAGGGACAGAAAGAGTTGAATGTCTCCATACAATGCAATCTTAGTGTAGATCACATCCTGTATAGATACCCTCATGTTATAACATTTAATTTGGATCTGAGCACTTTTAGATGAATGTGGAAATCCTGTTTTGTGTTCGTTTATTAATGAAGTGTTAGAATTGACTAGTAATGGTTCTAACTGTATTATTGGTGCAATAAATCTGAAATTCACATCTATATTGATAGCATATGAGCTAATGATGTCTTCTCGGGAAAAAAATAAATTAACTATTGTGGTGCACATCCAAGTAAAAATATGAATCCCAGAGAGCAAATCCTGAGAAAATAGAATAAAACCAAGTAGCGGAAAAATTCAACCAAAAATCAAGTTGCTGGTTGTCATTAACAAAGCCCTTCATGGCATAAAAAGGTTTCCCCCGCCCATTTGTGCAGTCATGTCCGAGTCTAGGGGCCGGTGCTCATCTCCGTTTCTTAGCCGAAGAGCCAGCGTTGTCCAAAGACGCTTCCACGGTCATGTGGCCAGCATAACACACGCAGAATGCTGTTACCTACCCACCGAAGTGGTACCTATTCATCTACTTGCATTTGCATGCTTTCGAATTGCTAGGTTGGCAAGAGCTGGGGCGAGTGCGGGAGCTCACTCCCGTCACGCGGGGCTAGGGATTCGAACCTCCGAACTTGCGATCTTCCGATCGACAAGCCTGGCGTCTTACCCGCTGAGCCACCACGCCCCATGCATATGCATGCATACATCCTATGCCTATGTATGCATCCTATGCCTATGCATGGCATAGGGCTAGATTATTTGTGGACCACCTATGTCCAATGATTTCTGCCTCTCCAAAAAGATCTGACAGGGTGGCCAGGCTCCTGGTGTGCTGCTCTATTAAACAATGCCATCTGCTGGGACCCAGGAGGAGTGACTTCTCTGTTGCAGAACCTGCCCTGTGCAACAGCATACCCCTTGAGATCCAGATGGCCCCAGCCCTGTCAGTCCTTCATAAGGAAGACCTGATTTCTCCCCTGGCATCAGGCATTAAATGATCCTGTTCTTAAGGGATTTATTTTTGCAGAGATGTGAGTGACCTTGGGCATGATGTGTCTGTTTTGGGCTCCATTCTGGTGTTTTTTGTTGTTTTCAATTGGACATTAGCCAGTCAGGGTCATCTGCGAGTTAGACAGCCATATAAATTGAAGGAAGAAAGGAACAAGTAAACAAATAAAACTGCCAATGTCATGACACGTTTACACATATCTGTGGTGCGATAGCACTTCCAAGAGATTTTGTAGAGCTGTGGAAAGTGAGGAATTTGATCCATTGATTGAACCATCTTCTTTATGTGAAAGGGTTGCTCGTTTTAACTCGGGGGGGGGGGGACTTGAATACATAGAGATATATGTATTAAATGTGAATTTATCCATTAAATTTTAATGATGGGACAGTCAAGACAGATAAAAAGACGTACCTCTGCGTATAGGGCAGATTTAGGCTGTGGAATTCATTGCCTCAAGATGTTTTAGGTGGTCTACTCTAAGGTGATGAGCCTCACATTTTGAATTAACAAGTGGAAGAAGGTGCTTGTGTGTGCAGAGTCAAGAACTACCATGGTTTAAGAATATAAGAAAGGCCATGCTGGACCAGTTCCAGAGACATCTCAAGGGTGTGATCAAAAAAGTCAAGAAATGGTGTGACTGCAGATTAAAAACAGGTGGAGGTTCGATTGCACCATCAAGGACACCACTTTGACTTTTTTGACCACACCTTTGGTCAGATCAGAACAAAACTTCTCTAGTACAATGCTCTCTCCCCACAATGGCCAACCAGATGCCTAGAGGAAGCACATAAGCAGGATACAAGTATAGTAACACTTGCCACCCCCAAGTTGTATTATAAAAATGTATGCAAACCAACAAAAAACACAGAAACATCTATAAACCCCAAAATGATAAAATCAGGAGAAGGCTTGAGGGAATAAGTAATTTCTATAAACCCCAAAATGATAAAATCAGGAGAAGGCTTGAGGGAATAAGTAATTTCTGAAATACCCAGCTAATCACTCTACAAGAAGGCTGTGCAAAACGTTCCAGCCCTAGTACAGACTATTCTGCAGGTTCTAGAAGTGCCCTGACCTCAAAAGAGACCATTCTAGCTAGGCCATCGGAAATGGTTTGTTCTATTGCAAGGGCTGGAACACTCCAACAGGATCTGGAATGGTTGGTCCAAAGGTTTGAATGGCCCATTCCAAGGACAGATCAGTCTGTTTCAGCTTCAGAATGGTCTGTGATTCAGCTTTTTGTATTTCACTCCTATATAGTGATGGCCACCTCTTCTGTTCTGCAACTTGCATTGTTCAGCTTCATTGGATGACCACATGTCTTAACATTTTGCAAGAAAGAAATATGTCTTCCTCATCACTCTTTATATAAATGTTATGCTTAATACTGTATGCTACCATTACATCTGTACTCACTCTGACCTAAACACATTTCAAGGAATAGGTTATTTCTCTTTATTACTCCTACCTCTTTTCCACTATCATGAAATTTAGTGGGGAAGTCAAGGCTATGAGCAGATCCTTCTCCATTGTGGTCCCCATTTTGTGAACTAGCCTAACCTTGCTGGCCTTCTGGAAGTTGGCCAAAGCAGAACATTCCAAAGAGCTTTTAAACATTATTTAAGAAATTGTATTTACTTATTTATTTGATTCATATGAATGCCCATTTCTCCACAATGACTCTAAGAGGCTAACAACATATAAAAACACAGTCAAAATAACAGCAAAACAGCAAAATTAACACAGTATCATTGGAATTGCTAATTGTTATTGAGATTTTATTTATTTATTTATTTATTTATTTTATTTTATTTCTCTCCCACCTTTATTATTTTTATAAATAACTCAAGGCGGTGAACATACCTAATACTCCTTCCTCCTCCTCTTTTCCCCACAACAACAACCCTGTGAGTTTAGTTGGGCTGAGAGAGAAGGACTGGCCCAAGGTCACCCAGCTGGCTTTCATGCCTAAGGCGGGACTAGAACTCACAGTCTCCTGGATTCTAGCCCGTTGCCTTAACCACTAGACCAAACTGGCTCTCTCTGTTTTAATTTTAAATGTTCAAACAATGGTTCTACTTGTCTAGTTTATACTGTTGTATTGTGGACATTTTGTTTCTGGAACCTGCAAAGAAACCTCAGATTATGGCAGTCTGGAAGCCGAATAAGTAAATTATTATTAGATATATTAGATTACAAATTATTTATAATTATTAAATTGTATTTATTGCAGATTTACTATTTAGGCTGCCTTTTGGAACCTAGTTCCAAAAAGCAGCATCTGAGTCGAGCCAGACTATGTAATAAAAATGTGGAAGCCCATTTTGGGTAAACCTCCCTCTGGAAATGAATAGAATCTGGGCTTATATTTGACAGAATCTGAGCTGAATGCCTCCAAATATCCCTAGCATTTTGAAAGATTATAGTTGATGGTGGAATTCTTGGAGCATTGCTAAATAAAACGCTCCTACCCTGCAGCAGATTGCATCTGCTCGTTTTCCACAATCTGTGGATCACCCAATCAGATAGCACACTAAGAGAGCATTTTCAACTCCAGCAGAACAGGGACGAAAAAAAAAAATTAGGCCTTGCGGGTATCACTGGGAATGTTTGCCACACAACTGTTCCACCAGTTTGTAAAATTTACAAACATGGCAGAACACTCATTACCTTAGAGAAACTCTATTTTTGCAATTAGTGCAAATAACATCCTGACAAAATGGGCTTCCACATCAATGCCAGCGCAGCTTCCAAGAGAAAAAAGACTTGGAGGAAAGACTTGGAGAGATTTGCCATGGCAGGGGAAGGAGGTCAAATCTTCTGGCTACGTTCCCTGCCGTTCTTTCCTGTTCATGCCATTTGCTGCCAGAAATTTGGATTGCAGCAGAAAAGAAACAGATTGCTTTTTTTTTTCTTTTTCTTTTACTGCTTGTCTCCCCCTTCCCAGTATGCTTTTCCAGCTCTACTCGGTTTCTGATGACGGATTTTTCATTTGTTTTTCATTTTTAATTTTAGTGGTGACTGACAAAATCTGGCCATAGGAATTACCCCTTGATTGGACCACTGATAGACAGAATTATATGAAACTATATGGCAAATCTCAGTTCATTTCAAGATAACACCAGTATTAGTCTGGAAAATAATATTTTGAGTTTGGGCAAGGAAAGCTAACTGCAAATTTTCTGACTCCAATCCTTTCTGAATTTCCTGTGAAAAATTCCCAACTAGATTCTCAATAAAGAGTTATTTCTATGCTAAAAATGGGGTTTTCAACCCCATTAATCTGCATTTGCTTGAGGAATAGCAAGTAAAGGAATAGCAACTATAAAGAATAGCAAAGTAAAATGAAGCCATTGGCAAGCATTTCTCACAGGTGTGTTCCAAACAATTAAGTGTGCAATATATTTAATAATGAACCCATTATTTCTGAATACACATGTCTATTAGTCATGAAAATTAGTCATGAAACGTTGCTGGTTTACATTACCTGTGTACATTGTATGTGTGTAGATGGGAGTTATATGTTTGTTTAGACACCCAAAAATAAACTCCCACTCCATGTGTCTTATATAGTGAGCTGCAGAGCATGAAAGTTTATGCCCTAATAAAGATAGTTTTGAAGGTCTTATCAGATTCCATGACAAATAAATTAAAAAAGTCCATTTTTTTATGGAAATGTAGCTGAATTGGGAGATTTCTAGGGGAACATCTCACCCTTTCTAAATACCTTTCTACAAACAAGAATATTTATTTCTTTATTTAGGTATAGATCCACAATAATGCTGGACATGAATTTGCCAATATTCAGCAGCTTTTCAGGGATGTTTGTTTGTGAAAGTAGCAGGAACTGAAGTTTTAATCTTCCTTCTTTGAACTTTTATCTCTCTTTCTTTTCTTTTCTTTTCTTTTCTTTTCTTTTCTTTTCTTTTCTTTTCTTTTCTTTTCTTTTCTTCTTCTTTTTTGCCATTGCTTATGAGGGCAACAGGGTCAGAGTTGATCCTCCAAATTGCTGGTCCTATTTGTCTGGAAACTAATAAGATTATTTTTTAAATAAACATTATTCCGAATGAATCAGGTTTCAAAAGTCTAATTTCCAGCCTTGTGACCACGAAGCTGAAGATCAGGAAATAGCATGGAACTGAACTTCCACAAAAAAGAGGCCAGCCAATATAGAGAGCAGAGCAATTTAATTTTCACATCTCACAACAGGAGGAGTTGATTCTCACTGCTACCATGTTTAATTGGCCATTTTTTACGTAGTGAGTGAAAGCCAGCCAATTTTCTGCTGAAAAGTTGTACTATAATGTTAACACAGTAGGAGCTATATGCGTCTTCTTTGTCTATAGCGCTGTTGGGAATAAGATGAAACATCAGAACGAGATTTTTTTTCCTTTTCTAATCTGCAAAATTAACTGTTCAAATCAAAAGGGGGCATTTATATACCCCCAATTCAGTTTTGAACCAGAGCAAACAGACTTCTCAAGGAAGGAAGGGAACCAAAGGGGATACAAAATATTCCCTGAATTAATTCTAGGAAGCTTCCTGTAATAGTAGTTAAGCTTGATTTTATGCTACAGTAGTTTATGAGACTCATTCTTTCACAAGCAAATGGCTTAGCATATTAAAAGGTATCATAGCGCTTAACCTCATAAAAAGGTACAATACCAAGTTTGGTCTCCTTTTTCATTATGCTACAACTAAGCATAGTAATTCTGAGATAATAATAATTAGAGATTCTCCAAACGCAAAACGGAGATAAGAATTGCACAACTAGGCTCATGTAGAATTGTGCAACAATGTAGGGAAAGATCATCAATTCTTCCACACAGGAAAGGGATATGTAAGGGGACATTTTGAACCTAAACGTTTCCCTAGAATACCACTTTTCCCTGTGTTGAATGCTTGATTTAAAGTACAAGACAGAGCAGCAATATAGACCATGTGCTGTTCCTAGCCGTCGAATTCATTTTTCATCCTTCAATTCATGATCCAGAAATATGGTTTAAATCAAGGCTGCACAGCTTAAGACTAAATGTGGTATCTAAAACTTCTCAAAAAGTTGCCAACAAATTACAATTTTTAATCTACCAGAGGAGGGGAAATTAGTAAATACATACACAATCATCTTACTAACTACATTTGAGATAAGCTGAATCAAATTGAATTGAATCAAATCTTGTTTTGTTTTGTTTTCCGGATTCCACTCTCTCTAAAAATTGTATGTCCCAAAAGTTTAGCCTTCTTAGTTAAATTAATGCATCCAATAGCATAGGCCAGGGGTCCCCAACTCAAACCCCACCCTCAAACCCTGCCCCCTTCTGTGTGATTGGCTCCTGCCCATAAACCCTGCCCCCGGTGCGCACAATTGGCTCCCGCCTGCAAACCCCGCCCACCGGTCTGCAGAAATCCTGGAAACCCCCCCCCCCCGGTCTGTGGAAATCTCAGAAACCCTGCCCCCCCAGTCCACAGAAAAATCATATTTTGAAACCGGTCCCTGGCGCCAAAAAGTTTGGGGACCCCTGGTATAGACATTTCATGTGAATGCTGTCCTGAATCTTCCTCTTTCCAGTGCTACTAAGCACAGCTATCTATGACCCACATTTTCAACCCCCTGCCTTTCTAAAGACTTCTCCTTGTAAAAAGAGCCTTGGAAGAATCTCTCACACTCATTAATCCTCAGACATTTGATTTCAAATCCGATTGCCAGCCGGCATCACATCTTTGCATTGTTACAAAGGAGACCTGATTTGATTAATCAAAGGGCTTTGATTTCTCTCCCTAATCACTGGCCCTAACAGTGCCAAGCAAACACTTCTGATGCAATTTTCACCACTAATGTGCTCATCTTCCTTACACTGCTAAATTTCCCCCATTGAAAAACAACCATTTTACATCTCCTCCAATTAATTATTCTACACTGCATGGAGTGCACAGAGTCTGCATATATTGTAAAATAATTCTGTGTTGTGTCCATCGCTTTGCCCTGTGGTAAGACATTCTTGTCGAGTGGATAAAATAAACATTAAGATAATTAGACATTCTCAAAGAGGTTGGAAAATGATTAATGACAAAGAGGGGGGAAACGATCAAATGCTTGAGAGGATTAATTCCATTCTTAAAAATGCAAAGGCCCTGCTGAAAGCTTACCATAACACTAATAGTTGAGACTCAGGCCAAGTTCAGTTGTCTTAATTCCATTGACTTTCACATGCTGAACCCAACATTCTTAACCAGCGATGGCCCTATGAACAATCCAGAGTGGCTGGATCAAAGAGCTGGGTTGTTATGCAACCAGCTTCACAATGTGCCTTGACTACCAAGTGAAGGATTAAAGTAAAGGGCT
Organism: Charina bottae; assembly: GCA_023362775.1. Lineage (NCBI taxonomy): Eukaryota > Metazoa > Chordata > Lepidosauria > Squamata > Charinaidae > Charina > Charina bottae. Next base: position 3,607,124 of record JALMGJ010000004.1, on the reverse strand, counting down.
CCAGAACACACAAACATCTACTCGCACTATAGGGAACACCAAGCTCATTCATGCCACCTGACCTTTTCCACCTGGATGTGCTCCATGTTAGTAGCACGACAGTTCCAACACTACCAGTCAGCATTGGCTTCATATGCATTACAGGGGAAACTCTGAGTTATGATGCCAGCGTATTTGGAGTTCACCCGGTTTGATCTACATCATTGCAATTGATGCACTATGTCATTTTCTTAATCAACATTCATAAATGCAACACAGCTACAACTACTGTAGAAGGCATCTGATATAGCTAGCAGATCTTTGTAGAATTAAACATAATTTTAAAAAGCAGCAGTTAGCAGCAAAAATTGGCCATTATGTTTCCTAGGCTCAAACCCTTTTCAATTTTCAGGGAAACGTTACTTTAGATATTCTTTGTCTTCTACTCCAACACCCTCTGTGACCTTAAGGTAAAGGTAAAGGTACCCCCCGCACATTTGTGCAGTCGTGTCCGACTCTAGGGGCCGGTGCTCATCTCCGTTTGTTAGCCGAAGAGCCAGCGCTGTCCGAAGACGCTTCCGCGGTCATGTGGCTGCATGACAAGTGCGGAACGCTGTTACCATCCCACAGAAGTGGTACCTATTCATCTACTTGCATTTGCATGCTTTCGAATTGCTAGGTTGGCAAGAGCTGGAGCCAGTGCGGGAGCTCACTCCGTCACGTGGGGCTAGGGATTCGAACCTCTCCGATCGACAAGGCTGGCGTCTTACCCGCTGAGCCACCACGCCCCTGTGACCTTACCAATCTCTTTTCTCAGTGCAACCCAACCACCTCCACGCTGTAGGAGGAAAAGGCAATAGAGGCAGGCAATGGGTCTTTAAGACTGGAGGGCTGGAACCAGTATTCAGCTGAGGCAAGAGCTCTCTTTGCAGGGGAAAATGTTTTAGCAAGTATCTTTTGCTGTAATACTTGACAGCCCCTGCTGTGATCCAACTCTTAAAAAAAGAGAAAAGAAAAGAAAAGAAAAATCAACTATATCTTTATTTTTGATGGCGTGCGTTTGTAATCTGCCTCCTGCTTTCCCCTTTATGACTGTTTTAACTCTTCTGATTGACAGATTGCATTTGTTTTGATAGAATTCCAGTTTGAGTGTTTGTGTGTGTGTGTGTGTGTGTGTGTGTTGAATCTGGAAACTATATTGACAGGTTAGGATGAAGATTTTCCAAAACAAATATTGCATTTACACTATTTAGAGGATGATTGCCTGGCATAACATTTTTCAACTGGAATAAATTTCAAGCAATAATGGGTAGTGCCTTATTTGGTCATAAGTGTTTCCGTTCCTCTGTCTGCAACCCTTCCCATCTCCACACTCTTAGACTTCACTGTGAGGTTGCCTCCAAGCACATCCTTAGAATAGGAAAAAGGCTCTTTATAAAGCTAATTTTGACTGACGCAGTTCATCAATTAATTTAAAAGTGATTGAAAAATGACACCAATCCTCAACGTTTTCCTGCTACCATGTTTCCCACAATCTAAACAGGCTAGGGAAACCAGAGAGAACCCCTAGGAATATAAGCATTGGGATGTTGCATGCGACTGTTTGAGACAGTTAGCAGGACAGAATAACTAATATGCAGAATTATTTATTCCGGATTGCTGGACCATCCTTCAAAGGAAATGTCTTAAGCATGTCCAAGCTACCTGAATTCACAGTCCAGACTGATTTTTTCTATGATTCCAACTCATACTAAACAGGTATTGAAGGATTGACCTGAAAGGCACCTGACCAGGTCATCTATGTCATCGATTGGTGAGTTTGAAACTTGCTTCCTTGCAGCCAAACCCCATTGGATGAACTGGCTTGGTTTTCAAGAGGGAGTGAAGGTCAGGCCCAGCTGTGGAATCCCTGGGAATTAACTGTATATTCACACATAGCAGATTCACATACAGGACTACCAGAGCTAGTTTGCAAATATCCAGATGACCACTAGATGTCAGCAAAGCCCTTTGCTGCAATTTAGTAGTTGCCTGGACTTTGTAGCCCAGATTTGATAGCCTTAGCTAAACCTGATAATTTTTAGTTAGCAAAATCTTAATATTGTTTCCAACTGTAACTAATCACTTCTAACTCCTCTCTGGTAGATTCTTTCATACATTCACTGACTTGAGAATTTGGGTTGATTTGGTCTTTTGGCTTAGCTGGGGATGATTTTACCATATGCTACTCTACTTCACATACATTCTTACTTGGTTCTTAAGGTAAAGGTAAAGGTTCCCCCTGCACATTGGTGCAGTCGTGTCCGACTCTAGGGGCCGGTGCTCATCTCCGTTTGTTAGCCGAAGAGCCAGCGTTGTCCGAAGACGCTTCCACGGTCATGTGGCCGGCATGACGCGCACGGAACGCTGTTACCATCCCACCGAAGTGGTACCCATTCATCTACTTGCATTTGCATGCTTTCGAATTGCTAGGTTGGCAAGAGCTGGGGCGAGTGCGGGAGCTCACTCCGTCACGCGGGGCTAGGGATTCAAACCTCCGAACTTGCGATCTTCCGATCGACAAGCCTGGCGTCTTACCATCTGATCAGTAGGGGCTATACTTTAGAAATGCAGCCTTCGTGGGTAGATTCCCATGTGTTCAGGCTGAGGTTTCCTAACTGAACACCCCATGAATGGTATCAGCATACCTAGTTTGCAATTATGTAATAGTGCCTGGCAGCCTGACCTATGTAGCAGTGTTGGAAGTGCAGAAGCACATCCCAGGTTTCTACATTCCCACATCTCTTGAATTCCAGAGAGGGGAAGCAGCAGGGACAGGGACTAGCAAGAGCAGCTCTCATTACTGGAGCTGTGAAATTGGATCCAAGTCATTTGCATTTCAGATCCATCTTTGGGGTTTGGGGGAGGTAAAAATGAGCATTTGCATTTTAAAGAAACATCAGCATATAAACAATGCCAAGCTCATTGTTTGCTTCACTGAGAATCTCTGATCAACAATTACAATTCATAGTACTGCCAGAAAGTAAAAACAAACATCAGGAATATACAGTATGCAATTGTGTTAGGCTGTCTTTCTGAGCTTTAGCTCCATGCCTTGACTTTAAGCTGGGGAATTGGATCTCTTCACTTCGAAGCAGAGGTTATGGAACACTGGGGTAGGATGGGGGACCTATGATAACAATAGAGATCTCTAAAAACCATGGTTAGCTTGGCTAAATCTAGAAAGATGGGCGCAATATCTCCAAAGCTCTGTGTCTAAATCCCTAAAAACTGGATGTAGCAAATGTATCCCATTCCCTTTATAACTTATTAACGTGAACTAAGGTTCAACCTGAAAATTTGACCTGGAAGAAATTATTCAGCTAGAGAAGTCCTGCTCGAGAGCCAACACAAACTCTTCCTTACTCCAAACAATTATCTGCCTGTCGGTCTATCTATCTCTATCTCAGAACAGAGTTACAGCGCCTTGTATTTTGTGTGGTGCTAGATCACTCAACTTTCCAATACGGCAAGGATCACTAACTTTTTTAGGCTTAATTGAAGCTTGAGCCTAGATTTATTATGTGAAAACTTATTAGCCTACTGCATCACATTAGGGCACAAGTCTGAATTTTTTGCACCAGTTTTGTATGTGATCATCAAAGTCTAGTTACTGTATGTTTCACTTTTTCTTGAAGAGAATGAGAAGCTAGCTATTTCCGCCATGCTTGCATTGTTTGACAAGCTGGCATGTATAACATCAGTGCCATCTATGTTGTGCTCTTGGTTGGGTAGTCAATGTCAGATCTTCCTCCTCAAATCCCAACAGGAAACAGCTAATCCACAAAAAAACGGAAGGCTAAGATTACTGATTAGCAAGAAAGGACCAGATTATAGCAGAAGAATTTCAACCACAGGTTTACTTTCAAAATGAAACCTCTGGATGGCAAGATCTTTTTTTCCATTTCTCAATGGTCCTGTAGTGCAAAGGGCCTGAGAGGGGGAAGGAAGCTTGGTGCTTTTATGAAGCAAGGGCCAAGTGCATCTGATCACAGTTTTAATAACTGCCAATTACCTTATTGGGTTGGAAAATAATTTGCACGGTCTTATTCACTGGTTACACTAGAGTAGGGCATACAATCTCAGCAGATCAAATATTTTAGGAGAAAAGCTTGTGTTAGTCTATGGTAGCCAAAAATTCATAAAAGGAGTCTGGTTAGCACCTTTTCCTAGTAAGGACTTTTATCAAAAGACATAAACATCCAAGTGTTGCACCACACTTCATCAGATGCATAAATTCCTATATACTACTACATAGAGTAGTATGTCTATGAGAAAATAGAAATCCAGTTGACATGATTCAAGCTACATACATAGAGTAGTGTTTCTGAACCTTGACAACTTTAAGATACAGGGACCACCTCCCAGATTTCCCCAGCCAGCCATGCTGGCTGCGGAATTCTGGGAGTTGTCCACACATCTTAAAGGTTGTGGTCCTGCCAAGGTTGAGAAACACTGGTACAAAGTCGGATTTCAGATAGATGTCCTTTTTTATTTGCTGTCCTAAAATGTAGTGGGAGCCAATGAAAATGGCTCTTGGTCTCATAATCACATCTGCATCCAACATAATCCAACTGGCATGCATTTCTGGATTATGGTGGACTCATGGGGAAATAAAAGCGAGATGAATTAATAAATTACCAAGGATCATTGCCACCCTCTCAGCAAGACAGTAAATGCAGGTTTTGAGGATTCTTCCAGTTGGCATGTAATTGCAACATTAACACCTCTGTTGACACCATTAGCATTAGCACCATTAACACCTCCGTAGACACCGTTAGATAATTGCCATCCTATTTTGCTCCCACCCACCCAGGTTGGCTACAAATGGGAAATATGGTCTTTAGGCTGTGAGTGTCATTCATGAGTAACCATGCTGCATGAGGCTGGTGATCTTGCAAGTCACTGGAAGGCACTCAACCTTCCCTATCTTGCTACCCCATCTTGGTAGTGGGAAATCTTGGCTAGCTAATGAAAGTACAGTAAAAGTGGAATTGGGTGTTTGTCCCTGCGACAAGCATCGGCAGTGCCTGTTTTTTGTTCCTTTGCTTGCTTGTTTGTTGTTTGCTTTTCTTATAGATGTGGAAGATATCTGTTTTCGAAATGAAACTGAGGGGTGAGCCACCGGTTCATTCCTAATTCTCTCCATAAACTTGCAAAGAAGTAAACCTGTCCATCCACTAGAATCCTGGTACCTTTAATACTCAGTGCAGACTGTTTACTCCCTGCTTCATTTTCCTTGTGAAATCAGACAACCTGGGGACCAGGGACACTGGTCACCTCTAAATGCCCTAAAATTCAATGGAGGTAGAATCTCGGTGTCTCTCTAGAGTCTCACTAGAATTCTAATTAGAGATAAAATGATAGTATCACATTTTGTTTACCACTTCCAGATTCGTACAATCTGTTTCTTTTGGCGACTTATGGAACTGCCTAGTACAGAAATTCTGGAGTGTGATCTCAGTCAAATGCTCACTAGTTCTTGCACTTTAAACATGTGCATGCATGCACACAAACACACATTTATTCCTATATTACGTTTCTTGATGCATTTTATTTTGATTTTTTTTTCTCAGTCATGCTGGATATGTTTCCAAGCATTTTGTGTTCATGCAACCAGTAATAATGTATTGCCTAACCAGAATAAACCCCCAAAATACATATCAGATTACTGAAATGTGGTTTGCAATCGATATGCATTAACTACAGAACAACGCTAGCGTTTGCATTGGTTACGTGTTTGCAGTCTGAATAGAGACTCCTTCCTTTCTTTATTTTCATGGTGCTTGGAGCCATGATACTCAATGATAACTGCATAAAGTAATACCAAATAGACAGAACAATCTATTCATACAACTAGGGGTGCCACAAATGCAAGGGATTCATCACTAGCATGTGAGAGTAAACACATGGATACCCAGGAATCAGAGCTGGGCATCTTGTTTTCCATTTCTTTTCTTTTTCTTCCAATGGCAATGTAAGTCAAAAATAATATTTGCAAGGCCTCATGATTCTCCCTGTCAGAAACATACTATGTTTTCCCTCTATGGAGAACTGAAATTAGAAGTTGTATTCTAGATTCAGGGTAACTTGCAACCCCCCTTCAGAGACGTCATACAACTGGCATGAAGACAGCATGCTCAAGAGGAATGGGGATTATTCCTGCCAAGCCCAACCATAATGTTCTACCAACTTTTAATGCTGAACTTAGACATCTGTGGTGTACTCAACCAACCATGAATGAGCAAAACAGAGCTTAATCGAAAATGAGATCCCAGTTATAGTGTGTTTTTTTTTCCTTGCAAGCTAGCAAACTTAGGTGATTGTTGTTGTCCCAGTCTTTCTCCTAGCAAGGATTTTGGAAAAATGATAAAAAGGAAGCATACTTCCAGATACACCTTTACAAATATATCTGTATTTCTTTTCATTTATCTCTGGCATCTGTTACTCAGTTGGTTGATTGATTGTTTGATTATGTGCCATCAGATCGTTTTTGACTCCTAGCAACCACATAGAAAGATTTTCTCCATGTTTGCTGTTTTTTTTTCCAGTGTTTTTGAGGTAATATGGACACTACTTAATACAACCAAAGCTTTAAAGAATATTACAGAACTCAAGTGAAATACCAAGGGGGAAAATGCTGCCCTTCCTTTCACAGCTATGTTTTCAGTTCATATCCTAGCTGGAGAAGCTTATTATTCTTTACTGCATCTAAACTGTTCATAAAATGCACAGATGATCAACTATTACTGCTGAGGTTTCTGGAGTAAATCAGTATAAAAACTGAGGAATATCTTACTCAGAGAAAGATGGGGCTACTATGGTGACATCTGAAAGAGAATGTCAATGTTTGAAAAGATTTATTCTAACTTTCAAAGGATTGGCAAAGCAGGAGAGGGATTATCAAAGAACAATACTTTCTTTGTTAATCTCTTTAACTCTGGGTACTAAAAGGTAATTAAGTATACTTTGCCCATGGATGAAGAGATCACAGTTTAATTAACTCTTCAGTTGTCACCACTGGAATATCAGTGTCCTGTTGGATTAAATAGATTTTTTTTAATTTATTTAATTTTTATCCCGCCTTTATTATTTTTATACAGTAAATAACTCAAGGCGGCGAACATACCTAATATTCCTTCCTTCTCCTATTTTCCCCAGAACAACCCTGTGAGGTGAGTTGGGCTGAGAGAGAGTGACTGGCCCAAGGTCACCCAGCAGCTTTCACGCCCAAGGCGAGACTAGAACTCTCAGGCTCCTGGTTTGCCATTGGCTCCTTCCGAGGGCTGAGAGAGAGTGACAGCCCAAGGTCACCCAGCCGGCTTTCATGCCTAAGGCGGGACTAGAACTCAGAGACTCCTGGTTTCTAGCCCAGCACCTTAACCACTAGACCAAACTGGCTCTATCTACCCAAGTCAAGCTTCTGGTTGTGTTTTAAGCAAAAGAAAAGAGTTAATGGTTCCATAGTCTTAGATCCCTACTTTACTTTCGTTTAGTATCAGGACCCTGATTACTTAATTATTTTTATTTATTTCAATTTATCGAGCCAATAACCCACATAAAACCAACATAAACATTTAAAAACTTTAAATTTATGTGGTGCTCTTCGGCCAACCATTGTCAAAGCCCAAATGTCGTTCTTCACTGCATCTGCTGAGATTTTCAGTAAAAGTCACTTAAAGATAAATGAAGGATGAATGTGAAATGCTCCAAGAGAACCACCTGTGAGAATGTCAAGGTAAATGTTAAAAATGGTGTTATATTGCAAAGAATGTATAGTTCTTTGAATTTGGAATCTGGATGCAGGTCCCTGATACTAATCATCACTGTACACTAAGTACAGTGCATATCCTTGTTTACAGGTAGTTCTCGACTGTTTAACAATGGTCCTAAGTTATCCTTGTGGGGGGAGATGGGTGGTGATATAAGTTAGAAATAACAATAATAATAAATCCTTCCTAATGCATTGGAGGACACCTCAGTCACACTGTATGGGGTTGTGCCTTACACATGTTTGAGAAATTGTGCAACCTGTGACTTCTGAGAATTATTATGAAAGAGAAAATCAAAATTTTCCAGGGCTGTGATAGACATCTGTACCTTCCATTCAGTCATACACATGCATTTTAAGGAAAATGTGGTGGGTGTATCTTTAGCATTAAGTCTTACTTGTATGAGAAGAAATCTTTAAAGCCTTTTTACAAATAATTCTCCCCTTTTTTCTACCTACAGAATTAAATCACATGGTGAATAGACATAAAATTTGTCCATTGCCATCACATGTTCAAATGGAATTTGGTAACAAGTATACACATATAAACTTTTCTGTGGGAAGCTGAAAGAAGTTTCACAGGATTTTGGTGGGTTTTTTTTAGGTGTGGTGCTTTTGAATGTTCTCTTGAGCCAGTTAATGGCTTTAATTGAAGAAACAGTAAATTTGAGGGAGAGAGGAAGTTCACCCAGTGCTAGGTCTCAGGTGTCATAAAAATTGTAAATAGAAATGACTACACTATTAGGATTGATCACCTGGCTGGTTAACCCATTGCAGATTTAATACAGCTAGGCCTTGACTTATGACCACAATTGGGAATGGAATTTCCATCGTAAGTCATTGTGGTCATAAGTCGAGTCACCATGTGACTGGACCCAATTTTACAACCATTTTTACAGAATCCAGCTTCCCTAATGGGTGGTGTTTTTTTGGAAAATGGCAAAAAAGTTGCAAAACACAATCACATGACCACAGGATGCGATAACTGGTCATAAATGCAATCATGTGACCGTGGGAGGGGGGGTGCAACATTTTGTGATGCTCAGGAGTGCTTTACAAGCTGTAAAGCACCCATTATGAGGCTATCATAACTTAGGACCATTGTTAAACAGTCGTGAACTACCTGTAAACAATCAGTTGTCACACTGGACCAAGAGTTTCTAGCTATGCCTGAAGGGCAAATTTAAATCTCTTTATCTCACATGAAAGGGGAGGAGGCATCTAATGAAAACAAGCTCTATCCTGTTCATTTCTCTAACACCAAACAATGGCTTGCTGTTAGTTCTGAAATGAGCCACTGTCTTCTAACACATTGTATTTTTACCTGTTTCACAATGACCTCATAGCTTGTTCTCACACAGAAAATGAGAGTATATTTCAGAATTAAAGGGTACCAAGTCGATTTCCCCTCTTTTAGTCTCTCATTCACAGCAACAAACCATAAAGTGACTTCTACTTAGATAATCTATTCAGAGAAAGATGCCCAGCTAAGCTTGTCTGACTCATCAACGAATCTCGTTTATTTCAACAACTTTGCATCTACCACTGGAAGGAGCCATAAATGGAAGCCAAATCCTACACTAGAAATATGAAAGGGAAATGTCTCCCGCTGAGTAAATCCCAACTATGAATCAGATTTGCTGTCTTGTAGGCAGTTTTGTTTAAAAAGATGTTATACCGGAGACAATCTTCAGCTGGACAGAGCATCCTGCAGAGATAAAGGTTCAAGCAAATGAGTCTGGGGAAATGGACCGATGTTAAAAAAAAAACGGCTGTGACAGAGATCAAAAGTGAAACAATGTGTAAAAGAAACGATCAAAGGGGCAAAGAAGACGACCAAGGAAAATGAGTCTTTAAAAGGCAGGAAAGCCAGGGCTACCACATTTCTCCTGCAGAAGCTCTGAGGGCCACATGAGGCCACAGAGGGACGTGGGAAATTCTTGGCTCTCACCTAGTGGTTTTTGCAGCCCGGATCTCACAGCCTTAAGAAAAAACAACTCGTGTGTCTCACCAACTTGCATTTATCACCATGAAATGGTATAAATAGCCTTATTCCTTGCTCACGGTGGGAAGCCCAAAAGCCTTTGGGATGTTGACAATGAAGCTGAAGTCACTGGTTTAAAATGCCAGCTTCAGGCATGGCTCAGTTCCATATCTAAAGGCCTTTCTCTCCACTTTCAGAAGAGCTGAGCCAAGCTCTTTGAAGAACCAAGCAATGCTTCTTACATCTTGGGGAAGAGATCCTGCCACATCTTGTGGTGTCACCTCAATGTAGGACCACTGCAGCTCATCTGACTTCAAGTCACCCCCATCTTAGGGCGTAAAACAGCCAGTATCAAGGTGGTCAAAAAGAGTCATGACTGGTTGAAAGGGCCCCTTTTACTCTGTGTATCAAGGGGGCAGGGGAAGCATTTTGCAAAGCTCTGCACAGCTCTAATACACATCCCAAAAAAGGGGTTTAAGGTTTGGGTTAGTCAAAACAAGCTAGGTAGCAGTGCTCCACATGTAGCAAGGATAGCAAGAAGTTGCAGGTTGTCTGAGTGTAGCCATTGGCATGCAGGCTTCTTTAAACAACAAAACAACTGATCCTTAACAAGAGAAGATTTGGAAATATGTTTGCACATATTGTCTCTTGTACTTCGCAAGCCACATTATTTTTAGTTCCTGTGTTCCAGTTTGATAAGATGACAGTTCAGATGTCCAAACAAACCACAATATTATCAGATACTTAAGAGAACCAAACAAACAAAAAAGCAAGAAAGGAAGTAGAAAACAAGTGGCGTGGACAATAGTTTGCTAGGATTTGAGGTACAATGTACTTAAGTTATGTTTAGCATATACAGCAAGAATAAAGGAGGTTGAGAAAAGAGAACACCTCATAAGACTTGAGATTTAGGATGGAAAGAGAAGCAGGGAGTTTAAGAATATGGCACTCGACAAGCGATGGCAGGATCAGGCCCACCTTGTCTGGACTGGGAAGCTGAGGAAGGTCAGTTGGATGGGAGACCACGAGGAAATAATGCCAAGCCACTTTCATAATGCCGCCAAGAAAACTGTATGGATGTGTCCGTGTGGTTACTAGGAAGCAACCCCGAGTGTGAAATAATCTCGGAATGGACATAATAGAGCAAATGGGACCTTTTTTTTTATCACTAATACAGATATGCGTCTTAAAGAGGCCCAGATCAGGAACAGATTATGTTTAGCAAGAGTATGAGTTCTGCAGCAGATACTTCATGGCTAACTAGGTCTGAATAATCTTTTCAGATGGAAAATAATTCTGAACTAGATGGACCAGTTTCAGGGCGAATCTACTTTAAAATGGCCCAATTATTTTTTCTGCATAGATGTTCAATTGTCTACAGTAATAAATACTGAGTTTTGGAATAAGTCTAGGATATCTGTTGTTCTCCCAGGCCTAGCAATATGAAGTCCCTTGGCTTGGCATGAGGAACCCCCTGGTCCAAAGACAGCATTTTCTGTGCAGTCGTCTTCAAGCCTCAGTTCTGTCTCCAACTACGAACACCGGAGGCCCAATGCGAGAGATCTTGCAAGTCAGAATGTTGAATCTGAGTGCTGAAACTGAGACCGCTGTGTCTTCTCTGTCCTACAAGGACTTAACCACCAAGGACTAGGCTTCCCCTGGGTTAGCAAATGAAACCCAGAGGATAGCCACATACATGCACACCCTTTTGCACAGCTGCAAGTCTAGTTGACTTTACAGAAAGCAAGGACATCCTCAGGTCAGTATTGGACAAGTCCCTGCAGTTTTCTTGGCAAGATTTCAGAAGTGCTTTGCCATTGCCTCCTTCCTAGGGCTGAGAGAGAATAAGTGGCTGAGGGTCACCCAGTTGGCTTCGTGCCCAAGGCAGGACTAGAACTCAGGGTCTCCTGGTAGCTGGCTTGATGCCTTAACCCAGAAAGCAGGTTGTTCCAAATATTACAAGGCTCAAACCATTTCAAAGAATAATTTTCTGCATACTTTCTTGAGAAAGCTGCTGTAGTATCCACCCACCCATCCACTTTTTTTTTTTTGGGGGGGGGCAATAAGTACGGTTAATTTTGTTGATTTGTTCTGAATATACAGTACAACAAGCATCCATATACCCTTGTAGATTTACCTCTCATTTTGTTTTTTGGGATGACTTCCTTTTGGGTTTGATGAACTGCCACCTTCTTGTTCTATCTACTCAGTCCTTGTTTGAGTTGTCACTGAACTCAGGACAGTATTATCTTTCCATTTTCCTGGTTCGTATGGCTTCCTATCCTTAGCAAAAGGTCAACCAATGTGATTTTTGACTGAATGCATTCCAACTTATAGTTGTTTCATCACCTGTCAAAGAGCCAGGGAGTCTGCATCCCTTTAGACCAGGGGTGGGGAACGTCCAGCCCACGGGTCATATAAGGCCTGCAAAATCATTTGGTCTGGCCCTCTAGGAGCTCCTGCCCGCAAACCCCGCCCCCTTCCGTGCAATTGGCTCCCGCCCGCAAATCCCGCCCCCGGTCCGTAAATGAAGTTATAAATATCCAAATGGCCCTTGGCAGAAAAAAGGTTCCCCACCCCTGCTCTAGACATTACTGAACCACTCCTAACAGCATTGAACATGCTGACTGAGGCAGCCGAAAACTGTAGTTCAGCAACATCTGGAAGACCACAGGTTCCCCTCCCTGTCTTATAACTGAGTCAATGCTCTGTATCACAGAAATTCAACCACCAACATTATACAATTCTTTCCAGAGATGCTAATGTCACTGAGATATAGAAGTATCTTTCCCTTTTCTTTTCCACTCTTCTCTGCTTTGGAAAACACTCCTAAACTATGATGATCTGTGATTGCAGAAGGCCTGTTTTGACACTGCTGACAGGTTGGTCTATGAGTTTGCTGACAATCAATCTTCAATCATGAAGCTCAGCAAGACATCACACTTGTTATGTGTTGCTAGTGGATCGTGTCCTTTGCGAGCATTACACAGTAAGTTGTTTTTCAAAGGGACCTGCTTGCGGGCTTTTCAGAAATATATACTACATATGAAATTTGACAGGCTCCTACTAACAACATAAGAACAGGCCCTATTCAATTTGGTTGTGTTGGCAGTGTCTCCCTAGCAAATGTATGTGTGATCTCCTCAAATCTATATTACATCAATAGCCCTTACAATATAAAAACAAATAGCCAACTTTATCACCTGCTATATGGGCTGATCTTGAGCTGAGTCAAATCAGACCTGGTTAGAACTTGGAAGAAGATCCGGTTCTGTCAGCTAAACTAAGAAATCCACCCCACCCACCCAAAAAAAAGTCATGTTGAAAGAAGGCAATAACAAACCACTTCTGTATTGCTGCCCAGAAAGTGCCACGGGCACAGCTTCTTACTCTGACCGTTAGCATTGCTGCCAAAATCTTTAGAACTTTCCTGCTGTTTGATAGACAAAGTTTTGCCCTTCAGTGTGGGAATCCCTATTCCGAACAACTGAATTAGGAATCCAGCTGGTTTCACCTAAAATTGAAAAAGGCTCATGTATAACTGGCAGCTATATTATGCTAACACACACACACACACACACACACACACACACACACACCACAAACAGACAACCTTTATGGCCTCAGAAATGAAGACTCTGAAACTTCAAGACTGAACTCATAAGATGCATTCAGTGTATTTGTGAACATTCTGTGTAATGATGAAACCAAAGAGGAGGAAGAAATATATTCCTGCAATTGTGCAGGAGAGAGGGGGGCGGGCGTGATGGCTCAGTGGTTCAGACGCCAGGCTTGTCGATCGTAAGGTCGGTGGTTTGAGACCCGAGCGCTGCGTGACAGAGTGAGCTCCCGCACTCGCCCCAGCTCTTGCCAACCAAGCAATTCGAAAGCATGCAAATGCAAGTAGATAAATAGGTACCACTTCGGTGGGTAGGTAACAGCGTTCCGCGTGCGTCATGCCGGCCACATGACCGCAGAAGCATCTTCGGACAACGCTGGCTCTTCAGCTAACAAACGGAGATGAGCACCGGCCCCTAGAGTCGGACACGACTGTGCGGGGGAAAACCTTTACCCTTTTTTAAGTGGAGCAAAGGGGAAATACAAGATTACATCACAACCATTGTAATTGTGGTGCAAGTTATGTTTGGAAGAAGACCACAACTAAGGCCTATCGTGATTTTTTCAGTGCTAATTGAAAAAGGGAGAAGGGAGACCACTGGGTTTGACCCTCCCAGAAGTACCCAAGCCATCCCATCTGCAACCTAACACCCGGCACTCAAATTTCCCAGTGCCTCCTTTGAGCCGATGATCATTTTTCATTACTCAAGGATGCCACCTAAACCTCTGATTCCGCATCCATTTCCTGTAAAATCCACTGCTTTGCCTGAATCCTTCTTCCTTATTCCATTTTTAACCACTCTCATTCAACCTTATCTCCAAGGTTCCTTAAAAGATAAGCTGTTTGCTGACACACATCCTCCAAAGTCTTTTTCTCCTATCAATTGCAACAGATGCCTTTTCTATCATTGTTCTTTGAAAACAAAAACAGTCCCTTGGCTTGTTTCAACACAGACTTGGTGGTGTTCGTTATTCCCCACCTCCCACCCCCTTTTCAGATGTGCTGTACTAGATCTTACACAAGCTTTCCTGCTTTGTGATAACATTTAGAAGAAATCCTAAGTGCCCAACCTCCGGCACACAAACTTCTTATCCAGAATAAATACACACAGGGAACTGTTGTAGGAGGTTACACAGAGAAGCAGCAGGAGAGGCAGAGTGAAAGAGTCTCTATTGAAAGAAGAAATGTGTTTAAACATCAGCAACATGACTTTATTTTCCTGCCATCTACAAGCAGGGACCCCACTATTCAAAAAGAACATTCATTTCTCAGCACTGGGCAAGGAATTAAAATACTGAATGCCTGAAGGGATTGTTAAAGATGAGAGGGGAGAGACAGACAGACAGAGAGAGAGAGAGAGAGAGCAAATTCTCTATATTAGGAAAGCTTGATAGCCATGACATTTGTAAAGGCTTTTCTTAAATCAGTGCATTTATTTTTAATAATAATTGCAAACTAGTCAATGAAGAAGGACTGTCAGCCACCATGGCACGCATTCTGTGCCAAGACTGGCTCCATAACATTTCACATATCTGAGGGCCCCACACAGAAGCACACTGGTTTCCTTTGAGCCTTCCAGTGACTAGAAACATCTAGAAACAAGAGGGTGAAAGGTCCTGGGCCATTCTTCCCCAGTGCATTTGCTACAGTATGCTTACTTTGAGTGCCATCTTTTTGATCTCCGGAACAAGCTACACTTTCCTTCCTTCCTGAATGAGTTGGGAATAATCCTGAATCTCTGAGGGTCAGGCTTCTTGAAATGCAAGTTTCCAGATAAAAGGAAGCTGCTCAGAATAGGTGATTGTGAAAGGGGAAGGGGGGGGGGAAGGATTGGCTGGATATTGTAGTCTAGATTGTGCATCAATGTTTTCTTCCTATCCCAACTACCAGCAATATCCCATGGCTTTAGGTCAACCACTTAGGCTCAATGAGAACTAAAATAATGCCTCTGCCTGATCATCTCTCTTACCAAGTTTCCATACAACCTTTGAAACCCTGCCTAAGACTGAAGGCAAAAGGAGAAGGGGACGGCAGAGGATGAGATGGCTAGATAGCATCACCGATGTAACGAACATGAATTTGAGTAAACTCCGGGAGACAGTGGAGGACAGGAAGGCCTGGCGTGCTATGGTCCATGAGGTCACGAAGAGTCAGACACGACTAAACAACTGAACAACAACAGCAACAACTAGTTTTCTTTTAACTATAAGAAAAGCATCATTCCATTAAGCATTCATTAAACATGCCAATCTCAATGGCATCATCAAAGTTCCCCAGTTTCCCCCCCACTTTACACATGGACCATTTTTTATTTCAGAAGACAGATGAGAGATTTTCAGCTGTTTTACCTTTACAGACCCCTTTTCTCTTGCTGAAAATTCTTGCTTGGCTGGCTTTTGGGAGAAGTTGCCAATTCCTACTGAACATTGATTCTGCCAGCCTGGCAGTTTTATTAGTGCACAAGAGCTGGGAGAAGTTCAACCCTTAGTTCAGCAATATTATATTCCATGTGTAATGGAAAGTAAGAGGAAAAAATGGACAGTAGCAAAGTATATTTCTAGGAATCTTGTTCACTCGGATTAACTTTTCCAATGAACCACTCCTGATAGACTTCTCGAGAAATTCAACATGAATTTTGCTTAATATACTTAGATCCTCTCGAAAAGAAAGACAACAAAAGTATCATACTTCAAATGTTCACATTACGCTTTGGGAAGTCCCAAAAGGAACAATATCATCTGTCTTTTTGCCCTGCTGTGAGCTCCTGGCAAACAATTTTCTGAACATATCTGCTTGAAGAAATAGTCTGCCCCAAAACAAAGCTTCTAATCACATGGAAAAATCCTAGAGGCAAACATTTGTGTTCTCAAGGATGTGTGAACTACACACAAAGGATGTTGGGGATGCATCATCCCCATCAAATGTCTGTAAAAGCATCCACACCCTTGTTTTTTGTTGGTTTCTAAACTCAACTGTTAGGGGGCATGGTGGCTCAGCAGGTAAGACACCAGGCTTGTCGATCGGAAGATTGCAAGTTCGGAGGTTCGAATCCCTAGCCCTGCATGCGGAGTGAGCTCCCGCACTCGCCCCAGCTCTTGCCAACCTAGCAATTCAGAAGCATGCAGATGCAAGTAGATGAATAGGGACCACTTCGGTGGGCAGGTAACAGCGTTCCGCGTGCATCATGCCGGCCACATGACCGTGGAAGCGTCTTCAGACAATGCTGGCTCTTCGGCTAACAAACGGAGATGAGCACCGGCCCCTAGAGTCGGACACGACTGCACAGATGTGCGGGGGGAATCTTTTTTAAACTCAACTGTTACCTGAAAAAAGGAAAGGTAAAACGGGGGTGGGGGAAGAGAAGTTGTTAACTAATCCTAAAACACAGCATAGATTGCTCTTTCCATGCTGCATTTCTGGTGACTGACAGCCCACAGCCTTTGTGGCATACAAATAGGAAAACGTGGGGGAAGGAATGAGTGTTCTTTTCAAACTGACATGTTTGACAGATTTAACAGCTTTTTGAAATCAAACCTGATGAAATCTCAAATAGCAAAAAAGAAAAAAAGAAAGGTCTACCTCCACAGGACATGAGCAATTACATTATTGCAGGTCAGGTTTCCATCCTTCAACAAATGCAGATTGGGCTTATTTATTTATTTATTTATTTTCCTGGCAATTGATTTTCTTTTTTTTTTAAAAAAAATGCAGAGCTGTTGCAGTGCATTTGTTTCATTGTACTGCACTGTATTTTACTTTAATTTTTATTTGACTGATGCCTAGTCTGCTCCCTGCAGCTGTGGATGCCGAAGGCTGGGGAATGAAACCCATTGACAAGTTGCTGATGCCCCACAACCGAAAAGCAATTTCAAAGGCTGTAACTGAAAAGCCTGCGCGGAGGTTCCTGCCCGTCTTCCCTTTTTTCCAGCTGCAGCCTTTGAAATGGAAACAAAACGAGAAGAAGACATTCTGGACATCCCACCCCACCCCCTTCTTTAGAAACCAGTGGCATATTCAACGCTCAGGTGTGATGATCTGCAGGTACAAAGGGGCCCTTACAAATTGAAACGTTCCAAGTATGGTGGATATTGGGAGGTTTCTCTAAGCATATAATTTATGTGCGACCCATCCGTTCTCAGATGGTGCAGATCTCTTCTGAAACAAATGTGAGGGGGGGGGGGAACTGCAGGTCCACACCTTATTCCAGAAATATCTAAGGTCGTAATACAGAGGTCAAGCTATATCCATATGGATGTTCACGTGTTAAACGTTCCATCGTGCCAATGGCATTCTGCGCCAGGAGGAATATCATACCCTAAGCCTCTTCATTCTCTCTTCATGCCCCAAGGACTGATGTGGCTAGCCTAGTCCTGCAGGGAGGAGATTAGATGCCCTCTCATTGTGGCCAATGGGGAAGAAGAACAAAACCTACCTCTGAGGTGAACAGTGAACGGCATGAGTTGGGCAATTCCTTCTCCAGCAAACGTTCCCGTCCTCACTGCCCATATACGGTAAGATGGCTCCGAAAGCTTTCGATAATGCATTTAACAATGCATCCAGGCGTAAAAGAGAGAGATCAACCAGACGTCTCTTTTGTGACAGTTCAAACAGTACCCAGAGCCTTCAAAAATGTTTTAAAGAAAACATTACAACTCATGCAGCACAAGCTCCAGGTTTTTGTATAGATTGCCAGGTCCAGCAAGCCTCAGGCTGTTTTGCGTTCAGCTACACTTCTCCATATGGCCTATTCTGTTTTCTGGTTCCCTTGCTGTCAAGTTAGATGCCTGATGTGCTTCAACTGAGAAGGATAGTCCTGTTAGCATTTGTTAGACTGGCTGCTCTTACGAAACGGCTCTTCGCTCCCATGAATTGGAAGTCCACTTCGTGTCACTACTGTTTCATGCCATAAGCACTCAGAAATACTTACAGACCCACCTGCAGTTTTCCTTACTGGGGTTATCGTGAAATATTGAGAGCCATAATAGTTTTCCCTCCATCCTATCACTGTGAGAGCAAAAAAAGAAAAGAAAACTAAACTAAAATATAAAGCTAGTACAGGTAGGCCTCGCTTAACGACCATTCGTTTAATGATGGTCCGAAGTTACAACAGCCTCATAAAAAGTGCTTTTTGACCTGTACTCATACTTATGACTGTCGCAAAACGTTGCACCACCCCCACAGTCACGTGATCGCAATTTGCAACATTTTTTGCAGGTTTCTGGTGAAAAACGTCCATTGGGGAAGCTGGATTTGCATAAAGAGTGTTGTAAAAATGGTCGTAAAATTGAGTCCGGTTACATGGTGACTCGCTTAACGACTGCACTATTTAACAACCAATTTGTGGTCATTAAGTGAGGACTACCTGTACCCAACTAGTACTCTACCCTCACTGTGTTCGACCCTCACTGTGTTTCGCTGGTCTCTAAAATGGAGAAAAGCTGCCACAACTTTGTCAGAAGCTTAAAGCACACTGAACCTTGAAAAGACAACATCATGGCAAGATGACACCATGGATGAATCTCTACTGGAAGAAGGGAAGCCTACAATCTGTGAGAAATCAATTTCCACCAACTGGAAATGGGATTCCTGAGTTTCGGAATGTGCCACCGCTGCCTTGGCTGCTGGATGGAGCCCTTGCGGACATCTCTTTATGACAAAGATTGGGCCTCTCTGACATTTGAGAGCAAACGTATCCCAGCTAACTGACGTCTCAAAGCTATATGTACGGGAAGACATTGTGACCAGCCTGGAATTCCGTTAACCACCTTGGTTTTTTTTCACTTTGCTGTTTAAAGTGGTCCAAGCAAACTGCTTCCTAAATAGCATTTATTAATGAAAGCACACAGATCTGGTTAAGGGAAGAAAGCAACCAAGTTCCAGCAGTGGAATAGAAACTGAAGAAAAGCTAAGCAGTTAATTAAGGGGGGAAAATTAATTCTAAGAGAAAGAAAAAAAGAGCAAAGGTTATATTTGAAAGAGGGATTCAGGAATGAACGGCAAGAGAAGAAAAACAGGAAAGGATTATAGCAGCAATCAATGCTCTAGTGAACTCAATGGGATGTACAGGTAGTCCTCGACTTAACAACCACAATTTGGAACAGAACTTCCCTCGCTAAGCGATGCAGTCATTAAGTGAGTTGCGCCTGATTTTACTACCCTTTTTGCCGTGGTCGTTAAGTGAATCATGCTGTTTCCCCATTGATTTTGCTTGTTGGGAGCCGGTTGGGAAGGTTGCAGATGGTGATCACGTGACCACAGGACGCTGCAATCATTGTAATACATGCCGATTGCCAAGCGCCCAAATTTTGATCAGGTGACCATGCTCCTTTGCTTTTCTTGCTGCACAGGGGACCCTCTTGTTTTTGAAACAGTGTCTTCAAAATATAGCCAATGATCCTTCATATTATTAGAAATTCTCCCTTCCTTCCTTCCATGCTGAGGAACCCTGCTGTGAGTAGATTTTAGATGCCAGATACTGTTGTCCATCTCTAAAACGTGATATGTTAAATGTTAGCTATCCTGAAGTTCCTGTTAAAACAGTGGCTAAACTAGGCTAACTACATTAGAGCTATCATATCTGGGCTGCAACACTCCAGATGACCTCTAGATGGCAGTAAAGTGATAAAGGAAACCCATGTTTTTGCTACCACCTATTGATTTTCTAGATATTTGCAGCCCAGATATAGTGGCCTTAAACTACATATCCTAGAAAAATGGCATAAGCTATAAGACCAGGTTTGTTTTGAAAGGCAACATGGGAAGACAGAAATAGGCAGCCTAAACCTTTCTCAGCCTGCAAACTCTCTGCTCTAAATTTCACTTGTATTATTACATTTCCTCATTTATGGGCTGATATTGCTGACACTTCTCTATTTGGAAGTCTCTATCCCTGAAACTACTTTAAAGGAGTAGAAAAAAACCTGGTGTCAGAGTTGAATTGTGCCCATTTCCCCATGATTTGTAACATACTAACAGACACACTTAGCTTTTACAGACTATGCCCAGTTTTTGAAGAATATTGCCTGGGCACACAGATTCCACTGGTTGCATTTGGTTTAATCAGAATTTGTTGGGACAATTCAATTAGCTGAGTTCACATATTGCTGTCAGGCAGAGGCCATGATTCACAAACCATAATGACTGGGTTCTTAAAACATGGTAATTCATCATGAAGTAAACCATATTATGACTTAGTTGTCCGTGGGCACCACTATACTCTTTTTGACTATGTCATGCTTAAAAGCATTTTCACACATATTCACACAACGCGCCCTGAGAATTGACAATCTTTAGGAATGTGTTTTGGGTGGAAAAGGTTCTGATGCAAAATAGATGGAGTACAAATACTGCCTGAGCTCCGCCTCCTGTCAGATCAGCGGCGGCATTAGATTCTCATAGGAGCACGAACCCCACTGTAAACTGCGCATGCGAGGGATCTAGGTTGCGCACTTCTTATGAGAAGTCAGAATCTGACACTTATTTTAGTCCGTGCGTGGTGAGTTGTATAATTATTTCATTATATATTACAATGTAATAATAATAGAAAAAAAGTGCACAATAAACGTAATGCGCTTGAATCATCCTGAAACCACCACCACCACCCCGGGTCCATGGAAAAATTGTCTTCCACGAAACCAGTCCCTGGTGCCAAAAAGGTTGGGGACCGCTGTAAGATGACAAACAGTATGTTGGGGTAATTTACTTACAAGGATCAGTTACTTTCCTTGAGGAGGCTGAAAGTTTTGCAACATTGCTAATTAATTCATTTTTGAGAGGTTACTCATTAATTTAAAAAAAAACCCTGATCCTTGTTTTACAATCAGTAATACTGAAGCAGATGGAAGGGGAAATTGTGCATTTTGAAAAGGAAGACGGGGAAATAGAGTATGCAGGTCATGGCTTCTGGTACCCCTTTATCAGCAGTGGCCACTGGATGCATTTGTATTGCCTTCGGTGAAACCAAGTAATGGGCTGCATCTGTGGCTGTCCTAGCTCTCTTCAAGGAATTTATTTCCAACATGCCATGGGGTTGGAGAGAGAACCAAGGATTCTGTTGCTTAGATGTACTGTACAATCAGAGAATAGCCATATTTGGTAGCCTCATAATAGCTATTCACTAACGTACACATTGTTGCATTTCCTAGGGCAGTGCTTTCCAAACTGCCGCCGTGGTGTGTATGGTGGTGGCGGCAGCAGCAGCGGCCTCGCTAAAACGTGGAAGCGCTGATGGCGCGCCGCTGCCGCTACCACCATACACACCACCGCCGTGCGCGCCCCGGTGCCGCCACCTGCTCCCCCGCTTCGCGACACACTGTGTGTTGCGACACACTAAAGTGTCACGACACACAGTTTGGAAAGCTCTGTCCTAGGGTATCACTAAAATAATTCTATGTTATCCCAGTTAAAAGAAAACAAAAGTCCCTTGCTTCTTGGTACTGTGTATATTAATGCAACCTATTCTGTCTGGCGCTGAACACCATCCATGACAATGGTTGAGGTCATGCATTCCAATTCACAGTGCCAACACCGACAGCAATGCCCCCTCAGCCACCCAATGTAACATGTACTTAATCCATGTTACACCACAGCGGGCATTGCAATGCAGTTGTGCATCTAGGTCCTCAGCACCCATTAGTCCATGCATACAGTTCCCTATTCTTCAAGGATTTTGCACTGCTTTGCTGCATGCAAATCTGCTTCAGTTTTCAGCTCAGTTTAGCACATACCTTTATTGAGATAGAGAATGCTTTTAGTTTTTGTGGATTGCACAAAAGCGGAATTCATAAGCAATTGTTTAAAACCTCCACAGGAGAATTATGGACTAGAAAAATTTCTCCACTGTTGACATTAGTGGATAATCACATGTCTATGAAGGTTCTCAGTCATCCAGGTGGAATTGTCTGTAGCTTTAATTATGTCAACTGGATTTCTATTTTCTCAGTGGAAACGTTTCGCTCCTTATCCAAGAAGCTTCTTCAGTCTGAGCAAAGTTTGTAAGGGAATTCTTAAATATGTTTCTAGGGTGGCTGTGTGACCTTGCACCTGAGGCTAGGTCATGGTTATTTGACCAAATAACCATGACCTAGCCTCAGGTGCAAGGTCACACAGCCACCCTAGAAACATACTTAAGGATTCCCTTACAAACTTTGCTCAGACTGAAGAAGCTTCTTGGATACGGAGCGAAACGTTTCCACTGAGAAAATAGAAATCCAGTTGACATGATTAAAGCTACAGATGGATAATCAGATATTACAACATTATGGTTTTTTAAAAATATATATGTTTATCCATTCACATAGGGTCTGTATAATGGACATTCATGTTGGCTTTGATTATTTTTGACCATACTAAATGTAAATCAAAGGCCTTGAACTTTCCGAAGTTGACACCATGAGATGGAAACAGACACCACGTTGTTCATGCGTACCTAATCCAGGTAACAAGACAATCAGGTTGGGATTCTCTTGGTATATTTCAGTTTGCTCTGGAGGCTGCAAATCTTAGACTGTCCAAGCTAGACTAAGCCAACAGCTTAAGAAAGCATGTGAACAATTGTCCTGTCATGCACTTTTCAGGCTGCAATGCATTTGGCACACCATCACCTGGTGTGATGGATTGCACTCTGGAAATGTTTATTCTCCAATTCAACTCAAAATAGTCATGATTCAACCCCAGTTCAAAATGATGGGATTTTATTAGTCCCTAGATTTTCATACCACTCAATCCTCTATGTATGTGTTCTTAGAAATAGATTTCACTGTATTTAACAGGCACAATCTATAGCCATAAAAAATTCAATGACAGTGACTTGCAAGCAACCCTTTCCAAGTGCAATGGAACTTATTTTTGATCAAAACTGCAAAAGATTGTATGCTGTCAGTTAATACAACTGGAACTAACTTACAGTCAAACAGCGGAATGTATAAAGCAGCGAACATCCAAAGCATTATCATCCCTGGAGTGCAGAATTCTATAATGGTCCTTGTTAGCTCATGGATCAAATGTATTGAAATAAGGGGCAAGCATTGTTTTGTGCTACATTTCACCCATGACAAAAATAATTTCATAGGAAAAGATTCCTCTTCCATGACATATTTTGAAGTAGGGAATATTTATGTATCGTTTCTTTTGGTCCCTTTTCCCAACTGAATCAAAAACTGTGCTGGAGAAAGGAAGAAAGCAATAATTGTATTTGCGAAAGACATGAGTGATTATCACATAAAAGCATCTGCTTTGTATAGATTACTATGGTATCAGTACTTGCATTTTTTTTTTGCAGCCTACAGAGAAACTGACACATAAGAGATGGAATGTAGAAATGCATAATCCATGGATTATATAAGAATCACTGCCAATTACTCCCGGATGGAAGAAACTTAAGTCCATCTCTGTGTATTAATGTATTATCATTAATTAAACAGTACCAGGTCTGTAAATGATGCCCCTCAAGGGTTTTGCATGGAAAAAAAACTAGTCCCTGATCTCAAGAAGCTTACAATATGGATATGATTCACAACCACCACAACATAAAATGCTTATTTATTTATTTGTTTGTTTGCTTAAATTGCCAAGCAGGACAAATCCATCCAACACAGTCTTTGCATCCACCTTTTTTTTCCCGCCCCCCCCCCCCCAAAAAAAAAATAGGTGGCTTGGAATTATGTACTTAAAAAGTTGTCAAATGTAAATGGGTCACTGTTTTCATATCTTAAACATCTGTTGTTTATACCCAAGAAGGCACGCTGGGGGGAAGGAAATTAATTCCCCAATTGCTGTCAGCTGAGTTAGGAAACAGCAATAAACAGCTTACTGTAGAGCTGCTAGCTACAATAAAATGGCTGTCAATAAAATGCGGCTGATAAGGTTTTGCAGGGTCAGAAAGATGCATCCTTTGAAAAATGAAAATCTGAAATGGTAACCAGAAGATTCCTCCTTGGGCCTGGATCACAGGCATCTGATTGCACTGAACTCAGGATCTTATTTCCTCTGCTGTCTCTGTGTGATGCAGTTTAAGAAAGTTACATGCATCTCAGTGGAAAAACCACACTTAATGAGTCATGTACACATTAACATTATATGCACATACTTGCATGTATGCACCCAAACACACCAGCACCACCAAATCTAATGAATGAAAGAAAGAGGAAGAGGAAAGCATCTTGGGAGCTTTGACTGACTGCTGGTTTTGTGTACATAAAAGGAAAAGAATGCCTTATTTTTAGCTTAGCAGTTCTTGAAAATAGTATTATTGCTTAAGGTTATGTTCTGATTTCCATTAAAGCCCCCTATTTTCCCAGGCTTTTCACTTCCACACATACCAAAACAGCTTTTCAGCTGAAGTTTTCCACGCTTGACCTCCTTTCCAAGATGAATATCTTTAGACAGTTGAACAAACACCCCCAACTTTTTGTTATATAAGCCAGCAAAAGATGCACTGCATTTGCATGGACTTTCCAAGTTCCTACTGCCTTTATTTGCTGGGTAGATGTGCATCTATAAATAGAGACAAGTTCATTTTATGTTCCTTGGGGACAGTCTTCCTTGAACCCCAATCTTCCCAAATGGGTAAAAATCCAAATCAAAAGATTTCAATGTGCCAACTGTACCGTTTATGTTCAGCTTCTTACACCACAGCTTCTCATAACTGTTCCTGCAGCCAAGAAAACTAGTTTTATGAGAGGCTTAACAGCTTTGGTAGTGTCCTTTTTATCAGCTGTTATCATAAATGCAAAGGAATAAATCACAGACAACAAGCCACCTGAGAGAAGTTGCTCCTTCTTAGTCCAGTTAACCACAACATTGCTTTCTGGCTGCAATTTTATGAAACACTCAAGGGAACTGATCGTTTATACAGTATATATTCTACAGATCTCCACATTATTATTTAAAAGACTTCTCTGCTGGATTTTATGGCAGACTAAACTCCTGGATCACTCAGTTGGTCAAATATTCATAAAGGTAATTAGAAATAAATTAATACACTTCATAAGGATTGTAGCTCTTTGCTGGAAGGCACAGACTCAAAACTGAAGGAACGCCTACTGCATCACCGGAAGCTTCAGCCGATGGTGTCATGATTTCAAGTAAATGGAAATCCTTCAAGACTCTAGAGCAGGGACAGACCAAGGAAGGCTGTGCTGACGTTACTCTACCACAGTGGCCCATTATTCTTCACCATTGACCATACCAGCTAGAAAATTGAAGAAAACCCGCCATTTTTGCATTTCAGTGGGATATGATCATGGTTAGGTCTTGCACAAGCACCAAACACAGCAGGCCCTATACCTAAAACGACCCGTTTTCATTTGCTATCTGGCAAGATTTTAGAAAGCTTCTATTGAGGTTTTTTCGTTGTTGTTTTTTGTTCTGTGAGTCAGATCTAATCCCAGCCTAGCATTTTTCTTCTTCTTCTTGGCAACAGCAATCAAACCATAAAAGGTATTTCGTGCTGTTCAGGGAAGCTGAGCAATGCTTCCACCCCACTTTAATGTTTTCCTTACAGATTGTGTCTCGGGGGAAAGATGCTGTCCTACAGTACAGGCTGCCAAGTAACTGGCAAGCAGAAATAGCTTAATGTTCAACCAGATTCAATATATGCTACTCTTCTAGCATAGTCAATTATCCATCAGAACAATGCCACATCTGGCACCCAATGGCCATGTCTGAACCTACCACTTAACCAAGATTTTTTTTTCTATGGGAGTGAGTCTCAAGCTTAAATGCTCCTCCTCCTCCTCTTTTTTGGTGAAGACACAAGGCAACAAAGCATTGCACTGCTTCACTTACAACTCATCACAATTTGTTATTATGTCTGAAAGGGAAAAAAGTACAAGTTGAGTGTGGTTTGCTCAAATGAGTCAACTTCATAATGCAATTGGCAATCCAAACTTGCTTATGTATGCTGATTAAAACTAACCATGTTTCCCAGTTCAGACAAAACCCCATAAATGCTTCCATGCCCCCACTTGCAATCACATTGGAAAATGAAGTTGAATTATGTCCAGAATATTAAACTACGTTTCCACACTTTCTCTGAACCAGACCACTCTTTTTAAAAATAAGGAGTCCAGTAGAATTGTTCTAAGAAAACCATGCCGTCCTTCACTTCCTATTTTACTCAAAGCATCTGTCTTCGCATGCCTGCCAAAAGAATCATTTGCAATTTCCATTTTGGCATGTACTATGGAATCGACACAGCTATCCAATCTGCAGCATTTAGAAATGTTTTCAGGATTAGTGTTTAGGCTATCATATCTTAGGCATTCAAATATCAAGCCACAATTTTCTTAATTATGAGTCATCATCATTGGCGATCAAGTATCTGTAGTTGAGCATATTTGTATGACAATCCTTTGCTAGCCTATCTTCAACAGAACTCAAAATTATATACTATGTAACTATTATATACTCACAAAGAACACACTTAGTGCAGTATGACATAGTTTATTTTCAGCCCTAGCAAATATTAGGATAAGCCAATTACCTCCAATCATTTCAGTCCATGTTATCTTAGATTCTTGATCTTTGTTTAACCATTTTTTAACATCAAAAACAATCTGGTGGACCAACGAAGACACAAGAGAAGAGAAGAAGAATCTGTGCTGTTTGCTCAAAGGATTGTGAGATTCTAAAAAAGCAAAAAAAAAAAAAAAACCCAATGTTTTCAAGAGCACTAAGTAACGTTGTCTGCTAAACTATACAGAGATTTTGGGATTTTTTTCCATGACTCATTTATGAAATCTATCCTAGTGATTTGTGATATCTCAGTTATTAACAGAAACAAACAACCTAAGGATCTCATGTGATATTAACATAGAGCACAAAGTAGTGTTACATTCTCCTTCAAAAGTCTGGCTCAAATAATGGGACTCAACATGAATCCAGCAGTTTTAAATCACTTCCGTAGAGCTTGCTGAAAATAAGTTACCACACGTTTAGGTCCCCAATTTAGCAAAGGAATGACCAAAGTAGAATAATTCTGCAGAAGCCCCATTGCACTAAATCGGTACAATACCAGATCACTTCCTTATGAAAGAAAATGGACTGTGCTTTTTACTCTATTTTCTGACTCTATACGAAGCCAATTTTTTCACCAGAATTTTTTTAAGTCACCATTTTTACACCTTGATGCTAAACACATTTGCTTGCAGATAAGTTCTGTGGATGTCAGATGTTGATGTTTATTTAATTGCAAAGTCTTTTAACACGTGCAGGACTAAAAAGCATAACAATGAACCAGTTTCTCCCACACATCCTGACATCACTGGTATCGGCAAGGCATATCATCTTTGCAAACCAGGAAACTTTAGATGTCTATTTTCAAACCAAGCCTTGCAATGTGAAGCAAAATCCATTATTAGCAGTTTATGGGCAATTGAATATATTTGACTTTCTAAACCTTAGAACACTAGGCCCTAACTGGAGACGTCTTTCCGTTGCTTAGTACAAGAATGACTGACTTGCTGCAATTGCAGAAAAAATATACTGGGTTCCTATGGTTCCAATTGTACTTGGAAACATGAGCATGCAACAATTCTGCACTGTTAAAAAGCTTAGTATCCAACAGTGAAATGCGGGGAGAGGCACCTGAATCATTTCAACCCTATCCACTTTTCCCATGGACTCCAACGCATCAAAACACAACTTCTTCAAAGGAGCCCATCTCCTTGTGGTGAGACTATTCAAATTCTACACCCCTTCTTGAAAAGCAGGACTCTGGAAGTTATCAGTGAAAACGTTGATTCTGAAGGCTTGCCCATCCCAAGGTGCCAAGCCTCATGTAAGTGCCAATACTTACATGCTCTGCCAGGAAAATCGCCACATACTTGTGATTTTAATCCCCAAGGACTTCTGAAAGCGATTTCAACCCAACCCTGTAAGGGGGACCAGGAACAGAGAACAATGTGGGACCAAACTGGGCACCGAAGCAGTGCCGGGGAACTTGATTAAAAAAAAAGAGGAGGAGGAGGAAGTGGTGATGCTCCAATCTCAGCTTGACTGCCTACACAGTTGTAGCTGGATGCCCTTCCTCGCCCTCCCACTGCTGCGTTGAAGTTGCCTAGACAGAATTACACGAATTGTGCCATTTCTTGGATAACACTGAATGCTTCAAAACACTTATGAAGGAGAGCCCTGTGTGCCGAATTTCACCTCAAATACTTTTTGACAAGTTCATTGAGTATTCTAAGGGTGGTTACCTCAACAACAGACCTCTGCGTGGGCTATAAATACAGCACCTTGTTAGCAGAGACTGGCCCAAAACTCCAGAAGCAATTTTGAGAATGTTAGCAGACGGCTTTGCTAGAGAATGGCCACTCTCCATCCCAGGGGGGGCATGGGGGCACCAAGACCTCTTCTAATGGACCTTGCCTTATGCCATGGACCCATCAGACAGACCGAACCCTTCACCATCACTCAAGAAAACAGAATGTCAGCCATGAGATGAGTTTGACAGCTAAACCTTCCAACAAGTGATGCAATGAAAATTAAGCACTCTGACCCCCAGAAAACAGGCCGGCTTAACTACTGGTCCCTTCAGCGTGACAGTTATTAAAGAAAGGATTTCTTTGGGTTTCCGTACCAGTCTGAACCCGTCCCTCCCCCCCCAAATTCTTAGCTACTGCACAATTGGCAGCCAGCCAGCTGAGCCAACACAGTCCCGTAGCGCCATCTAGAGGCTCATTCTTGCATCCTAATTTAGTGGTGAAAGACAAGCACCAATGAAATGAATTAGACAGCACTGCATTTAAATCTTTATTAGCCAGGAATAATTTGACCTAGATCATCATTGTAAGAATAATATCCCCCAGCCCCTAATGCTGGATTTGGATGGAGTATGAGGTTCCTTGACCTAATTTTTTTACGGCATACATCATAGCTTTAAAATGACTCATGAAAACTCGCTTATGGGCTAAAAGGAGAATGTGTTTACAATGGAGTGACTTTTTCCCTGCATAATTCATCCTGGGTTTTCTTTTTTCCTCAATTATAAACAAATGCATTCCTCTCGAAGGTATACTTTGGCCATTTAAAACAGGAAAATAAACAAAATAAAAGCAGACACAGATAAAATGCAACTTTCTCTTCCCTAACAGACACATGGTTTTACTACTATACAACTGAAACCATTGTAATTCAGAACAGAGCTTAGTTGTATCCTGCCCAACCAACACAGTGCAACACAACCTTTGAGCCTTGGTGAAGACAAAATCAAACAGTAACATAACAAATGGAATGGATCTGTTTGAAATTAATGGGGGTGGGGCGTGGGAAGAGCTAAGCCAGCCTCCTGTGAAAATACAACTTCTCTTCAATCGGAGGTTAATCTATTTAACCCTGAAACATTTCAGTACATCTAATATTTTTCCCCTCTGATCTGAATCTGGTGGACCAAGACCCATTCTTCTTCTTCTTCTTCTTCAGCAATCCTCTACCCTGATAGGTTTGTGACAAAACATTATACCATCGCTCCTAAGCTCTAGTCGGTGTACCTGTGTGCGTGTGCGCACCTGTGTTTGCGAATGGGTCTGTGAATGAGTGTGTGCGTGCCAGTTGTCCTAAGACAATAGCAAAAGAGTGGGGGAGGCGTCACTTTGGACCAACGTTTTCATTTCTACAAATGCATAGTCCTGTGAGCCGAGAAAGCCAAGGGATGCATTTTCACCCCTTTCTCTCTCCTTAGGAAAACTAGGCTAAAGTTATCACGAAGGCCAAGACTTCCTCCTGGCACTTTAGTACTGGTTGAGTGGGCACTTGTATGCAGTACTTATAGACCAGTAAAAGTGCTCGTTTACCTGTCTGGTGTGCAAGGGGCCTTTTGTCTTGAAGCCTCCTTGGGAACTGCACTCTGAGGCACTGAAGTGGTCTGAACTAGTGGAAGAGCGTTTGGAAAGGGTGTCGCAGCCCCCAACAAAGGTGTTGTCCAAAGGGAGCTCCTGAATCACGTGGTGCTTTTTCACCGAGACGGGAGTGTCGGGCTTAAGATGGAAAGCGGACTGTGGAGAGGCCGATTTGTAATGCTTGGCGAGATCAGGGCTGCTAGGCTTAAAGGTGGTGGGTGGTGCAGTGCCCCAGTCAAATCTTCCTATGCTCTGCTCCTCCAGCTCAGCTGGAAGGCTAATGGTCCCGTTGATAGGCTCGTGAACAGCATCCTCAGGTTTGGACTCCTCAATGGTCACGAAATTCAACAGGGAACTCTTAGGGGACTTCCTTTTCTTTCGCTTCTTCTTCTTGTTCTGCTTGTTCTCCTGGTTGGGGGACATCCACTCGGCCCCTTGCTTGCTCCGCTGGGCAGCCTTGAACCTGGAAGCGTGGCGGCAGCGGACCAGAACGGTGACAAAGATGACCACGATGACCACCATGGCCCCTGCCACAATAGCAATCATGATGGTAAGGTAGTCCTCGTTTTGGTAGGGCTGGCTGCTGTCCCCAATATTCCTATCCAAAGGGGTCTCCATAGTCCTGCGGATCAGGTCATAAATGTAAGAGGCATTTCCCGCGGTGTCGTTGACGTACAGAAACACAAGGACAAGGGTGTGCAAGGATTTAGGGTAGCCCAGATCGCTAATATTGACCACCAACCGATGCAACCCCACATCGGTCGGAATCGGTTTCTCTTCCAGGGTGATGTTACCCGTCACAGGGTCAATACGGAACAAGCCTTTGTTGTTTCCGCTGACTATTGTGTATTTCAGTTCAGCGTTCATTCCTGTGTCAATGTCAACCGCAAACACTTCCGCTACCACAGACCCAGGGATCGCTGAGAGAGGTACCAGCTTAAAAGATGTATTGGAAGGGGGGTAGATGACCACTGGGCTGTTGTCATTAACATCCATGACATTGATGGTGACCTTAGCAGTAGAAGAACAGGGTGGCTGTCCTCCATCAATAGCCTTGACATCAAAGGTGTAGGAACTTTGCTGCTCGCGATCAAAAGACACGTTTGACTTTATAACTCCAGAGTAAGGGTCTAGAACAAAGTTCTCATTGTCGTTCAAGATGGAGAGGGACACAGCCTTGTTCTCACCCGCGTCTGCATCGGTCACTGTGATCACTCCTACAGTACTATACTTTGGTAGGTTTTCAGACACAAAAAACTGAAAATGGTTGTGTGTGAATTTGGGACTGTTGTCGTTCTCATCTAGCACCGTAACAATCACAGCCGCTTGACTCTGCAAGGGAGGGGTCCCGTTGTCTCTGGCCGTGACGGTGAAAATGAATCTCTCCTGTTCTTCTCTGTCAAACACCCGGGAAGCTGTCAAAACCCCCGTCTTACGATCCAGATCGAAAAAGGAGGCGTTGGGGCCGAGCTGATAAACAATGTCTGCATTCTTGCCACTGTCCTCATCGGTGGCACTAATAGTGGTTAAGTACAGACCCCGCCGGTTGTTTTCAGAAACCGACAGCTCAATGACAGGCTGGCTGAAGATGGGAGGGTTGTCGTTTTCATCCTCCAGTCTGACTCTTACCAGGGCTGTCTGGTTCAAGCTGGGCTTGCCCGAGTCCGAGGCAACAATTTTAAAGCTGAATTCTTTGGTGCCCTCATAGTCCAGCAAGGAAGAGGTCTCTAACAAGTACTGGTTGTCATAAACGGCCTTCAAGTGAAATGGCACCTCTCTTTCAATGAAACAGATCACTTTGCCATTCACGTCAGTGTCCTTATCTGAGACGGTAATCAGGGCAATCTTGGTATTGACAGGATCTTTCTCAGATAAGTACACTGTGCCATTGATGGGACTGATGATGTACCTGAGGTCTATGTTAGGGGGGTTGTCATTGACATCAGTCACATTGATGGTAATGGTTGCCCGGGCAGGCGTTGAGCTACCATCACTGGCCAGGACGGTCACCTTGTGGATGGCGGTTTCCTCTCGATCTAAGGCCCTCTGGACCGTAATTAGCCCAGTGGTGTTGTTTAAAGCAAAGAGTCGCTTGGTCGCAGGAGCAACCTGGGCCCCAAAAATGTATCTGATTTCTGCATTGCTTCCTACATCTGCATCTGTGGCGTGGAGCTGGATGACCGAGGTCCCTACCGGGGCGTTCTCAGGTATGTGGACTTCCACCTGGCTCTCTTTAAAAACCGGCCTGTTGTCATTGACGTCACTTACGGTGACCTGGAGGATGGCCGTGCTGGATTTCTGGGGGGTCCCTCCGTCCTCCACTTTGATTTTCATCACATAGGTGTCCTTCTGCTCCCGGTCCAGGTTCTGCTGCACTATCAGCTGAGGCCACTTCTCCCCTTCCGGAGTTTCCACAATATCCAGCCCAAAGACACTTTGCCCATTCAGAAGTTCGTAGTGCTGTACTCCGTTGAAACCGGTGTCGGGGTCTGTCGCTGAAGGGATGGGGAAGCGGCTGTTGATCAGTGTGTTCTCGGGGATGGAGATGTTGATGACGGGGGACGGGAACATCGGGGCATTGTCGTTGGTGTCCTTCACGATGATTTTGATCTTGATCAGCCGGAAGAAGTCATTGGGGAGGATCACCACCTCCAGCTCGAAGAAGCACTCGTTTTCTTCCGCATAGGCAGCACCGGCACAGAGTCTCTCCCTGTCGATTCGGCTGGAGGTGGTGAAGATCTCCCCCGTGGCGCTGGACACCTTCACCAAAGGGGCATCCCCTGCTTTGGAGACCAGCCTGTAGACGAGACTAGTGCTGGCTCCTGTGGCAGCATTGATGTGAGAAATGTTCAGATCCTTCGGTATGTTCCCAATGGGGACATTTTCAGGCAGTTCCTCTCGGATCGTGTAAATAAGTTCTTGAGCTACAGCAGAATCCAGCCGCAAACAGGCAATCAGAGCAGCCAACAGGTAAAAATCCCTCAGGTCCATGATAATGTGTTTATAGATCCTTCTCAAGGTTTTAAGGTACCAAGATGTCCACAAAGGAGTGTCTTTGCAAAAGGAAGCTTGCCGGCTGCATCACATCCAAGCTCTGACTTCCCAACAGTTCCTGCCAACAACACAATCACAACAACATTTGTAAAGAAGCGTTAATTTTAACTGGCCAAGTCTTGTCCCACATCTCTGCAACACAGACACACACACACACACACACACACTTGCAAAAGAGAAACACTCTGCCACCTGCTTCCATTCCTTGCTTTCCTTCTTGCCTGCCTGCCTGCCTGTGTGTGTGTGTGTGTGTGTGAGAGAGAGAGAGAGAGAGAGAAAATCCCTCTTCATGAATGCACCAATATACCGCCACTAGCGCTGAGTGCACACTGAGAATGAAATTAACTAGTTACAAGATTGAGTCGATGCAATTCGCACCAAGACACACACACACACACACACACACACACACGCAGGCACGCACACACTTGCTCAAATCAGCCCACTGCCATGAGCATGCCATCCCCTGCTTCACCTCCCCCCCCCCCTCATTCGGAGGCAAGTTAAAAAAAGGACAAGGAAGGGAAGGGAAGACGCTGAAGCAGAAACTAACTGCAGTTGGAAGCATCTTGCAGCCCCCCCCCCGCCTTTCCCCCCAATTAAATTACCTAGCCCTGTGGTGTGCCTGTTAAGGAGAGGGTCTCAGCTGCAGAAGGAGCTTTCCAGACAGAGCCGAGGCTGCAGCAGCAGCAGCAGCAAACCCCGTTCTGGGCACTTCCTAACCTTTTACCTGAAGGAGACCAAAGGACTTCTCTTTCCTCCCCCCAAAGCCAAATGAAAATGTCACCTTCTCCAGGTGTTACCCTATATAGTGGTGTTTGTGTAGGACGGGTGAGCAGAGCTTCCTCCCCCCCCCCCCCCGCAACTTCCAAATAAACAGAAGATTGGGCTAGGAGGTGTCTGGAAGCCGCTGGGCATCAGCCAACAGCTGTTTACAAAGGAAGAGGCAGGAAGGGGCGCTTTGGGGGGCAGACCTGGCTTCTGAGCAAGCAGC
Source organism: Charina bottae (assembly GCA_023362775.1). Taxonomy (NCBI): domain Eukaryota; kingdom Metazoa; phylum Chordata; class Lepidosauria; order Squamata; family Charinaidae; genus Charina; species Charina bottae. Next base: position 3,572,846 of record JALMGJ010000004.1, on the reverse strand, counting down.
TGCCACGCACCAAAACCGCAGCCCTGAGAAAAAGGGTCAGGAGAAGCCGAGAGGGGGCGACTCATGGGGGGCAGGGAAAGCGGGGGCATCCTTTGGATCGGGGCGGGGGGCGGGGGAGAGTTTGATGAGAGCTCGAATCTGCATCTGCATTAGAAGCGCCGCGGCGATGCCTGCGCGCTCGTAACCTTACCTTGACGCAGGCAGAAGGGGGGGGGGCTGTTGACACCTTCTCCCCCCAGCCCAGAGAAGATCCGCTTCCCTCCCTGCCGCGAACCTCGCTCCAATTCTACCCCCCCCCCTCCAAGAGCTCGCAACTTTGCACTTACGTTGCCGCTGCTCCTCGCCTCCCCGAACTGCGGGAAGCCGAGCGGGGAGCGGGGAGCCGGGCGCCGCTGCTCCCCAGCCCTCCGCGGCGCATCGGGGACGCCGCGCACCCAACTCGGCGAGCGGGGCGGCGGAGCGAGAGGGATCAGTGGGCGGCGGGGAAGGCCGGCGCGTGTGCCCGGAGCCCGGCGCTGGGGCTCGGCGCTGGCAAATCCACAACTCCCGAGAACGAATTCCCCGCTCTGTCCGGCTCGGGCGGCGTCATCCTCCTCCTCCTCCTCCTCCTCGCCGCCGCCCGGGACCTCCTCGCCCGCCGGCTTCCTGCGGGGATGCTCCGAGGGAGGCTGGTCCCGCCTGGGGCTCTGGCGGCCGCGACGGCTCAAGCCCCTCGAGGCAGCCAGCCCGCCCGCCCGCCAGCCCGGGGCGCTTCTCTCCCTCTCAGGTCCGGGTCGCGCCACACACCGCGCCGCCCGCCGCGGCTCCCCATGCCGCTCTCAGCGGCGGCGGCGGCGGCGGCGTCCGCAGCGTCTAGACACGGAGCCCCAACTTCGCCGGGAAGGAAGCGGCGGCGGCGGCGGCGGCAGGGCAAGAGCCGCCCGCGCCCTCGATGCCCTCGCCGGTCCTGCCCGCCGCGGGGCTGGGAGGCAGCCAGTCCAGGTGCGGTGCCCGCCCGCTCGGTCGCCGTCGCGTTCCGCTCCTCTCTCGCTTGCTTCTCTCCGAACTGGCTTTCTTGATATAACTCTCGGGGAGCCCAGAGGGAGGGCGTGAGCAGGGCGAAGCGACGCCCCTCCGTGGCAGCGGGTTGGGTGGACGGGCAGGGGGCGGGGAGCGGGGCCCAGGCGGCCCGCCGATAGGACGAGGGGCGCGTCGGTCAGGGCCTGGAGGCGGCGGAGCGGCGAGCGCCGTGCTTGCCGCGGTGCTGAATGGCCAAGGAGCTGCGGCGGCGGCGGCGGCGGCGGGCTGGGGCGGGGGGCGGCGGCGAGGAGACCCGGGCATCGGCTGGCGCAGCCCCGGAGCCTGTTGCCGGCGACGAAACCCCCGGCGCTGGGCTTCTGTCCGCGACCTTCCTGCCTCAGAGAGGCCAGCGCTGCTCTGAGCATACGAGGAGTGCCTCGGCTCTTAGCGAGCCAGCCCGGCCTGGCCAGAGGTGCGGGCGCCTGACCGGGAGGTGGCCAGGTCGGGGGAGGCGGAATGAAGCGCTGGGAACGACGGGCAAGTACGCGGAGGCGAGAAGGCGTCTCTTTGCAGCAGTGGCCGCCACTTGCTTCTCCAAACTGGGGACGAGGCTCCTGCTTTGCCGGGTTCCTTGGGGGAGGGGGAGGTGCTCGGGAAGAGCCTCCCGGTCAACCTGGAGAGAAGAGTGAATGCCCCATTTGCTGTCCGGGGGGGGGGGCCGGGCAACTGAGACCCCTGCTCCTCACCTTGGATCCACTCTGCTGTCCAGGGGGAGATATTGAAGCTGGTGCTCCCCACCGCGGTCCTCCGAAGGAGGAGCTTCAGGCAGCTGCTTCCAGGGGCGAAGGAGGAAGGTGGAATCCGTGGCTTTCTAGTTGTGGAACTTCTGGGGGTGTCAGGGTGGGGGGGACAGCAAGGGAGCTATTTGCCAGCCGCGGGGGCCAAGAGAGGGCACGATCAGCAAGTAGGGTGGCCCCTTAGTCCCCAGAACTAAGTCACTGTTGAGTCTACGTCCCACTCTGAAGTCTCAGAGGGAAGTGCAACCAGCAAACGGTAGCTCTCCACTCAGAGGCGGACCTCACATCTTCCGCGGTCCTCCGGGTATCCAGAGGGGGAGGAGCAATCCATAAAGCACCAGGAAGCCAACACCATTCAACTCATTCATCTAGGAATGAAATCAGGCTGTAAGCGGGCTATCATGATTGGGCTGCTTCAGGACACCATCTCTTGTTGCTAGTGCATGTCTCTTTGCCCATCAGGAAGAACACAGCCGACCAATCAGAGCAGCAAAGAGAAAGGCAGGATAATACAGAGTGGTGCTTCATGAATTGTACACAGTTTAGCACATGGTACCGCAGTTGATTTTCAGGTCTGGTCCTGATCTCTCCCATGGAAGGTTGTTTCTGGTTCAGATATGTTCAGCGGCATGCCACTTTACTTGCAGAGACATCTAGACATAGGTACCTTGTTGACTCTTAGCAACAGGTGAAAAGGTGAAAAAGTCAGTGGCAAACCACTTTGATACCCCCCCACCCCCACCCCTCTCTCTCTTCCATATATATGTCCGATTCTCGGAGTCTGCCTGGACAAGTCCCTGCAGTTCTCTTGGCAAGGTTTTTCAGAAGTGGTTTGCCACTGCCTCCTTCCTAGGGCTGAGAGAAAGTGACTGGCCCAAGGTCACCCAGCTGGCTTTCCTGCCTGAGGCGGGACTAGAACTCTCAGTCTCCCGGTTTCTAGCCTGGTGCCTCAACCACTACACCAAACTGGCTCTCTTATGTATGTATTTTACTGAAGAAATTTTTAACAAAGTAAAAACCATAAAAGAAAATAGAGGTAATAAAGAAAAATAGTAAATACTGAAAAAAGAAAATAGAAGAAGCAATAGAAAAGAAAAAGATAGAAAAGAAAAAGAAGGATTATAAAGAAGTGGCTTCCAATATTCTTGACAGCGGCTATAAATGCATTTATATTTCCCCCCCCTCTCTAAAGTTACATCACGATTTCATTGCCAGCAATCAACAACCAGATAGGCAAAGCTTAACACCAAGATTAGCACAGAGGAGCAATCAAACAACACAATAGACCCTAATCAAGGAACTATTAACTCAGTCAATCAACCAAGCAGCAAACAACAAACCAATCAAGGAACTACCAAGGAGAGTACAAGACCCCCACCAACACAGGCAGGACAAGCCAGGGTATATAAACAGAGAGCAAGTCCCACTCCCTTTTTGCACTGAAGATGTTGCCTAGCCTGGCAATGAAACGTCTGCGAGAAAACAACAAGGCTCAGAGAGCACCAAGGACTCCACAGTTCAACCCGGAGCTACAAGTATTCTCTTTAATTTCATTCTTTCCATAAGCTACCCTTTCTAATCTTCAAACCCATGCATCACAAAAACATTTTTCTCTTTTTTCAGCAAAAAGTCCATAAGGGGTTCCCAATCACTGATAGATGTCGTTGTTGATCTTTCTCTAATCAAACAAGTTAATTTTACCATCTCTGCTAGTACTGTCATCTTCACCAACCATTCCTCCGTTGCGGGTCCATTTCAGAGTCTTTCCATTTTTGTACCACTTTTGGTACCACTTCCAAGAAAGTGGCTTGGGAATATCCACAAAGTCACCCAGAGTAGCCTCTCCTTGAAGGAGACTTGACCTGAGGTTGACCAAGTTCTTCCCCAAGGGGCCTGAGTAGAAGTTCCTGAATGTGGGAACTAGGAGACTGAGTTCTAGTCCCACCTTAGGCATGAAAGCCAGCTGGGTGACCTTGGGCCAGTCCCTGTCTCTCAGCCTTAGGAAGGAGCCAATGGCAAACCAGGAGTCTGAGAGTTCTAGTCCCGCCTTAGGCATGAAAGCTGGCTGGGTGACCTTGGGCCAGTCACTCTCTCTCAGCCCTAGGAAGGAGCCAATGGCAAACCAGGAGACTGAGAGTTCTAGTCCCGCCTTAGGCATGAAAGCCGGCTGGGTGACTTTGGGCCAGTTCCTGTCTCTCAGCCCTAGGAAGGAGCCAATGGCAAACTAGGAGACTGAGAGTTCTAGTCCCGCCTTAGGCACGAAAGCCGGCTGGGTGACCTTGGGCCAGTCCCTCTCTCTCAGCCCAACTCACTTCACAGGGTTGCTGTTGTGGGGAAAATAGGAGGAGGAAGGAGTATTAGGTATGTTTGCCGCCTTGAGTTATAAAAATAATAAAGGTGGGATAAAATTTTTTAAAAAATAAAAATAAAAATAAATAAGCCATATTTATTTATTTAATTGATTAATTTGGGGGCTGCCCCACTCTAAAATGACTCTGGAGCTTACAATTGAAAGAAGAAAAAGAAACAAACAAACAAAAGGATCTAAAGCATCTGGACAACAATACCCCATAATCATCCTACCAAAACCCTAGAGACCAGCCATGTTTTAAAACAGTGGTCCCCAACCTTTCCGGCACCAGGGACTGGTCGTGGAAGAAATTTTTTCCACGTACCGGGGGGACGGGGTTTGCAGGCGGGAGCCATTCACGTGCACTGGGAGGTGGGGTTTGCAGGAGGGAGCCAATTGCACGCACTGGGGGCGGGGTAATCGCATGCACCGTGGGACGGCGTTTGCAAGAGGGACAGGTTGGGGACCCTTGTTTTAAAAGACCTCTAGAACATTGTTAGGGTGATAGCCACATGGATTTCTTCCATAGGCTTTGTTTATTCCCTAACCTTGAGAAATGTGAATAAGATACCTTGGGGTTCTCTTAGCATTGTAAGGATCTGGAATGCTTTACCTCCCTGCTTGACTATCAAGGCTCTCACCCAGGTACCTTGGTTGAAGCCCATCCTTGACCCGATTCAGTAGACTGCCTCTTTTGTTCTACTCAGGTCAAGACAATGCTATTTATAGGTCTCATATTGGTTGACGGAAATGCAAAGCAAGTGAGCTTTGGGGCTTTTGACAGCAATACCTTGAACACATCATTCCCACATGTCAGCTGGAGAATGCAGGTTAAAAGGCGGTGGAATAGATTAGGTATACAAAATGGCTGGCAAGGAGCACTGAAAAAGCAAATGTTAATGGATTACTCTGGGTTGGAGATGATAAGGGGTGAAATTCCATAGAGGATTGTCATGAGTCCAGTACTGTTCACTTCTTAATGGTTGAAGAGAAAGCACATCACATAGCTAATAGTTACCTGCCCCCTCCATACGTATATATTTATAGAAGGCAGGGTGGAGGAGGGAAATAATCATCTTCCTGTAACTGTTCTGCTTATCTTGCCCAATCACACCTAGTCAGCCAAGTTGAAGGCCCTTCTTCATTGACAAATGGTCAATTTTCATTTACAGTCATACCCTGAATTGTCTTAAAGAGGACTTCTGAAAGGATTGAAGCTATATATGTAGAATTCAAGAGTTAATGTAAGAGATAGCTATCTTCACCGGCTTCACCAGGTTTTGGGTTGTAAACTAAAGATAAAGTCTTCCTCCAGAAGAGTCAGTTATGATTATGATGGACATGGAACCTTCCTTCTGTGGTCAAGTCTACTCTCAGTGATTGTTAAGACAGAAGTGTGGGTGGCAATTGGTCCATGTTGATCCGGGAGGAGGAGGAGGAGGAGGAGGAGGAGGAGGAGGAGGAGGAGGAGGAGGAGGAGGAGGAGGAGGAGGAGGAGGAGGAGGAGGAGGGACAGACAGTGATCCTGATTTTGTCTTCTAGGGAGAAGCTGTCAGTAAAAGTGCTTCAATGGAAACAGAAGCAGAAGCTAAGATACCCATTTCAAATACATCATCACTTGCATTCCATCAGTTATTCAGTATTTTACTGAAGTCTTTTACTGTACCGTTTTACTGTTTTATTGTATTTTAATTAAAATTGCATTTTAATTTTATTGTATTTTATTCCTGTTTTATGTAACCCACCCAGAGTCGCTCTCTGAGTGAGATGGGCGGGGAATAGATTTGATAAATAAATAAATAAATAAATAAATAAATAAATAAATAAATAAATAAATTTGCCTGTTGCTGGAATAAGAGTGGGAAATTTAGAAGAGATTATTTTATCCTGCCTCACAGAGGCCAAGAGATAGAGGCAAATTCATGTACTGCTTTACAGTTCTCTCTTTAGAGCCACCAAAGGAATGCTCCTTTGCCCACCTTGGTACAAAATAGTGCTCTCTTGCCCTCCTCAACTTCTTTCAGCTTTATCTTTAATACATACCTCTTCATTTATAATTCATATTTTCCTGACTCCAGTCTGGATTCCTGTTGACTCCTGCGCACCTTTCTCCCTTTCCGTTCCTAAGGGTCAGATGAGAATGCTCTGAGATGTTGTTGAGGTTTATTAATTTAGCAGGCACACCCCCGAATAAATGTTATTCCTCACTCTTTATTGCAATCTGGTGAGTGTTCAATTCCCTCCGCCAAAGCTTGTTTATTTTTTTAGAGGAACCACGTACGTCAGGCATCCATCAAAATGCAGCGCCTTGGTTGCCTTTCACAAAGATGGTTTCTGAATTTAATGAGAAGGGTAGCCATTAAACTGGTCCATGTGATGCCATTCAGAATGTAAATGCTGATGATAATGATGCCTACAACATATACACTGATGACTGCAAATATTATTAATTTTGGACCAGGGTCTTAATCAATGAGCTCTGTATGAATGGGGAGCTCTAAGATAAGATGTGTAACCTGGCCTGTGAGGTTTCCCTATCTATCCCTGTGACCTGGATCATGAAAACAAAAATCCATTCACAGATTTACCTGAGGGAAAGGGCCCACGTCCATCATTTCCCATTGCAGGATAAAGATCAGAGTTTCTGCAGACAAAAGGCAGACCTCATGGAAAGGTTGAATAATGCAGCTGTGGGGGTACAGGCGGCTTGTTCCAAGAGGTTATCTCCACTACCTCCCTGCTCTGGGGAGTGACTGGGGCTGAAGCTTTGGAGGGTTCAGGAGGAGGCCATCTTGTTATTGTTGCATTCTTTGGGAGTGAAGGGGGTCCTGAAGCTGTAGATCTGTTACTCAAGTTTTTTGTCTTTTCTGTGGTGGGAAAGTAGGTGGGAATCCTCATCTGTTTCTCAGCTTTGTTGGATTTATGGGCCCCAATGTCATTCCTGGGGCTGGTCCGGGTTCTTTTCTTGCCCCTGGGTGGCATTTTTGGGCCATAGGGCTAAGCCAGAAGGGGTGAGGCCAGTCACAGGTCAGGAGCTGCTAGTTGGTCGCCATCTTGGCTCCTCCCCCCTCCATCATTTAGTTTTCTTGGCTCATAAGAGCCGTACATGCAAAAACAACCACCACAAAGCACACACAGGGGGTTTGGGGTAAGAATAGCACCTGAGAGGAAGGCTGGGTACCAAACTGTGTTTATTAAATAACAACCTGACCACAAATATAGGCTTTCTTTGACTTTTTAAAAGCAATTTACATTATTTTTTTATAATTGTGTCAAATTTGATGACACAACAAAGTAAGTGAGTAATAAATGACATCAGATGACAAATTGGATTTAGACTGATCTAAAAATCCTGGCTTGATATGGTTACTCAGCCCCAAAAAATAAAATAATAAAATAAAATAAAAGTGTTGCACATCTTCAGTGATGCTTTGATTTTTGTTACTATAACGATAATACCAACTACTGTATATGTTATATTAAAGGTGGAAAAAATTCTGAAGTGATTTATCCTGGTCTGATTTTTTTTACATCTCAAAAACCTGGCATTTTAAAAGGGGTGTGTAGACTTTTTATCTCCACTGTATATGTTGCTAAATATAATTTTCTTCAGAATGACTTGTAGAGAATTCTGTACTAATTCACACCATGTTTTGCATGCATCATGGTTTGTATCAAGTCAAGACTGGAACTGGAACTGTGCCATGTAGCATTTTTGGATGGATTTGTCAGATGAGCAAATAAGCAAGGCATAATCACTCGTAATGCCTTGTGGACGAAGGCTCTTCCCCAAGCCAAGGTGGCCACCTATCTTAACAGCTTTCCCAAAGCTAGTTAATCTTAATTAATTAAGTAATTAATTAAGTAATTTTATTTTATTTTGTATGCCTCACTTTTTAAATGTCAGGCGTCCGTCTGTTACATGATCACGGTGGTATACAAAATTGGTAAATAAAGGAACAAATCTCGGGCTGGGATTCTCTCTGCCCATAACCTAAAGGCTGTGGAAATCAGTAGACCTGGATTGCAAGGACGCAGCTACTGGATTACGTTAGGAATCGGAAGATAAGTTGATGACAGTGTAACAACGGTGGAGAGAAAAGTAGAAGAGGAAACTTCTTTATTCTTCTACTTATGCTGAGGTTTACTTTACTGGCATTTCGAAAATGTACTGTCTGGTCTCCAAAGCACCATGTGTTGTATTTTGTATGGTCATCAGGGTTCCTTCCATAGTAAACCCTGCTCATTGAGAGCCCTCTCCATAAGGCATGATAGATGGCTACCAGACAGAGAAATTGGGTGTTTTCTTCATCCCCACCCTCACATCATGGTTGCATAGAAGTCCTTTTGGTCTACAGCCAGTACTTTTCATATACAGTATATTATTTCCTTCAGCATCAAGTTTTTAAAAAGTATAAACCCTAGTAATCCCAGCTAATTTTATACTCTGCATTCCATCACAAACAGAAATGTCAGTCCACCTTTTCTTTTAAACATGTCAGTTAATTTGTCCAGCATTTTAACGAGCCATTCCACAACAGAAGGATACCTGGTATCTTTTCCCCACGTTTCAGCTGTAAGTACTACTAATAAATTCACTCTCAGGAGCTTTGGAATAAGCAATGTTTTTATCTCAAAAATTTCCATGATATCATCGCTGGGCCCAGGTTCCAACTGATCCCCGATATATGAAGAAAGAGACAACAAGATTCGGGACGAATAAGCCGAGATGTTCTTTTAACAGAATTGAACAGAAAAATACATATTTGGATTGTGGAATCAGGATGCCTCCAGCTCCAATAAACAACAGATTAATAGCTAATCTGTCTTGCATTTGTGTACTTTATCTTTCTTCATTTTTAGTAAACCACAGATACATGTACACATCGCAAAATTCCTGCTATGCCTACCTTTTTTTCTGCATCTTTAAGGGGCCAATTTTATCACTCATCCCAGCTTGCCTCAATGAAAGAGCAAATCCAGTACAAGGGAGGGAGGGAAGTGTATTCCCTTATTCTTTGGTGGCCCTTGTGTTAATTCCAGTTTAATACCTTTAAATAAATAGAAATATATTTAAGAACCATATACATATGCACCTATGGAAGCTATAAGGGGAATTCAGAAGGCCTTGGGAAGGACAGAGAAAGACCCCAGTGGTGGTAAGAACAAAAGCTCAGGGGATCTGCTCCGAATAAGTAGCCTGAAATTAGTTTTCCATATACTGTTCTTGGGAAAGTAGTCTATTGCATTAGACAAAATGTTAGGTTTAGACAGAGGGAGGATTGAGATGGGTTTGAAATTCCTTCTTGCCCACCATAAACTGCAATGGGCAGCCAGTTTTGTTAAATAATGGGGAAACCACAAAAATATCCCTATCCTCATCCTATAAAATGATGTTCTGTGAACTGATAGAGAAGTGTGGAATTGTAGGCCTTGCTCTCCTTTGGATCTCCACTTTGCCATCCATATATTCTTATTGAATATACTTGAATATACTTATTCAAAGAAAAGAAAGAGAGGTGAAAATCAGTGGTACGCTACTGTTGCATGTCATCTCTTTATCTTAAAGAGAAGTTAAAGAGGTACATAATGGATTTGATGGAAAGACGTGGAATGATGCCAGCGTTGGGGTAATTAGGGAAAACCTCTTCATGGCATGGGACCGAGTTATTTGAGGGACCGCCTCTCCCCAATTTCATCTGCCCTTCCCACCAGATCCAGCAGAGAGGGCATGTTATAGGTTCTGTCATCTAGGGAGCTACATTTGGTCAGCTCCAGATGGTGGGCCTTTTCTGCTGTGGTGCAAGCACTGTGGAATCTTCTCCCCCCAGAGGTGAGGTCGGCCTCATCACTCCTGAGCTTCTGAAGGTCCCTCAAGACCATCAGATCTGTCTGTAAAGGGCAGAGTTTACATTACCATCTCTCAGTGTAGTTTTAATAACTTACTCCCTTACTCCCCAGCAATACCTATGCTGGTGAGCAACGATTTTTGTACCTCTGACTTGCATCAGAGAGAGCATCAGTGGGGAGGTTAAATCCCAACATCTACAGAAGTTCAAAATTAAAAAAAAAATTAGGAAAAGAAAGTCTAAGAAGATATAGCTGCATGATGTAATACATACTATTCGGTCCATGAAGAACTCACATTATCAATGAGAAAGGAGATTGATATGCCAGCAGGCCTGGGGACCCCAGGGGACGGGTGAACAAGTGAGGTGGCTTCCTTATTATTGACATCCCTCCGTCTATTCCTTTCTTTTCTCTGTTTAATTCTGCTTTTATAGTTTTTAATGTTTTTTTAATAATGATTATATAATGGTTTTAGGTAATGCTTGTATAATTTTTAGGTAATGCAGTATATAATACATATACTGTTTTATTGGATTGTTTTACACAGCCCTGAGTCACTTTTTGTGAGATGGGTGGCCATATAAATCTGATTGATAAGTAAGTAAGTAAGTAAGTAAGTAAGTAAGTAAGTAAGTACCGTCCTGTAAAGTATTATGACGGGAGCATCTCTACTTTATTTTTCTCAGAAATGAGAAGGCAAAGAGAATCTACTATTGCCTTCCTTGACCTACCAAGTGTTGAGCTACTCTTACAGTTCAAGAGTAATATCTGGCCAACCATCAGTTTCCCATTATACGTGAAGGAGAAGTGCTCAGACTCTTTGGGGTAAGTAAGCATTCCTGTGCTAGGCATGAAGATTCAAGGTTTCTGAAGGTATCGCTTGGTCCCGAAAATCTACCAATGCCCTAGCAAATGATTTCTACTGCTGTTCCATATTCCCACAATAGATGCATCCTGATTGGATGGAAGGGGACAGAAGAACTGCGGGTTATGATTCACAGTTTGGGTGGTGAAGGAGTGAATGCCACTCTTCTGAGCAGTCATTTGGGGAACACATCTTTACTGGCACTGCCCACCCCACCCCAGATATTTCCAGAAGCTGAGCCTGAGCTATAAAAGGTGGGCCTTTTTTGTGCAGCAACCCAAAGGACAATTAAACCAATTGAACCGAGAATGCATGCAGTTGCAGTGAGAGGGGAAGCCTCTTCCGAGGCAGGGTTGGCATTGTGCTCCATACCTCTGTGACATGATGGGGCTTGTTTATGTCTCTGTAAGCTCAACCAATCAACTCCTCCTCCTCTCTGCTTCTCAGGATTCGACCTTCTCTCCTGAAACCCAAGCCCTGGGGCCTTTCCCCTGCTCCTTCTGCTCAATTTGAGGAATGGCTTTGCTGAGCCCCACTCAACCGCTGGTTGCTGTTCTTTTTTCTTGACCCAAAAAGTGAGAAAAGAACAAGGAATGATTGCTTGCTTGCTTGCTTGCTTGCTTGATTTAAAAGATTTGTATGGCCACCTATCTTAAACATAACTCTGGGAGGCTCACTGCAATAAAACCTAATAACTATAGATTCATCAACCATAAAATCAAAAAACAAAACCCCGGCGTCTCAGTCATCCCTTTGAGATGCCCCACAACTAACTCCAGATATCCTCATTCTGTCCAGTGGTCAAAAGACAGGTCTTGATGGTCTGCCAGAAGGCTAAAAGGGTGGCGGCCTGCCAGATCACTAGGGAAGGGTGTTCCACAAGGTAAGGGAGCCACAGAAAAGGCACGCTTCCAAGGTCCCACTAGGTTGCAAGATTTCAGGGAAGGAACCTGGAGCGTGCCTACCCTATCCCATCTGGTAGGATGGGCAGATACATTCAGGGTGAGGTGGTCCCGCAAAAGGATGGGAGCAGGGTACCATCTGGCTGAGGTTGTTTGTCATTGCCCAGTGGGAGGAAATGCTAATCAGGTCAATAGGGGAAGAGGGTGGAGTCACAGACAGTGGGGCGAAATGCTGCAGAGGGTTTGAGAAGTGAAGCCAGTTTCTGGTGGGAGAGCCCTTACAAGCCCAGTTCAAACAAGCAGAAAGGAGTGGCATTCCACAGGGTGCCAACTCTCAGATGTCAAGTAGTGTCTCCCAGAGTGTCTGCCTACAGCAATGCCTTCCTGCATACAGATCAAGTGCCAAAGAAAGACATTTCTTGAGTCATGTGACTTCAGGGAAAAAAGGACAGTGGGCAACCGGCTCGCTTGTTCAACTAGAGAGTACTTAAATTGAGCTCCAGACTGGCACCACCGTGGATTTCCTGACAGTGTCATGCAACAATGATTTATATGCGCATGGCATGACTCTCGGAGCTGCTCTTGCAGATAAATGCGCTGAACAGCTGCTTTTCTAAGGAAGCGTCTGATTCCTGACGTCTCTGTTCCTAAAACTGTTTTAGGCAATGTTTTCCCCTAAGTCTGCTTTCTGCAAACTCTCACTTCCCTGAAATCTGAGGTATCTTGTGCGGAATTTAATTCCATTCTGACATGGCTACTTCTTGTCATTACTGGCACCGTGGTGGCTTTTTCATTAACGTTCACCCATGTTTAGAAGCTCTTCGCTAGGGACGGCATTACAGGGGCCGCCCTTTTCCGAAATTCAGGATAGGCAACTTGCAGCCCCTAGAGTGCCCGCTACCCCGTTCTTCCAGCCTGAAAGTCCCAGGAGTGCTCAGCTGAAGTTTGGCAGCGAGTCCTCATTTCGTTTGGCAGCACAGTTCAGCACAGCACACTGTTGTTTTTTCTTAAGTAAGTCTAACAGAGGCATGTGAGCCAGTTAATTATTAATGCAACAAGCACATTAAACTAAGCCTCTCTTTTCTTTTATACCTTCCATAATCTCAACAGACACAAACAAAAAAGGGGTCAAAATGGGCTGCTCCTCCAGCAATCATCTGGCCATAGGAAGGCTGCCGGTGCTCAAACAAGCCTCACAATGTTGTGGTGCCAACTGCCCTGTGCATACATGTGCCCAGTGTCCCAGTGCAAGTCCAAAGGGCAGGCCTTGTTTCATAATGTCACGATGTGTGTTGTGTCGTTTTGGCGGCATCGGGGTTAGGTGCAGGGTGATGCATCTGTTTGCTAATCCTTGCGCTGAATTTACTGGAAATGTGAAGCAATCCCTTCATGGATACCATTTCTGGCCATGAATGTGAATGTTGATTATTCAGCTGGAGCAAAAATGACTGACGTGCGATTGATAGTCAGATTTGCCTCCCTCAGCACCCAGGGTGAGGAAACCTTCACACCCTAAGCTTTCCCTGTTGAAATTAAGTGCAATATTATTTTGTTACATTGTTTTGTTCTCGTTTTGGGGGGGAGAGGTGGAGGTTTAAGAATGGAATTAAGGGCACCTTGACTCCAGGAATCCTCCTGCTCCCATTCCTGCCTCTAAAACCCACCCCAAATCCAAAAATATTCTGGCCACGCCAATCTCTTTCCAGTGGTGTCACAGCAATATTCCTTGAGAAGAGTGGGAGGTGGAGCTGTACCCCTTGATCCCTCAGTCAAAGATATCCGGCCTGTTCCTAGGTCTTACTGTATGTCTCCAACATTCTTAGATGGATATTCTACAGTGCCAAGTTCCAATTCCAATTTATATTTTGCCTGAGGAATCCCCTCACTGTCTATTGTTACCTTTTCAAATAAAGTAAATAGATAAATCAGATGACTGAAAAGACAGTGGCACCAGAAAGTCTTTGTCTCAAAAGTTTTTATGACCTCTATAAACAAAGGTTATAAAATTAAGCTTCTGTACAGCTTAATTATGCATCAAAGGAAGTGTGTAAATACAATGAAATCTAATAATTGAAGAAGAAAAGTTCACCGATAAGGCCCAAAATCAATAGCCAAGACACTGACAAGAAATAATTACCTTACAGCTAACCCTCAGAGCCTTTTCTCCTGAACTTAGTAGTTATTGGCTTCGGCTGTACAGGCCAACCTTGGATGTTCGTCAAAAAGCAGAGCTGCTCACTCATCTGCATACTTGAAAAAACAGTGGACACAATTTACATAAAATATGGATGTACATTGTGGAAATCAAGCCAGCCTGCTAGATATATTGCACCATACCATGCATCATTTAGACATCCCGGGCTGAAAGCAGCAAAGGAAACTCAATTAAGTGAGGACCAGCAGTGCGGCTAGATTTTCATCTGGTGATGGCTTTCAGCTAGACGTGGAGCGGTTCCATTGGGAAGTCTGGGAACTTTCTCTTTGTGGAAGGAGAACTTCCTTGATTTTGTTGACTGCTCTATGTTCAGACATTAGTTAGATAAGCACCTTCTTCATTCCCTAGACTTAGCCCCTCCTCGCATGCATGTACTGTACATAGGCTGGCTGCACATAGCTGGGAATGATTGAACAGACCGGCTTTGCATCATAGAGTTTTCAAGACAGATGCTAAACATCCAGGGTGCAAAGCTAGGGGACATAGCTCTGCTCCCCACATGCATTCGGAATAAAATTCTACAGATCATGCAGGTGACTATTTTATGCAGCAGCAAGCAAGTGAGGAATATGCACATGTGAACCATCCCTAAAACCTCAGGTTACAGTGGCTAATCTGAATAATGATTACAAGTGCTCCAGAAAGTGTGGATTTTCTCTGCATGCACACTGCACCACAGAGTGACTGCAGAAGAAGAGACCATCAAACACTTAGTTCCTCTTGTGAACAACATGATATGGCTGATTCTTTTGCAGAAGAGAAAGGCTGACCCAGCACCCAACTGGCATATTGGAAAGATCTGTTGTGGGCTGAGATTTTCAGCAGGAGGGAGTTGTTTAAAACCCTGCATATTGCCTTTCACAATCATCACAAAGGCTTAGAAATCCTGCTCCCTCAAGAACATTTCCACATCCCCCCCCCCCCCTATCCAGGGTTCTTCTTGTGATTTTCCTAGAATGGGATCTAGCCACAGTTAAATTCTTGCTGGTCCCATTCATTTCAGAAGGAAAGTATGAACTTCCTTCTCCTTTTCAAATTAACAGGATTGAGAAGTGCTTAACTTTAGCTGAATTACATTCTTTAAGTCGGATGTCTCTATTCAACTGATACTAGCAGCAACAGCTCTGTTCAATCTACTGTGTGTATGTGTGTGCACGCATGCCTTTGAGACAACCTTGACCCCTGGCAACTGCTTGGACTAGTCCCTGCAGTTTTCTTTGCAAGTTTTTCCAAAGTGGTTCATTCTTGCCTTCTTCTTCCTGGGGCTGAGAAAAAGTGACTGGCCCAAAGTCACCCAGTTGACTTCATGCCTAAGGCAGGACTAGATCTCACAGTCTTCTGGTTTCTGGCCCAGTGCCTTGCCTACTCCACCAAACTAGGTCTCTCAGTCTACTAACATTTTGCATATTTTAAAATATTGTAAACACTTTGTGGCAAGTATCTCCTTTACGGATAATTCCCTCCTTGAGCGAAAAGCTCTTGAATTGCCTCTGTCAAAATTTATCTCCAAGGCCCTGAGTTCTTTGTCTCCATTGCTGCAGGGGAGACTTGTGAATACTTTTGCTCAAGTGTTAAGCTGCTTCCAAAGCAATCCCATTGCCCGTCCCTCCACTTAAACGCTGGGCCCAGGTGTAGAACACGCTGAAACCGGTTCTTCTCCTTTCCCTGATTTGCATAGCACAGATTGAGCAACTCCAGTCGATTAACTCAAATATCAACTGGATTTCTATTTTCTCAGTGGAAACGTTTCGCTCCTTATCCAAGGAGCTATTAAGGAGCGAAACGTTTCCACTGAGAAAATAGAAATCCAGTTGACATGATTCAAGCTACAGACAATTCCACCTGGAGGACTGAGAACCTTCATCGACATATTAAACACACAAATAATTTCAACCCTTTTCTTAATCTCTCCCCCATCTTCCTCCCTGCTTTGTCTTCTGTGCCTAGGAAGATTAAGACCATTTCACAAGCTCAACAGCAGCATGGTGATCTTAACGATCCTCCTTTAGATGACAAAAGGACTTAAAAATAACATCTCAATATAACCCTGACCTAGCCCCAGGTGTAAGGTCACACAGCTACCTAGAAACATATTTAGGATTCCCTTACCAACTTTGCTCAGACTGAAGAAGCTCCTTGGATAAGGAGCGAAACGTTTCCACTGAGAAAATAGAAATCCAGTTGACATGATTCAAGCTACAGACAATTCCACCTGGAGGACTGAGAACCTTCATAGACATATTAACTCAAATACTTTTGTTCCTCTCAAAGGTGGGTTGTGCTCTGCCCTGATTGGTTGTCTTTCCTGTCTGTCACAAAGCACTTTCTCAATCATTAATGGGACAGAATTTGATTCTTTTTTTAAAAAAGAAGGGAATGGATTGGAGGGACAAATCTCTTAAATGCTGGACAAGTGCCAAAATAGCATTGTCTATGCTAATGCTGGGGAGGAAAAAAAACTTTCAGTTTTAAACAAACAAATTATAAGAATGAGCCAGTCCCCCCCCACACACACACACACACCTTCATAAGGCACAGTTTTGTAGGGAATGGGGGGGGGGGAAATGTCTACTCATCCAATGCCCTACATTTTGTTTCTTGCCCTATTTTCCTACATTATATTACACTCTCATTATATTTCTTATCAGCTATTCTAGTAGTAGGGCTACAACCGTTTGCAAGCACGTAATGTCTCTTGGAAATTATGTCTATTAACAAAGATGGTTCTTCCTCCCCTAGTCCCCCCATGATGCTGGTAAGATGAAGGCTTGTTGTCCTCTCTTCTAGAAGCCTCTCAGATATGGAACGTTCTGATTCTCATCACATCTCTTTCATCTCAAAGTCACACTGTAATCACCTCCCATCCCTTGCTAATAATTATTTAACTTTATCGCTAGGCTGAATAGTTTTCTGTTTGCTTAAGGATAACTTTAACTTGTAGTCAGAACGGATTACCCTGTGCTCACAAATGAGCTTCTTCTAGGTCCAGGAGGTTAGCCTCACAGAGGTTTGAGGAGAGAAATAATCATAAGATTGGATTAAACTAACAGCTGCTGGACTTAGTGTAAATTTAGCAGGCTCCCAAGTAGGGGACTGCAAAATGTGTCCTTGCACTTTAGGGAGGCTATATGCACTAGGCATATAGGAGGCTTACATACCCGCTGCATTTTTGCTCACCTCTCAGAAAGAAAGACCAGACTTAAGGTTCAACTCTCTGCTTTCTACTAGCACAGGGGATTGCAGAATTGTGGCTTTGGGGTGCCAGAACGGGAAGACCAGTTTGCTACATCTATAAGATTGCCATTTCTCAGTTGGACTAGGTGGTCAACTCTTTGTCCAGTTGAGATGTCAAAGCAAAAGGAAGCGAAATTCTTGGACAAAGAGGAAGTGTGAAATCACTTCTTAAAGAAGCTGAGATGCAGAGAGGGAAGGTTGAGGAGAAAGAGCCAGGAATTGAGACTGCAGGATCAGTAAGGCAAGGGTAAGACGTAGAAAGCAGATTTGCAGATTTGCAATGGCAGGAAGGGAAGGTTAGGAAGGAAAAGGAAAAGGAAAAGGAAAAGGAAAAGGAAAAGGAAAAGGAACAGGAAAAGGAAAAGGAAAAGGAAAAGGAAAAGGAAAAGGAAAAGGAAAAGGAAAAGGAAAAGTCAGGGACTGCTTTGATATGGAGAAGAATGGAGTACGGTGAAAGGTCTCTAAGGCCACATGGCCCCACGAAGAATTATTTTCCTCCATCAGTGGCTCAAGAAGATCCTGCACAGCTTCAGGTTTGAAACTCTTGGAACAGCCCATGGTTCAAATCCACTTGAAATGACATTGCATGTTGGATTGTCATGCCTCATATTCACAGTGGCCATTGCTTGCATCTTACAATTTCCAAATCAGCCAGGTTTGTACCTCCTACCCACCTCTTTGTTTTGTGTTTTGTGTTACAAATTAAAGATGGAGACATGCTTAGGAAAACTCTGGGAGGCCAACCGAACAGTCCTACTTCTATCCTTAAGTTCTCTCCCCTCCACCCACAACCCAAGTTGCCAACTCACTGTTGGAGGGAGGTGATTTCAGCCTGGTATTAGAGTGGTAAAAAAGCCGGGCTGAAATATCACTATGGCATTGGGTGCTCCAGAAATAAGGGAAGCTGAGTCGTAGTCCCACAGAGCCTCAAATATTACCCAACCCCCATCCTGAAATACTAAATGAACAAATAACTCAAATAACATTAAACAAACAAACAGGAGGTTAACCTCTTGTTCCACTTATTGGTGGCCGAGTATTGCTTCATGCTCCATTCTGTACTTAGCTGTCACTCTCTCCACCCACCTCTGTACTGTGTTGGTTTCCCATACAATATTACATGTGATTAGATAAGTCTCTTCTCTAATTACTCTGGTCCAGCATATGTTGAACTGTAGCTGCTTACATCTTGCCTTATAGGCTGAACTAGGATAAATACATAATGCATGAAAATGAGTCATATTATGCTTTAATCAGGGAATTTGGAGCAGAACACATTATAACGCATTCCAGAGCCAGTTATAGTCAAGGCATCATTTTTTATGTTGCATCGCCTTGTTTCTTTGCTTTATATATGTGGGCATCGTTTTGGTATAGGGCTAATTCACATGGGAATGTGTCACTTTGTTTCTCATTATGGGGGATTTGTGTTGACCCGGTGATCACACAGGGGAGCTACAGTATTTGCAATTTAGAGTGGATTACTGGTCGTGGGTCACATACTTGTCCATCAGAGTTTCAACCAACTCCATGGGATGTGATAGAAAAGCCTGTTGGTAACTGTCAGTTGACACTTGAAACAATATGCATGCAAGAACTGCAAATGACTTTTTAATGAATGGGTGCATTGGCTCAACTGCTTTAGAGGATATGAGCTAATACTATACATACCTGTGCTGTTATTCATTAAATCTTCACTGGATGTTCTAATTATCAAGTGGTGAATATTCATGTGTGAACCATAATTAAGTCCACCATGAAACTATCATGCAGACAGCAGAATCATGTGTGTATCAGCTTATGTTAATTGTGCAGAGGGACAAATGCTTACATAGCACCAAATCTTTCAGCTCTTGAATAATCAGCAGTTGATTAGTCTCAATCCAGCCAGCAATATGTCTTCCTTGTAAAGTAATATTCTTAGTCTGAGGTTGAGTGACACCAAGGTTTCATCTCGAGTCATTCCTTTTTTGTCAGCATTAAATCAACTTCCACCTAACTAATACTGACTCCTTATCTGACTGTTCAGAACTGGATCTGGTTTTCTGGTACCTCTTGTTTTGAATGCCCTATATTTCTCCAAAGCTCTTCCCAGAGCTGTGCACTCTGCCTTCTGCAAGTCAAACTAAAAAGAAATCTTGTCTCTAATTAAAACATAAATCAGGATATACTAAAATACATGCCTTTATATGCATCAGAACTGCTACCATCTGGCTATACAAGGGAGCATATAAAATATTTATAGGCAATGACCATCTTGATGAGTGTGCATACATGTCAAGGACGTTATATTTGAAATGCCAGTGGTTGGAAACAGTGTACAGATGCAGGATGCATTAGGATGACTTAAGCTAGCCTCTAGGCCAACGTCTGTATTTTCATTGAGCACTCAATCTTGCGGAACGCTAGGGTTGGGGCTGGAGGGGAGGGGAGGGCAGAATTGTTCTGCCATGCAGACCATCCCCTTTTAGAGAGGTTGACCACCATAATCAAACTGATCTGAAGGGCTACCAATATTAAGCAGGAATACTTCAAACATTCAAAACCTATGGAGAAATGCAGCCTAACATTAACTTCTCACTTTCTCTTTTTGATTTTGGAAAACAATATACTCCAGATGACTGGAAATATGGCTGAACATTGTACCACACCTTGATTAAATTGTAGTGTAGCAGAATATAAATATATATAGTCCTAGATCTCTCTATCTCTATTTGTTTGTTTGTTTGTTTGTCAAATTTCTTTGCCGCCCATCTTGTGTACCACACAACTCTGGGCAGCTTACAGATAATAAAATATATCTTTATCTCTATCATCTCTATTTTTCTAGATCTGGAATGGAATTAATTCCTGGAATGGAATCAATTACCACACCTTGATTAAATTGTAGTATACCAGAATATAAATATATATAGTCCTAGATCTCTATCTCTATCTATCTCTATTGTCCTAGATCTGGAATGGAATCAATTCCTGTGTTCCTAGCCCAAGGTATAAATGGTCTTACAGAATAGGGACGTGTCTAACTGGGTAGTGATCACATATTGATGAATGAACTTTGCTGAAACATGTCCTTACTTTTCCAGGTCTTGGCCTATCCTTTAGTAGGCATTTTATTGTGCCTTTCAGCAATTGACATTTCTCATTACACCAGTGTAGGCATGAAGCTTAACAATTAAAACCTGACTGTTATAAAGACCCCATTACCAGCTTATTTCCACAGGCATAGGTATGGCGGGGGTGGGGAGGGAGGGAAGAAATGAAATTATTTTCAGTTTTGCTTTGAATATTTTAAAGATGTATTCAACCATAGTCATCTTAGCCAATGAAAAAGATGGTATCTTTGCTTTCCTGAAAAATGAGAAAATATTGGAAAAAATGTTATTCATTTTGAATCTGCTGAGATTTTCCATTTAAGTCATTTAAGTGGCCGATAAAGACTGAAATCTATTCTATCATTTCTCATTCAAAGAGTTAGCTGTGGAAGCATGCTAATCTTCTCTTGAGGGCTGCTCTTAATGAATCCTATCTTCCAGAAAAGTTTCAGGAAGGGGTAGCAGCTGACTGATCAAGATGGTCTTGGAAGCTCAGCAGGGTTGGGCATGGTTAGTGCTTGGATGGGAGAGCTCCAGGAATATCAGGGCTGGAAGCTAGTCAGGCATTAAAAAAAACACTCCTAGAAGAAGTGATATCCCCCTTCCATACTCATGGGTGTGTCCATGAAGTCACCAGGAGCTGAACTCAAGAAAGACTCCACTTTGTGTTTTTATTTCAGCCAAAGAAGCAAATCCTAGTTTTCTCATTCAAATCAGCAGGACTTAAATAGTCACTTCTAGCTTGACTATGCCCATAGACAGCTAAGCACAAATTGTGACCCTGCTGGAGTTCCGTTGACAGCAAAATGGGTGCCACTGACCCATTTGTCTTCTACAACTTGTTAGAGGGATTGGAGGCCCTGGAGAACAGATTGCAGGGTTTTGAGGCAGTGTGAGAAGAAAGGGAAAGTTAACACAATTTGCCATCTCTCTCATGATGCTAGGTGTAACCTGAGTTCTTAAGTAACAATTGTTTATCTGCGGTTATGCATTCATCTGCAGTAGATTTATGAAATCTACTGTCAGAACAACAACAGCAACAACAACAACAACAACAAAAAGCTGAGGTAGAGGCTAAAACCTAGTACCTGTGAAAAAGGCCATTGAAGTCAATGGGAGTTCTGTTTCTGATGAGCGGTGTAAGCATTTTCGTGCTGTTAATTATACAAAATAGTCATGAAAGGTGTGAGAGTGATTCTGATCTGCACTAACCTCTATCTGTGCATTTCAGTGAAGCAGATAGTATGGGGAAAATATTCGGTGCATACTATTCAGAAATGAATAGCTTTCAGACCGAATTGCTTTCTGCTTTCCTAACTTAATGCAATAACTGCTAGTGAATATTAATGAAGGAGATGGCATTCATCTACCTGGGGAAAAAAGGTAATTTCCCCAAAATACAACTCTAGCATGGACATTGAGTTGAGTTTCTGTATCTGGACTCTGACTTCGACCAGTGATCTGGATGGGCCAAGTGTAACGTAATGGTGAACATTTCTGTAAGTGTTGAAACTCAGAACATAGTGGAAATCAACACTCTTTCTAAAAGTGAATGAAGTGTGATCAGGTCACCAGAATGTTAAGACGGAGGTCAGGCATCAACATGAGAATTCATAAAAGAAATAAAGAAAAGGTTGACGCATTATATTTACTTGGTATTTCTTTTGCTAGAACAAGGAATACGTTCTGTTTGTCACATTTTCATGATTGATTTATTGGTAAATAAGGGACAGATGTCAGGAGCCTTCCTGGAAACTCTGCAGTTTTTTGTTACCCAAGAGTTAAGTTTCCTAAGCCTAGATAAGCAGCAGTAATTCAGTTAATCAGTACATGTATGAATGGAAAGAGGGCCCAGTGTCAACAACAACAATGTGAAAGTAAAAAAGCAAACCAACAATTGTGTTACTTTCCTTATGAAGAGTTCCCATGTTCATTTATGTTAATTCTTTAATGATTAAAGATACAGTCTCAGAAATATATTCAAGCTTGAAGTGATGTAAAAATTATTTTTCTCCACGGAAAACCTTTAGAGTGGTGATTTTTTTGTTGTGCTTGTTGAAAGTTCTCAACTTGATGAGAATTTCCAGCAATCTTTCATGCATGACCTTTTTCCATTATCCTCTTAAATTCTTCTTGATTTCTTGGATTTAGTCCCATCTATAAGAGTGAACAGCAGGATGCAATCAGATCCTAGTCAGCTAAATTTGGAAATACGTATTATTGTTGGATATTACTGATTTGTTGCATGCATATGTCTTCCCCCCCCTCCATATGCATAAGCTTGCATAAATAGTATTCCCTCTCCAATATGAGCCTCAAGAACTCTAGGATAATCTTTTTACTCATTCATTCATTAATTCATTCATTCAAATTTTTTATAGCTGCCCAACTCCAATGGATTACAGTTGATTACGACAAAGTATACATGCCTACCATTAAAAACTTTATCTTGGCTGAACACACTTCTTTATTTCCTCTATGTCTATGCATATCTAAGATGAACCATGAATCATCTGGTCCAACTCCATCTGTCTGAGTTGATAATCTATACTTAATGTTTCTGCAACATAAGTCTATCCAGTTTGCTGATATAAACTCCCATCTTTGTCTGTATTTTACCCCTTAGTTTCTTTTAGTTCTGTTCAGTGCTGAATACTGCAAGATATTCCTTCCCCCTTCTCCAAAAAAATGGAAGGGAAGGAATGAGAGACATGGGGGAAAGGAAAGGAAAGGAAAGGAAAGGAAAGGAAAGGAAAGGAAAGGAAAGGAAAGGAAAGGAAAGGAAAGGAAAGGAAAGGAAAGGAAAGGAAAGGAAACAAATATAGTGGGAGGGAAGCGAAAGGAAAGGAAAGAAATGGGATGGGATGGGATGGGATGGGATGGGATGGGAAGGGAAGGGAAGGGAAGGGAAGGGAAGGGAAGGGAAGGGAAGGGAAGGGAAGGGAAGGGAAGGGAAGTCTCCTTGCCTTTGTGCTTCAGACAAAAGGCACTTATTCACCAAAGATGGTGTCCATTTAAGTCACTGTATGATATATTGTGCACTATAACTACATTAAATTATGCTACTTCTAAGAGGTCAGGTAATTACATTATAACTATACACTGTGCTTATTAAAATCTCTCTTTTTTTTCCATTTCAGCATTAATTCTCAGAGTTTCGCTAAGTGATTATCTATGTGTTGACAACAGGATTGTGAGTAAGGGTGTACACATTTCTAAACTTAAACAACAACGTGACTCATGTTACTGCTGTTAACCTGTATTTCTAAATAAGTGACATTATTTAAGACAATGAGTGATCATTACTAGCGTTCACAGGTTTGGTTTGTTGAATAATGGCTGCAGCATCATTGGTAGCTCCTGATTTCAACTTGGTGCCCTCCAGTTATGCTGAGATTTTCTCCCATAATTTTCCATCTCAGTCATCAAAGTGAGCTGGAAGAATGTCTCAGATTCTTCCATTTTTACAAAATGTTTTTGGAGGGACAAAAAAGATAGTCATTATATATATCCATACAGTTTGCTGAACATCTGTGGGTAGGAGACAACCCTCTTTAGAACTTTGAATGGTCCCTTTTTTTAGCCCACCAAATTCCAAACACCAAATTCCAATTGGTTGTTGGCCACCAACTTGTGTTTCTCAATTAATTCCCCACTTCCTGTTGCTAATTATTTGACTTTGTTTCTAACTTTCCCTTTCCAACACTTTTAACTCCTATTACTATGATTTTCCCACTTTTCCTAGGCAAATCCTCCATAATTGAAGAATATAATCTTCCATCAATCCTCCTTTTTTTAACTAATACCCCTTTTAGATCTTTTCCTACTCCATTTCTCTCCAACATCTTGATCCTTTGATTCCCAAATTTGTCTTTAGATTGTTTTTGGTCCTAGGCAGAATAAAGTAAGTGAAAAGCTGAGATTTTAAAATCCATTCGGGTAGGCTAAGCCAGTCACTCCAAGCCCCTGTTGCAAAGTTCTTTTACTTTGGTGCAGAAATCTTGTGTGGGAAAGCAATGACTTAGACCTCTGGATTACCACTGCGTCAGCAGCATTGAAAAGGTTAGCTGACTTGTGGCTAGCTCATTTAGGACTTTAAGACCGTGATGCTGATGATGCACCACAGTCGAATGTAAGTCAATGGGAAACAGAGAATAGGAACAAATATGAAAGTAGATCCACAGCATGTTTGAAATGCAAGTCAAGGATCCAAACCCCTCTCAGAGCTATCATAGAGATGTTTATGTAGACATTAGAGGAGTTATTTTAAATTAAAAAGCAGAGACATCACCTTGCCGACAAAGGTCCGTGTAGTTAAAGCTATGGTTTTTCCAGTAGTAATGTATGGCTGTGAGAGTTGGACCATAAGGAAGGCTGAGCACCGAAGAATTGATGCTTTCGAATTGTGGTGCTGGAGAAGACTCTTGAGGGTCCCTTGGACTGCAAGGAGGTCAAACCAGTCAATCCTAAAGGAAATCAACCCTGACTGCTCATTGGAAGGACAGATGCTGAAGCTGAAGCTCAAATACTTTGGCCACCTAATGCGAAGAGAGGACTCACTGGATTAGACCCTGGTGCTGGGAAAGACTGAAGGCAAAAGGAGAAGGGGACGGCAGAGGATGAGATGGTTAGATAGCATCACCGATGTAATGAACATGAATTTGAGTAAACTCCGAGAGACAGTGGAGGACAGGAAGGCCTGGCGTGCTATGGTCCATGAGGTCACGAAGAGTCGGACATGACTGAACGACTGAACAACAACAAAAGAGGAGTTATTTTGTGTTATTCCACATATATATTCCAGATAGATTTCGAGGGGCCCATGGACTTGGCTGGGAAAACAGCTACAATTTTACTTTCACAGATATTACTATATTACATTTTGGTTACTTTTTAAATAATTGGATAATTATGTTTGAGCATATTGAGGTCCATAGGTCTCACCATACTCTCAAAGAGGTCCATGGAACAAAAGGGTGAAGAACCTAGGGTGGGGGGGAGGGAGAGAGAGAGAGAGATGCAAATGCAGACATAATACCAAAACTATAATGTAAGATGTTGGATGTGTGTTCCCATACTGCAGATGAGGAGCAAAGCTTGATTGAAGACTCAGCTAGAACTACACAACTGAAGGAGCCCTGAGTATGTGCCTTTGGGGGATTCCCCCAAGTCTGTCTGCTTCAGCAGTCCTCTTTGACATGCCCACTTCCTATTTATTCTCTCCCTCTCCATCCCTAAGGGAGGGAGGAGAACATGGAAGAGGAGGTAATCTCAGTTCTTGTAGTGGGAAGAAGGAAAAACCCTGAAGAACAGGAGGAACAGCTGCTACCAAGACAAAAGTCAGATAAAAGAAATCTGAGTCTCAGCCAGAACTGTAATCTGAGAAGGTGTCTCAGACAAGACCCTCCCTAGTTCTCAGGAAGACAAAGTGGAGAGCAGGGAAGCACATTCAGACTTGCAAGATTCTGTTACTGTTTTTGTTTATTCGTTCAGTCGTTTCCGACTCTTCGTGACTTCATGGACCAGTCCACGCCAGAGCTTTCTGTCGGCCGTCACCATCCCCAGCTCCCCAATGGTTGAGTCCGTCACCTCCAGAATACCATCCATCCATCTTGCCCTTGGTCGGCCCCTCTTCCTTTTGCCTTCCACTTTTCCTAGCATCAGCTTCTTCTCCAGGGTATCCTGTCTTCTCATTATGTGGCCAAAGTACTTCAGTTTTGCCTTTAATATCATTCCCTCAAGTGAGCAGTCTGGCTTGATTTCCTGGAGTATGGACTGGTTTGATCTTCTTGCAGTCCAAGGCACTCTCAGAATTTTCCTCCAACACCACAGTTCAAAAGCATCTATCTTCCTTTGCTCAGCCTTCCTTATGGTCCAGCTCTCGCAGCCATAGGTTACTACAGGGAATACCATTGCTTTAACTATGCGGACCTTTGTTGTCAGTGTGATGTCTCTGCTCTTAACTATTTTATCAAGATTTGCCATTGCTCTCCTCCCAAGAAGTAGACGTCTTCTGATTTCCTGGCTGCAGTCAGCGTCTGCAGTAATCTTTGCGCCTAGAAATACAAAGTCTGTCACTGCCTCCACTTTTTCTCCCTCTATTTGCCAGTCATCAATCAAGCTGGTTGCCATAATCTTGGTTTTTTTGAGGTTTATCTGTTACTGTAACCTTATAATAAAATTAGTATTAGCATGCATGATGTTGGTTTCCTAGTCTGGTCTACCTTGAAGGGCTGACCTTCAAGGCAGACCAGAAGACTTTGAACCTGTACCTGGTAGACCCATCTAAGTGGCATCATTACTTATTTATATTCAGTTCCCTGATTCTTTATTTGCTGAATAACAGGAATGCAGAGGTGTGGCAGAATTTCACGCTGCAGAATAAGGCACAGAGAAATTAATATTTGTAATCCCTGTTTACTGCCTAATCTGGTGTATTTCCATTTTCAAAGTCCTACTGAACAATCAGGAAGGAGCAGAAAAAGGGTTGAGCATTCACATGTCCCCAGTATAGCATACCGGTATGTTTCCTGATATAAGGCACAATACAAATTGAAGATAATATTTGTAGCTCAGGGTTGAACTGCAGAGTCGTTGGTGCTCTCTGAGCCTTGTTGTTTTCTTGCAGACATTTCATTGCCAGACTAGGCAACATCTTCAGTGCGAAAAGGGAGTGGGACTTTCTCTCTGTTTATATACCATGGCTTGTCCTGCTTGTGCTGGTGGAGGTGGTGTTCTCCCGTTAGGAGTTTCTTGATGGGGCTGTTGTTTGCTGCTTGGTTGATTGACTGAGTTAATAGTTCCTTGATTAGGGTATATTGTGCTGTTTGATTGTTCCTCTGGTGCTAATCTTGATGTTAATCTTTGCATATCTGGGTATTAATTGCTGGCAAGGTGGTGTTCTGGTCTTCTGGCTTTTCTATTGTCTCTTATGAATGGTATGTAAATGTTGTTTACCTCTATGTGTCTGTTGATGGCTGCTTTGAGTGCCAAGCTTCTAGAAATTCTCTAGCATTTTTGGATTTGGCTTGGTTTAAAATGCTCACTGTTTCCCATTTGAAAGTATGGTTAAATCTGTCCATGTGTTCTCAGATTAAGGAGTTTTCATTGTGTCTTCTGACTGCTAGTTGGTGTTCGTGGATGCGCTGCTAGTCTTCTGCCCGTCTGTCCTACATAGTGGCTGCTACAGTCCTTACACTGTATGTTGTAGATAACTGGGTCTTTTGGGTTACTTACAATGTTCTGAAGGGTTTGTGTTGGTTTATGTGCTACAGTGATGCCATGTGGTTGTAACAGTCTATTGGTAGTTTCTGAGATGTTTTTGATGTATGGCAGTGTTATCCTTTTCTTAGCTTCTGTTGGTTGTGTTGTAGTGGGTTGTGTAGTCAGGCACTTTTTGATAAAGTTGCGTAGTTATGAATTTTGCTGGAAGATGTTGTATAGATGATCTGTTTGCTTTTTCTCGTGTTCTGCGTTGCTGCAGTGTGTTAGTGCTCGTCTGAATAATGTTCTTACACAGCTTCTCTTGTGGGAGGTTGGGTTGTTGCTCTGGTAATGGAGCACTTGGTTAGTGTGGGTAGATTTCCGGTAGACTTGTGTTTCTAGAATGTCCTCATTTACTCTTTCAACTGGGAAACTGTGAGCATCTTAAACCAAGCCATATCCAAAAATGCTAGAGAATTCCTGGAAGCTTGGCACTCAGACAAAACAGCCATCAACAGACACATAGAGGTAAACAACATTTACTTACCATTCATAAGAGACACTTGAAAAGCCAAAAGACCAGAACACCTCCTTGCCAGCAATCAACACCCAGATATGCAAAGATTAACACCAGGATTAGCACCAGAGGAACAATCAAAGAGCACAATATACCTTAATCGAGGAACTATTAACTCAGTCAAGCAACCAAGTAGCAAAGAACATCCCAATCAAGGAACGCCTAAGGAGAAAACCACACCTCCACCAACACAAGCAGGACAAGCCATGGGATATAAACAGAGAGCAAATCCCACTCCCTTTCTGCAGTGAAGATGTTGCCTAGCCTGGCAATGAAACATCTGCAAGAAAAGAACAAGGCTCAGAGAGCATCAAGAACTCCATAAGGCACAGTTGCTATTGCTAATGGTGTTACTCTTTTACACTGCTGTTCCTCTCTGAACCTACCTCATAAACTGAAGTTTAGACCAGAAGCTTTTCAATTTGCACTCTTCATCACTCCACTGGCTTAGAAAGTAGAGTAGCAACATTGTTTGTTTCCTCTAAGTTTGTGGCAACTATTCATTATAACAATGGAAATCAATTCCAAAATGGAAGGTGGCAGGATGGAACAATCTAATGGATATTTAAATGCAATTGTTTAGTCATTCTGAAACCATGTAATTACAGGGAACTAAAGAAGAAATTTGTAGACTTTATATCTTGCTATCATTTACTCCTGAAAAATAACCAGAGTAGAATGTCAAGTGCACTCTATTTAAGATAGAAGGAATTGGTTTATCTCCACATCTATTAGCCTATCAAGATCCATAAAGTTCTCTTGGGAGGAGTTTCTTGAGGCAGAGACTGTGAGGGGAGGAAATGCCAGGTGTGCTGATTGGTTGAGCTGTGCCATTTATTCTGACTGGTTAAGCTGTTCCTGGCCAATCAGGGTTTCTGTGTTTGTTCTTTCCTCCCATTTCTTCCTTGGAAATGTCCATTTCCCTTCTTTAAAATCTGAGCAGGTGAGCAACTGAGTGGCCACTGTGTCCCTACAGAGGAAGGATTATATGCACGGTTTGGTTTGGTTTTACAAGAGGCTTAGTTTGAAAAACTAAGATTGGTCTGAATTATGTTGAGATAACAATGGGATACAGACTTTCCTGCAATTGGGTTCATTTAAAACATCTCTGCTTAGGATTCCGTGGAGACTCAGGTTGAGAAGTTTTAATTTGACTCTTCTGAATCCTTACACTTTACATGAGAGTAAGATTAAATCCCACCAGTCCCCAATTTTTGGCACTGTCATTTGATGTTAGCTTTCAGCTTGGTCTATGAGTGGCTTATTATTAATGGTGGAAATGCATCCATTATATGGGGCATTATCTATGCTGTGATTTTATGGCAAATTGATTTGGTTGACCCCACTGACCCAGTGGGATTTTTTAAACCTTTCAGCACAAACTGTGGCCTGGTTAAAGTCTATTTTAAGCTCACTGGTCTTCCTTCACCTCTTTCCTCTATTGGTTATGGTTCCACAGGCTTCGGGCAGCAAACTTTCAGGTTATCTGCTTTTTGAGACCTTCTCATTGCAGAAGTTAGGCACTGAAGCAATGTAACTTATATATGAGTACTATGTGTTTTGAAACAGAGCTGATGTCCTGTTCAGGGGTATACTGGAAGTGTTCCAAGCATTTGTACCCAGCAAGTTGGGACAAGCAACCGCCAATAAAGCATTTGGATAGGAGGAGGATTGGCCAATGCTTCTGGACAACTGAGTCCCAACAGATTCAGTGTGCTGTAAAGTCATGCTTCCTAATTAATCAGCTGCTAGAGCAGCTAGTCAGTCAGGAAACACATTGGTAAATGTGGTGATTGGGGCATTCTCCCCTCCAACCCCTCACCTTTCTACTGGCATTCCCTCCCGAAGAAAACTTCACGGAGATCTTCTCAACACATCAACTGGAAGGTGACTTACCTTTGTCTTCTAAATTGTCACACTGAAAGCCCCTAGTTTTGTGCTGCAGAGTCCTCTGCTGATGAAGCCAGTCTGAATCAACTTCAGCCAAAGAAAAACAGATATAAATCAGAACTCTGACATAAAGCACCTTCCTAATCAATGCCGCATGGTGCATTTAATTCTGCTTGCTTATGACTCAGATATATTTAACTGACAACTCGGTTGCAAAATTGTTGTTTGTTTACTTCCCAGTCATACACATTTGCGAGAGCTTAGAGACCAATTCTAGAAACATCTGTGCTGATTTCTTTTTCTTTTACCAACCAGAACAGCCACAGGCTGGCCATACATAAATCATGTTCTCTCTGATACCATCTCTATACCTCACAGGGTTGTTGTGAAGATAAATGAGGTAGGTGTTATACAGGCTTCACATACTGCAAAGTGCTGTTTAAAAAAAGAATCCGTAATTGTGAATTTTCTTTAGCCTAATTCATGAATGTGTCCAGTCATTTTTCTTAAAAGCATTTTCTCCCCCGAAAACTGGCTTGTCTATATCAAGGAGCAGTTGATAAAAACATGATAAAGTGGTCCCCATTTCTCCTCAGTACCTTTATATGGATATTTTTTTTTAAAGTTTCAAAGTAGTGAAATTTCCTAGTCAGAGTTATCTACCTTGCCTTATATTTCATCATCACCCTGTCTGGAGCCACATTCCAAGGGGAGGCTAAAGTTGCTCAGGGGATTACAAGCACACACCCATCTCAAAACAAGCCAAAAAACAATCATGCTTATCTTGCTTCCAACCTGGTGGATGAAGATCTAGCAGAAAAGCATCTGGCTTCTACACATGGTTATGTGGAGTCCACGGTGCTCTCTGAGCCTTGTCGTTTTCTTGCAGACATTTCATTGCCAGGCTAGGCAACATCTTCAGTGCGAAAAGGGAGTGGAACTTGCTCTCTGTTTATATACCCTGGCTTGTCCTGCCTGTGTTGGTGGGGGTGTTGTACTCTCCTTGGTGTATGTATGGCATACAACAGCCCAATCAAGGAACTCCCCCATTGGGGGAGATGGGCGGTCATATAAATTTAAATAATAAATAAATAAATAAACTCCTAAGGAGAGTACAACACCCCCACCAACACAGGCAGGACAAGCCAGGCTATATAAACAGAGAGCAAGTTCCACTCCCTTTTCGCACTGAAGGTGTTGCCTAGCCTGGCAATGAAACATCTGCAAGAAAACAACAAGGCTCAGAGAGCACCATGGACTCCACAGTTCAACCCTGAGCTACAAATATTCACTTTGATTGGTAACACACGGTTATCAAAGCTACTGAGTCCCAGTCAGGGGAAGAATTTGTGGAGAACCGCTCATGAAATGTGAAAACTTCTCCTCAGTTCCAACCCAGGTGGAGAGGTCAACCATTTTCTGGCCACATTCCTTAGACAGCAATAAACTACCCCAGATCATCTGATAAGCATCCAGGTAAATAGGGAATAGTGATAGCCTCCACCAAGACTAATAGAAACCTCAATAAAGATACAGAGCAAACAGATTATCTGGCTGGAACGTCTTAGATGTACTCAATTTTTAACATGTGCTCATTAAGCTTCCTTGCCAAGGACAATAGGTTTTCAACAGTCATGCAATAAAAGGGATCCTTTTTGTCCTGTTTCTTATCAAAAGGAGTTCAGAGTCCCAGGTGCTTCAGGAAGGCCATCAAACAACATCTCTTGCACAGGCAGTTCAAACAATCCTGTGATGAATAATTTGGATTCCTATCATTTCTTGATGGCACAAGGCAAAATGGGTTAAGGAGACACAATCTCCACAGACACTCCATAAACTATTGACAGATAAACATTCTGCTATTGCAAAGAAAAGTGATCTCTAGCAGGGTGAGATGGATTCCTTTAATTTTTTTAAATTCTTTATAAAACCAAGCTTTGTTCAGACTACAATTTCATTCCCCTTCATTAGTCAAAAGCCTGCTTTGGTATGCCTTACATAGATCTCACAGCTATCCTTGTATATCCTTAGTCAGTCTGAAAAGCTGTGTTTGGCCCTCATCCTTTTCTGCAGGGAAAATGGACTTGACGAATCACAATGAAACAAAAATAACAGTATTCTTAAGAATTCCTGTTACGTGCCATTATCCATTGAGGTACATAGCATTAGTATCAATCAGTGCAAATCCATTAAGTATCTTGGGGTCTCTTCATGCTGTTACATCTTGAAAAGAACAGATAAAACTGGGTCTCACAATTTCCATCTTGTGCTTTGCAAGGAGCAAGCTCCAATAACTATATATAGAGCAAAGATTTTGAGTTACCTGATCTAATGGGTGCAAGGACCCAAACATTGTTCTGGGACTCTCCTTGAAACTTCTAAAGGCTTTTGCTAGGTGCATCCTGTTGCATTTCTAACCATTTAAAACTGGATACTGGCTTTATCTCAATTGAGGCACCTAAGCAGGTTTGGCACATAAATTACTGATCAAATTAATGCATTTCATGAGTCCTCTGACCTCCCTGATCTCTCATAACAACTTTTTATTCTCATAGTTACGGGGAATAAATTTGGATCTAAAAATCAGTGGCCTGTCTTACTCAATATCCAAGTTCTCTTGGGTTTGAGAAAGCCTTAATAGAGTTTTGATTTAGAGCTACAGAAACGTTCAAGCTCTAGCTATGTTTTACCATGTTGGCTTATTCAATAGATGCTTTTCTCAATTTCCCTATCCCACCAACATCTTAGGTCCATGCCATAGAGGGGTCCTCACTTTTGCTACTAGCAGTGACCCCCTCCCCCCAAGGATGCCTGGGAAATGCTGGATTTCCCCCTTTGTAATCCAACTCAGAATTCAGATATGCTACTCCAGTCATTCAGTCTGCCTCGCTTTCTAAAGGGCGGGAGGAAGAGAAGGGGAGAATGTCAGAACTGTTAATCCTAATTTAAGACATTTACATCTAAACAGAGGTAATTGATCTAATGATCACAAAATAGCAGTAATTGATGTAATGAAAACACTTAGCGTGTTTTCATCTATGAGGCTTAAATTACCTGTGAGGCTTTTGATCACATTAGCAGATGTGCATGATGAATGGGGATGAGAGTCATTCATCAGGTGAACAAGGATTCGGTGCCTAAGTTCAAAAGTGGGCTTTGCATTGGTGATACCTAGGCAGACTTCAACTATGTATCCTAAACTGCTGTCCTTCAAATGTCCTGAATACAGTCCCATAATTTCTGGCCAGCCTTTGGCCATGTTGGCTACAAATCCTGGATGTTGGCATACAACTCCTCTAGAAGAAAAAAGTCTAGGAAGACAACTAAACCCATTTCTTCGGAAGCAAGATTCATTGAACGAATGTGCATCAGATTGTATTGTTCGTGTATTGGAAAATGGAGGTAAAAGAACAGGCAGCCAGAAATGTTAGAAGAAATTACTTAGATCTATATCATGCTCTGTGGAGAAGCCAGTCATATCAGTTAACAGCCAAAATCCTGGAGATTAAATTACAAACTGAGAACGTTTACTTTTATAGTTTTTGTGCAGAATTTTCTGTTGCAGCAGGGGTGGGGTGGGGTGGGGTGGGGTGGGGGAGACATTTGAAGAAGCAAGTGGAAAATACAATATCCTGCTTCTTCAGGAGCCTTTGAGAATTTGTTTGTTGACATAAATTTAAGACAGGATTAGTCTGTGACAGTACCTTGTCAACTGCATTTCACTTTACTGCTGCTTATTTTCTTCATTTTACATCCTTGGATCTTCTAAGCACAGTAAACATTGCCATCTAGAGGATTTTATGATGAACTGGCAATCTCTGCCCAACGTTTGACAAGCAACATGAAATTATTCCTCAAATGGGTTAGAAGGACAGTAAGGTTGCCACCAAAATTATGTCCACAGAGAGGATCAAAGCAAAATAGGTATTTATTCTCCAGCAAACTACTGTGGCAATATTCAGAAAAGGAAGGGGTAGGGAAGCTTTAGTAAGATAAGCAAACTGTTAGTTCTGCATTGCTGTACAGGTGCAGAATAATAATGAAATCTCCCCCCCCCCTTTTTTTTTTTTTCAAACTTAAGGAATTCTTAGAAATTGTCTCAAATATTTTTTTTAAAAAATCCTGGAGGTAATACATTTCAATGACTTTTAAAAGGAGCAAAAGCTGAGGGGGGGGGGAACCCAGGTTGAAATAAGTTCTGAAACCATGGTCATATCTGAAATAATGACTACTTCCACCTAGAGATAGAGAAGTCTGTATGCATTATTTCACAAGCACATCACTGGGTCATCTCTGTGTCTGTGGCACCAGTCAGATGCTTATTATCATACTTACTGAAATATGCATTCCTTTCCCAACACGTTTCACCCTAATGGGGTGTGAACTGAATGGTGCACTTGAACACATTTTATCTTCCATGTTTCAGTGCAATTAGCCATATTTAATATCTGTGTCAAGCATGAATAGCATGAATAGGAGTTGGTTTGCTCAGAGTGAATCTGTTTGGTTTGCCTAAACTTAGTAATGTTCACATGCAGTATTGTAAGTATGTAGGAAATCTGTATATAGGGAATTCATTAATTAGATGATTTTTTAAAAAATAATAATAATTAAATGCTCATATAATAATTGAGAGACATTAGTGATAGGCAGTTTCCTTTTTTTTTTTTTGGCTTTTAACACAACTATAATCCTTGTTTTTAAAACCTCAGTGGTATGATAATAAACAGCCTCTTCTGTGATTTTCAGACATATTTGCATATGAAACAAATGAATTACTTGCTGTAGAGTCATGGTTGTTCATTCCCTTTGTAATCTTATCACAAACATCTTCTGTCCAACAATCAATTAAAGTCTGATTCATCATGCACTGCCTCAGTGTGTGAAGTGCTTCCTTTGAAAGATGTTATATTTGCCCCCACCTTCCATATTCATCATTCATTGCCTGTCATCAAACAGTCAAAATGCGAGCTTTGTATTCAGGTTCAGTTCCAACACCAGAGGAACTGGGATCCCGGCTCCTGAACTTTGATGGATCTAAGGAAGGCCAAAGAGGTCTGGAATCCAGGATTACTGGTCATGCAAATGCTAAATCCATATCATGAGCATGCATCCAAGGCCTCCTGAACACCCAAGAAGCATCCTATGAAGTATGACCATCCTTTCCACCACTGCCTGCCCATCAACACAGCCAATTCGCAAGGTATAGTACCAAGAAGGTAAGGCATGGTAGGTGCCAGCTCCTTTTCAAATCAGGTGGAACCTGGAAAAGGCAGCTGCTCCCAGAGGAAGAAAGAATTTGGTTGACTCTGATGGTTGAACATACTTACTTCAAGACCTTGGCACACCACATATAAAGCTTGCTTAGATTTTTGTGTTGAGCAAACACCATCTGTTTGTTTAATTTATACTCTGATAAATTGTGCAATTGGAATGGATTTGTTCAAAAAGGGCCTATCTACTTGGGAACTGTCTGAGGTTCTGAAACTCCAATCTAACTTTGGGCCATTCCGTGGGCAAATCTGTGTGGTTATTTTATTTTATTTATTTTCTATCCCGCCTTTATTATTTTTATAAATAACTCAAGGCAGGGAACTCCTTCCTCCTCCTATTTTCCCCACAACAACAACCCTGTGAGGTGAGTTGGGCTGAGAGAACGGGCCTGGCCCAAGGTCAACCAGCCGGCTTTCGTGCCTAAGGCGGGACTAGAACTCTCAGTCTACTGGATTGCCATTGGCTCCTTCCTAGGGCTGATAGAGAGAGACTGGCCCAAGGTCACCCAGCCGGCTTTCATGCCTCAGGGGGGACTAGAACTCTCAGTCTCCTGGCTTGCCATTGGCTCCTTCCTATGGCTGAGAGACAGGGACTGGCCCAGGGTCACCCAGCTGGCTTTCATGCCTAAGGCAGGACTAGAACTCTCAGTCTCCTAGTTTCTAGCCCGTTGCCTTAACCAGGAGACCAAACTGGCTCTCATACATTTTGCCATGTATGCTCGGTTTACAATCAAAGCCTCCCAGTGTGCTTTCCCCAGCTGTACTGGAAAATTGTGACTTTTCCCCAGGACATGATTTCATTTACGACACCACTCAAAGGTATGAACATGTCAAAGCATTCCTTGTTCCTGGAGGGCAGTATTCCTGTGCTCTCAGGTCCTGCAAGTTCATAACCTTCAACTTTTTCCCTAAAATTTTCCACAGTGAGCTTAGAGTTAATTCTTTCCACTCCACTGTCATTCTGAAATGAGATGCATCCTGAAAGGCTTCTGTTCACAAAGTCACACATTTGATCATACCTTCTTCCTCCCTTTTATCCATATGTCTCCCTCTGCCTCCAAAAAGAGCTCATTTGATCATCAGCTTCCAAAGGACAGAGCTTATATTATGCTTTTAGCAGATGGTCACATGTGGGGGGAGGGGGGAAGGGCAGAGCAAGCAAATTGCAAAGAAGTTTTTATGTGCTTTTTAAAATATCTTTAAGGCATCTCATTCACTTTCCCAACACTAAGCAAAGTGCATTGTTCTTGTTATCGATGATCAGTGCAAGGCCCTTTGAAAGAAACCCTCCTGGAAGATGATGCCATTCCATGGAAGAGCCTCATAAAAACACTCCGTGTATGCTCTACTGTGTATTCACTATGCTCACTGCTTGAGCATATTTAATTCCTCCCAGTCTAATTGCAAAGAAGAATTAATCTCCAGATAGACACAAGAAAGGCACATAGCTCCTACATATGGTCTGCTGGGTTTTCCAAGGCGCAAATGTTTGGCCATCCTAAACAGAGCCCTTGCTCTGAAGAGCAGAGCGGTTGAGCGTTAGAAAAATCTAGTCCATGCTGGTTGCTAAACAAATGTTCTGGGCATTGGATCCTCCCTCTCCTTCCAGCTTCTATCCCTCATCACCTGAGGAGCTGTCTCCCTCCCCTCCCCTCCCCTCCCCTCCCCTCCCCTTCCCCTGGAATTCTAATTAAAACCCTACATTTTCCCGTAATTTGTTATTTATTTGAATTAATTGATTGAACACCTGCTGCAAGCTATTGTGGCATGACTAGAACGGCTCTGCCTTCCTGTGTTTCGCAAACACACTGGTGGTTTGAGGCCAGTCATTGTGTCCAACAGGGTTTAAAACTCCTCCTCCAATTATTCCTCTTATTCCCCAAGAGGAGACATTTACATTCTAGGACACACATCCACTTCTAACATCCCCTCTTCACTTTGGCATTAGTGCCATGTACTTTTCTTTTTTTAAGCAACTTTTGCAGTTAGATGATTGCCTTAAAAAAAAAACTTAACTTTTAAACAACCAAGGACTGCATGAGGTGAGGTGGTAATAATGTAATATCCTTGGAATGGGTGAAGCTGGAATTTTCCATTCCTTTTTTTCTCCTGATTTTTTCCATTCTTCCAGAATAGAAAAGGGGTGTTCAACTTACTTGATAAGCATTACTGGCATGGGAAGATTCTGCCCCCCACCCACTGCAATTCCCAATCAGGAACTGCACATGCATAATTATATGCTCAGGAAGCAGAGCTAGAAGTAGGATTCAGTTAATTCATTATTCAGAAATGCTTCTGAGACCTTCTTAAAGGTACATGTGTTAAAATTAGTGCGTTCATGACATTTTTCTGGTTCAAATTGTATCTTTTCCTGGGAAATTGAGATCTCTGCCCAAATGTGTTGGAGACTGGTATCTCAAGTTTTGTTGAGCAAAGATCATAAATTGCCAAAATAAAGCCTCTTATCCTGTATCTTGAAGGATCAGGATATGACAGGGAAAGGCAGAGACATGAATTTGTTTTACCTTATAGGGATGTAAAATTCTTGCTGTCCCACTTTTTCTGACCTTCCATTAAGCCAATGTAGAAAATTTCTGGGGCCACTTTGAGGTGACTTGAAATGCATAGTAGACATAAAGTATTGTCTGGAATCTGTTAAAACAGGCAAAAGACCAACATCCCCCCAATCACAGCAGTTGTATATCAGCAACATTACTCAGGTCTATTTGAAATATTTTATTACTTGCTTAGCCATGACCCAGTCCCCAAACCAATTCCAAGGTTTAATGAGCCCATAATACAATTGCATTTTTCCCTGCTTAAAAAGTTGTATAAAATCATACAAAACAAGACAGAGGCATGTTACAGGAATTCAATTAACCCAAGTTCTCCTATATCTCTCAAGTTAGCTAGTATAAGATAAAATGTCTGAAAATGTAACATGGCAAAAAAGCCATTTTCTTTCCATTGTTTTAAAGAAATAATCGCAGGGAACATCCATTATGACTTTTGACATCACTTATTTTCTACAGGACAAAAACAGAAAAAATAATATGATCGTAGGCTCAGAAACAACAGATCCATTTGCATCTCATCTTCAGCATTATTCTACAGTACCTCAAACTAATCTCATTTACATCTCTTGACTGAATACTCTCCATGCCTACTTAGCAATGTGCAGTAAGTTAGTAATATCACACCAAGATGTCCCCCCCCCCAGCAGTTTTGTTACCAATGAATGAATTTCTCAGAAGAATCACACTCTAAAAATATCTATCTTCCCACCCCAAATTAACACACCATAAACCTTGTTCACATTTTATGGCTTTTTGTTTGTTAAAGAAAAAGAAAAACCTCAGGAAAAAAGAGGATTGGAATTTAAATTCCAAAATACGTTGGTAGAAGCTGTAACTCTAATGTGCTTGATCTAAAACCTCATGCATTGTTCTGGTGAGGAACTGACTTGGATGGAAGGCAAGATAGTAAAGGGTAGGACTTAAGGGGGCCTGCAAGGATTTTGACCGACAATAAGTATTGACTACAGTGCTTTGAAAAAAAGGAACATGGGTGGGAAAGAAACACAATATTTTTTTTTCAAAGCATTTTAGGATGTTTTATGCTTTTCATTTGTCAACTAACCAAATTGTCTTGTCAATACATCTCAATGTTTTGTTTTGTTTTGTTTTGTTTCTCTCTCAGTCATTCTGTTTTCAGAAAGAAAGTGTAACATTTTGCTTCTTCTTTGACAATATTTTGAAGTGTGATCCACATTTATTTCTCCCTTAGTAAATGTTCCTCGCTTCGCACTTTGGCAATTCTTTAATTCTTTAATTCTTTAAGGAGAGCCAGTTTGGTCTAGTGGTTAAGGTGCTGGGCTAGAAACCAGGAGACTGTGAGTTCTAGTCCCGCCTTAGGCATAAAAGCCCGCTGGGTGACCTTGGGCCAGTCCCTGTCTCTCAGCCCTAGGAAGGAGCCAATGGCAAACCAGGAGACTGAGTTCTAGTCCCGCCTTAGGCACGAAAGCCGGCTGGGTGACCTTGGGCCAGTCACTCTCTCTCAGCCCTAGGAAGGAGCCAATGGCAAACCAGGAGACAGAGAGTTCTAGTCCCGCCTTAGGCATGAAAGCCGGCTGGGTGACCTTGGGCCAGTCACACTCTCTCAGCCCAATTCACCTCACAGGGTTGTTGTTGTGGGGAAAATAGGAGGAGGAAGGAGTATGAGGTATGTTCACCACCTTGAGTTATTTATAAAAATAATAAAAGTGGGATAAAAATTAAATAAACAAATAAATAAATTCTTTAAGTTTTCAGATTCTTTAATCAAGGACATTCCTACATAAAGTTGTCCAGCCACGAGCAAATGTAATCCAACTTTTATTAGAGTTGTTTCTTCTTTTTCTTTCACTAATTATAATTTCTAATACTAGCTTTACAAGAAATTGCCATCTTGATATTTTGAAAGGAAATTCAATGAGTGTGTGAACGATCCCTAAAAGCCCTCACTTCTAATAGCAGCCAAGACATTTGATTTCAAAGTCCATGTCTCTGTTCCCTGAAGAAGTTGAGAAAAGCAAGGCAGCGTCATCAAAGAGCAATCAGATGGATCTGCCAATCCCCATTTAATTTTGCTGCCTAATAGGGTCTTGGAGGAACTCAGAAAATAAACCTCCAGCAGCAGGAATGGCACAACTGAAACCAGAATCGACTTTGGAATGCAACCACAATGTGTCCCTAAAACAGGAGTTAATCTCAGAATCTGATACTTAGCCACAAGAGTCTGCATTCCATGTTTATAGACCCCAGTGGTGCTAACCTTACCTTTTTACTTTTACAAGCTGCACAGAAGAAATAATCTTATCTCCTTTGATCTGGGTGGATTTTCTTTTCATCAGTCACCCAAGCCCTCTTTAAAGCAATGAGGCAAAGCAAGAACATAAAAATGAAGTGTGTTTCAAATCTATCACCAATTTTGAACAAGACAGGATTATAATCTCTCCACAGAGGGAAATATTTCAATTAAAGAGCTTTGGTCTGCATTTTATGAAACTGGGAAATATTGCAGCGTAAGTTGCAACATACGATCTAAATGCTAGAAAGAAATATTAGCATGGAAATGTTGTTTTAGGAATGGGATGAGATGACATTAAGCCTTTGGTCTGTGAAAACTGCTATGGTTTCAATGTCGTGCAGAAGAAATGGGTAAGTGTGAAATTAATCCTCTGCATATTTTAAATTGAAAACATATACAGTATGTCCATAGGATTAAGATATCTGGGCTTCAAAAGTCTGAATGACCACTAGGTGGCAGCAAATGGATGTACAAAATAGTAACTCCTTGCTGTCATCTACTGGCCAATCAGATTGTTGCAGCCCAAATCTGGTAGCCCTATCTATCCAACTTCTCTCTCTTTCAGTTATCTCAAAGTTTCAGCAAATCCATTCCTTTCTGTTTCTCCCCAACACTTGGCAATCAAAACTAGACTGCACTTGACCATCACAGTCCTACTGTCCACCATCAGATTTTTATTTCACTGGTAGTTCCAGATGGTGATGGTGATGGTGATGATTTATGTGCCGCCTGACTCCCAATGACTGTGGGCCATGATTTCATCCACGCCTTCAAAAAAGTAATTTTAGCCATTGAGCATCATCATTATTTGTGACCATGAATTCATGTTAAAGTTGACTGAGACAGTATTTTTATTTTTTCCCCATCTTCTGCCTTCTATCTACCATCACTCATTTTCTTTAGATGACTTTAGATTGCTCAGATATTATTAGAAGGAACCTCTCTGTGTGTAACCTTCTTCACAAAATCCATACTTTCATAAATATTTGTCATACACTTCCCTTATTGTCTTTTTTTGACACCAGCCTCCCCTCTCTGCTTTAGCCTGATGGAGTGGGAAAACCAGCTTTTAATTAAAAATATAAACTTAAGAAAAGCATTATTGAAAGAAACATCAAACCACTCAAATATATTAAAAGGCTGCTGGTGAAAGGAAAAGAGAAAGCCGGAGGCCTATTATTACGGAGAGAGAGGGAGAGTGGGAATCTATAGTTTTAATTGGTGGTAAGTTACAATAATGGAAAATATATGTAGTTTAGGGTTAAACTGTTGGGTTCTTGGGATTCTCTGAGCCTGGTTATTTTCCTGCACATATCTCATTTCCAGGCTGAGGAAAAATTGAAATAGAAAGAAAGTACCTAAAGTCTGAAACATTTAATCCAACACAGACACCTTTTGTGTCATCTGAATCCTGGTCAAGTCATTTCTGGGTTTTGTATCTATTCTAGGCCCAATTCAGTGAGCTGCATGGAGCCTGGATTTAAGTGATCCATTGCACATATTTTGTACCATCACTGAATAACATATGGTGCCATTTTCTTTTAGATAGATAGATATTTATTATTTATTTATTTATTTATTATTTAAATTTGTATCACCGCCCATCTCCTCCACACCTGGGGACTCTGGGCAGTTCACAATAATAAAATAAGATAAAAATATAAAATTACAGCCACAATAATTTACATATAAAATCCAAACAAAAAGATGTTAATAATAAGGTGGATTTCATGGCGCCAGCCACTCCCAAGAGGAACTATTGGCATTCCTGTCCCAAGCCAGGCAGCAGAACCAGATCTTCAGGTCTTTCCAGAAGTTCGGGAGTGAAGAAACTCACCTCAGCTCCAGGGGCAAGATATTCCAAAGGGCGGGTGCTACTGCAGAGAAAGCACGCCTCCTGGATCCCGCTAGATGGAATTCTTTAGCCGATGGGATCCTTAGCATGCCCTCTCTGCATGACCGAGTGGGGCGGGTCGATGTTCCGGGGATGAGACGGTCCCTCAGGTAACCTGGTCCCATGCCATGTAGGGCTTTAAAGGTGATAACCAACACCTTGAATTGGACCCGGAAGCAAACTGGTACCCAATGCAGCTCGCGCAGCAGAGGTGTTACATGGGTCGATCTTACAGCACCCATAACTGTCCACGTGGCCGCATTCTGGACCAGCTGAAGCTTCCGGATACTCTTCAAGGGTAGCCCCATGTAGAGCGCATTGCAGTAGTCTATATGGGAGATGACAAGGTAGATAGATAGATAGATAGATAGATAGATAGATAGATAGATAGAAAGATAGATAGATAGATAGTAATTTTATTAAAAATTATAAT
Organism: Charina bottae; assembly: GCA_023362775.1. Taxonomy (NCBI): domain Eukaryota; kingdom Metazoa; phylum Chordata; class Lepidosauria; order Squamata; family Charinaidae; genus Charina; species Charina bottae. The sequence goes on along the minus strand of JALMGJ010000004.1, from coordinate 3,530,421 downwards.
TACAAAATTAAAAACTAATACAAAACGGAAAACATAGAAGAATAAAAAGAAAGAGTAGAAGGTTCAGAAAAGAAAAAAAGGAAAAAAAGTAGAAATAGAAATAATAGAAATAGAAATAGAAATAGAAATAGAAATGAATAAGAATATAGTTAAAAAATAAAAGAAATATATAAAGAAATGACTTCCCCATTCATCACAAATATAAACAATTTTAGTAACTTATTACCTTGTCATAAAATACAACAAATGATATCTTCTTCCCATATCCCATCTCTTATCTATAAACAAATCCATAAAGCCTCATCATTTCAGTCCTGATGTCAGCAAAAGTCCATTAAGGGTTACCAGACATAACAACATATCTATTTTAACCTTGATCAAATAAACCAACTTTATATTCCTTCCATTTACTTCTAACAATCTTAATCTTTATTCCCTTCAAATAATGTCATAGAACTTGATTTCTTTGTCCCTTGTCACAAAATTCTTCAAACCTTTAACCACCTCTTTTGTAATCCAATATAGGAAAATTATCTAGGTCACTCTCTTGGTTTTTGTTTGTATATCCCTTTTAATTATTAAGAAATCAGCCGGTTTCTTCTGTATGTTCAGTGCAGCATCTTTTTCCATGTCATTCTTGTAGGCTGTCATTTATAAATCCACTTTCAGATCAGTCTGAGTCTTGTCTGGTAAAACATGTTCTTCTTCCATTACATCTGTTAAACACAGTCTACCTATAGAGGCAGACATTATTAACATTAACTTCTGGGTCCATTGTTCTAAAGTATCTTTCAATATGTCCAATGTTAAAATATTTTGCTTCATTCTTAATTGTAAGTCAAGTCTGAGTATTCTTGAATTGTAATATTTAGTTCCCTCTAGTGTCAAATTTTTAAAATCTTCTCTTTTTTAATTAAAAACAACAGCATTTTCCCATGGGAAGGATTCCTTATAATTAATTTCAAAATCTTATTTCAAATTTAGCTGGACCATTAGTCCATTTGTAACTTTCTAAAATCAACATTTTAATCACCCTTTTGCTGTTTATTTCAAAATGAAAAAATTTAAAGTTCTTAAACCTGCAGTTAAAACTTATTTTGCTAAGGATTGAAGAAAATGCATATGGTACTGTAAAACATGTTGATCCAAAGGTCCCTAATAGCTGAAAAGCAGTTAACAAGCAATTTCCAAAAGTGGTTAGAAAAGGAAGTATGCGCACCCAGTGTCCTTTTAAAGGCGCCGACCGTGGTTTGAGCAAGATGGCTATTCCCTCATCTCCCAGAGCTCTACTCCTGCTGGAGACTGCTGTCTTGTGATCTCCTTAGGAGGAACAGCTGTCTGGAGCACTTCTGGGTGATCTCAAGTCCTCTCCTTGTCTAGAGAGGAATTATTGAAGAGATGGTCTACTCACCGGCTCTTCATTTCGCCACAGTAATTGGATCTGCTTTTCACTGAGCCATCTTCAGTTTGCCATTTCTTCACTGGATGTCTCCATGTGGTGCCATTTTCTAAATACAAGACTCAATACTTCTGGGCCTCCAAGACCAAGAACAACAAGTTGCTCCTGGAGAACCTGAAACAATTGAGCTTTTGGTCTTCCATGGAAGAAAAATAATCTTAACCCCCCCAATGATTTGGGGAGACCCACTCCCCATGCCTCTGAGGGGGAGCTCAACTCACTGCCTAGCACTAAGAGATCAGAAGATCTAAGGACAGTAGGTGGTTAGGCAATCGTTAACATATAAAGAAGCAAAGGCTGAATTGTTTTGAAGTCAGAAAGTAATCATGAGTAAGGTTCTCCTCATTAACATACAGTAATACTCAGAGAAGAGCGGCTGATAACTTGCAGCCAAGTTTTGAAGAAGGATCTGAGACCCCAATTTAATGCCAACAATTTCCAGGTCTTAGGTTCTACTTTGCTGTCTTATGTTACTATTTCTTGTTACAACCTAGGCAGACGGGTGTCATTTTAAACCTTTGCTCAGATCCAGTGAGTGGGTCCTAGTAGCAAATATATAGTCCTCATCAACTGCACTATAAGCTACAGGTCTCTTTTCTTCCTCCATTAGCTGTTTACAATTCATTGCTATGGCCAGTGGGGCAGTTCTGGGCTCTCTTTTACCAGTTCATGAAGACTTGTTTGGCAGAGCATCTGCCAAAGATGCAGCTTGCTGGAAAAAAAAAAACGTGTCAAGAGAGGTGAAGAAGGATTTTTTACTCCTATCTTTCAGGTCTACGGTAGAAGGGAAATGTTCAACTCCCAACTTTGTTGAAGGAATGGCTGTGAAGAAATGGCTCCAGTGCAGATATGGACATCAATCCTCTCTCTCCTTCCAAGACTCTACTGTGTTAAATAATAATGGTGGGATTTCCCTTCCTTTCCTCCATCACTTCACAACTGCTGATGGTGCTTCCTCCAATTTGTCACATCACAGATAGAACTACTACTTAGGCTCTTTTAGAAATGATATTTTAGTGCTCCCACATTTGGCAACAAGGCCTTAGCAACTCCTTGCAATCAAAAAGCAAGTTTACCACAAGTCTTCTTTAACCAGATTTATTGAAAGGGAGAGGGATTAGGTTATGGAAATGCACCTAGGTATATTTACTGAATTTATTTCTAAGTTTGTCAGGAAAGAGATTTCTTCATCTTCTTTCCCTTTTTGCAAAGGGAAAAAGTGTAGCTGTAATATTTTGCAAACCACCATCAACTTTCCCAGGCCCTGAGAAGCCCATTACATCTAGGCTGCAAAAAGTAGACAATAATTTGAAAGCAGCAAAGAATTTGAGTTTTCAGTACCTCTTGGGGCTGTTAAGCAGTTGTTTGCATTTCTGCAGCCCAGATCTGGCATCCTAAATAATTCTATCAGTTATGGCAGACTGCTCAGAGTTCTCCATCTCACATGGGGCTATTCTTGAACATTTAAATATAATTTATTGTACTATGAGTGAGTGTTGTATCTGTTTGAATTTGATTCCACATGCACAAATATCTGTGCAATTAAACAGTCCATAATTGGAAGAAATAAACAAATAAATAATTGTCCCAGTACCCATAACAATTAATTCCAGCTAGCTGGAGACACAGGGAAACTTATTTCTAGATATCTTTTAATTGTTAAGTTCTTAAGAGCATGGCAAAGTTTCTTTCAAGCACTGATAATGTCACCCTGCTAGAGCAAAAAGCACACAAGTTAAAACACGTCTTAAGTTCCACTGTTTTCTATTGGGGAGAGCTCAGCAGATTCTCAACTCTTTCTCCATCAACACCAGCTTAGTTTTAAAGTCTGAAGTTTAGCGAAAACATGTCTGTGCATGTTGATTATTTTCAGGGGCTTCCAGACCATATGCAATGAAATAATCTTACTTATGCATATGTATCTGCTAATTATACATTTAATCTCTCATGAATGACCCCAAAGTAACAGTAATGCCTACAAGAAGGATTTGGGGTGGGGCGGGGGAACATAAATCTGCTTGAAACAAGTTCACAATTAAAGTACTGAATGTTGAAAGGTTTATAAAAGATTGATGGTTGCAATCATCATGTAGATTATGTTTCGTAGCAGTTGAAAGAGGAACCAGTGAACAACTTGAGTTTGAAGGACTTGACATCAGCAAAACAAAATTATACTTTTCTTGCTGTGGCTCCTGCTGATTCTTTGGCCTCCTTAACAGGCAGAAACAAATGTAAAGCCTGGAATAAGTAGTCCTTGTTGAACCACTGGTCCCTGGTAATGTTGCATCAGAGGCACCTTCAGAACAAGTCAAAATTGGTTTCTACATCCACCTGCATTTTGTGCATGTGAACAGATCAGCCAGGTGTGGAGTTCAGACTTGTGACCTTCAGTCACTGGCAGATTGTACTGCTAAAAGAGAGCCCTTTGTCCAAGGACTCTTACATCATGTTGCCCCAATTACGAAACACATAATTTCCTTTCTTTTCTTTTTCTTTCATAATTCATTGTGTATATTTGTCTAGAAAGACGATACGGGGTGACTCACTTCTCATGCCATAAAATGCACATATTGTAGAGGAGAATTGTATTACAGCTACAAGCATAAACTATATATAGAGAGCCAGTTTGGTCTAGTGGTTAAGGCAACGGGCTAGAAACCAGCAGACTGAGAGTTCTAGTCCCGCCTTAGGCATGAAAGCCGGCTGGGTGACCCTGAGCCAATCACATTCTCTCAGCCCTAGGAAGGAGCCAATGGCAAACCAGCAGACTGAGAGTTATAGTCCCGCCTTAGGCATGAAAGCTGGCTGGGTGACCCTGAGCCAATCACATTCTCTCAGCCCTAGGAAGGAGCCAATGGCAAACCAGCAGACTGAGAGTTCTAGTCCCGCCTTAGGCATGAAAGCCAGCTGTGTGACCCTGAGCCAATCACATTCTCTCAGCCCTAGGAAGGAGCCAATGGCAAACCAGCAGACTGAGAGTTCCAGTCCCGCCTTAGGCATGAAAGCCGGCTGGGTGACCCTGAGCCAATGACATTCTCTCAGCCCTAGGAAGGAGCCAATGGCAAACCAGCAGACTGAGAGTTATAGTCCCGCCTTAGGCATGAAAGCCAGCTGGGTGACTCTGAGCCAATCACATTCTCTCAGCCCTAGGAAGGAGCCAATGGCAAACCAGCAGACTGAGAGTTCTAGTCCCGAAGATAGATTCCCGATCTGAAAGTGGACTTGAACTATAGTCTCTTTGGTCCTCATCCTATACTTTAAGTGTGATACAAGGTGTGGCATGTATATATACAGTATATTCCCTTTATTGGTCATTAGTCTGAATTCTGGAAGCATTTCCCATTGATTGGCATAGAGTTGCCTTGGATTAGTGTGAACTTTCCTACAACTGTCTTAGAAATAGCACAACTGCCTATGCCCTCTGCAGTGCCTATGAGTCTTGCACTAGTTGAAAAGAAAAAAGATTGTTATAGCACTCCTCTCCAATAATCCCTCTTACAGTGGAAATTCACTCTGTAAATTTCCTATCAATATGAAGAGACTCAAGACACCCTCTGTTCTTTGTCTCACTCTCCCCCCTAAGCACATTAAAAGCAATAGCAAATCCATTTGGCTTGAGATTCACATATCTTTTAGCACTTAGCTTGGCCTATGGGCCTTTAGGGGACTCTTGATAAACAAAGGCTTAGTTTAAACAAAATGCTGAATATTTTACCAGCTCTTTCAGGATAGCACTAGAAGTGGCCTTAAATACCAGGGTTTCTAAAAAAAATGATCTAGTGAGATAAGGCTTGTTTACCACAAAAGCCTAGTATTTATCATGTCTAGCAAGCTGTAGTGATTTTTTTGGCAAAAGGGTCATAAACTCTCAGGTAGCCACGTACCCTGGGAGATTATATCGTGCTCAACCCGTGCATAAAGCAGCAAACCAGCAGATTACAAAATAACACAAGCAGAAATGGGAGCGCAGTCTTCTCCAAGTTAAATCTACTTGGCCAAGGTGTGCTTGTATGGAGAGGAGGGTCAGGGTCCCATCCCTCTTTCATGTGGGGCTGAAGACAAGTGTTCCTTGTCGTGGTCCCAGCCTTCGAGCCTTCTGTTTCCATGCCAATCCTTTGCATCTACATGTTTTTTCACAAGGTAGTGAAGAGTGTTTGATTTACTCAGCTGTTCTTGTTCTACTATTTCTCACTCTTTTTCAGCATGCTGCATAACATTGTTTATCCTGTTCCAACTCTTATACAGACCGAAGTATCATTGTACCTCCTTGAAGTTAAGTTGTGTCGTATCAATTTCTGAGGAACACAAGCCTTCCTCAGCTGATGGTGCTCAAACATTGCTTTCTCCTGGAATAATTCCCCTAACTAAATTCATGTCCAATTCATGCAAAAAGGTTTTTCTTCTTCTTCTTTTCTTCCTTGAATTATTCTTGCATGAGTGAAGGAGTCTTCAAACCATGCAGCTAATAAATATCTGAATTGTTCTCTCACCTCCACTCAGTTGAAATGTACCTGGACAATAAATAATGTTAAAAAAAAACCTTTGCATAAAAGGCTACATTTCCCCTTTGTGTTTGGAAGAAAGCCATTGCAGCTGCTTACTCCTATTAAAATGGCCAGCATGTTCTCAATGAGATTGACATACAAATGACCACAGCCTCTCATTGTCTCCAAGGCACGGACCACCCTCATGGAAACTGGCCATGCTTTTACCAACACTTTTGTCACAAAACCTTTCATCCATTGCATCTGCTAATGTGTGATATGCCCTCTCAAAATGTGTGAAAAAATTATGAAGTGGCAAAGCACCTATGGAACTCTTGCCAACAATTCACAGATGACAATGCCATTAAATGCTGAAGTGTGCCTGAAAAGATGTTTATTTTTAAGCTACAGACATTTTCTCCATTTTGATTAACTAAGAAAGCAACGTGATTGTTTAGATTGTGAAAGAAAATATCTGGCCTGGTAAATATTGTTGACTGGATGAAAAAAGCCTGCCATACTTCTTGGTGGAATTGGCATGGGGGGAAAAGGAAGGAAAAAGGTTCCTGCATGCAGAGTAATGATCAGTCCAATGGACTGGGATCATCTTTGCAATGAAAACTGAAACATTGTCCTCAGCTCCTATTGGCTTCATTGGCCCTGAATGCCATAACAGCAATAACACTGAGTAAGTTTACTCTGCCTGTATCTTGTGCAGGCCATGGTTCCTGATTGGTTGGGATCAATCAGAACAGGAGACAGAAGATTTAGTTTGGGGAAATATTTAAGTAGCAGCAGGGAAGCAGTGAGCTGGAAAAAAATGAGCTGGGAGAGATGGTCAAGAAGGAAGGAGTTTCTGGGAAATATTTTGCCCCGTCTTAAAGTTGTACCTTTAACCTGGAACTCTACATAACACATTTGTTATTGTCAACATAAGATTAGCAGCAGAATTGCAAGAAGTGGACGCTTTCTTTGCAAAATGCAATTGTTCTTCTGTTGACCTGCTTTTTCCATAAAAATGGGACTCTAGAGTAGCTTTCTCTTTTCTTGTATCAGCTCTAACTATATCAGTTCTGGGTGGCATTTAGAGGATTAATAGTTGTATAATAAGTATTTTTTCCTCTCTGTAACTTTTGTCTAATACAAAGTTTCATTCAAATGTCAGTAATCTGAGGGAGAGACGATACTACAGGTAGAATATACTAGCTGAGCTGTATCCTATGCTCCTCTATATGCACATTCAAGGAATCAGTAATCTAAAGAAGTTTCTTTCCAATGGAACAATCTCCTAGAAAGTTAGGGCTGAATGGGTACTGGATTTCTAGTGGACATAAAGGATCAATAAAAATAAAACTAATGAAGAGCTAATTCCTAAAGTTCTACCACCAAGCAGCTGGTTGGAGGGAAAGTAGAATATAAAGAAGCAGTATCAGTTGCCAGAGGATTAAAGCCAATATCTGAATGAACCCCGGGAAGAAAAAAGAAATATATGGGCCGGAGCTCAAGGAGAGAAAAGCCTAATTACTGTTAATATCAGGAGGCTAATAGGAAGCAATGGGGTTTGAAGATAAAGTCACATTACAGCAAACTGGGCCAAGGTCTTGTAATGGCCCTGTAGAAGAACTTCTGTTGAAGTCACCATCAGGCCAAACCGTATGCGAATCCTAGTTTGCCTGGTCCCAGGAGAAGAAAAGTGTCGTCTACTAAAAGAACTTGGTAAGGAAATTTGACGTTTGCTTTAAGGAGGTCTCGGTCCACTTCCAAGCAGCCCAGTTTCACTCTCTTTCTGACTCTCTCCTAAGCCCACACACAGTTTTTGCAATAGCATCACTGCAATCTTACAGATTTCTATGTTTGATTTTGTCTCAAGTTATTGTTCACTGTAGCTCTTCAGGGCCAGTCCTATCACTAGGCACAGAAATAGGACCTTGGGTGGTAGACTGGGATGAGTGATCAGTTGAGGCTTATTGCTTTCTGATGTTCCCCAAACAGACAATTAATGGCCGAATAAGTGAGCTGCTCTGCAGAACAGCTTGCTCTCCTGACCAGCCCCGTAAACAGTGGTCTTAAGGGGTTCCTAAGAACAGCGCATTATGTCATGGTTGAGGTGCTTGCCTGCCTGCCAATGTGGCAGCTGCCATGCCATGGCCACCTCACAATGAAGTGATCTGTGAACCCTCTCAGCTGGCAGATAAGTGGCCAACCAACTGGGGTCATGAGGGAGGGTATCTGGGTCTCTCTACCTCTATATTTGTACTTTCCTATTTCTTATAACTGAATGAGTAGATGGTCTTGATAGATCTATACATGGTGCAGAATGAAATGGTTTATCTAGCAGATTAATAGAACTAACTGACACACTTACAAACTGTATGTATGTAAATACCATACATGAACAGTCCTGTATACAAATATTTAGATTATTTCATTCTCGGATTTGCTAAATTCCCCTCCTCCTGACACACACACGTTTTTTACTATCTAAGGGTGGTCTCATGCTCCGAGTGGTGTACGTATGTTGCATTCCCTCCTAACTCCATTGTTTCTCCCCACTCATCTCTGTGGGACAGGTTGAACTAAGAAATAGTGACTGGTCCAAACTTCTTCAGAAAGCTTCCAGAGCTGAGGATAGATTTGAACTTTCGTCTTTCTATTATTAGTCCACCACCCTAATCATTGTACTCAAGGGACTCTTTTGAATCTATAGGCAGATCCTGTCTGCGACTTCAAACAGTTGCCACTGAAGAATACTGTGTTCACAGATATTTGATGCTAAAAATTCTCCTCACCTCAGAGATGGACCTTTCATTAATACAGGTTTTCTCTTGCTCTTACAGTCTTCAATGAAGTATCCATTGGATTGTGATCCATTTGCCTCCCTGAAACAAGTCAATCAAGAGAAAATCAACAGATATGATGTTGCCTGGCGATATGGGAACTAAAAGGGAATACAAACATTTTTTAATGTCTTAAACTATGGGTGGTCTCATGCATTCTGCTCTCTTCCATGGATTTTATGACTCAAGGCCTTTGGTTTCGACTCAAAGCTTATCTCCCTGTAAAATGTTCCTCCAGGTCCCAGGAAGGATTTATGGGAAATTCCATTTCATCAGCTAAGCTGTGATCTTGTTTTAACTGTCCTGAACTGCTGAAAAAATCCTATTCTAAAATGAAATCAGACAAAAAGCCAGGGCTCTTAAATGTTCTGCTAATTATTCATGGTCCGAAATATGAATTGCCTCCAATAGCGATCAGAATTCACTATTGGGAAGGCATGGAGAGGATTGCATCAACACTCTACCAAGGATATACTGTAAAAGAGGCAGCAAAGTCGGCTCCATATGGCGAGAAGGGCTTCTCTTTGGCGCAGCAGAGAGTATCTTTTTGCTTTCTTGAACCTTTGACTTTTCTGTGAATGTAACAAACTTTTTTCGTCAGAAACAACCCAAAGCTTCACTTTCAGGCGCTTAGCTTCAAGTATATTTTTCACCTGAAAAACTGTCAGAGAAGCACCCTTCAGGGATTTGCACAGCCCGATTCGATGAACTCATTCTAGGCCAGCCAGATTTAACAGATCCCAGAATTGGAGGTGGCGGGAGAAAAAGCAGATGGCACTGGCGCTTCACTGTCACCTGCGTGTGCTGTGGAAAGAAAAGAGCAGACCGGGATAAATGAATCTTGGCCTGGAGATGAGACTATGCAACATAGGCAGGACATAAAATTGAGGTGTCAGGCTATTCTATGGATGCTAACTGACTTTAAAAAAATCTCTTTAGCGACAATTCCCAAAAGAAGCAAGGAATACTCATCCAGAAGCCTTCAAATGTTCCAAAGAAAGCTTAGGTGTAGCATAAACTACTGCATTATACTTTGGTAGGCGAACAAGAATGCCTGGGACACAGAAAACTTGATTCCCCAAACCAGAATTACTCTTCTGCATCGTCTACTTGCTCAGAAGGATTCATGTCTGTTTTGGGGTCTTCTAGAACCTGGTTCTGCCTAGCAATAGTGTTTCCTTGAAATACATCAGCATTTCTAACTCCAGCAGCAGATAATTTATTTTATTTATTTATTACTTATTTATTATTTAAATTTGCATCACCACCCATCTCTTCCACACCTGGGGACTCTGGGCGGTTCACAACAACAATTATTTACTGCAAGGGAGACTCTAGAAGCTGTGTGACTTCGAATACGCAAATTAAGTTGAGTTCGGTTTGTCAGAAAGAAGGGAGTGGGTGGATTCCAGGGCTTAAATGTGTATTTGAAGGCTTGCTCAATAGCATTTTATTACCTTGAATAGACGTCTTTGGAAACAGACTGCCTGAAAATGGGTAAACTGTTCTTAAAGTGACATAATTAGGCTGCTTGATATTAATAGTTAATTATCAAATTAATAAACAGCTATTCTTCTTCTAGTGTTGACTATGCTAAAGTGGCATGATTATAGCTGCAGTGCTCCTGGGCAATGCAGTTGTCCTTAAGGGAATGAATACTATATTCTAACAAGGAACTGTAATTTCCTTAAATCACATATTTTCAATATTTTCATAATGTATATTTAATTTAATTTATTAAATTTTTATGCCACCCAACTCCCAGCAACTCTGGGTGGTTTACAAATTGTAAATTGTATATCTGTTTTGTTAGACAGAAAATGGTTGTGCATTCCTCTCCACCACCTTTTTACCCCACTGGCCAAAGACACAAAAGCAAATGTTGCTTAACAGCATCCAATTCCTTCAGCTGCACTGGCAACAGGTTTATTACTCTTAAACATTAGAACTGATGCCAGTTCTGGTTCTGAGTCTACAAAAATATATTGGATGAATCACATTGCCCCATTGAAAACGGCTTTTATCTTTGGCATGGGTTATCACTAACAATGAATATTAATTTAAAGGCAATGGTGAAACAGATCCCTCAAGCAATTTTGGATGTTCAATAGTTTGCCCACTTGGAAGAGATTTATGAAATAGCTTTGCTGTCAAAACAGAACAAAACAAAACAAAACAAAACAAAACAAAACAAAACAAAACAAAACAAAACAAAACAAAACAAAAGTTGTGACTGTGAGAAATAAAACTGGATGTGATCTTCCTCTGGCAGTATTACTGTCACACTGCCGGACAAATATGGAGTTTGAGGATGATTTGAAATTTGTTTTGAATATGGGATTGAAATGTTACTTTTTCAGAAGATTCACAAGCCTCTTACAGAAATAGAGATCTTCTGAAAGAGTTGGGAGTTTGCATCCAGAATGATCTAGGTGAAAAGGGTTTGATACTAAACAGGAGCTGTTCCTTAACTACTGCAAAAACATTGAGGCCTTCAAAGGGGTGGAGATATTATAAAAAAACAAAAACATAGTGTTGCTGACCCAAAGCTGATTTACACTAACACTCTTGTCTCCAGCGGTAGCCAGCCTCATAAAATTAATTCAACATCAGAAACATGGTTGAACATGTAGGTGTTCAAAGTCAATGATTTAAGGAATAATGGCTCATACTATTGTGCCTAAGAAAATTGGTCTATCAGTTTGACTTTCCCATGTGCTCGGATTGTTAAAAGCATGAGCAAACAACATGGGATACCCTCAAAGTGACTTTGTTGAGTCTTCTGGAGGGGCCCTTCCAATAGCGTCTACAGCTCTACAATTTGCTGCTTTTGGACATACGGGATGCTTTATTCAGTCAAGTTGACCAATAGCTATTGGTGACAATGGTAGGCATCTCAGTCTCTTGGCAATGGCCAAATAGGGGAGAACATATCACACAACTGCATGTATCCATAGAAGAAAGAGGCTGAAAGAGAACCAGGGGAGATTATAGTCATTTCCAAATGGCAAGCTGTGATTTTGTTCAGAAATTGATTTCCCAAATGCTAGTCATCAAATGCTGAAGTCATCAGCTGACCCTAAGCCTTATAACCAAAGATTTCTTTTTTTGGAAGACACTGCTGTCTTCAGATTTACAAGAAGCAAAAATGTTACTCAACCATTCCCGCACTCCTGATTTGCTCTGACTCCTCTGTGTGTGTGTGTGTGTGTGAGTATGTGTGTATGTGTGTGTGTATTCATAATGTTCTAAAGCTCTAGCCCTTTTATATGCAATGTCTGTAAATTGAAATTAGAGGCTGCATGTACTTATAATGCTTTTGCTTTTCATTGAGATTTGAAATATATAATGATAACATGGATATTAATAGAAGTGATTTGGGGGGAAAAGATGAGTTATACTGATTATATAGGAAAGAAAAATATTTTTAAGCATAATTATCTAACTTTCTTTCTGTATTTTCTAACAGAATATCTGCAGAGTGGACATCCACTTATTGCAAAAACATACATCAGCAAACACCAGGGGCCAGAATTTCTGAAGATATCAGATTTATACACAAATACAAAATTCAGAAATAACTGACAGATTGATGAGTCCCTAACATAGCAATGTCTGACCCTGCCTTGACTATTCCAGTATAGCTGATGTGCTAGAGAAGTTGGAGATTGGAAATTGGCAATTCTAAGTGCTCCTCTGAATTCTTATGTTAAAAAGTTTGCCTCAAGTGAACAAATGGATTAATTATGGTTTTTTTAAAGGGAAATACAAAACAAAAACAAAAACCCTGCAACACAGGGTGAGTTGATATAATTTTAATGATGGGAGAGCACTGAAGTTCAATGCTGGAAAATCAGAAGTGTCCCTGGAAAGTTTCTATAGGAAGCAAATCAAACTAATGCCTTTATAAGAAATAGTTGAATGTGCACTAAGCCTTATGTTATCAGCGGTGTTCATGTATTCTGTATAAACAATAAATAAAGCAATCCTACTATTTCTGGAATGTACAGTTACAACATGGAGGATTGCTGTAATGTGTTCCCACTATGTCCTATAAAGACCCCCATTTCCCCTTTTAACCTCAAGTCATTGCATAGCCCTGGCAGTCAGCATGGGACTTAAGATGCAAATCTCCCTTGGTAGTCCTAAACTTTTGGAGTGGAGATGAGCATTATTAATTTATCTTAATCTGGACTTTGATGATGTAGGATGAACTGCACAAAGAATATGTCATTGACAGGTGTACAGTATACAGTACTTTCATGTTTTGAGGTGTAGCTGTTTTTGCTATTTGTTTTATAAGTAGTTTACTAGATTCTGCAAATGGTGTGTTGTGTTGTGTTGTTTTCGTTACAGAAGAGAGAGAGGAAATAATTAGTTTCCAAGCATCATTCCAGGCCTTAGTCCTGCCTTAAAGGGTGACCTCCAGAACGGTACAAGAAATTCTTTTAGATAAAGTTGCTATACAGAGTGCGTATCAAACACATTCTTTCTTTTATTGGATAAAGGAGAATTACAAATATGAGAGACATAAACCTGGTTTAGGAGTGACAGTAATACTAATAGCAGTGACTCTCTTTAGGAGAAATTCTTCTTCTAATATTTCTTAAGTTGTTATAGTCAAACCTCTCAAAACAGCTGTCTATTACGAAGAAACACTTTGGACTGTAGGAAAACCAGATTAAAGCTTTCGTTTTGAAATATTCCAAATGAAATCCAAGAAAGGACATGTGGACATGTTAGTGCTGAGAACACTAAGTCAGTTATATATTATGTGTTATCTGATTTGAATAGTTACTTATTATCTCATTAAGTCAGTCTGGCTTGTTCATTCAATCTAATCTGATGATTGAAATAGATCTGGAAAATTTCACCGATTTGATTTTCAAAACTGATTTATAAGAAAGGCCATTTGTACATTGCTGAAATTATCATGTTGATTTGAGGACATCCAGTCTAATTCAGTTTCATTTCATTGCATCATCTTTTCACGGAAGCATAAATTAAGCCTTTGCCTAATGTAAGATGGGAGTGCAATAATTAAATTAAATGCTTTTATAACAACAATACTATGAGGACCATTTGCAGGTCATAATAGTGAAACTTCTTGACCCAAACTGAAGGGAAAAGAGGACGCATATTTGCATATAATGTGAACGTGCTTATTTAGAAATAGACATTGCAATTTTAAAATATAAATATAACACAGTGCATCTCATCATAATAGGGAAGATGAAAATCTGTATGTCCGTTTATCAAACTCAGAGAGTGCTCTTCAGTGGTTTGTTAAAAGGCTGGAAGAGGTAGCAAGATGAAGGATTAAGTGTGTGCATGCTACAGAAATGGTTCAGAAGTGCTTCAGACCTCTCAGTCACAGTATCTCTTTTCTATTCATTTTGGTAGCCCCTCCTTTTCCCCACTTCCTCCTGAGCCTGAAAAAGGTGCTGCTGGACTTCCGGTGGGAACATGGTGGACTGAACAGCTGTGCCCACAAGCTCCGTGGGCAGAACTGGCATCGTGGCAGTTTTTTCAGGCTCAGGCTGGTTTCTCCTGAAGCCCAGGAGCGTTTTTCTGGACCAAGGAAAACGCTCAGAATTGACCTATTTGTCATCCGGATGGCGAATTGCAGCCAGGAGATCATAAACAGCGCCTGCGATCGACCAGTAAGATTTCGCCAGGAGCCTGGGTCGTAATCACTCCCAAGCCACGCTGCAGCCTAAAAGGGACATTAAGTCCAGCCACCCCATTTGTAAAGCACCCAATTTATTTTTTTAAAAAAAGTATTTGTACCCTAAGACAGGCTTTCTACATTAAGGAGAAATGATCTCTTGGTGCCTATCATTATTTTTGTGGTTCATTTTTTTTTTAAAAAAAATCATTTTAAGCTTTGGAATTTGCTTTCCATCTAACTACTAAGGAGGGTTGAGAGTATATTATCATCTTCCTATTATTATTTTTGTGCTAATTTTGAAGATTTTAGCATTTACTACACATTGAATCTGCTGTTCTGAACTTCTACTTTCCTGCTGCTACTTTCTCTGGGGAACTGTCTGTTATCTTATCTTAACTCAGTTTGGAAATTTTCCATTACCTTTCACTTTTGCCAGTTAAGTATCTAGGGGGCACCATAATTTACTGTGTGAGACATGGATGATCTTAACAAGGCTTTCTCTGACTTCTGTCGAGATATTAAAGCAGATATGAAGCAGATTTTTTCTGATTCCTGCCAAGTTATTATGCAAGACATTCAGAGCATTGTGGAAAATATGTGGTCTAAATTTTGCCATCTGGTTGAGGATACTCTCGACAAAATTGAAGAATTGAACAGTGATGGAAATGTATCTTTTAAGAGTGAGATGGGGGCTTCTGTTGAAATGCCGGATGAAATTGACAATGCTGAATTGAAGAAGTTTAACAGAGAAATTGAGTTGCAAGACATGAGTGAATTTGACTTTCTGATGGAATGTTATGGAAAAGAAGGGGTTATTATGTATGCAAGGTTTTTTGAAAAGAAATCTGTGTTTGTGAGGGGAGCAGTTGGGCTGTTTGATTTCTTTAAGAAAATAGCTCTGTGCCTATTATGGGGATATGTAAATGCTTTGGTCTATTTTGAAGTGGGTTAAGGGGCTAGAAATATTTATCTGGATGGTCTTTTGGCTTTGGATGATTTTGCTTATCGTTAATTATTGGGATTAAGATTATTAAATTAATATTAATTCATGTTTCTTGTATTATTAATTACTGTATAATGGCAGACAATTTACATGCTTTTTATTTTTGATTGTTATTATAGTAGACAGGAATGTATAGAATAGTAGTAAGAAGGGAATAATTAAGTAATTGCTATTTTTTTGGGGGGGGAGTTGATTAGGTGATTTATGCTTTTTTTTCTGTTTTAATATAAGGGGAGGGAGCAATGGTATTTAGTGATTTTTATAATGTGCTAAGGGGTTGACTTATAGAAATAATGTGATATTGGTTTAATATAGAGTAAGGGATTGATTATGGAAATTTGTTGTATATCCTTGATGTTTAAGGTCGGAAGTCACTTCTTTTTGTAATCAATTTTAAAAAAAAATCTCTTATGTTTTCACACTTGTTTAGTTTTTTTTCTTTTTCTTTATAGATTTTTGTTTTCTGTATCTTTTATCTTTTTCTGAAATTTAATAAAATTCTTTAAAAAAAAGAAAAAGAAAAAGGTGCTGCTGCTGTAAAGAAAAATTAAAAAATTAAATCACTAAAAATTAAAGTGTCTTATTTATCTTCAGAGTCAAGAACTCCTTAAAACCATTTTCCCCTCATGTTCTCGGCTTGAAAATTGTACTACAGCAATAGAGAGTTCGTAAATAGTTTTTCACCAAACTGGAAAGAAGCACCTGATGAAGTATGAGAAGGTTTGGTCCTGGACTCTCTACTCTCCAATAATTTTAATAATGACTTTGATAAAGGGATGAAGTAGATGGCTAACACATCTGCAGATGCCTCAAAATTAGGTAGAGTAGCTGATGTTCTTTAAGACAGAAATAACATTCAAATTTTTTTTGATAGCTTACAGAAATGGGCTTAAAGTATAGCTAAATGAAATTTAACAGGGACAAATTAAAAGTTCCCCACTTAGAAACAGGAATCAAATGTTCAAATATATGTTGGGACAGAGGGGTACATAGCTTTGTAATTGTACTTCTGAAAATGATCTTGGAACTGTAGTTGATAACAAACCAAATAGAATTCAGCAGTGTGAAATGACTGTGGAAAAGGAAATGTAATTTAAAGCTGCACAACAGAAATACAATTTCCTAATAATAGGGAATAATAGTTCCAACATCACGTCAAACCCCTCCTCAGACATTGGTTGCCACTCTGGACACTGCAATTTAAGAAATATTCAACCAAACTGGAATAGAAAACTGGAGAAGAACAAATGTAACCATGGGATTAAAAACCAAATCATAAGGAGATAAAGTGAAGGGATAATTTAATCTGAATTCTGTCACTAAGCAGGAGAAACAGTGGGTTTGAAGAAGTTCAGGTGGGACTCAGTGGCCTAAATAGTCTGTTACAATTCATGATTCTATGATTCACTCTGTGGATTTGAAGGGCATCTCCTAAACTTTGGTTCTTCCTTCTAACGGAAGGCCATAGATTTGACATCTGTGGAGCTCCCAGCTCTGCATGGCTACCAAGTTTGTTATGGTGGCTGCTTAGGGAAGATCTCATAAATTACAATGGTGCTGAAATGTCATTTTGAACCTTTTTGTTTCCCATCTACAAAAGTCAATAAGGTGTCCAATGGGACCGTTCTTGCAAATTTGTAAGCACATTATAAGTGCATGGAAATACTTTGGTGGACAAACTCCCCAAATCAAAGAAAAGAAATTCCCTTAAAACTCCCTTTCAATGCCCTTAAAAGATTCCCTTTTCAACTTAAACTTTAATAGACATTTGTGAAAGTCCCCCTTTTAACTTCTGAACCTGAAAACCAAAATGGTATGGGATTTCGAGGAGGGGTAGTTTTATTTTTTTTAAAAAGGTAACTGTGCTTTGTTTCAATAAGGCGTTTCATGACACTGAGAAAACATGATTCATAACTCTATGCTCTGCAACATTAAAAGGCCTTATTTGGGAGAACTTCACAATACATTGATTAAACGAATGTTAAGACAACAAAGGTAGTCTGAAACAACATAAATCTGTCTGATAAATCAGCAGTTTGGTTGAATTGTAAAGGTCCGAGGCTTTAAGAATTTGAAAGAAAACAAACAGAAAGATGACAGTGGATCCCACAGGATTTGATTTTTCATTGTGGTGGAATCTTTTTAATCATAAGAAAAGGAGCTGAGCTTTAAATGCCACAATCTTCTCTTCTCAGAGCGACCTTAATACAGCTCATTATTTATAGGAAATGGACCTTCCCTTCTGATGGAAAAGTATTTAATGCATCCCAGGTGAGCGAGAAAAATGAGAAACTGGATTTTACCTCACATCATTTTTATGACCTATTGTACTTATTAATTCTCTGAATTAGGAAATTGGTACGACTTCATCTTAATGTAATGAAGAGTGGAATATATACATACATAGTGTAAGAACAGCATCAAGAATTAAATGACTCCTGCCAAGCAGCTAAAAAAGAGGGATTCAAGGTATTTCTATAACAGTCAAAAGTTATATAATTTTAAGCAATTCCAAATCTTCTGGCCAACTTTATTTTTTGCTGTATCTGAATTTCCACTGCCATCTGTTTCCATGTACAGAAGAGAGAGATAGAAATTAAAACCCAAGCTCATTTTCTCAATCAGCTTAAGAAATTAAAACTTACACTCCATGGATTACAATCATTAAAGGAGATGTATCATACGAAATTGATAAGAAATAGATTTTCCTTGTCAATGTTTCAATATGGAATGGGAATTAGGATTGTTTGAAGAGAGTTCAGTGTTAATGTAGAATAACCTATGCTGTATGTTTGGTAATGGAGTTAAGCCACCGACGTGCACACATCCTGACCTCTCCAAAGAATTGTCTGTCTTATTTATGCAATCATTTATGTTAATTGAAAACATGGCATAAAGTGTTATTTCAATAAATATGTAGCTATGTGTGTATGCATGTGATTGACTGATTATGTGCCATCAAGTCCTTTTCGACTCCTAGTGACCACATAGTTAGATTTTCTCCATGACAATCTTGTGGGAAAATATAGCAGTCATACCAACAATTCATGTCTTGCTCTATAAGGACATGAAGAGGGCGGAGACTCGCAGTAACTTCCTGAAGAGAGAACTCTGTGAGATCACTTCCTTCTTCCTGTTCTTCCCTCTCTTTCCACCATGCTCTCGAGTTGAAAGGACACGTTGTCTGAGCTCTCCAAGCCCAGACAGAATGCTAAAGCCTATATATTCTATTTTTGTAACTTAGTATGTTTTAAACCTGCCTTGACTCTACTACTGCAACTGCTGTTTTTGAGACCTAAATAATGTGAGTAAACATTACTTTTATTTCTTCACAAAACTGTGTGATTGTTGTTTCAAGAGGGACAAAAAGGGGTAATGCCAGGATAACCCAGTCTGCCTCACAGCATCCTGGATTATTATTTTCTAGAAGGTTAAACCAACCTCGTCTCAGTTTCCAACTTTTTATGCTGCCGGGGATGATGCTCTGCTGATCTCACTCACGTGAGAAAGGAAGGATAATATCCAAACAATATATCCTCTCCGAGTATTTAATCTCATCCCCAACAAATCTATCCCTAACTTGTTCTTTCAAATCTCCCAACAGTGCACTCATCACCACTGTAACCGAGTCCATCCACCTTGCTGCTGGTCTTCCTCTTCTCCTCTTTCCTTCCACCTTTCCCACCATTGGAGTCTTTTCTAGAGAGCTGGGTCTTTGCATAATGTGTCCAAAGTAGGTTTGAGCCTGGTCATTTCTGCCTCAAGTGAGAACGCTGGGTTGGTTTTTCCAGTGACCCATTTGTTTGATTCTTGGCTGTCCACAGTATTCTCAGGAGTCTTCTCCAACAACAAAGTTCAAAGGCACCAGTACTCTTCTTATCCTGCTTTTTTAAAGTCCCAACTTTTGCTTCCATAGAGCGTCACAGGAATACCATGGCTTGCAAGATTTTGATATTTGTAGGTATAGACACATCATGGCATTTGAATATCTTTCCCAAGGCCTCCATATCCATATCCATATCCATATCCATATCCATATCCATATCCATATCCATATCCATATCCATATCCACTCTACTGAATGATAGTCTGCGGTGTATTTCTTGACTGCTTGTTCCTTTACTCTTGATGGTTGATATTAAACGGCAGAAGCTCTCCACCACTTTGATATCTTCATTGTCAATTCTAAGGCTGGTTGTTCCACCTGTTGTCATTAGTCGTGTCTTCTTTATATTTAATTTATAATTAAATTTTAAATGTCCCATATTTTTTTTTACTGTGCTCTTTAACTTTTAGTTCTAGGGCTTGCAGATCTTTTGCATTTTCAGCTACTGTATCAAGATAGTGTCATTAGCATAGTGGAGATTATTGACTTTTCTTCCTCCAGTTTTAAAACCATGCTCATTTTCTTCCAGTCAAGCTTCCCTTAATATATAATCAGCATATACGTAGGTTGAATAATTAAGGGGAGAGTATTCAGCCTTGTCACACTCCTTTGCCGACCTGGAGCCAGTCTGTTTCTCCGTGTTCTGTCTGTACTGTGGCTTCCTGACCTGTATTGTAAGTTTCCTATGAGGACAATGAGATGTTCTGGCTGTTGTGGGGAAAATAGGAGGAGGAAGGAGAATTAGGTATGTTCGCCACCTTGAGTTATTTATAAAAATAATGAAGGCAGGATAGAAAGTAAAAAATAAAATAAATAAAAATTCCCATTTTTCTGAGCACATTCCACAGCTTGACATAATCAACACAACCAAATGCTTTTCTATAATCAATGAAGCACATACTGACTTCTTTTTGGTATTCTTTGGCTCTTTCAATTATCCAGTCTGCATCAGGAATAAACGTGTATGTATATACCCATAATTCCAAATTATGAGGCCAAACTGGAGCTGCTTCAGTAAACTCAGGAAAATAGGATTGACCATAAATGCCTGAACTGATTACGCACAACTGTGTTGGCTAACCCTTGAAAGGTAGTTTAATGAATTAAGCCATTGTTTCCTGATTATGCAACCATTACCTTTGAGGGATGATTGGTGGGTGGGGGAATGTCTAGTATTTATTTATAATAGATTTTAAATTAAAACTCCATCAAAACATTCATAGAATGAGATTGTGTAGGAAGTCGCATGGTTCATTTGTATGACATAACATGGGGACTGGGGTGGACTTTCCATGTCTTTCTTCTTTAACTTTTAAACTGCCCAGAGGCTCAAAAATGTGGGTTCTTCTAAGATGCTGCCTTTCCCCAGTATTTTTCTACAGTGGATCACGTTAGTGTCCTTGAATGTATTTTTATGAGGGTTTGCAATGTCAGTTGGATATTGAATGGAACTCATATTCATCTTAATACCATAATGTAGGTCTTTTAAAGTTGTACAAGAGATAAGCACCACTCACTTTAGTGGAAACTACTTTGGGGTCAACTTCCACCAAACAGTAACAATACAAAATAAAACTGAATAACCTCATACTTGTTAAAGTAAGTTTCTTTTGTAACATGTGTTTTAACTCCCTGGAGTTCAGAAAAAAATGTTCTTGAATGTGTGTCCTTGACAGGTTGTTCATCCCAGCCGATTTCCAATCTTCTGTTGAGCAGGAAAGTTTGGAGATGAATTCTAAATATATCCAGCTGATCAGAAATTTGATTATGTATGATTTTGAATTATGGGAAGGTCTGTAATCTGTTCTTAATATTCTTGCAATTCATTTTCTGAGCCTTCTACTCAATGTGGGAAGTTTAAGAGCAAAGGAGGCTGGGCTGATACAGAAAATTATCCATATGTGAGTGGGTATGGCTGTTTTCCTTCATCAAAACAATCCTGTAATAGGTCAATCCGTGAACCAGAGAGTGCCTCGAGATCATCCAATGAGCTTTATATATCTGAAACTCAGCTTTTCCTGTCCAAGTTCAGCTCTAAATCCACAACAACATAGTAGCATTCTTGAAAGGCAAACAGAAGTGATAAAGACAATAATAAAATGAGATAAATGCTCCAAAGTGGAAAAATCCATGCTAGATAAAATCTACCTTCACCATTCAGACTTTTCTGCACACTTGCTTTGAAAAAGTGAGCCTGTCAAAAGATAAGCCTTTTTGCCTCTTATCCCTTAAAAATAGAAGGCTGAAGAAGAAAGCATCCACAGAACATATTGGAAAATGATTCAGATAAGCTTTGAACATCCTACTCAACTATAAGAAGGATATCAAGTTATCCTTTGTAAGTCTGTGTTTCGACAATAGAAATGCTGGTTTATTCTGCAGCTGTGTCAAGAATGAGAAGACAGTTCTTCATTTCTTGCAGTAATAATGTAAGAATCTGTTGTAATTGATGCTCTGATGCTTAATCTTCATGTATAATTTATTCCTTCCCCACTGCTGTTGCTAAATGAGTTAAGAATTTTTTTTTGAAAAGTCATTGCAAAAGAAATGCCATTCTAGTTAGATCATTAGTGGATTTCTAAGGTGAAAAAAAATGCAGGGTGTCAGGGATGAGAGAATATCTTTAGTTCCTCAAGTCTCCCATTTTCTTCTCCTGTTCTGCTGACATCCTTATCCTCTTATTTACTCTCCCCCATTTTTCTTTAATATCCCACTTCAGCAAAACATCTGAAAGCCTTTATTGCTGTTCCATTAAAGTCATTCAAATGGACACTGACAGAGGGCTAAAAAGAAGCAGACATGGAAAACTGCTTAATTTCACATCTGCTAAATTGCAACATCAGTAAATCCTTTAGAGGAAGGAAGGAAGGAAGGAAGGAAGGAAGGAAGGAAGGAAGGAAGGAAGGAAGGAAGGAAGGCAGGAAGGCAGGAAGGAAGAAGGAAGGAAGAAGGAAGGAAGGCAGGAAGAAGGAAGGAAGGCAGGAAGGCAGGAAGAAGGAAGAAGGAAGGAAGGCAGTAAGGAAGGCAGTAAGGAAGGCAGGAAGGAAGGCAGGAAGGCAGGAAGGCAGGAAGGCAGGAAGGCAGGAAGGGAGGAAGGGAGGAAGGGAGGAAGGGAGGAAGGGAGGAAGGGAGGGAGGGAGGGAGGAAGGAAGGAAGGAAGGAAGGAAGGAAGGAAGGAAGGAAGGAAGGAAGGAAGGAAGGAAGGAGAGAATGAGAGAAAGGAAGGAAGGAGAGAATGAGAGGAAGGAAGGGAGGAAGGGAGGAAGGGAGGAAGGGAGGGAGGGAGGGAGGGAGGGAGGGAGGAAGGAAGGAAGGAGAGAATGAGAGAAAGGAAGGAAGGAGAGAATGAGAGGAAGGAAGGAAGGAAGGAAGGAAGGAAGGAAGGAAGGAAGGAAGGAAGGAAGGAAGGAAGGAGAGAATGAGAGGAAGGAAGGAAGGAAGGAAGGAAGGAAGGAAGGAAGGAAGGAAGGAAGGAAGGAAGGAAGGAAGGGTGTTCAGCTCCCTAAAACTTGGATGTACGGAAAAATTTTTTGCATCTGTGTCCTTTTCCACAGTGAGAGGTTTCAATGGAAATTGCACAGCAATTTTTCACTGACCTCCAGAATCTTGCTCTTATACAAGTGCAAAAACTAAGGCTGATGGAGAAGCAATACACTTGCACAACCATGCACAATTTGGCTGCGCCAAACAGAAGAGCTACATTCAGGCATCATCAGATGGCTATCAAAATGAGATTAGTTCCTCCAGATCTATCTGGTTTTCCAGTTCCCTCTTCTGCTCTAGTGTGGCCAAAGGAGGAGTTTGGAAATGTTTCGTCTGTGATCGGAAGTCACTTTAATATACAGGCTGGGTTATACAATATACATGGAATCTAGAATCCAGTTGTTAATACAACTCTTAAAACCTTGACAATTTTTTTCAGGCTCATGGAAGTTTGAAAAAAGAGGGGCTGCTTTTATGATAGCATGGCCCAAAGCCCTTCCTTTGAATCATTTTCAAAGCATGCATAGCCCTAGTAATTATAGTCTTTTATAGTTTACACTTACTATTGACATAAACTGACTGATTGACATAAACATGTAAGACCTGTAGTGTTATGCAGACTGAACAGGAAATTTTTTAAAAAATCTGTAAACTACCCCAAAGTGTCTCTTCTACTCTATTACTTGGAATGCCTGACCATCGTCTTCGAAAGCAGCTACTTTACTCCCAACTTAAGAATGGAAAATGGAATATTGGTGGACAGCAAAAATGATTCAAAGATACTCTCAAAGCTAATTTAAAAAATAATAATATCAGCATTGAGAACTGGGAAGCCCTAACTCATGAGCATTTCAATTGGAGGTCAGCCTTTGTTAAAGGCGCTACGGACTTTGAAGAAGCACGAGCACAGGGCGAAAGGGAGAAACGAGCTAAGAGGAAGGCACATCAAGCAAACCCTCATTGTGACCGTCTTCCACCTATGCCCTCATTGTGGGAGGTTGTGCAGATCCAGAATTGGCCTTTAACAGCCAGTTATGAATCCACTGTTAAGATTTTACCCCTGGAAGACAATCTTACTCGGCTACGAGTGATCGCCAAGAAGAAATTACTTGGACACACAAAAGGATATGGAGATGGTAGTGCAGGAGATCTATGAGCAGAATCATTGAAGTGGGTTCCAGGAGAAAAGAAACAAGAGATACACCCCTTTATCCCATGTTCTTCTGGCCCACACCAGCCAGGGTTGAAAGTATGGAGAACTGGACTGCATTTCTTTTTCATTATACCACCTCCAGGCTGGCTCAATTTGAGATTCAAAAATCAGGAGATCTGGAGATGCTTTGGATCCCAAACTGCCAATAGACTCCCTGTGGAAATACATTCTTTGGGGGCCTTCTCCTAGCAAGTGCCTAGACTGATATGTGGAGTCCTTGGTGCTCTCTGAGCCCGGTTGTTTTCGTGAAGGCATCTCATTGCCCGAATAGGCAACATCTTCCATGTGAGACCACACGGAAGATGTTGCCTAGTCGGGCAATGAAACGTCTGCAAGAAAACAACCAGGCCCAGAGAGCACCAAGGACTCCACAGTTCAACCCTGAGCTACAGATATTCTCTTTGATTGGCATAGACTGATAGTTTGACAGTGCAGAATGGGTCCCATGCCAAAAACAGCTCCTTGGGGATAAGGAGATCAACTTCTACCTGCTCTAGATGTTCAGTATGCATTCTAAGTTCTTTCTTTCATTCCCATGAGAAGATGGGCTCCTTCTTTATCCAACAGCTATCTCTACATGATTGTACAGGTGCAACATTACAGACAGAAAGTGTATGTTTTAAAAGGCAGGTACTTAAGCCCCTCTAATTAGGCTTTGATAAGAAAACGGCCAGTGGTTAGCTGTTTCCATAAGTGTGGTGGCGGAATTCAGTAGGGGTCAGGTGCAATCACTCATCTTACTTTCCTATTGCTAATTAAATGAGTTGACCAGCATACCGAAACACTGTCCAACTAATTATAACACTGTATGAGATGGAAACTGGCCGTCCTCAATAATAAATCTTAGCAGGAAAGCCAGTACTGTAAAATTCCCTTTACAAGAATGCCTTATGAACTCAACCTTTTTTGAGCTAATCTAACATTGGTTTTCTGAAGCCTCATCGGTGTGCTAGTCCAGAGGAGGAGACACAGGAGCTATCATTGGAGTAAAACATCTTCCTGGAGTTTTCTAAGAACCAATTATTTGCATACTGAGGGCCTGTGGCGATGCAAGAGGAGACCAACTGTATCCTTTGATTCCCCTGTTTCCCTATTGGGAATTGAGGTGTCAACCTTTTTTTCCCCCTTCTCAGTGCAAAGAAATGGAGTACTTTCCCTCAAACTATTTCTATCATCATCACCACCACCACCGCTGCCACCACAGCAGAGTAGAATCTACCACTTAACTGTGCAGAGATAGAGTCCCTTCCAGGGGTTTGGAGTTTGCAGTTCTCTGTGTGTTCATTTATTCATATTTTGTTTGGTAAATAAAGGGAAGATTCTCTTCATTGCCACACGTACATTCAACTGAGATATGTTGAGATAGTTCATCCATGAATATTGGTAAGGGAGGAAATCTATTTCTTCTTCTATCTTCTAGTTCCCCATGTCCTTCACTTTTATTTATACCCAATCTCTCTCTCTCTCTCTCTCCCTCTCCCTCTCTCTCTCTCTCTCTCTCTCTCTCTCTCTCTCTCTCTCCTTCCTCTGTTTTTCCTATCTCTATGAGACAGTGGAGGACAGGAAGGCTTGGCGTGCTACGGTCCATGGGGTCACGAAGAGTGGGACATGACTTAACAACAACAACATGCTATCTTCTATTTCTTTCTCTCTTTTCTCAACATATGAAGAAATAAAGAAAGAGGGGTGCAGCCCAGATTTTGTGATCAGCCAGCCCTCAAAGCAATCATGTTGCAGATATACCCAAAATAAAAAATGCTGAAGAGGATTGCAGATTCACACCTGAAGCTTTGCTTTATATCAGCTGTGTGGTCACTGCCATTATACAATGTGGCCTAATGGTTCAGGACCAGGAGTAGAGACACCCTGGGATAAAGTTTACTGTTAGCTACGAAAACTCACTAGGTGAATTTGGGCTAATTTCTCTCAGCCTGACCTACCTCTCAGAATTACTGTGGGGAAAAGGTGAAGTAGATATTCCTGCAACTTCCCTTGTGCTCCTGGAGGAAATGCAGGATCTAAATAAATAATATACTAGAGGACTAAAGGCATGAGGACTTCGATGGAGAGAAGGCAGAGCTGCCTTCTTTTGAAGGTTTGGTGACTTCTACTAAAAAAATATTTGCACATTGGGTGGTTCTGGTGAATATGTATGTATGTATGTATTTATTTATTTATTTTTACTGCCACAGTCATGAAACTCTCAGCCGTTTACAAGAGAAAACATCCTCTATACAGCAATATAATAATAGTATATAGCATTGTAATAAAGTTATTGTAACAATTGCGATATGCAACTCTAGCAGGACATAATTCTTTATTGTACTGTGTTTCCCAAGTAGGAGGAAGTACTTAGCTGATCTCGGCTGATTTCAATAAGCTAAGAAGGATTGGGCCCAGTTAAGACTTGGATAGGAGCCCAGAAAATCCCAAGGTTGTGGTTACACTGGGAAGTACGAAAAAATGCTCTGAAAGAAGGCGGTGGCCAATCTCTTTGGCACTAAAAACTGGGCAAATGAATCACCATGAGGCAAGCTGAGTTTTGGGGTGTCTTTACTTGTCACTATCATGTAAGTTCTTCTTTTCTCTAGCAAACCACCAAAGTAACCAGCTAATGTTCTTTAGTAAAATATTTTGGAGGCAAAAATCAGACTAATATGATGAATTTTTTATTAGAAAAGCAGTGGAAATGACAGAGTTGTAAATGCTGGACATAAAATATTCTGTGCAAAAACAGAGAAAGAGAGAGAGAAGAGAGAGAGAGAGAGAGAGAGATCAGTAGAAACGTGTGCACTATGGGAAGGAAGAACGTTGCAATGCCTCTACACCATCACAGTATCCCTTGAAATAAGTCACAGGAAAACCTGGGGAAAAGTTGTGTTAATAACATAGAATTTAACATACTCCCTGAAATATTAATGCTTTTTATACCATTCTAGTTAAAATATGTTCCTAAATAATTGAATAGTCTATAAAATCCGATATCTAGGACAGAAGCATCAAGGTTGTTCTTTTCTGCTGGAAAAACAAAATTGCACTCATTGGGTACCACATGATATAAGGAAGGTTGAAAGGTTGGACCATTTTCCAGTATTATTGCCCCTCTTGCTCCCTTGTGTTCAGTTACATTAGCTGTTTAAGCATTTCATATAAAATCTTTTTTTTTACTGGTACAAGAAAGTTCTATAAATGGAAGGTAAGCCTTGAGAACCTCTCTAGGGACTCTTATAGGAATACGGTCCTTCACAGCTACATGCAAATTCTATCATCTCCCATTCAACAGCTTTGGGACCAAAGCTAAAGATATATAACAGAGATAGGCAACCTTTGGACAGGTGTGAATGTGTTGAATGTTGACAAGGTGCGGTAGGCTTTTTCCCACAGTGGCTGTCACGGAGTAGGAGGAATTGCTTATCAACAAAGTGGCTTCCCTCATAAGCATTACCAATCACGAAATAGTCCTGTGTCAGCCCTTCCTGGTGGAGCAGACTAGGAAACCAAAGTTATGAATGCTAACACTACTTTTATTATAAGATTACAGTAACAGAATCTTGGAACTCTGAATGTGCTTCCCCCCCCCTCGCTTTATCTTCATGAGAACTAGGCTGGGTGAAACCTGAGATGCTTTCTCAAATTACGTTTCTGCTTCGGACTCAAATTTCTTTTGTCTGACCATTGTCTTGGTTGTGGCTTTTCCTCCTGCTCCACAAGGTTGTTCCTACAACCCATTGCATCCTGTAGCAGAAGAGAAACTACTCAAGTTGCTCCTTATCACACCTTCTACTCCATGATGCTCCCTAGCCCTTGCCTTCTTTCCATACATCTTTCTAAACTAAGTACTGGATGACCCTTTTTTTCTGTTATAAGAGTTTCTATGGGCTGCTGTTGGTCTCTAACCCTAACTGCAAGGGCTGCCTTGGAAGGCCAGCCTTCCATTCCACCACAAGCTTTCTTTCCCTTTTTATCCTTTCTTCACTGATATGTGAAGAATATGTGAAGAATAGCTAGCTGACTCACTAGCAGGTGTGTTTACCAGTGTTTGTCTCAAAATCTGCAAGATAGTGGGTCCTGTGCAAACATACACACATTCAGAAAGATCAGGGCTTCAGCTGTGATGCTACACCTAAAATCCTGCAGATTCTGTCCCCCTACCCAGATGTTCTTGCTTACCAGAGCAAATGAAGAGGAACAAGGAAAACCTAAAGGGCAGCCTTTTCAAACCATGACATATTTTGGTCATGGTTTTTGGGCCACTGGGTCTTAAGACACTACCATTTATGTTGCTTTCAAATTTTTTTCAGCAGAAAACTCACTAAAATATCACTGCAGGTCTCTATGGCCTGAAAACATAAAGAGGTAGTTGGGTGCCTAGAATTGTCAAGAAAGAAAGAGAAAATAAATCAATATTTTTTTAAAAAAATTGTCTCTGATTACAGAATTCAGGTTATTTAGGCAGTATAAAATCCAATCAATAAATAAAAAAGGGAGGGAGGGAGGGAGGGAGGGAGGGAGGGAGGAAGACATACTTATTTTGACTCTGAGTGTACTTCTGATAACCTTGTCAGAAGAGAATATTATTCAACCATATTTTAATCTCTTTCCTACGTGTTGTATCAGGGAGGTATGATAGGTATGATGGCCATCTCAAGCACTTCCTGCTTATTCATGCTTCCTAGAAGTGTGCCATTTTCTCCTTCAATTTTGAGACATATTGGATAACCAATGATCCAGCAACAAGGGCCTTACCTCCTCTGAACAATTATTTTAGTGCACTGGAAGGTAACAAGAAAAAGTAAACTTTCTCAGGCTTCATTATCTTTAATAGGAAATTTATTAGTAGAACTCTTTAAAATTGTTGGAATTTCAGCATAAAGTTTTCCAGCACTGTTGCTGGAAAGAATTACTTTACCATTCAGAGTTCTGTGGGTAGCAGTGTGGCCCATAACTGACTGGCAGGGTCTCTAAAGCCAGAAATGGTAAAATCACAACCAAATTCCCATTTTGAAGATAACAGGTTAATTGCTTTAACACTGCAAATTTTAGATGCTTGGAAAAGGTCGTTTTTATCAAATACAGACCTTTCCAGGTTGCAAGTGTCTACCCAGTGGTTTGATAGAAAAATATCATTTAGACGATAAATTGAATTGCATGCAAATGACAAGTGAGCTCACAGCGCATAGAAAACATTCAACTGAGAGTGACCTGTGAACATAAATTACTGGCATGGTGCATCAGATCTTAGACTCGTAATTTCATCAAGATCAACAAGATGTAATCTTGAAAGCTGTTTGCTTGGTGTGAGGACAAATTAATGTCCTTGTCCTTCCAGGCTGCTCTGTTTTGATGCTCACAAGTCTGTCTCTAAGTAGCAGCAGAGGGCCATTGTAAATAATTAAATAGAAATTTGTTACCCTTTTGTCAAGTGTATTTCTAATGTTGCTTGTCCTCAGCCTTCATTAAGAAATCCCTTGATTAAATTTTAAAGTCTCAGGCCATTTGGAGAAGCTAAAGTCCAAAACACAAGCTACAATGTGAATATAGTGAGTCTTCCTCCTCCTCAACAAATATCTTAGGGATTTAGTATGCATTCCTGTAATTCGTTTTCAAGATATAATATTATACATTTCTTTACTGATCTGGTGTAGGTCATTAATTTCTTCTAGTCTTTTTGTTCTAAAATTCTGGAGATCCCCCCGTATATTAGGAAGGGAGGGAGGGAGGGAGGGAGGGAGGGAGGGAGGAAGGAAGGAAGGAAGGAAGGAAGGAAGGAAGGAAGGAAGGAAGGAAGGCAGGCAGCTGCATAGTTGAATCAGTACACTTCCATAAACTCCAAACAAATTCTCTTGTTTTTAATATCTTTGTTTTCATGGTCTAAAATGCGGTATAAAAGGCATGGATAAATTTCAAAGCAGAAAACAGAATGAAAAAGGGGAGAGGGAGCATTGCCCTTGTCTTGCTTTCTGCATCAAAATGGCATGAATAGTGATCTTGTTTTCCAGCAATATGCTTCCTAGAAGGCAAACAAGTTATATTACAAATGTATGAATATTCAGGGCTCAAGCCACTTACATGGCTTATGTCCTAGGGAAAAGGTATATTTTGAACAAGATGCAATTTCTCCTCTGAGTGAGTGGAAGCATGCTGGCTGGGGAATTCTGGGAGTCGAAGTCCACATATCTTAAAGTTGCTGAGGTTGAGAAACACTGTATTGGTTGTTCATTAGTAAATAAATAGATACATAAATCAATCTTATTAATAAATGAAATGTTTGTAGAATAATTTCCATAACACTTCCCCTAATTCAGATCTGTTAGCCTTGTTTTCCATTTGCATCAGTGTCCCATGGAGCCAAGGAACTGATGTCATTCCCCCTCCCTCCAATGGCCAGGCCAGTAAAATTGCATTCACCATTCACAGTATTTTTATGCTGCTTCTTTAATAAGGTGAATGGTGCCACTGCTAAAAATGTGTGAATACATCCATTCTGGTCCCATTTGTTCCCCAGATTTTTCCAATCCTACATTCAATTTCTTGTATTTCTGGTTTTATAAAAATATACATTTTTTGCACATTTTCCCAGATGTATACAGTTATTACACATTTCCTCTAGTGCGTTCACTTTTGTACATAATTTTCCATTGCACACAATTTTCTCTAACTCATGTTGATGTGCAATTTTCCTAGGGTGCTAATTGCTGGGCATATTTGCATTACAAACTCTACTGTAAACTTCTGAAAAATTCATAATTCATATGTCAGTGTGCAAGGATTTTCTAGTTCTCATATTCATTTGGGAAGTGTGAAATAAGTAAATTTGCCCCCCCCTCCATCTAATATTTAGCATTTATAGTTGAAGCTTGGGAAGTGGGAATGGCTCACATTTCATTTGGGAGCAATCACTATATTCTGTTCGTTCACATTTCAATGAGAATTTATCAGATCTCCTATTTTTAAGTCTGGGACACAATCATCTTTGATGTTGATGAAGATTCTCAGTCATCCAGGTGGAATTGTCTGTAGGTTGAGTCCTGGCAACTGGATTTCTTTCTTTTGGTTGAAACGTGTCGCTGTTTGTCCAAGTAGCTTCTTCAGTCTGGGCAAAAGTTGGTGAGGGGACCCCATATATGTCTTCTTGGGTGGCTGTGTGACCTTACACCTGAATGGCTTGTTAATTGGAAAATTTAGCTGTAGGTAGTCTTTGGGATGTCTTACTCCTAAAACCTTTATTCATCCCCAAGTGGATTGTTAAATGTGGCCTTGCTGGTGAACTTGTGAAGTGGTCTTCATCTTCCTGGGGACTAATGAAAGAGCAGCATGATAAATGGGGGGCAAGTTGTGCCTGAGGCCTCCGCCTCTGTTGAGGAAAGGATTTTCCACTT
Organism: Charina bottae; assembly: GCA_023362775.1. Lineage (NCBI taxonomy): Eukaryota > Metazoa > Chordata > Lepidosauria > Squamata > Charinaidae > Charina > Charina bottae. Next base: position 3,499,006 of record JALMGJ010000004.1, on the reverse strand, counting down.
TGGCATGAATGGATTCCTTGACCCCTCTCTCAAACCACCTATCTTCCCTGTCCAAAATGTGGACATTAATGTCCTCAAATGAGTGTCCTTTTTCTTTTAGATGAAGGTAAACTGCTGATTGTGGTCCTGTGGTGTTGCTCCTCCTGTGTTGGGTCATCCTTTTGTGTAAAGGCTGTTTGGTTTCTCCACTGTAGAGCTCAGAATACTCCTCACTGCACTGGATTGCATATACTACGTTGCTCCTCTTATGTTTTGGTGTTGGATCTTTAGGGTGTATAAGCCTCTGTCTCAGTGTGTTGGTGGGTTTGAAATATACAGGTATGTTGTGTTTGCCAAATATACGTTTCATCTTTTCCGACACGCCGGCCATGTAAGGAATGACCAGGTTCTTCCGTTGATTCTGAGTCTCAGCGCTGTCTGCTGTTGTTTTGGGTCTGGGGGTAGACTTAGATGTAATGAAGGCCCAATTTGGATATCCACAGGTCTTCATAGCTGTCCTCAGGTGCTGATTTTCTTTCTTTTTGGCACCCATGGAGGTGGGGTTGGTTTCTGCCCTGTGGGACAATTGTAAAATGTGTTACACTTTACAAAAAGTGTAAATTTGATATTTACACTTTTTAAAATAATGTTGCTATGCAATTCTCCAAACAAAAAATGGATATTTGGGGAAACTGCAAATAAAAAAATGTGTATACTTGTGAAAATGGACTTTACAAAATGGCCTTGCACAAAAATGCAGAAAAATTAGAACATACTGTAATTGCAAACAAATCCTTCTGCTCACTCTTCTTAAACCAAAAAAAGAAAAATGATGCTGATTTTTTAAAATTTTTCTCTAATCCTGTTCCTTCTTATTTCTTTCTCTTTCCTTTCTTTTTTTCTAGTTCTACCATTTAGTTTTGTTTTAGCATATAGCTTGTTTTAAATAGTTTATTAGATAGAACATTTCAGTATTGTACTCACTTATTAGTACTGTTTAAATAAAATTATTTTTTTAATTGCCGATTCCTATCCATTCTAGTATTTTTTTTGAAAATGAATGCATGGCTGAACAAATAAAATGTTGAGCTCCTTGTTTAAGACAACAGTTATGGCCTGTTCTTAATTCTGGATTTCTGTTCTCAGTTAATGTACTGTACATTGTCATATTTTAAGAACAACGTACTCTTCCCAGAAAGACCTTCAGTGTTTCTGCTGAACTGATTTGCCTGCATGAATTTTTAATACAACAAAATTTCAAGTTACTTGGCAGTTCCCACTATAGAAGATGCTATCAAATACCCCACAAAAATAATCAAAATACTGAGTCACAGGACTGGAGTGAAACCCTAACCAACTGTACAGACCACTAAAAACGACAGAAACAACAACACAGCAATCTCAGATGACTCAATAGAGTTGCCCCCAGATTTTTTTAAAAAAAAAGAGAGAGAGAAGAGGTATGTGATGCCTCTAGAGGCAATTAGGAATTGTCCTCACCAGTTAAAATTGGCTTCCACTGTCCAATCAACTAACAACTCAGTTGATTAATTTACTGATTAAAGCTTATGACCTGAGTTGTTCATGCAAACCAAAGGCTTATTATTTGTTGTAATAAATTGAGGTACAGTCAGAACGATAGGAGCTGAAAGAGAGAGCTGTGGAAACAAATTTAAAAATGCTTGCTGTTGAGTAGAACGTGTAGGAGATAGAAGGTTAGTTACATTAGGCCAGACTAAAATGTGGTGAACTCTGACAGATAATGGTTTGCAGGACTTTGGTTCTCTTGCACAGTAACTGTTAGCAGATTTTTTCCCCTCAATCTGGAAATGTTGTGGAATTCTGTCTGTCTCTGTCTGTTTAGTCATCGTTGCTCTACACTGATTCATGCATTGCCTTTTATTCTTACCGGCAATTTATTAGCATCAGAATATGAAGGGTAGGACTGCATTGAACTTTTCAGTCCTTTTAAAATTATTTTTCTGTTATTTGAAAAGTGGAAGACGTAAAGGAAGTCAAAGCAAGCTTGTTGGGGAAGGATAGAAAAAGTTGCCTTACCTTGTTAATGCAGACGACATCAGAACCTGTCTAGACTTTCAACATTAGAAAGTCGTGCATTTGCACAATTCCGCAGTGTGACAAGTGACTCTTTCCCTTTCCACAGTTGCTGGGCAAATGTGGTTTGGGGAGGTTCCTGCATGTTTGAGTGCATGTGTACATGTCTGAGTCTATGTTCTCTCGTCTTAGTCCATATGAGAATAATTTAGAATTTTACTCTGCATAATTCTAAATAATACAGACATAATAGACATGCATACACCCAAATAGTCATGCATATGAGGAAAAGACAAATTTATGTAGACCTTTTGATCCTGTGGTGGATTTTGGCAGTGCCACTGGTTCTCAGGAAGAAGGGAGCACATTCCAAGGAGGTGGAGGAGATAAGCGGATGCACAGTCCGGGAGGCAATGGTGGGAAAACAAAGAGGTTCAGGATAGCCCCGCCCTAGAGTCTCACAGGTTATTTCCCCTTAGGTTAGTTAGAGTAGCTTTAGTCTGGCAAGATTCTGTCTGTACTTTGTAATCAAATGAAGAACTGGAGTTTGAATGGACTGACTCTTCGTTGTTCTTGGGCTGGGCCTGACAGACCCCTAATTATTCCAGAAGGTGCTGAAACTATTAGAAGGAAAAGACTCTCCATGTTGTAGAAGTTATCTCAGTAATAAGTAAAGCCAGATGGATGTCCAAGCATGCCTATATGGCCATCCTGAAATGAAAAATCTGCACCAGCCCTAAAAGGAAAAGCATTTGGCCTATTTCTGAAATGTATGCTTCTGGAACAATTGCTTATACAGTACATCCGAATGGTCCTCCATACAGGAGGTCCTCCATAAAAATAACTGCTGATTGTAGAGTATAGCTTGTTAAGAAGAAGACTAGGATGTAACCTTACCTTGACTTCTCTCTGAAGTCAATGTTTTATCTGATTAAGTATTCAGTCATGTGCATTCTACCCTCAATATTCAGTGATGCTTCCCAGCTGTCCCTCATAATTTTAGAATGAACGACCATCCCAGGGAGATGAATGGTGAAAAGAATGTCTTCACTCAACACCTAATTAAATTAAGAATTCCCTACCAGTACATGTATAAACAATGGTGATCTACTTTGATCTCTTTAAAAAGGTTATTAGAGAAATCTATGGAGGAGAAAGCTGTTCTGAACCCAGAGAAGAAGCAAACAACTTTATTTGATGGAATTCATCCCCAACAAAAATGCAAAGCAATCAAACCTGCAGTCTGGGATATTTTGAGAGATATATCAAAGCAAGCAAGATAGGAGACTGACTCCAAGTATGACTATTTTATTAAGAACCACAGATGGTACCAAATGTGGAGCATGAGTGAAGTTTAATCTTGAATGGTAGCCACTCTTATTCAGTCAGTCAGTCAGTCAGTCAGTCAAACATCCATACTTACATATAAACACAGTATATGTAGTCTAATTCAAGTGATGGTAAGGCAGGATAAAGAGGATGGGTTGGAGCACATGGTGTTCATAGTGTTGCAGAAGGAGTCTTTCCACTCTAGGTTTGGACAATTTTAAGATGACTATTTTAGAAGAGGAATGAGGCAGAATTTCTGCAATGTCCAGATAGTTTTAGCTTACGTTCTCTCTTGAAGTGGTCTATTCTCTCAGTTGTATGTTCTGGCCTATGAAGATGTTGTTGCATTTGCATTCCAAACAAGGAGGTCATGGTGCATCCATGAAGGTTGTCTGATTCCTGACTTGTTCTCAATGAGTTGGTTGGCACATTTCCAGGAACCTGGTGTTGATACAGATGGATCCTTGATTCAGGAACATTGTCATTCTTTTTTCTGAGAACTCTGTTAAAGACCTGGTTGTTCTTCCAGGCTCTGGGGCAGAGCAGAAGTTGAGCTCCTGTTGGGTGGACATACTTTGATTTTATGTTGTTTCTGGGGAAGTTCATGGTTCATTTTTGTCTTTTGTAGTTTTGAAGCCACCCAGAGTCATTTAGAGTTGGGCAGCCTATAAATTGTATAAATAAACCAACCAACCAACCAACCAACTCTTTTATGTATGAAATTAAACTTCATTATGAGAATCTTGCAACAGTCTAGCAGGATGAGCCATTGTGGAAGAGCTGATAAGATATTGGACTCAGACCTGGAAACTCAGGTTCAAATCTACCTTCGGCAATGAAAACTCCCTGTGTGCTCGTCACTATTACTTAACCACACCTATCCCACAGGGAAAATTTGTTGTGGGAAAAATTGGAGGAGGGAATTCTATGCCTAACTCCTGACCTTACTGGCATTCTACTTGATATTGGCTACATTGAAAGAATCTTGAAAGCCTGAGACTGTTTTCCCTCCCTCCCTCTTTTACCAAAGAGATTAAAGGCACAGCCAGTTTAAGTTTCTTTCTAATGTTCTCTTCTTGCCCAGGTGTTAGATCATGTCTTTGTAATGGTCATTGCATAGTCTCTCCAAGGTCATCTCTGTGGTTCTCTATAAATATATAGAAAGTGTATTACCTGGCAGCTATAACCCAATGGCACTATTTAAGTATTTCTTGGATTTATTTTCTGCCTTTCTATTTACATCAGCACTCACAAGGGACTGCACCGATGTCTGTGTGCAAACAGCTCATACACATCTGATAGGTATGAAAAGCCTTACACTATCCATGGGCATCTCTTGCTGCTTGCGTATCCTCTTGGAGCTTTCGTCTTATTTGTCAAAGTGGCTCTGTGAGCCAAAACTTTGTCTCAGACCTGGGCAAGTTTCCTGGACTGGGAGTATCCTTGGAGGGCTTACTCAGTATTTTAGGCTTTGGAGTTTGATGCTTATTTGAAAAATATTTCTTTCAGGTTTGCTTAGCAAAAAAGTTGACCCACTATCACACCAGCTTCTTGTGTTAAGTATTTATCCTAATTTTCCTTAATGTCTTCTGCCTTACATTATGTGAAACTTACCTGCACTAGTTGCTTACCAAGATAAGCATCGAAAAGCAATGAAGAAAGGAAAAATGGCACAACAGCAAGCCCTTTATGTTCCAAGTGAAAAGTCTTAAGGGTCGACTTGGAGATGTATGAGTCCCCGACTGTTTATACTCATGTTTACCTTGAAAAGAGCATAGGGAGAACATCAATCTTAGCTGCATTCACTTGTTTTGGCCAAAATCGCAAATTCAGGTCAGACAGCTGACCATTATGCTGGTAGTTGTGCTTATCACTGATTACCGGTTATGTTTATTCTTATTATTTGATTTTCTCTCTCTTTCTTAGCTCTTTGTCTCCTTGCCAGCACTTCATCTTTTGAATGATCCATTCGCTCCGTTGGAAATTGTTCATCCTGCCCATCAGGGGTAAAACTGTTCCTTTCAGGCTGGCATTTAGGAATGTAGCTCTCCTGAGTAGAGAGAGACAGGATCAAGCAGTTTCACATTTCATTTTATTTTGCATTTTAAGAGAAAGAGCATAGGGAGTTGAGTTGTGTTTCTCAGCATTAAATCAAAGGAATGGAAGAGAGTTTTGGTGCAAATGCTGAAGTATCAGTACAACCACACCTGTGGTCACATGGCTCCTATCCCAACCCTTTTTCAGTTGGCAATGTTTGCCATACAGCCATGGCCAATTCTACCATTTAATGTCCCACTAGTACTGAACTATTGGTGACTCTAGCATAGTGATGAGCAAGTCAAAGCTAAACATATTTTTATTCCCTCCTCTGAGATCTTGCAGGACAAAGCCAAATGCTTAAAAATTACTGTTCTGACTGTAAATTTCTTTAAAATAAACAACACAAGGCATTTAAAAGTGAAACTGTATAGTAAAGCCAAAATTAGGCAAATTAATCAGATCTTACATATTCAGTGCTATAAAAAATAGAAAGGAAAAAAAATGTTTTCCAGGCTAGATTTAGATGGAAGTTACAGAATTATGGCTTGGAATTCTAGAAACTGAGATATAAGAGCACATCGAAATGTGCTGTATTTCCCATCTGATCTGATGGACATTATTAATATGTGTTCCATAGCAAGGACAGAGTTGATGCTGGAGAACTATTCATATCTAATGAAAAGCTTTGGCTTATTCTACAACTTTAGTGCATCCTGCTTGAAGCTACCAATAAAAATAAATTAAACCCTTTATATAAGACAAGGGCTGTTTTTTATCCACAACATTTCAAAGTAGAACCAACGGCTCTCCAGAAATGCATGATAATATCTCCCAGAATGGCTACATTTTTGTACATTCCTATTTATTTGTGGCAAAGACAATAGGAGCTTTCCATAGCCCCATCTATCTTATAACACAGTAGCAGCGATAAAGACTCTCTGAAATCAAGGGCAGCTCCTGGTGACTGCATCCATACAGTTTTCTTGCCAAAAATGGAAGTGGTTTGTCATTGCCTTTTTCTGCCTTTTTAAACTTCACAACCTAGCATATAGCACTGATGATGTCCCAATCAAGTATTCACCAGTGCTGGTCCTGCTTCCTTCCAAAATCATCAAAGGTCACCTAGTTGCTACTATCCTTTCCATCCTATGTTTGCATTTTCAAGATCTGGAAGACCCCAAGTTCTGTATCTTTATTCTGACTCATATTAATATTCTAAATGCAAACAAGGCATCAGGCCTGGCTGGTATCCCTTTGAGAATTATTAAAGCACTCAAGTTCAAAGTTGCTCTTCTTCCACAAAAGCAAATACCATGGCCATGGTTCTAGATACTTTGAAACAATAGGAAATAGTCTATCTTTATGGAACCGACTACACTCTATAAAAGGAATAATTATTTACATCACAGGATAGGGTTTTCTTTACAATGAGTCAATCTGGTTTGAGATACATCAATTACATTTGGATCTCTAGGAAACAAAAGTTGTATTGCAACTAACTCAACTAATTCAAGAAAATTCATAGTTTTCAATGATCTTTAATTATGGGTAACTTAGTTGGATTGGGACAATGTAAAGAGTGGTCAACTTCATGTTTATTATTTATTATTATTAGCAGTAAGAGGAGTGATAGAAAAATAATGTTAACAGAAAGGAGAATGGAAATAGTTTCTGACCTTTGGATGAACTGAAGAGGTATCTGCTTACAAAGCTGAAATGTGTGACTGAGCTACAGAATGTGCTTCCATGACCTTCATAGGTTGGAAAACCTATAAAGAGTTGGCTTTTTTTAACCTTAGCAGGCTTACCATGATTTGACACATGGCTTTCTAATGAGAAAAAAGTTATGCACAAATCAATATTGTATGTATTAAATTTATTATGTGATGGAATGCTGAATCAGCTTCAGACTCTGCCAAAATAAACAGAATAGATTTGATTTTAACTGTAAAGTTATCCATTTTTATCTTTGAGTAGATCAAGTAGGATTCTGCTAGAATTTTACTCCTGTTTCAATATTTAGACTTCCCTATTCGGTATATCTATACCTATTAGCAATTCTTTGTTAAGCTAATTAGATTTTCAAAAGAGAGTTGGACCCGTGTACACATTTCTGCATAATTCTGTCAGCCCTTTGAAGTAGGCTATTCAGGAAACCGATCTTCAAGAATGACTGGAACTCTACTTTATTAATACAAGAAATAGTAGCAGAGTCTTGAAAGACTCCCTGTTATACCAAGGAGAGTTAAGGTGGAGTCAGTTTAAGTTTAAGTTTCTTCCTAATGTTTTCTTCTTGTTGTAGGCTTAATTTCCCCAAGGTCTTCTCTGTAGTACCTTACAAAGTCTGAACATAATGGATAAGCCTGGTCTAACAGCAAGACTGAAATAACAGTCTTGAGATGGAAGTGTAAATTCTATAATTTCAGTCTACAGCAAACAGGATGGAATTTTTAATTCCTTTTTTATGCTAAGACATAAAGTTGAAAGATGGGATGACAGCCTAGTTGAGCAAAGGGAGTGGTAACTGGAGATCTTATCAAATTCTTGTGTGTCAGGTTTCTCCTTTCCTGGAGAAGTTCTCATCTGATGAGGCAAAGATTCAACAAAGTCAAACCCAGGAAGGACCTCTAATCTTGTGACTTCAAGAAGGCAACTCAGAGAATGCTTGGAGGAATGGACTTGTAGAACCCAAATTCTAAAAAGGTCCATCATTTGAAATTGAGAATATCCCCCAATTGAAACAGATTTTCAGAACCAGAGATTCTCCTACCACTTCAGAAATTATTTGCACTCAAGTCAGCAGAGGGCAAATATCTCCGGCACTCCCTAAAACTGTCTCTCATGAGGAGCAGCCTCAAATTTCTTGCATTTCACGTTGATGCTATTATTCCTCTACATGGAGTAGGTCAGGTGAAGGTCAGGTACTGTACATCAGGCTTCGCATATACAGAAAGTGACTGGACAGAAGGTAGGCAGCAGATCACAACAAATTCATCTCTTCTCCAAATTTGCAGCTCCTTTCGAGTCTCTGTTGTGAGAGGAGACCACTTTATTTTTCCTTACATTAGGACCAACCATGACAGTAAGATTTAGTGCACATTTTCAGAAATATTCCCTTATCTCAAACAAATTTCTTCACAGGTATTTCTCCCTAAATTTATTTTAAAAATGAGCATGGTTAGGGTGGAAAGTTTATTTATTAATTCTTCTAGCCTGGTGAAGGACAGTACAACAAATATGTTAGCTTATTACACAGCCTTCCATCCAATTCCATGACCAAACGGTTTGAAATATTATGAAAAACAAAATCAAAAACCATCAGCTGCTTAAAATGCAGCATGCTAAAACAGCAGATTTAAAACCTAAAACATAGAATTTAAAAAACAGAAGAAAACAGCAGTTAAAATATATCTGCTGTTATATTTCTCCATAGTTTATTTATTTATTTGTTATTCAAATTTATCACCGCCCATCTCCCGCAACGGGAGTTGTATAGTTGTATGTCTTCCTTTCCCTTCATTATTACAGGTTTGTATCCTCTAACTTTTAATATTATCTCACCCTTCCTTGACGCTGTAAAACCCAGAATGTTTCTTTGAGCATATAAATTATGTCTGAACGCATATTTTCTTAGAGGTCCACTTTCTTCCCTATTTAGCTTCATCTGATTTTTTATTCATTAGCATAGAGTTTGATAATGTAAGGCCTAAGTGGCAAAGTATGAGCCTGTCATAGTGAGTAATAATAGTACAAAAGGATGCTGTTGTGCACAACTAGGGCACTAATTCATATTTTCAACTGAATGATAGATCAAATCCTGCATCCATTTTAAGCGCTCAGAAAAGTTTAAAAATAAATCAGAACTCAGCAGTCGCTTTAAAGAAGAGATACGGAATGTCAGTTGATCAGAGAAGGATTTTTATGTATGCAATACAAATATAATCTTGATATATGTGGGTAACATTTTTGTTCTCTCTGCAGAAATATCCAAGGCTCGTGTTCCCTAATCTGGTACCTGATGCTATGGAAATCGTGATATATAAAACGAGTCCACCAAATTGGCAAAGGATGCTCCAAGCTGGTCTGGTCTAGTTGAGACAAGTCAAGTCAAAGTCCTGTGCAACACAAAAACACAGTATAACACATGTGATAAAAAGACCAGTGATTGTGTCTGGTCTACTGTTAGCAAAGTATGAATTCTACAGGGTACAATTACAAACTTAGCAATGGCAAGAGTTATTTTAAGATCTTTATCCACCAACAGAGTCTGTCTATCCAGGAAATGAGCTGAAAAGAGGTGAATTTTAACAACTCAAACACCTTAATGAATTGTATGTAATGAAGAAGAGAAATACTTAGAACAAAAAGATTTTTTTCTGAATTTAAAGCCACAACTTCAGTTAACCATTTTAAGGGACCGGTAATACTGTTCAAATTGAAAGAATTTCAGTCAGGCTTTGTGAAGCAGTAACACAAGTTCTTTTAAAGGTGAAAATATAATGTTCTGCCATGAAGTCTACTGTATATAATACATCCACAAAAGAGGCAAAGAAAATAAAAAACAAACCCAGACCTTATTGTTAAGATCCATTTATTTCTATAAACGTTCACAGAAGGAAATATATAATTGCATATCAAAGAAGAATAGGATTGCAGAAAAATAACTTACCACTAGAGATGTCTTAGAGATGGGGGAGTCAAAAAGTCAAGATGGTCATTTTCACCATCTTGACTTTTTTGATCCTCCTGCTAGAGATGCACCTGCTTACCATTGAAATACCATTTTAACAAATCAGTTCACACCCAGTATTTTTCTCTTTCTATCAGTGCCCCTTTTAAGTTTCATGCACCCCAGCTGGGCGGAGTCTATGTAGATGGAAAACTTCCAAGATGCTCAGTCACAAAGAGCATCACTGTGTGTAGACCGGGTTTCCATTCTACACACAGATTCTCAAACTTTGTGGTACTGCAACCCCTAAAATGATAAATGAATGTATGGAAGTCACCGTGTGAATGAATCTACTTATTTCTTCAGTATTAGGGTTGGGCGATAAAAAACCTGTAGCACTTACTCGTGAGAATTAAAATTCAATCTCTATGAAATCCCAAATTTTGCAGGACTGCAGCCATCTACTGCAGGTTTGTCCAGACAATGCCGTGATGAGTTTCCAGCGTGTTCCTGCTGTGCCTTGTGACTTTCTCTAGGTTGCTAAATCACAGCTTGAAAACTCTAGCTGTAGAAGGAAATGGGCCTGGGCCTGGGCCTGGGCCTGGGGAGGAAAATGCAAAGAACAGGGAAGAGAATATGTATGTCTCCATATGATTGATTATTTATGATTAGATTTATTAGGTTTATATTCCACCTTAATTTAGGAGCTCAACTCACCATACATAGCTTTGCTTGCCTTATTTTTCCCCACAACACCAACACTGAGAGGTAGGTTGGGTGAAGAAAGAGGGACTGGTTCAAACTCCCCCAGATAGTCCCCATAGTTTTGGGTGGACTAGCTTACAAGCAATATAAACAATTTTAAATGAAAACAAAGACATTTCTAGAATCCTTCCCATAGAATAATTTGTAGTAAGGGCCTGAGGAAAGGGGAATAGAAGTTGGGGGAACTCAACAAATTATGGTTTATTCAATAAACATGATTAAACAAACTATGGCTTAGAGCATTGGATCATTTCAATTTGTTCAATATTATTCACAATTAACAAGTACACGGGCTAGCGCTGGGGCGAAGTTACCCTCAGCAATTCTCCTACTACTGTTATTTTAATTTGCTAAGCATTTTATAGAAAGTTTTAAATAAGCTGGATCATTTCACCAGCAGTGCATGAATAAATTACGAAGCAAGAAATACAAATCATACATATAGAAAAACAAAGTAATACAAATCATATATAGGTTCTCCCTGTTCCTAGTCCAATACCTTGACCTTTGTACCATAACTTCTAAAACAGGCTAATGCCTTCTCTAGACTCAACTTTTTGAACTGTCTTGAAGCTGAGTTGCAAGACACTGTTCTTGTTTTAAAGGTGTTTGTGTTCTTGCTTTGGAGGAGACATGTCCATAAATAAATCCATCCGAAGCAATTATCAATCAGTGACAGTGGGCATACTGACCAAATTGGCAATTGTTCCTGAAATACCATTTCTTCCCTTCTAGCAAAAAATGTAATATAGTCTCTCTCTCTCTCACTTAGTCGCTTTCTCTCTCTCTGTGTGTGTATGCATGTGAGCAAGTATGTTTATTCTTGCTCACTGAAATCTGAGCATTTTGTGGGGCTGACCCTCCAAGTCCTGGTTACCAAGGCTACAAATTATAGGCATCTTTTTTTCCCCACCACCATAGAAACAAGACTGCAACCAACACAAATTGCCTATAATTTTCTTATTCCCATAATTCACCATTTATACTCCTGAGGCTGTGGTGGGATGAGTAACAGAAATTTTGATTTATATACTCTTAGAGAAAAAATGACTCAGACCTTGAATGAAAAGTGCTTGTTATCTCTGGAACTGGAAAACTAAACGGAAATCTATGACCCAGTGCAGGAATTCACTACAATGTTCAGGTTCAAATGGTTCAGTCAACAGTGTGCATTAAAGAGTTCCAGATTGGTGTTATCACCTCCTTAAAATACCTTGTTGGGTGAATGTCATTATCTCCTCTTCTCAGATATTCAGAGATTAATGACCAGTGACGGGAGAGCTACAGCAGGGAGCTACAGCAGAGATAGGTAACACATAGAAAGATCTTGTGAAAACATCTGCTAATTGTGCTCACTAGCCCTCCAAAGTTTGTAGAAAATAGTGCAATTGACAGCAATGTCATTAGAAACAGCAATTGACGACACAATTGCCATATAATTGAGGTGGAAGCATATTCTAATCCCTTCTGTTCTTTTATTGGAGCCCAAGCTACTCACACTCCATGGTCCAGGAAGGAACGGAGATGCCACAAGACTAGGTGTGGGAAGGAAGGAAGGAAGGAAGGAAGGAAGGAAGGAAGGAAGGAAGGAAGGAAGGAAGGAAGATTAAGGAGGGAGAAAAAGTGGAGGCAGTGACAGACTTTGTATTTCTAGGTGCAAAGATTACTGCAGACGCTGACTGCAGCCAGGAAATCAGAAGACGTCTACTTCTTGGGAGGAGAGCAATGGCAAATCTTGATAAAATAGTTAAGAGCAGAGACATCACACTGACAACAAAGGTCCGCATAGTTAAAGCAATGGTATTCCCTGTAGTAACCTATGGCTGTGAGAGCTGGACCATAAGGAAGGCTGAGCGAAGGAAGATAGATGCTTTTGAACTGTGGTGTTGGAGGAAAATTCTGAGAGTGCCTTGGACTGCAAGAAGATCAAACCAGTCCATACTCCAGGAAATCAAGCCAGACTGCTCCCTTGAGGGAATGATATTAAAGGCAAAACTGAAGTACTTTGGCCACATAATGAGAAGACAGGATACCCTGGAGAACAAGCTGATGCTAGGGAAAGTGGAAGGCGAAAGGAAGAGGGGCCGACCAAGGGCAAGATGGATGGATGGTATTCTGGAGGTGACGGACTCAACCATTGGGGAGCTGGGGATGGTGACGGCCGACAGAAAGCTCTGGCGTGGACTGGTCCATGAAGTCACGAAGAGTCGGAAACGACTGAACGAATAAACAACAAAACAAACTTCTGGAAGATATTACAATGTCTTGAGAAAGAGCGAAATGTAGGAAAGAAACTCAAAATAACCCCGCCCTGATTTTATTTAGTATGGGACAGAAAGAAACTCGGACAGGATTTCAAAATTCTGTTATTCTAACCTCCAACAACCAACCGCATGCCAGGAATCCCTGCTGTGTCAGTTTTCTTGACTTGGTCTATCCCGAAGGGCTGACAGTATGAAATCCCATGGAGATTGCTGTCCATAGACTCAGTCTCTGCCCTGAGAAAGAGTGAATCCTACATATGCCAATAAAAATGCCATTGTCATTGCCTTACACATAATAGGTGGTTTCACTGACTTGTTATTTTAATATTGGTCCACATTTATGAAATTAATGTAAATTAATTAATTAATTTATGAAATTAATTAATATTGGTCCACATTTATGCTCTTTTTGCATGGTGTAGCAAACATTTCTGGAATAGAAACACATTTTGTTTGTTCTGTTCTTAAATATAAAATGTGAAAGAAATTCTTCCCAATTTACTTAAAATTATAGTATGGCTCTCTGCATGCATGTCTGGAATAAAATTACATATAATTGTATGTGTTAATTATTGGGTTGAAATGGTGTCAGATATTTTTGATTGAAATAATTTGTTATATTATTTTATCAGATGAATGGGTGTTAAAGGAGCTGTTTGTATTAATTAATATTTGCATGACTGATTAAGCTTTTCTCTTCTATTTTAATTGTTAATAAATTATCTTGAAATATTGCTATTTTTGTTATGTGAACTTTCTGATAATGTTGGAAGTTCCTTGGGGCATGGTGTGGACATGAAAAAGTGATATACAAATAGATTTAATATGATAAGAGATCCCATTGAAGATTTTTGGAATTATGCTGAACGAATTAAGGTGTCAGATTTTCCTTTATTAGTTCTCATTCTGATGTTGGCTTAGCATGTAAATTGTCTATGTTCAGCTTTCCATAGTAGCTTAAATATCTATCTATCTATCATCTATCCATCCATCATCTATCTATCTCTCTATCTACCTTAGCTATTTATTTATTATTTTATTTATTGTTAAATTTCTCTACCACCCAACTCGCGTATAAGGACTCTGGGCGACTTACAGATAATAAAAATCATATATGGCCTTAAACATATATACTGGAGAGTCTTAACTCACTGCTCCCTATATATAGTCGTAGTTATAAGATTTAGTCACTTGTATCTGTTATTTTTATTAAGTGTATGTTGCTGGTCATTGACCGAATAAATATTAATATTTCAATTTTAAGGGAATATATATACTGGAGAACTGTTCCTGCAAGCATCTGAGGAATTTCTCCAGTATATATGTTTAAGGCCATATATGATTCGTAGGGTCTTCGCTCAGTTTCATAAGCACACTATGTCCTTCCAACAGCACTTGTTTTATTTTTGGCAACTGAATCAGTCATAGTTTCCAAGAATCCTTCTCTCTGCAGAGCAGACCGCACACAGCCTTTGTTACCGTTCTTTTCCAAAGAGTAAACATAAGCAGGAAGAGCTGCATTTTCAATTGTTCTCCTCCTGAGTTACTCTGGCTTTCACATTCTTTTTGCCTAAGTTAGCTTATATTCATCCTTCAAGGAACAAGAAGCATCCTGTAATCCCCTAAGAAAGGAAACAATGTTAATTACCTATGGACATTTTTAATTAATTGTGGTTCATCTAAGACACAGATAACCACAGATTACAGCCAGAGACACACTGCTTCTTCATTCTGTATGGTCAGGCTTCCTTTATGGACAAAGCATGATGAGTGAAGTGTATTACTTACACCCTGAAAAGGCTACTAAGAGTCCTAGGCATTTCTATGCCCTGTACAGTATGTGTCTACTGAGAGGTAAGCTTCATTGACTACAATGTTGTTTCATCTTAGGGAAGTATGTGTAGGATTACCATTTTCAGAACTGTTCTGCGATGATCAAAATACTTCATGTATATTGTTTCATTAACTTTTAACAACATAAGATTGAACAAAAGGTCTATCTAGTCAAGCGCTGTGTTCCTCAGTGGCCAACTAGATGCTTCTGGGAACCCCCAAATTTGAGCAGTAGTGAAATTCATGTTCCCCCAGTGACTGGCATTAGAGGCATA
This sequence comes from Charina bottae, assembly GCA_023362775.1. NCBI lineage: Eukaryota > Metazoa > Chordata > Lepidosauria > Squamata > Charinaidae > Charina > Charina bottae. Next base: position 3,483,797 of record JALMGJ010000004.1, on the reverse strand, counting down.
CAGCCTTTGATGCAGAACATTATATATAGCAATTGGGATTTCAGGCCAGTAACAGCTTTATCCTTCATTGATTTGTCTAATCCTCTTTTAAAGTCATCCAAGTTGGTGACCGTGACTAAATCTTGTAGCAGCAAATCCCACCGTTTAACTATGCGTTGTGGAAATGTGTTCTCTTCTGAATCCCCTACGATACAGCTTTATTAAATGACCCTGGGTTCTGTGTTCAGGAAAGAGAGGAATTTTTTCCTCCCTCTATACATTCTTCCCCACAAGCAGTAATTGTACACACCACTGTACAATCCATATCTTGCCTTTTTTTCTAAAAGCTTTGCACCCAGTGTTCCGAGGGGAAATGCTGCCCAATTTTTTCATTTTGGCTGTCCTTTTCTATAATGTTAACTTATAAATCAGCCCCCAATTTTTATCCTCCATGAGAGTAGCTCAGAGGAAATGAGGAAAATCAGTAGAAAATCAATGCATGATCATCTCCCCTTCCCTCTGCTAACTTTTTCTGCTTGATGTTCTTCTTGTTGTTGCAATTGGCGACTGGGAAATCTGAATTCTTAACCCCTTTTAAAATGCATGTGTCTCAGTAATCTTCACAAGATTCCTGGCTTCTGACTGTGATTTTTCGGCAGAATCACAGGGATGGACATACTCCATAAGGGTCAGACTTATTGGCATATGTCTAAAACTAAACATAATTCCTGATCCAATCATGATTCTCATAGAGTTGGTTTAGCAAGGCTTATTAAGAAGAAGAGAGCCAATTTGGTGTCATGGCTAAGGCATCAGGCTAGAAACAGGGAGACTGTGAGTTCTAGTCCCGCCTTAGGTGCAAAGCCAGCTGGGTGACCTTGGGCCAGTCACTCTCTCTGAGCCCTAGGAAGGAGCCAATGGAAAACCAGGAGGCTGAGAGTTCTAGTCCCTCCTTAGGCATGAAAGCCGGTTGGGTGACCTTGGGCCAGTCCCTGTCTCTCAGCCCTAGGAAGGAGCCAATGGCAAACCAGGAGACTGAGAGTTCTAGTCCCGCCTTAGGCATGAAAGCCGGTTGGGTGACCTTGGGCCAGTCCCTGTCTCTCAGCCCTAGGAAGGAGCCAATGGCAAACCAGGAGACTGAGAGTTCTAGTCCCACCTTAGGCACAAAGCCAGCTGGGTGACCTTGGGCCAGTCGCTCTCTCTCAGCCCTAGGAAGGAGCCAATGGCAAACCAGGAGACTGAGAGTTCTAGTCCCACCTTAGGCACAAAGCCAGCTGGGTGACCTTGGGCCAGTCGCTCTCTCTCAGCCCTAGGAAGGAGCCAATGGCAAACCACTTCCGAAAAACCTTGCCAAGAAAACTGCAGGGACTTCTCCAGGCAGTCTCTGGGTATTGGACAAGATTGAATGAATAAAATTAAAATTAAAAAAAACAGAAGAAGAAGAAGAAGGTGATGGGGTTTTAAGAATTCCTCCAGCTGAACTATTTCCCATCTACAACGAAGAGAATCACTCCAAAGCTCAATAGGGGAAGTATTCCTTAATTTATTTTTTACTCACTTTCTCTAGGTCTCTTCACTGATACTGAAGAAGTTTGCAGGAGGTTATTTATAAAACTGAATAAGTATAAAGGAAAGATTACACAGGTCCTCTAAGAAAGTGACAGAGGATGGAATCAGCAGCTTGAATTGAAGGCAATCTATTGAGCTGGTCATTGAGGTGACGTTTTTTTCTCTTGGGTGCTGTTTCTCCCATTAATGATACATAGTTTTTTAAGGCAGAGGAAAGCCAGGAGCTGAACATTTTGAATTATTATTTTTTAATTCAATGGCCAAGAGAAATCTGACCCTGGCCTTGACCACATGGCAGACAGACCCATTTTTCCCCTTCTTTTGACACAACTCTGTCAGAAATTGCACCATGACATGGCAGGTTGCTCCTGAATGTGGACCTCTATCAATTCAGAAGATGCAGAGAATCTGAAGAAAAAGAGCTAAGAAGAATGGCAGATTCTCCCTTACAGGACATGGAGCAGACACTCCAGCCGATAGAATTTTAATCAATTACAGAGAAGGAATCGCCTATAAAGCATGAGCATAGATTTCCAGCCTTTTTATTCCAGAAGGTTCATGCCTTGGCTTCTTTCACTTAGCTGGTCAAAATGATAAATTGCTGAGGTAAATCTATCAGGAAATATCAGTCAGAGCAGCACTTCAGTTCAGCCTGCACTGGTGTTAATGGTGAAAGAAGAAAGATGGCCATGCACAGGATTGGGAGGGGAATCTTGCTTAATGAACCTAGACAGGAGAGGACTAATGTCCCTTTTATCAGTGACCCCATGCACTGGAAGTCCAAATGCTCCCACCCAGAGGCCAGCTGTAATGTGAATCCTGGCATTAAATATTAAAATACAAACTTTTGTATCATCCATTATTCACACAATGGCAGTGTCATAATCCTATATGGTAGGCTCTTTGATTTTGTTTTAAAAGAAAAAGAAAATAACATGCCATAGAGCAGTAGGACACTGAATGCATAGAAATATCCAGCTTTCCTTTAATTCTGATGTGTGAAACTCTTTAAAAGGAGGAACAGTTGGACCTCACTTAAGAATACTTTATATACTTTATATAAAGTTTTATATAAGATTTATATACTTCAGAGGTGTGAATACCTTTGGCAGGCGTTCTTTCAGTAACTCACAGCCCTGTACAGCAGGCCAGGATTCTCCATATATGTGTTGCCCAGTTAAGAATGCAGAAGGAGTTCTCCTGGATCAAACCAATGTTTCAAGGTCCTATTTCCCAAGAGGTCAATACTGTACCCCTGGATAGCCCCCAAGGAAAATCCTTGGTCTTATTCCCTTTAAAATCCAGACAAGCTGTTAGCCATTAGGGATGAGCTGAAATTTCAGTAAAGCACTTCAATTCACCTACCAAAGCAGAGAATGCACTCTGTATGCACAGAAGGGGAAATTCATTGGGCAAAGCGAAAAAGAGGCCATACTCATACTGTGACAGTCCATTTAAAAGGAACCGTCTCGTCCCGATAACCTGAGGGACCGTCTCGTCCCGATAACGTCGGCCCGTCCCACCCGTGCATGCAGAGAGGGCATGCTCCGGACCCCCTCAACAAGAGAATTCCATCTAGCGGGGTCCAGGAGGCGTGCCTTCTCTGCGATAGCGCCCGCCTTATGGAATATCTTGCCCCCGGAGGTGAGACTGGCCCCCTCCCTCCTGGCCTTTTGGAAGGCCCTTAAGACCTGGCTCTGCTGCCGGGCCTTGGACGACGGAGGTGGTAGTGCCTCCTGGGGTTGGCTGGCCCCGTAGCTCCATGATCTATCTGCAGGTCCTAATCCATCTTGGATTTTATTTTATTTATTCTCTGCTGTGTTTTTAGATATTTTTGTATAGTTTTTAAATTGTATTTATTGTAACCCGCCCAGAGTCCCTTGCATGGGAGATGGGTGGGGAATAAATTTGAAAAATAAATAAATAAATAAATAAATAAAATAAAAGGAGAAGTGACTCACAGAATAATTTCTTGGTGGATAGTGCCCTTTAGTAACTGCCTTGGAATTTAGGCAAAGTATATACTGATGCCCACAAATTCAAACTGTGTTTGTCATATTCTTAATGTCTTTCTTGGTAGTAAATTAGGTTTTGTCCTTTGCAGCATCACACTCAAATAGTTCTCCTCAATTAAAATTAAAATTAACTTTTGTATCCAATGCTAAAAGCAAAATTAGAACCAAAGTTTTAGACTTTTACATGGTTTCTAACTCACCATACCAAATTTAACCAGATATGAGATTCACTCACACTCTTAATAATTTCTCTCCCTCCCTGGGATTGTTGAAGGAAGGTGTCACCACAAATACCCAGAAACTACATTAAACCTATATATGAAATGAGGAAGAGGAACAAAAGGTGATTCCCAGTCATAAAACACTTGCTCTTGACAAAGAAGACAAAAATAATAACACAGTAATGCCTCAACTACTGTTATGAGAATAAAGGTGGGACGTTGATGTACATCTTGTTGGTATCATTTTTGTGACAGGAGCTAGACTGTTTCTTAATATTATTTTTGATGACCAGGGCCACCTAGAGCAGAGCAGCATCACCATTACAGCACATAAGATGAAGAGGCCAGCTTTTTTTTCAATTTCTTCATTTTTAGATGTGTAAGCCTATCATCATTGGCGATCACTCGTAGCCGAGTAAGATTGTCTTCCAAAGGTAAAATTTTAACGGTGAATCCGTAAGTGGCTATAAAGGCCAATTCTGGATCCGCACAACCTCCCGCAATGAGGGCATAGGTTTCCGGGTGGGAGACGGTCATGATGAGGGTTTGCCTGACGTGCCTTCCTTTTAGCTCTTTTCTCCTTTTTGCCCTGTACTCGTGCTTCTTCAAAGTCCATAGCGCCATTAATAAAGGCTGACCTCCAATTGAAACGCTCATGAGTTAGGGCTTCCCAGTTCTCAATGCTGATATTACATTTTTTTAAATTAGCTTTGAGAGTATCTTTGAATCTCTTTTGCTGTCCACCAATATTCCGTTTTCCATTCTTAAGTTGGGAGTAAAGTAGCTGCTTTGGAAGACGATGGTCAGGCATTCGAACAACATGACCGGTCCAGCGAAGTTGATGTTGGATGATCATTGTTTCAATGCTGGTGGTTTTCGCTTCTTCTAATACGCTAACATTAGTCCGCCTATCTTCCCAAGTAATTTTCAGAATTTTTCGGAGGCAGCGTTGATAGAATCTTTCAAGAAGTTGGAGGTGGCGTTTGTAGAGGGTCCATGTTTCACAGGCGTACAGAAGGGTTGGTAGTACAATGGCTTTGTAAACAAGCATTTTGGTCTCCCTGCGACTGTCCCGATCCTCAAACACTCTATGCTTCATTCGGGAGAAAGCTACACTCGCAGAGCTCAGGCGATGCTGAATTTCAGCGTCGATGTTGGCTTTTGTAGATAGATGGCTGCCGAGATAAGAAAAGTGATCGACATTTTCTAGCGACACACCTTTAAGCTGGATTGATGGCGCTGCAGAGGGATTGGTTCGAACTTGCTGGTAAAGCACTTTGGTTTTTTTAATGTTAATCGAGAGGCCGAGCTTTTCATATGCTTCTGTAAAGATGTTTAGGATAGTTTGAAGATCTTCCTCGGAGTGTGCACAGACTACGTTATCATCAGCATATTGAAGTTCTATAACAGAAGTTGCAATTACCTTATTTTTTGCTTTCAGCCTACTAAGATTAAAAAGCTTTCCATCTGTTCGATATATAATTTCTACACCAGTAGGAAGTTTCTCTTCAACAAGGTGCATAATCATATGTAAGCCTATAGAGGAGCGCGATGGCTCAGCGGTTAAGAAGCCAGGCTTGTCGATCGGCAGGTCAGCGGGTCGAGACCCGAGTGCAGCATGACAGAGTGAGCTCCCGCTCTCGCCCCAGCTCTTGCCAACCTAGCAATTCGAAAGCATGCAAATGCAAGTAGATAACTAGGTACCACTTCAGTGGGAAGGTAACAGCATTCCGCGTGCGTCATGCCAGCAACATGACCGTGGAAGCATCTTCGGACAGCGCTGGCTCTTCGGCTAAGAAGTGGAGATGAGCACCGCCCCCTAGAGTCGGACAAGACTGTGCATGTAAAAACCTTTACCTTTACCCTAAGCCTATTGAAGCCCTGCTAGTCCAAACCCCAGACTCCAGGGAATACCAGGACAAGGCATTTGGAAATTTTTAAAAGACATAGAAGGTACCAGTGGAAAAATCACTTTCATATTGTTGCCAAGAAACTTCTACATGGAGTCACATTTGATTTGAAGGAGGCCTTTAAACTTACCCAAGTGTTAAATCTCACACTTAATTTGTTTATTTCCTATCAGATATTGGTAGGAATTCTCTCTTTCGTATTTGATGGTGTAATCTTGAATTTTGGCATTGTGAAGTTCAGGAAATTCAGGAGGGGCACCAAAAATCCAGCTTCTTGAAGAAAGGGGTTTTATAATTGAGTAACAACAAGAGGAACAACATTGTATTAGTAGTCCATTGACCGGGTAGGCAACTATTTGGGGAGAATGGTTGTCAGCCTTTTGCATCTTAGATCCCACTCCTTTTCTCAGCCTGGGTCCCAGTCTGATTGAAACAAAAATCTAACTTCCCCCAAGAAGGACACTGTTATGTTTACAGGTATCCTGTTAGTACAGTGATCAGTTATGGTAAATTCCAAAACTTTAACATTTCAGTGATTTACCATTTCTCCTATCCAGACTACATCTAAGTCCCACTTTTGGTAGATGAACACCAGTTGACAACTTATGTATTGAGTGGGTCCTTGGAAGTAGGCAGGCTAAATGTTCTCCCACTAACCTAACCACGTTGGAGCAGAGGAAAGAATAAGTAAAGGGGCAAGGGAGCAAAAAACTGCAGAAAACAATTTGAATTGTTTTGAATTGAATTTGGGTAGAATTCTGAAGTTGGTACAAGTAACATCAAAGAGCTCCTTGAAGAAGGGTCTCTTGGCTGAGCTTCTTCCTTGAGAACAAATGTTGCTTGTAATCCCAAAATGGATTTCAGTCGGAGATAATTCACTGGACCAAAAACAGTCAGGAGGACTTTGCCCCAACCGCTTTTCATGGCTTCCACTCCAAGAGCAGACAAGTCATATCTAATTGGTCCATTAGAGAAAGTGAGCTGACCAGAAGTAGCCAAAGAGGACACACATGGTTAATGAAAGATAGACGGTGGTCAGAAGTGACCATCAATGGCTGGCAAGGATGTATAGCTTACAGGAGCTTGCCTTGGGTCATGCATGGGACAACCCTTCAATGCATATCCCATTAGAGTGAAAAGTTGTTCATTCCCCTCTTGAGAGCTTCCTTCCTTCTGGGGGAATGAAGCAGGCTGCAGGCTATTCAGACCTGTTGTAGATAAGGAATCATTAGGAAACTTACTATTTCATATTATTTATTTTTAGAAAGAGAAGGGTATTGGAAATTATTAGTCTTCATGTAAGACAAATAGATGTATTCGGATATACCTCTGAAAATAATAATTAGGTAACAGCTTGAAGCATTTTTTCATTGCTGAAAGACAGCCATTTTTTTAAAAAGAAATCAGGTTACTTACCAAAGTTATAGCATTTTAAGGGACACTGAATAGGTTCCTTTCAGGAAGGGCTGCAGTTAACTCCCTAACCTGCAGTCCAAAATGGACCCTGTTTTTTTCCCCCCCTCTTTTACTTTCTGCATTTTCTATTTTTCCTTTCTATATTTCTTTTCTCTCTTTTTTTCTTTTAATCTCATTTTGTATTATATATTATTATTGTAAAAAAATGAGTAAAAATTACTTAAAAACAAAACAAAACAAAATGGAACCTGTCTTTGGTACAGAGCCTGGGAACTACTAAATCTAGAGAAGGATTTGGGGCAGATCAAAAGTATAAAAAAGTCTTGGGCATAATTTTATCTTAATTCTTCATGGCCTTTACAGAAGTGAGGGGGAAGAAGATGAAACTTCAGCTGCAACTGCACCCACAGTGTCCTAAGTTATTCAACACATAGACACCTACGCAGAAGTAAGTATGAATAACTGTCTGCATTCCAGGTTCCTAGCTCCTCAAGGTCTGTAATAATAAATGTAAAAGTCAATAAGTCAGCTATTCTTAGATAACTCTATATTTAAATGCTAGCAATAGATTCATTTTTCTTCCTTCCTTCTTCTGCTTGTCTCTTGTAACTTTCATAGTAAAACGCTTCTGAGGCCAACCTGTGAAACAAAACTTGCCTACAGCGGCCCCACATTAGGCAAAGTCCACCCTTTGAAGTAATCTTACGAGGTAAATGTTTAATAAGCCTGGAGACCCATTTCAAATTGCCTTTGACTCTTCCCCACTGAATGAGATGCTGGTTGTCAAGAAAAGGCTACAAGCGCCACCTGGGGAATAGGGGATGAGGCGTTGCAGTTTGCAGAGATGTCAGTAGTAATGACTAAGAGACAAATAATCAGATTTTCCCTTTCAGATTCTAGAAGGTTGGCTCTGAAAACATCACTCCAACGGGAGAAATGAAGATGTGCATGTATTCGCATAAACAGACAATCATACACATAGGTATCTCTATGTATAACATAGTTTGAAAGATGATTTATTTATTGGTATGTTTAGATTGTGATGCAAAGAATGTTTTTATTGTTTTCCAGGTAAGTAATAGAAAGCTGTGGAACACTCATAATTATTTTTGAAAGGGAGGGGATGTAAAGAGTTACCTTATTCAGATGCCCCCATAGGAAGGGTTTCAGAGAAATTCTGGAAGGAAGGAAGGAAGGAAGGAAGGAAGGAAGGAAGGAAGGAAGGAAGGAAGGAAGGAAGGAAGGAGGGAGGGAGGGAGGGAGGGAGGGGGGGAGGGAATCTATATCAGACAAGGAATATCAACCAAAGGACCACAACACATCCTGAGCTCACTTATCCAACTCATAAGCTAGGAATGGGAAGGAAGAACCTGTTAATGCTATAGTGTTCATGAGACCCCTTCTCCTTGTTGCTTCCACTGAACTCCAAAAATAAATATAAGCTATTGACAAATAAATAAAATAATAATAAAATAGAATAGAATAGAATAGAATAGAATAGAATAGAATAGAATAGAATAGAATAAATAAAATAAATAATAAAATAAAATAAAATAAAATAAAATAAAATAAAATAAAATAAAATAAAATAATAAAATAAAATAAAATAAAATAAAATAAAATAAATAATAAAATAAATAAAATAAAATAAAATAAATAAAATAATAAAATATAAAATAAAATAAAATAAAATAAAATAATAAAATAAAATAAATAAAATAAAATAAATAAAATAAAATAAAATAAAATAAAATAAAATAAAATAAAATAAAATAAAATAATAAAATAAAATAAAATAAAATAATAAAATAAAATAAAATAAAATAAATAAAATAAAATAAAATAAAATAAAATAAAATAAAATAAAATAAAATAAAATAAAATAAAATAAAATAAAATAATAAAATAAAATAAAATAAAATAAAATAAAATAAAATGGCTGAAATCTCATGAGATCATCAGCTCTTGTGAGATTTCAGTACTATTTCCTGAAAACTCCCAAGATTTTAAGTGATACTGCTAAGCTGTTGAGATTTTGACTTAGAATGCCAAAATATATCATATTTATTTTTATTTATTTAATTTATATGACCAACCATCTCCCCCAATGGGGAACTCTGGGCGGTTTACAATAAAATAAATTAAAATAGAATATAAAAATATAAAACATCAATTTATACAATTAATATAATAAATAATTATAAAATGCAGATGGGAGATAAAATTAATAAAGGAAGGACATTATGAGATTAAGGAATTAGCCAAGGAACTATCCTTTCCTCCTTCCCATGCCAGGCGGCAGAACCAGGTCTTCAATTCTTTCCTAAAGGTCGGGAGGGAGGGGATCTGTCTCAACTCTGGGGGCAAGGTGTTCCATAGAGTAGGTGCCACCACAGAGAAGGCCCGTCTCCTAGACCCCATCAGATGACACTCTTTAATTGATGGGGCTCGTAGCAGGCCCTCTCTGAATGATCGGGTGGGGCGGGTTGATAATCTGGGGATAAGACGGTCCCTCAGGTATTCTGGCCCCATGCCATGTAGGGCTTTAAAGGTGATAACCAACACCTTGAATTGTACATATTTTCAGTTTGGCTGTGTATCTGTCTCTCTAGGCATCCGTATGATAAAAAAAAGGTAAAGGTTCCCCCCCGCATATTTGTGCAGTCGTGTCCGACTCTAGGGGCCGGTGCTCATCTCCGTTTCTTAGCCGAAGAGCCAGAGTTGTCCGAAGATGCTTCCACGGTCATGTGGCCGCATGACACGCACGGAATGCTGTTACCTACCCACCAAAGTGGTACCTATTAATCTACTTGCATGCTTTCAAATTGCTAGATTAACAAGAGCTGGGGGGGGAAGTCGGTTCCTGCTGCTGCGCCCGTCCGCTGTTTACTTTCGCTGCCGAGCTGCTGGTCTTCTTGAGCGTCCTTTTCTCACCGCCGCCGATTCTCTGCCTCTGCGAGTTGCTGCTTGGCGATTCCCAGTCTCTGCTTCTCTCCTGTCGCTTCTCCGCTGTGAGCCGATCTCAACCGTGGAGCTTCCCGAAGTTTTTCCGGTTCGCTCCCAGGAAAATCGGCTGGTACTGATCTGTGCCATTATGTAAGCTGCTTCTCAGGCGATCGCAAATGTTTCTCCCCAAAGAAAGACTTCAGCTCGGATATTGGGTAGGAAACAATTTATTGCTGTACTTGAGTAAGCAAGCGAAAAGGCATGGATGGTTCCTGGGCTCTCGGCTTGGCTTTTTAAACCCTCCCGCCAGAGCGCCCGCCCCCTCCCTGCTGAAGGCTTCCCTTTGGTCCTGTTGCAGGCTTCCCTTTGGTCCGCTTCCTGTCAGGTTGGGTCAGTGTCCTTGAGTTCTTTATCGCCCCTTATCTAGGAGGCGTGGTTGGTGGTTGTCTTTTGTTTCCTTTGTCATTTCCTTATCCCCTTAAATACTGGGTGTGCTTAGGGAATGGTGGGACCCTGGGGGCATGCCAGGGTTCTGACAGAAAGCTTGCAGAATCAAAGAATCGTAGCAAAGGATGGTATCTGTGAGCTTTATTACAGTAAAAACTGCAACCTGAAAAAGGGCATTCAGATGGACAGGACGGAATGGAAGAGATTGAGCAAGAATAGAATGCTACATAGACTCAAGGAGATTTATAATTTTGCATGGAGGCAAAGTTACTTGAACCATCGCACCCTGGCAGAATCCTGCACAATCATCAGTCAAAGTCTGGAATTTGCTAATAAGTCTCAACTTCCTAAAAGTGACTATTTTCTTGTCAGGAACCGCTCTCCTGTTTTTTCTGTGTCACGTGGGTGAAAATGACAAGTTGTTCTGTACCATTCACATCAAAAAAACTAGAGCTTAGTTGGTTCCAGTGACCATTCATGTTAATTCACTGAAGGGAACAAAGCGAAACAAACAACAAAGCAAGAACAGCTTAAGAGTTGGAGTTCTCAAGTTATAACATGTACAGGCAGTTGATTTTTTTCTTAGCCTAACAAGCTTTAAATAGTAGGGATTAACACAGTATTTTCATCATGAACTGAAAATGCTCAGAGAGGTTAGCAACCAGCAATACCATTTTTTTCTCACATCTCCAATTGCCTGTTAAAATTGTAGTGATTTGGAAAGAATGAATGGAATGGAAAGGATGTGATTTCTGCAAAGGCTCCTATTGGGGAGAAGAGAAATCTGTGTTAGAACCAGGGCAGTTTCCCCTGGAAGTGGTAGAAATGTCAGAGGAGGAGAGCAATGACTATAAAGTTTTAAAACTTCATTGTATCAGCAGGCACTTGTCTGCAGAACGTAATTTGAAAGGATCCATAATTTGAAAGGATTTCTCAAATTACTGGTGAGCTGGGGAAGGTTTTTTTTTTTCAGAATTTAAATCAGCAGCACTTTTTAAAGTTATGACCTCAACTTGAAAACTTCGGCATGAGCAGAGAGGGAAAGGAAAGATCACAGGACATCTGAGAAAAAAATCAGATTTCACTGTCTGACCTTCTGCTACTTGGCTTTGCATTTCAGCCCCTTTAATCACTAGACAGAATAAATTGACTCTAGTACTTGGTGGCTAGAGATGGGAATAGAAGAGAGACGGGCTTCCCTACCCCCTTATAGAATGCAAAGGACTTTGATAGATCACATTCCTAGAAGCTCTCACTTAGTTCTTTGTAAAGTAGTTCTTCCTAGGTTTACATTCATAAGGTTTCTTAATAAGGTTATGCAAAGCATGTGAAGAGATGCTTCACAGAACACAGCGAACACAGTGATGTGGGTAATGGACCCTCCTCACAGTTTTGAGGTATCTGTGTCTTCTGAAAGACTCAGGGCCCCTGCTTTGAAGGTTTTTCCTGGTTCCTTATGTTAGTGCCTTATCCTCAATGGTTCTGGCGGGAAAGTATGGCAGCATATCTTTCCAAGATCATGTTTGTTCTTCTACAGGGGACGCACTGCACATTTTCCTGAGCTGTCCATGGTACCTCACAAAGCTCTCTGAACTAATATGCTCCATGCTTATTGATTATATGGGCTGCTACTCTATGAATAGAATTCACTCTTTCAGGCAGTGCATAATTCCTCAGAAATGCCTCAACAGTTTGTAAAAATCTTGTTAGATCATGCTGGCCTTAGGGAAACTCTGCAGTTAGTAGATAGGATTCAAAGGCTATTAGCTATTTATTTTACAATTTTCATGTTGTAGTTTTACTTATATATTTGGCTGCACTGGATTGTCAGTGATCATAAACAAAGAAATGAAATAAACAAATATTCTTGGAAATAGATAACACTGGAGGGAGGGCATTCTGTTTTGCAGCAGGCCGCCTTTCTATGTATTTATTGATTTAATTTAATTTCAGTAGTATTCAGAGGATCATGGTGGGCACCAAAGGAAGGGTTCTCAAGAATATTGGTGATCTTAGGCACCATGCAAGGGAGCCCAGATGTATGGTGCCCGATATTTATTAGAATAGCTGCATTTCTCAGTTTTTACCTCTAATGCTCACTAACCAAACTGGCTCACATATTACAGTATGTTAGGGAATAGATCCGGTTAACACTGAATGCTGTTTGCACGATACTGTATTGGTTAATTCTTGGTCGCAAAGGTATGCACTGTAGACTTCCATATAGACTACACTATTCAAAGTATTATACCAAACAGAGTGGGAGTTACTTTTGAATAAGCAATGGAGGAGATCACACTATACATATTAGTGATAATTGGATGAATAATTAAATGAAGAACTGAAGCCAATAAAAGAAACAGGGTTAGGAAGTATTTAGACTGCTTAGAGTTCTTCCCCAAATAATTTGGAATTATTCATAATCACAAATAACATTGAAGAATGTTTTCCCTGTTTCCCAATTAGCACCAAGAGAGCTAAATGTACCACTAAGCATTATCAACCACATATACACAAATGCACACATACATTTTCATCTCTTTCTCTCTCTCTCTGTATAAATGCAGCACTAATTTAATCACAATGCTAGTTTGTTCTATTCCTCTGAAGGATTTTTTTCACATATTCTTGCAAAATTATTTTCATTTCTTAGGACATAAATTAATTAGTCTCATAATTATCAGGAAGTGCTTTTGGTGGCTATAGGGCATGGGGAGGTGGAATTAATTGGGATGATATAATGAGAGTAATGTTTACCATCTCTTAATGGAAGCTATGGATCCTTGAAGGGGAAGCACTAACACTAGAGATGAAGTAGGTTCCAAAGATGAGAACCAATGGTGGGAGAGGAAGTGATAAAGCCCAGGCAGTGCTCAGAAAGAGGAACTGCATATCAGTTATTTGAAATTTCTTCTTAGAGGCATGCAAACATGCATTGGTGGGTGCATAAATATATCAATTATAGGATAACATCTTGCATGATCTTATGTGGTAACAGAGCTTTTGGGAGAGTTGGCAAGTTAACTTTTCAGCCATCGAGTTAGCTATTTAAAAAAAAATAAGGGAGAGCAATTCATACTGCTGGGGTGTCTCAGGCACTTTGGTGTCTGTGGGTGCCTATTTCAACCAATAACAAGGACTATTGTTAGAAGTCTTATAAAAGTACGGTTTAGTAATCAAGGCTGCAGTTGGGTTACATTTTAACAGAAAGTAAGACCAATGGAAATGAAAGTGAATCTTTTCAAATTCAGATTTTCATGAAATCACCAGAAACTGAAATCAAAGGAAACTTTATTTTTACCCATGCAGAAGTGTTGCTCTTTAAATGAATCATCTTGGAAATCCCTAATTCAGATCTCAGCTCAACGATATGTCATAGGAAAGATATGATCTTTCAGGCACTCTCCCCATCTCCAGTCAGAGGATAATTGTATTGGCCAAGGATGCAGAGTTCCTGGAAGAATTATTAAGCTAATGATGGCTGAAATGAGCACTTCTTTTATTTTTGAGTATTGGCAATACTTCTAATTTTGCCATTCGTATTTGGAAAATGAACATATGGACATCCACATATTCTAGATTTGATAAGTTTTCAGTGTTCTGATTTTGGCAGGCCTCCTGGAGCTTATGAATGAAGAAGCTGTCTTGAAGTGGACAGGAATTTTCCATTCTACTATAGCACTTGGACAAACTCCATGAAAAAGACATCACCGGCTTTATGGATTTTTCTGGAATCAATAGGAGCAGCTGTAGAATCAATGATCTTATGGGAGATTTCAGCTTTTGTAAATATTCTACCATCCTCTGCCACCACGCTGCATATTCACCAAGGGAATATCAAGCAGAAGAGCATAGCTCCCTCAAGATAGAGCACAAATGCCAGTTCGGGAAGCAGCTTCCTCTGACTGGGACCAGGTCAGACTCTGCTGACATTGATTCAGGACCACTTCCAAAATCAAATTAATTAGTCTGAAACTTTCTGTCTCCTACTGACATATATCCACATTTTTTTCCTAACAGGATTCTATAATAGTCACAAGCATACTAACCCATTTGAAAAGATAAAGACTCTAAACCCTCAGACAAGAAAGTGCAGGACTTTTACAGCACCTGCTTCATTAACACTGTATCTGAGGCGTGCAGATGAAGATGGCAAACATTTTTCAAATCTCCATAATTGTTCCCAGCGAACATCACCACAGTGGTACATTAGATTTGCAAGCCATTTCTTTAAAATTCTCTCAATGGATTATATAAGTCATATAAGGATCAGAGATTATTACAACATACAATGTAAGGACTGTAGCAGCCACTATGTAGGACAGACTGGCAGAAGACTAGCAGAACGCATCCACGGACATCAACTAGCAGTCAGAAGACACAATGAAAACTCCATAATCTCATAACACATGGACAGACTCAACCATACTTTCAACTGGGAAATGTGAGCATCTTAAACCAAGCCAAATCCAAAAATGCTAGAGAATTCCTGGAAGCTTGGCACTCAGAAAAAGCAGCCATCAACAGACACATAGAGGTAAACAACATTTACATACCATTCATAAGAGACAATAGAAAAGCTAAAAGACCAGAACACCTCCTTGCCAGCAATCAACACCCAGATATGCGAAGATTAACACCAGGATTAGCACTAGAGGAACAACCAAACAGCACAATATACCCTAATCAAGGAACTATTAACTCAGTTAATCAACCAAGCAGCAAACAACAGCCCAATCAAGGAACTACCAAGGAGAGAACAACACCTCCACCAACACAAGCAGGACAAGCCATGGAAGATAAACAGAGAGCAAGTCCCACTCCCTTTTCGCACTGAAGATGTTGTCTAGCCTGGCAATGATATGCCTGCATGAAAATAACAAGGCTGAGAGAGCACCAAGGACTCCACATAACATCCTCCAAGTGACCAACACCACAGGGACAGAGGCATTGTTTGTCAGGGAGCTTACAAAACCTCCCTTTGAGATATGGTCAGAGCAAGGTCCAAAATATGGGTGGGGTTCACAGAACTGAAAATATGAATAGTTCCCTCTTTTGCCATCCTACCATATCCTTCCCCTCTTCCCCCATTTCTGTGGGCTGCAGGAAACCAGGGCCCCTACCACCCTGATCTTTTTAATGGAGTCCACCCCTAGTGATCAGATGAACAGAATAACCTCTTATCACTGCTTCACAGTATATTTACTGAAAATCTGGATATATATTTTTTTCGTTTCAGAGAAAACAGGCTTTCAGCCGCATTTTGTTAGCTGCATCCTGGGATTCCAGGCAGAAAAGCAAGAAGGTAGAAAGGGTTGGGTGGACTTTCTGATGGAATGCCTGGGCACTTTCCTTCTTGGCATCTACCTCCAAGGCATGAAGTTAGATTTAATTTGAAGGCTATAGAATGCAAATAATTATAGGACACAGCAAGATTTTCTCTTCTCTCTCTCTCTCTCTCTCTCTCTCTCTCTCTCTCTCTCTCTCTCTCTCTCTCTCTCTCTCTCCCCCCCCCCCCCCGCCCCCTCTTTCAGATGCTTTGGTAGAACTTAGCTTTACCATTTATCCTTGCCTTATAACCTCCTTTCCTGACTTTTACTTACATGGAGCTTCACTCCTTGTTACCTCTGCCTTCCACCACCTTCTTCTCCTGGCTAAACCATCTCCAACCTGATTGAAATGCAACTGTAAGCCATTCCTGTCAGAGAACGTTCTTTTCAATCTGGATTTGCAAAGGATGAGCTGCATTAATGGTGCTGTGTAAATCTGTATCTTCAGCTGAATGGCGTATAGGTATAAGCTTTTGCTAAAATTATTTGTTTTGAAAATGATCATCCCCACCATAGTGGAATGAATGCAGATGTTCTCTATCCCCTGTCTTTCAATCTTTCCACCACTAAAAGCCATAATTTTCTCTCTTGTGTTGGGATAGCGTCTCTGTACACAGGCCTCCTAAATCTTACTGTCCCATAAATATGTGAACATAAATCTGTGATTTATTACAATTTAGCTCTTGTTTCTGTGAAGGAGGTTTACTGCACCGAGACTCCTCATTAATCTCATTCATAACCCATAGAATAAACACAACCTTTTCAATACATAACAGCAAGAAATATGGGCATATATGATTTACGGTTGCATTTTGGAAGAAGGATGAACTACAAACATTCTGAATACCCATTGATAAACTGGCAGAATTCATAGAGCATTTTATACACACTTTCACCTTAGTACACATCTTGTCTATTCCTTGTAATGGCACCTAGATCCTAGCTGCATTTGTTTGGAAATGGCAGGCAATACAATGAAATCTGTTTCCACTTAGCCATAGTAGGGTCCAGCTTTCAAAGCTGTGCTTCTTTCTTGATATCTGAGGGTTCCATTCATTTATACTTTGTCCTTATGCTTCAACTATTCCTATTTATCACCATCATTAATAGTTGTTCCTGTTAATTTACTGTCTATGTTAACTATAGATTTTGTGAAACATTGAGATTATTTTGAAACTATTTCATTAGAGTGAGCATGCTTATTTTTTTTAAAAAAAATCCTTCATAATAATTTTTAGTTTGCTTCCCATTTAAAATAACTTTATAGCAAACACACACTAGTTTCCCTTCTGGTCTTTATCCCCCAAATGTCTTGACTTAGCTAGTGAATTTATTCTTTCAATTGCAACTATTATCTAATAAGTTAAACTAGATCTGTTGTGTGAGATTGTACAAAGAGCATGAACCTCATTCTTAAACTTTGAAATAAATGTAATGGCTGTGTTACTCGCATAGTTCTATTTCAAAAGTTGGTGCAATATATTTATTAAATGGTAAAATAATGCAATTCATTTAGTCATGACTTAATTTACTCCAAGCATGACTAGGTCTGATTTCAACCCAATAAATGCAATGGAAAGCTAATTGAGGACCTTTAGAAAATTAGGAGGCTATATTCTTATTCAGAAAAAAGATGTTTGAAAAGCCAAAAATGTTCTAATTTGGAGGATACTAAATAGACATGTAGTATTTTTTCCCAATAAATATCTAACTGGTGGAAATATCTTTTTTTTATGCAAAGGATGCATAACATTTTAAGATATCCAGGTGTAGTTTTGAAAGTCATTGTGTAATTGTTTGCTTCTTCACTGAAAAATTCTTGCTTGAGCCTTCAGCAGGAGCCAAGCTGAACTCAGGTTGGAAGTGGACTTTCAACATTATTCTTAAATTCATTGATTGTAGGAGTTTTGGATGACAGTTATGGTGTCTCCTATTGGCTCAAATTCCATAGAGCCAGAAAATAACAAGATGAAGCACAACTCACCTCACAGGGTTGTTGTTGTGGGGAAAATAGGAGGAGGAAGGAGTATTTGGTATGTTCACCACCTTGAGTTATTTATAAAAATAATGAAGGCAGGAAATAATAAAATAATAAAATAAAATAAAATAAAATAAAATAAAATAAAATAAAATAAAATAAAATAATAAAATAATAAAATAAAATAAAATAAAATAAAATAAAATAAAATAAAATAAAATAAAATAAAATAATAAAATAAAATAAAATAAAATAAAATAAAATAAAATAAAATAAAATAAAATAAAATAATAAATAAAATAAAATAAAATAAAATAAAATAAAATAAAATAAAATAAAATAATAAAATAAATAAAATAAAATAAAATAAAATAAAATAAAATAAAATAAAATAAAAAATAAAATAAATAAAATAAAATAAAATAAAAAAATAAAATAAAATAAAAAAATAAAATAAAATAAAATAAAATAAAATAAAATAAACAATAAAATAATAAAATAAAATAAAATAAATAAAATAAAATAATAAAATAAAATAAAATAATAAAATAAAATATAATAAAATAAAATAAAATAAAATAAAATAATAAAATAAAATAAAATAAAATAAAATAAAATAAAATAAAATAAAATAAAATAAAATAAAATAAATAAAATAAAATAAAATAAAATAAAATAAAATAAAATAAAATAAATAAAATAAAATAATAAAATAAAATAAAATAAAATAAAATAAAATAAAATAAAATAAAATAAAATAATAAAATAAAATAATAAAATAAAATAAAATAAATAAAATAAAATAAAATAAAATAAATAAAGCTTATGGTTTGATGGATGTGTCCTATGTTCTGTAATAATGTTGTATAAACTCCAAATCCCAGCACCATAGAACCTCTCCTGATGCTTAACTCTGTGAGGTCATTGGTGCCTCTAAAACACTGACTTATTCTGATGATTCCTTAGGGTAAGCAATTGGTATGATCAGGTGCCCCAGAAAGCGTTGGTGGTAACACAGCCATTGTGGTTCATCAGGTTCCTTCCAGCTCCAAATATCCTGCTCTGAGGGTCCATTCCTGAGATATTGGTTATGGGGAAGATACTCATGGAGACTTCTGCTCTAATGAATGTAGGCTGGCTTTGGATCTACCATGCCTTGCTCTCAAGAATGAGCCCCTGAAAAAGGGGGTGGCTGTCAGAGGTCTTTGAGGTTCGAGGACAATCTGGACTCCAAACCACTTACTTGTTTGCATATATCCTAGGTTCATACAGCTACACACTTCCTTAGGCTTGGGGTCCCAAATCCATCTGAGGAGGATGGAGTGTCTAGGACAAACAAAAGTGTCCCCAATTGCCTTGTCCCTAAATGCTGTTCTGAAACAATGTGTGCCTTCCTTTATTGCTGGAAGAATCACCAGGGGTATTGTCGAAGTCTTTCACGGCCGGAGTTCAATGGCTGTTGTGGGTCTTCCGGGCTGTGTGGCCGTGTTCTGGAAGTTGTGGTTCCTAACATTTCGCCAGCATCTGTGGCCAGCATCTTCAGAGATATTCATCTCTGATTTTGCTTCTATCTGTGCTCCTGCCCTCTGAAGATGCTTGCCACAGATGCTGGCGAAACGTTAGGAACCACAACTTCCAGAACACGGCCACACAGCCCGGAAGACCCACAACAATCATCAGGGGGTTTGACCTGAGCCTGTTTGCTTGAAGTTTTAAAGAAGGAAATGAGCTGGTGTGTTGCTGGACCAAAAGCATACTCTCATAAAAAATGATTCATTCTGAAACAAATAAACGGCAGTAAATTTATTCCCCAAAGGCTTTGTTTTATATAATAAGAAAGTGAAATGGATTCCCAATTGAGGAGAGCGAGCCAAGCTGTTGGCTAGATAGGGAACACTAGGCAATATCCTGACTGAAGAACAGAGGAATCTAATTTCTTAATTGGAAGATTAGAAATGGAGCAGTCCCAGTTTCCTAAACCTAAGATGGATATTTTGCTGTGTATTTGCCTGATTTGTTGAAAATAAGCAAGATGGATTTCCTGTCTGAAAGAAAAGAGGGATTTCAGTGGGATTTACTTCTCAACCGTTATGAATAGAATGTTTTCGTGCTGTTAATTGATTATGAGCTGACAGTTCATCCACTAAAAGCTCTTCAATTAGTTTACAGCCTCAATAATATTAAAAGGTAGGTGGTATAATATAAGTATCCTAAAGAAAACAGCTGTAAAAATGAATTGTCCAGTAAGTGAGAAGATTCAGAGCTGAGTTGTGAAGAGGAAGAAGCATATTGTGATAATGTATTAGATCAATATCTGCTCATTATTCACTTCGGGGGGGTGGGGTGGACTTGGATTCACACAGTGAGCTTAACCAGGCATCGACTCTGGTTTTCCTTAACCCTGATTTTCTGTAACCATAAGGATGAAAAGTAGAGGAAAAGGATCACGTAGTGAATCCAAGATGCCCAAACAATAAGAGCTATGCATTGATGAAAATATATTTGAATGGGGAAATTGCCAGCAGAGAATGGGATGTATCTATAGAACATGGCATATCTAAAATGTAAAGTTCTTCTGCTTCTGTTTACATTTTTCCTATTCTTATTTTGCAGCTTGAAATGTCTGGTTTTAAAATTAATTTTGAGAAATGTGTTTTAGCTCCTAGAGTCATCATCATTGGCGATCACTGTTAGCCGAGTAAGATTGTCTTCCAAAGGTAAAATTTTAACGGTGGATCCGTAAGTGGCTATAAAGGCCAATTCTGGATCCGCACAACCTCCCACAATGAGGGCATAGGTTTCCGGGTGGGAGATGGTCATGATGAGGGTTTGCCTGACATGCCTTCCTTTTAGCTCTTTTCTCCTTTTCGCCCTGTACTCGTGCTTCTTCAAAGTCCATAGCGCCATTAATAAAGGATGACCTCCAATTGAAACGCTCATGAGTTAGGGCTTCCCAGTTCTCAATGCTGATATTACATTTTTTTAAATTAGCTTTGAGAGTATCTTTGAATCTCTTTTGCTGTCCACCAATATTCCGTTTTCCATTCTTAAGTTGGGAGTAAAGTAGCTGCTTTGGAAGACGATGGTCAGGCATTCGAACAACATGACCGGTCCAGCGAAGTTGATGTTGGATGATCATTGTTTCAATGCTGGTGGTTTTCGCTTCTTCTAATACGCTAACATTAGTCCGCCTATCTTCCCAAGTAATTTGCAGAATTTTTCGGAGGCAGCGTTGATGGAATCTTTCAAGAAGTTGGAGGTGGCGTTTGTAGAGGGTCCATGTTTCACAGGCGTACAGAAGGGTTGGTAGTACAATGGCTTTGTAAACAAGCATTTTGGTCTCCCTGCGAATGTCCCGATCCTCAAACACTCTATGCTTCATTCGGGAGAAAGCTACACTCGCAGAGCTCAGGCGATGCTGAATTTCAGCGTCGATGTCGGCTTTTGTAGATAGATGGCTGCCGAGATAAGAAAAGTGATCGACATTTTCTAGTGACACACCTTTAAGCTGGATTGATGGCGCTGCAGAGGGATTGGTTCGAACTTGCTGGTAAAGCACTTTGGTTTTTTTAATGTTAATTGAGAGGCCGAGCTTTTCATATGCTTCTGCAAAGATGTTTAGGATAGTTTGAAGATCTTCCTCGGAGTGTGCACAGACTACGTTATCATCAGCATATTGAAGTTCTATAACAGAAGTTGCAATTACCTTATTTTTTGCTTTCAGCCTACTAAGATTAAAAAGCTTTCCATCTGTTCGACATATAATTTCTACAACAGTAGGAAGTTTCTCTTCAACAAGGTGCATAATCATAGCGATGAAGATAGCGAATAAGGTTGGAGCAATAACACATCCCTGTTTAACGCCGGATTCCACTTTAAATGGATCGCTTTGAGAGCCGTTGTTATTCAGGATTGTTGCCATCATGTCGTCATGGAGTAACCGCAAGATGTTCACAAATTTATCAGGGCATCCGATTTTAAGAAGGATGGTCCAGAGAGCAGTACGATTTACAGTATCAAAAGCTTTAGTCAGATCAATAAACGCCATGTACAGAGGGCGGTTTTGCTCCTTGCATTTTTCTTGAAGCTGTCGTGCAGTGAAGATCATATCCACTGTTCCCCTGGAAGGGCGGAAGCCATTTTGCGTTTCATGGAGGATATCTTCTGATACAGATAGGAGACGGTTTGCAATGATCTTTGCCAGGATTTTGCCTGCTGTGGCTAGAAGGGAGATGCCTCGATAGTTTCCACAGTCTGTTCTATCACCCTTTTTAAAGAGAGTGATAATTATGGCATCCCTAAAGTCTGCTGGAATCTCCTCCCTCATCCAGATTTTTTCAATGAGCTTATGAAGTTGTTGTGTAAGTTCAGGCCCGCCTTCTTTAAAGACTTCAGCAGGAATCCCATCAGGTCCACTAGCTTTGTTATTTTTCATTTGTTTAGTGGCTTTACTGACTTCCTCCAAACTAGGGGGTACTGCAAGCTCATTTCTTATTTGTTTTTGCGGGATTTGCAAGAAGACTTCATCAGCCACAGTAGAGTGACGATTAAGGAGATTGTAGTAATGCTCTTTCCAGCGCAGTGCAATAGACTCTTTGTCCTTTAGAAGTTTAGCACCATCTACTGAGCGTAAGGGATTTGTACCATGGTTTGTTGGTCCATAGATGGCCTTTATGGCATTAAAAAAGCCCCGTGCATCATGAGCATCTGCAAAATGTTGGGTTTCTTGGGCTTTTTTTATCCACCATATGTTCTTAAGTTCTCTAGTTCTTCTTTGGACTTCTGCCTTTGCACTGGCGTAGATTTTTTTCTTAACGGCACAGTTAATATCTTTTTGCCATATCTGGAAGGCTTTCCTTTTCTTGTCAATAATATGTTCAATCTCACTATCGTTCTCATCAAACCAGTCCTGATGTCTCTTAGTCTGGTATCCGATAGTTTGTTCACAGGCTGAAATAATAGAAGTCTTCATTTAATCCAGTGTTCCTCAACATTTTCAGGAAGTTCCATAGGCAGATGTTCCTTGAGAGTTGATTGAAAGCAAGCTCGTTTAATAGGATCTTGAAGGGCCAGTGTATTCATTTTACGCCTTGGTTTTCTTCCTTGGAGCCTACGATGAGGGACAATCTTTATGGCCATCGTGGATCGAATTAATCGATGGTCTGTCCAGCAGTCATCGGCGCTCGTCATGGCTCTGGTGAGAAGTACATCACGGCGATCTCTAGCACGGACAATTACATAATCTAAAAGATGCCAGTGCTTCGACCGTGGGTGCTTCCGTGGCTCCTAGAGTACACAAGTCTTACAGGGAACCCTGCTCTGTGTGATTCATGGTGCAGATTCTATCATGGTTTGCATGTCGTCCCTCTTCTCCTTGAAAGTTTTGAACATGAAAACTGGGCAAGGAATGAACTTGACGATCGTGAATATGTCATTAGTTGACTGAGGCAAATGCAGAGAAAGTTGCCTTTGGCAGATGCGCAAGCTGTTGACTGTGATTGAGTTCCAACAGCATTTAGGCAAAGCAAATACTTGGTGTGAAGTTCTGTTTCTCATGTTCCACACATAAAAAGAACAAGTGATACAAGTTGTGGAAGACTTCTTTAACCTATCACCAGTCAGACAAGATATGGCTGTACTATTCTCTCTCTTGCACAAGGAAGTTTCCTAAAGTAACTTGGTGCCTTTATACATTTTTTAAAATTTACTTAATTCATCTTGTTGAAATGGCCTTGAACTACTTTGGACCAGTGCTGTGAAGAAAGTTTCCTTTCCTCCATCTCCTCCACTACTTCTAGAAGTGTTTCTAGGCTGGGTGGTTTCATTGGAAATTAGAGCTTTTAGAAGATCAATTAGAGTAATTCAGTAAAACTGTCAGAAATGAAACAAATGGCTTCATCAGTCCTGGGTGCCTCTATCTCTTGAGGAAAAACATTTTGGCTCCCAGAAACAATTATAGGTCTTTACTCAAGAGTTTGAAAATTTAGAAACTGCAATCACTAATCAAATATGATCTGTGGAATTCTTGAAAGGGAAAAAAATGGGGATTTTCTCTCTTTATTAATTAGGAAGATAATGACACTCTGCAGGTCATTGACAATGATGCTGAACATATATGCAGAACACTGTACTCATAATTATACAGTAGATCTCAAAAAAAGAGGGATATATATATATATATATATATATATATATATATATATATATATATATCTTATCCTCAATATCTCATTATGAAAGAGATTAAAGCTCTTAAAATATTGGGCTATAAAGACATTTGAGTATAGCTGTTTCAAGATCTATCTCCAGATTTACTGTGTAAAAGAAAAGTGTAAGGCACTTCATACAACTGAAGTTTCTATTTAAATTTCTTGTGTTTAATGGAGGAAAATGCTGCTAACTAGTAGTAACACATAAGTGCAATATGAAGGGTTAGATCTCCAAATATCTGCTGCTGCTAAGTTGTGGAACTCTCTGGGCGATTCTGTTTCCTGCTAATTATTCAGCTTCCTATGGAACAAAATATCACAAGAATAAAAGGAAATTAAGTCTGTTTTATTCCACTCAGATTTAGCTAACCACTCTTTTTTTCCAGAGTAAAAATAAAGGTAACATCTCCTTCAAGATCACCTTGAACCCAGATGATTTCGTAGACATGTCCATGGTAGACATGTTCATGTTGTTTTCATGGCAACAGTTTGGACATCTCCTCCTCCTCCTCCTCCTCCTCCTCCTCCTCCTCCTCCTCCTCCTCCTCCTCCTCCTCCTCCTCTGTATCTCTTTGCTGCCATCTATGGGTCATCTGGATTCCTGCAGCCCAGATCTGATTGCTCTCCCACACAATTCCCACTGCTGCAAACCTTGCATCTGGAGAGAAGAAACCACTTGTTCTTGCTCTGATCTAGAGTGGAGTCCTGAGTTTTTTTCTCACCTTTAGAGTTATGTTATTTGTTTCTGTATGTTAACTGATGTGGAAAATCAAAACTTATTGATTTCAGTGTAAAAAGTATCAGTGACTTCTACAGGCAATCTATCCTTTTGCTATTCCTTTTGTTTCATAAATGTACCAGTTAAAGATAGTATCCCTGGATGTGAAGGCCTTAGGGATGTCTGTGCAAAGAATAATGAAAATAATAAGAGAATCAACCCCTGATATTCTCCTAAAAGAGACTCCCCATAAAACATGCAAAGTTTTATGCAAAACATTTTTTTTAAAGAAAGCATTATTTTTAACGCCCATTTATACTGTAGTTTGGATTTCTTTATTTTATTTCTTTATTTTATTTATTATTTCAATTTATTCCCTGCCCATCTCCCATGCAAGGGACTCTGGGCGGGTTAAAATAATTAAGTTTAAGTGATATATTTAATCACTTAAATAATTAATTATATAATAATTAATAATTAACTTTAAGTGATCGATCAGGCTGTTTTGCTCAAAGGCTATGTTGCTAGCTATCAATTTACATCTGTTACCTTCCATGCTCCAAATAAAGGTCAAATGGGATTTATATCCACCTTGTGGAGAAAATTCACTCAATTAAAGACAATGAGATGGTTTTAGGTAGAAATCTAAATAATACCTTTCACTCACTTTTGGATCAGAGCATTACCAATGTGCACTGTAAACTGAAACAAAAACTAATTAGAGATCTTTCTTATTAGATGGTCTTTAGTTTACAGCAGAGGATTATCTACCTACTTATCTGGGCTGGGAAGCTAAGCAGGGGAAGGCTTGGTTAGGAGATGGATGGGATTCCTTCATGGAATACCAGGGGTAGAAACTAGTTTAAAAGGTCAAGGAAAATAACCTGGAAGTTGTCAATGACTCTTGCATCACCAAGAGCAAAGTTTGACTCAAATAAGAGTCAATGTAGTAGGATATTAACCAAACGTCTAGAGCAGGGCTTTCCAAAGTTTTTCCCGCGGCGACACACCAACCAGTGTTGGTGTGTCGCCGCGGGAAAACCCGGAAGTGCGGCAGCACGCAAAAACCCGGAAGCGCTGCTGCGCTTTCGGGTTTTGCGCGCTGCAGTTGGTGTGTCGCCGTGGGAAAACCCGGAAGCGCTGATGATGATCAGCGCTTCTGGGTTGTGTGGCGACACACCAGACTGTGTGTGGCGACACACTTTTGTGTCGCGACACACAGTTTGGAAAGCTCTGGTCTAGAGAATATCACTCTTATTCAAACAGGTGCAAAATCTACTTTAGGAAAGTATTTCTTCCTCTTCCATAAATATAAAATTATCAACTCAGGTATAGATACAATGAAGACCTCAGATCATACAAAATTGCACACCCAGAATTCCTCTGTGGATATTAAAAGTGTTCTTCTCCACAATCAGATATTACTAATTAAAAGAGAATTCTAAACTTATGTAAAAATAATTCCCTTCGCACACCTATGGGTGGTATGCGTCTTCCTCAACCTAGGGTCCTCTACCAGAGGCCTGGGAGTTTGAGGGTTCTGCATAGTATCTAAGCTGTTCCTAGCACTGCACTCTTCTGGACAGAGAGCTCTGATGTTGCTCCTGGGATCTGTTGGAGCCACTCTCTCAGCTTAGGAGTCACAGCCCCGAATGCTCCTACCACCCCTGGGACCACTTTGGCCTTCACTTTCCACATCCTCTCAAGTTCCTCATTCAGGCCCTGGTACTTCTCCAGCTTCTCATGCTCCCTCTTCCTGATGTTGCTGTCACTTGGCACCACTACGTCTATCACCACCGCTGTCTTCTGCATATATGTATGTATGTATGTTTAGTTTGTGCGTGCGTGTGTGAGTGTGTGTGTATGTGTATATATATATTCAATATATATCAAACTCCCAGGCCTCTGGTAGAGGACCCTAGGTTGAGGAAGACGCATACCACCCATAGGTGTGCGAAGGGAATTATTTTTACATAAGTTTAGAACCTGAATTGGTGTTTGCCCATCTACTGAACCATGGACAGTGGGTTTTACACTAGCAATGCAGCAACACTTCTGCAACCTTAGCATACAACCTTTCCCAACCAGTAGGCTGCTTAAAAATAAAGCACTTCTGGAGATTTGGATTTGACCATGGCTCAATGAAACAACGATAAGCCTTGGATTTTAATCAACAACCAACAACCTGAAGCACTGTGCTTCCTTGGTTCTTCCTTCTCTGTGACCTGGGGTTGTGAACACATGCAAATGTTCCACAGACATGCAGGTACTTCAGTGAAGGGCGCTTGCCATACCAAAGAAAAATAACTTCTTTTTACAGTTGAATTCTACAATCTGTTAGTTAGAAACACATACTGCAGTCACAGTAGCCTCTCCCCAGACATGGGATGGCACCTGAGCAACTAACATCAGGCTATTGTTAATGGTATTCACAACACCAATACTCAGCTAGAATTCCAACATTGGCAAGTCTTTGGGAGAATACTTTCCTACAAAGCCAATTCTAGAACACATGGCTCAGGAACTCTCCACTACAATCAGACTGGAACTGACCTACTAGATAACCATATTTTCTTCTTACTATTGCTACATACACTTCAAAGCGAGCACAGACCTTCGCTTTAGACTTCAACAAGTAGCAACAACACAAGCAGGTATGATCATCAACCAGAAGGAACATGAAACTTGCACCCCACCATTACTTGGGACATGGGGGCTAACTAGGTCTCTATGAACCAACTGAAATGGTCTAGTTAACATTCTGTCACTTTGCCTAGCAACAGACACAGTCCTGATATTAGATTGTTTACACACAGTTTACACACAACACAATCAAGGAACTTTTGCACATTTCCTGGGTTCTAACTCAGAATGAATTTGGCTATCTGAGACACACTCTCCCATCCCGGGATACCCCAGTACTTTGTAAAAACTTTATGGATGCATATATGATGTGGGGAAACATTAAACACACAATGTCCTGTCCATACAATCTCCTTCTTAGGAAGCATCTCACACGCTTGATTTTACAGTTTTCTCTAACACACTTAGTCTCTAACACATGCAGGTTCATATCAATGAAACATCCAGCACCTTTGAACAAAACAAGTACACTCAGACTTGACCAGGGCTGGAACACTGAGGAGAGAAAAACAAGTGTACACATACACATTTCACACACTTATCACAGAAATATCAGCTAAAATGACTTGCTGAACTCAAGGCTTGCAGTTCGTGTTTACAAACTTTTACTGCACGCCGAATTCAAGATCACGCCGAGATATGCTTACACACAGCAGTCCGGCAGAGTAGAAGACTCGGATTCGTTGTTTAGCTGACTTCTGGCTTCTGGCTTCCCCTCCATTCGTAAATCAGGCTTCTTGCACTGACAGCATCCGCTGGAAGACGGGGCAGGGAACAGCCTTGTAGAATCACAGCAAAATGTAGATTCCATACCAGGTTTTACTTCAGCTGGAACGCTCTGTTTGGAATCCTCAGGAACAGCAGCAACAGATGGCTCCTGGAAGTGGCTTGTAAAATAATCCACAGGAAGGTCGCAGGGAGATAGCGTCTTTGCTTTCTCGACCAGTAGACCAAAACTACTGTCCAGGCTTGGCAAAAATCACACACGCTTTTTCACAGTGCCAGAAAAACATGCCTTCCTGTTCAAATGCAGCAAACAAAGTCTTGAACTCACCACGGTGGGTCATCACATTTTCAGCCGGTTGCAGCTTCAAACTATAAAGCTGTCTTAATAGACAACCAAGGGCAACAGAGTTCTACTGTGTATTGAAGGCTCCAACAGCCGCTCAGCACCCATTACACAGTCCTTGAATCGCTGACATGCAGTAACTGAGATGATTCCATTCAGAGGAGTTGATTCCCAAAAGCAAAATGCACAGTCCAAACACGCTTGCACTTCTTCAAAGGGAACCCTCTGGAGGTGGATTTGCCACATACTTCCACAAATCTTCTTCTTGCAAAAAGAATGATTTCATCTCCACACACCAGGTCAGATAGTTTGTGCCATCTAAAGCCTCAAATGGCAGACTGACCAGACACTGTTTAGCCATTGCTGACCACTCAAAGACAACATGTTTATTCTGAAATCAGCCTCTAAAAACAAACTCCCTTTTACAGCCAGGTCCAACGCAGCAAAGAAAACACAAATTTCTCTCTGGGCCCATAACCTGATGGGATATACGCTGGCTTAAAGGGAAAAAACTTGAGGCTTGAGAATAAACAGACAAGAATGCAGCTTGTTAGGGCTAACAGTGTTTTACTGGTATCATAAGGCAATAATGTAGATACAGTACATTATCACAAAAGGAGAAAGTTGAATATACATGGTACAAAGGAAAAACAAAAACAAACTTATAAGCAGAGTTCCGTGTATTGATCCCAGGGCCAGAGCTCCTGCCAAGGCCTATACCCAAAGCCAGGCATAGCTCACTCTGCCCAGTCCACGGGAAGTGAACACGTGAAGAACTACATGGCTAAAAGACACTAGAAATCAAGAAACATAGAACACCATTTTGCATGGTTGTATATTCAGTTCTTCTAGCTTTCTGATTGGCTGGAAGTTAGCTGTGACACACACTAGGCCTAAAGCATTAGGCCTAAAGCACATAGCATGACCTGCTATTGGGTGGCAGTGCTGCATCTAAGCACTGAGTTCCCCCCCTCCTTGCTCTCACAGGGCAAGGCTTCCCACAGAGGAAATCAGGAGGATTTGTTCTCATGGGAAGATTTCCATTGCTAGCCATAACATGGTACCTTCTCGCTCCCTATCTCATGAAGATGTAAACAACGCCATTCAAAATTATGGGAATGCTTGTTATCTAGCCACCTGGCGTTCACGTCATCATGAGAACGCTTTGCTGGTAAAGGATGCAATTTGCCAAAACACTTCTCATATGGGTAATCTGACACTCATGCTCCCTCTTCCTGATGTTGCTGTCACTTGGCACCACTACGTCTATCACCACCGCTGTCTACTGCATATATGTATGTATGTATGTTTAGTTTGTGCGTGCGTGTGTGAGTATATATATATATATATATATATATTCAATCGAAAAGAATATTTATAGCTCAGGGTTGAACTGTGGAGTCCTTGGTGCTCTCTCCGCCTTGTTGTTCTCTTGCAGATGTTTCATTGCCAGGCTAGGTAACATCTTCAGTTCGAAAAGGGAGTGCGACTTGCTCTCTGTTTATATCCCATGGCTTGTCCTGCTTGTGTTGGTGGAGGTGTTGTTCTCTCCTTAGGAGCTCCTGGATTGGGCTGTTGTTTGCTGCTTGGTTGATTGACTGAGTTAATAGTTCCTTGATTAGGGTATATTGTGATGTTCGATTGTTCCTCTGGTGCTAATCCCGGTGTTAATCTTTGCATATCTGTGTGTTGATTGCTGGCAAGGAGGTGTTCTGGTCTTTTAGCTTTTCTATTGTCTTTTATGAATTGTATGTAAATGTTGTTTACCTCTATGTGTCTGTTGATGGCTGCTTTTTCTGAGTGCCAAGCTTCCAGGAATTCTCTAGAATTTTTGGATTTGGCTTGGTTTAAGATGCTCACAGTTTCCCAGTTGAAAGTATGGTTGAGTCTGTCCATGTGTTGTGAGATTAAGGAGTTTTTATCGTGTCTTCTGACTGCTAGTTGTTGTTCGTGGATGCGTTCTGCTAGTCTTCTGCCCGTCTCTCCTACATAGTATTTTTATGTCTGTCCTACATACATTTTATCGAGGTGGTGACGGGCAGGGGATGTTACGCCGGAAGCCGGAGGGTGAGTCATCATCGAGGAAGATGCCCCAGATGTTTATTATCTGTGGCATATTCTGACCCTCCAGACTTGAACCTAGGCCCTGGACAGCGGACTCATGGGGGCCCTGGCCTCTGGCTGCTGCTGCTTAATGCCAGGTCAGTTAACAACAAGGTTCCCCTCATAAGTGACTTGATCACGGAAGAGGGGGCTGACCTGGCATGTATTACCAAAACCAGGCTGGGTCTGGAGGGAGGAGTGGCTTTGTCAGAGATGTGCCCGGCTGGGTTTCGGGTGTGGCACCAGCCGAGATGTCAGGGCAGGGGAGGAGGGGTGGCAGTTATCATCCGAGAGTCTCTTGTGGCATTCAGGGGCACTGCTCCACAAGTAGCCAGTTGTGAGACCCTGTTTTTCATATTGGGTGCCCGAGAGCAGTTGGGAGTGTTGCTGCTGTACCAGCCTCCCTGCTGAGTAGCAACCTCCCTGCCTGAGCTGCAGGAAGCTGTCTCGGGGCTGGCGGTGAAATTTCCCAGACTTATGGTTCTGGGGGATTTCAACCTGCCATCCCTGGGACGGTCTTCAGAGGCGGCTTGGGAGTTCATGGCCACCATGGCGGCCATGGGCCTGACTCAGACTATTCGGGACCCGACTAGAGACAGTGGTCTCACACCGGATTTTGTTTTCTTGTCGGAACAGTGGCAATGTGCTCTGAGGGGAGAGTTACATCTTTCCCCTTTGTCATGGTCAGATTACGCCCTGGTGGCCCTGAGATTCTCTTATGCTGCCCCACTCCGCAGGGTGCGAATTAGATCCATGTCCCTCCTGACTGGTGCAATCGGCTCGGGAGGTGACGTGTGGCTGGGTCCATTTGATGGTAAATGCATCCTTGCAGGAGGGGGTTTTCCCGACGGCCTTCAAGGAGGTGTTGGTGCGCCCCCTCCTCAAGAAACCATCGCTGGACCCTGTTGTACTGGACAATTTTCATCCAGTCTCCCACCTTCCCTTTATGGGGAAGGTGGTTGAGAAAGTGGTGGCATTACAGCTCCAGAGGATTCTTGGTGAAACGGATTATCTAGACCCCTTTCAGTCATGTTTCAGGCCAGGATATGGGATGGAAACAGCATTGGTCGCGCTTATGGATGATCTTTGGCAGGAGTGGGATGGAGGTAGTGCATCCATCCTGGCTCTCCTTGACCTCTCAGCAGCTTTCGATACCATCAACCATGGTATCCTTTTGGAGCGGCTTAGGGAGTTGGGGGTGGCAGCGTGGTTTTGCACTGGTTTGCCTCCTTCCACCAATTGGTGTTGATAGGGGAGGAGAGATCGAGCCCACAGCCCCTCCTTTGTGGGGTACCACAGGGCTCGGTGCTTTCTCCTCTCCTATTTAACATCTACATGAAACCACTGGGTGAGATCATCCGATCATCCGTCTCTACGGGATGAGATATCATCAATATGCTGATGATACACAGTTATACATCTCCATCCTGGGGGAAGTAAGTGATGCTGTGACTACCCTGTCCAAGTGCCTGGGGTCTGTAGGGGTCTGGATGGGGAACAACAGGCTTCAGCTGAACCCTGGTAAGATGGAGTGGCTGTGGATTAATGGCCCCTCGGTATCTAGGAATTTATCATCTTTAGTTCTGGATGGGGTAGCACTACCGCAGACAGACCCGGTGTGTAATTTGGGAGTCCTCTTGGACTCACAACTCCTGCTCGAAGAGGAGGTGGCAGTCGTGGCCAGAAGGGCCTTTGCAAAACTTTGCATTGTGTGCCAATTACGCCCTTTCCTAGAGCGAGAGGCCCTTCAAACAGTCACTCATGCCCTGGTCATCTCCCAGATAGACTATTGTAATGCGCTCTACATGGGGCTACCCTTGAGGAGCATCCGGAAGCTTCAGCTGGTTCAAAATGCAGCCACGCGGGTTATTTTAGGTGCCTCAAGATCGGCACACATAACACCTTTGCTCCGTGAGCTGCATTGGGTCCCAGTTTGCTTCCGGATTCAATTCAAGGTGTTGGTTATCACCTTTAAAGCCCTACATGGCATGGGTCCAGGTTACCTGAAGGACCGGCTCACCCCCATTCAATCAACCCGTCCCACTTGGTCCTGCAGAGAGGGCATGCTGCGAACCCCATCGGCAAGAGAGTTCCATCTGGCGGGGTCTAGGAGGCGTGCCTTCTCTGCAGTAGCCCCCGCCCTTTGGAATATTCTTCCCCCGGAAATAAGATTGGCCCCCTCTCTCCTGGACTTTAGGAAAAACTTGAAGACCTGGCTATGTCACCAGTCTTTGGGAGGAGAGGGAAATAGCAAGTCTTGGGGTTGGCTGGCCCCTTAGATCTGTCCTGACCAGCCTTGTCGATCAGTGGAATAAGATCTACCGCCTTTGAATCAGATTGTATGATGTGTGTGTATGTATATATATAAATATATATATGTTTATATGTGTGTGTGTGTGTGTGTGTGTGTGTGTGTGTGTGTATATATATATATATATATATATATATATATATATATAGTTTATTATTGATATTTATTGTTTTAATTGATTTCAAGCTTGTTGTGAACCGCCCAGGGTCCCTCCGTGTGGGGGAGATGGGCGGGATATAAATGTAATAAATTTATTTATTTATTGAAATTTATAGTGGCTGCTACAGTTCTTACACTGTATGTTGTAGATAACTCCTGTTTTTTCTTCTTGGGCTAGTGGGTCTTTTGGGTTACTTACAATGTTCTGAAGGGTTTCGGTTGGTTTATGTGCTACGGTGATGCCATGTGGTTGTAACAGTCTATTAGTAGTTTCTGAGATGTTTCTTATGTATGGCAGTGTAATCCTTTTGATAGCTTCTGTTGGTTTTGCTATGGTGGGTTGAGTGGTCAGGCACTTTTTGATAAAGTTGCGTCGGTATCCATTTTGCTGGAAGATGCTTTATAAGTGGTCTGTTTCCTTTTTCTTGTGTTCCTGGTTACTGCAGTGCATTTGTGCTCATCTGAATGGTGTTCTTACACATCTCCTTTTGTGGGAGGTTGTGTTATTGCTTTGGTAGTCGAGCACTTGGTTAGTGTGGGTAGATTTCCGGTAGACTTGTGTTTCTAGGATGCCGTCATGTCCTCTACTGATGAGGATGTCCAAGAAGGATATATATATATATATATATCCTTGTCTGATTGTATATCTAAATTAATTAATTTATTAATTAATAACAATTAATTGCCACTAAATCCTTCTCTTAAACAAGAGCATGCAAATAAATAAAAACATGTTTCAAAGAAACAAAATATAGAAAAAAGATAGTATTTCTCTTCATAAGGAAATTGGAGTGGTTTTGGTTTGTTTTGTAAAGCTGCTTCATAAATATGCAGTATTTCAAGGTTCGAAATCAATCAAATACAAACATTTTCATCTTCTCTTTAATATAGGATTCCTTAAGAAGCTTGATTGTACATCTTCTAAGAAGAGAAGGAAGAGCAACTCTGTCCTGTGGTGAGAGGGAATTTGAAAACGTGGGTCATGTCTTGCTGCATTGCCTTTTTTGTGGAAACCTATGAGATATATATAGGGGCGTGGTGGCTCAGTGGGTAAGATGCCAGGCTTGTTGATCAGAAGGTCGCAAGTTTGGAGGTTTGAATCCCTAGCCCTGCGTGTGGAGTGAGCTCCCGTACTAGCCCCAGCTCTTGCCAACCTAGCAATTCGAAAGCATGCAAATGCAAGTAGATGAATAGGTACCACTTCGGTGGGTAGGTAACAGCGTTCCGCGCGCGTCATGCGGCCACATGACCATGGAAGCATCTTCAGACAACGCTTGCTCTTCGGCTAACAAATGAAGATGAGCACCGGCCCCTAGAGTCGGACACGACTGCACAAATGTGCAGGGGGAACCTTTACCTTTACCTATGAGATATATAGAACCAGTCTGGTGTAATAGTTAAGGCACTGCACTAGAAACCGGGAGACCGTGAGTTATAGTCCTGCCTTAGGCACAAAGCCAGCTGGGTGACCTCTGTCTCAGCCCTAGGATGGAGTCAATGGCAAACCACTTCCGAAAAACCTTGCCAAGAAAACTGCAGGGACTTGTCCAGGCAGTTTCCAAGAATCGGACACGATTGAATGAATTAAGAAAAAGAGAGAGAGATATTTCCCTTTATACAATGGAATGGAATGGAATGGAATGGAATGGAATGGAATGGAATGGAATGGAATGGAATGGAATAGAATAGAATAGAATAGAATAGAATAGAGGCAGGTTAG
This sequence comes from Charina bottae, assembly GCA_023362775.1. NCBI lineage: Eukaryota > Metazoa > Chordata > Lepidosauria > Squamata > Charinaidae > Charina > Charina bottae. The sequence goes on along the minus strand of JALMGJ010000004.1, from coordinate 3,449,054 downwards.
AAGCTGAGTACCTTAGTCTCTTGCTAGCTTACCGGCAAGGATTTCAGACAGTGTAGCCCAGTTCTGTATCAGAGCTATGATCAAATGCAAACCACTCCTCCAAGTGAGGTGATGCCTAGGTTACTCAGCACATATGATAATCCTTTCCTCCTTTGCTTCTTTCCTCCTTTTTTCTTTGAATACACACATACCATACCATGTCTCATCTTGCTGTTTTCTTGCTATAGTTGGTTGGTTTGTAACTGTCATAATCCCCATCACACCCTAGTAGGGATTCAGCAAGCATTATGCTCAATACAAGTTAGGATAGCTTTACATTCTTGTAGTGTCTTATAGATCCTAGTATCTATCTAGAGTTAACTACCTTAATTAATTATAGCATTTAGACAACAGATTGTAATTGTATAGGTTTCTCTCTGGTTTTAATCCCTATACTTTGTAATTCTACAATAATAATTCTTACTTTTACCTTATTTTATTCCATCAATATGTTATTTTATTCTTACTTTTATTTTAGAGTGATTGTTATGTTATTTGTCTTATGCTGGTCTATGACTGAAATCAATAATAAACAAACAAACAAAATATAGCATATTCTTATTATGAATTTAGGAACAAAAGAACAAACAAACAAAAGCTATTATGCATGGCCTTCTTAAAAAAGGCAAATAAGAACATTTATTTTTATTTACTTTTATTTATTATCAATTTTTTATCACCGCCCATCTCCCTCCTCAGGAGGGAGTCTGGGCAGTTTACAACAAAAATAAATTTATTTACTTAGAAAGAGAAAATTTATCCCCCATATAAGAACTATCTTGGTAAAATTTCAACTCTTTAACATAATATTCTAGAAGGGTGTAATTCTCTTTACTCCCAGTTACATACTCTGATATTTGTAACTTCTGAATCTGTTCATTTATTTCTGAAATTAAAATGAAAATCTTAACTGATTCTCATCAGATCTGTCCAATCAATCCTATAACCAAATAAGAAAATGCTCATATAATTAAAAATCCTGAGAAAAGAAAAATGCGGTTTACAGATAAATCTACTAATAAGTATCATAACCATTTTAAAAATTAATTTAACCCACACATGACATATTGATATTATTTATATTCTGTGACTTGGCAAACTTCTAGTTTGTCATTTCCAAACTAAAATCTCTATAATTTTATGGAATAATACTATGAAATCTGGCCATCAATATTTTTGCATTAGTTTTTTTTCTTGAAATATTTTTTATATTACAAATTACTGGGGCTGTGCTAAAGTTCAAAACTGTAGATGTAAATAAAACACCGCCTGGAAGGTGTTATCTTTGTAAAAAAATCTGAGGATTGAGTAAAAAAAGAAAAGAAAAGAAAAGAGTTTTATTATAATCTTTAAAACTGCTGTATGAAAGTTCACAAACTCCATTTGTATTCACAAGACTCTTGAACAAAGAAGTGTGAAGGATAAGTAGTCTTTCCCCTCTTTGCTCTTGCCCACAGAGATGATCCAATCAAATATTGTAACAATCATGCTGTATATGTAAACTACGGTCTGATTTTAACTTCAGTAAGGGCTATACTTGAACTCTTCCACAGCACTTTATTTCATAAAGTATCGGCCTTGATGATTAATAATAGGGTTCTGCGTGCGTTAGAAATTCTTTGGAAAAATAATTCATGAACATTAATGTCAGTACGGACTTGTCAAGGATGCATCTTGCCAGACTAATCTTACCTTACTTCTTTGATGGGATAGCTTCCTTAATAGACTCGTGGGAAAGCTGGAGACATAATTTATTTTGATTTTAGTAAAGCATTTTACCAAGTACCCCATGACATGCCGAGCAGAAAATGAGTTAATTGTGGGGTGGATGGCAGAAAAATATTAATAATATCCTAATATTATAATAATATTCCAATATTAAAATATTGATATTAATATTCTAGAAATTGGTAAGGACCTGGTTGTTTCTCAGTCTTTGGGAATTGAGAAATAATTCTGGGTATTGGCTAGATAATAATAATAGTAATAATAATAAAAATAATATAATTAATAATGTGGTGCCCAATTCCCAGTAATTTTATTTCTTTATATTATTGATTATTTTACTTCTTGGTTGTAATCCAATTAGTTTTATTTATAAATTCATATAAATTAAATAAATAAATAAATAAATAAATAAATAATATGGACTTCATCACGTTCATCAATGGATATTCATCAAACTGTAGAGAGGTATCTAATGGTGCCACAATTATCAGTCCTAGGGATTTTGTTTGGCTTCAGAATAATTATCTAAGTATTTATTTTTTTCCAATGACTGCTCATTGGAAGGACAGATACTGAAGCTGAAGCTCAAATACTTTGGCCACCTAATGCGAAGAGAGGACTCCCTGGAAAAGACCCTGATGCTGGGAAAGACTGAAGGCAAAAGGAGAAGGGGACGGCAGAGGATGAGATGGTTAGATAGCATCACCGATGTAATGAACATGAATTTGAGTAAACTCCAGGAGAAAGTGGAGGACAGGAAGGCCTGGCGTGCTATGGTCCATGAGGTCACGAAGAGTCGGACATGACTAAACGACTGAACAACAATGCATATCTGACAGGGGGCAGAAAATGGTATTTATCTTTCATTCTTTTCTCAGTGGGTGTGTCTTTATTCATCTGGAGGGCAGTACGACAATACAACTGAAACCCTGCCCCTTTCTTAGGTGCACTGTGATCTCTAGAGCAACTTGGAAAACATGACACCAAATTGGCACCATAAATCAGAAGAAGGTGATGGAGGCTGAGATAGTGACAGTGGAGGACAGGAAGGCCTGGCGTGCTGTGGTCCATGAGGTCACGAAGAGTCGGACACGACTAAACGACTGAACAACAACAACAAATTTATTTTTTAAAAAAAATTATGGATGTTTAATAAATGCTCAGTTTAGCACACATGTAAGTCTAATATGGTTGTGGGAGGATTATTCTTCTCTGCCAATATCTGTCTTTTAATGGGAAGTACTGTGGAATTAGTAACCAATAAAACAGCTTCACCTCTTCTGGGGGAAATATTAAAGCACGTGGCATTTATCATCCAACAAATTGCATTCTATTTCATGTAAGTATTAAAAGGAAGAAATATTACTCACAACAAACATAACTCGTCAAAATATTCAGTTATTGGGTGCCCAGCTTTGTTATTAATGGAAATGTCTTTAATAATAATATTAATATTTATTTGATATTAATTTGTATATTACTCAATATCTTATGTGGCAGAATTGGATGCCAATAATATGGCATCCTCTGAAAATTAACATACAATATTAGAATATCAAGATAATGGTGATGATGATAATAGTAATAGTACTGGATTATTACAAAAGGTAGTCCTAATAATAGAGACACTGTATGCATAGTACTTTATACAGTAAGTCACCTATACTATAAACATATAAATATGTAGAAAAGCACTGTATAAATGTAAAATATACTGTATAAAGGCAAACAATTATTGTATAAGGAAAACTTCAGTATAGAAATAATGGATGTATTTCACTGGAAATAACTCAATATTTATTGGGTGGTTATTACAAACTACTGTTTGACCACTAAAATCATGATTTCTATTTCTATTATTTCTATTTCTATTATTTCTATTTCTATTTCTATTTCTATTTCTATTTCTATTTCTATTTCTATTTCTATTTCTATTTCTATTTCTATTTCTATTTCTATTTCTATTTCTATTTCTATTTCTATTTCTATTTCTATTTCTATTATTTCTATTTCTATTTCCATTTAATTTCTGAAAAATAAACATTAATGTTTGGAAATACTATCGAACAGTGGCACTTATTTCACATGCCAGTAAGGTAATGCTCAAGATCTTGCAAGGTAGACTCCAGTAATTCATGGAGAGAGAATTGCCAGATGTACAAGCTGGGTTTAGAAAAGGCAGAGGAACTAGAGACCAATTTGCCAATATCCGCTGGATAATGGAGAAAGCCAGGGAGTTTCAGAAAAACACCTATTTTTGTTTTATTGACTATTCTAAAGCCTTTGTCTGTGTGGATCATAACAAATTGTGGCAAGTTCTTGGTGGTATGGGGATACCAAGTCATCTTGTCTGCCTCCTGAGGAATCTGTATAACGACCAAGTAGCAACGGTAAGAACAGACCACGGAACAACGGACCGGTTTAAGATTGGGAAAGGAATACAGCAGGGTTGTATACGCTCACCCTACCTATTCAACCTTTGCACAGAACACATAATGCAACCTGCTGGGATTGATGAATTGAAGGCTGGAGTTAAAATCACTGGAAGAAACATTAACAATCTCAGATATGCAGATGATACCACTTTGATGGCTGAAAGCGAGGAGGAGTTGAGGAGCCTTATGATGAAGGTGAAAGAAGAAAGTGCAAAAGCTGGGTTGCAATTAAACCTCAAAAAAACCAAGATTATGGCAACCAGCTTGATTAATAACTGGCAAATAGAGGGAGAAAAAGTGGAGGCAGTGACAGACTTTGTATTTCTAGGCGCAAAGATTACTGCAGATGCTGACTGCAGCCAGGAAATCAGAAGACGTCTACTTCTTGGGAGGAGAGCAATGGCAAATCTTGATAAAATAGTTAAGAGCAGAGACATCACACTGACAAAAAAGGTCTGCATAGTTAAAGCAATGGTATTCCCTGTAGTAGCTTATGGCTGCGAGAGCTGGACCATAAGGAAGGCTGAGTGAAGGAAGATAGATGCTTTTGAATTGCAGTGTTGGAGGAAAATTCTGAGAGTGCCTTGGACTGCAAGAAGATCAAACCAGTCCATACTCCAGGAAAGTATGCTCACTTGAGGGAATGATATTAAAGGCAAAACGGAAGTACTTTGGCCACATAATGAGAGGACAGGATACCCTGGAGAAGATGCTGATGCTTGGGAAAGTAGAAGGCAAAAGGAAGAGGGGCTGACGAAGGGCAAGATGGATGGATGATATTCTGGAGGTGATAGACTCGACCGTGGGGGAGTTGGGGGTGGTGACAGCCGACAGGAAGCTCTGGTGTGGGCTGGTCCATGAAGTCACGAAGAGTCAGAAGCGACTGAACAAATAAACAACAAAGTTGGCTAGGCTGAAAAATCCAAAGCATAGCAAAGTAATTATATGTGTTATAACTGAGTACAAAAAGGTAGAATTATTCATGGAATGTCCATGATAGTTGAGGGATGTAACTGTTGGAAAAAAAGTCCAATTTCTTAGAAAGTTTTGTCCATATTGAACCACTACTAGATATCTGTCCCAATCACTTCTGCTAGGTTTTTCATTTTCCCACTCTTCTTTCTGGTTTTGGCAGGATATAAGCATTCCCATACAATGAAAAAAAAAATCCTTGTGCAACATATGTTTTGGGGATATTATTATGCATTCCTTCACATACTACATTGTTATAAGTATTTTCCCTAATATGGATTGTTCGTAAAGAATACCGACCAATACATGCATTTAATACAACGCATTTAAATTTTATCTATCTACCATCTCCATCCATCCATCTATCCATCCAAATTTCTCTTTAAAATAGGCTAAAAAGCCTAAATGCAGCTTTCCATAATGTAGACATTTTGGGTCTACAAGTGTTGCCTCTGAGAACTGGTTTAAAATTCAGAAAATAAAAATAAAAATATTGAATTATTACTCTATTTCAGGGCTTTCCAAAGTTTTTCCCACGGCGACACACCAACCGGCATTGGTGTGTCGCTGCGGGAAAACCCGGAAGTGCGGCAGCGCGCAAAAACCCGGAAGCGCTGCTCCCGCTTTCGGGTTTTGCGCGCTGCAGTTGGTGTGTCGCCGCGGGAAAACCCGGAAGCGCTGATGATGATCAGCGCTTCCGGGTTGTGTGGCGACACACCAGACTGTGTGTGGCGACACACTTTTGTGTCGCCACACACAGTTTGGAAAGCTCTGCTCTATTTTGTTTTACATTGGCTTCAGGAGAAGCAAATCCGATTAAACTAAACTAAACTAAACTAAACTAAACTAAACTAAACTAAACTAAACTAAACTAAACTAAACTAAACTAAACTAAACTAAACTAAACTAAACTATTCTAGCTAAAGCAGTTTTGTTTCAGTTTGGTCTTTGGATTGAATTAGTTTACTTTTAAGAGAAACAGTGATGCTTACTAATAGTTTTAATTGTATGACTTTAACTGTTTGCACTGTTTATTTTTGTTTTTATCTTTTAAACAAATTTAATTGTTGCATCTTGCCCAGAATACATTGGGCAGGTGGGCTATAAATATTGCATATAAATGAAGAAATAAACACACAAACAAGCTAATAAACAAGTATTTTGTGTTTAAGTCATTCATAATGATGCAGTCTAAGATACTTACTAGGCCTAAGAAACTAACATTATCGGGTATTTGTTGTTGTTGTTGTTTCTATTAATGAATTTATACCCAACCTTTCTGCTTAAAATACATTCATTTATATATATTTTTACCAAGCTATACAATTACAAAAACATTTTAATTAGATATATTGTTTTACTATTTTATTGTTTTCCTTTCTCCGGACAATGAACTGTAGAATTAAAGTATTTTATTTTATTGTAACGGCTGGTCAAAGACCGTAATAAAGTTATTCATTTTATTATTTACTGAATAAATGATCAATTTTAAAAGTCAAGCTGGCCACCGTACATTTTGAAAAGACTACCCCAAATGTTCTTAAAAAATGAGTACGTATGAATATGACTATGCAAGGAAACCCTTTTTTTGAGGGGGGGGGGAAATCTTCACATATTAGTGCTTTGAAATGGATGTAAGTAAACCACGTGACTTATTGTCAGAATATACAAAATGCCTAAACAAATAAACTGCAGCAGATGTTATGTTCTTAGCTCTATTTTGCAAGAAAACCCTCTTTAGTGTTAGGTTAGAATAATACAATGTTCCTACTTTCAAAAGACATTTATTTAAATAGGCTGAATTAATTATATAGCCTTGAGACACTTTAATTTTATCAAGTGAAAGGAGGAGAAAAAACATATTTTATATTCAACACGCCATTATATATTGCAAAGAAAAAGTAGGAATAATGGGTCGCACTATTCATGGTGATGAATCTTGAGTTGAAATAGTATCGGATAGGTGTTGACTGATCTTAGAAGAAAAAGGTTATCTGAAGTCATTGCATTATCCAGAAAATGAGAATAAAATATAAAACCTGACTACCTTAACAGTGAGACAATTATTAGCAACAAGGCACAGTATAAAATTCAAATTTTCCAAAATAAGTAGAAACCTCTATCTATTGTATCAACTAATGTAATCAACTTTCTTTGGCACCCATATTATTCTTTTCCAGCTCTGTTAAAAGTAATTGACATTTTGCATTCTTGTCAATGAAGACCAGGATTTGAACAGCAAAGTGTACATCTCTGAAATATTTTCATTTAGGTCATTTGTGAGTCCCTCATCCCAGGAAATCTCTCTGATATTTGTTGGTATACTGAGATCCCCCTATGATACAATTTCCTCAAGTTCAATTTAATGTTCCAATAAAGATAAAATTAGATATGATCTTTGGGAAAGCTATTTGATGCTCCGCTACTATTTGAACCATGTTCCCACCCTCTTTCCACTATCACAAATATATAAGATCCAATAATTCCCTTGTAGTATATACCAAATAAGTGACCTGGTATCCTCTGGGTATTTTGGACTTCTTCTTTTTTTAATCCATTCAATCGTGCCCAATTCTTGGAGACTGCCTGGACTAGTCCGTGCAGTTTTCTTGGCAGGGTTTTTCAGAAGTGGTTTCCCCTTGCTTCCTTCCTAGGGCTGAGAGAAAGCGACTGGCCCAAGGTCCAACTGGCTTTGTGCCCTAGGCAGGACTAGAACTCATGGTTTCCTTGTTTCTAGCCTGGTGCCTTAACCACCACACCTAATCGGGTCTGTGTTTTTTTTACTACATCTCTGAAATTACTAGCCAATGGCCATGGGTATTTATTTTGAGTACATAGTCCTAAATATCTTGGGAGCATTGGATTATCTTTCCCTATAAATAAGAGCTGTGCACTGCAGATTCATTTTTCCCAATTCAGAGCAGTTAAAAAATTTACTATACAATAGGAAGGGGAAAAAAGGGTTTCTTTTGGGGTGGAGAGAGAAAGGGTATGTACTCATTGCAGAAATTGCCTTCTAAATATTGGAAGTTGTATCTATTTAGATCACACATCCTTCCTTGACTCTGGTTTAGTGAACAAGGAGATATGCCTTAGGGCAGTGCTTTCCAAACTCACCAACACACACACCAACGGCGGCAGCGGCGGTGGCGCGGGGGGGGGGTGCGGCAGCAGGGGCGTGCATGGTGGCGGGGTGGGGGTGTGTGGTGGCGGCAGCGGTGGCGGCCTCCACTAAAATGCGGAAGCCCTGATGGCGCGCCGCTGCCATCGTCGCTGTGCACACCGCCACCGCCACGCACGCCCCCGCCGTGCACGTCCTGCCCCTGCCGCTTCCAGTTGTGTGGCGACACACCAAACTGAGTGTTGCGACACACTAAAGTGTTGCGACACACAGTTTGGAAAGCTATGCCTTAGGGACTGGTATTGCTGATAACTCTACTGGGCTAATGTTTGCAGAAGCTAACAACAGACATGAAGACAAAGGGAGAAGAACAAATGTCTTTTAATTTAAATAAATTTAAATCAGGGATTGTCGAAAGGAAAAGGATCTGCCTGCATTAGGGATGTTCTTCAGCCTTTTCTCCTCCTCTTCCTCTACTGCAGACCTCAAGTCTACTCCAACAGGTAAAATATGGAGGTTGAGAAGCATATGGCTACACAGAAAGGGGAACTCCATTCAGCCAGGAGTGGCCACTGAAGAATGTCCTTGGCAACAAGTATTATTTTATTGCAATCCTTACAACTTCATAAAATGGGGCCATATAAATCTCTACAATAAGAGATGAAGGAAAAAATATCTCCCCTAAAAGCCATCTGTTTGAGTTGGCAGAAGTAGAAATTGAACCAGGAACTTAATTGTAGTCAAACCCCTGCACCGTTTGTCCTCGGTAGTCGGGAACAATGAGAAGGCTAGAGGGAACATTTCAGAAAAAAAGAATGGAAGACAAAGGAATGAACAAAAACAAAAAAAATTGCATTATATGTCAAATCAATTCCTATTTGTCTGTGAATTCATAGGCAAGACAGAGGCCACCAACCACAGATGACAGTCCATGGCTGTGTTTTGATGCTTGCTTGGAAGGTTGGTTTTTAAACAACTGCAGGCAAACAAATGTGGGAAGGAAGGAAGGAAGGAAGGGAGGGAGGGAGGGAGGGAGGAAGGAAAAGAACCACTATAAAAAATTCAGTCGTACAAAATTATAGGTCAGTTAATGCAAAGAAGTGAGTGATAATGAGAAATATAAAAGCACCAGGTCCTGATGGAGCACAGCCATTCCTCCTTCTCCTTCTCCTACCATTATATGGTCAATAGACAAGAGAAAATGAAGTGCACAATAGCAAGAATTGGCAATAATTACAAGCTGGCACCTTCAAGAAGGAAACAGAAGGATTAATTTTTGCACTTAAAGAAGAATTGTTACAAACAAACATGATGAAATCAAGGATGCAACCTGTATCTAACAGCAGCAATGCAGAAAAAGATGGTGCTATGGATCACATAATTAAACCAAACTGCTCAGGCTGACTATATGCAACAGCATGACAGAGTACCTCCTATGAGCCATTAGCATCTATAAAAAAATAATAATTTCTAACGTTTCCAAATGTGATAGAATCACACACATACAAAAAAGTACATTCCCCCCCTAAAATATAGAGCTCAGATTCTTACTTTCTATGGTGCAAATAAACCTGTTAAGCAAACACAAGCCTTGTTAAAGAAACATGGAAATTATTTGATTGAGTGAAAGCTAAATTGTAATACTCTGATCCTATTTTTGCCTCTTTTAACCTGAAATAGAAATCTAGTTTAATAGAAAGAGAGAAAGACACTTCCTGCCTCAGAAAATAATTCAAAGATAAATACTGTGCATCTACAATCCCAAGAGGCTAGTCTCAAGGGAAATTTGGTGGTATACTTCAAATAATTTGAAATATGTCTGGTAGCTGTTAGCTAAAACAGATATAAAGGGAATTCTCTACACATTGAATAATCACTGATACAAGATGCTTCTGCTCTTGGTGTGTATGGACCACTTGCTTCAAGAACAACTATTCCTTTATTATTGCAGGATCTCATCTAGATCTGTATTATGAAGGAGGTGAACTACATAACTTTTCCCCTGTATTAATATATTTCTTTTTGTTTAGAATTCAGTTCAAATAAAGCTTTGACAGAGCTCATGCAAGACGCATATATAGAAGGGACATCATGCATAGCATGATATCATGGCACAAATGATAACTTCTTACAAAGAATTTGTTTTATTTCTGTGAGGGTGGTATAACACATGTGATGTCATCATGGCTTCTACCAGACATAGAAGAAAAATCCAAAGGTGTGTTAGCGTGGAGTGTGCTACACTCCTGAGTCACTAAAATACCTTTATGTGCCGTTTATTCCTTTAAAAATATTAAAAATAAAATAAAAATAAAAAGGAAGTCCAGGTTGGTTGGAGGCAAATGGGTGATGATAACTGTTTAAGATCTTTTTACGGTATGAAGAGTAAGACCCCGAGTTTGCTACCCATCTTGCTCTATGTATTGCAGCCCCAACCAAGTCAGTAGAAAACAAATAAAGTTACTGGGATATTTTCTCACACAGAAGGAAAATTATGTACGTGTTTTTTTTTAAGGTTACATTAAATTATTTGCCTCCAATCATCTCTATCTTTGAATCAAAATATTGGAATACATTCTTTACTTCGCCAGCTGCAAGACTCAACATGAGCTGTAAGATAATATAAACTGGAGTGAGAAAAAGAAAAAAAAGAAAGAAAAGAATGATACATAAAGCAGATGTGTGAATGTTACATAGGATATACGTCCTGCATGCCACAGTGGGGCATTACTCAATAAATAAATACGCATCTCTAAGTAAAACCAGTCTGCCTTAACTATGAGAGCAAGCAGAAGCTCATTGCTCTGAATAGGAGCAGGTGTGACTCCTCAAAGTGATAACATGTTTATTAGATGGTGTGATTACATTTTGATCCTACCCACTGCAGACGAATTCTCAGCTGTTAGTTCATGTGTACATGGTGGAGCTAAATTGGTTTCCTGGAAAAAAAAAATCTATATTGAAATACCATGACTTTAAAAGATGGCGGGAAGCTTTCAGGCACTCAGAGAAGTCAGAGAAAACAATTTAGTGATATTGCGCTTATTTGGAATGGCTATTGAACCAAAAGAAGATGATCATAAGGTTGTGGTGACATTTTTGGTTTTAAAACCTAGTTTATAAAATGAATTTTCAGTTGTCATAATCACACTGAATGTTCACTGTGAGGAGGGGATGCATACTGTTTGTGGGTCTACTCATTCTGCCTATCAAAACATGCAAATGGGACCATTCAATTTCTTAGTCATCCTCAACTCATCCACCCACTGATGACCTTGTGCCTCTCCATCTTTCTCATCCCAACCTCCCTTATAGGGTTTTTGTTGTGGGGATAACAAGAAGGAAGAGCCTGTGTAAGTTCCCTTAAGCTCCTGGATAAAGGGCAGGATATAAATCTATTAAGTAATATTAATTTCACTCCCACACAAATCTAATAGCATAATTAATGCATTTTGGTTTGTGTGTATGTTAGGCATGAATGCATGAGTTGAACATATTCACCTATTATTTTGTTTATTATGCTTTAATCCTAACAGATGAAGTTCTAAAGACAAATAAAAAATATAGATATTATTTATAAACAAATAACATCTACTATCCCAGTGTACAGGATAATTTTTCCTCTTTCCTATTTAAAGCAATTAAATCTACCTTACTTAGAGTAGATCTTAAAAAGTTAGTGGAAAACATTTAAGGCAAAATTATATATTTGCTATTCTTCTGTAGCTTATTGGGCTTGATATCAAGCGAGGGGATCCAGAAGTGGAGGGCCAAATTTCATACCTTTATCTCAACCAAAATATACAACTGTAGGCTTGGTTAGCTACCAACACAGATAGTGAACATAGTATTTGGCAGGCATTTCTCAAAAAATGACAGAATTGAGGATTCTACTGGTGAGGAAATTTAGAAAGAAAAATTGTATGAGCCTGCGAGGATCATTTGTAAACTACGAAAATCCTGTATGTATGTATGTATGTATATATGTGTGTATGTATATTTCAGTTGTTTAAAATATGTATAGGTATCAGGTGGAAAGTAGTCATGAACACTCTAACTCTGTTCATTCAGCTATTCTTGCCCTTAAGAGAGGTAGAGAACCTGTTTACTCTGAAGAATCTCTTCACTCCTTGTCCACAGAGACCTTCTGGTGATGGCTTATCCAGGTCTCGGTAGTTTATTTATTTATTTATTTTATTGATCACATTTATATCCCACCCATCTCCCTCACAAGGAGGGACCCTGGGCAGTTCACAGTAAAAAAATTAAAATCAATTAAAAAACCATAAATAGCACTAATACACAGTAAAAATACTTAATTACAGTCCGATCCAAGCAATGGTAGATCTTACTTATACCATGGGGCCAGTAAGGCTGGTCAAGGCAGATCTAAGAGACCAGCCAACCCCAAGACTGGCTGTTCCCCTTCCCTCCCCAAGCATGATGGCAGAACCAGGTCTTTAGGTTTTTTCTAAAGTCCAGGAGAGAGGGGGGCGATCTTATTTCAATAGTTCCTTTCACCATCTACCACTACTTCTGTGATTCACAACTCTGGGGCATCACACTGACCACCTCAATGTAACCTAAAGTGTCAGACAACTTGATCACCCTCTCTGTATGGAAGCCAACAAGGGCATGGCTGAGTAATGGATTATGCATTTCTCCCCATTTCTGGGCCGAGGAACAAGTCCTTCAAAAAATACCAAAGGCATTTTCTTCTTTAAAATACTGAAGGGCGTATGTGTGTGTGTGTGTGTGTGTGTTTTAATGACCTACTAGTAAAAGTTTTTTATTTCTAACAGAGTATTGGATCCTGTTTAAACAGCCTACAAATAGATTGAAAGCCATTTCAATGGTGAACACTCTAAGAGCATCTCAGAATTCTCTGATTGGACTCCAGGGGACGGTGAGGTGGAAGATATCAATGCCATTATATCGTCATGCCAAACCTGATCCAAGGAAGCAAAGCAAGGTCAAAAGCTGTGAGTCATTTTTGAAATGCTACCTACCTTGTTGGTGTGGCTTTGAAACGCCAAGAGAAAACAGATACCTACTCGGTGAGGAAGGATTCTAGTTTCTCAGACATCAATTAAATTCCGTAAGCTTTCCGACTTAGGTAAAGAAAGAAGTTCAACCTTTATTTCTTAAAGAACTTTTTTACAAATTTAAGGATGGAAATGCAATAACAATGTTGTTGGGCAAAATGGAGTCAGGAAAGGGCACACATTAAGAGTATGCTCACATATTTAATGGGTTTAAGAAGAAAGGTTAAATGAGATATTTAAAATTACATTCTTATAGCTATAAATGTTCAGCAAATTACATACGCCACGCAATCCAGATACCTTAATGTTACTAAGTGTCATTTCTGATTGCTGAATGCAATTTCGCATTTCAGTTTGGTTCACAGATTCAGAACAATTTATTAGGATTAAGGGCCACCTTATGATTGCTGGAACCTATTTATTGCTACTGTAGTTTTTCTAAGAAAATCCTATGCCAAAAATAAACCCTACTACTTTGTGAGATTTACTCTTAGGTAAGTATGCATAAGGCATCAACCTTCAACAGTACTTCTAAAGTGGAGTCTTGTATATTACTTATTTATACTGATGTAGCAGATAAAAAACGGAGATGAGTACCGGCCCCTAGAGTCAGACACGACTGCACAAACGTGCAGGGGGAACCTTTACCTTTACCTTTTAGCAGATAATTATGCGGATGTAGCAGTATAGAGGGCGTGATGGCTCAGTGGTTAAGATGCCAGGCTTGTCGATCGGAAGGTCGGTGGTTCGAGACCCGAGCGCCACTTGACGGAGTGAGCTCCCGCACTCTCCCCAGCTCTTGCCAGCCTAGCAATTTGAAAGCATGCAAACGCAAGTAGATGAATAGGTACCACTTTGGTGGGAACGTAACAGCATTCCGCGTGCTTCATGCTGGCCACATGACCGCAGAAGCGTCTTTGGGCAATGCTGACACTTCGGCTAAGAAACGGAGATGAGCACCGCCCCCTAGAGTCAGACACGACTGTGTAGGGGAAAACCTTTACCTTTACTAGCAGATAAGTGAATTGTAGTCCCACTTTAGGAATGAAGCTAGCTGGGTGACCCTGGGTCAGTCACTCTCTCTCAGCCCTAGAAACCAGGCAATGGCAAACCACTTCTGAAAAATCTTATCAAGAAAACTGCAGGGACAAGTCCAGGCAATTGCCAGGAGTAAACAGCATCTTGAAGGCACCCCCCGAAAAAAAGTTTTTTTTTCCCTGTGTGGTACAAAGCAAATACTAAATGTTGTAGCACCTCAACTGTTCCATGAAGGAAAACACAAAAGCTTTTTCTCATAATCCTACTGTATGTTTTACTGCAATAATTAACTGCATAATTAAGCAGTTACCATAATTAACCTGTGCAACTGGTTACACAAAGAATGTGATGACAGTTTATAACTTGGATGGCTTGGGGTACTGGATGAATTCATGGAGAATATTAAGCCATTGGTTAGAAGTTGCATGACTCCAAATACCAGTTGTAAGGAAACAGTGGTGGGAAAGAGGAACAGAAATGTTATGTAACGGTCATGAATAAAAGTAAGAGAGTTGGGTGCGATTGTACCTTTTAACTTAGGTTTTAACAAAGTACTTGAAAGTGTGATGAAGAGGGAAATGTTTTACAGTATGAAAAGTGAATTTTGCTTACCATAGGATTGAATAAAAATCATTTATGAATGAAACAGTTTGCATGTTAAATCAATAAATCAATAAATAAAATATTTACATTAAGGGAAAGTGCACAGAAATATTTAGGTAAAAGGTTTTGAGAAAAACACATATAGAAGCTTGCCAAACATGCACACATGAGGAAAAATACAGACAAAAATCTGGAAAAATATGCACTAAACATCTGAATTTTCATGAAAACATGATAACATTATATGTTGACCTCAGGTCAGTACAAAGTTCAGTGTTATTTTTAATATATTGTTGTTGATTTATTGATCACAGTTCCACTTCTAATTTACCTGGGAGTGAACTTAAAAGTGAATTGGGTTGACCTTAACTGTGTCCATGTTATTTTCTTGGCAACAATAAAAAAGTGATATGTCATTGCCATCTTCTCCAATGGTTTTTTATCTTCCCAGTTTCTCTAAGCCCTGTCATTTCTGGGGCTACTACCATCCAATTTTTAACCAGACCGCATCTTGATTATTTTTTTAAAAATCACCCCAAATAGGCTAATTCCTGCTCTGCACTACTGTATGACAAAATTAACTTTAGAAGAACATGAGAAACTGGAACTGGCAGGTTTGTGGGTAACTATTAGGACTGAAATATCTATATTTGTGGAAGAAAATCTGGACAGCACATCACGTATTTATACTTAACCTATTTTTATGTTACCTATTTCACCTATTTATACTTTAAAGCTCCCAACGTACTGATACAGATTTGGGAATAAGTCCCATTTCAATGGGATTTATTTTTGAATGTATACAGTAGGTTGTCATTAGAAGCATCAGAATGAGGTCTGTCCATGTCTACCACCTGGATTTACTCCCAGGTAAATTAGAAGTGCAACTGTAATCAATAAATCAACAACAATATATTAAAAATAACACTAAAATTTGTACTGACTTGAGGTCAACACAGACAGTGTCCCATTACTTTTAATGATATAGGTAGAAGTAAGAATGTAAACATATGTTCTTAATTATACAGGCACAAAGAAAACCCAAAACCTATTTTGTTCTCCTCTTCTTCATTACTAGATGATCAGCTTTACAATTCTTGCTTACCCTGATATTTAAATGTAACAAATTGTGGGGGGGGGGGGAGCTAAAAGGATGACAGATTAATGAAAGTGAAGCTTTTGTTAAATTCAGAGTTGGTACCTTGGTTAAACAGATTGTGGCTATAGTTGCACACAGCTATTAATCTCTATCTCTATTTCCATCTCTATATCTCCTTCACATCTCACTGTCCAATTCATGGATAGCATCATTACATAGTTTAGTCAGTTGGTGGCACTAGATCAGTTGTCCTCCGCTGCCCCATTTACAATGAGATCAGGGCCAAATTATTAATGGCAGATGAACTTAACGACTTTGACCTTGAAAAATTGAACTATCTTCTTGCAGATGTGTTTCCAACTGTCAGCAACAAAGTTGCTACTTTTGCTCTGCTCTCATTTAATCTTAGGAAGAAATACTTAAGTTATTTGCTGTCGCATTGGCTTTATTTTATTGTAACCTTTTTACATCTAATACTTCTATTACTCTATTTTATAATTTCACTATTTTATTGTTTTATTGTTATTGCATTGTATTTTGTGGCATTCCTGTGTTATGACCTGTGGTTACAACAATAAACCTATTTATATTATATTACACTAGATCAATTCTGTTTTGGTTTTGGCTCATTTTTGTTTTGTTTTCCTTAAGAAGCAGCAGAAAGTCTACCTTCCTTTTAATGAGTGGAATATCTTTCAAGATTTGCATGACACCTACCAAACCCCAGAACACTTTATTTTAGCTCCAGGTCAAATTTAACCAGGGAGTAGAATTGAAGGAGAAACAAGCAGAATAATGCTAATAACGTGCGCTTCCTATTTTATGGGAAATAGCATTTTATGGTATATAATCATTTCTTGTGACTTTTCCCAACAGAATTCAAACCCAAGCTGGCAGAGTTGAATTACACGCCTTGAGATTTTATCCTTGAGATACTGATAACCTTCACAAGAAGATTCTGTTTGGGAGCTCTCCTCTTTGATTAATTCTGGAGAGGACAAAGTCAGTTAGAAGTTTTCTGTCTGATTCAGAAAGTACTGTAAGTCTCTGTTATGTGAGAATCCCCACCACCTTTGAATGCCTGTTCTTATTCTACCAATCCTGCCTTTTTTTACATCAGTATATCTAAATATAATCTACATATTTAAATATCTGGTGAGCTGTGTGATTTTAAATCATTTGGATGAATGGTGGAGATGCTGGGAAAAGGATAGGAACAATGAATAAGTAGGAAAGCTTGAGAATGCTTGCTCATTTACATGTGATAGGTTAGATCAAGGAAGAAATGTTCTCTGATCTTGTCTACAGAGACTCAAAACACTGTAAATAAAACCAAAGACTCTTCATCCATATCTTATCTCTTGTTTTTAAGAATGGTAAGAACAGGAAGGCTGTCAATACATCACAAAAATGTAGCTTTTTAAATGTGACTTTCAAGGTCTTTTTTAGATTTAAGTCCTTCTGTTCATTGTGCATAGTTAGAAACACTGGCATCCATCTTAATAGCAGTTGGGATTTTGATGAAGCATTAATACAGTTTCATATTTAAAAAATCCTGCAACTCTATTCTAAAGCTTCTGTTACAGCAGACGAAATAGAAAAGATAGGTTTCCATTAAATATGAAAATTTCGTTTTGATGTGGAAGTTGTGCATTTGTGATTTTATGACTAGTGAAAACTTCTGATTTTCTCTTTGATCAAATAGTAACAAATTGAATTTATCAGCATCCTAAGATAAACATAGACCCAACCAGCAGTCTTAATGCTCCCTGTTATTTTGTTTTAATTTTCTCCTTGAAATTTTCAGCTGTAAAATATTGTCTGTGGCTTGTCTCAGCAGTGATTGTGAGACTCCCTCCAGATCACAGCGTTTCAGTGATCTCTGGAAGAATGGAGTGTAATTTGAATGTGAAGAATATATTTTTAATGAAAGGAATTCTTGTAGGACTCAGAAATTAATCAAATATCTGAGAAGATGACTTATTCAAATTCATGTTAATTGGGAATAAAGCTTTGAGGGTTGACGAACATTATAGTTAGTCTGCAAAACTTTCAGTCCACTGAGCAGAATCCAATTCTTCCAAAAATGTTTCTCTACTTACTCTTGATTGTGCAATGTTTGGTGATGGGAAGAAAAAGAGACAGAAAGACATCTTCTCTTTAACTCACATGATTTATTTTAAAAGCATTTTATCTGTACATACCTGGTGTATCAATAATGTAAAGGAGAGGTTAGGAGAATGAAGTAAGAAGACATATTAAAGCTTCCCTAAATTTACTCTGTACAAATTGGACATCAATTTTATTTCAGTAGCTGCACTTTTTCAAAAACAATGCAGTAGTTATTATTTTATTTATTTATTTATTTTATTTTATTTGTATGACCGCCCATCTCCCCCCATGGGGAACTCTGGGCGGTTCACAATAAACAAGTTAAAATAAAATCTAAAATATCTAAAATCACAGTTATAAAAAAAATACATATTCTAAAATCCAGATGGTGCTGGAATAATTAAAAGAAGGACAATTATAGAATTAGGGGATTAACCACCCCCATGAGGAACTATCCCTTCCTCCTTCCCACGCCAGGCGGCAGAACCAGGTCTCCAGCTCTTTCCTAAGGGTCGGGAGGCAGGAGATCTGTCTTAACTCTGGGGGCAAGGTGTTCCATAGAGTGGGCGCTACCACAGAGAAGGCCCGCCTCCTAGACCCCATCAGATGGCATTCTCTAATTGATGGGGTTCGTAACAGGCCCTCTCTGAATGACCGAGTGGGGCGGGTCGATAACATGGGGATCAGACGGTCCCTCAGGTATTCTGGCCCCATACCATGTAGGGCTTTAAAGGTGATAAACAACACCTTGAATTCTACCCGGAAGCAAACTGGCACCCAATGTAGCTCGCGGAGCAACGGTGTTACATGTGCAGATGTTGATGCACCCAAAATTGCCCGCGCGGCCGCATTCTGCACCAGCTGTAGATTCCGGATAGTCTTCAAGGGTAGCCCCATGTAGAGCGCATTGCAATAATCTACATGGGAGATGACGAGAGCATGAGTGACTGTACGGAGGGCATCGCGATCCAGGAATGGGCGTAACTGGCGCACTAACCGAAGCTGTGCGAAATCCCTCCTAGCCATGACTGCCACCTGCTCTTTGAGCAGGAGTCGTGAGTCTAGAAGGACCCCCAAATTACGCACCGGTTCCGAAAGGGGCAGTGCTACCCCATCGAGAACCAAAGATGATAATTTCCCAGAAGATGCTAAGAAATCAATCCACAGCCACTCGGTCTTACCAGGGTTCAATTGAAGCCTGTTGTTCCCCATCAAGGCCCTCACAGCCCCCAGGCACTGGGACAGGGTTGAGACTGCATCACTTACCTCACCAGGGATGGAGATATACAATTGAGTATCATCCGCATACTGATGATACCTCATCCCATGGTGATGGATGATCTCACCCAGCGGTTTCATCTAGATGTTAAATAGGAGAGGAGAGAGAACCGAACCATGCGGCACCCCACATAGGAGCGGTCGCGGGCTGGATCTCTCCTCTCCTATCACCACCGACTGGGAGCAATCCCGGAGGAAGGAGGTGAACCAGCGTAAAACTATGCCGCCCACCCCCAACTCCCTAAGCCGCCCCAAAAGGAAACCATGGTCGATGGTATCGAAAGCCACTGAGAGATCTAAGAGAACCAGGATGGATGCACTACCTCCATCCCGCTCCCGCCAGAGATCATCCATAAGCGCGACCAATGCAGTCTCCATCCCATGTCCCGGCCTGAAACCTGACTGGAAAGTTCTAGATAATCCGCTTCATCCAGGGTCCTTTGAAGTTGTAATGCCACCACTTTCTCAACCACCTTTCCCAAAAAGGGAAGGTGGGAGACTGGACGAAAGTTGTCCAGGATGGTAGTGTCCAGGGATGGCTTCTTGAGGAGGGGGTGCACCAATGCCACCTTGAAGGCAGTCGGAACCAACCCCTCCAACAAGGATGTATTAATCATAGCCTGGACCCATCCACCTGTCACCTCCCTGGCCGATTTTACCAGCCAGGAAGGGCAGGGATCTAAATAACATGTGGTGGAATTAACAATTCGAAGGATCCTGTCCACTTCCTTAGGTCCAACAGGATCAAATCGTTCCCAGATAACAGGGCAAGACTACTCTCCCGGCATCTCCCCAGACTGCATTCCACGCATGGAGTCCAACTTAGACCGAATCCAAGCGATTTTATCCTGCAGATGCTCAGAAAATTCTTCCGCACGGCCCTGCAGGTCGGTGGTCACTACCACCCTACCTAAGAGAGATCGAGTAATCTTGAACAGGGCCATCGGACGGCATTCTGTGGACGCAATAAGAGCGGAGAAATAATGGCGTTTCGCCGCTCTTAGCGCCACAAGGTAGGCCTTAATAGCGGCTCTAGATTGTGTTCGGTCAAGTTCCGTCTTCGTCTTTCTCCAGCGGCGCTCTAGATGTCTCTTCACCCTCTTCAAGACCCTCAACTCCTCCATAAACCACGGGGAGTGACGGGTCAAATGGGGCTGGAGAGGTCGCATCGGTGCGATCCTGTCCAAGGCATCGGTCGCCTCCTTATTCCAGGTTGCGGCCAATGCCTCTGCTGGACCGTGCAGCAGATCTTCGGGTATTACCTCCAGCTCCCTCTGAAACCTCAATGGGTCCATAAGTCACCAGGGGTGGACCAATCAAATAGGTCCTGCCTCCCTGCGGAGTGGGGCGGCATAAGAGAATCCTAGGGATATCAGGACGTGATCTGACCATGACAACGGGGATAGTTCTTACTTTCCCCTCAGATTACTTTGCCATTGCTCTGACAAGAAAACCAAATCTGGAGTGAGTCCACTGTCTCGAGTCAGGTCCCGAATAATCTGAGACAGGCCCATGGCTGCCATGGTAGCCATGAACTCCTGAGCCGCTTCCGAGGCACGCCCCAGGGACGGCAGGTTAAAATCCCCCAGGACCATAAGCCTGGGGAACATCACCGCCAACCCCGAGACGGCCTCCAGCAGCTCAGGCAGGGAGGTTGCTACGCAGCAGGGAGGCTGGTACAGTAGCAACACTCCCAACTGCTCCCGGGCACCCAACTTGAAAAACAGGGTCTCACATACGGATACTTGTGGAGCAAGGCCCCTGAAAGCCACCAGAGATTCTCTGATGATAACTGCCACCACTCCTCCCCTACCCTGGTCTCTCGGCTGGTGAAATCCGGCTGGGCACATCTCCAAGAGGGCTACCCCTCCCTCTGGGCCCAGCCAGGTTTCAGTAATACACGCCAGGTATGCCCCTTTCTCTGTGATTAATTCACTTATGAGAAGGGCTTTGTTGTTTACTGACCTGGCGTTGAGTAGCAGCAGTCGAAAACCGGGGCCCTCAAGGATCTGCTGTCTGGAACCTGGGAATGAACTCGGAGGACCTGAACGCGCCACCGGTACCAAACACCGGGGGCGCCTTCCCCGAAGATGGCCTGTCCTCCGGTTCCCATCACAATATCTCCTGCCCGTCACCACCTCAATCGGATTGCCCCCATTATAGTCCCCAGAGTTTCCTGATCCGGTCGCCTCCACTCCCGAATCCCTCTAAAACCTGGATCTAGGCAGGGGTCTCTTCCATGCATCCATCCTTTCACTGTCCATCCTCCTTGGCAGTTGTAGGCCACCAGCGCAACCAACCGAAGCTCTTGGCTCTGGTAAGCCCCAACCGCCCCTTCCATTCACCATCCAATCACTCATTATGCCCCTGTGGCTTCTCTCACTAACCACAAAGGGGCAAACAGTCACTCCTACCTACCCTGTCTCTCACTCAGGGATAGGTACTCTCTCAAACACATACTGTAAAATCCTGGACCACTCACCCGTGCCTCCCACTCACGGGGGGGGGACCACACTCACACAAGAGACCCCGTGATTTCTGCCGCCCTGACAACGGGGGTGGTTGTCCTTCAGTGACCAGCAAGCAACAACTATTGAACAATCTTAATTGGTTTCAATAGTGGAGTCCAGATAAGAATAAAATAAACAAGTCCGTCTTTTCCAGGGGAACCCCAGTTCCAGGGCCAGATTTCAAGCCCCCAATGGTTCCAATTCCAGCCAGCCTCCACTGGTCTCTATAGGCCTTCACAGGCCTCCCCCAGCCTCCACGGGCCCTGGCACCACAACTCTCGAGGCCCCCCCAAGTTCTTCAGTCTTTGTGGGGTCACTCTGCCAGTTCTTCGTGCCAGTTCTAATTGGCCTCCACCGGCCACAATCTCTTCTGTGGCTGCTGAGGTCAAAGCTTTCACAGCCATCCACTCCGTCCTAGGGCCCCTCGGGTCTGACAGACCTGTCAGACTCTGTCACACAACGCCGCTCTGTCCGGGCAGGCCACCTGTTTCCCCAACCGTCAAGCCTCACGGGTCCGGCAACTCCGCTGGCCGTTACTAGGCTCCGCAGCCACCGCCAGCTGCTATTAAGCTCCGCAGCCTCCGCCGGCCGTTACTAGGCTCCACAGCCTCCACCGGCCATTACTAGGATCCGCAGCCTCTGCAGCCCCCACCAGGCTCCGCAGCCTCTGCAGCCTCCACCAAGCCCCACTGGTTGCAAGCTCCGGCAGCTCCGCTGGACCCAAAAAAGCCCCGGCTCGACACACCAGCTCCGTCAGGCCCCAACAACTCCACCAGGCTGGCGGCTCCGATGACCGGTCGCAAAACCGCTGGGCTGCAACTCCGCCATGGCCCCAACTGCCGAACTCTGCTCCCCGCTCCTTCCGGAGAAGTCCGCTCACCCCAACTCCAATACAACTTCTCCAGCCCCACGGTAAAAATTGTGGGGGTATAAGGAAGTATTTGGGGGTTTCCAGCTCACTTTGGGGGTTTCCAGCTCACTGGAAATGATGAGACATATTGTGAGATCAGGAAGCACATGATGTGACTAACTTATTTGTTTCAGACATCATGATGCCATTCTATAAATACACCATTTGCAAACAATGTCATGAGGCATAGGTCATCACTTTGATGTCATTTTGGGTTGTTATCGATATTGCTGCCATGGATACCCCCTTTAACACCTATGAAGCCCCCTGTTTTACTCTGTATATATATTTTAAAAAATAATATTCTAACTTGAATCCAAATAATTTGCTTACACCCAAAATTATTTTTATTTCTGAGAGCCGCTTGGATTATACATTGGGTCTTTAATGTGTTGTGATTTTTTTTAAGCTAATAATTGTAAAATAGGGCTGGGTTTGTAAAGGTGGTTAGAAAAACACCTTTTTTGAAAAACAGAAAAACAAACTGGGAATTTATAGGCAGGACATCAGGAGCCTAGAGAGGGTGGCAGGGATTCAATTTACCTTCTTACAAAATTATATTTTTTGTGATCGATCTCACGCCCCAAATATTCCCAGGACAGACATTTTCTTTGACCTGCCAGAACATGCTTTCCAAAGTAGTTGTCCAAAAATATTGAGGATGGTGCTGTGGGCATCCTGGAGTATAACTGTATGGCAGATCAAATGGTAACAATTTTGGTTTTATTTTACATTTATTCCTTCCTTCCTTCAGTTATTGTAATGCCACAGTACCTGGGAAGTTCGGAGGCATACTTTATCCATCTTCCCTGATGACTTAGCTTCATCATCAGGTGATGAACTGCTGGAATGATTGGACATCAAACAATTTAAAAATGCAGAATTTTCACAACATCTTGCATGACTTCAAATACAGTATTTTTCTGTATTTTTTAATTTTTCTTTGATGTCGGGGCATGTGCGCCTCAGCTTGTGATCACTCTAGTGCAAGAAGTGAAGCAGAGAAAAACAACCAGTTACAATTAAGTCAAGCAAGCAATCTTCTTCCCACCCAAGGAAACATGTCATTTCACTGAAGTTGCAGGAGTTAGATACTTCAAAGCACAATTTGCCATACTAAAAAGAAGGTGTTGACCTATATGGGGCTTGCATTTTGTCCATAGGATTTTGAAGAAAGCTTTATAATGCTGTTTAAATAATTTGCAATGCAGCTGAATTGTCTCTTCTACAGTCTGCTCACATCCAAGAATTTCTCCAGTTTAAAAAAATATCAGGAACGTTTTAAAAGACTCATTGTAAATGGAGAAGGTTTCCCTCACCCACCCAACAGAGAAGGTACACTCACATTGCCCTCAAGAATTCATAAAGCATAAATTAAATTACTTCATCCTGCAGATTAACTTTATTGTGTCAACTCCC
Organism: Charina bottae; assembly: GCA_023362775.1. Taxonomy (NCBI): domain Eukaryota; kingdom Metazoa; phylum Chordata; class Lepidosauria; order Squamata; family Charinaidae; genus Charina; species Charina bottae. The sequence goes on along the minus strand of JALMGJ010000004.1, from coordinate 3,424,745 downwards.
AATACTTAGTCAGAAGTAATCTCATTAATTTCATGCTCACCTGAGTACATTTTAGTGCTCAAATTATTACGATTCTGTGTGCATTTTCAACGGACTACAGAGTGGGGCTGGCTAGTAGCTGTCCCTAGCTGATACTGAAAAAGCGAAGCAGGATTTGAAGTGGAATGGGAGACAATTTGGAAGCCTCAGAGAGGAAGTTAGACTGGGAAGTCAAAAGAAAAATGATATAACATTCTGGAAGAAGGCAGTGGCAAGCCACTTCCTGTTGCTACCAGTAACATTACCTAGCTATATCCATGTCCATACCAGAAGCTAAACTCAGTTAAGTCTTTTTTTTTTTTGGTTCCTTTGAGTAAGTTTGGACTCGTGGCAACTGCCTGGACAAGTCCCTGTGGTTTTCTTGGCAAGGTTTTTCAGAAGTGGTTTGCCATTGCCTCCTTCCTAGGGTTGAGAGAAAGTAACTGGCCAAAGATCACCCAGCCGGCTTCGTGCCCAAGGTGATACTAGAACTCTCAGTCTCCTGGTTTGCCATTGGCTCCTGAGAGACAGGGACTGGCCCAAGGTCACCCAGCCGGCTTTCATGCCTAAGGCAGGACTAGAACTCTCAGTCTCCTGGTTTGCCATTGGCTCCTTCCTAGGGCTGAGAGAGGGGGACTGGCCCAAGGTCACTCAGCCGGCTTTCATGCCTAAGGTGGGACTAGAACTCTCAGTCTCCTGGTTTGCCATTGGCTCCTTCCCAGGGCTGAGAGAGAGGGACTGGCCCAAGGTCACCCAGCTGGCTTTGTGCCCAAGGCGGTACTAGAACTCTCAGTCTTCAGGTTTCTAGCCGAGTTCCTTAACCACTGCACTACACTGGCACTGTCAGTTAAGTATTAACCTTCCATTTATTTTTACTTTGTAAACTGAGTTTTTCTTTGTAGCACTGTAAATCGGAAGAGTTTCCTGTAATGATATTTTACTAGAGTGTTTGTGGAATTAAAAGAGCAGGTTACAAATTCAGAGAGTAAATGAGATGATAGATAGATAGATAGATAGATAGATAGATAGATAGATAGATAGATAGACAGACAGACAGACAGACAGACAGACAGACAGACAGACCGACCGACCGACCGACCGACCGACCGAAATGGTAGAAGAGGAGGAGCATTACTATAATGTATATCACCATTAACTGAAAAGATTTTACATTTTAATCCAATGTTCTGGGCGCAGCACCTAACTTTTCCCCCATAGTTTAAAAAAAGTATTTCGTTATATTAAACTAACTAACAGAAAAAACATATTACAGATGTATAATTGTGTTAATAAAGTGAAACACCCTTAAAATCAAACAGAGGGGGGGGGAGGGTGCGCCTGGGAAACCATATCATAAATAAAATATCTCAAAGCAATTTGACCCAATTGTTCAAAAGGTTTCTCTTCAGATTGTATAAACATTTCTTCCCCTTTGTTGAAGAAAAACTACTTTAAATGTTGACAAAGAAACAACTCAAGCTGCAGACTGTCAAGGATAGATTTATTCTTCCAGTGTTGTAACATAATTTTTATAACTATTCCTTATTAGTGAGAAGTCCACAGTTCTTGATGTAGTAATGGATAGAAAGGTCATGAAAAGCCAATGACAAAAACTAGATTGAATTTTCATTATAATTTAATTAACCATGTATTTAAAAACATATAATATGACTATTTCCTTTATATATTATTATTTTTTCCTTTTTGGCATCTTGCAACTTGGCAGTACTATTTAGAGGTGATTATGGGGGACCTATCTAGGACATTCTCTAGGAACAGAGCTTTCTACAGACATCCTGCACTGAATTGGCCTAAATACTTTACAACTGTGTAATGCTATGACCATATGCATCTTTGACCCAGTGTAGGTTTCATTTCCCAAATATGGCAACAGTGGGACATTGCCAAACCATGTGAATTAATGTTCCAGCATGTAAATTGCATCTTCAACAGCATGGCATTTGCAATTATACTTTTCCCCTGTTGTAATAATTGTATAGTCACTACTGTTGGCAAAGAGCAACATTGGGTGCTTGTTTTAAAGAGTTCTGACAGCTGAAAATCAAAGCATATAATTCCACCTCTGCTTGTGATAATCTCTTCATTTTGGGTCCTGCCCTTTTGTGATAGTCTTCCCTGACTTTGTAACTTTATTATACTTGGGACTACAGTATTACAAGTATTTATTTCCTTCCCTTCCTGGATCCCCATAAATAAATTTTCCAATGAAGACATGTAACATGTTTGCTATGAAGTAGGGAGGATGCTTTTAAAATGACAGCTCTGAACTCTATCAGTTAAAAAAATGTGAAGGTGTCTCCCACATTAATAGTTTTTCAAGAGTAAATGACTCAAGCAAAATCCAATTCATTGATTTGATCTGAACCTGCAGTTTAATTGCTTCAGTGAGAAGATTCAGTTCCATTCAGGAATAGTGGATGCATTCATACACAAAATCAACATGAATATTGCCAAGTCAATATGAAGACTCGTTATTCAATTTAACGTCTAAAATTAATTTCATGATTTGTTCCAAAGATTCCACCTGATTGGACAAATCCTTGAAATAAAGGGTTGCACAGTTCCCTTGCACACAAAGTGTGCAGTACCTAAGAAAAGGCACACAGCAGTGTCATAAATAAAGACAATGTCATCTAATATTTCTTCTGTGTATGAATGAAGAAGGACAATTACACAATAAACATTTATCTGAAAGCAGCTGAAGTCTAGGTTAATAGCAATTCTCTCTGTTTCCTTCAATTCTCTTCCTGTTTTCCTCTACATTTCTCACCGCTTCCGGGTGCAATTCAAGGTGCTGGATTATTTTTTCTATCGAAAAACAACCCATATTAACCAAGTGCTCCATTATCAAAGCAACAACCCAACCTCCCACAAGAGGAGCTGTGTAAGAACATTATTCAGATGAATACAAATGCACTGTAGCAACCCAGAACACCAGAAAAAGGAAACAGACCACCTATACAACATCTTCCAACAAAATCAAAAAGTGCCTGACAACTCAGCCCACTACAGCACAACCAACACAAGCTATGAAAAGGATTTCACTGCCATACATCAGAAACATCTCAGAAACTACTAATAGACTATTACAACCACATGGCACAGAAGGCACACAAGCCAACTAAAGTCCTCAAAAATTTTTTACGTAAACCAAAAGACCCAATGTCCCAAGAAGAAAAAAACTGGCATCATCTACAACATGCAGTGTAAGGACTGTAACGGCCACTATGTAGGACAGACAGGCAGAGGACCAGCAGAGCGCATCCACGAACACCAACTAGCAGTCAGAAGACACAATGAAAACCCCTTAATCTCTCACCATATGGACAGACTCAACCATACTTTCAATTGGGAAACTAAGCTAAATCCAAAAATGCTAGGGAATTCCTGGAAGCTTGGCATTCAGACAAATCAGCCTCGATAGACACATAGAGATAAACCACATTTACACACCATTCAAAAGAGACAATAAAAAAGCTAAGAAGGAAACTAAAAGACAAGAACACATCCTCTCCAACAGCCAACATCCAATCAAGCAAAAGAAAATACCCTAATCAAGGAACTACCAAGGAGAAAGCCACACCCCCACCAACACTGGCAAGGCAAACTACTGTATATAAAAAGGGAGCAAACCCCACCCTCCCTCGCACTGATGATGTTACCTAGTCGGGTAATGAAACATTTGCAAGCAAACAACCAAGCTCCGAGAGCACCAAAGACTCCACTAGGTGATGGTTATTACCTTTAAGGTTCTACATGGCATGGGACAAGGTTACTGCAGCACTGCCTCTCCCTGAGGACATCTGTCCATCCCACCAGAGCAGAGAGAGTAGGCACATTCAGGTCCCTTCCCTTAAATGTTGCCATCTTGCAGGTCCTCGGAAGTGTGCCTTTTCCATTCAAGCCCCTGGCCCTGCCTTCCCCATGAGATCCAACAGGCCTCCACCCTTCTCTCCTTCCAGAGAGCACTTAAAACCTTGCGCTTCCCCCAGGGGGATAGGGCAAGGCTAGGGTGGGACGAGAATGTGGCTGCGTTAGAGATGCGTGGCTGCAGCACCAGGTTTTTCTGCTTTTGATTTTACTGTCTTTTCTGTTTTTATGGTTGTATATATTGTTTTTTAAGGGGCGTGGTGGCTCAGACGCCAGGCTTGTTGATCGGAAGATCGCAAGTTTGGAGGTTTGAATCCCTAGCCCCGCGTTACAGAATGAGCTCCCACACTCGCCCCAGCTCTTGCCAACCTAGCAATTCGAAAGCATGCAAATGCAAGTAGATGAATAGGTACCACTTTGGTTGGTAGGTAACAGCGTTCCACGTGCGTCATGCGGCCACATGACCATGGAAGCGTCTTCGGACAACGCTGGCTCTTCGGCTAACAAACGGAGATGAGCACCGGCCCCTACAGTCGGACACGATTGCACAAATGTGCGGGGGGAACCTTTACCTATATTGTTTTTATTGATTGTAAGCTATCTTACAAGTTGGTTTTAAAGTGGGTGGCTATACAAATAGAAAATAAATGAATAAGGACTAATTTGGCTTCCTATTGGTTCATATTGCAGTCATGCTAATTTTGTTCATCATAGTATCTGGTCAGATCTTTTTACTTGTATACAGTATGGTTGAAAGTGACTGTTTGTCTCAATGCAGTAAGCCTCTACAGACCTTTATGTCAAGTATTTCAATCAGGGACAAAGCAGCTCTTTGAGTCGGCTTGTTGAAGGTGCTGCGCAGCTCCAGCTGGTCAGAGACCTGGCCTGGCTTCTTGTGGTCCTCTTGCCATCTTCTGAGCATATCATGCATCTCTCTGAGTGCCTTGCATGGCCCTGCTAAACATTAACATCATAATTAACATTAACGTAAGGTTGATTTATTTCAGTAAAAAGGTAAAGGTTCCCCCCGCACATTTGTGCAGTCGTGTCCGACTCTAGGGGCCGGTGCTCATCTCCGTTTGTTAGCCGAAGAGCCAGCGTTGTCCGAAGACGCTTCCATGGTCATGTGGCTGGCATGACGCACGCGGAACGCTGTTACCTACCCACCGAAGTGGTACCTATTCATCTACTTGCATTTGCATGCTTTCGAATTGCTAGGTTGGCAAGAGCTGGAGCTAGTGCGGGAGCTCACTCCGCACGCAGGGCTAGGGATTCGAACCTCCGAACTTGCGATCTTCTGATTGACAAGCCTGGCGTCTTACCCGCTGAGCCACCACGCCCCAAACATTAACATCATAATTAACATTAACGTAAGGTTGATTTATTTCAGTAGGCTTGGTCTAAGAAACTCCTACACTGGATTTTACCAAATGTTACCCTTTTAATCTGTCATCATTTAGTGAACTCTCTTCAGGGATTCATCATTTGAATTTCATGTCTCTGAAATGTGCTTAGTTTGGCACATTCCTAGAATAAAGGAGCATAAATGTGTTGCATTTTGGAGGATAATGCAGGATTGCTTTAGATGGCAGAAGCAGTAATAAAAAGTGCACGTATGCAAGGTGTCAGCCTGATCTCTGACCTGTCAAAGTCTGATATGGGCAAAGCACTTGGATGAAAAGGGAAATGATGGGTAATAAGAATAAGTAACCTGGTAATTTATAAGCAATTTTGAGAGCACAGAATAAAAATCAGCCTCGTAATACTCCCTTCTCTAGTAATTATGACCAGCAAGACAAAAAAAAATGCATTTTGGGAAACATGGACTAGAATATAGCGCTTATTACTGAATGGGTTAAGAGGCTGTTTATTTATTCACAGCTTTAACCCCCTTCCCCAGAGAAAGAAGAAGTATCTCCAAAAATAAATAAAATAGCAGATTTTATTGTTGTCGTATGTAACCTTGTAACACTTGCATGGTATGGTGAAATCTAAGCTGATTTGCTAATATTATCTTAGTGAGATAGGTGAGCTCCATCTGTAAAATCTTCAGAAATCTTTCTTTTTCCCTGAATGAGTAGAATATATAAAGTTCCACTAAACTCAGAAGGAGGCTTCGTTTCCTGGAAAAGCTGAAGTCTTCCTAGTCATTGATGAATTTTGCTCTCAAATGATACAGCCCAATAAAATAATGTTTCCATTCCCTTTAGTTCAGTTTTTCATGGTTCTTACTATTTTATTGTCTTTATATAAAACCTTTCCATATGTGAGGTGTTAAATCTTCTGCTTTGTCCAGTTTTCAGGAATATTTTGTTCTTCAGGAACATGTCCTCTTCTATTGACTCAACATTAGAACAGTTTTAATCTGTTAAAATGCAATTAAGGAAATGGATTTCCTTAATGTAACAATCAAAACAGCTGTTAAGAGAATTTGGACAATGCTAAAAAATATTTTAAACTAGGTGAATGCAATAGAGTTAGAACGAACCTTTGATTTATTTTTATTTTTATTTTTGTTTCCTGGTGTGGGAATTGAGTTGCTATCATTCATCCACCTACTTTAAAACAAACAAACAGAATGTTGTCCAGCCACCCATAAACCTTGGCTGAATTCTTGTTTTATTAAAAACAAAAACTCCCCTCCTCCAAACAACCAACTCCAGATTCTATGTAGTAACTTAGGCTAAACTCCTGTATATCTGAGCGATGGAAACAGACTGTCATGCCTTTTCTGCAGATTGCAAGATCCTTTGAAAAACACATGTTTGCTTTAAGGAGTTTGAGACAGGTGATATGTTTGTGCCTATAGATACTGTGAAACAGGAGCTTTCAGACTTTTCAGGCCACAGAACCTGTCAGTTAAAAAAAATATATCTGGAAACCCTGATCAAGAGGCAAAGCTCTAGTGATAGAAAACTGGCTGTGTTCAAGTGGATGTTTGTTGGCCTTAGTATCTCATGAAATTCCAGCAACATGTGGAATCATGGGGTTCAGTGGAGGAACATAATTAAAAAAAACCTGCTCGGAAGTACCCTTTCCTCTCTGATTCTCAACTACTGCAACTGATGAGAAAACATTTGGTGGATAGAAGTTGCATATTGGCATTGTTGTTGCTGCTGTTGTTTTTCTTGCGGGGAGGGTGTCTGCTACAGATAGAGTAAGGATGCAAAGCAAGTGGGGCTGAGTGATACGTATGACCAGGATTTAACCCTTTGCATTAAGCCTGTTTAATTTAGATTCAAGTATTTCGTGGCAAGAATATACGGAAGATCTGTATAGGAAGGATAACAATATCGGGGATAGATTTGACAGTGTGGTCAGTGAGTTAGAGCCAGACATCCTGAGGAGTGAGGTTGAATGGGCCTTAAGAAGCATTGCTAATAACAAGGCAGCAGGAGATGACGGTATCCCAGCTGAATTGCTTAAAATCTTGCAAGATGATGCTGTCAAGGTGATGCATGCCATATGCCAGCAAATTTGGAAAACACAAGAATGGCCATCAGATTGGAAGAAATCAACTTATATCCCCATACCAAAAAAGGGAAGCACTAAAGAATGTTCAAACTATCGAACAGTGGCACTTATTTCACATGCCAGTAAGGTAATGCTCAAGATCTTGCGGGGTAGACTCCAGCAATTCATGGAGCGAGAATTGCCAGATGTACAAGCTGGGTTTAGAAAAGGCAGAGATACTAGAGACCAAATTGCCAATATCCACTGGATAATGGAGAAAGTCAGGGAGTTTCAGAAAAACATCTATTTCTGTTTTATAGACTATTCTAAAGCCTTTGACTGTGTGGACCATAACAAATTGTGGCAAGTTCTTGGTGGTATGGGGATACCAAGTCATCTTGTCTGCCTCCTGAGGAATCTGTATAACGACCAAGTAGCAACGGTAAGAACAGAGCACAGAACAACAGACTGGTTTAAGATTGGGAAAGGAGTACGGCAGGGTTGTATACTCTCACCCTACCTATTCAACCTGTACGCAGAACACATCATGCGACATGCTGGGCTTGAGGAATCCAAGGCTGGAGTTAAAATCGCTGGAAGAAACATTAACAATCTCAGATATGCAGATGATACCACTTTGATGGCTGAAAGCGAGGAGGAGCTGAGGAGCCTTATGATGAAGGTGAAAGGAGAAAGTGCAAAAGCTGGGTTGCAGTTAAACCTCAAAAGAACCAATATTATGGCAACCAGCTTGATTGATAACCGGCAAATAGAGGGAGAAAAAGTGGAGGCAGTGACAGACTTTGTACTATGGACACAGTTGTTTACTATTTTCATTTACTAATTTTATTTTATTGTGTATTAATTCTGATAATCATTGTGAAAAAGTAAAATTGACAAGAGGAGTTAAAAACCTTTGGAATGAATGAACACTTGCTTTGCCTATTGTAAAACTTTTGTTTATTCCACTATGATATAATTCAAGTACGTTTTTTAAAGTTCCCTGGACTGTTTAATTAATTTAATTTAATTAATTAATTAATTAATTATTATTAATTTATTATTTAAATTTATATGACTGCCCATCTCCCCCAAACGGGGGAGTTTCAGCACAGGTCTGGAAAAAAGAAACTGCACTAATGTTACTTATAAACTTTAAAATATGGCACTTTCTGTTTTAAAAGTTCTTTGCGAGATATAAACACCATCTCCATAGCTATTTCTTCCTTTCCCCAAAAAAGTAAAATTGGGGGTGTGTGATGGTGGGGGGAGAATATACAAAAGGCTGGAATAGGGAATAATTGTCATTATGACTCTGTAGAAAACCGCTACTTTTAGTCAAGTTTATAAAAGCAGAGGGTTGGGAGAAAAGCAGAGTTATTTCTGAATAATTAGGTAAGTGAGGAACTATTTCAGTGTTCCTTATTCCCCCCCCCCCAAAAAAAAAGGTGAGAGCCTCATGCAGCACTTAAAATCTACACAAGTGGGACATTTAGTGCTTTGCATTCTTAGCTAATGGTATGATGTAGTGCTGTTTGCCTGTCAAACTGAAAACCCTTAATATCTTGAATAATTTTGTTCCTGTGCTCACCCCAAAAAAAGAAACAGTGAAAGAGAAAAACACAGTAAAAAGGAAGTGTTTTTATCCAAGAGGAATGGATGTAACTGAAGAAAATTCACAGCAGATCAAGCTTGCTAAGAGTAAGCATGGAGAAGATACAGAGGGAGAGGAGTCAGAATAAGCCAGCCCTATCTGGACAAGTGTGTCATGGCACACAACAGATGCACAGGACTCTAAATCATTGCAGCCATGAACTGGCCTGTGGGATTTGTGCAGCCTGAATTCAAAAGACCTCATTAAAGTGGCTGTAACGTGGCCAGATATCTAAGGCATGAATAAATCACACATTTTTTGCCCCTTTCCACATATTAATTGCGGTGGTTTCACAACTAAAAATAATGGTGTTCCAACTGGCACTTTAGAATATTCACTTCAAAACATGGCAGGAACAGACTGGCACTCTCTAAGATGGCTTCAATTCATGAAGTAATGGTGGTTCAGTGAGCAATTCTTGAATTTCTCTAGAATTTCCTGCAGGGTTATGTGAAAACTGCTGAGACAGATTTTTACATGGATTGGAATGCCTCCTAAATATTTATTCCCAGAATATAGCTTGGCTATCTTTATTCCTAACAGAAATTTGAAGGTAAATGCCCTCCAAAGTAGAAAAAACTGTGTGTTCAGTCCACCATGAAGAACTTGAGAAGTCGTATAGGCATGCTCATAAATGTATGTAAGGGAGATAACATTGACAGAAATATGCAAATTATGTTAAGGCAAAATGGGCTGAAAGTCCTGGGAAACAAGGTAATTGGGAAGTACCTCAGCCAGATGCCCCCGTGATACACTAGGATATAAGAAGGAGAGGAGGTAAACCACAATCAGACTTTCAAGATTCTGTTATTAAAGCGTGTCTCAATAAAATGTAGCTCTGGAGTTGATTTTCTGGTCTGGTCTACATAGTGGGACTGACAATAAGCTAGTAGTCATGAATTTGAGTAAACTCCGAGAGACAGTGGAGGACAGGAAGGCCTGGCGTGATATGGTCCATGAGGTCACGAAGAGTCGGACACGACTAAACGACTGAACAACAACAACAATAACAACAACAACAACATACAGCCAAAGTATGAAGATAAAAAGAGTGAAGAAACTGAAGCAGCAATGAAATACTTAGAGTTAATAAATAACTTATTGGGCCAGTGATGGTGGAGTACAAGAGGAACCCAATGTAACAAAATGCCCCTTCCTTAGTTAGGCTGTGAAGTATATCTCAGAAATGATACTTTTTCTTTGATCAGCTGTTTACTAGATTATCCAACGTAAGCAATAATGCTGGGATCTATTGCTAGTTTATAAATCACATCATTGCCATCAATGGAGTGATAGTGGGGCCATGAATGGCTGCATATTGGGGTGTACATAGAATTCAGATGTTATGCTGTGGAAAGTTGAAAATTCCGATTGACAGAGATGACAATTGTAGATACAAAAGAGGCACTGACAGAGAAGCTAATGGCTTTGAGGGAAGTGGAGAAGAAGATGATGCAAGAATTCAGAGATGGCCTGAAATCTAAGATGAGAGAATGTGCTATTTGGGGTGGTGTGAATAGAGAAAAAGGACTGCAATGTGTTACTGGAAGAAATTGCTGGACCATATCTTTGGACAAAAGGCTGTAGTTATTCCAATGGAATACAAGACAATGAGGTCAAAGTTCCAGTTCAGCTATCTAGATGCCACAGACCTATCTGGAGATCCTACTCTTTCTGGTTTCACAACAAGGACCCTGTGAACAAGGTTCAGCTGTGATTAAATGACCCAAAGTCACGTGGTGAGTTTTCATGGCTGAAAATGGACTTAAATACAGACTCTCAAATCAACATAGCTTCAAGATGCTATGACACTAATGGTGATTGGTAGCTTCTAAACAAGAATTAATCCTGGACAATAGGTGGATGATTTCTCTGGAGAAGCTGAGCTGCTCATTCATTGGGTGAGATCTAACAGCTGGTCATCTTCTACCTGCAGTTATTTTATCCCCAAGCAAATAACAGTACATATACAATATTTAGAACAAATCACAAGGAGAAAGCTACCAAAATGCCTTATATTATCATTCTCCATGTTTCTGGATTCAGGTTTCTTGCAACTACTTTTAACAAAAGTTCTCATGTTTTTCCAGCAAATGTCGTTTTGGATCCCACACACATTCAAGCTCATTCAGATGAAGGTCATTTTTGAATATGTGGATATTGTGGCTGTACTTCTGAAGAACCAAGACAACTAGAAAGAGTATAAATCTGCAGTTCTTCTGTTTTGCCACCATTGTCAGTAGAGCTCCATTTAATATCTTACTAATAATCTTCTTTTCTGTTGCTATTTCAAATCTTATACTGCAGAGACATTGATGCCTTTGTTTCTGCTTATAATGCCACTGATTGAACATCATCATATTTTTCTGTACAGAGAGCTATAAAGAGTTCCCCCTGTTATACACAAAACAGTTGGTTCATTAAGCGTACCCCAGAACTGAACAGGTACTCTCCTCCCTCTACTATTAATATTTGTTGTTATAAGCACTTAAAAAAAAGAATGAATGGGCATGATTATTTCTACAGTGGAATAAATGTACATGTAACATTACAGAATAATATTCTCTCTCTCTCTCTTTCTCTCTCTCTCTCTCTCTCTCTCACACACACACACACACACACACACACAAACACACACACAGTTTGCCTCAAGAAGCCTACAATCTGCTTAGGGGTCAACAATCTTTGGGGGGGGGGATTTGTAGATTTGTGTGCATTCACAAAAGGCTTACCAGGAGTATCCATTCACAGAACAGCTGCCATAAGCAATACTATCCATCGTAAAACACTCCTCTTCTGCACTAGACTCCTTGCTACACCAACTTATTTTTGCCCTTTCTCTAGGTAGTAGAACATATTTCCAGACTATGTGGCCCAGAGTGCTGGAAAACATGTGCAATGTTTTGCAACATGACCCATCTCCCTCTCCCTCTCCCATTCCCAACATAACAGGGAAAGGCTTCTCTCTGTGTGTGAGTGTGTGTCAAAATTGGCAAGATGGTTGGTGCAGTGTTGTGATCAACTCCCCACCAGTTTTTGCACATCTGTGCAACATCAACACATTTATCAAAGAAGTGGGGTCTTGATTGCCCTGCCAGGCTTGCCATCTTGCAGGTTTTTATACACACATCCTGTAGACACTTTTGGTAAGAGGCATATCTGTCATCACGTTTCTTATTCTTTGATTCTGATCCTGCCCACTTTTGACTTTGGCCACATCCACTGCTGAAATGTGGGCTTGTGAAGGTTCTGAGGAGGGTAAAACGATCCTGCATGGAGGGGAAGGGGGAACAAATCAGAAGCCGCTATCACCCTAATCAAGGGCATTAGAAGACAATGATCATGATACACTGGAAAACAGTCATCTCGAGCTTGTTGCCATTAGATGCTGAATGGAAGTGGCAAATTATAGTCTAATCTATATGGCAAACACTATCTTTTGGAAGTCTAGTGGAGAGCCAATGTAAGGGAACTGGACTCTAAAAATGATGTGTTTTGTACACACTGTCAGGCACTGAATGCTCTGATTATTTTATAGCAGCTGGGCTCTGCATTCTATGGATTCAGGTATGGCTACACTGAAATATTACTTGGGTTGTACCTGAATTAACATATAACGATTGTAGGAACAGTTACTTATTGAAGTGGGAGGCTCAACTGTGAGGACAATTTTTAGATACCTACATTTAAGGTCTTTAAAACCCTTGACTCCAGAAACCCTGCAATTGTGACAGTTATGTATGGCCTTGCTGTACATCAGTAAAGGTTTACAGAACACTTCAGTGTCTGCTGAAATGTTCAGTTCAATTCTGAAGAATGAGCAAAGCTCTGGTTTGGTTTCTTTTGATCCGTTAGGACTCATTTTTGCTGTTCTGCTCCTTTGCATCAAAGAATTCATTTTCTTGCAAAATGAAATGATTGAGTGACATGAGGCTCAGTTTTTCCTGGCTGTTTGAATCTACTTTGGATGGCTGGTGCTGTAACAATATATATATATATATATATATATATATATATATATATATATATATATATATATCAATATGAAATACTGTTCTCATTAAAATAACCCATTGTGATAAATTCCACTTGATCAAAACCACAATTTACAACACTTCTGTAAACAGCATGAGTAGGCAGAATGATATCTTCCTAAGCTTATATAAATGAACCATGCTCTTTTGATGTAGCTGATGCTCAGTGATAGCTGTCAAGCATTATTATGAGGGAAATAATTTTGGATATAATGATGCATTTTTATAATGAGCAAGCTTTGAGAAGAGGAAGTGTCATGATCGGAGGTCCATCTCACCTATGTGTTACCTGCATACCAATCTTAATTAACAAAGGCTTCTGCAGCAACATTTGTAGAGCATTTTCAAAATGAAAGGAACAGTTTGATGGTCAAATTATTTGATCTATCAGCCTGCCTTCCAAACCCATCTCCTTGCATGTTCTGTGATGACCCTATAGCCTTTTTGGAGAATGTAACACTTCTTCCAGCTAGAATCACCCTGTCTTGTCAGTCCTTTCCCAGAGGGGATGCTTAGGATCCCCACACCATGAGAGATTAAGGGAATAGGGTCCAATAGGCATCCTGCTCTGTGGTTCTGAGCCTTGAAGGAGCTTTCTTCAGGAGCTTCTCTCACTTCAGTGGCTTCAGTTCAGAAGGATGTGGGTGCTAGAGGTAAATCCAGACTACCTTTCAGTCATTTAGTTTTTTTCTTATTCTTGGTTACTTTGGTTTGGTTGTTTTAGTTATTTATTTATTTCATTTCATTTATTTATTTTCTATCCCGCCTTTATTATTTTTATACATAACTCAAGGCAGCGAATATACCAAATACTCCTTCCTCCTCCTATTTTCCCCACAACAACAGCCCTGTGAGGTGAGTTGGGCTGAGAGACAGGGACTGGCCCAAGGTCACCCAGCTGGCTTTCATGCCTAAGGCGGGACTAGAACTCTCAGTCTGCTGGTTTGCCATTGGCTCCTTCCTAGGGCTGAGAGACAGTGACTGGCCCAAGGTCACCTAGCCAGCTTTCATGCCTAAGGCAGGACTAGAACTCTCAGTCTCCTGGTTTGCCATTGGCTTCTTCCTAGGGCTGACGGAGAGTGACTGGACCAAGGTCACCCAGCCAGCTTTCGTGCCTAAGGCGGGACTAGAACTCTCAGTCTGCTGGTTTGCCATTGGCTCCTTCCTAGGGCTGAGAGACAGTGACTGGCCCAAGGTCACCCAGCCAGCTTTCGTGCCTAAGGTGGGACTAGAACTCTCAATCTCCTGGTTTGCCATTGGCTCCTTCCTAGGACTGAGAGACAGGGACTGGCCCAAGGTCAGCCAGCCGGCTTTCGTGCCTAAGGCGGGACTAGAATTCTCAGTCTCCTGGGTTCTAGCTGATTGCCTTAACCACTAGACCAAACAGTTTGGGTATCATTTTTATGTTATGTATTGGGGGTTTCATAGAGGATTGGAAGGAACTATATTTTTATTATGGCTTTCCTCTTCCATCTTTGGTTTGGTATCCTTTTGTTTTTGTAAACCACATTGGACCAAAATGATTGAGCAGTGTATCAGTAGGTGCATTAACTACACAAATAAATAAACCGGGCAAGTCTTCATACAATAATCCCAGTCAATTATTTGCACTTCTGTTTATTTATTTATTTATTAAACAAATTTATATGGCCACCCAACTCACACATAGTGACTCTGGGTGGCTTACAAGATTAAACACATCATGGTTTATAAGATAAAGTGGAAGATGCAAGGAGGTTAAATGTGTATTTTACACAAAATGGATATTTAGCCCTTAGACCAAAAGAGGGCAAATTTCAGTGGCTATGAGCTATATTTAACATTTCTCTCTCTCTTGCTCTGTGTGCATGTGCGTGTGCGTTGACGATGCAAAATGGGTAAAACAAATTACACTTGTGGGTAGAGCTTCATTTTGTTCATTTCATTTTGTTTTTGACAGTAATATGCCTGCTATGAGGCTTCTGTTACAGTTGTCACCTATTTCCCATCTCAAAATCTATTTTCCTGACTAAACATTTTTAGAGCATCATGGTCTTAAATGGCTCCGGAAGGCATGACAATGGGATTAGATAGCCACAAATCAATCTGAGTCTCAGAATGACCATTTGGTCTGTCATACCAATGTTTAAAATAACCCACATTTGTGATTGAGGACCCTCAGAATGGAGAAGCTCATTTATTTTCATGCCAATCATTTACTATGCCAAATAGAATTATGATTATGACTGTGGTCAATGACAGTTCAAATTCCAAATAAGGAGGTCCATGCACTGATGGCCTTATGAAACAATGCTTGTGAGAACAATCATGCTTGCGCCCTGCAGGAAGAATTGCCACTTTTGAATGATCAATTTGCATGAGGGGAAAAAAAAGGGGGATAAGCAATGAAGAACATATTTTGTTTATCTATTTATTGTGTTTATATACTGCAGGATTCAACAAAAATCACTCTCAGCAGTTTACAGCAGAAAAATAGAGTCAAAACATAAAAGTCAATAAAGACAAAAATAACTATAAATCTGTTTATAGATTTATAAAGTGTAATTGTGACCATTCATTCTCTAAAGGCCCTCTGGAACAGCTCCATCTTTACCATTTTCCAGAAGGTGAACAGTGAAGCAGCTGATCTAATTTCATGAGGGACAATTTTGCATAACTTAGGAGGTGCTACAGAGAAACATTGCTTGTGAAATCAAGTCCTCTTTTCTTCCTTTACATGGAGGACCATTTAACAGTGTGGAACGGAAAGTCCATTCTCAAGGAAATGGGTGAGGCATCTCTATGCAGAGGAGATGGTTCTGTAAGCAATTTGGTGCCAAACCATATAACGTTGAAAGAAGCACATTGAATTGAACCTGGAAACCTAGTGGTGAGCAATGTGTGACAATACAATGTGTGACTGTACATTAGGTGTTTTATGACTATATTGATTTTGATTTACTAATACTGTATATGGGCTACTGTAGTTTGCAAGGAAGATAGATGCTTTTGAACTGTGGTGTTGGAGGAAAATTCTGAGAGTGCCTTGGACTGCAAGAAGATCAAACCAGTCCATACTCCAGGAAATAAAGCCAGACTGCTCACTTGAGGGAATGATATTAAAGGCAAAACTGAAGTACTTTGGCCACATAATGAGAAGACAGGATACCCTGGAGAAGATGCTGATGCTAGGGAAAGTGGAAGGCAAAAGGAAGAGGGCCCGACCAAGGGCAAGATGGATGGATGATATTCTGGAGGTGATGGACTCAACTGTGGGGGAGCTGGGGATGGTGACGGCCGACAGGAAGCTCTGGCGCGGGCTGGTCCATGAAGTCACGAAGAGTCGGAAGTGACTGAATGAATAAACAACAACAACCCTTCCTGTTATCTCTTCTTCTAATGTCTTTGTGACTAATAGCATAAAGGTGCAAAAATGCTTAGATGCTTCTAAGATGCATCTTTGAGTGGTATCTCCAACAAGATTCCCTAAAGCTTCTCATCCCCAATCCTAACAACAAAAATAACTGCACAGGTCCAACACCCTTCCCTCTCTCCTCATCTACATTAGATTGCTAAATAAATAAACAAATAGCAACTGAACAAGCTCTGGCGCGGGCTGGTCCATGAGGTCACAAAGAGTCGGAAGCGACTGAACGAATAAACAACAACAAAGTTTGCACCAATTGCCATTTCCAAGTGGTCTTCAGAAGCAACCCCATGTAGAGTATGCTACGAAATATAAACAAGTGGTGACAAGAGCATGAATTAATATGGCAAGGCCACCCCCACTCCAAGCAGTAGAACAGGCACACCAGCTGAGGCTGGGCAAAAGCCCTCTGGCTGTGGCTCATCAAGCAGTAGTAATGAATCTGGGAGGATTCTCAAGCCATCAACCTGCAGACCTGCTACTAAGGGGGAGCTTCTACCTGCTTTGTTTTGTTTGATGACTTTTGGCTTCAGAAATTCACATTTGTCTCTATAAATATGTTGTTCTACATCAGTCCTCACTTATCTGGATGCCTTCCAGATGTGTAGAACTTCAACTTCGAGAATTCTCATCAATACTAATCAATGATTAGAGATTCCTGCAGGGTTGTTTTCATTCTAAGTGTCTATACGTGTAGGCCTCATGAATCATTGAGTGATATAAATAATATTGATTAACTAATTTAAGGCTATAATATCCAAGGAGGGAAATAAAAATAATTATCCCTTAAGGCCATGGGCAGCACAATCCATTTGAAAGGAGTACAGTATATCATGAAGTCAAACAGATGTTATAATTGCAGTATGGAGACTGCTTTTACAAGACGGAGTCCCATGGGGTTGACATGTGGGAAGAAGCACATAGAAAGGAAAAGGGATGTTCCTGTGGGAAACTATCATATGTCCGTCTTGGGTTGGTCTTGTATATACAGCTTGTGGATCACCAAGTTTAAAACAACGTAACAGCAATATTATGATTTCCTTGCACTTAGCAGATCCTCTTCCTGCAATCCAGGCAGGGGATAAGGACAGGTTCACAGAGCTCCATGCCTAGCTGATCAGAACTGGTGCCTTATGTTTAGATTGGCAGATCATAAGTTGTTTAGAACAGAGCATGCTATATGAGCATAGACATGTATATACAGATATACATACCTATGAGACAGGTACACTTTAAGCACTCAGACACATTAGAACAGAGTATTGAACTTGCACAGGCTAGAAAACCAAAGTCTTCACCAAGCTGACAAGAAGAGCTCATGCCTAGGTTTTCCAATGTGGGGAAAATAACAGTTTTGATAGCAACCAGGAGTGCAGTCAGTGGCTAATTTATAAATAAGCTGCTAAGCATACACTGTCTTTCCACACCTCCTAGTTAGAAGCTACCCACCTGGACCCACCTAGTTGTTTATAAATATAAATATAAATATAAATATAAATATAAATATAAATATAAATAATATAAATAATATAAATATAAATAATAATAATGTAAATATAAATAATATAAATATAAATAATGTAAATATAAATATAAAATAGCATCCAAGATGGCTATACATGTTTATAGGATGTTTGTTGATATTATCTTCTCTTGGCCCTGCAATAGAGGCCTGGAAGTAAACTATATGGAAGAAACTACCACAATGCTAATGATACAAGAACATGTGGCTTCTGAAGAGATAAAAACAAATTACAAGGTTCCTAGACCAACATTCACTCAATCTGCTTTGTATAGTCTATAATTGCCCACATCTAATGATTTCCATTGTTAGATTTGCCCACACAAAGCAGTGGTTTCCTTACTGTGTTTTGTGAATTAGCTGAAGCATAACTTCCCTCTTATTAAAAAATATCTCTTAAAATCTGACATTTGTTTTATAACTGAAAGTATCTCTATGGACTTTGACTCTAAGAGCTAAAGTTCGATTACTATTTGAAGAACTTAAAAGATTCTACTATTATTAGAAGAGTTCCCTGTAGAGTTGTTATAAAAAGATTAAGGACCCCAGAACAAGAGCTACATTGTCATGTTATAATTCTACATGTTAGAACAATTTTCTTGCAAGCCAAGCATATTCTTTTTTATGGATACCTAATGTATATTTTTAAGACTAGGGTACATGTGACAGATCAAATAATATCCATGAATCTATGGATACTTAACAAAAACAATAGAGATTTTCCAAATAAGCATGAAATGGTGAGTCATAATTAAATACTTAAATATTGGGGATCCTTAATTCCATACAGATGATCATTTTGCCACATGTTTTGATGATTGGTTAAAAAAAACTCCAAAAACTTTTATTTCACATGATTGTATGCACAGATGCACAAATTACCTGAGCTGAGCATTTTTCTCCCAGAGTAACTCAGGCTGCAATACAATCCACAATTTCCTAAGACTGAGCCCTCCGAACAAAGTGGGACTGACTTTGGAGCAGTTGTTTGTGTGACTGCTTAATATCTTCTTGCCAAGTGATGGGAAAAATCCTGCTTTTCTTCTGTCTTCACGTTAATTAAATACTGAATTAATCGTACAGTAACTTTGTGACACATTCCTTCACTTCAGTGTTTGTGTATGAGCATGTATGAAGTATACCTGAAGAAAATACAGTAGTTATATCCAAGGTTAGAGAAAGATTCATTTGAAGTCCCTTCCATTGTGTTTGTATGGCCTCTATCAAATTGTTTCCTGTTAGCAACAGAATTAGCAGAAAGCTACTGTATGCTTTATACAATGCTAAGTGGAAGTGCCATATGGGAAGAACCTACATAGAAAATACAGACATCAAATGGTTACATGAAAACCATTTGCAAGTTGTCATCTGGACAATGGTCACTGATAGTGACCATCAGCCTACAGAGATGTTGCTAGCTTGCCTCCTATTCCTATATACCTTCAGAAATAGAAATGGGTGTACCTTAACTCTTTCAGTAAATACGTTAAATAAATAATAAACAAATAATTGACATTTTATCTTGAGCTTTAAGATTTATTTATTTAATAAAGAATATTCTTTGAGGTCACAGAATGTACTGGACAATGTCATGTCAGTAATCTGACAAACTGCCTTGTTTGACTGGATAAATTCTAGCAACCTGCTGTAAAAATAGATTAATATAAAACATGCCATGGTGATTTTTGTTTTCCCTTCTGAGCTGTGATCAAATCGCATATCCATCTGAGATTAAACTCTAGCTTAATGTCTGCATGCTAAAATGAAATTTTTATTTACAAAATAATTGAGCATGCTGAGTGGATGATTCAAAAGCTTTGGTAATATCTTTGTTTTAGCATAAAAACTATTAGCAATATTAAAGACTGATAACAGCATGCTGAAATGAGTTTCTCTTCAAAAACAGGACATTATTTCAGAAATAAAAATATGACTAAGCCATAGCTCTTCATATTATTGACCCACTGATCACAACTGAATCAATTTATTTTAAATTCCAAGCCACTGAATTTATCTTTATTTATATTCCCTACTTCCTTAAGAATGGAATTCCACAAAACAAGTATTGCAAATACAAACAACTTCAAGAGCTGTCTTTCAAACACCAAATAATACTTTGGTTTTAAAGAACG
This sequence comes from Charina bottae, assembly GCA_023362775.1. Lineage (NCBI taxonomy): Eukaryota > Metazoa > Chordata > Lepidosauria > Squamata > Charinaidae > Charina > Charina bottae. The sequence goes on along the minus strand of JALMGJ010000004.1, from coordinate 3,404,635 downwards.
CTTTTACCTATAGATGTACCAAGAGCTCAGTGGGATTTTTGGCAAGATAGATGATGGTAGGTAGGTAGGTAGGTAGGTAGGTAGGTAGGTAGATAGATGATAGATAGATAGATAGATAGATAGATAGATAGATAGATAGATAGATAGGGTGAGTTTTAGGGTGGGTAGGAGGCACTCTGCTGTGAAGAAACTCAAGAATTCTAGCTGTACATAACTAGCTGAACTTTTTGGTAACTTTTTAGAAGGTAGGGAAAAGGGTTTTTGTTTTGTTTTGTTGCTTAATTTCAGGGAAAAGATGTTAACACCAGATTCATATCATGTTGTTAAGTTGATCAAAGCGATGGCAAAAAGAACGACAATTTTACTTGAAAAATATTGAACTCTTTCGTGCAAAGCTACTTTAATTAGAAAGTTTCTGGGCTTTTGCTTTGTGAAATATTCACTGCATAAGTAGAAAATTTTCAAAATAAATTAAAAGTGTGATTAGGGAGCAAAAGAGTTTGGAAACACACACACACTCACACATATATGTACAGCTTTGAAATCACATCTTATCAAAATAAATGGAAGGATTTTAAGCAATTGGGCAACATATACCCCTTTTCCATCTTTGACACACTGATTGCCAAGAGGCCACCTCCGAAACTACAGCCCACCGATTAATGATTAAACCTATCGTATGCTTCTTTTAGGGGGCGTGGTGGTTCAGTGGGTAAGACACCAGGCTTGAAGATCGCAAGTTCGGAGGTTCAAATCCCTAGCCCTGCGTGCGGAGTGAGCTCCCGCACTAACCCCAGCTCTTGCCAACCTAGCAATTCGAAAGCATGCAAATGCAAGTAGATGAATAGGTACCACTTCGGTGGGAAGGTAACAGCGTTCCGTGTGCATCATGCCGGCCACATGACTGTGGAAGCGTCTTCGGACAGCGCTGGCTCTTCGGCTAACAAACAGAGATGAGCACAGGCCCCTAGAGTCGGACACGACTGCACAAATGTGCGGGGGGGACCTTTACCTTTACCTATGCTTCTTTTAAAAAAAACAAGATGTCCTGGGTCCAACTCATTCCTTTTGCACAGCATTGCAAATTTTGCTCACTGATTGAGGGCAGGGAACCACAGACCTTCCCCTTCTGACTCTCCATGACTTTGTAATGTTGTCAGAAAGAAAATGTGATTCAATAAACATGGGGTCTTCATACTAATTAAATTGATATAAATCAATTTTGATGAGCTGCACATTTAGTTTTCTCTTGCACTGGCCTAGTTCTTTGGCCCTTTGGCTCTCTCCCAGCCCATATGCTGGGAAGACAACCCCAACATATAATGGAGGGAATCAGCTAAATGTCTGGAGAACCAGTTGATTCTCCCTGTGGTTTTGTTCTGCACTGTGCAATTCAGAGGTTACAAAGAGTGTCACCACACATGAAAAACAGTATGAGACAAGGAAAGATACAAAAAGGGCATCCAGGAAGATTAGAGTCCATAGAATCTATTGCTCTTTAGCTCGAAATGAAGGAGGACAAGGGAACACATGATCAAAGTATATAACAGCAGGCATGACATGTATAGTATGGAGAGAGAGCTTTGTCTCCCCTGCCCACCCCTTTTCTCACAAATGTTAGAACTCGGGTCATCCATTGAAGCTGAATGAGGGACTTCAATGAAGCTCTAGCTTTAGTGTGATTCTCTGGAATGTTTTGGTTCTGGGAACAGTGACGTCCTAGAAACTATTAAAAGAAATGAAAAAAACTTAGTACTTACATAAAATCCCATGGCTGAGAGGGTAAGACAGTGATTTCAGTGACTGCATGCTGTCAAATCAAAGGGATCCTTGCTTTCCACCTGATTACTGCTTACTCCAAACACAGTGGAGGAGAGAAGAAATCTTGAAAGTTAAGATAAATCCTTCATATTCTCTCTCTCTCTCTCTCTCTCTCTCTCTCTCTCTCTCTCTCTCTCTCTCTCTCTCTCTCTCTCTCCTGAATTACTGAATGTGGGCTCCATAAGCTAGTTTATCTGGACTACCTTTATTTGTTTCTTTCTTTACTCAATGGACAAGATCAATGAGTTAATTTATTACACTTTGCCCTCAACCATTGCCACAGTTGCCCCATGCGTCCCCCTGTTTAGGATTATTGAAGCCTTGAGGCAGTTTTAGTCACATACATTAGTCAATTCCAAAGGTATCGGGGTCCTGAACCGAGGGTTTAATCCAATAATTTGGGAACATCTTAAGCAGAATTCTTTTAAAAAGCAGCTTGCTGAAAGTTGCTTTGAATTTAGCTGTTGAGGAAGAGCAGAGAGGGATTTTCTTCGGCACATTTCCTGGAAGTGTAAAACTGTTTGCAAAGAAGAAGCATGTCATTTGCTGTCATAAATGCACGCTGCAGCTTGTTTTACAGAAATGTAACGATAGAAATAGAAATGAAAATGTTTATGCAGATGGAGAAAGAGCACAGGCAGTTCATAGGAAAGGACAGAGTTGCCCCTGAAATGACTATAGAGAGAAAGATGTTGTATTAATGGAGAAATGGACCAAAAAGAAAAAGCTGTTCTGAAAAACAAGAATTTGTTTTCTCTAACTTGCGCAGTATCATTAAATATTCAAGAATTCATGTCCTAGCCAAAGTCAATTTGTCACTTACCCTAGCAAAGCACCCAGAAGCTCAGAACAATTAAATTACTATTTCCCCCCCTCTCTTCTCCTCTTTTACCCACTCGCATCTCCACCAAGTATCTTTACTATTCATGAACTGCATTTTCCAATCCAGCCGCAGCCCAGCAGAATGTCAGTCCTCCATGTTTTCTGAGGTCAAACTCTGGAGCTTCTGGAAAACAATATCTTTACTTGTTAGAACTCTTTTGATGAAACAAACTGAGTGGAACAACCACGAAAGAAGCCTAAGGCAAAGAAGAGTTCCTGTTAATATGCCACCTTAGCTTCTCTGTCTTTTGTATTGTCTGTCAAAGAATCCCCCAGGGGTGAACTATTCTGAATCTAAATAAGAAGCTAATACGAGAAGTGTCCCTGTATCAAAGAGTGGGGAATAGCACGAGGAGATGGAGAGGTGAGCAAGCAAGTCTTTATGGTTAGGCTGCCTAATTTGTCTACCTTCAGAATAGATCATGGTTTTTCAGAGATCAGAGATAAGGGGGTCCCACACCAAAGGCACCTCCCAAAATAACTCAACTTTCACATCAGAAGACACTTTTTGGAGTTTGTGGTGGTGTAGAAAGAAATTCAGTGGGGGCTAGACTGGCAGAAACAAAGGATGAATTTCATCTGATGAATTCAAGATGAAATTGCGGTATTTAAAATCATATGGGGGAATCGTTTTTTGAAACGTTTGCCGTGATTATTCTATGACTCCTCAGGGGAAGAACAAATGAATACTGTTGTCAAGGCAGGACAGCCTTCCTCCCCCCCTCCTTCCTGGACTTTTTGCCTAATGTACCATACCAAGCCATACATAGTTTGTATGGCTGTGAGAGTTGGACCATAAGGAAGGCTGAGCACCGAAGAATTGATGTTTTCGAACTGTGGTGCTGGAGAGGACTCTTAAGAGTCCCATGGACTGCAAGGAGGTCAAACCAGTCAATCCTAAAGGAAATCAACCCTGACTGCTCATTGGAAGGACAGATACTGAAGCCGAAGCTCAAATACTTTGGCCAGCTAATGCGAAGAGAGGACTCACTGGAAAAGACCCTGATGCTGGGAAAGACTGAAGGCAAAAGGAGAAGGGGATGGCAGAGGATGAGATGGTTAGATAGATTCACCGATGTAATGAACATGAATTTGAGTAAACTCCAGGAGAAAGTGGAGGACAGGAAGGCCTGGCGTGCTGTGGTCCATGAGGTCACGAAGAGTCAGACACGACTAAACGACTGAACAACAACAACAACCATACCATGCAATCCTTCAGTACCTCAATAATCACACCATGCATAAAGCCAGTGAACTTCAGACGAATAATCTTTTGAACTCTGGGATCCTGGAAGCCACCAATCTTCCCAACCTTCTTTAAGTCATGTCTTAGTTTGAATATCAGGTTTCCAAGTCAAGGAATACAAAACAAGCTACTTGACTAAGAGAGCAGATGTGTGCAACCTTCTTCAGGATTAAGACTTAGTCTGCTAAAAGTATTCACTAATGTGTCCTAAGAAATGTATCAGGATCTATTCAGAATGGCTAAGAACTTTTTAAAAAACAGGAAAAGGGCAGACAGTTTTATCAAAAGGATTAATGGATTTGGCAACTTGTAAAAATAGTGACTGAGCAAAATTATTGTTTTTCAACCTTTGATTTTTTTTATGTTAAGTTTTTTTTATGTGTCTCAAGCCACTGCTACTGTATAAGACTGTGTATGAAAAAAAGAGAACTCAGATTTCTATATAGGCAATTATTATTCATTATTTTGTTTGCTGCTGTTGTTGCTGTCCTTTACTTGGTAATTTATTGCAAAATCTCCATGATCTGTGAGTTATAGATAACCCTAAGAAACCTCAGAAAACATATTCTTTGAATTACCTTGCCAAATTTGCAGACAGTATCTGTAGTAGGAAGTTGAAAGACCTTTAAGAATACCATTGGTAAGTATTGGAGGTCAAACTATGCAATGAAACAGAATAGGTATATTACAGAACATGATTTGGTTTGCTTTTTCAGTTGGAGAGCCTAAATTGCACTTCCTAGAGTAATGCAGGAGTCTGGATTTTAGAAAAAAATGTATACAAAACTGTATCAAGGAGGGGAATTTTCTTGTAGTTTTTAGAAAACAAGTGAATTGAAAATGAGATGCAACATAGCAGTACTGAATGCATGTGAACCCAAGACATGTTCCTTCTCCCTTCATGTGATTGGGCAACTTGGAGAGATTTGGATCTTACAGATACAGAACTTCCCCTAATCCACCTGTGACATGTCACCTAACACTCCACATTTAGGTCCCAGTAATTCCAGGACTCTGACAGTGGACAGCCCAGAGTATTAGCAGGGCCAGGAGAAGGACCCCTCCAAGATAGATCTCCCTTCTCACATCTGGCGGAGAAGATAAAACTACAGTAGGAGAAAATCCATTTACACTATTTTATTTTTCCTTTGGATTTGTCCCATTTGAGAAGTTCTTCACCCATTTTCTGGCGCCAAGAACCTTAACTGAGGTGCTTTTTTCCCACTTGGTATATAAAAATCCTTTACAATCAGTTTCCTTTTTATTTGGATTTTGTGTTTATGACATAAGATCAGCATAGTCCTATGCATACTTACTCAGAATTAAGCCTCAGTAATATCTGAGCAGCTTACTGGCTAATAGATATGCTCAGAACAGTGGCCTACGTCCTTTCCTTTACATACCCATTAGGGCTGAATTTACCAAGGCTTCTAGATACTTATCAGTACCGGTCTGCCATCTGAAGCAGTTGCTGTGGAGAGCCAGTTTGGTCTAGTGGTTAAGGTGCTGGGCTAGAAACCACGAGTCTGTGAGTCCTAGTCCCTCCTGAGGCACGAAAGCTGTCTGGGTGACCTTGGGCCAGTCACTCTCTCTCAGCCCTAGGAAGGAGCCAATGGCAAACCAGGAGACTGAGAGTTCTAGTCCCGCCTTAGGCATGAAAGCCAGCTGGGTGACCTTGGGCTAGTCACTTTCTCTCAGCCCTAGGAAGGAGGCAATGGCAAACCAGGAGACTGAGAGTTCTAGTCCCGCCTTAGGCATGAAAGCCAGCTGGGTGACCTTGGGCCAGTCACTCTCTCTCAGCCCTAGGAAGGAGCCAATGGCAAACCAGGAGACTGAGAGTTCTAGTCCCGCCTTAGGCATGAAATCTGGCTGGGTGACCTTGGGCCAGTCCCTGTCTCTCAGCCCTAGGAAGGAGCCAATGGCAAACCAGGAGACTGAGAGTTCTAGTCCCGCCTTAGGCATGAAAGCCAGCTGGGTGACCTTGGGCCAGTTCCTCCCTTTCAGCCAAACTCACCTCACAGGGTTGTTGTTGTGGGGAAAATAGGAGGAGGAAGGAGTATTTTGTATGTACACCACCTTGAGTTATTTATAAAAATAATAAAGGCGGAATAAAAATTAAGTAAATAAATAAAATAAATAAATAAAATTTTGAATTCTATATGTTAAGGAAGCTGCCTTAACATAAAGCAAAGACATTGAAAAACAAAACAAAAAGAAATCAGCACAGCTTGCAACATGATATTGCTATAATTCTGTTCTACTTCCTTCCAGATACGGGGATTTGAACACTTAACTTTTCTTGCTGTACTTGCACGTTAATACAATTTGAAGTTTGGGTCATCCCACTCTCCTCCTTCACTTACGGCTTGTGGAATTCTTAAATGAGTTGTAACTGGTTTATTACCCCTAGTGAAATTCATTATTATCCTCTGCCTTTCACCTCAGGTGCTTTAGGCTGTGCATCAGGGTGCTTCGGAAGCCCAAATTACATTGGGCTTGTATGGGAATGCAATTGTAGCCATTCTGTTCTGCCCTGAAAAGGTGAGTGATAAACATCTCTCCTTTGTGTGGCTTGAAAGCAGAAAGTGTTTCCTGAATGGCCTCTAATGGCTTCTACAAGCCACTCCAAAAACTGCCTCACATTCCTCTCGCTTGGTGAAGAAGGAAGAATGTGGAATGAAATAAATGACAAGAGAAAACTTTCTTTCTAAACTGCTGTCAAAAGCAGCATGCTTAGGGAGAAATGACTATGTTTCAGGTCTGTGTGTGGTGATCTTCAATGGCGTGAGCCATTAAACTATCTTCACAGACACACCTGTGCAGAAGCCTCTGCCTAACTGTGGTTGTTACAGTCAACTCTGACATCTGTTATACCCCACTGAAAAGCTCATGCTATGTCCTCCAAGCAGTACAGTTATCCATGTACTGTTAACTTTTGTTTCCTTCTTAAGTTAAAAGCTAAGAAAGACCAGGACGCATCTTTTCCAGTGGCCAGCACCCAGATAAGCAGGGATTAACACCAGGCAAACAATATGGCAGAAAACAATACCGTAATGAAGGAACTACCAAGGATAAAACCAGACCTCCACCAACACTGGCAGGGCAAGCTACTGAATATAAACAGGGAGCAAACCCCACCCTCCCTCACACTGATGATGTTACCTAGTTGGGTAATGAAATGTCTGCAAGCAAACAACCAAACTCCACAGTACAGTTATCTCCACCATTACTGCCTCTTCTTCTTCTTGGTACTATTACTGCTTCATCTAAGAGACTAGGAGACAAACAAATATCCTCCAGTGTTATGGACTGTATCTCCCTTAAGCCTTAGTCAGCGGAGCTGTTGGGAGTTAGTAGCCCCAAATACATCAGAACATAACAATTGCTGCAGCTTCTGATCCCTGGGGCTCATTTTTTTCTTTTCCCTACTCATTGTTGCTGATTTAGCTTCATCCCCCCCCCCCCAAACGGGTTATGCTAGGTGTTAAAATCAACTGACAGCCCCTCCAGAGACTACTGTATGTCATGCTGATTCCCACATGAGTCTGCGTGATCAACCCTTCATAGTTATGTTTTGAATTTCTTGGGCATGGACGTTGCTTTCCATAACACCACAATAATGGTACCATATAAACCACTGCATTATTTTAATCAACTTGCTGAAATGCAAAGGAATGGCTAATGTCTGCTAACAATGTGGCATTGTGGATTCTATCCACTTATGAAGGATCACCTTGAGCCCTACCATATGCTTCCACACCACATGGGTAAGCAGTTACAGCTTAATGATTTATTGTCTGAAACATGTATGTCAAAGGGCTAAAACAGGAGTAGATAACTTCTTCAGAGCTGAAAGTAAACCAATTTGGCTTCCTGCTGTCAAAGAGCGAGGAAAACTGCCATATTATTTTTCAGGAGCTTTGTGAAGTTTTGTGCAGAAGCTGTCCATGCACAAAAGCTTCTGTTAGCTACTGGGTGCACTGGAGGAGGTGATAGAAGTTCTATCTATCTCCTCAACCTTAATTGTGACCTCACTGCATCATGACAAGGTGTCCCTTCTGTGGTACAAAGTACATCACTAAGGCCTATTTGTTCAAAGTGCATACTGTGCACTAGACTCAAGATACATTGATTCCTCCAAATCAGACATTTATCTGTACATTATAAAAAGTTTTATTAGATTTATATCCTGCCTTTATTTGTACAACTCAAGGCAGTGTATGTAATGCTTCTGCCTGCCGATTTCCCCATCACCAACCCTGGGAGGTGGCTTGGGCTGAGGGAGAATGACTGGCCCAAAGTCACCCAGCTGGCTTTCATGCCTAAGAGAGGTCTAGAACTTACGTTCTCCTGGTTTCTGGGTCTCAAATGTGATGTCTCTCACCCCTCAAATCTAGGATGGGTGCAGGGCAGACAATGTATGGATGGTAATTGTAGCCACTGATCCTTATATGCATGGGAAAAGACATTCTTAACATTTCCATGGAAGACAAATCATGGGGGAAAGGATTTACTAGTGGCAGAATAAGGAAATTTCCAGAACCACTGACATAAACATGGTAGGACCACTACATAAAGAAAATAATCGAAGCTGACTTTAAACAGCTGTAAAATCATTGTACTGTTGATGCCCAGTATATATTTTTTTAAAAAAACACTTCCTATGGTTAAAACCTAAGGCTAATTTAATATGTGGAATCCATGGTGCTCTCTGAGCCTTGTTGTTTTCTTGCAGACGTTTCATTGCCAAGCTAGGCAACATCTTCAGTGCGAAAAGGGAGTGGAACTTGCTCTCTGTTTATATACCCTGGCTTGTCCTGCCTGTGTTGGTGGGGGTGTTGTACTCTCCTTGGTAGTACCTTGATTGGGTTGTTGTGTGCTGCTTGGTTGATTGACTGAGTTAATAGTTCCTTGATTAAGGTCTATTGTGTTGTTTGATTGCTCCTCTGCTGCTAATCTTGCTGTTAATCTTTGCCTATCTTGTTGTTGATTGCTGGCCAAGAGGTGTTCTGATCTTCTGGCTTTTCTATTGTCTCTTATGAATCGTATGTAAATGTTGTTTACCTCTATGTGTCTGATGATGGCTGCTTTGTCTGAGTGCCAAGCTTCCAGGAATTCTCTAGCATTTTTGGATTTGGCTTGGTTTAAGATGCTCAGTTTCCCAGTTGAAAGTGTGGTTAAGTCTGTCCATGTGTTTTGAGATTAAGGAGTTTTCATCATGTCTTCTGACTGCTAGTTGGTGTTCATGGATGCGTTCTGCTAGTCTTCTGCCAGTCTGTCCTACATAGTGGCTGTTACAGTCCTTACACTGTATGTTGTAGATAACTCCTGTTTTTTCTTCTTGGGCTACTGGGTCTTTTGGGTTACTTACGATGTTCTGAAGGGTTTTGGTTGGTTTGTGTGCTACGGTGATGCCGTGTGGTTGTAACAGTCTATTAGTAGTTTCAATATTAAACCCTAATTTAATATTTCTGGTGCTTGACTAGTAATAGAGAGTCCATATGGCAGAAATGTTGAGAAAGGGGAAGGGGATGCCGCTGGGCAAAACCTCTCCCAACCCTGAAGTCAGAGTGCAAAGGAAAGTAGACCTCTTCCTAGTCCACGTTGTTTCATTAAATAGGTGAGATTGATTCCTTTGTGGTTTTCACATGATCAAAATGCACTTTGAGCATGATTAAAACACAGTCAGGAACTCTCTTGCACAGTGCAATTCAGGGACCAGGAATGGAAGCGTGTTCACTTTGCGACGGAATACACAGCTGTAGGCGCTGCACAGCGCCTCGCGTTCACAGGAAACTGCTGACAGCATCAAGGTACGCAGCTTTGTGATCAACATTATAGCATTAGGGATTGTGTGAAATATTATCAAGGAAATGGTCAATGGCTGGATTTTTCTTTGAAAAAGAAGAACAGATGGATTTAGTGATTTTTTAAAACTATCTTTCTAACGGATACTATAGATCCTAAGGAAACACTCCCACTCCAATTTAATTTTCAAAACCCAAACCAGGGAACACAATAAGAGGAAAGTTGTAAAGTGAGGACAGAGGTTAAATGATGGGGAAAAAATCTGAGCATTTGGTGTCATTGTATTTTTAATAACTGGTGAAAAAAATGCTAGCAGTTTAGAATGAAATATGAGTTGAAGAATTACGTTTACAAAATTACAAATAAGATGGAATATAGCAGGTCCTTCTGTGACAATTTTGCTCCAGTTACTTTTTCTGTTTAGACTTTATTCTTTATAGGTATATGATGCACAAGGGTCGTAGTGGCTCAGTGGTTAAGATGCCAGGCTTGTTGATCGGAAGGTTGGCAGTTCGAGACCCGAGTGCTGCATGACGGAGTGAGCTCCCACACTCGCCCCAGCTCTTGCCAACCTAGCAATTTGAAAGCATGCAAATGCAAGTAGATGAATAGGTACCACTTCGGTGGGATGGTAACAGCGTTCCGCGTGCGTCATGCCGGCCACATGACCGTGGAAGCGTCTTCGGACAATTCTGGCTCTTTGGCTAACAAACGGAGATGAGCACCGGCCCCTAGAGTCAGACACGAGTGCACAAATGTGCGGGGCGAACCTTTACCTTTACTATATGATGCACTTATATGTATGTACAGTCTATGATGAGGGTATGTGACTGGGACTGGGTGGAAAAATCTGAGAAACATTCTGTGCTTGTTGTTTTCCTTGGTTTTGTTTTTAAAACTTTAATATCCACTTGTATATTAAGTTGCCCTAATAAAATGTTCATTTGGTTGAATAACACATTGAAATATTAATGATCTCATCAAATACACTAACAAAATGACACATCCAATCAGTTTTTTGCAGTCTTAGGCTTTCTGAATCAAAGTCACAGATGGTTAATGTGCATTTTAGTTTCAATCAAGAAGGAAAATATTTTATATGCATAAGGTACTTGTTTTCTTATTCACCAGGACCTTTAGAAAAAAAATAGAATTGCATTTGTTTGAACTTCTTTCTCTTTTGATACATTTATGTTTTGAAGAGTGCCTCCTTTGAAGTCTTCAAGAATGGTTTAGAACTAATTGATGCCATCAGAAATATATATATTGAGCATATATATGCTCAATCGTGCAAATGTTCAGTTATATTGAAAGCAGTATAGTGAGGGTAAAGCTTATCTGCCTCAGAAAACAGGTCTGATCTAGTTAATGGACTTTCCCTTGCTTTTAGTAAAATTGGTACATTTTCCCTTCTTGTCAGCTGGATGGAGAAGCAAATGGACTTCCTGCTCAAGATAACATTTTCTCTACATGCAAGACCTGAATTGAACAGACTTCTGCATATCTGGCAAAATTTCTAAAGTAAAAGCTCCGGGTCCCACCAGCCAAGGAATGTTGGCTGGCAGGGTCCAGAAGATGTGCCTTTTCTTCTGTAGTGCCTTCCCTATGGAATATCCTCCCTCCTGAGATTAGGATGGCCCCGACCCTACTGGTTTTTCAGAAGGCCTTGAAGACCTGGCTATCTTCTTGGGGTCCCAAGTGTGTGAAGGACCCCATTTCCTGGTTGTGCTGACACCAACGGATTTAATATCTCTTGGCTGCTATTTATATTTAATTTTGGGGGGTACTGTTTTAATTGTTTAACTGTTTTTATGATTGTTAGCCACCCAGAGTCACTGGTTTCAAATGGGCAGCTATGTGAATGAATGAATGAATGAATGAATGAATGAATGAATGAATGAATGAATGAATGAATGAATGGTATCTATACAGAAGATTAGCTCCTACAGAATAGAGGGATATAGCCATGTCTGTAGGGGTGTAGGAAGTGAAATACTATGTCTCTTTCTCTGCACTTTTGGGGCAGTGGATATTTTGATGTTCTTTTCCCAGATGACAGTGGAGGAATCTGGACAGAGATCTTGTCTTGTTTGAAGCTCTTTCCCTTACCAGGTTCAGTGCTCAGAATGAGCATAAATTCTCATTTGTTCTAGCCAGCATGACCAACTAGTGCACTCCAAAAACATCTAGAGATCTACATTTTGAAGATCATCCCTGTAGTAGAATGATGATACCAAAGTCTGTGGTTTTGCTTTGTAGCATATCAACTTCCCATGTATTCATTTTTTCTTTTTTATCCGTTCAATCGTATCCAATTCTTGAATACTGCCTGGACAAGTCCCTGCAGTTTTCTTGGCAAGATTTTTCGGAAGTGGTTTGCCATTGCCTCCTTCCTAGGGATGAAGGAGAGTGACTGGCCCAAGGTCACCCAGCTGGCTTTGTCCCTAAGGTGGGACTAGAACTCACAGTCTCCTGGTTTCTAGCCCAGGGCCTTAAGCACTACACCAGACCAGCTCTTCTATGTGTTCATATAGGTTTAATTAAATAAATATATATGTTTAAATAAAAGCCTGTTCCTGGCATAGACAATGCTGGAAATAGAGCTCTAAAAGCATTACTTCTTCACTGGTTCTCTCCTACAGTATAACCACTAGACTCAATTGTGATAGCAAGAGGCTCCTGTTTTGTCCTCTTCAGCCTATAATAGAATGTTACTTTTTCCTTTTTCTTCCTTCACCATGAAGATAAAAAGCTTAGAGAAGCAAACTTTCTACTGGAGGATGTCACTTTCTTAATAAATTTGACTTTTTTTTTTTTTTTTTTTTTTGAGCCTCTTCTATAGATGAGTCTTTACAGGTCTGGTTGGGTTCCCATCAATAAAGTCTTCCCTTTATTTCTACCCATAAACAAAGTCTTCCCTTTAGACTGAGTTGCCTGGATGAATGGTTTGGATCAGTAGAGGATAACTCCATGGAGAGAACCGTGTTCAACTTTCCCTCCGTGAAATTGTGCAGTCCATTTAGGAGCTGGGGTGTGCACTGTAGGTGCCAGAACAACTTCAACCAAGTTATTTCCAGATTTTGCTGAATTACAATGTGGAGGTAGATTCCCACTTGAGCAAAGCCTCTCAGAGGTTTTTAAGAGAAGCAGAAAACATTTGGCAAAGTTTCATGGGGGGAAGGCAAGTGCTGCTCCCAAATTTCACCTGAAATGGAATTTCAAAACCAATTTGCACATTGCAGTGGAGGCAAAATGTCTAAGGAATTTTGAAGGAAGTTAGTAGAGGAGAAAGCAAGTTTATGTAAGAGTAGTAATAATTTCTCAAGGGAGTACCTCTCGTCCCTTTGCTGAACTTGTCTCAATTTAAAATATTTGACGACTGGCTGCTGCAAAGCACAATTCCCTGGATATTGGAAGGTTCATTGTTGTCTGTGACAGTGCCCGATGATGGCACTTTTCTCCTTGAAGCTCTTTCATGATTAAATGGAATGCCAGCGTAAATACAAAAAAAGAAAAAAGAAAAGAAAAAAGCATGCACGGATCTTAAAACCAAAGTTTACAGCACATCAGGTATTCAAGTCTGGATGTTGTACAAATTTTCTCAATATTCACCAAGAAATTGTCTATTAAAATTCTTGATCTAAGAAGTGTTTAATAGGACCTCAGGAACACGGTATTGGTACAAATGCATGGTTTATTCAGCTAGGGAAAAAGAAAGAAAAACATGTTTACCATTTTCTTATGTACACTCATACATTCATGCAACTTGTCTGCTCAGTGTGGGAGCTCAAATCTCAGCTCGGTACAATTTTCTTCTGACAACAACCATGTTGCCAATTCTCATTGACTGAGAACGTTGTAAGATGTAGGATGATTTAATCAAACTCTGAATTATATAATCTATTATACTTCTAAAATCATTTGTTCCAAGATGAGAGAAAAGCTAAGGAAAGAAGATGTATAACAAAACTGAGGGAGTTTATTGAATATCTAGAACTACCAGACATTATCTGTAAAAGTCCAGAGGCCCACTGGTTGCTTGGTTGGTTTTAACTCTTCATGCTTTGAAAACAACATATGATGCGAGGAAGCAAAACAGGAAGCCAATACTTATTATATATGATTAGAAATTTGTCAGGACACATATGTGAGATGCGTAGCCATATAAATCTAGTACACAAATAAATCTAATAAATAAATATAATGGCCAAGCTATAATTAACTTGGTCAGAAGAACTTACCTCTCTTTCTACACCTGAGCAAACTTTTTTCTTTGAGCAGTCCCAGTTGGAAGACTATTTCACAATGTATTTAATCTCCCATGTTTCCCCTATTGGTAAGTCAATGGGATATAAGTAATGTAATAGTATAACCAGACATGAATAGATATGTAAGTCAAGGTTTCTTTACTTTTAGTGACCACATAGTTCAGCCTTCTACAGGATTATCTGTCCTCAGCCTGGGCCTTCAGGTCTCCCAATAGTGCCCCCATCACCACTGTAACTGAGTCCATCCTGGTCGTCCTCTTCTCCTCTTTCCTTCTTCCTTTCCCAGCATTAGAACCTTCTCCAGTTAATTTGCATAATGTGTTTGAAGTAGGATAATTTGAGCCTGGTCATTTCTGTCCCAAGTGAGAACTCTGGGTTGAAAGCAAGCAAGCAAGCAAGCAAGCAAGCAAGCAAAAAATTAACTAAATGTGTTTACATAAACACCATTCACAATACCTGTCCATACTTTCTATGCTTGCTTCCACAATGTCTATACATTGCAATTTGTTCTTTAAACTTCTCACCTCTGTCTTTCTGAGGATCTCTTCAGAACCATCCAGCTACCACTTTTCCAGTGTTTTCCTTCCTTTCAATCCATTCACTCTTCCCACTCCTTCATATATTTGTTTTGTAATTTGATCCTCATTCCTTCTCTATATATGACAAATGACCAAACAATGTACTTCTTTCATACTGGTCACTCACGTTTTCATTCAATTCTTATTCATTTAGCACTCATTCATTCATGATGCTATGTCTTCTTGTCTCACTACCCTCTTTTTAAAGAAACCCATTCCTACTGCACAAAACTTAATGTTTATGTTTATGTTGGGAGGGATTTGTATGTTAATTGATGGGGCTATGAAAATCCTTTGAAATAAACACTTTACCACCTACAGGAGCACATATGTTGAACTCTCTTCAGACATAAGGGGTATCCACAGGTGTATTCAAAAAAGTCAAGATGGCCACCACAACTGCACAACGGAAACCCTGTCCCCCCTTTTTTTAAGTGTTGCAGGCATTCCTGTGTCTTCAAGTTATTAAAACAGCTGTGTGAGCTTGGAAAAAGATATGTCTGAAGAAAGGTATTATATACTTCTCCTGAGTACTGTAAAACCTCCCTTTCAAAGGATTTGCACATCCTATTTATTAAAAGTGTGATCCTACCCAGACGTTTCAGAAATAAGGACAACTGTCCTGCAATTCCAGCCTTTTGACAGCAATAACAACTTCACAATATTGGTATGTTCCCCTTACAAATGTGTTTACACAAAAGTAGAAGAAATCCCATGGATTTTATGCCAACTAGATGCATCAAGGCAATAGCTGAAGTAGAATTTGATGAACGGAAGTGAGCTGGTAGAGTAGAGTACTCTATTGTTCTCCAAACAATACTTGGAACAGTAATTCCTGGCCATTCAGTGCCAAATCTATTTTGTAGACTTTGCTATTAAAACAAAAGTTTAACCTTAGTAGTCTAACTGTATTTGTGTAAGGACAGGAGAGAAAGGCTGCAGGGATTATCTGGTATTTCAGTTTCATATCAAAGAGTTCACTGACTGAAGGTCATGTGTTTCAGACTTCCCCCAAAAAAGTGGTGGGGCCCATACTGTATCTTAAATGAAGATCAATATTATATGCTGTCTAGGCAATGTGGATGCTCTATACCATGTAGAGCAGAGCTTTCCAAACTGTGTGTCGCGACACAAAAGTGTGTCGCCACACACAGTCTGGTGTGTCGCCACACAACCCGGAAGCGCTGATGTTGATCAGCGCTTCCGGGTTTTCCCGCGGCGACACACCAACGGCGGCACGCAAAAACCAAAAGCGGCAGCAGCGCTTCCGGGTTTTTGCGCGCTGCCGCAACAGCGGTACTTCCAGGTTTTCCCACGGCGACACACCAACAGCGGTTGGTGTGTCACCGCGGGAGAACTTTGGAAAGCCCTGATGTAGAGAGTCTCCTTGAACCCAAGGCAAAAAAAAAAATAATAAGGTAAATTCTTCTTCAGTTTATTTTCTTCAGTAAGTTCTTCTTCAGTTTAAGCTTATGTTCTGTGACTTCACAGACACATCCATGTAGTTGTCTCAGCAGTGATACTCTAGAAGTTTCCCAGATTTTTGTTTGTTTGTTTCATCTTTCCAAACAAGGTTACAGGCTTCATATTCCTCATACAAACCTGATTCTGCTTAGCTTCAAGATCCAGAAAAGGCCAGCAAGATGGTGCCATTTGCTGAACACTCAACAAAGCTCAAGTCATAAACAAACCTTCTGCATTTGACTTTACTACCCTCACAATACAACACCAGTCAAAGAAAAGGAATCAAATCAATCCATGCTCATTTCACAGTCTCAACCTGGATCGGTCCTCTCTACCCCATCTTACTAAACGTCTTGAGAGATATAGTACATTTGCATAGAATTACATCTATTTTATCCCGAAAATATAACCAAATTCTACTTCAAACAACAGATTTGGAGGATTTTGCTAGTCAATAAAAGTTGATTTTTTTTTCTGAAGGTTCATGCATATTGAGAGAGACAGAGACGCAGACAAGCATATTCTAACAAATGGTTTGACATTCAATGCCAGAAACACACCTGCAAAATTCCTTTCTGTTTCAAGGATAATTTAAAGCATTGCTCATTGTTCCACTGAAGATACTCTTATTTTACAAATGCAGAGTGTGATTCAGAAATTAATATAACACTGCATTGTAATTTTACTCATAAATAATTTCAGTTGTATTCTGAACCAAGGATTGTTGGGCTTTATTTGGATAATGAATACATTAGCTTAGCATTGCTTTCTGTGCTAGAATTCAATGTGAAAAATAATGTATTCTTCAGAATATCAGACATGCAGAACACCTTTCCTTCCTTCCTTCCTTCCTTCCTTCCTTCCTTCCTTCCTTCCTTCCTTCCTTCCTTCCTTCCTTCCATATTATAAAATGTTATAATATATTTATTTATTTATTTATTTATTTATTTATTTATTTAATTTGTATGACTGCCCATCTTCCCCAATGGGGAACTCTGGGCGGTTCACAATAAACAAGTTAAAATAAAAACTAAAATATCTAAAATCACAGTTATAAAAAAAATACATATTCTAAAATCCAGATGGTGATGGAATAATTAAAAGAAGGACAATTATAAAATTAGGGGATTAACCACCCCCATGAGGAACTATCTCTTCCTCCTTCCCACGCGAGGCGGCAGAAACAGGTCTTCAGCTCTTTCCTAAAGGTTGGGAGGGAGGAGATCTGTCTTAACTCTGGGGGCAAGTTGTTCCATAGAGTGGGCGCTACCACAGAGAAGGCCCACCTCCTAGACCCCATCAGATGGCATTCTCTAATTGATGGGGTTCATAGCAGGCCCTCTCTGAATCACCGAGTGGGGCAGGTCGATAACATGGGGATCAGACGGTCCCTCAGGTATTCTGGCCCCATGCCATGTAGGGCTTTAAAGGTGATAACCAACACCTTGAATTGTACCCGGAAGCAAACTGGCACCCAATGCAGCTCACGGAGCAATGGTGTTACATGTGCAGATCTCGACGCACCCAAAATTGCCCGCACGGCCACATTCTGCACCAGCTGTAGCTTCCGGATAGTCTTCAAGGGTAGCCCCATGTAGAGCGCATTGCAATAATCTACATGGGAGATGAAGAGAGCATGAGTGACTGTACAGAGGGCGTCGCGATCCAGGAATGGGCATAACTGGTGCACTAACCGAAGCTGTGCGAAAGCCCTCCTAGCCACGACTGCCACCTGCTCTTTGAGCAGGAGTCATGAGTCTAGAAGGACCCCCAAATTACGCACCGGTTCCGAATGGGGCAGTGCTACCCCATCGAGAACCAAAGACGATAATTTCACAGAAGACGCTAAGCCATCAATCCACAGCCACTCGGTCTTACCAGGGTTCAATTGAAGCCTTTTGTTCCCCATCCAGGCCCTCACAGCCCCCAGGCACTGGGACAGGGTGGACACTGCATCACTTACCTCACCAGGGATGGAGATATACAATTGAGTATCATCCACATACTGATGATAACTCATCCCATGGTGACAGATGATCTCGCCCAGCGGTTTCATGTAGATGTTAAATAGGAGAGGAGAGAGAACCGAACCATGCGGCACGCCACATAGGAGCGGTCGCGAGCTGGATCTCTCCTCTCCTATCACCACCGACTGGGAGCGGCCCCGGAGGAAGGAGGTGAACCAGCGTAAAACTACACCGCCCACCCCCAATACCTAAGCCGCCCCAAAAGGATACCATGGTCGATGGTATCGAAAGCCGCTGAGAGATCTAAGAGAGCCAGGATGGATGCACTACCTCCATCCCTCTCCTGCCAGAGATCATCCATAAGTGCGACCAATGCAGTCTCCATCCCATGTCCCGGCCTGAAACCTGACTGGAAAGGGTCTAGATAATCCGCTTCATCCAGGGTCCTTTGAAGTTGCAATGCCACCACTTTCTCAACAACCTTTCCCAAAAAGGGAAGGTGGGAGACTGGATGAAAGTTGTCCAGGCTGGTAGGGTCCAGGGATGGCTTCTTGAGGAAGGGGTGGACCAATGCCTCCTTGAAGGCAATTGGAACCACCCCCTCCAACAAGGATGTATTAATCATAGCCTGGACCCATCCACCTGTCACCTCCCTGGCCGATTTTACCAGCCAGGAAGGGCAGGGAGCTAAATAACATGTGGTGGAATTAACAATTCGAAGGATCCTGTCCACTTCCTTAGGTCCAACAGGATCAAATCGATCCTGGATAAGAGGGCAAGACCACTCTCCCGGCATCTCCCCAGACTGCATTCCACGCATGGAGTCCAACTTAGACTGAATCCGAGCGATTTTATCCTGCAGATGCTCATAAAATTCTTCCGATCGGCCCTGCAGGTTGGTGGGCACTACCACCCTACCTAAGAGAGATAGAGTAATCTTGAACAGGGCCGTCGGACAGCATTCTGCAGACGTAATAAGAGCGGAGAAATAATCGCATTTCACCGCTCTTACCGCCAGAACGTAGGCCTTAATAGCGGCTGTAGATTGTGTTCGGTCGAGTTCCGTCTTCGTCTTTCTCCAGCGGCGCTCTAGACGTCTCTTTACCCTCTTCAAGACCCTCAACTCCTCCATAAACCACGGGGAGTGACGGGTCGAATGGGGCTGGAGAGGTCGCATCGGCGCGATCCTGTCCAAGGCATCGGCCGCCTCCTTATTCCAGGTTGCGGCCAATGCCTCTGCTGGACCGTGCAGCAGATCTTCGGGTATTACCCCCAGCTCCCTCTGAAACCTCAATGGGTCCATAAGTTGCCGGGGGTGGACCAATCGAGTAGATCCTGCCTCCCTGCGGAGTGGGGCAGCATAAGAGAATCCTAGGGATACCAGGACGTGATCTGACCATGACAATGGGGATAGTTCTAACTTTCCCCTCAGATTACTTTGCCATTGCTCTGACAAGAAAACCAAATCTGGAGTGAGTCCACTGTCTCGAGTCGGGTCCCGAATAATCTGAGACAGGCCCATGGCTGCCATGGTAGCCATGAACTCCCAAGCCGCTTCTGAGGCACGCCCCAGGGACGGCAGGTTAAAATCCCCCAGGACCATAAGCCTGGGGAACTCCACCGCCAACCCCGAGACAGCCTCCAGCACCTCAGGCAGGGAGGTTGCTATGCAGCAGGGAGGCTGGTACAGTAACAACACTCCCAACTGCTCCCGGGCACCCAACTTGAAAAACAGGGTCTCACATCTGGATACTTGTGGAGCAAGGCCTATTATTATTATTATTATTATTATTATTATTATTATTATTATTATCAGTTAGTATCATCAGTTAGTATCTTAAATGCCAAGTGTCTCATTTTGTTCTGTGAGTTTTAAATCTTTGTATATGTATATGTATATATCCTCCAGTACTTCCCACTGCTATTCAAGACTTCAAATGCATCTTGAGCTATATATTTTAGCTGTATATTGCTTATTTGCGAGGAGCTGATATGGTTTCTCATGGATGTTTAATAAGGCATTGTTTTAAAAATAGTAGTGGCAAACAAACATTTGATTAACATCTTTCAAGCACCAGTATAACAGAAGATTCTAGACTATTCCTGTGTGAATTATTGACACATTTGTGGCTATATTTATATATGACTGATTTGGGGAAAAGTCTAACATAGAGATGAGAAAGTGTCATATTGCTTTCTGATCAAATCCATTGCTGTGATAAAATATATAATTACACTAGTATACCCAGTCTGATGAACCACCACAGGGAGAAAAAAAAAAACTACTTAAGATCAGCTTCAAGCATTTGGTCCTTCTTCCATCCCCCCCCCCCCCGACTTTCCTCAATAAAGACAAAAGGACAGAGGCCAGTTTCATTCACCCTGCTATAAACTATTTTAATGATATATCAGAAGCAGGCCAATGCCTACACTTATCTGGAGGGCAGCAATTACAGGACCTCTGCACAAAACTGTAGGACAGACTTCTTCCTTTATTATGCAGAGAGAAATTAGGAGATCAGTTCAAGAATCCCACTTAACAGACATAACTATTTGGTTCCACCTGTAACAATGAAGATCATGTTATGTTAGAGAACAGGTATCTAGTACAATTGCAGTCTCCAATTAGGTTCCGGGGGGCACCTATGTTTCCAGATTCATTCTTGAGGGGTACCCTGCCTGTCAGTTAATTGAAATATGCTGACATGCTGCAAAGAAAATAATCAGCTTCTGACATATCCAAGAATGACTCTGGAATGTTTTGAGTTCCATGGACATCTTTCAAAGCAAAATAGTTTTCTCTCTTCTCTTGGAGTAGTATAATGTCTTCTGAGTGATTGGTAGGAACATGGAAAGCATCTTCACCAATCTGCTTGGTAACTCTCTCTCTCTCTCTCTCTCTCTCTCTCTGTGTGTGTGTGTGTGTGTGTGTGTGTGATGAGCTACATTCCCCAAAGCATCCATTTTGGGAGCATCCGTAGGGGAATGCCTTTCAGATTCTGCATTTGGAGTTCCTTCCTGCCATTCTAGAAAAAGAAGTTGGGGGTGGGGTGTGGGGATGGCACTTTAGGATGGACAAACAACCATCAACTGAAGAGAGCACAAAAATGGGTTTCTTACCTTTTTCAGCCATAGTAATTTTTGTCCACCTTTTCCACCAATGTCATCCTGTTTTATCAAATCAATAACATTTTATTTTAGCCGTAACTCTCTTTATTTTCTTCGGCAAGAAATCCATGTCTCTATTCCCATCTCATAGAATTTAAGTGGTTTCCCTAGTAGACATAAGCTTGGCATCTATAGTTGAACTGCAGATGTGAGAGGCATGAAATATTTCTCCTTCCCGTCAGTTCTTCCCCTGTGAATGATACTGTATCTTTGCATTCTCTTTACCAGCAGGTATGATGCTGTCATGAGAAACAGGACTGGATTATCCCAGAGTCAAGGTCATTCCTGCAAATAAGCATCACATTTCCCCCCCAAAGATACCAGCCATCAAGTTTGCACATATCTACACATTCACAGTTCAGCTGGTCAGTATACTATAAGATTATATTGATATCCATTCCAGCATGGGTCCATTCTATTTGTTACATGTTTATGTCATTCATGTTTGCCTTTGAATTGGGATGCAAATGATTATCCTCAACAGTTTGCTTTTGCCCAGTAATAATGGGAGTTTATTAGGTGGATTGCAGAGAAGTTAGATTGGAATATATAGGCAACAACTACAACATCAGTACCTCACAATTAATTTTCATGCCAAACTTCGCTTTGCTTAGTGACCTTGAAACATTAAATTTCATGCCTCCTTTTAACATTTCAATTTTATATTTTGCAACTTTGAATGAGAGGCATGGGATGGATTGTCTCCAATCATAGCAAAATCTAATTTTTTGGTGGAGGGTTTTGGGGGCTCTTGGGGGAATGATCATGCGTTAAGTGAAAGTTTCTACTTGCTCATCCATAATTATCCTGAAATGTAGGGCTGTCAAAGCAGAGATGGGGTCATTTGGTAGGAATGAGTCGGTGGGGAAGGATGCTCCAATACCTGGCAGTTGCTCTTAGGAGCTACAATGCCTCTTTGAAGTGTCACTAGTAAAGAGAAATTGCAGCAACAGACTTGACTAAGAAAAACAGCACATCACACAGCATTTATAGCTCTCTCTTGTGCAATGACCTTCCATGCTGATTAACTGAAAATTTTTATCATTGTCGCTACTTGGCCCAGAGTGCAACTTGATGCCATTTAATAAAAGGGATAAACCTTGCCTGCTTTTTCTCATTAACACTGTTACATGGGAGAACGCTCACAGTGGAACTGATCAGGATGAAGAGCCTAAAGGTTCCAAAATATTTTCATTATAAGGGGGGGGGGGACCCTCGTGGCAGAAGGTTTCAGAAGCACAGTCTTTACCCACTTTAGAAGGAGGTTCAATAAAGGCAAGGGAAGATCATTGGAGACTTGATGGAGTTCTTCTTTCATGTTCAGATATATAAAAGAATGTAGGTGGAGGCAGATGAAACATTCCCACAGGCAGGAAGCAACACCGCTTTCAGGCTGGGTCCCCATAGAGATAGCCATCATGTCAAAATGTTGTTAGCTTAAAAATGGTAATTTCTTCTTGGAGTTCACTTTGACTCCTGGGGACTTCAGGGACACATTGGTGTTGTTTTATTGGCAGCAATACAGAAGTTGACACTGTCTTCTTCCGAGCTGATCTATAATTGTGATACTTCCTGGTCGTTTCCATCCAAATACTGAAAGCCCCAGTGCATTTTAGCTTTTGGAGATTAGCCACGGGGAATCAGATTCTGCCAGAATCCAAAATCTGCTCCTTCTGCTTCTTCCTCAACCTCTGTTCTTCCTGTACGCATCCTTAGCTGTGATTGGGAAGATGATTATATCATTGACTATTCCACAGGTTAGGTGTTGAAATTAAATGTGGTTCTTGGCAATCTGATAAGATTTGTTAGGATGATTTCCAGCAGTACCCCTGTCCCCATTAACCTTCTCCTTTTAAGTTCTGCAATCTTATATCAATATTGGGGCAGTATTTAAAGAAATGGTGTAGAACAGCATATAAGAAAGTTACAGTACCTTCTACCAGATATACCATTATGCAAAGAAACAGAGAATATCTTCAAGGGATTTTGAACATTTCCAGTTCTACTGTTGTTGAGAACGATCACTCTCATTGTTCAATAAGTGATGGAGAGACTCAAAATGAGCCAGTTTTCATTTTCACCACTGACTAGAGATATGTGAACCCTCTCTGAGAAATCCAGATAGATTTAATATTGTCCACTTGAAAAGTTTCTACTTGTTAAGTCTGAATTGAAAAAGGTAAATTCATTTTAAAATTAATTTTATGTCAAACAAGGTGTGAAGACTCTCCTCTTTCAGGCAATTCCCATAATGTGCTGACACTTATTTTGCTTTGCGCACCACCTGAAATGAAGTTAGAAAACAAGCTGGGATTTAACGGAGTGCAAGAAGAAAACCATGATGGAACTGCAAAGGAAGGAGAAATATAATGGAAGGGGCGGTGTTATATTCTCCAAAGAGGCCAAGCTGAGAGAGCTGCAAAAATTAACTCAAGGGAGGAAGCAAGGACTTCCTGGCTGCAAAGACTAATTCTGCATGCCGCCCAGAGTCACCGTCTGTGAATTGGGTGCCCATA
Organism: Charina bottae; assembly: GCA_023362775.1. Lineage (NCBI taxonomy): Eukaryota > Metazoa > Chordata > Lepidosauria > Squamata > Charinaidae > Charina > Charina bottae. Next base: position 3,380,917 of record JALMGJ010000004.1, on the reverse strand, counting down.
TAAATTTGTTCAATAAATAAATAAAATAAAATAATGTAGGTACAGTATTTAGGTCAGGATCCTCTAAGAGATTTTACATTATGCAGGTTTAGGTTCTATAATCCTCAGTTTTGAAGTCAGATAGCCATGAATTTAATGGAGACCAAGAAAAAATATATTTAAATTCTTAATACTCCCAGTGCCCACCGCTATTTAATCATTACCATCTATTTAAATTAATTAAAGGAAAATTACATTCCTTAATAGTGGGCCTGAAAGAAATCTTGGAATAAGTTAAAAAAATAAATAACTTAAGCAAAAGATAATCAGCAGAGGAAAAAAACATCTCCCGGCAGCAACACAAACAACATACTCCCACACTACTTACGTTAAGGGAGGAGCGTTGGATCATTTATAATAAACATTTATGGTCTGAGAGGAGATGGAGATGGAGAAGTCCATCCACTCTCAGAGCCAGCCACCTCATTCTCAAGTAAAACTGGGTGGGGGTCCCTCTAAGGCATCTCTTGCTCCTTTCTTCCTGCTGATTTGCAAAGGCGCACACACAGACATTTGCCATGAAGACATAACTGCCAATTTAGCCTAATGAAGACAAATGGGATAATGAGCTGCATGGCAGCTCAGGGTTGAGAAATCCATCAGAATACCCAATGCTAAGTGGAAAGCTTCCCTGCCAGAGGGCCTATAAGCTAATGCTTCCTTGATTTGCCACCCTTGGCCCTACAATGTTCAACAGACTAGCAGAATATCCCAGGGTATTACTGACATGACAGTGGTTTGGATGCAAACCAGAAATACTGTATGTTTGGCTTTGCACAGAAAACAATGCACCAGGATGGAAAATGGCACAGTGCCATTTGAATATCCCATTGGAAATCATGACTCCGCAAATTCCCCAAATTCATGACCCTTTGGAAATTGCTATTCCTCGATCTTTCTCAACGTTCTTTAGTTTGCTTGCTTTTTCCCCCAAGCTGGAAAGCTGCATTTACAAAATTACATCTGGCTTCTGATTCCCAGACATTCTGAGAAGCTTAACCGAGACACCATGTGCATCCTGTCCTAGCATGGAATAAATATTGCAGAAAAACAGCAGCAAAGCTAATGAGCAAGTACCAAGCCATTCTGAGAAGTATTCTTACTGTATATCCTTGTATTTACGCCATCCTGTATTTATGCCATCCTGGATATTCAAGCCCACTTTTTCTGTAAGTATTTATGAAGGTAAAATTAATTCATCCTTAATTGTGTAAGCAATATTATTCTTATATCATCATCAACCGCCCAGAGTCTACCATGGTGGAGATGGGCGGGGATAAATCCAAATAATAAAATAAATCATCATCAGACATCTTCCCTGTGGGGTAGGATGGGCAGATAGAGAGTGGCCAGCCAAATCCATCCAAAGAGCTCTGTGGTCATTTGTCTCCCAGGGCACCATCTAACAGGTCCACCACTGGTTACAGTAATGGTTTTAAAGGCTGCAACCCTATTATAACCTAAATGGCATACTGGATACCCTTGTCCTTTACATGTTCACCTCTAAGCCTCCTGCCTTTTCCTCCTCCTCCCTCATATCAGAAAGTTTGGGCATCAGAACTAGTCGAACTGATGGTTAAGCACTCTTTCAGTTGTCTCCTAAGGATTTCTGTTTTCAAAGAACTAAAGAGAGAAGGGCATACTCCAAAGGGAGAGAAAGCTATAGCCCATTTTGGGGAGGGGGGTCCAAGAGTCATGGGGGTGATACTATTGTCTTCAGTACATGCAATGCTTAAGGCTTCCATTGTACTCTTTAACCTTGGGGCGCGGTAGCTCAGCGGGTTAAACCGCTGAGCCGGAAGGACCGCCTGTATAAGATCTGATGGTCGGCAGTTCTAATCCCCGCGTGGCGAGGTGAGCTCTCGTCATTCACCCCAGCTTCTGCCAACCCAGCAGTTCGAAAGCTAATTAAGGCGAGTAGATAAATTGGGTACCACTTACGTGGGAAAAATGTGCTGCGTCCTGTCGGGAGCCGTTCCACCGGAGGGAAAAAAAAATATGGAGAAAAAGATCGGAGGAAGACTGAAATGCTGCCGGTGAGGACAGACAGACCCGGAAGTGACATCAACAGGACGTCAGCAGCCGGCTCAAGGCATCCTGGTAATTGTAGTCCATAGCCTTAAGAGCCGGTTCCCTTACCCCCTCTCCTGGTGCGCGGGTAAAATTACACTTAGGTGATAAATGTATGTATAAAGATAAATGTATATAGACATGTATGTAAGCCGCCTAGAGTCCTCCATTAGGGAGGGGATAGGCGGGGCATAAATACCACTATAAATAAATAAATAAATAAATAAACCTCCCATCTCCCAAAGGAGAAGACATGGGGGACAACTGTTTGGTTCTCTCCACTCTGGGGACTGCAAAAGGAATGCTGCTGGGTTGGATCTGTAGCTTGAATCATGTCAACTGGATTTCTATTTATAAAATAGAAATCCAGTTGACATGATTCAAGCTACAGACAATTCCACCTGGATGACTGAGAACCTTCAGAGACATATTGCTGGGTTGGATGTTCACAGTTTTGGTTTTTGTGCTTTAGGTAAAACCTTGGAACACAATCAGGAGAGTTACTTAGTGGTAATGGAGCATATACAAGCCTTTATTTTCCTCCTGCTCATGGCCTTTTCCATGGCTTCCCTTGGATGCTTTACATGTAAATATATCCCTATCCCTATGTTCTGGGGGGGGGGGAATTTTGCAATTTAAAATGTATTTATGAAGGAGTAAATGCAAAACAACAACAACAACAATGAGATTAACTCTTCTGAATGTCAGTAACTGCCTTCTGCCAACCTTGTGCATCTCAAATCCTAATCAGGACTGAACCTAGCTAGGGTTTGGGTGAAAGACCACCACAAGATTTTAATCTAGACTAGGAAATTGAGCTCCCCCATCCCTAAAGAGACAATGACAAATTACTGGTACGGGAAGGTCGTGGCAGAGAGGTCAGACTAAATACGATCCCTGGGGAAGGTAATGGCAACCCACCCCAGTATTCTTGCCATGAAAACTAAATGGATCAGTACAACCAAAGATATGTCGGTATACCATCGGAAGATGGGACTCCCAGGTCGGAAGATGGTCAAAATGCTACTGGGGAGGAACAGAGGATACGTTCAACTAGCCCCAGACGTGATGACGCAGCTAGCTCAAAGCCGAAAGGACGGCTAGCGGCCGACGGTGCTGGTGGTGAACGACGAATCCGATGTTCTAAAGATCAACACACCATAGGAACCTGGAATGTAAGATCTATGAGCCAGGGCAAATTGGATGTGGTTATTGGTGAGATGTCAAGATTAAATATAGACATTTTAGGTGTCAGTGAACTGAAATGGACTGGGATGGGCCACTTCACATCAGATGACCACCAGATCTACTACTGTGGACAAGAGGACCACAGAAGAAATGGAGTAGCCTTCATAATTAATAATAAAGTGGCTAAAGCAGTGCTTGGATACAATCCAAAAAACGATAGAATGATCTCAATTCGAATTCAGGGTAAGCCATTTAACATCACAGTGATCCAAATATACGCCCCAACCACAGATGCTGAAGAAGCAGAAGTAGATCAGTTCTATGAGGATCTGCAGCACCTACTAGATAATACACCAAAAAGAGATGTTATTTTCATTACAGGAGACTGGAATGCTAAGGTGGGTAGTCAGACGACACCTGGAATTACAGGCAAGCATGGTCTGGGAGAACAAAATGAAGCAGGACATAGGCTGATAGAATTTTGCCAAGACAACTCACTGTGCATAACAAACACTCTCTTCCAACAACCTAAAAGACGACTTTATACATGGACTTCACCAGATGGTCGACACCGAAATCAGATTGACTACATCCTTTGCAGCCAAAGGTGGCGGACATCTATACAGTCGGTAAAAACAAGACCTGGAGCTGACTGTAGTTCAGATCACGAACTTCTTATTGCAAAATTTAGAATCAGACTAAAGAGAATAGGGAAGACCCACAGATCAGTTAGATATGAGCTCACTAATATTCCTAAGGAATATGCAGTGGAGGTGAAGAATAGATTTAAGGGACTAGATTTAGTAGATAGGGTCCCGGAAGAACTATGGACAGAAGTTCGCAACATTGTTCAGGAGGCGGCAACAAAAAACGTCCCAAAGAAAAAGAAAACCAAAAAGGCAAGATGGCTGTCTGCTGAGACACTGGAAGTAGCCGAAGAAAGAAGGAAAGCAAATGGCAACAGTGATAGGGGGAGATATGCCCAATTAAATGCAAAATTCCAGAGGTTAGCCAGAAGAGATAAGGAATTATTTTTAAACAAGCAATGTGCGGAAGTGGAAGAAGACAATAGAATAGGAAGGACAAGAGACCTCTTCCAGAAAATTAGAAACATCGGAGGTAAATTCCAGGCAAAAATGGGTATGATCAAAAACAAAGATGGTAAGGACCTAACAGAAGCAGAAGAGATCAAGAAAAGGTGGCAAGAATATACGGAAGATCTGTATAGGAAGGATAATAATATTGGAGATAGCTTTGACGGTGTGGTCAGTGAGTTAGAGCCAGACATCCTGAAGAGTGAGGTTGAATGGGCCTTAAGAAGCATTGCTAATAACAAGGCAGCAGGAGATGACGGTATCCCAGCTGAACTGTTTAAAATCTTGCAAGATGATGCTGTCAAGGTGATGCATGCCATATGCCAGCAAATTTGGAAAACACAAGAATGGCCATCAGATTGGAAAAAATCAACTTATATCCCCATACCAAAAAAGGGAAGCACTAAAGAATGTTCAAACTATCGAACAGTGGCACTTATTTCACATGCCAGTAAGGTAATGCTCAAGATCTTGCAAGGTAGACTCCAGCAATTCATGGAGCGAGAATTGCCAGATGTACAAGCTGGGTTTAGAAAAGGCAGAGGAACTAGAGAACAAATTGCCAATATCCGCTGGATAATGGAGAAAGCCAGGGAGTTTCAGAAAAGCATCTATTTCTGTTTTATTGACTATTCTAAAGCCTTTGACTGTGTGGATCATAACAAATTGTGGGAAGTTCTTGGTGGTATGGGGATACCACGTCATCTTGTCTGCCTCCTGAGGAATCTGTATAACGACCAAGTAGCAACGGTAAGAACAGAGCACGGAACAACGGACTGGTTTAAGATTGGGAAAGGAGTACGGCAGGGTTGTATACTCTCACCCTACCTATTCAACCTGTATGCAGAACACATCATGCGACATGCTGGGCTTGAGGAATCCAAGGCTGGAGTTAAAATCGCTGGAAGAAACATTAACAATCTCAGATATGCAGATGATACCACTTTGATGGCTGAAAGCGAGGAGGAGTTGAGGAGCCTTATGACGAAGGTGAAAGAAGAAAGTGCAAAAGCTGGGTTGCAGTTAAACCTCAAAAAAACCAAGATTATGGCAATGAGCTTGATTGATGACTGGCAAATAGAGGGAGAAAAAGTGGAGGCAGTGACAGACTTTGTATTTCTAGGCGCAAAGATTACTGCAGACGCTGACTGCAGCCAGGAAATCAGAAGACGTCTACTTCTTGGGAGGAGAGCAATGGCAAATCTTGATAAAATAGTTAAGAGCAGAGACATCACACTGACAACAAAGGTCCGCATAGTTAAAGCAATGGTATTCCCTGTAGTAACCTATGGCTGCGAGAGCTGGACCATAAGGAAGGCTGAGCGAAGGAAGATAGATGCTTTTGAACTGTGGTGTTGGAGGAAAATTCTGAGAGTGCCTTGGACTGCAAGAAGATCAAACCAGTCCATACTCCAGGAAATAAAGCCAGACTGCTCACTTGAGGGAATGATATTAAAGGCAAAACTGAAGTACTTTGGCCACATAATGAGAAGACAGGATACCCTGGAGAAGAAGCTGATGCTAGGAAAAGTGGAAGGCAAAAGGAAGAGGGGCCGACCAAGGGCAAGATGGATGGATGATATTCTGGAGGTGACGGACTCAACCATTGGGGAGCTGGGGATGGTGACGGCCGACAGAAAGCTCTGGCGTGAACTGGTCCATGAAGTCACGAAGAGTCGGAAACGACTGAACGAATAAACAACAACAAATTAAATGGATGTGTCTATGACATCACCAAAATAACTTCATTTGAAGGTCACACTATACCTTTAGGCCATCCTCTGAAGAGAAGTGTACATTTTCTTTCCTGATGCAAGGGACTTCTTTACTGAGCAATATATGGTTTCAGAAATACACTTGATCAGCCTCAAAGTGACACACCTTCTGTTGCAGACTTAACCATCCATCCTCTAGCAGCAATTAGATCTTAAGTCAAGCTGATTAGATCAATTTGTTGGTTACCCTACAGTGCAGAAATATGCCACAAACTGAAATCTTTCAATTACAGTCAGAGAGTTACTGATGAGAGAACAGCATCTTGCTAGATTTAGAAACATTCATCTTCTTTTAGTATTTCTTTATATCCTCCTCCTCCTCCTCCTCCTCCTCCTCCTCCTCCTCCTCCTCCTCTGCTAAGAACAAGAAAAATCCAGTAAGAGACTGATTTCCCAATTCTAAATATCCATTTCAGGAATTATGGGATGGAGGTGATAGCTCTTCTTTCTCCCACATTCTTAGAACGGCCTCCATTCATCTGCTAAGCCAGCTTTCCCCAAAGGCCATTCTGCTGCTGTAGTCCCAATATGGCCAGGAGATTCCTGTGTTAAATTCTGGTATAACAAAAGTATACTGGGAGTTGTGGTCCTAGCTCATCCAGGGGATAGTTCTGCTAGGCTACTGAGTACACCCATCTCATTTGTTACTTCTTGAGCTCATTTCTCAGTTCTGTGGTTTTGGAGCTGTCAGCAAATTTCCTGAAAGTCTAATTTGAAATCATATGGAAAGTGCAGTTCAGGAGGAATCTGGAGTGGAATGCAGAATGTTTCCATAAAGTGAATAGCCTTGTTGTAGAGGAAGAAGAGCTGGCACATTTCTATTTGTCCCCACAATGGCTCAGTTCAGGCTATTGTTGGGGAATGTTGTGCTAAAGTGAAAAATCTGTGGGATTTAGCAGTGGATTTCCTCAGACAGTTTCACACAACTCAGTGTGGGTTGTTTCACCAGAGAAAAGATGGTGTATCGCTGAGTGGTTTTAATATGTAGGCTTCAGATCTGTGTTTACTTCTGTCTGGAAAGCACTTGCTGGAATTAGAGAGCTGAAAGGGCAAAATCAAATGTTGAAAAAAGAAGTGGAAGAGAGAGGGAGGGGGAGGGGGAGGGAAGAAGAAGAAGACTAGTGAGAATGGCATCCTGCTTTTCCTAACCGAGAACTGTAGCTTGTGTCCTGCATTCAGGCAAGACTTGAATTGATCCCTAGGTAAATGAAACCAATCCTAGGTATCTGGTGTGACGTGAGATGCATTTTGCTCAAGGAAAACAGTGATAGCAGTTGGCCCTTGGAACTCAGTTCAGCTGCCTCAGAATGAAGTGGGGAAACACCAAAGTCTCTTTTGGAACAAAACTCGCACCTCAGGCCGAGCTCCATGCTGTGTCCTTGATTGTCTATTTCAGGTGAGAGAATGCACAATACACTTTAACCTGAATAAATCACTCTGGTGCTGATGGGTGCATTGTTCTGAAAGCATTTTGTGATTTAAAAAGATGTCCAGGTGGGGGGACAGGGAGGGACCCTCCAAAATAAATTCCTTAGTGAAATCGGAGGGAAAGGGCCAGGTTTTTTTCCCCTTTTCTTTTTCTTTGATGCTCTTTCCAGAGAAAATATATGAAAAAAAATAGATAGTATGCTGCTGCGCAAGGGAAATAAAACTGTGCTAAGGTCCATGTCTGGGAATGTGGCTCCTCTCTGCATCCCCTGATATTGATGCATCAAGGATAGACATCTGAGAAAGGGAAGATTCCACATATCAGGCTACCCAGGTTTCTCGTACCCGAGGCCATATATGCACATAGAAGAATTGGCGCATAGGTTTTCCCTCTACCGATATCCTCACTGAACATATGGGAATCTGGGTTGGGAGAATGGGAAAGTCCTATTGTGTTGGTGGGAACCACCAGTATCTTACTGTTTGTTTGTTTGTTTGTTTAGTTATGATTTATTTCTGCCACCTCAAGCCTTTTGACCCTAAATGGCTCACATTGACACTACTTCCCTTTAGTTTTGTGGATTCCCCTTCATCTAATTCATGCATGAATATGACTCTATGAAGGTTTCTTGGTAGAAATATGGATATGGTTGTGTTCTCCCCCCCCCCCCCAATTTTCCATTCTACCCTACACTCCTGGGATTCCCTGTGGACTCCCATCCAAGGGTTAACCAGGTTCAACCCCATTTAACTTTCTGAATCCTGCAAAGGTCACCTTGATGATGCCAGCAGCTGGGCTACATTATGTAATAGCAGAAAGCTGGCCTGAGTTTACCTATTTTCTTTCTTTCTTTCTTTCTTTCTTTCTTTCTTTCTTTCTTTCTTTCTTTCTTTCTTTCTTTCTTTCTTTCTTTCTTCTTTCTTTCTTTCTTTCTTTCTTTCTTTCTTTCTTTCTTTCTTTCTTTCTCTCTTTCTTTCTCTTTCTTTCTTTCTTTCTTTCTTTCTTTCTTTCTTTCTTTCTTTCTTCTCCTTTTTCACCTCATCACATAAGATATCAGTTTTTATTTTTATTTTAAAAGTTTTATTTTAAAAGTTTTTATTTTTAAAGTACAAGCTTCCTTGAGAGCTTTGGCAGAAATCCCCTGTAAGAGTATTTAAATATGAGGCATCAGTGGTAGATAAACAGTTGTTAGAAGAAGTGACTATTTTTTTTTCAGAAGATGATGGGTCTGAAAATTCTGAAGGCTACTAATATGTTCAGTTGCTATTTGTTTATTTATTTAGCAATCTAATGTAGATGAGGAGAGAGGGAAGGGTGTTGGACCTGTGCAGTTATTGTTGTTGTTAGGATTGGGGATGAGAAGCTTTAGGGAATCATGTTGGAGATACCACTCAAAGATGCATCTTAGAAGCATCTAAGCATTTTTGCACCTTTATGCTATTAGTCACAAAGACATTAGAAGAAGAGATAACAGGAAGGGTTGTTGTTGTTTATTCGTTCAGTCACTTCCGACTCTTTGTGACTTCATGGACCAGCCTGCGCCAGAGCTTCCTGTCGGCCGTCACCATCCCCAGCTCCCCCACAGTTGAGTCCATCACCTCCAGAATATCATCCATCCATCTTGCCCTTGGTCAGCCCCTCTTCCTTTTGCCTTCCACTTTCCCTAGCATCAGCATCTTCTCCAGGGTATCTTGTCTTCTCATTATGTGGCCAAAGTACTTCAGTTAACAGGAAGGGAGTCTGTCTTAATTCTTCTCTTTCTCCTCTGCTTTCCTTGATTGGAAGACAAATACTGTTTACCTTCTGCTCTTCAATCTTCTTCTTACAGTTAGATGGGCTTCTTCTTCTTCTTCTTCTTCTTCTTCTTCTTCTTCTTCTTCTTCTTCTTCTTCTTCTTCTTCTTCTTCTTCCTCTTCTTCCTCTTCTTCCTCTTCTCCTCCTCCTCCTCCTCCTCCTCCTCCTCCTCCTCCTCCTCCTCCGGTTTTCTATATGTCACTTTCTTAACATGGCTAGGTAAAAGTTTGTTGATGGCAAACAATAAAGCACATCTTACCTAGCAACCAACATCCATATAAGCAGGGAACAGTACCAGATAAACAATCATGGAAGAAAAAAAATATCCTAATCAAGAAACCATCAAGGAAGAACACCCACCGAGACATTCAGGGCAAGATGCTATATATAAACAGCCAGAAAATCCCACGTTTGTGTGCACTGATGATGATAATACCTAGTCTGGTAACAAAACATCTGCAGGCAAGCAAACAAGCTCAGAGAACACCAAGAATCCAACAGTTCAATAATGAGCTACTTGTATTTGCTATTAGAACCTTGTTTTTTACCATATACACTTAAGCATGTATATTTTTAATGGGCTTACTTCTACCCACTTATATAAGGTTTACTAAAAGTGCACTCCATTTGGAACTGGAAAATTCTAACCAGGGTTATCGCAAAGATTCTCCTAAAAATCGACTGCAGGTCATCTACAACTCAACCATACAGATATTGATCAGCCTTCTGCTCAGAAGTATGGAGAAACACATTCTGCAGTTTCAGAAACCAGGAAAGCTGTTTGAGCTCATATAAAAATGCCTCTGATCTGCTCGTTTAATTTCTCTCTCGAAAGATATTGCCAAAGCGTAATTCCCTATTCTGCTATTCTCCCAGAATTCCTAGCCAGCATGGCCCTTCTGAGATGTGCAATCCCCACACCGATTAGGAAAAGGTAGTTAACAGAAACTAAGTAATATAAAAAGGTGAAGACTCTACCATATCAAGTTCAACTCTCTGGACATTTCCATGTGATTTGGATTCATTCCTGCTATTGGCTACAAGTGTAGGTGAAAAAGCCAGCTGCATAATCGGAGAACTGAAAACAACTATAATATATTCTGTCTGCCTAGGATAAGCCAATGGACAACTTGGATTGCTTGAGTTTCATGGTTCTACCCAAAGAACTGGCGTTTTGGACTTTTGGACTTTTCTCCATGGGAGAAAGGTTAGCAGTCCAACATAATTAGGAAGTATCTAACTTTGCAATTGAGTAAATGCACTTTGGCATCCATATAGTTAAATTGGTTTCTATGTCATGAAAAGAGCAGACAAAAGTGCTTAAATAAAATATCAGGGCTGTTGTTTTTCATTCTCCCTCCACTTTGATCATAACCATTTAGAGATTTTCTATCCAATCTCCCACGCACTCTCATTCCTTCCCAAACCACACAATGCTTGAATGGTAGGGTTTATGTAAAACAAATGTAAATGTTTTAGAACAGCTTTGTATGAAGGAACTTTCTGATTGGCTGGTCTGATTCTGAAAATATAAATTAATTTTAGTAAATACCTTTCCAGAAACAATCCAGACCGCCAGCTCATACAGATCCAAGTTATTTGCTTTAAATATTTTATCAGTATGCAATGCTGATATAAAGTTTAGACTGGCAATTAGTATCACAGAATTATAGCAGTGAAAGAGTCCCATTGTTGGTAGCATTAACTATGCTTAGTTGGGGTCTGAAGACTGGAGGAACAATCCCAATTGAAGCAAATATGTAATCTAATCCTGGTGGTGCGTTAGTATGGGTCTGTTCCTATGATTGGCTTGCTGTCCATTGCAAAGGGTATTTGATAAGCCACACAGAAACATCATCGATTGACTATAACCCACATAATAGCTTACTTCTGTGAATGGGTCACTCCGAGTAGATAGAATAAAGGTAAAGGTTCCCCCCACACATTTGTGCAGTCGTGTCCGACTCTAGGGGCCGGTGCTCATCTCTGTTTGTTAGCCGAAGAGCCAGTGTTGTCCAAAGATGCTTCCACGGTCATGTGGCCGGCATGACGCATGCGGGACGCTGTTACCTTCCCACCAAAGTGGTACCTATTAATCTACTTGCATTTGCATGCTTTCGAATTGCTAGGTTGGCAAGAGCTGGGGCGAGTGCGGGAGCTCACTCCGTCACACGGGGCTAGGGGTTCAAACCTCCGAACTTGCAATCTTCTGATCGACAAGCCTGGCGTCTTACCCGCTGAGCCACCATGCCCCCCATATGATAAAATAGATAGAATAAGATAGAATAGATGGCTCTATCTATTCAATAGAATTAGATGGCTCTATCCAACTCTATGATTCTACAATACTCAAAATAGGCATGCAAAGTGGACATGTCCCATCTTGACACTTTAGCTAGAAGCTTTGATGAGAGGAGCTGCATGGCTTGGCCTCCTTGCTTGGAGGAGAGTGGCACTTCAAAGGGATATCCCAATTGAACTTTGCCAGAGTGAAGCAGTCCTTCAAAATTTCATTCAGCCCTAGCCATTACAACAAGTGCACTAGAGTCTGTACTCTATTCATTCTTACAGAAGCAAACAAACAAAACAAAGGAATAAGGGGGAAAGGGAGAACTTAGGAATAAATAGGCCAGATGGTTATGTCTGTGAGGAGGTTTGTACCTTCAAGTCACTCCCAGGATAGTGGGAGCTTAGGGCAACCAGATTTTGGCTGCTAAGATCTATAGAATTATTATATGGCAGCAAAGCGATACAGAAGAGTCTAACCCTTTCTGATCTCTAGAAGTCATTTGGATTTCTGCAACCAAGAAATAGTAGTCAAGAGACAAGTAGTGGACACGAAGTCAGTATAGATTGTGCATCTCAAATTATACAAGAGAGAGAGAGAGAGAGATGGGCCAAAGGACCAAATTGCTGGTAGGCCAAAATTGGGAGTTTGGAAGGCATATGAAAATGAGCAGAAAGATGGGGAAACAATAAATAAAGCAACTTATTTATCCTTGTGAGGAGAGAGATGGTATATGTCTTTAAGGACGAACCAGAGAAGTTAGAAGTGAGTGAGAGCCAGTGAGCTCTGACCAGTTAACATTTTGTTTGTGGTCAGCTATCAACTAGAAAGGACTTTCTAGTTTTTTGGAATTCTCATGTAAACATTCCCATGCTTGTTCCATCCTGATGTCTGGAAGAACAACCGGATTCATCCTACATGCATTCTAGATGAGATTCAGAAGGTTTGGGAGATAGAAAGGATGATCATGAAGATGGGATAAGTGTGTTGCCCCTTCTACGTGTGGAGTCACTAAGATGAATGAATGGGGCTTCAGAAACCTTTGTAGATGAGCTGAATGAAGAGGGGTCACCAGCAAAAATATGAAAACAGCTGGTAAAGGGCACCAGGGGTCAAGGTACGGAGAACTTTAAGGGTAGGAACACCTAGTACTGTGCACTGAACTAGCAAGACATCCTGTTGGTGGCACAATACTAATTACATTTTGGAAAATGGTTTTGCCAGGTTTTGTTTATTTGGTCTATTTATTCCACTAGACATTTATGTCCCTAATGGGTTCAATGTATTCATTACTGTGTTTGTGTTTGACTATTTTTGTGATCTATTTTGGCATAATTAGGGAATGTGGCATAACATTAATATTTGTTTACAGAACTTTCAGCAACCCATAAGATATCTTACAATTAAATCAATATAAAATTAGAAATATTTCACAATCAGGCAGGCCATTATAAGCATAAAATATCCCTTTCTAATAATATAGTTTAGAAAGTTTTCTAAATCTACAACAAAAATTGATGATGAGTAAGTTACAAAGTGACCTGCTTTAGGCCAGCCATGTTCAAAAGGAAGAAGAAAGTGAAAACATGACAATTCTGTTTCCCCAGATAGGGAAATCTCCATAAAGATTAGCAGAACAAATTATAAATGGAAATAAAGGCAAAAAATCTAATTCTAAGCAATTATAATCCATTTCTGTACCAAAATCATAGATATCCAAGACTGAAGTATTGTTTTAGATTATTGAAAAAAATAGTTCTTTTTTTCTATATATTTATGTTATGGTTTCACTAGTATATTTAATAATAGTGTCTATGAGGGGAACTAAATTATAGGTTAGGATCAGTTTTGGATAATAACTCAATAGTGTAACTGTATTATGACTTATATCATTACTTTTGTATTGCATACTTTTTTCCTTTTCCTCAGGGTTAGCATTATATTGTGGGCTTTGAGAGTCAATATTCATGCTGTAGATTCAGCAGGAGATTGGACTCAATAGAATAAATGGCTCTATCCAACTCTATGATTCTACAATACTCTACTATCATTATTACACCCACTATTGCTGAATAGTGGTACCGGGATTTTAATGGAACCTTAGCATTTAATAAAAATAATACATTAGAAATGTTCAAGGTTAGTACAAGGGGAAAACATTTGGAGTCCTTCCCTAAAATGGAATCTAGAGGTTGGGAGACACAATTTTGATCTTAAATGATACCATAGGAATCGTATATATCTAGGAATGATAAAGTATGTGTTTGGCAATTTTTTATTATTTTATTTTATTTATTATTTTATTTTATTTTATTTTATTTTATTTTATTTATTTTATTATTTTATTTTATTTTATTTTATTTTATTTTATTTTTTTTATTTTATTTTATTTTATTTTATTTTATTTTATTATTTTATTTTATTTTATTTATTTTATTATTTTATTTTATTTTATTTTATTTATTTATTTTATTTTATTATTTTATTTTATTATTTTATTTTATTTTATTTTATTTTATTTTATTTTATTATTTTATTTTATTTTATTATTTATTTTATTATTTTATTTTATTTTATTTTATTTTATTATTTTATTTTATTTTATTTTATTTTATTTTATTTTATTATTTTATTTTATTTATTTTATTTTATTTTATTTTTTTATTTTATTTTATTTTATTTTATTATTTATTTTATTATTTTATTTTATTTTATTTTATTTTATTTTATTTTATTTTATTTATTTTATTTTATTTTATTTTATTTTTTTATTTTATTTTATTTTATTTTATTTTATTTTATTTTATTTTATTTTATTTTATTTTATTTTATTTTATTTTATTTTATTTTATTTTATTATTTTATTTTAGGAATTTATACACCAAGAAAGGTCTTTGTGTTTGTGTGTGTGTGTGTGTGTGTGTAGGCAGAATACCCAGGTTATTACGTAGTGACCATTGCAATTAAATGGAAGATGAAGAAAATACTATCAACACACTTATTCAGAGCGACCTTGTCACTGCAGGGAAATGTACACCTGTCTGCTCATATACAAGAACGCCTGACCTACAAAGTGCTACAAAGGGAATCGATGGAACCATCAAGACATTTTTCCCCTTTAAGAACCTTTGACCAGAACCTACCTAGCAAGCCCAGGACCCAGAAGATGAGGTGGAGCAAGAGATCCTGCCATTGTTCTGCAAAGCCTTATTCTTGGGCATGGGAAGATAGATTTTGTTGGGCAAATTCAGATATACAGCAGCTGTACTAGATATTGATTGGTGCAAGAAAAGAGGTTGGGAACACACAGCTCCAAAACTGATTCTGGATTAGTGCAAATACCCTTTGGGGAAATTCAATAGTTCTAGGTCTACCTCTGGTGAAAAAGTATTTCTATTCTATTCCTGAATTATCCAAAGTAAGATCTACTTATAAACGTTAGTTTTACAATAGGACTCCAAGGCCGTGCCTGTCAGCAAGGTGCTTCTGATACAGTTACATAGCCCTACCAGCTAAACTTCATTTCCCTCTATCTCCTGTAATTTCCTGCATTTCTCCACAAATTCCCTATGGGCAAGCAGCAGAAAAAGCCCTTGGGTTGACCCCATTACTAGCAAGGCCTTCAATTCCACTTCATGAGTTTTATCCGTTTTTTAACACAATGCAACAGGGCAGGAAACCGCATCCTTTCGACTAGCCACATGTCCGTTTCTCCCAGTGCCCATGAACAGCAACCTCTGAGTGACGGGGGGAATTATAACAGCACATCTTCTTGCCATTGAGATGAGAGCAGAGAGACATTCCTTATGGTACAGATGGACTCCCTCTGTAAAACAGAATGGCAGGAATGCATTAACCATGGAAAAGAGTCAGAAACCAGCAGAAAGAGCCGTAACAGGAACTGAGGCCTGACAGTTGATGAGAGTGTTCTACCCACAATGTCCCTTCTTAACCCCAAGGGCTCCTATATTCATTATAAAAGGCAGTTTTTGAAACCGCGCATTACAGGAGAAATCAGGATCTCTCTCTCTCCCTCCCCCCCCCCCTCTCTTGGACTAGGTATTGGGAAAGGATCTCACTTTCTTATCAAGCAGCATTTACTCTCTTGATCACAGTGGATGATGGATTTAAGTCAATACCAGCTCTTTGTAGATAACAAGTCTTACAAAGACACTTCACTCTTCAAAACAGATATTTCAATCTAGTATCTTTTGTACTTTTCCCTTCCCCTTTCCCCAGAAAAGATCTGGGTAAGCAAATCAGAACGGTCATTTGAACATGTGTACCAAATTGTATTTCTCTGCCTCAGCATTCTTGGGGGGTTAAAGGTTGTCTCTTTCAACTCCTGGTGACTCCATGGACACAGCCACAGCATTCTTGAGAACATTACAGTGGTCATTTCCCATTGGTTTCCCCAGAAATGATTTTCAACTTCCCTTTCTAGCCCACAACTCTGATGTTCTCCCATCTAAATGACCACGTTTAGCTTTTTGAGACTGGCTAGCTGCTGTCACCAAGTAGGGTTCATGGGAAATAAAACATTATAGACAATGAATACTTGTTAAGTCAGAGCAAATGAAACCGATGACTGTGGTCTGTTTGACCAACAATTCAACTTACTACTAAAACAGCTTGGGAAAAGGTATGGAGAGTGGAGGTAGGAGACTGGCAACCATAAAGTCAGAAATCTCCCCAACCTTACAAAGGCGTTATTGGTGCCTCTAAACACGGAAGCCGTTAAAATAGAACATGCTTGTTTATTTTTCCCTTTGGATTTTCCAGCAAGTATTGGTTATATTCTCCTTGACATTTTCATTTAAAGAATATTACTCCTGGATTTTCTTTGCACAGCATCTGAGACAACAAAAAGGGGAAGCAGCAGGTACTTTTTATGGAATGGGAGAAAGTGGATCGTTCATAATTAACTACTTTTATTATTTATGTCTCACATGATGTATGAGGCACATATGCAGTTCTTTGTCGGTGCCTCCAGGCTGAAGAGAACAAACACCATTCAAAAAGAGTGTTTTCCTCCACTAGCTTATGCAAATGGGGTGGCTGAGCTGATATTTTTTTAAAAAAATCATTTCCTTCCCATTGATTTTCACAGAACAAGACTCTGGAGGACGTGGGATCCTTTGATCGCCTGTTGCCATGCAGCTTTGGTTTCTGTCCCCCTCGCCACAAACATATTGTGTTGTGATATGTCACCGCTGGTTGTGCTCTGCCGTGCCATGAGAAGGGAACTGGAAAAAACAACTGTCAGAATAACAATTTAAAAGTGTGAGACAGGATGCTTTCTTCCACAGAGCAATGGCAGGCTACAGCCGCGTGGTCCAGATGGGCTGATATCTTGTGCATCTATGTGCCACACTAGAAATTCAAATGCCATGATTAGCCCCCATTAGCAGAGACAGATGTTGCAACTGTACATCTCCATCTGCCTGGCTGAATATGGGTCAAGGGGCTAGAAAAGCATTTTACATCAAGATCCCAGAGAAGACGTTAAACCATATAATTCCAAAAACAAAGAGTGGGCACTCTATAGTTCCAGGGACAAGCCAACACAGAAGGAGTGGGGACAAACTCTTTACCAAGATTCTTGTACCAACTAAACCAGAACTCAGGATCTAAAGGGAAACAGAGAATGTGTTGTGTTGTGGTGGATGGAGTAAGGTATTGTTCTTCCTTCCCAGGTCTCTAAAATTGCTTTGGATAAAGCTATGCCAACAGGAAGTGGCAGCATCTAGATGACTCGGCTCATTCCCAAAAGGTTTCAGGATCACTTGAGTAGGGGGACACTAGCAACCGTACAGCTGTAGGCTAGACTGGAAAGCCTAAAAATGTCCTAAAAGAAGACAGTGGCAACTCACTCGTCTACTGTTTCCAGGAAAACTACATGAATGTGTCTATGAAGTCACCAGGAGTTAAGCTCAACGGAAGGGAATCTGTACCTTTTATATTGAAAATTTCAGATGTCAAAAGATTATATGAATATTGTTCACTGTCTCTCAGTAGTAACACTCATGAATGGTCTCCATTTTTTGCTCTAAGTTGCTATTGGAGATTTGCAGAGAATTTGGCATAATTCAACAAAAGACAAGGCAATCTTTAAATGTGAGAGAAGGGGTAAGCTTTGTTAGTTTATGGCAACAAAGTCAACACAGAGTACGGTAGCATCTTCGAGACTAACCAACCTCCTGATTAAAAGTTTTCATTTGCTCTGAAGCAGAGCAACAAAAAATACTTGTAAAAATAGTTACTTTACTGCACTTAGATGTAGGTGCATACCAAATAAAAATATCTCTGTCCTGCTACTCAAATCAAGTTGTTTGGGGAGTTGAGACTGAAAATCCCAACAGCACATGTTGTCGTTGATGATTATGATGATAACAATAACAAAATGACAATAATAGCAACTACTCACCGTCTTCTGCTATTTTTGTGATGCCCCAAATCAACTGCTGCCTTATTTTGCCTAATGACATGACCAGCTCTGAGATATTCATTGAAGTAAGATCTTTCCCCTGTGATATTAGATGGTTGGACATCTTCAAGGCTAGAAGCCCTACAGACTTCTTGAATTTTGCTAACAGCCATGTGCGATCATAGGTCTCGGGGATTTGTGGTGGATTTGGATAGCAATGAACACCCGTATTATAATCTCCAATTATGTTTCCTTAGATGTAGACGCAGAGTCTGGTACAACCTTCAAGACTGAAAAACTCATTTTGGGCAAAACTTTTCATGAGCAGGTTGGTTTTGTCTTGAAGATGCTACCATACTCTGTGCTGACTTTGTTGCCATAAACTAACACAGCTTACCCCTTCTATCACGTTTACAGACTGCCTTGTCTTTTGTTGAATTATGCCAAATTCTCTGCAAATCTCTAATAGCAACTTAGAGCAAAAAACGGAGACTATTCATGAGGATTACTACTGCGAGGCAGTGAACAATATTCATATAATAATACGTCTTTCGGCATCAGCTGGATGCTCTGTCTTGCCTGTGTGACTAAACTTACCCCTAAGCTTAGTAAAGTAGCTGCCTTCAGAATTTCCACATAATCCCATGAGTATTTACCAGGGAGAATACCCCATTGAACTCAGTGGGACACCCTTCTGAGTAATCAAAACAAAACATTCACTGTTACGAATCATCCAATCCATTCCACTGATTTCCACTGACACTGAATATGTGAGGAATGGAATAATAATAGTAAAAGGATTTGTTTCCCCACTGTAACTCATCCAGCATTGACTCACTGCAAAGTGCAACACAGTGACAGCAAACTTCTGAATTGTCTCTGCAGTGCAATTCTTGTTTGGGGAGTGGGGTGGTGAATGGAATGCAGGCAGTAGCTGTATATCACCAGAATTAGTTTCTTGGGATTAGCATAATGTTATTCTATGAATCCTCTTTCTCGTTTTACTGTTTCTGCATAGCTGTTTGCTTATAGAAAACCCTATCAATCATTTGGGTTCATTAAAGGACTGCCAGAGCAGCAGAGTTTCTTCTTCTTTTTCTCGGTATTGTCTATGAAGGTTCTCAGTCATCCAGGTGGAATTGTCTGTAGCTTGAATCATGTCAACTGGATTTCTATTTTCTTAGTGGAAACGTTTCACTCCTTATCCAAGGAGCTTCTTCAGTCTGAGTAAAGTTAGTAAGGGAATCCTTAAATATGTTTCTAGGCTGGCTGTGTGACCTTGCACCTGGGGCTAGGTCATGGTTATTTTTGAGATGTTTGTTTCTAAATCCCTTTATCATCTAAAGGAGGATCGTTAAGATTACCCTGCTGCTGTTGAGCTTGCGAAATGGTCTTAATCTTCCTAGGCACAGAAGACAAAGCAGGAAGGAAGATAGGGGAAAGGTTATGCCTGAGGCCCCCACCTCTATTCAAGGAAGGATTTTCCAAGTTGGCATGAATGGATTCCTTGACCCCTCTCTCAAACCACCTATCTTCTCTGTCTAAAATGTGAACATTAATGTCCTCAAATGAGTGTCCTTTTTCCTTTAGATGAAGATAAACTGCTGACTCTGGTCCTGTGGTGTTACTTCTCCTGTGTTGGGCCATCCTCCTGTACAAAGGTTGTTTGGTTTCTCCAATGTAGAGTTCAGAGCACTCCTCACTGCACTGGATTGCATACACTACATTGCTTTCCTTGTGTTTTGGAGTTTGATCTTTGGGGTGTACAAGCCTCTGTCTCAGTGTGTTGGTGGGTTTGAAATATACAGGTATGTGGTGTTTGCCAAATATCCGTTTTATCTTTTCAGACACGCCAGCCATGTAAGGAATGACCAGGTTCTTCCGTTTACTCTGAGTCTCAGCCCTATCTGTCGCTGTTTTAGGTCTGGTAGAGTTAGATTTAGTGAAGGCCCAATTTGGATATCCACAGGCCTGCAGAGCTGTTCTCAGATTCTGCTTTTCATTCTTTTTGGAATCCATGGAGGTGGGGATGGTTTCTGCTCTGTGTGACAATGTCCTGATGACTCCTAGTTTGTGCTGCAGTGGATGGTGGGAGTCAAACATCAGGTATTGATCTGTGTGTGTGGGTTTCCTGTAGATCCCTATTTCTAGCTTGCCACCGGTCCCAATGAGGACTTCACAGTCTAGGAATGCCAGTCTGTTGTCCTTGGTGTCTTCTCTGGTGAAGCTAATGTTGGCATCTATAGTGTTTATATGGTCCGTGAAGGCCTGTACTTCCTGGGCCTTGATTTTGACCCAGGTGTCATCCACATACCTAAACCAGTGGGTGGGCACCGTTCCCTGGAATGTGTTGAGTGCTTTCTTCTCCACTTCTTCCATGTATAAATTGGCCACAATGGGTGACACAGGAGAACCCATGGCACAGCCGTGTTTCTGTCTGTAAAAGTCACCTCTGTATGTGAACATACATACACCACTTATTTCACATACAGAGGTGACTTTTACAGACAGAAACACGGCTGTGCCATGGGTTCTCCTGTGTCACCCATTGTGGCCAATTTATACATGGAAGAAGTGGAGAAGAAAGCACTCAACACATTCCAGGGAACGGTGCCCACCCACTGGTTTAGGTATGTGGATGACACCTGGGTCAAAATCAAGGCCCAGGAAGTACAGGCCTTCACGGACCATATAAACACTATAGATGCCAACATTAGCTTCACCAGAGAAGACACCAAGGACAACAGACTGGCATTCCTAGACTGTGAAGTCCTCATTGGGACCGGTGGCAAGCTAGAAATAGGGATCTACAGGAAACCCACACACACAGATCAATACCTGATGTTTGACTCCCACCATCCACTGCAGCACAAACTAGGAGTCATCAGGACATTGTCACACAGAGCAGAAACCATCCCCACCTCCATGGATTCCAAAAAGAATGAAAAGCAGCATCTGAGAACAGCTCTGCAGGCCTGTGGATATCCAAATTGGGCCTTCACTAAATCTAACTCTACCAGACCTAAAACAGCGACAGATAGGGCTGAGACTCAGAGTAAACGGAAGAACCTGGTCATTCCTTACATGGCTGGCGTGTCTGAAAAGATCAAACGGATATTTGGCAAACACCACATACCTGTATATTTCAAACCCACCAACACACTGAGACAGAGGCTTGTACACCCCAAAGATCAAACTCCAAAACACAAGGAAAGCAATGTAGTGTATGCAATCCAGTGCAGTGAGGAGTGCTCTGAACTCTACATTGGAGAAACCAAACAACCTTTGTACAGGAGGATGGCCCAACACAGGAGAAGTAACACCACAGGACCAGAGTCAGCAGTTTATCTTCATCTAAAGGAAAAAGGACACTCATTTGAGGACATTAATGTTCACATTTTAGACAGAGAAGATAGGTGGTTTGAGAGAGGGGTCAAGGAATCCATTCATGCCAACTTGGAAAATCCTTCCTTGAATAGAGGTGGGGGCCTCAGGCATAACCTTTCCCCTATCTTCCTTCCTGCTTTGTCTTCTGTGCCTAGGAAGATTAAGACCATTTCGCAAGCTCAACAGCAGCAGGGTAATCTTAACGATCCTCCTTTAGATGATAAAGGGATTTAGAAACAAACATCTCAAAAATAACCATGACCTAGCCCCAGGTGCAAGGTCACACAGCCAGCCTAGAAACATATTTAAGGATTCCCTTACTAACTTTACTCAGACTGAAGAAGCTCCTTGGATAAGGAGTGAAACGTTTCCACTAAGAAAATAGAAATCCAGTTGACATGATTCAAGCTACAGACAATTTTCTCGGTATTGTTTTTAAACAGTTCACAGGAAAACTTGACCCAGTGCAATTATTTTTTTATTCAGTATCAGACTCTTCATGGAGTCAGAGGCCAGATTTGCACTGTGAGTGATCACAACTTATGATTCAACATTGAGAAACATGATTAATTTACATTTAAAAAGAACCATTTCGATATGCAGTATAAACGTTCTTCAGATATGAGCCAGCAGGGCAAAATTTGGCCAAATTTGGCTTTAACATGTCACTTCAGTATGCACATCTGGAAGAGGAATATTGGGGAATGTACTTCTTGAACTTCAGTGTGAGGAGGACAAATCCAGGTTGATTTAAATAAAGCAGGATCCACTGAAGCACATCTTACCACTGGAGTAATTATGTTCAAGTTCTGTGCTGGTTTCCCTTAGATTCAAGCCTGTTACTACAGCCATTCAGTTATCTCTTTGACTTCTCAATTGAGATCTCTTTGAGGTTCAGGTTCCCTTGAAAACATTCTTGAAAACTACTCATTGTGCTATGTTGTTCACATTGTCATTACGTTATCATGGAGAGAGATGAATAGCTTTGTTCTTTTTATTGTTCAATAATTTTGGCCTTTTTAAGGGCAATATGCAGGTACCTGCCCCCATCACTATTAGCCACTGTCATCTCTCCCTAGGTCTTATGAAATGTAGGGTTTCAAGGAGAGTGTATAGATTTCTGTGGAATGAAAGAAAAGTATTAAATGGAGGAGGAGGAGGAGGAGGAGGAGGAGGAGGAGGAGGAGATATCAAAAGATAACCAAACAAGACAATAATATGGACTATCACTTAAACCATATAATTGATGCCATTTGTCTGTCATAGGAGCTGGCCCTCCTTAGAATTTGCTGAAGTCTCTTTAGAATAGACTGATGAGTGCCATTTTGTTTGTTTGTTTGTTTGTTTGTTTGTTTAATTTATTCCCCGCCCATCTCCCATGCAAGGGACTCTGGGCGGGTTACAACAATTAAAATGTAAAAGCTATACAAAATACAAACTATCTACAAAACACAACCAATATAAAATAAATAAAATCCAAGATGGATTGGGAACCGTAGAAGAGATCATGGCCATTGCCAACACATTTCAACCAACCTCCCAATATTTAGAGTAGGGGGTAAGTGTCAATCTCGCAATGTTTGCACTCTGCACATGTAGAAATAGACACTCAGTGAAACCTTGGTGAAAACTCAAAGAAGTAGACGGGAGGCTTGCAAAGCAAGCCAGAGGTCTCAGTAAGCTATAA
This sequence comes from Charina bottae, assembly GCA_023362775.1. Lineage (NCBI taxonomy): Eukaryota > Metazoa > Chordata > Lepidosauria > Squamata > Charinaidae > Charina > Charina bottae. Next base: position 3,357,740 of record JALMGJ010000004.1, on the reverse strand, counting down.
AGTACAGTCTGTAAAACATCCAGTAGAAGTCTTGGTGGTTCCCTTGGTGTTCTTTGGGACCTCTCCCTCCTCCCCCTCTCTGGTCCTGGTCTTGCAACCAGCAGGCAGGAAACAGGCATTGGGCAGGCAAACTTGGCAGAGTTTGGGGGGGGGGGGAGAGCTGAGCTTAGGAAAAAAAGTAGGCACATATCCTCATGTTCACAGCCCTGTAGGGAGACAGGAATCTTACCCCCTCTCCCGTGCTTTTCACAATGCTGGGGCTATTTGGGACCAAAAACTAGTCCAGCTTATGAGGGCGACTGAGCAGAGGGGACGCCTAGTCCTGGTATAAAGGCAGGAAAGTATTTTAGATATATTTACATTTACTTATTTATTTGTTTGTTTGTAGCCACCCATCTCAGACCAATGACACTTACATCTGAGACTGTAATCGAGTGCAGAATTTACCTCAATTCTAACATTTATTCATTAAATAGAGTCATTAAATGTCCTGGAAGTAATTTGAGGGTTTGGGTTTATTTTCAAATTGGAGAGAGCAAATTTGAATTGCATCCCTCTAGACCAAGGACTTTGGATGCTCGATTCTTCAAGTCTTAATTTCAACCTCTGCACAATGTAATTGTCCTGACTTTGAGTGAAGGAACATGCTGAGACTTGGTGTAAAGGCTCTAGTGTTTTATTGTTCTACTCTGCTAGACAGAACCCAGCTAAACTAAAATGAACTAGTGATGCTCAGAGAAAAGGCCCAAGAAACTAGGGTGGGGCCTTCTTTAGCCTCTTGGGAGGAAAACAAAGAGATTCAGTACTGCACATGCGTTTATCCCCCTGGAGGGAGCCCCCTCCTTCTTCATCAGTTATTTCCCTGACAGTAATGCTATCAACAAGTGGGAAAAAATCAGTTCTATCCATGTTGGGAGAGCCTGGTGACTTTGGCTGATATAGTTGGATAAAAAAATAATTTAGTCATTTTTTAAAATTAGAACCTAAATGTAGACATTTTTTTTTCATAAGTGGGATAGAAAGAATTTGATATTCTATTTATGTATGCATGAATAAAAGTCCATATAACAAATCACTAGTTGTGGGTGAAACACCACTGTGGATTGGAGAGAGACAGAGAGAACATTAGCAAGAAAGATGAAAAATACCACCCACTTCCCTACATTTTTTTTAACACTGGCTACAATTGGTTAGTATTGTGTGCCATCAAGACAGTCAGACTGAAAATCTCAAAAAAACATGAAAGGCCACCAAATGAATGAGAGGTTAAAAGTTAAGACCTGTTGCATTTATTGCTGGAGAAAGCTGTCCCATTGAACTGCCACTTCTCCAATTGAGAGTTCAACTTTATTAAGTTCCTTTATGAAATGGCTGTGTAATAACAAATGTATTTGAACTAGGATTGTTGTCAAAATAGCTTTTTCATGAGAAAATCTTCGTTTTTCTCATCACACCTTTGTAGGGAACATAGCTAGCAAAATGGTGTCCAAAGTATTATGCAGACAGTGACAACATGGATTTTGTATGATCTGGGAAGGAAGAACAAAGACATGTCCAGACAATAAGGATCAAACAAAACCATTTTTAACACTTGAAAAGTTTCTCTAAGTTTTCCCCAAGAAAAAGAAATGGTATTTCTTTATATATCTTGCATGCTTTAATGTTCCCCAAAGTCCATTCAATTTGAAAATAATTTTGTCAAGCTATCATTTGCAGTGGGCGGGGGGACTATGGCTGGAATTAGCCACCTAGAGTATCAGACAAGGCGGGATGGAAAAGAATGTAATTTTTTAAATTGTTTCACTGCTACACTGAAATAAAATGGGCATATTCAATGGCTTGACTTTTTCCCCTTTCCCCCAGCTTAGGAATCTCAATAGAAAGGCTGCTTTCCAAAACTATGGGAGGAATGCTCCTGTTGGTATCTTCAAGGGAAGGGTGTTCCTGTTGTTAAAACTTTCCATAAACTCAGACCCCTTTAATCTTGTAGTAATTCTGGGATGGTAATACCAGAACGCCACAGAAGAGTGGAAGCGTTCTGATAAACTTGCACAAGGCTTAATCAGTTCAAAACACAAAATAAACACACTTCACATGTTAATGTAAAGTAACATAAAAAGAGCTAACAATTTTATTGTAACTCACAGTTCCTTAGTAGAAACAATCCATGTGCACGAGCAATTGGTTCTGACTTGACCCACATGCTTCTTTAATGTGGCCCACCTGAATGGAAGTATGAGCAATGTGGTAGCAGCCATAGCTGACCATCCTCTTTGGTAGGAGATTCGAGCAGAAAGGGGAAGAAGAGAAGGGAACAGGAACAGGAAATTGGGATTCAGCCCCTCCCACACAAAGCAATTAAGATTAGGTTACAGCAGAGGCTGCCTCCTACTTCAAGATTGTGTGAGACGTGCTTGGTTGAAACCCGATATCTCTAACAAATCTAAATTTGAAACCTGCTATTTCACTGGAAGCAAGACATCCTTGAGGTTTTGTCTGAATATTTGCAAAAGTTTAGGAAAGGTTGTAATAGATTTTAATCTGTCATTGTTAAGTTAAGATTTGAGGAGTTATGATCTGCTAGACTTCTGGTGGTAGCATGAAGCATGCCTAAATGAAAAGAGGCATGATATGGGAGAATTATTTAGAACAAATAATTGAAAAGTAAAACCCGATTCTAACGGTTCAAGTCAAATGTGTTTTTATTTAGATGACATGACAGAGAATAACCTGTATGTGTGGGGGTTGGGGGGAGAGGTGAGACAGCAGAATGTGAAAATCATTACAAGAAGAACATGGAACAATCCAAAATACCATCAAAATTCCTCACAAGAGGAAGATACAGTAGCTGTGGTGGTAGCATGCCTAAGAAATCAGGATGTTAGTGAAAGAAATACCATATGAATTATAACACATTTAATGAGCACAATGATATCTCAGGATGCCAAAAGTTGTAGGAGTGAAAAGCAAATTGGCAGATTCCAAACGAAACTTTTCAGATACATTATTTCTTTAAAATCAAGGTGCCCAATATCCAGAAAAAAAATTAAAAATCCTTCCATGTTCCCAAGGGAAATGTTGATATGAATACCTAAAAGAACAGGCAACTTCCTAAACAATAGTGATAGATGGAGACGGAGACGGAGACGGAGATAGAGAGATAGGTGGAGGTGGAGGTGGAGGTGGAGGTGGAGATGATATAGATTTTTATTTATTTATTATTCGAATTTATCACCGCCCATCTCCACGACAGTAGACTATGGGCAGTTATATAGATATAGGATATATATATAGATGATATATATATAAATGATATACAGTAGATATAGATATAGCTGTAGATATCTAAATAACCTTCTGGATTTGCTGAAAGTCATTAAAACAATTTATGATATGACTCAGGAATCTGTTGTAGGGTTTCTTTATCAGCTTGTTTGGAACAGGTCTATGGATCTATATTAACTGTTTCAATTCAAGAGCGAGATCTAAAGCTGGGCTAACAACTTACCTTGGAAGGGAGGGAGGACAAACATTGAGAAAACTTACTTATTTTGTAAAAAGTTTGCACTAGGAAAATTTACTGTGAAAGAATGAAACTAGGGCAATTTGCGTTTTTAAAAAAAGCCCGAAGTGCTTGTGCGATTTATGCTAACAGCTCTGTAAATTATGGAGACTCTGTATGATAGGAGACAATAAGCAGAATTTTCAAATGATTTTTAAAAAACCTGTTAAAAAGGCCACCATA